>FR997796.1:12500-1265310 GCA_905475355.2 Clostera curtula | reverse complement strand
AATGAGCGGCTGCGGATTTATGAGCTATAAATAATGTTACTTACGAGTAATGACCATATGGTTGGTGAAGGGAGTGATTGGATTCTCGCTTTCATTATCTGTATTACATATTATTATTACTACTGAGGTCATACATGGCCCGCTACTTGATTTTTTTATCATTTTTTAACCCCTTCCACCCTCTTGGGAGGGTTAAGACTACACCCTCACCCCCCATTCAAAATCACGTGTATTTGACATACAAAGGCCACTTTTCGGTTTAGAAATCAAAAAGTTTGACAAAAAATAAATACACGTGATATTTTACCTCATACCCCCTTTGTGATATTTCGACATTTATTGATGCTGCTATGTATCATTTTGGTTTGAATTTATGTGACATACACAAGAACTAACCCTAATCTCGTTCACCTCCAGTGTTTAATATTTATTTTTTACTAGCGACCCGCCCCGGCGTCGCACGGATGCAATTATGCATGTATTATACATATAAGGGTGTTACCACACCAATCGATCGATAGCAGACCGAAGGTATCGGTCGACGTTGGGATGGCATCGGTCGACGACAATAGGGAGCTCAAGCAGCTCGATTGACGTCGACTAATCCATTCTACCATCGATCGATGGCATCGATCGACTATCGATCGATTGGTGTGGTAACACTCTAAACCTTCATCTTGAATCACTCTATCTATAAAAAAAAAACTGTTGCGTGGTTTTAAAGATTTAAGCATACATAGGGACGGACAGCTGACAGCGACTTTGTTTTATACTATGTAGTGATTCCTCGCACTTTGGAATTAAAAGTACACATAACGCTCTAGAATATGTAATTTAAATACGGCAACGTTTCCCGACATCTGTTAACGTTATCATCTATGTAAAGGCAATGATTCTTAAAACCATGGAAACTACCTTTAGATGTTCCATAGTACAAATACTACAATTGTATACTCGAAAGGATTCCAGATCTACTACTTAGCCCTTAAATAATCCACTGCTGATTCGTACCTCTCTTGTCACAGGGAGGGTAGTTAGGCTTCTGCGCCATGCTGGCCAGACGGATTAGCAGAGGGTTTCGTTTCAAGTTTTCCTTCTCTTGGGGCTAGGTTATCGGCCTTGTCATTTCCTTTTATCGGCTCTTACGACACCCATAGAATGGAATGGGATGGTAACACTATGTATTCTAAATCCACCATATTTATTCAGAAAATATATTTTTACACAAAATTTAATTGATACCAGTACGCTTAAATTCACCATTGCATACCTTTTTATGTTAAACTAATAACGGCCTTATAGTTGCAGTCATAAATAATAGGATTTATTTACAACTCGTTTAATGGCAACAATTATTTACACGACTCATAATTCTTATTTACGTCTCGTTTTTGTTTATGTACAGTTTACGGTTATATTGATAGTAAATTTATGTATTAGACGATTTCAAAAGAGTGGCTGGGGTAGGATACCTTTTAATATTTTTGATTCTCTTTTCATCACCTAAACAAAGGCGCTACCATTGTTTAGGTGATTAACAAAAAAACATTGTTATTTATAACCCTTTGATCTGTTTGTATAGGTAATAATATCAATAAATATTTAAACTTACACATTCGCTATTGTTGATTCCTGTTTTAATCTATTTTTTCAGTGCCCTACCCACTGAAAAATAACGTAAACGCACCCATTACCGCCAGTTTAAGCCGAGTTCGGATTGATGTCCAAAAAATAAGCACTTTCGTAATATGTGGTGCCAATCAAAATAGTTTTTCAAGTACTGAAATTATCCATGTTTCTATTCTTATATAGAAATAGTTATACTTATAATTACTTAAAGAAAAAAGGGCCATGTCCCTATTACCGATCCAAAATATAGGGTGTGTGCCTAATACCGTTTATGTGACACCTAATACCGACCACTAAATAAATGAAACCGTTAAAGTTAAATAAAAATGCTCGTGTATAGTTAGTATTTAGAATAGTTACTAGATAACTATTTATTTCAATGCTCCAATACAGTACGGAATGTTATCAACACATAACAAATTATTTGTGTTCTTAACATATAATATACATAACAGCGTTAAATCAGTCAAAAAAATCTTCTTTATACCAATTATGTATTACAAAATTAATTATTGTTTAATTTGTTTAATTGTTGGTTAAATTAACAAAATTAATTAAATTACAAAAGGCCAGCATTGATTATACTATAATATATAATCAATGCGGCAGTTGGTAACTATTATTTACAAAATGTTACTTATAAATATAAAAATACTACAAAATTTTAAGTCTGGCAGTCATGTCAAATCAGAATCAAAATAGATTAACAATTAAAAATAAAATAAATTAAGAAAAGTTACCTTTGGCGAAAAAAAATAAGATTAAGAAATTGATTCAACAGACTTTCAGAATGAAATCCAAGATCATATCTCGTAATCATTTTCGGAATCAGTTGTATCTTCCTTTGAAGCATCCACCTTGGTTATTTTACGTTTTACCTTATTTAGTAGTTTTTATTTTGGATTGCCTTGTTTGCTTAATTAATCTTTTTGGTTTCTTCTCCAAATCTTCGTTTCATTTTTTTTTCTTCTATTTATAATTTTTCTGCTTCAATATTTTTCTGATATGCCATAAATTCATTTCGATTCTTCGTGGTCTTGTTCTCGGGAAAATATATTGTTCTTTTGGAATATTTTTACTGATTGTAATAGATTTTAGTGGAGTTTTACAATATTCTGATCTATTAATAATAGTACTATCAAGAGATTCAGAGCCCAAATTCACGCATGTACTTTGGATTTATGATGTTGATGGTTTCGGGGTTGATGTTGATGGTTTCCGAGTTGGCGTTGATGGTTTCGGAGTTGATGTTGATGGTTTCGGAGTTGGTGTCGATGGTTTCGGAGTTGATGTTGATGGTTTCGGAGATGATGTTTTAGATCTTGATCTCCGGTATAGAAAATAACATCTTTAAAAGGCAATTTTTGCATTGAGTTATGTATTACTATATAATAAAGCTTATGGTATTTTAAATTTTTATGTAAAATATGTATGTTTATTAGGGAATACTATAATGTTAATTAGGTAACTTTATGATAACTTGAAAATAAATAGGTAGTAAGGGAGTTCGTTATAAATGTACAAGTAGATCGGTAATAGGTATTATTAAAGGAAATCGTATAACCAATTACCGACCCTAAATACTTGTGGTTTTCCGACATTTGTATGATTTTAAATGGTGCAGTTATTATAAATATTTAATAATAATCATATTTTAATTATAAAAATACAATATTAGAAAGATTATACCTCCTTTATTCATCAAAATATTTACTAAATATTTAGAAGAACATTTATATTTTTACGGATACTAATGCTCTTAAATATATGGCGTTAATAGCTCAAATACAAGTTAACATACTAAGGAACTGAGTTAGTGTATCCTCCTGACTTTTAATTGAAGCATTTTAACAGTAATCATGGCACAAAAAAGATACGAAATGTACCTATCAGCGACATGTTTAACAACTGGGTCGGTAATGGGAATAAAATTGTGATTTTTGTTCCTATTACCGCCTATTTTTAATTTTGAATTTTAAGCAATATGTAATTGTATCTCAGTAAAATTAATTATTATTTGTGTTTCTGAAAGTATGAAAAATGCATGAAAGAACTAGAAGTTACATTAAAATGCTTGAAGATATAATCTTCTGCTAAGAAAGAAACAAGAGTACTTACGTCGTCGGGAACGCCACACTATGGAAAATGCACTATCACCGGCGTTCACCGACAAATTGACCAATTATTCTTTAAATCGTTGAGTTACATACACAAACAAGATATGAACATTTGCAATACAAATACATCTAATTTTTTTCTAAAGCAACCACTTGTTTACCTTTAATACATCACATAAAAAATATAGTTTTCTGAATAGGGCGGTAATGGGCGCGGATTTTAAGGGGTCGTTATTAGGTGCGTTTACGTTAATTCAGTTGTTGTAAAAGTTCAGTTGTTGAAAATCTATAAGATGAAAGAAAGTAAATAAGTAGTTTAAAAACATGTTTTGCTGTCCAAGGCACAATTATTCCTATAAATCGATAACCAATAACGCACGGCTGGGTCTACGAACTTTGTGGGACAGTTCCCCGAAGCCCGATTAAATTCGTTAACTAATTTTCTAAAGGCAATTATTTACAAAGTGCTACTCAGTGTGAATGTAAGAGTTTGAAAATGTAGCCTCAACATCTTTAATTTAAACGACTAAACTAAACATTATAACTATATGAACAAAAACCATTTTATGATCCAATGAAAACCTCTGGGAAAACCTCTGGAACTCTTGAATACACAAACAGTGTTATTAGACACATTAAGTAACACAGCAAGAAATCACTGTGCTACTACCAAATGATGCGTTAATGATTATACTGTGGAAACGACACGTGGAATACTAAACCAGAAGTTACTCTAACTATTTTATATTTAAATTATAAAATAGTTAGAATAACTTCTGGTTTACTAAAGTTGGTTCTCATAAATTCACGATTCATTTAGTTTACACGTCTATTAGAATTAATGATAAGTGTTTTAAATCCACTGAGTAATTGAATTAGTTTTGTCTGCTTATTTAAGGCAATTGATGAGTGTGTTGCGGGTCGTGTGACGAAGGATTAATCTGCAGTCTTAGCAACGTCTACCTCTGCGAAATGTAGAATGGGTGCTAATCATATTCTAACATCTGACCTCCCACGACCTATAGGGTACATTAAATTAGTACTAAACAGTCAATACACGAGGTCAGTGGCGGTAAAAACTGACAGCAGGTTTAACCAAATTATAGCCTAACTCGGTCGTCCGTAATCGTTTAGTATTAATACTGGCACTTAACTAAATCAGATTAAATGAAATAGGGAAAATGCAAAGCACACAAGTTTATACAACTTTAACATGAGATTTTATCGTAGCTTTAGTGACCGGAAAGTTTCTATGCTTATGGCGCGCCAAATCTCGGAAAACAATATCTGATTCACGTGCTAACTTGTTTTGTCAAAGATTTCCTCTATAAATTCTAGCCAATGAGAAGATCAAAATCATTTGCGCTGACTACAGACATTGTCTTGCGGGATGATTGTTTTTAACCGTGAGATAGTGAGGTATATAGTCCTTCCTTTTGGCTTTATCCATTTGTGAAAGGATGAATTTTTATAAATCCTTTTTTTACCAGTTATGATATTTTGAGTGTGCGTATGAACTTGTGTGAATGAATGTGAAATGAATGAACGAAGTTCTCTTAATGAATTTCTTACAATGCATAGTGCGTCGGTAAGTCGGTGTGGTAAGACTTATTATGTATACGTATTAGTATTATTTAGTCGATTCCATCAAGTAAGAGGCGCCTAATAGTCTAAAACGGAGAACCTAGCGGCAAGATAATGATAAATTTACATAAATCATGTTATATATTTCTGCAAACTCTCCCCTTATAAAAGCGCCAATGTGAATTATAATTAGATTTTCTATTATACACGGTCGCAAATCCGTCGCGTGCGCATCCTGCGTAGTATTTGCCGCCTTTGATCTTAATTGGACATCCTACCATCCCATACACTCGAAGTAGTCATTTTAATTAACTGTATTTATTTAGCTTTGACAATGATAAATTAGAATTTTGTTCTTTATAACGATTTCTCGCTGTGCTACTTAATGTAGCTATTGATAATGTTTGTAATTCAAGTTGTTTTTTTTTTTTAATTTTGAAGTCGTCAATTTCGTATTTCACTGGATCACACGGGGCCTTATATAATTTCAGCCCATAAGTGACTGATTATTAAATTACTAGCGACCCGCCCCAGCTTCGCAAGGGTCCAATGATGAACCTCTAAATTTATCAGTATCTACAATATTATGGATGTATTACCCATATACACCTTCCTCTTGAATCACTCTATCTATTAAATAAAACCGCTTCAAAATCCGGTGCGTAGTTTTAAAGATTTAAGCATACATAGGGACGGACAGACGACAGCGAGTTTGTTTTCTAATATGTAGTGATAGTGAATGGATGAAATTGGGCATTGTAACATTTGTGCTAACCCTTAGTTAGATGATCTACTCTTGAGTATTTTAATGTTCGTGGAAAGCTAGCCACTTTTTGCCTATTTAATAACTTTAGTTGCTCCGTACAGCCTTAAAGGTGGAATAAGTTGGGGTGACAATCATATGTGCTAAATTCATTGCTATGTGTATAGTTTTCATCTTGATTGTCTTCCATGCTATTCTGGAACGGGAATCGCCGCGTATCCAACAAATAAACGGATATTCCAAAACAGTTCACGGCTGAGGCCTTAGAAACTGTAATACAGGTTTTTTTCGCGGCTTACATCAATGCCTTACGCACAATCCCGGGGCGTGCCGAGGAAACCTGTTGCTTGAACGGGAGCCGCCGTACGGAGTCCACCTGCGCTGCGTGAGTCCCGCGTACAACGGGACCCTGCGTGAACCAGTTCGGTCCATTATTTGGTTCCACTTTCAACACAGTAGCTTCTCAAACGCACTGTGACGTTCGCACTTCGTTAGTGATCTCTTCACTCGTTCTATTCATTCGTTCGTATTCGCGTTTGTAATGGAACATTTGACAAAATTGATTTAAAAAACATAGCCTACTCTTCGTATACGCATAGCACTTTCTATTTTACTCTGAAAAAAGAAAGAGACCCGTGCTACCCAGGTCTATTAAAAAAAAACTCTTACAAATCCCCAATTTTAAACTATCATTGGGATGGAATCGATCTTGGTTACATTAAAGCATGTGCAGCATTTCTCATAAACCAATTTCAACTAGGGAACGTCAAAGTCTAGGGAACGTCCCATTCCCGGTTCTCATGTAACCCTTCTCCTTAATGGCCAGCTGGTATAAAGTATAACTACCATAGTTGTGCTCTACTTTTGGTTGAATGTGTATCAAACGACGGTCCTATTAAAATATTATGTAAACAACATGTTACGTTGATATTATAATTTCTGCCCGGTTCTGCCTTGTCCAACAGGTGCGTGAGATTATGAATGTGAAACAGTTTGTAAGTAACGTGACACCAGCACGCAAAAGTTCTCTGATCTTTTTGGATCAATATGAATTATTCAAGAATATCATTGAAATGCAATGATGAGTTGAAGTTGGCGGGATTATTGGATCCAACGTTGTATTTTGTATGTACTCGTAATGATTCAAATGTATTTTAGAGGTTTAAGCAGTAGGTTCCGACATATTTCGAATTGGGTACGCCATACCAGTATTCTTTAAACGACACAAAGTCTGGGTTACATTTGTGTACATGAATTTCATGTTTGTAAACTCCCGCGATACAAGTTATTACCAAGGGAAGGGGTTTCGTTTTATTAAAAAAAAAACCCCCAAAAACGTTGGGTTAAATGGCGAAGAGAGAAGACGTGAAAGCAGTCTTAGGAATCTTAGAATTTTTCCGACTGATGTATTTACTGCCTACCCCTGCGGGAAAAAGGCGTAACTTTGTTATTTAATTATTTTTTAAAAAGATAAACTGTTGAAATATATCTACAAGTGTTTATACATTTTAAGAAGTTTCTGAACAGTTTGAACCGTTTGGTCCAAACGTTCAATAACAATCTACTTGTAGGCAAATAAAATATATTCGTATCTCACAATAGAAAGTCGCAAAGCCGTCTCAGGAAACGTCTTACGTATTAGAATATAAATAGTGCCATCACTGAGTCTGTACTGGGTTTTTATTCAAATTATGTAAATATGGAGCCATGAATATGCGGTAGGAAAACGCCGTCTTTTTCGATAGGAATTGCCAAGAGCACTGTTTGTTCTCATACCATATTCCCACAATTTAGATAGTTAAACTGACTTTGGAAGAAAGACAATAGTACTGGGTTGAGCTGGTTCAAATTACATGGAGGAATTTACAAATTATTATCCTATCTGGCCAGCGTGGTACAGCGTGGTACAGAGTAGGCTAATTGCCCTACCTGTGATGGGAGGAGGCCCGACTCAGCAGTGGGTAATTTAAGGGCTCTTGCTGATGAAATGGGTGACACAATGTATTCAAATCCGTCATACGTATTTCATGTGAACAATGACAGATACGCGCATGCGAATAACAAAGTACAGCTCATTAGACTGACTACTCCCTCACTTAATGGCCCAACACTACAGCTATCGTGTTTAGTGTGTGTGCGCTTATTGGCCTCACCGTTATTCTATATTTATGAATTTGAGAAATCAATACTCGCAATGGCTGTCTAGTAAATTTTACCGCGTGACATTTATGCTTGCGCACAACTTATGTAAAGGCGTGTAAATGTCTCATTTTTTATATCACTAATGTGGCGCACAAACATATTGCCAACCTGTCTTTTTTTTCGTCGGAAATCCTTTTAAACCCGGCCGTTGGAGACTGGCTGTTATGTGGGACTCCGGGCGCGTGGAGATGGTAAGTTACGCCCCGACCTACCTACTAAAACCGACGGCGATCCTCGACTGCCTGAGTCCAGGGCTAAGGGATTGATGCAGAGAAAAAACTGAGCATTACGCCAGCGTAAGAGCTAAGAGCGTAAGAGGGGTAGAGTCTCTCTCTCTCTCTCTCATTTTCCATTCAGATATTTTTCCGAACTTACTTTGGCAGATTATACGGTTCGAAAAAAGCAACTACAGAGTTTCTATCGGGCTCTTCTCTGTAGAGCATTCCGAACGACGAGTGGAGCCGGGGAGCGGTGTGTCGTGTTTCATACTGATTTGAACGCTATGTATAGAGAAACCCTCCAGGCCGTTCTTCCGCCTCTCGTGTTTGTGTTTTCACCATCAGTCCTGACGATCTCAAAGACATTTGTGAAAAATCCTATACAAACAAAGTTATGATTCAGTTTGAGCAATAAAGGCTTCTAATAAACATCGATGCAACCATTAATATCGCACAATAAAATCAGGTCGAAGCCTTATAGTTAATATGTAGTAAGAGATTACGGCGATCGCGATGTGTGCAAACAGTTATGAAACAATTTAATTTAATGGACGCTGATTGAATTTCTGTTTCCATTAACGCGGTTGCCAGTTCATTGTAGTAGTAGGATTTGTAGCGGAATAGAGATCGATTTATGGAGCAGAACTATCTTCTCGCAGTAGAACAAGTATTAAAAATTGGTTTAGTAATAAGTCATTTAAAATATTGGAGTTCATATTCTTGTTTTGTGGCTTCCAGTCCAAGGCAACCAGAGTTCCCTCTTTTTTTATGAAAACATAAGCCCCAGACCTGTATCGCGGGCTTATAGCAAGTGCCTCGGGTTAAGACAAACCGTCGAATCGAATCCGGGACCCATTGGTCTAAAGGCGGCACATCTAACCCCTAGACCAATGAGACAGTCGATCCCTCCACCATCTCAAACTGATATCACTCCATCGTTAACATAGTCAGACAATATTGTGTGCGCACAACAAACATGCCCATTTTACAGTTATAAAAAATAAGATAATCAAGAATACCACCAATTGCCAAAGAGAAATAGATGCCATTAAGCGTGTACTATTCAATGAATCTTATTTTCCCGTAAGTTTTGTCGTCAAGCAACATTGCTCTTCATTGACGTATTAAATTATAAGACTAACTTCTTACACGTCACCGACCCTGTTAGAAGTTAAAGACAGACGCTGGCAGCAGACGTACTCGTAACAGTGGGTTCCTTCCACTGAGCGTGGTTCTCCTGCTAGAGTTCTGGTAGTCTTACTCAACCACAGGAACTAATACCACCATTTTTGGTGGTATATTAAGTATTCTGTAAGAGATCGTTGCATTGTGTGAATGAGAACATTTATAAGAGAGACATGATACGACGCCGATAGAAGGGTGTAGAGACCACCACCTAGCGTGGCCCAAAATATGATGATGGTAGTTTTAAATATGGTGATTTGTAACGGAAATACAGGAGTTGTATTGACTATGACGTGTTGGAGTGTTGAGATGGCAGTGGAGAGGAGAGGAGAGTTGTTATAAGGGCGTGCGTCTAGTTCGGGACTCATTTTCTCCGCAGTTATTTGAGGTGTTTGTGTTGCGTGTTTTGTATAATTATAAATAAAAAAATTAGTTTTTTTTCTACCTACTTATTTAATACTTTACGCAACTGTAATAGATTTATAAGAGTTTAGTGATAAAACCAACATGAATATATTTCCTTTTGCGTTTGAGTTTCATCATTCATCATCATTTCAGCCAAAAGACGTCCACTGCTGGACATAGGCCTCTCCCAAGGATTTCCACAAAGGCCGGTCCTGGGCCGCCCGCATCCATAGTTTTCCGGCGAACTTAACCAGGTCATCGGTCCACCGTGTGGGAGGCCTACCAACACTGCCCTTTCGCGTTTGAGTTTTATTTTATTTAAATAGTTTATTGCAGAGACAAACAAAATTAACACTAACAATAAGAACCATATGAGTATTTTTGCAATGGGCGGCTTTATTGCAAACTGCTTATCCAGGCAACCTTAGGATATAAAATTCCTAATTGGGTAGCTTCAGTTATCTGCTATGCGGTAGGAGATAACTAGTAGGCTCTCAAAATTCCCAGTTTGTGACCATGGCAGTATAAAGACAGAAAGATTTTTGTAAATACTCCGTAGATATTTATTTTCTTCGTATCGCGTCCATCTATACTATTAGAAGTCCAGTTTAAGTTTATAGCCTTGCGTGGGGATTGCGCAATGAGCCAGAATCCGGAGACGTATCGCTCTTCGGGGCTTAACACAGGCCTCTTTACCGAATCACAGCATATTTAATTGCGAAGCGCCGTTACTATCGGTTTCTTTATTAGTTTTATGGCTGTGTAGGACATCCAGAAACTTTGGAGAGGTTGAGACTTTTTAGCACTGTAATATTGTTAATAATTTAATTGTTGATCTTTCTTGTACACTTCCTTGTTTTTGAAATTCCTTAAGTTTGGCAAATGCATTGGCAATATTAATCTGGTTTTTTATGTATTATCACTATCACTACATAGTATAAAACAAAGTCGCATTCTTCTGTCCGTCCCTATGTATGCATAAATCTTTAAAACCACGCAACGGATTTTGAAGCGGTTTTTTTTAATAGATAGAGTGATTCAAGGGGAAGGTTTCTATGTATAACCCACCCCCGCTTTGCACGGGCGAAGCCGGGGCGGGCCACTAGTAACAAATAAAGTGTTCTTCGCCTTTTAAAGAAAATCTGGTCAATAGCAATTAAAAAGCAGTGTCGTGAGTATTCGTCTAAGGATGTACCTGCAGAATAACCTTTTAAATATTTCCGACATGTTATAATGTATATATTATGTTTATTTTATTTTAATATTTAGCTTATTTATTATTTATATGTATTTTATATTTTAATAGTATGTAAATAATATATATTATCCTTAATTATGTGTGCACCTACCTTGTTGTTCTCTGCACCACCTACAGGTTGACTGGTAGAGAATGCCTATGGCATTAAGTCCGCCTCTGTACATACCATGTGCACAAAGTTTTAAATAAATAAATAGTTTGAAGATAATTATTTCCTTGCTAGTCGAGCTAGGTTGTTTAATATCACTGACTCCGTGGTGATATAGTTAGGACCCACGCCAACTAGCCAGCGCTCAGCCAAGGCGGGATGCGGTACACTGGGGGATTAGTAGGTGGTTGTACACGCCCCGGATCAGCCCATGTTTCAGGCAGAAGCTAATAAGAATCTTTAGCATCACTTAAAATTTTCTAAAAGGAATGTCTCCAATATAATGCAAGCCTTGCAAACCCTAAGTACGTGGTTAATCCGTAGCCAGGGGCATTACAGACTCTGCTCAAAGTCGGTGTTATATGGGTATGTTAAAATGTTTTACGGCGTGTAGCCAAGCGTGATGTGAGGAGTGATTGCACCGATGGCTCGGCCTCGTTAGGCGATTGGGACTGTGATTGGGTTTTACATTTCTCGATTATTTCCTAATTTGTGGCTACACGTGTGGATTTTTTCGTATATCGTTGGAATCAGGTTTTATTTGTATGTAAAGAAGGGATCAAGTTTACTAACTGGCGAACCCATTTTCAGTCTTGAAATGTATTGATTAAGAATCTAATTTGAAAGTGACTGAATTGATTTGTCACTACAGAATTTTAAGGGCGGAGAATTATGTCGTCGCAATTAGTGTCATTAGCTCCTCTAACAGCCACATATAGGGTTTGAAGATAACTGTTTTATGAACTTGACCCTATATATTTTATTCTATTCCGTATGCCGATTAAAATATGCGTATTTAATTATTGATAATCGTACTACGTGTGGCGTACCACGTACACATGTGGTAACGTATTTAGGAAAACATTGTGTCACCACTCCATTCCATCCTGAGGGTGTCGTAAGAGCAGACAAAAGGAAATGACACGGCCGATAATCTGTGCCACCCGTCAGTCCAACGTGGCATATTAGACTTATTACCCTTGTAACTGGAGGAGTGGGTCATTTAAGGGCTGAGTATCTAGTAATACCCAACATCATATTTTAATGGGGGCCATCAGCTAAATTGCTACGCCGGATAAACAGGACAAAAATCCCGGACATTTGGGAAAAATATGGTTTTTCCCCGGACACCTCTGAAAAAATAAATTTTGGGACAAAAAAAAAATATCGTTAAAAATATTTTTTATTCCTTTAAATAGCTTGTTATTAAATTCTTGATTTGATCAGACAAGAAACCGCGTGTATGTTTAGCGAGTATCTTTCTTTCGTCCATTGCGGCGTGCGTGACTAGCGAAAACACTCTCTCTACATTGCCATTGTGAGCTGGTATACAAAAATCTGGGGTACACCTGGGCACTTTTCAAAAACCCTGCCGGAAGGCCCCTGGACGACCTTCAAACTAGGACAAATCCGGGGACTCGCTTTGTATCTCGACCGGTATAGAACCAAGGCTTCCTGATTGCGGATCCTTGCTAGCTGTCCGTACGTACTTGGCCGTACGTGCGAAATATATTCTTACCACATATCATAAATTTGTGCCAATTAAGAAACCATGAGAGCTCTGAATAAATCAGAGCTGGATTCGCACCTGCCGGACCCCGCGACTGTGGCGGCCGTTCTGATCGATAATAATAACAATTATCGCGTGCGCGGGCGCACCGGAAGGTGACCTCCGGGTGGGACAGGGTTGCTAGTATGCCCGAAGAAATACTCCCGAGTTTAATTAATATACGGTGGCACAATTTGATATTAATGGCTCGATTAAAGCGATAAATTGTTGACTATACCTACATTTAGAATATAAAATTCCAGTTATCTATTCCATCCTCCATGCAATGGAAGGAGGAGTCAGCTGCGGTTCATTTATGGGTGAGTAGTAGCCGTAGTAGTAGTGCCCATCCTGAGGGTGGCGTAAGAAGTCACTCCAGGTACGCAAGGAGAAAATGACCTAGCCTTTGGTGGTAGTCCTTCTGGCCCTCCAATAGAGTAAGAGGATTGGGCAGTATTCAAGCATGATATCGCTGCCATGATTATCCTATAGGTCCGGCGACTTTTCACTATGGTGGTCTGTAAAATGGATGTACTTTTCGGGTAGAGTTATCAACAGAAAGCCAGTTATTAGAAAAGGGTTTTGAAAAGTTGATACTGAAAATAAATGTAATATTCTCATGGGGTAGCCACAACCCTACAATGTACCTAAATGCCAATGCAATAGGAACAAAGCTGGCAACCCAGTCTAAATTCGCAACTGTCGGCCCATCGCCAAGGCCAGGCATCGGCGCGAACGCAGCCGGTCTGCACTCTTTTTGTTTGTATGCACCGCCAAAGTCAAGGGCACTAACTAACCCACTTCCTGCGAAGGCTCCGACGCGAGAGCACGTGTCTCGGCAGATGTCAATAAAATTGTTGTATATGCTTTTGTTTAAAAGCTTTCCAACAAAACATGTAAACCGACTTCAAAATAGTCACTAAAAGCGACAAATAAGTCGGTGCTGAGTCATTTGTAATATTAATTCAAATACGTCTTTCTGTTTCGCTTTTTAGTGACTATGATGAGATCGGTTTGTTATTGCGACCTGTGTAATTAAGTCTCGTGTAATTGAGACCCGTGTCGTTATTCTATCGAGAACAAATCGCAAATGTTTAAAATAATAAAATGACTGAATGAATGAATGAAACTGAATGACACCTAAAGTAGTATCCCTAACTTCAAAATCATCATCATTTGAGTCGGGTCTCCAAGTTCAGGGAGGGAAATTAGCCTACTACGCCACACTGGCAAGACGGGTTGGCACAGGGTTTGTATTACGGTTTCCTTCTCTTTTTCCTTTTATCCCTAGTTTACACAAAAGTATCTTTGACCGACCCCAAAATTGAACTGAGGTTTTATAGGCAGCGGTTGCATTAAGACCAATAACGCGACCAACATCTATAGCACAAGCTGCATAGAACAATAAAGAAACATTAATTTAATTCAACACGCTTAATGGCTATGATTTAATTTAACAAAGTTATTTTAATCAAAAATCGCGTTTATTATTTCGTTATAAGATTGAGTTTTGCTTGTTCATTTGACGTAAAATTTGTTAAGGGTAGAAAGCATTTTGAGTGAAAAGATGGGGTGATAAGTATTGGGTACCTGTTATTATTGATCTTGATGAAACAATTTAAACTATTGACTTTTGAGTTTACAATATACGGGTTTTAAACTTGTATATTTAGTGATTTTCAGGATTCGTCACATATCACGGAATATACCTTCATATTTTTCGCCTTGATTACACCAACTACTACTGAGTGGGGCCTCCTCCAGTTACATGGAGGGTAATTAGCCAACTGTGACATGCTGGCTAGACGGGCTAAGACAGGGTTTCGAATCAAGATTTCCTTCTCTTGTGCCTAGGTTTTCGGGCTTGTATTTCTTATGTCGGCTCTTACGACACCCTCAGGATGGAATGGGGTCTTGACACAATGTATTCTAAATCAATCACCACACGGAATGTAATTGCGCACATTCAAACACACACACACACACCAAAGCGTGAAACCTACGTCCCGAAGTGACACTAGAGTAGGTAACCAAACCTGTCTATATGAAACGCACGTTGATTATCGATTTTGAGTCTATATCAAACAGATTTAGGGCCGTAAATCCAATATACCACACGGAACAATGAATTGGCAGTACTTGTTCTTCAGTGATCCGTGTTGTGAAGTGTATTCCACGTGTAATGCCTCCTTCCTCCCCCGGTTCACACTCCCTCGGCCACCCTTGTGCCGGGTCACACAAAAAAATAATATCATATCTCGTTACTGAATCTACCTTTGACTGAACGGGTGGAGTAACGAATCTATGGATGCGGCAAATTTAGGATAAGATGTCATAATGATAAGATCACATTTCTTCTGATGCAGTGGCGTAGCTAGGTAACCAAGGGCCCTGGGGCAAATTAAAAAATGGGGCCCCACTGCTATGTAAATTGATTAGGTCTTATCAAATAAAATTATGAAATATACAAATACTTTAAAAATGCTAGTAAGCTACATAGGCTCTTTTTGTGCACTGCAGGGCAGGTATAAAAAATATTAAACAGTAACAACATAAATTACAATTAATGCTTGGTGTAGGTTTGGCTAATAAAACGAACCTTGAAAGAAGATTCAAGGGTTTATTATATAAAGGTTGTGCCTACCAACCAAGTTTTCGCTAAAGTATCAATGACTTCGTTTAAATCCATGCTTGATGCGGTTTTGTTTTCAATTGCTATTAGCGATAAATGTCGGAGTCGAGTTTGGACCATATTATTTCTTCAATATTTTTTTATTATTTTTAATTTGCTAAATGACTTTTCAGCTGCTGCACAGGTGACAGGAATTGTAAAGAATAATAACATTTCTGTATCACTCCATATTTGCTCATTATTACCTTACATAATTGGTGAACAGTACATGCTTGAGTTAGTTGAGGTAAAACTAGGTGGCAAATATTAATAAATTGAAGTGAAACACTAGGGCCTATTATATCTGAATATTTTCTTTGGAATTCGTCACACTTTTGCAATAAAGTTACTTCATCAACATGTTATAATAATGATGGTGTTAGAAAATCGATTATATGACAATAAAATGTGTATCTAATTGAGACATTACTGTGTCTAGTACATTATTAAAAATCTCAATTTTAAATCATTTCAATCAATTCATCAAAATATTTTTTAACTTTTCTTTGCTTTTTTCTTGAAAATGTATCAATACCTTATTTTCTTGCAGTTTCACTGGCTTTGCACTTGAATAATACGAAATCATTTCAATAAATTAGCAACTTTGCTTTGGGCTCTGCTAAAACTTTACTTGCCTCGTCGAAATTGATGTCGCAATTTGTAAAGTTGTGGATTGTTCAACCAACACTGCAGTTACCACATTATTTGAGTCACTATCAATATAAATATTTTGGCCATGTGTATTTGCAGAAGGTTGACTAAAAAACTTGTCAATTTTTGGCAATTTTTATTTACTATCTTCTTTCTCTCTTTCTTGGCGTTGTTTGCGTTTAAATACACTACTGGGTTTCTTTATAACAATAATTTTAATTTACTAATTTATTTAAACAATACAATATTAGATTGTGCTCGACTATGTAGGTACTCACTGTTCATTGACGACGTTAAAAGTAAAATAAAAGGTAATGATGACAATGATACGCTACAAGTGGGGAAACTCCGGAAAAGAATTATCACCGTTAGTGTAACCACATTTATCGGTGGAGACCATGACCGATCTCCTGCCTGTGGGAATTAACGTATCAACTGCAGGGGACTTGCATTTTTTCACGAGATTTCGCGTTATACAATGAGTTCTAGCTAAAATCTATAGATTTGACACGATTTATTGACCTAATGGACATCAATATGAGTGATAAAATCTAATAAATTTAAACCATTATATTGACCAGTACAAAAAAGTTTATTGACATTAGCTTACTTACTCCGTTCCTGATACACAGTGCCGGATTAAGCAAACGCGGGGCCCGTAGCAAATTCTTTCAAAGAGCCCTTGATCTGCTATGGTTGATAGTGGTAAAAATACAATTCAATACTTAATCCGTTTATTTGCTATCTATAAGTTACAATTTTTGGGTAATTAATACATACCACATCTTAATAAGTTTCACTCAAAAAAATACGCTCAGGCAGAGATGAGTGGGTTTAAATATGCGGGGCCCCTTTTCGCGCGGGGCCCGTTGCAATTGCTACTCTTGCTACGTGGTTAATCCGGCACTGCTGATGCAGCATTAATTTTTAAACCGTTCTCGAAAAATATCTTAACTCGAATTAACAATAAAACGCACGTCGATGAATAATAAAACGCACAAATCACTATCCGTCAAATTGACAACACTGCCAACCTACAGAAATTTAAGGGAATTTAGGGGAATCCCTTGGCATAACTTTTGAATTTCTGTCAACTGAGTTGTCATGATTAAAGTGGGGCTGCAACCTGTCATATTTATTTTGAAAATTCGATCGAGATTTCTGATAAGGATTCGAGGGCCCCCTGAGCTTGAGGGCCCCGGGGCACTGCCCCGCCTAGCCCCTTGGTAGCTACGCCACTGTTCTGATGTAAGTCTCAGTAACTGCGTTTGCGTGTCAGACTTGTTCGTACCACCATTCTTGTAAATCTTTTATTGAACAGAGCAACTCTGACGTTTCTGGCCCGCTCTTCTCTGTGGAATGCTCTGTGGTAAACCAGTAAAGACTAAATCTTTACATATTTTTATTTTGTTTTTATTATTTGACTATTTATAACCATTCTTAAGAATTTATTTCAATTAAATTCCTTAGATTTTTATTTATTTTATATGATTTTTATTTTATTATTAAATTGATTTACCGACGTAATAGCGCTGAAAAAAGAGGGGGTTGACGTGTCTGACACAAGGGACATTGTAGCTCTTCACCAAATGAAACGATAATGATTCGGTCTTTCATTTATAATGTTCGTCCATTTTCTTGATGTTTTATCAAAATCAGTTCAGCAGTTTCAAAGTGATAAGCTCGTTTTAGTTAAAAATAAAGGGCGCCTTAGAAATTTTGATTTTGGTTCTTTATGTGGCTAATATCAGAATAATTACTAAACAAATTGGATCGACTTCTCAACAACTCTATACGTTTCATTTTTGGTCTGCGTAAGTATGATCATATTTCCTCTTTTCGTGCTCAGCTTAAATGGCTTCCTATCAGACAGAGACGATCCCTCAGATATCTCTGTATGCTTTATTCTGTCATGAACGATCCTTGTACTCCGGAATATCTCAAAAGTTATTTTCTAGTCTTGGGTGGCTCTCATTGCCTAAATCTTCGTTCTGCTGACAATTTACTCCTTGAGATTCCTTTGCATCGTAGTAATTTCATTTCTGATTCTTTCGCTGTCACGGCCATCAAGCTCTGGAACGCGCTCCCTCTTGACATTAAAAAATCTCAGACCAAACTTACATTTAAACGTAAAGTTAAGCAACACTATTTGCTAACACTGCCTCAGACATGAATAATCTTCGTCTTGTTATTATTGTAATGAATTATGTATATTATTTATATTATATATTGTGAATGTTTATATATTGATATCATATATTATATTTATATATATATGTATATTCGTTTTGTACCCCATATGCTCTCTCTTTTTAACCCGAAGGTTGACTGGTAGTGAATGCCGCATGGCATTAAGTCCGCCTTGTGTACCATGTTTGTACATTAAGAATAAATAAATAAATAATATAAGTAGTATTCTATACAACATACTGAAACTTCTCTAAAACATGTTTTTATGTTTATAAATACAATAATACATGCATAATAATAAAGTTGACAATAGTGTCAAAACCTAATTATCTTCAGATTCATGTAATTTTATGTCCAATTTTTTATATAATATACGGTATTTTTTATAATAATCTCCAATATGACATTACAAAACTAAATTTTAAAAATGAATCAGCCTGATTCTCAAAGAAAATCCTTAATCAACAAACGTTATTGCCACGTACAATAAATGGTCAAAATTCCACGAAATATAGAGGAAACAATTAAAATACCATTGTACATTAACATTATTACGAAGGTGTAACTTGTTTTCGATCGTTATGAATCACGCAGACAAGATAATTGACATCGCAAAAAGGATGTTTGACTTTTATTTTTTTTACATGCACCTTATGTAAAAAAAATAAAAGTCAAACATCCTTTTTGATGATATACCTTGTGTCAGTCAGTTGGGTTGAGTCAGCCCTACTCCAATTTAAGGGAGAGAAATTTACCAAATGCACCAGCGGGGTTTAGCTTGGCTATCAAATATTCCTTCTCCTGTGACCTGGAGGTCCTTCCCCTGTTATGACCCTCACAAGATGCATTCGGTTGGCGAAATTTGTCATGTACCTCGACTGTAACGAAATTTACTGGCGATCACTCCAACTTGGTTTGGTTAAACTACCAGTATTTATGTAGATCACTGTCAGCCTCCCGAGATCCAGGACTACCGGTAATCATTTGATTACATTAGCTATCCCGTTCTTACACCACTATGCGTTTAAAAAAAGACGAGCCCACCGAGTTTCTTCCGCCAGGTCTTGTCGGTTGGTGCCGCGTTGACAAATGTGAACGCCATAATTGGTTCATGTATACAATAAATATTTTTTCTAATCAATTCTATATATGTGTCAAATGTCGCAGATGTGCAATATGAGGGCTGAGACCACTATGCACTTGCCGCATCCAAATGATTGTCATCTATGTACAATCTTTCACAATACCTGTGCACTTTCGTTTTTGTGTTACCATCAGTATCCACTCCAAATTGGACGTCAGCGACCCTTTTTTTCTATCTTATATTCCATTTATCTTTACAGTCATGATCCTTCTTATTGTGCTAGGCGTAAATAAAGTTAAAAAAAAGATAGTGGAATATGTGACAAAAAAGATTTGATTTTGAAAATGGAACTGTTTTTTCTACACTGAATACTGCTTGGTGTCTTTTGTTTGCCAACAACCTGCTTTACAAAGTTTTGCTAACGTGTAGAACGGGTATTATTAAGATATATATATATCATCATATCGGCCAATATAAGTCCACTACTGGGCATATGCCTGTCCGGAGCATTTATAAAAAGACATATAAATGTACTCAATTTTATGTAAGTATAGTTTTAGGTATACGCTAGTTGAAAAAAGAAACTGCAGGGATACTTGTCGGTTTTTCACTGTACAGTATTACAAACCAGTAGTAGATTCATTAGTATTTAAAATATTTTTGTATAAATAAACCTACATATTTGAATCACTCTCAAAAAGTATAGGCCCACCTGTGCTCTTCTTGAGTTTATATTAGTTGGCAATTGGCATAGGATTTTGTATCAAGTTTTGTGGCTAGGTCATCTACCTGTTGCGTTGCTTTAGTCGTCTCCTACGACACTTTCGGGGTGGAATGGGTTGGTGACATTGTGTATTCTAAATCCATCACCACCGTTAAACGTTTCATTCGGATTCTACTACTGGCTCTATACAGGTTTCCCTCGCTATCTTAACCCTATATAGCAATCTACAGCCATCTTAAAAAACCATTAAAATCAATTTCGTTTTAAGTCATTTCAAAATAATGTCGTTCCAAATCCGAAATCAATTCATCGGCGATCCGTGCCACACGCAACTTACTACTTACTTAAAATGACTCGCATATCTTAGAGAAGTCCAAACGAAACATATTTATAGAAAGCATCAGTACAACACAGATTCACATTTCCAAATACCGGTTCGACATCGAGATTTTAAAATAAAAATGCCAGAGAATGTCGCAAAGCGTGCAACTAGTTCGGGTACAGTTAGAAAAAGTACATAAATGTCATAAGAATTAACTGCGGGGCCATAAGCCTCACCTACGGACTGGATAGTCCGAGAGAACGCCATGAAAGAGTGCTGTTATCACAACGTTATCATTATCTCCGCTTAGCCACTAGTCTACTGATGACAAAGCCTAAGAAACCCATAGTGACAGAACGGGCTGGTAGAACAGTGCGTGGGACGTGTGCGAACGTTTCGCCACCACAGCACTTTTTCATCAGTTAAGATGTTGACTTGTATTTTTAGTACTTACTGAACATAAACTCTTATTTCTGAGAGTGCCATGCTTTTCATGCTTTTTTTATCCATTCATATGACTTGTATATCACAATTTTATATCGTGTAAACTAAATACACCTGCTATAGGAGGAGGCCCGACTTAGCAGTGGGTCATTTATGGGCTGAATAGTAGTAGTGATCCGTGTGGTGACGGATTTAGAATACATCACGTCACAACCCCATTCCATCCTGAGGGTGACGTAAGAGCCGACAAAAGGAAATAAAAAGGCCGAAAACCTAGCCGTAAAAAAAGGAAAACTTGTTATGAAACCTGTGCCAATCCGCCCGGCCATTAAATAAATAAATAAATATCCTTGGACATTTCACACAACGCCATCTCGTCCCAAGCTAAGCAACTTAATGCTTGTGTTATGGTAACGAGATAGATGATAAACTACTTACATACATTTTTTTTTGTAAATACATGTACATATTATAGATAGAAATGACACCCAGACTCCGAGCCAGTGCCTCTGGCTTAGACAAAGACACTTGCCCGACCCCGGAATCGAACCCGGGACCCGTTGATCCAAAGGCGGCACATCTAACCACTAGATCTAACTCGGAAAGGGGCCATGTATTAGCTGAGTAGTAGTAGTTTATCAATCTCTAAAGCCTGAGATGCCTTGATGATTTTAAATATTTTATTTATTTGGAAAATTTACAGATAGAATAAACATAAAATATTACCTAATAGACGAATGCTAATTAAACTTTTTCACATAAATTAGATAAGGAAACTAATAACAGATTTAATATGGATGTTGCCTCTTGTGCTATACGTATGGGTGTATTTCTAGTTTCTTATGTTAATAGAAGATTCGTACAACAGCGAATGTAGCGATAATGTATTAATGGAATGTTAAGTTATTAACCTCTGGCCAGGGACTGGTGGACAACCGGTAGCATTTGGTGGGTTAACTGAGTCGCGTTGTAATGTACAGTTTTGGATTATTATGCTCTTTTTAATTAGTGGCTTCTACTAAGTCCGGGTTGTGGCCGATTTAGTATTTGTAGCGATCTATAGTTAAATCTATTTCAATATATTCGTGTTCGAATAACAGCCGGCACCGAAGTACAGGTGAGGTTGGATGTTATTATTAAGTACGTTTCTTATCCTCCAGATGAATAGAGCTTAGCTGCGCAGTTCTTACACGTTAACGACAGTTGCAGGTCGTGCTTGTTTTTGTTCTTCTTCAACATTCTGCTATGATGATGCTTGAGGAGTATTATTACAGCCAAAAGAAGTCCACTGCTGGACATAAACCTCCCCTAAATATGTAAGAGATGTCCGCAAAGTGGAAATCCTTGGGCCAGCACAGGACCCCAACGCGCTGGAATCCGTTTTCCTGCTACCATAACTAGGTCGTAATTATGTAACTGTGGCAAATGTACAGTCTAAACTAAATTAATAAAATATAATCAGTGTTTTTTTAAATACCATAATATTCAAAAACTATTATTTATGACAGTAAAATTGCATCATACAGATACTATCTATTATGTAGCAAATTTATATCTAAATTGTAACATCAGTGTACTTCACGATGTCGCGGCACGCGCGTTATTTATCCTTTTTCATGTTTATGTAGTCGCGGTGCGTGCCTGTGTTCGTGTGTAGTTAATGACGTCATTAAAATTACCGTGTAATTAAATGTTCCTCCAAAACGCTGAGTTTCAATACTTGCAGTAACACAGTAACAACTATTCCAAGTAATAATAAATAAATATAATAATAATAAATATCCTTGGACATTTCACACAACGCCATCTCGTCCCAAGCTAAGCAACTTGATGCTTGTGTTATGGTAACGAGATGGATGATAAACTACATAAATACATTTTTTTTTGTAAAGACATACATATTATAAATAGAAATGACACCCAGACTCCGAGCCCGTGCCTCTGGTTTAGACAAAGACACTTGCCCGACCCCGGAATCGAACCCGGGACCCGTTGATCCAACGGCGGCACATCTAACCACTAGACCAACGAGGCAGTCCTTTCGCGTTTATATTTCTATTTAAACCGTTTAGTCGAGCCCCATGCTCCGAGGCGGGCCCCTCCAATCTACCATTCTCCCTATTCTAACATTTATGATTGTCTATGCCTGAAAAGAAAGTGGAAGGACAGCTGGTCTGACTTAATTATTACCTACCGGTAATTCCAGTAGATGGGCCTCGGAGGGATAAGAACAATCAGACCGTGTATTACTGGTAATTAGCCAAATTATCATAAAGCAAAGTGGAAGGTATAAATTTCTTATTAATATGCAATAAACAGCATCCCATTCTATACTACAATAAAATATCTAAGTTACCTTTTCTATTACAATCAATTTCGAAATGTCGGTCGGAAATTATAATAATTCCAAATGAACCGCCTCATATGGTTCACATAATGTATTCGGACATTAACACAGTTAGATTGTACATAGAGATGATACTTGGTCGTCCGTTGCCATAAATTACGTATATTCAAATCGGTCTGATACGAATTTGGTACCGCAATTAACACGCGAACTGGTTTCTGTCTAGTGATGGGATGAGTACCGGCTAACGTATCGATACTATACATGTATACACTTATGATACTGACGCCTAATTATTCTTATTCTTACTCAAGCTCTTTTTATGCTCATCGGTATTTAAAGCTAACTAATAAAACTATTTTCCGTGTGGTGGCGGATTTACAATGAAAGTATTACCAGTCCATACTATCCTGAGAGTAGGACGTAAGAGGTAGATCACTTAGCCGAAATAGAAGGAAACCATATTATCAGCGTGACACAGTATTTCCATCTGTTAATTTGGAGGAAGCTCAGAAGTGGGTCATTTATGGGCTGAAATGATGATGACGAATAAAACTCATCTATTACTTGCACTAGATTTTTTTGTGGGTAGGCAATTTTAACCAACCTAAATTGTCATTTATGATTAACATTTTCTTTCCTGATTTTTTATATACCATAACCTAAGTCTGAAAACTAAGCATAATAATGTATGAAAAAACGTATCAACAGTTGATGTTTTACACTGAAAGTAGTATTCTACAAAACATTGGCACTAAGCTATTATAGTCCTATTTCCGAAGAAATAAGAATTGATTTGCATCATTGCGCTATGTCAATGAAATGAAACATGAAGAAAGTCCAAGATATTATGTACTTAAAATGATCTCTTCAAATTATTATACATACAATACTCGATAGTACTCGTAAGTTTAATCGACATTGACCCCATCACTTACGATGATACAAAAATGGTTTTATTCGTTCTCTAGCCAATAAGTGTGTAATGAATCTCATGAGTACCTATGGAATGAGATAATAACCAATTCGGCTAAGTGTGGGCACGGCTCGTGTTTTTTTAATAATAAAATTTATGTATTTAATACCGGTTTGTGTTGGTGTCGCCGTACCGCATCTTTCCTATTCGATGTACCAAGTAATTGTCGAGTATTTTATACGATTACATCACTATTTTTATTACAATGGCGATTGCTAAATTCCTATCAGGCTGGATTAGATGTGTAGTTATTAGTTATATAACTGACGTTAAAATTTGTGTATCCGTGAGAAAGAGGAAAAGGCATTTATTTGACTTAACCTTGTCATAATAAATTCGTCTTCAATTATGCTTTTAGCTGATTGGATTTCATGGCGGAATACAATATTATCGATGTAATAAATAAATGTATGCCAAAGTTTTGTGACTATATTTTTTACCTTGATTTTATTTTCTAGTTTTGCGGTTATTATAATGAGTGGAATTTTATATTGAACTTGTATGTATGTAGGATCTAATGTTTCGTCCGGCTAGCTACCCCATCCAATTCCGGCGCCAAGCAGTTTGATTGGGTTATGTCGTGTTTAAGTGAGAGCCGGTGCCTGAAAGGGCATTTCCTTGAATGTCTCGCTGTATCTTTGATCCTGTCCTGGCATTGCTTTTCATCACGCAAGCCTAGGGCCAGAGTCATTTAAAACTTAAAAAAAACTTTAAGTGTATCTTAGGCTTACTCAATACTTTTAGTATTTTGCATTTTAAATTTAGATTTTGCTATTAAATTTCAATTTTTTGGTATATCAACGGCTTGTATCCAGTATCTTCTTGGTGATTTATTTAGACCGTATCGTATCATCAGGTATCTGCCAGCCAACTGGCATAGTAGGTTGTCTTGTTTTCCACTATCACATTACGAGGAGGTCTGACTCAGCAGTGGGTTGTGCCTAAAATGATGAATATTCTAGTGCTAAGTGTGTGATAAAAAAGTGACTGACAACATAATATTTGAAGGGTTTAATTGGCAAATTTAATAAAAGTTATAAATTAATGTTATTTAGAAAGGAAGATTTGCTAATTTTTATAACTAGAATCCCCTTATTCTTGTCTACCTAGGTACCCTGACATCGTAAACATACTTAATACCTAATAAATATTCACTATTGACTCTAGTCTCCTAAATTGTGACGAAGGAAAATAAATCCTCTGTGTCATTCTGGCCTGGCGATTTTATATGGAGTGCCCCATTCCACCTTAAGGGTATCGTGAAAGCCGACCAGAGATCATTCATAATAAATTCACGTGGAAAATGAATGAACGCACCGTGTTGAGAATAAAATGTTACAAACTTGGCAGTACGCCCACTATGCTGCGTATAACTTGGACAAAATGCTATTTAGATAAATATTAAAGGAATCTCTAAAAGACCGTAATATAAATCGCAGGATGGCTATAATAAAGTTGTCGCAGGTATTTTGGTGAACAATGTTAGTTTAAGAGATATTAATTACTTAATACTATATATATTCTATTATTGATTTATATTTTTAATCTGAGAGTCATTAAAACGTTGGAGGATTGTAAATAGTGCGGAATACAACTGGTCTGTATATGTGGCCCGGTTGGGATCTTCTTCTTTGCCTAATCCCAATATCATTGGGTCGGTACCGGTCTAACCTGATTTGGCTAACTACCAATAGGCAAAGGGGGTGATTGCCGTGTGACCTCTGAGTGAACTACTGATGGTACTACTATTACTCACCTCATACATGACCCACTCCTGAGTCGGGCCTCCTCAAATTTCATGGAGGGTAATTAGCCTACTCTGTCATGCTGGCTAGACATGTCATTGCCTTTTGTCGGCTCTTGAGTTCTTGAGGGTATTCAATATGGCACGGGGGGGGGGGGGAGTGACACTATGTATGCTAAATAGGTCACCACACGTGTCAGGCTTGTCTAAAATTGGCTGGTAGGTTTACCAGTAGCTCAAGCTCTGTTAGTTTGTTGGTTAATATTATTATTGTAAATATTTCTTCGGTTGTTTCGCGAAAGTACACTAACTAATTTGGTGATATAACATTACATATTCCACAGAATATAAGACAGTCTGTCTCGATGTCTAGCTTATGCGCAGACGATGCTATTAATCCAAATTCGGTATACTGTTATATTTCCTTGTTTGGTATTTGAGTATAAGTGAATTTTTTTCAATAAATTTACATTTTTCTGCGACTAATCTAATCTTAACAGTTGGACAAAAACGATAGGATCATAAAAATGGACAATAAACTAGTTTAAAATGTTCGTTTTTAAGTTTAAAGAGAAGCTACTGTCCACACAGGTGTTCCATATTTTAAAGCGCGTCGACCACGGAGAGAGAATAGAGCTAGTCAGCTTGAAGACTAATCTAATCTATACTCTAATTTCTACGTACACGTACAGAGAGAATAGAAGAGAAGAATAGAGTGCTCTATCGTAGCTCTATCATAGTAGTGACATTTTGGCCTGCCTACACTACACTACTCGTAGACTAGATATTCATTTAAAAACAGTAAACGTCAGTTGACTACGTCTAATAAAAAATACGACTATAGCTAGACTAATCTATGGCATGTGGATAATTCGGGAGCTCTCTATTCGTATCGCTTATCTCGCTCTCGTACTTGCGTCCACGACGCCTTCCGAAAGTAGCCGAGTCTGTCTACGTTGACTGTAGTGAAACATTAGCTAGGGTAGTTTCGCTAATATGTACACGTCGTAGATTGCCCTATGACAGTCCCTCTCCGTAATTTTAATCTAACGTGGACGAGGCGCTTAACCTATTTTAGTATATCGAAAAAGTTCACACAGTCGGGAGACATTCGGCTGGGCCCTTTGAAAAGTTTAATGTATAGTATAACCCTCGCCTATAGATGTTTCACATCAATAATTGAACTTCAGGAATATTCTTGATAACTTTTCACTGCCTTATTGGTCTAGGGGGTGGAAGTCCCGCCTATAGATCACTGGTCCCAGATTCGATTTCGAGTTTGCGAGTTTGTGAGTCATTTGTGTGCGTGAATTACATGTTTGTAAACCGCCCCCGCGATGAGCCTATATCGTCATCGTACTTCCCTTTAATATGGTTAAGGAAATCGATGGCTGTCACATGCGTTATACTTGTGAACAGGTGCCGCTGTTTGGGGTTGGTCGGCTCACTAGACCAAGGAAGTTTTTTTCTTTTTTATAAAGTTGTATTGTTTTAATATTCACGTTTCAGTGACGCTTCCCAGATCCAATAGAACAGTTTGTTATATTGAATTTGTTGGGTAATATATATATTAAATTATTAAAATGGACCGCAAAGCAATAAAAAAGAAATAAAAAAGACAAGCCCTCTGAGTTTCTTGCCAGTTCTTCTCAGTAGTGGTCGCGTTCCGAACTGGTGGTAAACTAAAATATATGACTTTGCTATAAATTTTATTAATATGTTGACAATTTGTAAGTGTCCATTGTGTCCTATGCCAAATAAATGATTTGACATAGGGGGGTAAGAGTATTTTCAAAATAAAAAAAAGACCTGGTCATTATGTTAAAGGAATAATAAGGTGGCTTCTATCAAAACTTCATGTCTACGGATGTGAAACATATAGTCAAATTATTTCCTAGATATTTTGTGATAATGTTTAATACTGAAAAACTTGCTGCCATGGAAGGAAAGGTTTTCCTTTCATCGCTGCACAATTATTCTACACTGTTATGATCTTCTTTTAATCAGAGGAGGTCGAAGTCACCGTTGATGAGACACCTTAAGACAATGGTCCTCTGTATTCTCTTTAGTACAGGACTACTTTATAAGCAGCAGAACAAGTCGTAACGCTAATCCAAAACATTTGGATTTGGTGCACTATGGAATAGGGTATGTAAAGTAATTGATTTTTAGCTAGCTGGTATAGTTTAGTCCAGAAATCGTATATAATTGAGATCACTATACTACAATTGTCGCATATATTTGAATTGAAAAATAAATCATTAAAAAATGAAAATGAAATAATTCTAAAATGTTTACCTACTAACTTAATAATGTTTCAAACATTACATTTTTCTTTAATATTGGTACTATTTCTGTATCTTATATATTTTGTATATTTGTTTCAAATCCATTAAAATTGGATCGATATGTAATGGATTAAGGTCGGATTAAGATTTATTTAAAATCATAATTTGTATACATATCATGATTACCTACATGCCTAGATTGTAAGCGATAATTAAACTGTTACATGAATCTATATGAATATAACTGTTTAATAAGTTGCGAATAAGTTTCCATAATACGAAATATGTTTATTTGCAGCTTGTTATTTTAGTGAAAGGCTTGTTCATAGTTCTAGATTGCTAATTTAGACGCCACACAATCACACATCGACGCTTTCGACTACGCACTGGGCATTCCTTCAGTACTTCATCTGTTAACTACTTGCATGTCACTCGACACATATGCCTTATAGACTATATTAGCAATGTTTCTTTCTATAGTTAAGATGAGTCTAATACACTATGGTTCATTTTAAGTGGTCCATCATTTTGTGGTAAATTTAAAAATTATCGCATTAGCTCATGGGTCTTCAAAGAGCAATAATTAAGATACATGTTTTACAAAATTAAAATAACTAAAAATTTACGAACTTTTAAAACTAACTGGTTTAAGATAGAATAAAGTAAGTGAACAGACAAAATAATTAAGAACTACCTGAAGAAAGTAACAGCTCTCGGAATTTGATTTAATTTATTGATCTAGAATTAGGATGAAAAACTTAAAATAGGTATAATCATTCAAGATAACTTTTATTGTAGCAAATGAGGTTTTGAGATGCGGTACATAAAAAATCCCTAGTATCGTTAAAAACAACATAGATATCCATTGGTCAATATTAAGAAATTTTCGATAGGATTTCTTAGCATAACAAATTTGTATTAGCGTTTTTTCTACATAAAGTGACTTATATATTTTTAAATCCACTTCAGGTATTAGGCTCATCTTAGGCTCTAGTACTTATTAAAGTTTAGAGATTCACTTTTGTTTATTTTACTATGAATATTGTTTCTTCTATTTAGTCTTCAATAAATATATACTTTTATGTATCAAATAACCCCATTTCGGTGATACTATGTAATGGAACTAGTAATTGTTTAAAATAAATAGTCTTTATAGTTTTAGACATAATAGATGTTTTCTGATGAGATATGGCGAATAGATACAGTGACAGATTAATTGCTATTAAGAACGGGAGGAACATGAAATGCAACAGAGGTTTGTTGTAGCTTTGTGAACTTACATTACACCTTAGAGGAAATATCTACTACTACTAGTCAACCCTTACAAGACTTACTGCTGAGTTCTGAACCCGGTAGCAAGCTTAGCACACTAGGCCAGTTTTCCTCTATCAATTTGGAAATTACTTGAACAAGAGTGGGTCATACAAAGGCTGAGATGAGACACAGTTTTAATACTTGCCTCGCACAACATATTTTCACCTTAGTTACTCATTAATAGTTCAATCAATATGGTTATGGAAAACACTACCACACAATCTTGTTGCATTCATCCTCAGTAGCGTAGAGTAGCTCTTCTAACAGATGGAGTATGAGCTGTGAGGCCAACGGTGTGTAGTCGGAGTGTGTGATGTGAGGCCATGTGACGTGTGGGTACACGCAGGGCGCGGGAGGCGGCGAGCGGCGCGGGGGGAGGGGCAAGCGGCCCTCAGCCTCATCAGGATCCGGCTCCCTTGGCCGCGGCGCGCTCTCCGACCCAGATCTTCAGAGCAGGCTCCAGCCGAATCTCACCGTATTCTGGGTTCGTACACACTTTTTACAGCATGACTATTGTTAAGCCGACGGTTAGTGCCGGTACACTTGTGCAGTACTGCAATTGTATTACAAAATTAATAGTAGTAATTTCTTACCATAGCTATCTATAGCTATGGTAAGAAATTACTACTATAAGAATAAAGAACACACTTAGTTTGACAAGCCGGATTAAGAAATATATATATGTACGGAAGATTAAGTACACACAGTCGGAATATAACTCCCGCTATATTCGTTGGAAGTAAAGGCTACACTTACAATTTACTTTATAATCGTAGTTATGTAGCATGGCATGATAAATGGAAAATAAAATGTGGTATACGTTTTTGGCTAACATCGAATATAAAAATGATATTAAATATTCAATTAGGTTTAAAAAAATATATCGTAAGTTGCACAGTTTACATCAGAACTGTATTTATTTCAATTTTATTTAAATTTATTTATAGTTACTTTATATTCGCGGATTAAAATTTATACGAGGTTTATCAGGTTAGTTTAATTTTATTGGCAAATCGCTTTTGTACTACAAATTGTGTTGTTACCATGTCCTTTTTACAATGTGGCGAGTAAATTTGTGGTTTTTTGTACATTATACATTTTTTACTTATAGGTGTCTTACGAGATGACTAAATAAATTAATTAGGCAGATAATCTGAGAGCAAAAGAAAGAACAATATGCATTTAATTTTAATCCGACTTAAAAAAAAGGAATAGGTTCTCGATGCGAATTTCGATGTATTTGTAAACCGATTTAAAAAAATCTTTATTGGCCAACTTAAAATACTCGGTAGGGGATGATTTAAGAAATGAAAATTAAAATGAGCGTTACGTTACCGAACACTTTGTGTGGCAAAATAAAATAGGTATCTTTAGTACATTGCACATTTTTTACCAGTAGTCCGGTCAATTTAAACAAAAAACGAGAGTGAAAGTACATAAAGTCCCAACAAGCTGAAAATCAGTAAAAATGTTCAAAACATAATTATAAATAATATTTAAAAGTTCCCCAACATTCCCGTGTGTGATAGATAATTTTATTATCTACAATTTTGTCAAATGACTTTTATGATAAAACTTACCGTTTTGCTGAAAATCGCGAAAATATCATTTTCTGGATATTTGACCTTGAATATATATTTTTTCCACACACGGGAATGACTTTTAAATATTATTTATAATTATGTTTTGAACATTTTTACTGATTTTCAGCTTGTTGGGACTATAAGCACCTTCGAATGTCTAAATTGACTAGACTACAGCCGTTATCAAGTTTTTGTGAACCAACAAACGTCAATTCATTTTTATACCTAAGATTATTTTTATTTTTAACTTTATTTATTTTTAACGTACTTTTCTAAATTTATACTTTAGAAAAGTTTGTTAAAAATAATCTCTCTAATCTTAATTGTTTCGCATATAATTAACACTCACAATTTCTTTAATCTTAAACAGACAGAGAACATAGTTTGCCAAATTAAGTTTTGTTAGTAAACACTTAATTTAATCATTCTAATAAATAGTCTTTACGGCTATGGTATCATCTTACGTATTTTCTTTGTGTAACAAATGCGCATACAATTTGTTTTTGTGTGTGTAACATTAATTTTATTTATTGAGCATTGCGTTGATTTCCTAGACTGTGTATCTTTTAACGATTCGTGTATCGAAATGCCGAACGATTTTAATAGAAACCATTGACATTGTTTATGTTTGAGTACAAGATTATGGTGATGCTCAAACTTTTATGGTATATACTTATTTTTAATTTACAAGTTTTAACAGCTAGTGTCCATTGGATATTTTAAGTAACATACTACAAAAAAATCTTTAAGTTGTATATTGCTTGAAACACCAATGTAGATTACATACATAGTCCTGGTGAAAAAATAACCATAAATCAATTTTTAGGAATTACTTAGAACAATACAGTTAAAAAAAAGTTTTGGTCTTGTTTTGTTTTTGAATAATCACATCGCATGCGGTGCCCATGATGAATATTCTAGTTTGACAATGATTAAATTGTAAGGTACAGGCTGGGCTTAGGTCGTTTTATGATTTAGGCGCAAAAATGCAATGGGCCTAGGTAGAAAACGCTGTAGAGTTTTCACCTTGCAATTTCGTAGCGAGAAAATGTACTACGCGGTTACGAACCGCTACGGAACTTCTACGAATCGCCAGGTCGCTACGAACGCGTTAAAACTAATACACAGTTTGAGCAACGACGTCCAAAAAGCGATGCGCGTGTTTTATGGCACATAATGCTTTATTAATATGTTTTTACTTAGCATGTGTGTGCGTTCATTCATATGTGTGAGAGTGCGCGGACGCTGGCCGTTCACTTGAAGTATAAAAGTGTCCCACCGAAATGCGGAATCTAATAGCCTACAGAATTTTTATGTTCTTTCGCGGTACCAGATTGTGTTACGCGGTGGGCCCACGGGTTTTTTACTCTTTGTTCGGTAGAATTAACTTTTGTATTTGAAAATGCGTCGTTTATTTCGTGACCCTATTAGTAGGGATGTGCTCTCGTCTTCGGCTTTAATTATTGACAAGTATTTTAATTGGCCCTCTGTATTCTTTGGGCCTTATGTGATAATTAAACCATGACATAATAAGTGAAATAGACGTTTTTGACGGATTTAGAATACATAGCACTTGTTATAAACAGATTAGGTTTATGTGAAGTTATGTACCCGGATATAGACTGACAAAACCTGGCACAGAATTAGAGGTATCAGAGGGAAATTCTAAGTTATTAATATACTCAGTTTTTTTGGATATAGAAATATGTGTTTTTCTTTTTGAACAAAATTTTGTCTCTTTGTTTATTGCTAGCTACAACAAGTTGTACATAGGCTAACTTAATGCCTTAGGCGTTCTTTCCAAAGGTTGACTCTTTGTGTGAAGCAGGAGAAACATGGCACGCCCAAAAAGAGAATACACAACTCCATTTGCTAGTATATTAAAAATGAAACACAAAGCTAATACATAAATCAGATATGTATTTGTTACGTTTAAGGACTTTCACTATACAAAACTGGGTTATGGCAATGCTTAAATCCATCTAATGAAATCTAAACGAAGAACTAAATTTAAGCTTAAGCTCAGCCGAAAATTCGGCAGTCACCAAAATTGTAGTCTCGGCTTAAAGCTGACCTTAAAGCCAACACTATCAATTAGTGATGGGCAATACCCGTACCGCGGGTCCTTTGTAACAAATGATTTATGTCTATGAGCCGTGAGTCCGCAATGGCAATTTGGTTTCGGAACTTTAATTATATGTTAAATATTAAGTTTCGAGGTTAAAACTTTAAAACATTTGTTCCTTGTGTTGTTAAGACTTTTTTAAATGTCTGCAATGGAAGAGACGTTACTGACATTAAAACTAAATTAAATCATGGGATTTCGAATGCATGTCACCAACCCATAACTGTTGAATCCGGCCTCCACTAATTTCATTGAGGGAAAATGAATTTTCCTTCTTTTGAGGTCAGTTTCTTAGCCTAACATAATACTCCTTTAGTCTTACGACACACAGAGTATGGAATAGGCGGGTGACACTATAAAATCCTTATCTAACATCACCATATTCAGTAATTTCAGCCCATAAATGATCCACTACTGACTGAACTCATGGAGGGAAATGTGCCATGCTGGCAAGACGAGTTTTCTATCTCTTGCGGCTATATGGTCAGCCTTTTGCCTGACTCCCTCAGGGTGGTGCGGATTGGTGACATTATGTATTTACTAAATCCGTCACCACACGAACGTTTAATTAATAAACCTCAAAGTTTTTATTACTAAACATCTGTACTTTAAATATTTATAAAGGAACGATTAAAATGTTGGTACCCGGCACCGAAGTCTTTTCGCCCAAAAATCTATTTCTTGTCAAACTTTCGTAATCACGGTAAAATAGTAAATGTATGAGCTTTATGTAGATAAATTACGGAGATAGAGCGCGCCAGACGGGGCGACATACTCGTATAAATTAGAATAAGTTTTTAATTGGTGGACCACACGCGATGATCGGCATTGTGTGTGTGGCTGTCTATGGAATTGTCTTTGCCGCCTTTCTCATTTTAAATTTAAAACAATTCTTTATATGGCGCGCATTATAACTTTCTTTTTTATTTTATGATTTGTCTTTTGCTAAGTAATAGATGTTACTTTACTGTGATTCTAAAGTATAACATGTATAATGGGGATTATTAATACTTTTTATCTATTTAATAACAAACTTGCACGTATTTTAACATTTTCAAACCATCAACGTAATCGATTAAAAATAGTATATTTCCAAATATGTTTCACGTCTGTCTGCCGATGTGTATGAATTAAAACCATTCGATATTTTTTAATGTATGTTTATACTTAGCATCTTCCGAGATTAATTATTGATACATTGCAAGCTGTGAGCAAATGAATTTGTGATAATTACGGTGTAATGAAATGTGTAATGTCATAAAAAAGAATAATTATTACTCTTCCCTAAGCTCAAATTTAGAACGCTATAAAATGAGACAAAAACAATTTTAGCACAAAACTTTGAAACATTTACGGCAGTTTTTATTTCTTAATCGTCAAAATTAATCGTTCTCAGTCAGCCTGGCACATATCAAATCGACATAAAAACGACCCCTATTCTACATATCGTTTTATTTTATGCAACCATAGCGAAACTTAGAAGCGAACTTTCACAATAAAAAAAGGATCTTATTGGGACACTAGTTTCAGAAGGCGGCTTCGCATGTTTATCTCGATGATCTTTTCGTCCACCTGATTGGTTGACAACTTATAATTACTGCTGCGTTATCTTGAGAAAATACTAGTGAAAACCTGAAAGTGATTTGTTCAGATACTGTTAAAATTATTTATATATAAATCCTTCTTTTTACAACATGATTTTTGTGGTGTCGAAGGTTGTATTGCACAATTTATTCACGTTGTACTTACACAAATATATATTTTAGTGCATATGGTACATCTTTGTCGTAATGTTCGATTTATCGCCAGTTAACTGCCTACTTGGTCGAAGTTCTTTTTTTATTAATCTTTTAACGAGTTTCGTTTTAACTATCAAACGTTAATTAGTCGAGGCGATTAAATTTCTATGTTATTGGTACTTTGTTACGTGGATCTTATGGTTTTGGTGCTCGGCTTAATGGAGAGCTACTTTGTGTTAGGAACTGTAAGGAAGTGATATATTGTTATGACAATGAGGCTATTATTTTTATGGAATAATGTAGTATCTCCCTTACCTTTTTCCCATTGTATTCGTCGGCACCGGTCTATATAGATTTAATAACTATCAATACACAGAGCGATTGCCTTCTTCCCTTCTCGACCGATCTAGTGGAACAAATGGTAGTTACAAGGTGAGACCAGTTGTCACTTTTCATGCTAATACTACATTATTATTATTATTATATAATCACGCCTCTTTCCCGTAGGGGTAGGCAGAGACCACTTCTTTCCACTTGCTACGATCCTTACATACTTGTTTCGCTTCGTCCACTTTCATTATTCCCTTCATACATGCTCTTCGGTTTAGGGTACTCTTGACCTGGCCTTTTTTCAAGACGTCTTTGATTTGGTCTTGAAACGTCCGCCTAGGCCTTCCCCTTCCAACACTTTCATTCACACTCGCCTTATACACTTTTTTCGTCAATCGTTCTTCATTTATTCTCTCGAGATGGCCAAACCATCTCAGCATACCTTTCTCAATTTTTGTCACTACATCTTCTTTCAGACCACAATACTACATACGTGTATGTATTGGAACAGCTGCTGGTACTGACGGTTCTACTTGCCCTCTGAAGCACGAAGAAAGTCAGATATTACACATAAATGATGGACGTGATGGACTATCCAATTTCTAGCATAGCCAGACGTTGATTAACCTGCAGATAGCTTACTTTCTGCGCCACTCGCTAGGCTGCGACCGTCTCCATAAATCTCGAATAAAGTAGAATAATATACTTACTCGTAGCTTCCGCCAGTCTGACATGAAAACTGAACTCTTAATACCTTTTCTAATATAAAATAACCCTTTGTTACTGCTAAAAACTACAATACAACCTTTTCTTTGACTCTTTTCTTAAACCAAATGCCATCAACCTACACCATCCTGAGTGTGTTATGAGCCGAATGAATGAACACAGGTTAAGGCCGCGAGACAAATAAACTGGATACTGTGCCTACCCGTCTTGCCAGCGTGGCACAGTAGGCTAATTGCCCTCCTTGAAATTGTGGAGGCCCTACTCAGTCGTAGGTAATTTATGATTGAATTTATAATTTGATCCTTACTTGGCAATTAATATACCTTACTTTATATCAGCATCAGCATTTAAAATATCATAATATCATTCACTTTCTTCAATGTTTGGACCGCCTAATTAAATTGCATGAGCTTCTATACCAACTGTTATTTTATTTTATGATCTGATGATGATGATAACGCTTTTTATTAATGTTGAAGTATCACCTTCGTTGTTAACCAACCACAGGCTGGTTGTAAATAGTTTTCTACCGTGTTCTATATTGTCTTCTGCTGTAGACTCTTGTTCTTGATATGTCGTAATTTACGTATTTTCTATCTCGTATTTATTATACTTTCAATACAGTCTCTTAATATACCCTAATAATAAATACCCCAACAATATATTTATATCTGTTTTTAAACTCCTATAAACGTGCCCTATTAATTTACCAATGAACTGTTAATTCGCCAACTATTTTCATAGCCGTATTAACAACAGTCCTATAAAACAACTGATACCTATAGCCGCGTATAAAAGCCAAACACTCGGTAAACAATTTTTATTTGAATGTAACAGTCTATTATCAGATCAGATTGTCCAGGACTGGCCTCCCGGATCACTCGTAAACTGCACTCATACGATATTTATTGAAGCCAGGGTTGTCGCTTTTTCTGGATGCATCTAAATAATGCTATACACCTTTTGCGGATGAAATATTAAATTATAATTGGTGGCATAGTTAAAGTTGTTACGGTATATAAATGCAGAAAGCTAACATTTTTTATTAAAATACGCAATAAACTACAAGCTGATTTTATAAATCAAGCAATCAATACACATCCAAAAATACCGTGAATCATCCTCAAGTTGTCGCCGACCACTTATTCGATTATTTTTTATAAATTCCTCCAAGCCACCTGGTTGCTGGTGGCTGGATAAGGCCGCCAATTGCGTTACTTTCTGTTTAATTTTGTTGTAAATTTTATAGATTTTCATATGGTGCAATTAAAATTTATGTGAGTGAGTTAAATCGCTTAATATATTTTAATGAAGTTTCATATGAGGGTAAAGATCAGACTGCGCGGCACGATATACTGGGAGCATGTTACGTATGGGGGGGGGGGGTATGGGTATGGGAACACATTTACATTACCGTGTGGCGGGCCAGAGTATCATGCCTTGTGCCTTCCTCGGGCTGGTATTGATAGACCAGGTAGTGAAATTAATACGCCAGTGAAGGCACAAGTGGAAGTGGCACCCCTAATGGGGGAATAATAACCGATATAATGTACATTTTTATACGATTTTGATGCGATCGATGTTTATCTGTAGTTCTGGATAGTCCGTTTTTATAGCTTCTTAGAGTGGTCGGTGAGATTCTATGTTTTACGAGTAGTGAGAAGGTGTTATGGCGAGTATGACGCGGGTTGTGTAAGCAGCTTGCCATTTTATTTAGCTGTAATCCTTTAATAGAGCTATAATGTACCTGTTTATTGGGTTTGGTGCGCGTGTATCAGATACTTATATAACTCGGCTGATAAGTCTTTTAGGAATATATTCTTTATTTGAATGTGTAAATATACCCACACTACTGTTCAGCCCATAAATGACTGCTCTGGCGACACTGCCGGGTCAGGCCTCCTCCCATCACAGGGTGGGGAAAATAGCCTACTATGCCACGCTGTCACGGCGGTTTCGTATCGAGTTTTCTTTCTCTTGCGGCTTGATACCCACACAATGCGTTTTAATCGTCGGTGTTAGATTAAGGTGATTGCTCCAGGGTAGCCCGCGAAATTCAAATTTTCTTACGTTTTTTGCAATTTGCAGTTCAGTGCTAGGTTGCCTTAACATTCGAATTTTCTCGACAGTTCCGATAAATATGTTGAAAAACTCAAGATGAAACATTACCAAGTTTGCCTGCATTTATTATTTATATTAATTTTTATTTAATTACACGCTATCGAAGTTGAAACTGGAGTTTTTTTTTCTACTCACATAGTTTCGTTCCTAATGATAAGGTAGAGAGTCGTGTAGAAGTGTGTGTGTTTCTGATTACGCTCATAAATTATATTTCACAATCACGTTCATTTCTCATATATAAAAGTGCCCATATACTTAAATGTGGCGACATAATACTTAATGCATAACTTACAGAATAAAAAGGATCAACTTCTAGATAAAATCAGATGGAAATATTTTTATCATACATATACATTTTACGATAATACGACAAATTATAGCGTCACGTCCGAAGCAATTTAATGTGTATCAATTGTAAATAGAGTTGATAATTGAACGATGTTTGTTCTGATCTTGACATGTTTCTGCATAATACTAGTAAATGTTATTCTAATTATTTAGTACGAACAACAAAGTGATTTACATTATTACCTCGGCGGATGATTATTATAACTTGTTTCTTAAAAAGAGATAATGTCGTCTTTGTAAACGCGTATGTGTGTGTAATTCATTATTACTCGAGATGGACAAAGCAGTACTGGAACTCGTTGCGCTGGGTTGCCAGACCTCTTGATTTCACCATTAATTGAGCATATTTGTTTTTACGACTTTTAATTCTCCGATGTACTTTAGGCAAACCATCTTTTTAATTAAATTTGTTCTTTAGCCAACTATTTACCTAAGTTTATAGAATACTAGCGACCCACCCCGGCTTCGCACGGGCGCAATGATGAAACTCTAAATGTATCAGTGTTTCACTACAATATTATGCATGTATTATACATATAAACCTTCCTCTTGAATCACTCTATCTATTACAAAACCGCTTCAAAATCCGTTGCGTAGTTTTGAAAGATTAAAACATACATAGGGACGGACATACGAAAGCGACTTTGTTTTATACTATGCAGTGATTATCTATATACGTGATTTTAGAAAACATACGTTACCTTCCAAAGGTGCAGTGCTTGAAGTTGCCCGACCACCGATTAGAACCGGGAACTTTTAATCCATAGCAGCCAATAGCCATAGACCAGTCTATGTATCGGTAACATTTTAGATTAAACTAAGTTAGTACTAACTTAATTAACGTTTGTCAACTCTAGATGACTATTATTGACTAGATGTTAAATCGCCCTTTGAAAATTCTGCGCGAGTTTGCTCTCTTAGATAACTCGTAAGTTTTCGTCAGAGTTGCTCGGTACAACTCTGGCTTATTCCTGCTTTGTACTTAAAACCGCGCGTGTGGTGACGGATTACGGAATACATAGTATCACCACCCCATTCCACCCTGAGGGCGTTGCCCAAAATCTAACCGCATGAGAAGGAAAATTTGAAACGAAATCCTGTGCCAACACGTCTGGCCTGCGTGGCACAGTAGGCGAAACTGACCCTCCACGTAAAGGAGGCCCGACTCAGCAGTGGGCAGTGAATATGGAGTATACCTCAAAATGGCGAACTAAAATAGAGTAACTGCAGGGTTTCTTGAAGGCTCTTCTCTGTAGAGCTGCATTCCCAATACGTGGTAAATGATAAATTTCAAAAGTTACATTTAATTTAATTCTGTTGACTTTTCAAGAGTCCTCTAATAAGCCAATTTGATTAAAAAAAAATTTTTATCTTTGATTTTGTTGGTAATTCTCCGTTTAACACAGCACACAGGAGTACCAGTATCATCTTGTTTTTTTTTACATGAATATGTAATGGTTGCGGATGTTGGCGACTCCGCCAATTGCTCGTCTTTACGTTATTTACGCTAAATTAACATAGATTAATATTATTGTGGCAAAATGTGATTTTCGGAATTGCTATGGACTTTTTGGACTGCTGATTTGGATTGGGTTAGAGATTATTTATAGTTATAGTCTGTATTGCCGTTAGAAGGTCACGTACATTGATAGGTTACATCATTTTAGTTATAGTAAGAACTATTCTGTGCGGTGATGGATTTCGAAAACACAGTGTCACCACCCCATTTCGTCCTATGGGTGTCGGAAGAGGCGATTAAAGGAAATGATAATACCGAAAACCTGGCCGCAAGATAAGGAAAACTTGATACGAAATCCTGTCTGGCCACCGTGGCATAGTAGAGTAATAACCCTCCAAGTAACTGGAGGAGGCCGGCCTCAGCAGTGGGCCATATATGGGCTGAGTAGTGTTATAATATAAAAATGAATCGCAAAATGTGTTGGGTTACCAACACATTTTGCACATACAAGTACACATACAGTCAATTTGCACTTTAGTACCACTATCTTTTCGACAGGACGAAATCTGTCGGGTCCGCTAGTATAGTAGTAATATTAACGTAGAAACAATGGTCTTCTTTTTCGCCTTCTTCCCAATTTTATTGCGGTCTAGTTTAACCATATTTGGCTATTACTACTAATACTACTACTAATAAGCCTTTAAATGACCCACTGCTGAGTCCGACCTCCGTTAGCACAGGGTTTCATATCAAGTTGTCCTTCTCTTGCGGCTAGGTTATCAGCCTTGCCATTTCCCTTTGTCGACTCTTATGACACCTTCAGGATGGAACAGGGTGGTGACACTAAGTATTCTAAATCCGTCAAAACACACATTCTATCACTGATTGGCCCTTTGCGACTATTGCGCGAGTTTACTCTCACAAACTGTCTTATCACGGCCTAAAAATGGCGATCTAAAAAGAGCAACTACAGAGTTTCTTGCCGGCTCTTCTCTGTAGAACTGCATTCCGAACCGGTGGTAGATGGTAAATTTTGCTTTTTTTGTTGTTTGACTTGTCAAAATAGCTCTAATGAGCCAACTTGATTAAATGAGATTTGAATTTGATGAGTTTAAAATAGGACCTTGTCCTAGCTAGAGTTCTGGTAGACTTTACGAGACCCGGATGCCTCGATAGTGACACTAGTCTGTCTAATCTCTATCGCCATTAATGTTGAAATTGATAAGTAGGTATGTGGTATATGCTTGTTTACGACTCGCCGTATCTTTATTATTCAAATCTCCGAAACTGGTCGGAGTTTACCTTAATTGCGTTGGCGTAGATACTTGTACGTTTATGTACCTTACTATATTATACGAATGTACACGCATGAATATATTTCCAATTAATTTGGAGAAATTAAAATGTACAATGTGTTCTTGTGATTGCGTTTTTCCGTGTTCAGAATGTTTGATAACGGAATGTTTGTTGACCATGTTTTTAATTAACGAGTTGCATGTATGTGGGTACTTGTGTGTATGTAAGCGGGTTTGTCTGTTGTTGGATTGTTGGTGGTGCGTTGGGTTATGATAATAATGAACTGTATCGACAGCCATATAATTGGAGCTGTTGTGGGGATAAGCTGTGATGTGGTTAGAGGTCTTCTTGTGTTGACGATCGGATAGTATTAGAGTTAGTCAGTAATGTCCCGACATTGAAATTCCATGGCTTTTAAGAGACTAAACGGGAGTTTATAGCCTGATGAACGCCTCAATAATTAGCCAATTATATCTAGGAACATGAGGAACATAATATAGTCTACATATCTATTTATAATAAATACATATTTGATAGTTACAAACTTTTGATGTCATAACATTAGGCAAACCGGTGCGTTTACTTGAAAATAAAACTTACAACAATAAAGCACACATTATCTGAATAAATTATCTAAAAAATATTCAGTAAGAACAAACACAGTCAAGACAAGGAAAACTTGATACAAACTATGCCTCGTTGGCAAGGCGGGTTGGTACAGGACCAACCCGCCTTGCCAACGAGGCATAGTAGGCTAATTTCCCTCCGTGAATTTGAGGCCTGACTCACTAATGGGTCATCTATGGGCTTAAACGATGATATACGTGTATGTATTGAAATTTTATTATCTATCGCGTGTAATTGGACTTATCGTTCACTTCCTTCAAGTTATAGTTTATAACCTTCGCTTGTGCAGACTTTGGCATTTATAAATATTTGTCTAACGTCATCTAGGTGCTTTTCATGTTTTTTTTTCGTACATGCATAGAGTATCTTACTACGAACGGAATATCAGTATCTGTTACTTTCGCTCGGTAATTGTAATTTATCGTAATTGTAATTCAGTACTATTGTAATTTATTGTAATTGCTGGCTATTGCTTCTCACGGCCCGCGATCGGCAACGCTTGGATTGTAACAATTATTCTTGTTTGACTGATAAATTGACCGTTCAGGAAACTAGCGTAAATTTATTACACATACATAGGTGTAGTACCTACATTTGTCTATCAACTCATGGATAGATAGAGGTATGGCAAAGTGTATTTTTACTTTTTTCAACAACACGTATTTGCATATTTCCATAATCTATTTCATTGTATTTTGTTGGCCCCGGTTCAACTCCGGCGTCAGTCAAGTGTGTTTTTGTACACTAAAGACACTTATTTAGAGGATTTAGAATACACAGTGACACCCATTCCATACCGAGAGTGTCGAAGAGCCGACAAAAGTAAAAAGTAAATGACTAGGCCGAAAACCTAGCCGCAAGAGAAACTTGATACGATACCCTGTGCCAACCCATCTGGCCAGCGTGACACGGTAAGAAAATGACCCTCCTTGTGATGGGAGGAGGCCTGACTTAGCGGTGGGTAATTTATGGGCTGAGTATTAGTTGTAAAATGACACCCAGGTTCAGAGCAAGTCTCTATGCTCTGAACCTGGGTGTCATTTGTGTTCGTGAATATATATGTTTTTAGACGGCCACTGCGATCCTAGTACAGTGGTTTCTTATAACATCCCTTCAAGTTCCCGGAAGCAAATTAACCTTTTGTGGCACGCTGAATATCTATAAATCCCAGTAGCTAGGACCTTTTTACAAACATGTCATTTCCAAATAATGTCATTCTCCAAAGACCTACATTTGGCTTACAAAAGAAATCATTAGAAACGTCCAAGAATTAATTTGCTATTACTTTCGCACGATGCTTCATTTTTAAGAATTATTGCGGTGTCTATAAATTATATTTGCAATATAATCACTAAATCCAAACTCAATAATGCTGAAATAATCCTGTCTGTCAGTTTTTTCGTCAAATCCGTTTAAGCATGTTTTATGTGTTTTTGTAAATAGGTTGACAGAACCTTGAAAAAAGGCCATGAATATAAAAACTAAGGCTTAAATTACGGAATGGAACACCTAAAAATATGATGTATCGACTATTTAAATATGTATTGAAATTATTAAACAATACACATTTTATTATTTTATTTACGAGTATATTATTTGCTGCCGAACTGAATGTTTATTTTTGTTAATCTACGTGAACACAAACCGCGGGTGAAACTAGTAAATGATATTCGCAATGTATTCTCTTAATTCTTCATAATTAGGATTGTATCAGTTTCCACGAGGCGTGGCTGTTGCCTGCCAGGCATCTTTGGCCGGATAATTGCAGCTGTCCAGCTCATCAGCGCGTATTAGCTCGGTATTAATGCGATGTTATTGCCAAGCGCATATTTATTAGCCTTGGGGCTATCACACTGCGTCTAAGGTTTAAGATATTATATAACAGTATTTGTAAGTTTCTTATTTAGAAGTGTGTCTTTTGCATGTGTTGATGCATCCCCTTCGATGGTAATTTTCATTAGCACTATAAAAATAAAAATTATTATTTTCTATATAATATTAGCAGCACCCGGCGTGCGTTGCCTACGCCACCATCTAAAATATATTTTTTCAACACCTTTTTGCTGGAATATTGTATAACCTGTATAATCTGACCTCTCCTCGATGAAGAGAATATTCCTACCAAATTCGAAGTCTCTAGGTCGTATGGTTCCAGAAATATCGTGATGAGTGACTTTATACGTGGAAATCACCTGTATAAATATTTATTAATGTTTCTTCATTCGTGTGGTGATATGAAATGCCACTGTCGGGGTGTAATATTTTTCAAACCTAATAGGTAAGTACACGAAAATAGCACACATTATCAAAGTAATATGTATATCGTACTCGGTTAGAAAGATTTTAGTCAGAAATCGTTAAAAGATTGATCAACACATTCTGATGATGACAGACAGACTTAGTAGACGTTATTTTGGTGAAGCAATCCATTCATTATTCTGTGTCTAGGAAGAATCTCCATTCATACGTAACATTATTATTTATGTATATCGTCCACAAAACTAGATCTGGCAAAGGTGCGTCATTAAACCATTCCGATTATAATATTTGATTTTCGAATCTAACATTCAATATCGATTCTCCATTAGTTTGTAATAGTGTTTATTTTCTTGATTATTATAATAATTATTAATTGTTATCGAGTTTGTCATTAAAGGACTTCCGTGATGAAATTATACCGATTATAAAGATATTAAATTTATTTAGAGATTACTGAACTCCGAGACCTGAAAATCAGAATTTTTAATTAGGTAACTGCTTATACATAACATTGATTACGAATACATCAAAACAGCTACGCTAATGTCATTCGAATTTTATATACATTTTATTACAGCTATTGCAAATCAAGAAGCTAGACAAGAAATCTTATATTTTTTCCAAAAATGAAGCTCCTCCCTCCGCATCTGCAGTTCCAAGTTCTGGTAAAACAGGAAAAGCAATGTTCCAATTTACAGCAGTTTTTCATTCAAGAACTCGTCTACCGTAGCTGTTGCCGGGTCCTCTAACAATGTGACTTCTTCACTTTACTTTCTTAATTCTCGGAATCATGTCGGTGGATTTGGTTGTCATATCATATCTTTCCTTTTATTTGATTAATACCATGTTTGCGTAAAATATCAAATCAAACCAGCTTCCTTCATTCTTATGTGGATATCAACTCGTTTGACTCATTCATAAATTCATAGCAAAATTTAATCTTGGCCAGGTTCACCGTTACTATGTAGTTAATTAAATATTCTGCGTTAATATTGAAAGTGTTAAATTATCTACGGGATTAAATGCTTCGCAGTTTATATAAAAGTTCTAAAATATTATGATTACGTATCGTGAAACGCAACACCTATATAGGCGAACTGAGCGTAATCGACGTTCAAAAATGAGCATATTTCACAATTAGAAGATGTTACCAAACTTATGATGACACCTTACTGGGGCGTATGCATTGAACATTATCTAACTGGTTTAGCTTTAGAGCACCGAAGTACAGTATTACCTCGTAAATGTTCGTCGCTAATTCCGTAATCATGCCATCATATATGTATCACAGTTCTTCAGGTATCCCTGGTTTGATTCCTGCGGACGGGCAAGTGTGTTTGTGTAAAGATACTTGCTCTGAGTTTCGCTTGTCCACTGTTCAACGGTCAGTGTTCACAGCAGTAGACACAGTCTTCCCCATAGATCACCACAAAGGATAATGCAAATCATATGAAACCACCTTTCTAAAGTCGTTCGTCAGGTGTTGTTCCACGCATCGCTTACCCAAATAAATAAAAAATGTGTGGTCTTATTTCCAGAACTATTCTTCCCTAACGGCCATCCGTTCGTCCACTTATGTGACCTGCTCATTTGAACTGCGCAATACTTGAGTTATGACGCTCGCTCCTGTTCTTCTGAGGATCTCCGTAACTCCAACGTTGAGTGACTCACAGCAGCATAAAAGCTATTGCCAAATAACACCAACAACGAGCAAGTACTGACATTTAGAATATATTTCTAGGCGATAGCGGCATACAAGACACGTTGTAAGAGCAATAAAATCACTTAGTGACTTTTATTAGACGTGTTTTTAATTAACGCGGTGTCGGATTGAAGAGGAGCCATTTGTGCATTTACGATTCGAGCTATAAATAATTAGATTTAATTATAACTCGTAATATTATAATTATGTCTAATTATTTATGGCTTCGGGTCACACGCGTGTTATATACTGGGCGAGGTGATCATCGCAAAATGTAAATGCTGATGCGAGATTTATGGATTAAAAACTTTCGGGTTGTCCGTGTGGTAACTTTAAATAGGTTTAATGTCCCCAATCCATTTAAAAATATTTAATGAAAAAAATCGCGCGGAGGGTGTTCGAACACGATATGAACACCTAGTTCAAAACTTATTGACAAATCGGTGGCAGATTTGGAATAGATGTCACCAATCATATAAAAAATATAAAAAATATCGGTCCTGAGGGTGTCCTGGAGGGTGTCAGGTGTTCCAATTACGAGTAAGACACCAACGTTCTTCTGGATCCAATACTAATTTGAAAATGTATGTTTAATTGAAAAACCACCAAGTGTCGTTATTATTCTCACAAGCTTAATCATTTGCAATTGCAGCATTGTGTATTTTTGTGGGGCTATTGTTCTTACGGAAAATATATGTTGCTTATTTGTTTTATATATCCATGTACGACTATTAACATGGATCAATGGTGGATTTACCAGCAGGCTGAGTAAGGTAGTAGTAGTTTTGTCTAACAAAAAAATGCTCTATTATTTGGACTGACAACAGGGCGCTACGGCCCTCTTACATTATTATTTATTTTTGAATAACTATTAATATTAATTTATTTTCTCTTTTAATTTGAATCTACTTTTACAGTTGACAACTCAATACGCTACAATAATATTATTGATATATTTTATTTTTCTTAAGTTTAAATTAAAAAATATATTTCTGTATATATACCCACAAGTATAATATTATGGGTTTACCCTTTCGGATAAACCCTGTATTAAATTGCAAGTAATCGTGTGTTTTCAAATGGCCATATCCCACGCATGTCTCCAGCATTGTGTCCATTTTCTATGTCAATCGTCACCATTCAGTGGATAATATTACTGTCCGTCTACATTTCTATGCTCAAATTGTCGTCTAACGCCCAAATGCCATCTTAAAATTCAAGAGAATTGCTCAAAACAGCGACAAAATGAAACAGTGACATCAGCATAAGTAGATTATATGATTACGGCTGAATATTACATAAGCTGAGGCGGTAGCGGAAATAAATGTATAACTCTTGGAGAAAACAATACTTTCATTTAAATCTACAATCGAAATGCCTATTTGTTTTTTTTTTGGTTTCGCTGGGTAAATGCTTAATGCATACCCCTAGGGTCAGTTATTATGTGGGATCTCCGGATCACTCGACTACCCACTAAAACCCAGGCGGTATAGCCTCACAACTCTCGCTTGGGACGTCACAGGTTCGCGAGGATGCATTCTGCTGTGGCGCCTCAGCGGGTTGCGTTTATCGGAAGGCAGTAGCGAAGTAGACACCAGGTCTAATGGAATGGGTATCTGATTGCCACTAAATACGATTATTAATAAATTTCCAGAAAAAAAAATGGGGTATGTTCTGATTACAATGATGAATTAAAAAAATCGAAAATCAATTTCGAATATTTATCCCACAAAAGTTAATAAAAAGAAATGACAAGGCCAAAACTGGCAAGAAACAGAACACTTGAAATGAAACCCTGTGCCAGCCCATCTGGCCAGCGTGGTACTGTAGGCTAATTACCCTCCCATGCAAGGGCAGGAGGCCTGACTCAGCAGTCGGTCATTTTTGGACTGTGTAGTAGTAGTAGTAGTATACCCATGCTCCAACCAATTTCCCACCTGCCCTACCCAGCAGTGCGGGCTGCGAAGTATTACCAATGCTGGATCCTTCCGCTTGCTCCGCTCTCGCTTCCTCTTGTCACCATGCCCGCGCCGTGTGTTGCGCCACAGACAATTGGAGCGATCGTGGGCAGATCGTTTATCCGCATGCTAATGCCGCTGAGATATTACCGAATTGTATAATATAACTATGTCATGTAGACAGATAACCATATATTTGTGTGAATTATTGTGTTTTTGTGGTTTATAATGAACGAAATCAAGCGTTTTACTTGTCGTAGTAGATAGATAGATATCTTGTTATTTTCCATCATAAAAATTGTCGGTCAACACGATTTAGCAAACAAAATGTCACCAACCCATTTCATCCTGAGGGTATCGTAAGATGGCCAAAGTGACTTTCTAGGCAACCGCGTACAATCTTAGGCCTCATCTTCTCCTTCTATTGACGTCAAACGTAAGGCTATTTTTATAAAAAAAGGACTACATAGCGAAAGAACTCTTGATATAAACCCTGTGACATCTCGTCTGACCGGGCGGCGTGGCACAGTACATTAAATTCCCTACAATAACTTGGGAGAGGTCCGATTAGGCAGTGGCTAAGAGGATGACGGTGATTACGTATATGACATCTACTATTAGGATTTTAGGACTTGTCGCTATAAATAACATATATTTACAGTCGGGTACATAGAGCACGGAAAACGAAGTAATGGCTAATATTTCCCCAACCCTGTAGGGCCTTTATGGAAAATCCTTTATGGACTTCCTCGCCGGCCACGGGGGCGTGTGGGACTCTCCCCCAGAGTGGGGGCCTGCCCACTAAATCTCCCCGGGGTGCCCCAACTCGCGTCCTGTTGCGGCATTGTGGGGTCTGTACACAGAACCACGCCGCCACAGACGAGGAGGCCCTCCTCCCCTCCTCAACCCGTTAGGGCCTGTCATATATGTGTGTATTCCTTATTGAGTTTGATTAAATAGCTGGCTCATGTTCTCTTCTCAATATTATTTCCACATAACATTTGTTTTTTTTTTATTATAAACCAGCTTTTGCGCGCGGCTTCGCCCGCGTGGGCTTTGAACCCGTGCATATTTTTTATGAACATAAAATCGGTTATTGTGACTAAACTATGATAGTTCGATATGTGCTCTCGAGAACTTCTTTGTAGATCTTTATAAGACCTACAAACCCGTAGTACATCATTTTGTTCTATTGTCAATAGTTTTTGCAGCGCACGCATAAATAGGTTTTCGATTTTACACCTTGGTTTACAAAATCGCAATTTTCATACGGATCCCTAATTCTTTTGAAAATAAAATATAGCCTATAACCTTTCTCGATAAATGGACTATCAAACACAGAAAGATTTTTTGAAATCGGACCAGTAGTTCCTGAGATTAGCGCGTTCAAACAAACAAACAAACAAACAAACAAACTTTGCAGCTTTATATATTAGTATAGATGTTACTCTTGCAGTAGGTTAAACCTGTATCGCAGGGCAGTTTATAAACATGAAATTCACGAACAAAAATGACACCCAGACTCAGAGCAACTGCCTCTGATTTACACAAAGACACTTGCCCGGCCCCGGAATCGAACCCGGGACCCCGTGATCCAAAGGCGGCACATCCAACCCCTAGACCAACGAGGCAGGCATTCGTCATAATCATCTCGAAATGAATTTGTGAATGGATTCAGGATATAGGTCTAATGAATGCCTTTATTGATATTATCTTCCGTTTAATCTCCTCTTAATAGGTACTCGTATATCTAAAATAAACTTTATGTGTGGCCAGCAGGACTCATATTTTATTAGCGGTAATTAATTATGTTTTATTATGAACCAGCTTCCTTATAAGGATGAATGCGATTCTAAATGGCTATAGCTTATGTGTGTTGCTTAATTTATTGATCACTTAGTTATTGCAAGTAGCTTAAGACAAATAAGTTAGACAAGCTGTACCGCTATGTAAAGTGTAGGTACGTGTGGTGACGGATTTAGAAAACATAGTGTCACCACCCCATTCCATCCTGAGGGTGTCGTAAGAGCCGACAGAAGGAAATGACTATGCCGATAACCTAGCCACAAGAGAAGGAAAACTTTTTACGAAACCCTGTTCCGCAGCAGGATTACCCTCCCTCCATGTAACTGGAGGAGGCACAACAGTGATCATCTCTTGGCTCAGTAGTAGCAGTATACTATAAGGTAGAGAATCTTACCCAGTCGGGAAATTCTTACAAGTATAAAATCCCCATAATGTAATTGGCGCAGTTGTTGAGCGATCGACTGCTGCGCAGCATATCGCGGGTTCGATTCCCGCACGGAAGAAATATTTGTACGACCTACAAGTATTCGTTCCGGGTTCGGGTGTTTTCTATCTATAATATGTATGTATTTAAATATAAATAAAAAAAAATATATAAGTAGTTTATCATCCATCTCGTTACCATAACACAAGCATTAAGTTGCTTAGCTTGGGACGAGATGGCGTTGTGTGAAATGTCCAAGGATATTTAAAAAAAAAGAAATTTAGCCAGTTAAATAATCCAAAAAACCTCTACTTTTATCGTTTGTCTTTTTATCGTCTCTCATTGATATAAACTTGATATCAAAAGTTAATATTGAAGTACAATCGTCGTTGGCGGTCGGTACAGTCATAGACAAAATTGCTTGTACAATACGAGTGGGCCCAGTGACAATCGCCCTCGACCATGCTGGCGCCTTAGGGTCAGCGCAGACAGAGAGGAATAATCCTCAGTCGCGGGATTGCCACATATCTTCCGAGGACGCGTTTGTCAGGTTCAAGCATTTATGCACTTTACTTTAATATTTTTCAAGTTCGCTCCATTCTGTCTGCGCTGACCCTTACTGTGTTGAGGTTGCCTGCGTGCCTTTAAGATCCGTTGTAGTCGTACCGGCTAAGGCCGTCTGTCCACCGCACACCCGTCACGTCATCTTAAACTCTTCTTGAAATAATCTCGTTCTCGTTGACGTGCCGTTGACGGCGGCGGTGGACAAACAGCCCATGCCGGGCGGGTCCACGGGGAGAGGCCAGATTACGAGCAACATACAGTTTCGTGAAGTTTAATGTTGGTGTCGTAAGAGCCGACAAAAGGATATGACAAGGCCGAAAACCTAGCCACAAGAGAAGGAAAACTTGATACGAAACCCTGATAGATAATTCATGCAGAGAACAAAATTAAAACAACGTGGCATATTATAAATAGTGAAAGCGGTAAAAATACGAATCATCATATTGATTATCACCTAAAGGTTGATAATCGGGACATTAAAGCGGATTTAGAAGTTGCGACTGAATTTGAACAGTTCTTCACAAACATTCCCATTAAAACTACAGAATCGCTACAGTCCTCTCCTTCATCCGCTGAGTTACTATTGAAAAACAGTCTCAATAAGTGTAACACAATCTTTGAATTTACTCGGATCAACAACAAAGATATTATTAGCGCTTTTAATACTCTTAACATGAAAAGTACTGCAGACCTGTGGGGAATGTCCGTTAAAACCATTTCACCTGTAATTAAGGTAATCGCACCGGCCTTAGCAGGTATTTTCAATGATTGTGTCGCACATGGTAAATTTCCTGATCTCATGAAGCACAGTAAAATAGTAGCCTTATTTAAATCAGGTAGTACTTCAGATCCCGCTAATTTTCGACCTATCTCAGTACTACCATCGCTTAGCAAAATTTTTGAAAAAATTGTTTTATTACAACTACTAACGCACTTCAATAGTTGCAATTTGTTACATCCCAACCAGTTCGGTTTTACGAGAAATTGTTCTACTACTGACGCTGGAATTCAACTATTGAAGTACGTATTTGAGGCTTGGGAGGATTCACATGATGCACTCGGCGTATTTTGTGATTTGTCTAAAGCTTTCGATTGTGTTCATCATGAAATCCTCATCAGGAAGTTACACCATTACGGTATCCGCAAACAAGCCCTCAGCCTACTGAAATCATACCTTAGTAATAGAATTCAGAGGGTCGATGTCAATGGCATACAATCACAAGGATCCATGGTCACTATTGGTGTGCCCCAAGGTTCGATTCTTGGTCCTTTTTTGTTCCTCGTTTACATTAATGACCTACCTTATTATGTGAGAAATAACCACGGTATTGTACTGTTCGCGGATGATACTTCTTTGTTATTTAAAATTAAACGACAGCTACAAAATTTTGACGAAGTGAACAATGCACTTTCTTCGGTTGTCCATTGGTTTAGTATGAATAACTTGCTTTTAAATGAAAAGAAAACTAAATGCATCAAATTTTCACTGCCCAATGTTGTTCAGAATCCGACCAATGTACAACTGAATGGAACAATTTTGGAACCGATTGAGTCAACCGTATTTTTAGGTATAACCATTGATAATAAACTACAATGGGGCTCACATATAGAAAAGCTATGTAATAGACTTAGCTCGGCGGCTTTTGCTGTTAAAAAAATTAGACTTTTGACAGATGTTGATACGGCTAGAATAGTTTATTTCAGTTACTTCCATAGTATCATGACTTACGGGATACTTCTCTGGGGATGCGGTGCAGACCTTAATAGCATATTTATATTACAGAAAAGGGCTGTAAGGGCTATATACAACCTTGCTCCTAGAACTTCTCTCAGAGATACATTCAAGGAAATAAATATTCTAACTGTGCCATCTCAATATATATTTGAAAATTTGATGTATGTACATAAAAATATTAATAACTTTGGAAAAAACTGTGATATACATAATATTAATACACGAAACAAGAATAATCTTGCTATCCATTGTACTCGTCTCCGCAGAATAAGTAACTCATTCATGGGTCAATGTATACACTTTTATAACAAATTGCCCATGCAACTTAGAGAATTGCCTCGCAATGCCTTTAAAAAGACTGTTAAGACAAAACTTTTCAAAAAAGCATATTACCGCATTGCTGATTATTTAAACGACCCAGCTGCTTGGGACTAGGCTGTTCAGTGTCAGTGTATTTTTTATGTTCTTTATTTATGTTACTAGTCAAATAGGACCGCAATGATAAAAAAAAATGACAAGCCCTCTGAGTTTCTTGCCAGTTCTTCTCAGCAGTGGTCGCGTTCCGAACTGGTGGTAGACGGTCGATTTTTTTATTGTATAATATGACAATGTGTTGACTATTTGTAAGTGTCCATCGTGACCCACACAAAATAAATGATTTGAATTTGAATTTGAATTTGTGCCAACCCGTCTGGCGAGCACAGTAGGCTAATTACCCTCCCTGTGATGAGAGAAGGCTCGACTCAGCAGTGGGTTTATAGGCTGAGTAGTAGTATTTTGTTGAGGTTGCCAACGGTATTACCTCATATCGTTAGAGGTGACTAAATAAATAAATATAAATATCCTTGGACATTTCACACAACGCCATCTCGTCCCAAGCTAAGCAACTTAATGCTTGTGTTATGGTAACGAGATGGATAATAAACTACTTATATACATTTTTTTTTTGTAAATACATACATATTATAGATAGAAAACACCCAGATCCGGAACAAATACTTGTAGGTCGTACAAATATTTCTTCCGTGCGGGGATCGATTCCGCGACATGCTGCGCAGCAGTCAATCGCTCAACCACTCAAATTTCTTTCAAGTAAGAAACCGTAGTTGGTCGAGATGGTGATGATGAGCCATAATTAATACGATATAGTGGACTGCAACTAATATGGCCCACGATGTTGCACTCGCCGTGGGCGAACATTTATTTATTGGTCGGTAATGAACCGCTGATATTGGGAGATTTTTAATGTCATTGCTGCGCGGGAATGTGAGCTATGTAGGCAGTAACGGTTGTTTTCGAAGTTATTGCAGTTTGATACTCGACAGGTATTTACTGTGATTAATTTCATCGTTAAACTAATTATAAAGTACCTACTCACACACTGGTACCCAGCTAGGTAGGGAAACCAAAAACGAATCCGACACGGGAACGTCTATAGCAAGTAGTATATTTGTGGGTTCAAATGCTGTTTAAATCTTTGATCGAGGTCTAGAAATAATTCATGACTTTTTTTGTTGATTTTTAATAACCTCGTATGTGAGTTACTGTTTAGGTTCCTTCGAAAGCACGAAAAAATAATAATGGTATTATTTCGGCGGTTTGTTTTAAAGAGTTGATATGACAGAGGGGCATTAAATTACACTACGTATACTATATGTGATCAGTATGAATTCGAAACGGTACAAAACAAAATACACGTGATTTTTCATGGGGGGTGGAGGGGTTAAAAATGTTAATAAAACATCACGTGATTAATGGACAGCCACTAAGGTTAATAATAAACATCTGTTAGGAAAGACATCATGCTCAAATGAGGCAAACATTTAAAATAGTATATTTCATTACAAGTGCGGAAAGGCTGTCATTACAACGAGTTCCGACAAATGTCTACCCGAGCCGAGGCGCAGCCGAAGGCGAGGGTTGACAGTCGGAACAAGTTGCAATGACGGTTCCGCACGTGTACTGAACGACTATTTTTAATACAGTTGCGAAAAAATGAAGCAATTTAATAAAATATTATAAACACAATAAACTCAACTAACTAATCATTTCTGTAAAATGGCGCCGACCGTAGAATATAAGCAGAGATTTTTTTTTCTTCACCCATTCTGGTAGGCAAAAGGAACAATGCCCATACAGCCAAGTCTTCAGTAGAATGTTTTTATTGATATGTTATGAAATTTAATTAGATGAAATGAAACTCTTTCAATCAAATCATTAAATTTGATATTGAAACAAATTAGTACGTAGTTTCTTTTTAGAAATATACGTATTTGCATGAATCATAAAAACTTCTATGATTTTTTTTAGTAAAAAACTTCATGGTTGGTTTTTCCATATAAAAGACATTATTTTGACAGTTGGGAAAGAAAACGCACTAGTGCGGGAATGGTAAAGAAAAAGCACGCGTGTGTAATAGCCCACTTCCCGAACGCTATACGGCCCTGCAATATGCCACTTTTTGAGCAACTGTATTAAAAAATCATTTGCGGCTACACTATTGCTGCAATTTAATTGATTTTTGTTACAGAGCCTGGAAATGATACCTAGTATAGGCAGTTAAAATGCCCCTATGTCGTATCAACCCTGTATATGCGCTGCCTGAGTAGGACGGGCTCGATCCGATGTCAGAGAAGCTTATTTTTGTAAACTGAAAGAGATACTTGAAAACCAGCGGCATAGACTCGGGTTTGCTTTTAATAGTTCTAGAAGTTTACGAGTGTTACACATTGAAATTAAATTCTCTCGCAACTACGATTATGCAAAGCATTCAATACGTTGGGTGATTGAATAAAAAGTGTATGAAAGAAAGGATCAGGCTTAGAGTATCAGAAAATTAATAAAAATCAGAATTCATACCACTAGTACCAGCCCATTCCATCGCATATCGAATGAGACTTATGGCACCAGAGGCCGAGAACCTACCCGTAAGAGATCAAATTTGAGCCTCCCCTACTTAGCGGTGGGTAATTTATGACCTGTAAAATATGAGGCACGTCGCAGGTTTAATAAAATAAAAAATAATGGCTGGCTTTAAATAGCTGTCGAATTAATGTTAAATGTTCAGGATGTATATATTAGAAAGTGCCTATTAATAAAAATAGCAGAAGATTAAATGCATTCCAGTCTATTAAAACAAGAGGCCGTATTCTTTAACAAGACCGCTCGTTCTCGCAATTCATTTACACATTTCAAAACCCACATCGGCTTGATTAAATAGAAATAAATTTTATTCCGAACCGAAACAATATATCTCCGATGCCTTTCACTACACTTTCCTATTTTACTGTCTTGTATGGGCTGCAATAACACGCCCATAAAATATCCAGTAAAACATCCCAATCGGATTCCGTAAGCCAGTTTGAACCTTATTGTTCTAATGTTAGAGATCACGCGTGGCGTCCCATAAATTAATCACCGAGTTGTCTGTGATTTATTGTTTTTTAACACTTCAATAGCCGCCGATGTCTGTTCGAAGGCATTTTTCAGAATTCGAATCTGTGACTGATGATTCGAAATTTATTTATATTCAGTAGCTCACGTTCCTACATGCCTTATGGAAACCACTTTAAGGTTGCTATTCACTTATTTTTTGTGAAATTTAAGTTGGTTTCGTTTAAGTAGTGATGTTACCTAACTGTCACTTGGTTTTTTTAATATTCAATAGTTTTAGTTTAAATTTGGAGGCATGTAGCCTATAACAGTCATGTGCAATGGATCACGGAGATGTTTGGCAAAAAGAAAACGGTTTGAGTATGTTAAATCAATTAAGATGGCTTTACACTCACTAGCAAATTTTAATGCCTATTTTGCAATACATCAGCTTAGCATTAGCACGATTCTTTGTTGTGTTTTTAACCGTCATTGCCGTTTCATTTACAAAATACATAATACCATAAATTTTTCATCGTAAGGTTTAACGGTTTTAGTGTGTACATATTGCAGACAGACAGAGTTGCTCTCAAATTGGCAACGACAGCTACACAACCCATACATTACTTATTGCTCAGTCGGGCCGTCTCCCATTACATAGAGGATAATTAGCCTACTATGCAACGCTTGCCAGACACAGGTATCAAGTTATCTCTTGTTGCTTGGTTTTCGGCGGTCCTTGGCTTTTGCCGGCTCTAATGCAACCTTGGGGATGAAATGGCGTCGTGTCATTATGTTTTCTAAATCTATCACCACTCGAACGAATTTAGCTAGTTAGACAAAATATTTTGCTGCAAGAAAAATAAATATCCATATTTATTTATTCACAATAGTTGCTTGCTGTACTTACAGTTTTCCAATGCGTACAGTAAGCTAAATTACACTACTAACTAATTTTACTTCTAAAATTCTATACTATAATAAGAACACCTGGAGCCTGAGCATTCCTGTGAGCATAAGGTTGCCAGAGTTCTATTGGGAGAACGCCATGGGTTGGCAGCTGAAGGGAAATGTTGCCAAACACTTTTTGCATGGACAGTGATACGTGATTAACACTTCTGGTGTCTAACATGTGAGATTAACTTAATCCTAGGTAACATTAACTAAATTAACTATACCTAATATGATGATGTGTCAATGACTTTTGGAAATTAATCTAGCCCACACGCCGAAAATTTTATATATTTTGCTATGTAGCTGATTGTTTTCTGTTTCATTGTCCAAATAAATAAATAAATAGATGAGAGGCGACGTAAGCCACTTACCATAATGGCTCACAGGAACACATGCATGCGCCGCCCTAATGGAAAATAAATACAATCCGCCCTGTGCTATTCTGCTAATCATAACTGCTAATGAAATACATTCGAATTACGTCATCCATGATTTTTCCATGCCAATTATAGCGTAACTTTTTCACTCATCACGCTACAAGTTCTCATTAAAAAGAAAAATCTATCGCGACAGCGAGCGGGCCGCTCGTTTAAATGCAAATGTATCGAGTCAACTTCATTAAAAGATTATAATATTATCAGAAGATCCGTACTAATTGCGTAAATCAGTAGGTACCGTGATTCCGGTTGGTGGTGTACTTTCCAATACGGGTCTGGTCGGAATATTTGGTACATTTGTGAGAGATCTGGTCCATTGGCGGAAACACTAGGACTTTACTGTGCCAGAGCAGAAGGTAACGTAGTTGGAGAATGTACCGTATAATGGGAACGGGCGGGCACGCGGTTATGACCGTCGATTAAAAAATCCAGTTTAAAGACCTTCCTCTAAGTACACAGTGGAAAATAATCCTACTGTGCCTGTGCCATAGTCTGTATCAAGCCTTTATTCGTTTGCGGCTAGGTTACTGTCCGTATTTTTCCGAGTGTCTTTGGATAAGCCTGAGATATCGATCCGAGGTGATCAGACCGATTGACTAGTTTACCGTGTGTGTGGTGACGGATTTAGAATACATAAAGTCACCATCCCCTTTTTACATCCATCCTGAGGGCGTCATAAGAGCTGACGATTTAAATGACAAGACTGATAAACTAAAACTTGATACGAAAACCTGTGCTAAGCTGCCTGGTCATCATGCCACAGTAAACTTATTACCCTACATTTAATTGGAGGAGGAATCTGAGTCAGTAGTGGGTCATGCATGGGCTGATTAGTAGTAGTAGTTGATCTGAGTCTGGCTGTCTTTTTATATCCTTTAGTTCGACGTTCACACAAAAATCTTGCCATACAGAATATGTAGTTTTTGTTTTTACTTAATTTATCTTGATTAAAAATAGATGCCTTATTTATTTAAAAAGTTGTACTGTTGTAGTGGTTAATATTGTAACTACTCCCATATTCTGGAATACACATAAAAATAAGTTTAAAAAAATAACTACTAATATTTCGTGCTCGTCCACGAAATATAAATACGTATGTTTTCATACACGTGCTTTATTAGACACATATTGCCATAATATATTCGGATTGCAGATTAAATTTTAATTAAGGCAACACAGATTGGTATCGTTACATACTTGGTCTAAGGCGGTTTCTAACAGTATATATAACCTTATTATGTAGGCCTGGGGTCATGGGTCCAATTATTGATATTATTAGTGGATTTCTTTTAACGAATCCGTGGAACTGTGTGAGTGTGTTGACTGCCTTCTATTTTCTTTTTGCATCCTAACAAATATGATAGTACATAAAGCTACATAAAAAAATATACTGGTAAGCCGTTAAAACGGGTAGGACGTGTGTGAAATGAAAATGGCCATAATGGAAAAGGAGAAGAATCTTTGTGAAAACTATTTTCGCAAGCATAGGTTGGAAAAGGTAACTAATATTAGAACGAGACTCTATTAACAAAAACGCAAATGTAAAGGGGACATTTAAACCTTGAACGTCTAGGAATTGAAAGCGTTGTCTTTCCATCACAGGTCCCAGTTGAAGTTTCAGTTTGTCTCTAGATGCTATTTATTAATAATCTATAAACATGGACGTATAAAAAAAGGCGGACGGAACTCTCGCTAAGACAAAAGTGAGACGCCAAGATGGCGGCCGCTCTATATGTGTGAGTTAATTTTGGGGTGGCCAAGTTACACAAAAATTTGCCATTAAAACACGGTCAACGTAATAAAAAATTTGTATTGTTCGAAATTATAATGTTTGAGTCAAAGTCAAATAATTTATTTTGTATAGGACACAATGGACACATACAAGTTGTCAACATATTAAAAAAAATTATAGAATGCAAACTACTTATATACTTTTTTTTTTGTAAATACATATTCTTTAAAGGAAACACCCAAACCCGGAACAAATACTTGAAGGTCGTACAAATATTTCTTCTGTGCGGGAATCGAACCCTCGACATGCTACATATACATAGTTTACCACCAGTTCGGAACGCGACCACTGCTGAGAAGAACTGGCAAGAAAATCAGAGAACTTGTTATTCTTTTTTTAATAATTTGCGGTCCTATTTCATTTAATTTAGAATCCCAAATGCTGAGGTTTTTTTTTAGAATAATGTCTTTTACTTTGAGACGTTCTTGAAATTTCTTCTAATTTCGAGATGTGGTGAAACCGAATCGTTAGATATTTTTCCGCTATATATTTAATAAGACGTATTTTGTGTTGTATTCCGGTGAAAATATGTTCATATTCCAAGTTAAACAAACGCTTTCATTACTACACATTTTTCTTGAATTTTTGTGATAATATATTTATGTTGCCTTTCGTTGTACAACGTTATGCTTTCTTTTATAATTTTTCGTATGACCATTTCGCAAATACAACAAATATCGAATATATCTTTCGATGGTAAATGTTGGCCTCCTCTGGTTTTTAGGTATATTAACTTATGTTTATTTTTTTTTATAAAAAACCACGTCTTGTTAGATTGCTAATTTACCTTTTGAGGTACTGCATAAGTAACAACACGCCGGAGTCCTCCTTTAGTTGTTTAAAAGTCATTCGCATCAAAATGTATACTGCAAACGACACTGTATTTGTTTGGAATCCAATCGTTTTCACCATTACAATTTCTAATTATTTGAATCCAATCTTTTCTCCATACTTAATTTTCCTTAGAAAATCTAGCAAAAGGAATATAAAATAAAATACCCAGTAGTAACTATTAAATAATTAACCATAATAATATATTGATTTTTATAATAGACGAAAAATTGCCCACATTTCGGTTAATTTGCACACGTGAATATTGGCAACACTGAACTTAAAATTAATTGTTTTGTTCTAGCAAATACAAATTGGTTTTAATGTATATAATCTAGGAATAAGTGATAGAATTATTCATTTACGTATGAAACGTGATTCCTGGATTGTTTTTCTTTAAGTCACTACGGTTTTTACACCATTTTATCAAGCAAGACATGATTTATAGTTTTTATTTTATCGCCGCATATTGCGTCTTTAAGCATCGATGTTCACGCGCGTAGTGGCCGACTAATGTGTGAAAGTGTGCGTGCTGGCCTGTACATATAGCTGATCTGGCCGACTATGATGTCACAGTTTTTAGTTAGCGAGACTCTGTCCGACTTTTTTTATACGTCCATGTCTATAAATAAATAAAATATCCTTGGACATTTCACACAACGCCATCTCGTCCCAAATTAAGCAACTTAATGCTTGTGTTATGGTAACGAGATGGATGATAAACTACTTATATACATTTTTTTTTTGTAAATACATACATATTATAGATAGAAATGACACCCAGACTCCGAGCCAGTGCCTCTGGTTTAGACAAAGACACTTGCCCGACCCCGGCATCGAACCCGGGACCCGTTGATCCAAAGGCGGCACATCTAACCACTAGAATGCCTATAGATATATTTTTTTAAATGGTTTGAATATTCGTAATTACAAGGGACCCTCAGAGTAGGGTGATACTGTGTATAATCCGCCCTGAAACGGGTTGTATGTTTATACCTATGCCTTTTTGTATTTGGCATATAGCGCATATTTTTTTCTCATAAGCAGATGGGCGGTGTTACCCAGCATGACGTGTTGCGCACAAATGTCGCGCACATGCAGTTTGTTATGCGCTCTATTGACAGAGTATTAGGGATCCATACACAGGAACTGAAATCTTCAAGACACTTAGTTGTTTTGATGAGCTAATATTATCTGACATCAGGTAAATCATCGTTCTACTTTCTTGCTTTTTTAATTTAATTGGGGTCGACCCACGTATTCTGAATCGACTTCCCTCCACGAGCCGTATACTGGTCAACCAGTTATTTGGTAAGCGAATTTATTAGTTTTCAAGCTACTCACCAAATGTATCGAAGACAATTAATGGTAGAACGGTAGCCAGCTTCAAGTGCCTTCTGAAGCACGGAGCTAACCGTTGAGTTGAACCATCAGAGGTTGATTGGTCTAGAAGTTGGATGGGCGCCTCTGGGTGACGGCTCCAGAGTTCGATACTGAGGTCGTCTTTTTTGTAAACCACAGGCACTGGCTTCGAGTCTGGGTGCCATTTGGTCGTTCGTCAATAGCATTTTTGTAAACAGCCGCCGCGATATACATAGTGCAGAGATTTGGTTTTTTTATACCAAAATAGTTATTTGTTATACAAGAGTGCAAAGTTGCTTTTTAACCGCGTGTTCAATTTTGATGACCGAGCAAGCGAAGGATTCTAAAATTGAATCACGAGCGCAGCGAGTGATTCAAAATTAGAATCCTGAACGTTAGCGAGGGAATCAAAAGAATACGAGGTGAAAAATCTTTGCACTCGAGTGCAACACGTAACTTTTCATTCCACCTCAGCGAGGAAATGACTAAATGCAAAAAAAAAAACCTTTACAATCAAAAGATAGGTACACTTTTATTTCAGTTTAGGTATTAATTACTACATTATGACAGGTAAGTATTACAGAATAATCTTTACTTTATTCTCTAGCGAATAAAAACGGCTTTAGCACTCAGATATCGAAGAGCAAAAATACTTTATTCTCTAGTGAATAAAAACGGCTTTTGCAATCAGATATCGAAGAGCAAAAATACTCTTTCCGAGATGGGGGGATGAAAAAAATATTATCTAATTACATGTAGGTATAGTCTTTCTGGAGATCCTTGGGGGAGGTCTTTTGGCTGAAATGATGATGACGATGAGGTATAGTCATTTAAGCTTTAAGATTATGACGATGATTCATTGTTTCATCTAGGTTTTTTTTTGTAAATCTTGTTAAGTAAATGTGATGAGAAGATTTAGATTAAGATTGCTACTGGAGAGGTTTTAACTAACTTTAAAAAGAAAGGTTTTGTTTAAAGGCACGTGTGTTTTTTTTTTGTAAATTCTCCCACTCTCAGAATTAATGCATGCAAATTTACATGCAGAGTGTTACCATAACAAAGTTAATACTTAAAATATATTTTGCAAGTAAATTTCTCTACGGCCATAATAATTGATTACAATGTATATGTTACCAATTACAATTAAAAATATTAATACTATCTTACTAATTATATAAAAACATTTTTTTTATGAACTTAACGTCAAGGTCACTAATTAAATCGTAAGTCTAGACGCTGTAAGTTCAAGGACCTCGCAAAGTCTTGGGAAAGAACTAACAGCGAATATTCTGGAAAATATAATAAAATTATCTGTTTTGACTAAACAACATACCGCTCAAACCGCTCGCTGGTTGTAGAGAAATTGTTGTTAATAATCAAAATCGAAATTAATTTAGTCAAGTTCGCACACGTGAGCTCTTTTGGAGCTCAAAATACATTTATCTTACCTACCATTAGTCTGGAAGGCGGCATTATAGAGAATAAACGGCTAGACATTCATTTTGTATAAAACGCTGTTTTTTTATGGCTATTTGTATGCACAAACTCTGTTTGTGGCAACCACGGAGTTTCCTGCCGGCTCTTCTCTGTGGAAAGGTGGTGGAAAGGAAAGGAAACAAAAAAACATTTGGTTTTTACCACCGGTTTTAAATGGTGGTAAAAACCAAATGTTTTTTTGTGTTTTAATCTTGGACTATGTCTATTTGAAAGCATTCGCAAGAATTTATTTGAATAAAAATCGTTTTTGATTTTGATGATTTGTGTCAATCACACCATTCGCCCTGAGCTACTCGCAAGGGTAGTATTGGCTATTCTCATTAATCTGATCGCTACCAAGACTAGTCAGATTCATTCTCTATACGGAACGCATTACAACGGGCGCCCCACTCTTATTGTTTATTTTTTGTTTATATCTTAAGTACGGCTTTTTCTTAATTTTCGGAAGTGCTCGGAGCGTGCCATCTGGGCTTCGAGTTACAGATGCCGCAGCCGTGACCTTAACATGAAGGAGACATGTTAAGTTCGTATAGTATTCAAGTCAATTTAGTTATATTGATATCATAGGTTTTCCGTGTGGTGATTGATGGATTTAGAATACACAGTGTCACCACCTCATTCCATCATGAGAGTGTCTTAAGAGCTGACGGAAATGACAAGGCCGAAAACCTAGCTGCAACAGAAGGAAAACTTGATACGTAGCCTGTGGCACCCTGTCTGACCACCGCAGCGTATCACAGTAGGCTAATTACTTCCAAGTATTTGGAGGAGGCTCCAGTCAACATTGAGTCATGTATGGGCCGATTAGTAGTAATAGTATAAAACAAATCAATTACTACAATAAAGATCAAAATACATGTACGGCATTTTAAATAAATAAATAAATATCCTTGGACATTTCACACAACGCCATCTCGTCCCAAGTTAAGCAACTTAATGCTTGTGTTATGATAACGAGATGGATGATAAACTACTTATATACATTTTTTTTGTAAATACATACATATTATAGATAGAAATGACACCCAGACTCCGAGCCAGTGCCTCTGGTTTAGACAAAGACACTGGCCCGACCCCGGAATCGAACCCGGGACCCGTTGATCCAAAGGCGGCACATCTGACCACTAGACCAACGAGGCAGTCAATTTTGCTGTTATACACATTTTTGTTGATCTCTCATTTCTTATTTTATACGCAACGATTGAACCGATTTTGATATAATTTCTTTGGGACCAATTTGAAACCGTAAGGATTGTAAATTAGTTTCTAATAATGTAGTAGTTAATGCGGTAACTAACACAAACAAAACCATACATAAGGAACCGTTGATGACTAATCATGTTTAAAACACAACAAGGAATTACAGTTTTTTTTTAAATGCGCTGTTGAGTCATGCTTGCTTACTCCTATAGCTAGAACTAGGAAGCGTTTAAATATTGGGTAGGTTATCCAACTCTAGTTTTAATTAAGAACGCAAGCACTAAAATATAACAACAAAAAACTAGCGGTTTACGTGTGTTATTTGTTTTGATTGATACAATAAGTAGGTAGTGTACGTTTCATATGCTGACTTAAGAATTTGTGTGCAGTGTGTTGCATATATTTGGCGCAACAAAGCCGAGGTATTTCTGTTTCCTCATATTGTTCCCAATTTCATTGAGACACTAGTCTAATTGGATTTGGCTAACTACCGATATTGACGTCTTTCTCCACGGCCCATCCAGTGGGGCAATCAGTAAAAGGCTAATGCAACTTTTGTATTTGATAATTCTTGTAATAACTGACTGGTTTTGTATTACACAAACCACGTTACTTCGTCATAAACTTCATATTGATATTTATTATATTCATATATTATTCATTATTATATATTATTCATATTATTATATATTATTATTTATTGTATATTATTCATATTATATTTTTTATAATTTTTTTATTAAACTTTCTTCTTTCCTTTATCTGTGAAATAACGGTTCATTCAAATAGAAATTAGTATCTCTGATTGCATCCGATCGAATATACAGAAATGTTTACCTACTCATCTTTATATGCCTGATAGTTAGAAGATCTATCTTTTACCGCACCCAGACATTAATGATGATGACTTGATTCAATTCGTTCTTTATTTGAATTTATACTTAGAATATATAAAAAATTACATGAATTAGTCAATTAAATGATGCGCTACATTGCGTGGCCTGTCGTGTACGTCTTATTATTATACAGTATCAATAAAACGCAATAAAAACAATTAGACATGAATATGTCTGGAATAATATGAGTAACCTTTGCATGTAATCACGGAGCATAATTGTTGCAAAAAATCTAGATATAATTGTATCCCCAGAGGAAAAAATCTTGAACTTTAGCGATCCAACTAGGTTCTAGTGGCGTTATTCATTCGGCTTAAGATTTGAATGTTTGTGTTGTAATCAAAATTAGCAGTAATGGAATAAATTAAAGGATTAATTTCATAGCATTTGTAATTATCTATAACTCTATAACTGCCGAGTCTGGGACTTGTCAGTGGGTTATAGAGCTCAGAATTGGATGGAAGGAAGTTAGCATATGCGACATATAACGGAGCTTAGTTGACTAGAGTGGGTCATTTATTGTGTACTAGCGACCCGCCCCGGCTTCGCACGGGTGCAATTATGCATGTATTACACATAATAAACATTCCTCTTGAATCACTCTATCTATTAAAACCCGCTTCAAAATCCGTTGTGTAGTTTTAAAGATTTAAGCATACATATGGACGACAGCGACTTTGTTTTATACTATGTAGTGATAGTGATAGTGATGATGATAAGACACAAGGAAAACTTACAAATTGTCAACATATTGATGAAAATTATACAAAGCAAAGTGATTCAGTGTACCAGTTACAGCGTAACGCGACCACTGCTGAGAAGAACTGGCACCCTTTGTTACACCCTGTATAAATATGTAGTTTCCTCATTCATGCGGCTAGTTTATCTGTCAATCTGGTATCTGGAATTGGTTGACGTTATAAAGGTGTTCAAACTACTTACATAGGAGTATACCATAAATCTTAATTATGTGAGTGCTAACCCGCTTTCAGTAATTTTAATCACGATTGATACCTTTTTCACTTAAGAAATTGTTGTCCGTCTATAGAATCAATTTTAGTACTCAGACAGTATCATTATATTCACTGCCCAAATTTACCCACTGCTGAGTCGGGCCATCTCCAACTACATAGAGAGTAATTAGCCTACTATGCCACGCTGGCCAGACGGGATGGCACAGGGTTTCGTTTCAAGGTTTCCTTCTCTTGCAGCTAGGTTTTCGGACTTGTCATTTCCTTTTGTCGGCTCTTACGAACCCCTCATGATGGAATGGGGTGGTATCATTATGTATTCTAGATCTGTCACAACACGGACGGAGCCTTATTACTTTGAGGCTTATCAGCGCACTGGCCAAACGGTTTGGAAGTAATCTGCGATTTGGAAGTAAAACTGCCATATTTCCTTTAGTCGGCTCTTACGATACCCTCAGAAAAGAATGGGTTGCGACTCTGTGTATTCTAAATCCGTCATGGCAATACAGGTACAGTATTAATAGCAATCTAAAATCATCTAAAAAAGCTCAGGTATCGTTCATCTGGATTGTAAAATTTTACAACTCAGCTCCGGGCTATACGGCTTATTGGAACCACTTATTCGCATGTGTTCGTTATGTACACTCGATGTTTCAAGGTGTGTTTGGGGTTCCGTGGGCTTTGTTTACTTGGGAACGTAATCAGTGTCCGTAAGACTTAGAGCGCCAGAACTCGGATATGAGAAACATGGTGTTGGTAATGAAAGGCATCCAGTTTTCTCAATATCTACCTACTGACGGCGTCATTTTTGACAGCTCTGGAGATGCGTGATTGCCACAACTGGAATTGCAAAGCTTCAATAATACTACGTGTTATTTATTGCGTACAATTTAGGTCTTTTAGTGTTCTGTTTTGTTTTGTAAAATTTAATGAAGTAAAGTAATTCCATACAATATAATAAAATAGACACGGAACCACAGCCCTAGAGCGATCTCAACGGTACTGTGCTATACGCCGCATTTTTTATTTATTGTTGTGTGATTTGAACGTTTTAATACTAGTTTTTCATCTGTAGTTGTTCGCAATACCGCAATGCTACATTCAATCGTCAATTATTATAATTAAAGTTGATTGGCAATCACCAACACTTATTGCAACCCGGTTTTTTAAGAAAATTCATAGAGGTTGATTGCAACACTTTATTTGCGATGTGTTCATCCTTTCGTTTTACGGTACCTGTCAACTATTGAATTATGCAGCCAGTGTTGTCAATCGCCTTTGTCGCTAGTGACGTTTCGCTCTATGTCTTAGCGACACACAACTTTGTTTAAACGACACCTAACTATACTAGTTGTAACCGGTATCACGACTTACATGGTTGAGCGACTTCGCTACCGACTGCCGTCATACCAGAACAACATGAGTAGTTGCTCCAGGTGGATTTATTTTACCGATATTGAATATACTACTACTCAGCCCATAAATGACCCACTGTTGAGACGGTAATTAGCCTCCTGTTCCACGCACGCAAGACGGGTTGACACACCCTCTCGCCCGTGCTGCTTGTTTTGGTGAAGGGGCTTGCGTGCCTTTATGATCCTTTTAGGCCATACCGGCTCAGAGTCACCCATGCCGGGCGGGCCCACGGGGAGAGGCGTGACGAAGAGCGGCACACGGAGCCGTGGTGGGTTTTGGCTCTGGGGACTTCTCTGTCCTCAGAGTTGCCTCGGAAGCTCGGGACACACTTCGGGGTGATTGCAGTGGCGGGCGGCCAGGCGTTGAGGCCAGGGCTGCCGCCACTAGCAGCGGATGGGCGGCCGGGCAGGCGGGCCACGGCTGCCCCTGCAACCGCGTGAATCTGGCGCCAGTTCTCCTGACAAGGGCACGTGCCTCTCGGTGGGTTGGGAAGCGTCCAGAGTTCCCCATCAATGTTAACAAACGGTGACCCAAAAACTGAATTTCTTAACTTATTGTGTACGTATTATACCATTTCTGCGAGCCAAGCGTAGATCATTTTTTTTTCAACGGCAGCTGAATAAAGTTGAACTTACTGTTTATTCACATATTGAGCCAAAGACCGAAGTAAATATTTTTTGTATTTTACAGCAATTACCGACCAATGATAAGTTTACTGTACTCCAAAAACTATCAGTAATGAGTTTAGAATAAAAAAATAAACATTACGTAGGTATTTGTGACGATTTTGTTACATAGAAAGAAAAAATCGGGTAATTAAAAAAGAATCCAAATGTTCTTCAGCAATATTTTTTTTGAGGAATAGTCCTAGGGCTTGACTACTTCCAGTGTCGCTGTGGCGTGCTATTTTTGGGCCACCGTGTATTTATAACTATCTATTTTAAAGCTATTTGAATGCCTCTAGTCTATACAAAGCCGTTATACATTTTTTTAAACTGCTATAATATATTTTATGAAGTTATCTTAACTTTACTTTAAGAACATTGATGCATATCGAACATTCTACAGCCTATTTTTTACGCGCCAAAAACCTAATGGTCAAAAATTCTTACATTACCTTATACCCGACAGGGTCCAATATCGCCAAACTCTGTACCTGCGTCCAAATAATTTAATTTCAACCATCATTTATCATATTTTTTGCCCGAAGGGTGATATTGCCTGCAATGCTTTTAACATTTTTTCTTCTTTCCCGTCATATCGTACATACTAATGCATTTTGGGGTCGATAAAGTATTGATACAATGGTATGGTATTTTGATGGTAAAAATTATCACATATTCGTGTTAATAGACATTATTATCCTATACAATATTGAGATCTAAGCCTAGTGTACAGTGCGGGTTGTAACTGATCTGGAAGTTAAGCAACCACTGACTTGATGGGACAAATGTGATGTACATTCTTTAATATATTAGCGATTACAAGAAGAATGCTGTTACCAGTAAAAACAAAATATCGACTTGAAATATACAACAAATAGAAATCCCTCAGTACAGGCTGCAAAAAGTTCACTCGACCTTTATAGGCCATTCAAATCATTGAAGATTTGTCTGCATCAGATCAAAAGTGGGCTGATTCTCAAAGGATAATATTATAGATTTACCGATTATACTAAAGACAAAAATGCTTGGTAGTAAGAGTATATTCTTATTGCCAGTCCGATGCTCGTGTGGCGGGTCGTTATCTTCCCTGCCATATGGCTGAGGTTGCTGATGGCTGCCAGATGCGTTCTGCATGAAGGTTCCGTTGCTGAGGGTCAGGTGGCTCAGGCATTATATTATTGACCAGATATCAGACTAGGGGATTAAATTCCTGATTAAGAGTTATTTTATCGAACAATAACAATACGTCAAAATTTTAAGACCGTTGGTCTAATTTATACACATAAACAATAGGACACTAAGTATAATAGGACACAGTTAAGAAAGGCATGCTTACAGTAAACTAAGTTCTTTTTAATTGAGACATTTATTGACATCATTTAAAAAGTATCAAAATGTCTGCAACCTAATCCTATTTCAAGTTCAAATATCAAGCAATTCGTTTTAAGCCAGTTCTCTAAATCGAGCGGAGCAAGGTGCGCCAAAAAACATTTTAATGTCTACCTGCTTTGTTCAAATAGTGCTATGAGTTTGAAATAATAGCTGGCATGTCGCAACGACCCGTGCTACATCCTTAAATATTAAAAAAATATTACCTGTGCTTAGATGGTGTTTGTTACACGTGGTGTCGTGACACAAATATATAGATAGGCATTTGAACCTTATTCCGGTCCTATAAAGTTATAGGTTGGAAAACGCACGCTTTTTGAGCGCATTTATAAAGTTTGCTATTGTAAAGGATAGCGATGCAATTGTAATTTTACTCGGGTAGATTAACACTTTATTTGCTTTTTATTGCACAGCAGCAAGGTTGATATTTGTTTGGCAAATTCTTAGGTCAACGTTTAGATAAGCCGTGAGCGTAAGATTGTAACCGAATATTGTGCACACGACAGATTTAAAAAACTAGATGAAAAAACATAGTATTCCGATAGTGGTTATTAAGTGTTTTATAAAATAATAATAGAGGAAGAATTTAACGTTCTTTAGTTTTTATGGCCGACATAAAAGTCTCAAATCAAAAATTTATTGGTTCAAGTTGGTTCATCTGAGCTCTTTTCGCACGGCGATATACATTTTACATTTACTTTTCTCCTTTTACCACCGGATCGGAAGGCTGCTGTACTGGGAAGAGCCGGTAAGAAACTCTGTAGATGCTTTCTTTAAATTGTCATTTTCACAATACCCGCACAATAGACACAAAGGCTCACGTGTGCTATTTAGATAACTGTTTCGGAATTATTAACATGAGAAGATCTGATCTGAAATAAATAGCCAGCTACATACATAGCTAACTAATTTAGTCTCAAGTGAAGTAATAATTCCCTTCTGATCAACATTATCACAGTAGGTTTATTTTTCATCGTAGCCACGTTTAAGGCCGGCTCCTCTCCATGAAGTGGCATTTTTAATCGGTGGTAAAGTGGCTCAAGTGGAAGCGAGCTGGTCACGTTACAAGATTCATCATCATCATTTCAGCCAAAAGACGTCCACTGCTGGACATAGGCCTCCCCCAAAGATTTCCACAAAGGCCGGTCCTGGGTCGTTGCTAAAGTTGATTCCTGAGTGCTGCGAGGGATTCAAAGGCACGAGATGAAAAAAACGAAACTACAATTAAATATTTTTAAGTTAAGTTATCAGTTTTTTAAGCAGTAAATACTTATTTTAGTTTAAATACAACAATAAGTTAAAAATTCAATAAATTACAATAAAAGATATAATTATCATTTTTGCTAAATTTCTTTAGTTAGTACGAAATTCCGAACGTGTTTGTCTTTGAGGTCGAATTAAAAATCGGAGTAACCCCATAACGAACTCCTTTCATCCAATTGAACTGTTAAAAGTATGTCTAGTTTGTATTTAATCAAATATAGTTCCCATAATATTGCTCTATCAATTTAATATTTATTATCTCTACTTTAATGCTTTGTATTGTTTTCTATAGCGCTACCTGCTAACATTTAACTTCATAACTCTAACGCAACTTATAACCAATTAATTTAACTTTCATAATCACACGAAATTTCTAACACAACACACTTGTCATTGGCAAAATCATCGGTATAACGATGGAAGCCAAAACCGAAATGAAGAAGAAGAAGAAAATCGGAGCTGTTGGTACTGGCCGCTTGGTCTTTGTCTCTCTCTTTTCTAATGGCGGGAAAAGATAGTGTCTCACTCAGTGGGCAAAATCGCATTTTGGCCACTGTTTTCAGTGAGCAAAACCTACATGTTTGAGCTACTGAAGTGAAAATGCTTATTATTATCATATCAATCTCTTGACAGGCATGACACTGGTAAAAATGCTAAAGCTTTTGCCGGATTACCTTGAAAAGATATGCGAATTGCAATGGCCGTCAAATATTGTATTTTGGTTCACAACCATTCAACAATTATGCATGTAAATGTAACCTTAAGCATAATTCGTTCAATGAAATTAATCCAAATACAGATGTTTCGTTTAATTTTTGTGTTTATTTTATATAGATGTTGGAGTCACAGTATTAACAGTATTAAAGTTTAAGACGTTAACGAGTTTAAGTGTAAGACGTAACGTTCCCAGTTGAACTTAAGTAACTCTCCTTGATTGCCATAATGAATTTCTTGCGCAATGCATCTATCTACTCCCAATGACTTAAAATGGGGTCGTCTGTGCAACTAGGCGAAGTCGTTTGCTTTATCTACGCACTCTACTGATGGCCAGCCACTGCCAGCAAGCAGCTTTGTCTGTGACTCGATCTGCTGTATTTTTGTCGTTTCTGATTCCATTACGCAGGAGAACAGCTCTACATTGCACATTGAGTAATTCTCTGCTGTCAGTACTTTCGAATGTAATTTATGTCATTATGCCAAGACCTATCTTTGCTATCTCTTCTCTGTCTTGCTCCTACATATTACAGCACAGATTTCTGCAAATTTGCGTAACGTTGGCAAAACGGTCTAAGTCAGATATATCGATAATAGATGTTGTTTAGCGAGCATTTTAACCCTTTTCTTCATTCCACACTACTTTCGCACCACTACTGGTCCTATAACTAGCCCTATTACTTACTATTTGACTAGCCCGATAACAATACGAATACTTGTCGATATTTTTACATCACTTTTAGCTTTGTTATAAAATCCAACTTACAGTTCATTGGTCTCTTTATGTACAAAGTATCTGCGATTTAGTTGTATGAGTTCAAAAGTTCAATACACTATTTATTTTATTACAAATCTTGACTTGATACGCGCATTTCGAGCACGGAGAATCCAGCTGTTATGCTGGCACTTAACACGGCCATTTGTGCTCGCTATTCGTATGTGGTATTTAGATGTACTATCCACGCAGCCCTTGATGTCAAATAAGACAGATACGCGAATACCAATAGAGTGTGTGTGAGTGAGTGAATATTAGGCGAATAAAAAGCAATACGAATGTTACGATAACCAGTGTGATCTTTTAGAAACAGTATTTTTTCGTCACAAAATGCATTTGGAATGGGGAACTCCGGACAAAAGATTGATCAAAAACGACTTCTGCAATAAATAGTATTATTTTTTCTTCATAAAAATAAGCGATTATTACGCCACATAACTTTGGTTTATCTCAGAAAAACAAGTCGTTGGTCGCCAAATGATTTTATGCTCTAACGCCAGTGCATAGAACTGTGGATGCATTACGAGTGGAATAAGGAAGATGACCCGAAGTCAATGCGACAATATCGTGATTATGCGTTATTTTTTTGGCGAGGGTGTTTCGCGTAGTCTCGTTAATGTGAACACGTTCGACGCTTTTAATATTTCTACTCGTAAAACACGGCTGGTCGTGTGGGAAGCGACTTATGTAATATTAGACTGTTTTATGATTTTACGAGACAGATAAACAGGCGTGTAATTTATGGACGCATTCATGATTACCTATGTTTTTATAAATTATTTTATTACGCGAATAGAACTTTGTGAGTCCCTTGAGTGCTTTAGTTTTTGTTTAATGCATTTTATTCTAGCATAACGTCGTCCTAATGCTTTTATATTTGTAGTTTGTCATTTCACCAACAGACATTAAAATAGTTTTTAGTGACAAATTTGTTTTGTTTTATTTATCAGGATATTTTTTTTATATATATTTCCTGTTTATAAAATTTTACCTCTTTAGTCAACTACTTTCTTACTTCTCTTCGCCTGGCCTCTCCCCGTGGGCCTGTCCGCCATGGGTGACCCTGAGCCGGTATGAAGCCGACGGATCCTAAAGCCACGCAAGGCCCCTCACCACAGCAAGCCCGCTGGACAGAGGTGTTGGGACAGGGTTTTCTTTCGAGCTTTTCTTCTCTTGTGGCTAGGTTTTCTGCCTTGTAATTTAAGTTGGCTCTTAGGACACCTCCATGAATCCGCCACGACACGGATTGTCTAGTTGTGAGAAAATGGACATACCACAAAATAATTTACTGCTTGTTCTTCAATTATTACTCCTGCGTTACAGTTACCTTCTCAACCCATAAACGACCCACTGTAGAGTCGGAGCTCCTCCAACGACATGGAGAGTAATTGGCTTACTGTGCCACGCTGTCCAGACGGGTTGACAAAGGGTTTCATATCAAGTTTTCCTTCCCTCGCGTCTAGGTTTCCGGCCTCCTTTCAACGCCTCTTACAACACCCTCAGGATGAAATAGGATAGGGACAATAGATATTCTAAATCTGTCACCTCTCCGAATTTATACCAACGCACTTTATGCACATCACTACATAGTATAAAACAAAGTCGCTGTCGTCTGTCCGTCCCTATGTATGCTTAAATCTTTCAAACTACGCAACGGATTTTGAAGCGGTTTCTTTTAATAGATAGAGTGATTCAAGAGGAAGGTTTATACGTATAATACATGCATAATATTGTAGAGAAACACAGATAAATTTAGATGATCATCATTGCATCCGTGCGAAGCCGGGGCGGGTCGCTAGTTTTCAATAAGCTTATACATTGATTCTGTGCTGTAACGGATTTTGAATACTCAATCTCCTCGCTAGTTTAGATATAAACAGTTTTTTTTTACACCATTTTATACTACTAGTCAGCCCATTAATGACCCACTGCTGAGTCGAGCATCCTCCGTTATGTAGAGGGCGATAAGCTTACTGTGCCACGGTGGCCAGACGGGTTGGGTTAGGCCATTAGGATTGCTCATTGGAGCGCGGGTTTGGGGAGGCGGTGAACCTCCAGTCTGTGGCATAGCGGTCGGGCCCCAGTAGGCGAAGTACCCGCAATGCCACCGACATGGACGCGAGAGAGCACCCCGGGGATGTTTAGTGGGTAAGCCCCCACTCTGGGGGAGAGTCCCCCACGCCCCCCTCGGCCATCCCCGTGGCTGACGGGGATAGCCTATAAAGGATTTTACCCCGGGCAAACAAAAAAAAAGGCCGCTAGGATGGAATGGGGTGGCGACACTATGTATTCTAAATATATCACCACACGCAATTCATACCAACGCACTTTATACACGTTTAGTTATATACAATCAGTTCTGTTTGTTGTCAAAATGATACTTCACAATAAAGGTATATTTTAATTCATTCATTCAGCATTCAACGCGGGAACCTCAACGCGCATTCCCTAAGGGTGGCTCCACAAGTGCGGGGGAGTCGCAGCGAGCGATAAATCACGTTTGCATGTATTGTCGCACGTGGGAACACTGCGCACTTGCCGATCGCATGCTACACGTGAAGGTGGACATTGCGACTCTTTGTGGCATTTTTTTGGAGGTTAGAAGTCAAATGCGACTTTTTGTACTGCGCTTTGTTGGCAGGTTATCAATATTCTAACCACGTTTTGCAATTTCGTTGGGGGTCGACAGCAGTCGAACCTCAGTTAGCTACTATGTACTACTATTCATCCCATACATGACCCACAACTATGTCGGGTCTCCTCCAATTACATTGAGGTTAATTAGCCTACTGTGCTGCGCTGATCACACGGGTTTCGTTTCAAGTTATCCTTCTCTTGCGGCTAGCTAGGCCTTGTCAATTCCTATCGTCGGCTCTTACGGCACCCTCAGACTGGAATGAGGTGGTGACAATATGTATTCTAAATCCGTCGCCACATTGAACGTTCATTTGGCTTTCCGGAGTAGTTTCCGGTGTACCTTCACACGTCACGCTTGACGCATTCCACTGTGACGCCCAGACGAGATGCCGCGCGAGGGACCTCCCTGGAAACTGGGACTAGCGGGTCCCACGGCTTCCCAGTCCTTCTCGCCGTAGAGCATCCGTCCGAGGGTCTCTGATCAGTTTCCCTGCCCTGCCGCTAGGTGGTCTGAGACTGGTCTGGTCAATATCACATTCAAATATCAGCCGCAGCTTCCTTATTATCATAAAAATGTCACCCTAGTTTATTTATAAAATTAACAGAGTTAAGTATGCATATACTTTGTTAAATATGATTTTTATTATTATTCATTTCACATCACATTGCCAGTAAGACCTCATCGCCGAGGTAGGTAGTGACAATGTTTATTTAGGACACGACGGTTACTGCTGATATTTGGCGTATTTACCCCAATTATATCGCTCTGCATTGAGGTTAGTCAAAGAGACAATGTTAAGATGGTTTTCCATCGTTCCCATAGCCATAAAACTTGGTATGGCAGAGGTGGAAGAGCTTGCGGAGCGCTACCCGCGGGCAGTCGAGGTTTTCGTGGGTAGGTCGGGTCGCCAATTTCCGTTCTCTGGAGTCCCTCATACCCCGGCGGAGTACGTGTATCCACGATAATCAACGAAAAAAATAAATAAAAAAGGGTGCAAGAGTCCTGTCACTCCGATTCCAGCTTGTTGAGGGACACCACAGGGTTTTAAGTGGGTAGAGTGGGTATCTATCTCTGTGTACACACATTACCCGGCTCAACATTTCAAGGTCGTGTATCTGAAAAAAGAATTTTCCTTGTAGTAAAAAGTGAGCTATCAATATCTGCTTTATGAAGATTTTCAATTTGACCTAGCGAAATGAATTTCTCATCAAGTTTTCTTTCTCTTGCGACTTATTTTCTTATATACCTGTTGACTGAAAACTGTGCATCTTAAATATCGTACGAGGTTACTGAAAGAACCAGATCAACTAAAAAGAAAAGGCCGCAATAACATGGAAAACTGAGTAGTTATGTGCTAAACAGTTTGGCTTATATTTAATTTGAGAAAAAAAAGATTGAAGCTATAAATGGAAACGTAATGTTTATGAAGTTAATTAATTCGTCACTGTATCTTAGAGTACATCATCTTAAACTGGCATTGTGCAGTAAATAGGAGAAAAAAAACAATGTTTTCATACGATAGAGAAGTAGAGGGTAAGCGTTACATTTGTTAGAGGTATGACGATTGTGGTCGGGCTCTAAACCAAACAATGAAGTTCAAATTAAATAGATAGACGTGTGTTTTATTGATGATATTTTACCAAATGGACATAGGACCTTGAAGAAGGACAACGACTAGTGAAATAAGGCTTACGAATATATTTATTTTTAAAAGAATGCCTTAAAATTTTGTACCTACATAGTTAAATCCAAAATCCTTAGTCCTTAGTGCTCCAATGAAAAATATAATGAAAAAAACAGTGCAAACATTAACATAGGTTTATTTAGTTACTACTGCTAACACCACTCTTCTCATACTGACCCATTGCCGAGTCGGGCCTCCCCCAATTATATGCAGGGTAATTAGCCTACTTTGCCACGCTGGCCAGACGGGTTGGCGCAGGGTTTCGTATCCAGTTTTTCGGCCTTGTCATTGTCTTATTTAAGCTTTTACGACACCCTTAGAATGGAATGGGGTGGTGATCCTATTTATTCTTAATTAATAAATAACACGGCCAAGGTTTGCTTATTTTAAATGAAAACTAAATACCTTAAAAAACGAATACTTTGTGCAGCATATTTTTTGTAAAGAAAAGGGTAGCTACCACCCCTAGCTTCATGTCATGACGTAGGTATGACGTAAGCACTAGGCTCTACACTCAGTGCGGCCCAGATTTTCACAAAGGGGCGCGCGGTATGAACCACTGACCTACTCTGCTGTGATCGCTAGACTCTGAGCGCTTACTTATAAATGCTACTTACATCTACGTGCATCCACTAAGTGCTGCACGGATATTTTAGGCTAGCGAATTCTTAATCGACTGTTCCGAAAAATCTATCTGCAATACTGCTTTGAAACCATTTTGAACTTCATATTATCGCTATATATTATAAAACAAAGTCGCTGTCGTCTGCCCGTCCCTATGTATGCTTAAATCTTTAAAACTACGCAACGGATTTTGAAGCGGCTTTTTTATTAGTTAGAGTGATTCAAGGGAAGGTTTATAAGTATAATAAATCCATATCAATCCACACTGATGAAGAGAGGTTCATCATTGCACCCGTACAAAGCCGGGGCGGGTCGCTAGTATTATATATATGAAGAATAGAGTTCAAAATGGTTTCAAAGCAGTATTGCAGATAGGTTTTTATTCTTTAGAACAGTCGCTTTATGGTTAATTTTTCCTATTCTTTTTTTAAAAAACGTAACTTCTGCGCTTGTTATCCTATATCGCGGGGGTAGTTTACTACTTCTCAGCCCACAATCGACCCACTGCTGAGTCGAGCCTCCTCCAACTACATGGAGGGTAATTATCCTCATTTCTGTCGACTGTTACGACACCCTCAGGAAGGAATGGTATGGTGACACACGGGGGGATTTGTGTTTGTGAATTAGAACCATGTAATTCACAAACACAAATCATACCCAGACTCATAGCAAATGCATCTGTTTACACAAGGACCTTTGCTCCACCTAGGAATCGAAGTGGGGTCCTGTGCTCTAAAGTGCCTACTTTGTCCAACCCCCAGACAGTCAACGAAGCAGGTATCAAATTGAGCTGCAGGATTAATAACATCTTGCATGCCAGGTAGTTGGATAGTTGACATAACCTGTTGATGTCTCCGTGAGCGAATCCTCACGTAAGCCATTGGCGGCGGATCCCAGGAATAACTATTTTAGGCTACCACCATTCTACTTTCTAAATCGCTCCATGTAAATACTGGTACATTAAAATAATTTCCCTGTATGCAACAGTGGGTCTCAGAGTCAGAGTAAGGAGGAAGAGGAATTTAACTAAAAAGTGTACAAAATGCTAAAAATATACCATTCTTGCATCGCCATCCGTTGGCTAAATAAACATAATTAAAGTTTGATGGTTGTTTAACCATTATTTGTGATAAAATCAAATGTATATCTCCCTTTTCCTTACGAATAAACTAAAATCATTCCTATCTGAATTCACATGGGTAAACATGAGTTTTTATACAATAATAAACTTTAAATTGGGGATAAAAACATTGATTTACTTTCATGAGCTGCCTAATATCAAGCGGAAAACATTACCATATTGTTTTGCAAGGCTTCTAGATGTTTCTGGACTCTCATTTAATACTCTTGTACAATGACCCCTGGCTTGGCCTGGTCGAAAGCCATGCTTAAATTAGTGATGTGACGAATTTTATCGACAAATAAGTTCTCCTCATGCTGATATAAATAGATCATAATAATATTTGCGATAATCGCGGAAACCATTGATACCATTCACAAGGAGTTCTAAACAACTAAAATACAAAAATATAATATCATGTTTATTACCCTACGATTTTTTTATTTTTTTATCGTCGTCACCATAATTTCAGCCAACGTACGTCCACTGCTGGACTTTTGCCTCCCACAAAGATTTTCACGGATTCCGGTCCTGAGCCGCCCACATTGTAAGCGCAGCGTAAGGACGCTATATAATGTACGTGTATTATGTATTTATCGATATAATATAAATGTCGATATCAAATAAAGTAGTAACCTATTAACTACATAATACATTTCTATTGCTCGTGAAATTAACTTTCGGCAGTGAATGCCCGCCATTTTACTTTGTAAACTTATTTACCGACAGTTGATTGGCATAGGAATTTCAAAACAGGCATTCTGTGTTCGCAACGCTGTTCTGAAAGTCAATTGCCATTTTATACTTTTCAGAGGTCAATACCGTGTGTATTATGTCCGGATACGGAATTGTCTTTATTGTAGACAATCTTGATGTTAATAGGTTTGGGATATCACGTTTGGCTTAGAATACGTCTGGATAATTTGGCTGTAATTTATTTTTATTTATTTATTACAAGCATTACATGTTTTATATTTATTTATATTATGCTTAGAAGTTGTTTTTCTACAAGTGAATGCTTAAAGCATTCAATTACTTCATCATAGATAAGCTAACCCTTCGCTTCGTTGACAGATGTGTTAGACTAAATTCTAAGTTCTTTGGTGTGTGATAAATAAGTTATGGGAAAATCTATTTCTTACAAAATTGTGTTTTAATCGGTTTCTATGATTTTTTATAGTGAGGCAGGAATATGTCCGTCAGAATCATTAGTGAATTCAAGTTCAAGAATACGGATACTCTAGAAATATAAATATTTTTGAGATATTTGAACTTGCTTATAACTCAAGCCTCTGGGCTTTAGCTTTGTGTCAGGGAACAACAAGTATGGTTAACAATAGAATAATCCTCAAAGTATAAGATTTGTTACCGATACTGACAATGTGTGTAAAAAATAAATAAATCCCTTTGCTAATAGAATTATGGAAGGATTAAAACAGTTTATACAATCCGGTGATAAATGCACAGATGCCAGTTGCCATTTATGCGAGTAGTAATCTAAGTAATAATAAATACATTACGATTTAGGGTATAGTAAGAGGATTGGGGATCCTTCCCCAGTCCTCCAGCAACACCAGGTTGAGTTCCCGGTCATCGTGTTGGAAGAAGAAAACAATTTTTCTTTTATGCTTGAATAGGATTGGTGACCACATTACTGACCAGGTTGGTCCTTGAGCATCTTGTGCAGTTTTTGTGATAAACGAAAATGCAGCTAATATAAGGTAACGTGTGTACCTATATGATTTCGAGTAATTACAACTACAATCGGTTCACAGTTCAGTGAATCACATCGGACGGATCTCTGGATGCGGTTAGTATTAATAACAATATTACGAAGAAGCCCGATCAAAGGTTGCACACTGCACTGAGCACTATACCCGATGCATCCAAGTGGATAAAAGGAGCGCATCTAGGCCGAGATGCTTTTGATCTAGATGTGGCACTAGACTGGAATCGCTTTAGCCCCATTTTAGATCCAAGACATAGGCTTCACTTGCTTTCGGATTAATCATTTGCGAATATTTCTGATGGAGAGAACTGCATGATACATGATAGTATATAGTATATATATAGTGATAGTAGGGTAGTATTGAACGCGAGAAGTCCTTTGCTTTCTAGCAAGTGTGGAAAGTTTGTTAATGTACAAAAACACACATAATCTGCCATTTCTAAAGAAGATTTTGTGGAATTACCATCGTGGCATGGTGTTGTGTGATATCCTTAACGATGTGTAGTCTTTCCACAATTCGGAAATTTCGGAATTCGGATTTTAAACAGAATAGTCGGTAATTAGTAGGCAGGTAAAACGCTTACGTAGAATTGCGTTGAGCGTGCATGCTTACACGTACTTCGATTCCTGTATGAAGAACTGGTCATTATCATATGACTCACAAGGGCTCACTTTCTCACACATTCATAATTGGAGCAAAATACAACTCGATTATTTTACTCGGAAACTTACTACCGATTGACGATAAAGAAGCTTTCCCAAAACAGTATAAGTACCAAGAGAATACATCAGAAATTGGACTGTAAAGATAAATGATTTAAAATTCGAAATTCGTTTTGGAGGTGCTGTGGTTAGGATGTGGGATTATGATACGTTTTTTAAAGGAGGAAAACTTTGCGGCTGGTAACGATGAATGGACCGTCGAAGGTGCAACTGGTTTAGTATTAAGAATGCACCGTGCACTCGACCCAGTGGCCGAATGACTCACCATGCTAATGGCCATGCTTGGGTGCAATGCAAAGGATGCGCTTGGCAGTCCGTAATAAGCTTTAATAAAATTTTAACAGTTTTTATTGCGATTCGACTTTATGAAGAAATTAGAGACGCCTTTTTATTTGAATTCGGAATCCATGATGGGGTATTATTTTTATGTAAGGTAATCACAGTTTGTGTTTTAAAGATGTTGATTTATTTTTTGCCTAAGTACATTTCTTATGAAAAATGAAAGTCAACTGTTCCTGTCAATCCAGGAATTACCTGCTCACAGCACCCATCTATGAGTTGGATTAGAACCAATCTATGGATGCTGTTACAACAATGTTGATGAATATATAAAATATAATGCAAACAGTTCTTTAGGAAAACCTCGCAGAATACAGTGGCTGGTAGGCTTCTAAGCGTATATGTAAAAGACGTAAATCCCGCGTAGACGCCATTTTGCAACTTCATTACTTCAATGACAAGGTCTAAGTTGGCATTTGATTTACATAATTATCGTTTCATTTAATCGAGTGTCGCTATTACGCTTCGGATTAACCTTTAAACTTCCATTAAATATCACTAACATAAATCATATTATTTTACAAGGGATCATGGATTCACCTTGTTTCGCAACAAAGTTATTAAATTTGATTAAGTTCTGCAATAAAGTCGTCGTAAAAATGAGAGCGTTTAAATATATTTGTTGATTGTGCAAAGTGTGCGAATTTCTAAAACTTGAAAGCCTACGTAACATCGAGAATGAAAATGATGTGTAGTACACACGATGAATACATTAAATTGTTTCATGCTAAACATTATGCTAACTACATTTACCCATGTATTTAGAATATCAAATGTAGAAATAATTTCTGCTCTAAGCACATTTTATTTTCCACCATTAACTACGAAAAGCTAACAGTACGCAATGACGACTATTTCGGTACAAACCTCCCACGCACCAATTTTATGACAGCTTTGAGTATTATCTACGTACGTGTGGAGATAACGACGAATAAATCATGATTTGTGTCACCTAAATTCAGTGAATGACGAAACGAATGTGGAGAAAGAGCATTTACTTGTTTCCAGATGCGTGATCTTTGGTCACAATTAAGTACTACATCAGTCCATGTAGTATGTTACATATAAATACATAATTAGGCTATTATAAGTTTTATTATCTCCGCCTATCAATGAGCCATTGCACGTGGTCATCTATATACTTACCTCTACGTGATCGGCAAATTCTAATCCTGTATTATTCCTTGACATGATCAAAAATTACTTTAGATTAGTTTCTTATGATTCCTTAGATTGATGGTGTCAGGAAAACTAGGGACGAAACCTTCTGCCAACCCGTCTGGCCAGCGTGGCACAGTAGGGTAATTATCCTCCATGGGATGGGAGGGGACCCGAATCAGCAGTGGTTCATTTATGAGCTGAGATTCCTTTGTTTCTTTATCTATCTAGATATCTAATAGAAGTAGACACTCAGGTTGCATTGAAAATTATATTGGAATAACGCACTGCCCTCGAGCCCAGAACCGACCACTCCGAGCAAAAAAAATAATCCGTGGATTTTAATTCGTAATAAGTAGTGCACACGATTTATTATTATGTATAATCAAAAATGAAACGTTTGGCCGACACGGCGTTTCGTAAAATAACAAACACGAGTCGGACATTAATTCAGGTCGGTTTCTTTACCCTTTTCAATCACTATTGCCCCTAATCGCGCTTGATTTAGTTCACAATTACCTGAGGGCGTCAGTGAGAGCGGGGCGCGGGGCAAGTGGCTAGCAATATAAGTTGCTTAGAACGGCCTTGTTTATTTTTCACAAAATGCACTGCATTTGGCGCAGAAGGTGTAACACCGTTAACTTTGGACATCCTTGAGCAAGTAAGTGTTTTAGATGATTTTCTTAGACTTCCATATGCACGTGGTCTTGACAAACGAGTGTCATATGTTTTAATTTTCATAAATACACCCTGATACGAATTATAGCTTGATCCAAACTTTTCCTAAAATTAGGAATGTATACTGTAGTACAATTATGAGATGTACCCAACATATACTGTTACTCTATTTATCCATAGTCTTTCTTGTCGGTGTTCTAGTGTATCCGTTTTATTTTATTGTATAATGTCACTATAATGTTTGTCTAATTAACTTTTTCTATTCTATTCTATACATCACGTGTCGTTAGAACATGTTTCTATGACGATGAATTTCGAACACGCTACCCGCTAGCACTAGCACTTGTCCTAGTAGATCGCCCAACGCCATATGTAAATGTACCACAAGTCCTTCCAAGAACGGCATCTTCGCTCCCTAATTATTTTTAATTGCCGCAAGCGCACAGACAGATCGCGTACGGCCTTCGACAATTTAACTCTTTGAATTTTTTTCGCGTCTAGCGCTTGGATCGGTTCGATTACACCATAAATGAGTCATGAGACGAGACCTGCACGCGATGGTATTAAAACAAGTAGATTTTTCGGCTCCCTTTGTTGGTGTTCTTAGAAGTGCACCGTAAATCAGCGATGGCGCCCTATTATTTGAGTTGTTCGCATAAATTTCGGGATCAGTAATTGCACATGGATGCAGCTATGGGTACGCCGCGGGTGGTTTGTATGATTGCAATATTAGCTGGCTCATTATAATAGTTATGGTGTTTGATCAAACAACAGTTGCTGAAGGTAATGGTTTCCATTAAACAGTTGCTAATAACAAATTATCTATTTGCGTATTACCTTAGTGACAAGGAAAAAACAGTTTCCTAAAAAGCACATTGATTTAAGCAAGATAAATTTAAGATATAGTAATTTGTCTTTCAAGTCCTTAAATTATGGGCTTGTTGCATAGCTGAATTTAACCCATTTCTTTTTCGTAGGTCTTTGCAATTTTTATTCCAGCCTAAATACATACAATCCAGAGAGATACAGATTAAGTTTCCCGTAACATAAAAGCATAGATTAGAAAATATCTTCAAATGATTAAAGTATTAAAAATAAGTCGTTGTCGTCTTTGAAGAAAAAGTTATTTGGCAAAATGTAATGTTACACTACTGCCACGCCTTTCATAATGGCTTCCGCATCTAAACCGTCTTGCAGTCGCCCAAGGATCAGTAATATTGGTAATTTTAACTATCTCGGGCCACATGCCACCGAAACAATACATTGACCGATGACTGCCAATGTTTTTGCTTGAGTTACATTTTTTCTAACATTAAGGCGTTTCATGCATGGTGCTTTTAGTATAATATGGTTGCTGTTTTATACATCCCTAATTCTTTCGTAACTTGACAAGTATTTACGAAAAAATTGGCGAGGCGGTTTAGCACAGGGTTTCGTATCAAGATTTCCTTCTCTTGCGGCTATGCTTTCGGCCTTATCATTTCCTTCCGTCGGCTCTTACGATACCCTCATGATGGAATGGGGTGGTGACACTATGTATTCTAAATCGGGTACTACTCGGACTATGTTTATTATTAAAAAGGTAAATTGTAATTTCCGAAAATTTCGTTGAAACCGCTTAAAGATATATTTAAAAAAATCTTCTTGTCATAGACAAGTTGCAGATAAGTAGTTCCACGTAAAATCCGAATTTGTCATCCTATAATATATCATGCATATTTGATAATATAAAATTAATGCGATACGACTGTCTCAAAATTTACGTAATTACTGGAAGTAAAGGATCTTTAACGGATTTGTCGCGTGTATTTTAATTCCCAGCGTTCATCTTCCGTGACCACGACTGCCATCAAAGTATTTGAAATGTGTAATATTCGCAAACACAATTAGTTCATCAGCAACGGATTTGCCCTAAGATATTTATTATTTACAAGTAAAAAAGTAGTTTTCTTTCTGTTAGATTTTATAATCATAATTTCAAAAACTAGTAATATGTAGCTCAATTAAGTAAGTAGCATTATAAAATGGTAATAATTTATTATAAATAGTTTAATGAGAATTTGATATTCGGATGCATCATTATAAAGAAAAATTCTTTATTTTTCTGAGCATCGTGACCGGTCATTATGTGGAAAGATCTTAACTTCTAATTTTTTTGCAATATTTATTACATTTTTTGTCTCCTTACCCGGGAGCCATTTTTTGTTAAGAAATCTTTTGTATCCTAGTGAGAGCACTTTCATCCGGTCAATTTGACTGCAACTAATAGAATTTTGGTTTTGTTGTGCTCTGCTTTTTAAACTGATTTGGTTTTGAATAGTTTTAAATAGTTGCGGCGTTAGAGCGTGCAATTTGGGTGGCATTATCAGTTTAAGTATCAGCGGTTCAGCGGAGTCAGTGAGCTAGAAATCGATGTAACAAGGAATGATAGATTTTTTTACGTTACTCAGTTGTTCTATGTTCTATAAATATTTGGTTTCAGATAAGTATAATTTTTATCGAAATCAGTTGAGTAGTTTGGCAGAAAACTTTAAGTGACGAATAAGTTTTGTGAGTCCATTTCGTTTATTTACACTAAAATGGAAAATAGGAAGAGCATCGATTTCTGGATCAATACAATATAAGAAACGAAATTAATACTCTTAAACAGCTGAAACCCAATTGGTTGTGATAATATAATTATGACATTTACTAAGATATTTAAAATGTGCTCTCTGGACATAATAAACGTATTGACGTACACTTCAGCAAAAACTTGCCCGCTACTATCTGCTAAATCTGTGAGCTTGGTATTTATGAAGATCTTTAAGCAACGGTGAAACATCATACAAATACGTCTTTGATCTGTTTAGGTTCAATCCATAGTTAGTTTACAAGCATGGTAAAAGCGATTGCAGGCGTGGTAATGAATTAAGTTCAACCAAAGAGAAGATAAAAGGAGACTGAACTGATATTAAGTCATTAAAATTTACCAAGCGCTTCAAACCAACCAACATTGGTCCCATTTAACACTTCAAGACCCGACTCTCCTTAAAATCACGGCGAAGTAAACTTATACAATCAAAAAACAAAATCAACTGGCACATAAATTCCAAATACCATCAAACCACGCCGATTTATCTTTGGAACCCCGAAATCGACGCGAAGACGTTACATCCTATGTTTGCGCAAGTGTTGCACGCACACACGCGCGCTGTTCACACACACTACAGCAAAACTTGCTCATGCGCATGCACTCACGCACACAGCTGCAATCTCAGGTACCGAAAGTTAATTGCCTTCGTATGTTCAATGTTCATTTTTCTACCTGTGGGATCGGGGTTAGGTCGGGTGGCAAAGGTATTGCATTAAAAAACATTTGATACTTAAAGGCATTGTCGTTTTCCTGGTCGATGTGGCTGGCTAATTTTATATCTCTATCTATATTTTATAACTCCTTTTGTTGGTAAGGTTACTAAAACGGGTCTGTGTGGTGACGGATTAACACTATACAGTGTCATCAAAACTAAAGGGAATTGCATGGCAGAAAACATAGCCCCAAGAGAAGGAAAATTCGACCCAAATTCGTTTGGCAAGGCTAATTTCCCTCCTGTAGTTGGAAGAGGCCCGACTCAGCAGTGGGTCTTTTACGGGTTGAGAAGTATATATTCTACCCTCAGTATTCAATGGAAACAGGATATCGTAAAAGTTGTCTAAAAGAACACAAGTGGAAGACACCCTTAGGTAAGGCCTACTAGAGAAGTTAAGTTTGATACGAAGCCCGATAAGCCCCAGCTTGGCAAGGTTGGCTTATGTCACTCAATAGGTTTTGTCAAAGCCTGACTCAGTAGTGGGTCACTATTCGGTGGTGACACTATGTATTCTAAATCCGTCACCACACGTAGGGATTTATACTATTAATAGGTTTTATTCAAAATACTCTTTGAATATAATAATTGGATTGGCTATTAATTTGCATAATGTCGAGAAAGTCACAAGCTACTTTTATATAGTTTATAATTACAGTAAATCACAGATAATATCTTCAAGATTAAGAACTGTGTACATAAAAGTAACCGGATTTTAATGGGCTGGCGGGTCAAAAAGCAGCAGCCATTAAATTAGAAATTTCCAATCCTTTTACAAAGCCATAAAATTGAGATCGTCCAATCTACAAAAATAGCCAAATTTTGTAAATGTAAACGGACCAGCTTGCTCACTACATATAATGGGGTTTTTATTTGATATTGATTTATCTCAAGTATCCCTTCCTACCCTTGCAGCAATATTATCTTCCTATATTTCTTGTCAAGACCATTTTTCTATTCTCAGAAAACAATAATTCCACGTTTTATCGTAGAGAGTACATAGATCTCAGAACTAACTCCAATAAATAGAAATTTAATAACTTCTATGAGAATAATTGTATATATATATTAATATTGTACACTAATATAACATTGCAGATAAATCTATCTATCTTCTAATATGTAAAAATGAATTGCTGTTCGTTAGTCTCGCTAAAATCGAGAACGGCTGGACCGATTTGGCTAATTTTGATCTTGAAATATTCGCGGAAGTCCAAGGAAGGGTTAAAAGGTAAGAATGATTCTGAGGCGGTACAAAGTTTGCCGAGTCGGCTAGTACAAAATAAATGTTCAATGGTCTTACCGCCCTAGGCAACATCTTTCAACCTTCAACTCTTCGGCTCATTAGGAACGTCAGCTACACTACGTCAAGAGCACGGGCAGCACGAACATCTGCAGTTGCTTTTGTAAAAATGCAATTTTTGTTACATCGTGTCGCTATCACATTTCATCCTGAGGGTGTCATAAGAGCCGACAAGAGGAAATTATAAGTTCGAAAATCTAGCCACAACTTGATAAAACTTGATATAAAATCCTAGGCCCTGTGGCACAGTAGGCTAAATACACTAAAGGGTAGTACACTACATTATTTAGTGTGACAGCTCTTGAGTCTTGACGCTGTTTAAATCATCTGAAAAGATGTTAAAAGGCCTATGATGATGATAATGAACAATATTAATTAGAGTTAGGAGGCCCGACTCAGCAGTTGCTAATTTATGAACTGAGAAGAAGAAGAAACAAAGAAAGCAGGTTAGTAAGGACAATTTCGCGAAATAGTCACGTTGACGTTACACGGACTGCCTGCCTAAAGTATACCTGAACCTCACAAGCATAAGAAATCAACACCCATTTAAAATGTTCTAATCGTGTCGTACGTACCGAGTACCTGGCGAGGCTGTAATTTTTAATTGACAAAAAAACACGACCCGACCGAATTTATATGTGGAATTTATTTTATTACGAGTATTAGTCGGCTGTCCGTGTGTGCGTGGGTTACTCGTGTTATTCTTTACAATCTGTTTTTTTATACGTAAAAGTCAATATATTGTCTGTGGATTGTTTGAAACAAGTCTGGTTTGGCCAGATAGTGTTACACAGACGAATGGCGTGTTTATTGAAAGCAATATGTTGTTTTTACTTACACGTTTGGAAAGAGTTACCTTCTTGTATTTAATAGCTATTGAGCAGTCACTAAACCGCTTTTTTAATGTAGTATTGGTTTTGCTTTATTGAAATTGGTTTGCTGTCTCCATGCGGATTGATGGTTCCTGTGTTCTATCATCAACCTATTACTTACTGTGGGTGTCATGTCTAGCCACAACGGAAGGAAACATCAAAATATACGGCAACAGATCCAGATAAAATGTAATAGAAGGCCTTGTACCACACAAGGCCCTCTATTACATTTTAGAAGGCCCGACGCAACTGTAATGTAAAAGTTCCAATGACATCACATAACTATGTTGCTGAGAAGTTTTGCTCAGATAGTGGCATAGAAAAGATTCATCTTCACTATCACTATCACTACATATTATAAAACAAAGTCGCTGTCGTCTGTCCGTCCCTATGTATGCTTAAATCTTTAAAACTACGCAACGGATTTTGAAGCGGTTTTTTTAATAGATGGAGTGATTCAAGAGGAAGGGTTATACGTATAATACATGCATAATATTGTAGAGGAACACTGATAAATTTAGATGTTCATCATTGCACCCGTGCGAAGCCGGGGCGGGTCGCTAGTTTTCAATAAGCTTATACATTGATTCTGTGCTGTAACGGATTTTGAATACTCAATCTCCTCGGCACCTTGAGGATGCCAGCAGAACCGACTAAACGAACACCAGGGGAAGACCTAGCACCTAGTTGCAAGAGAAGGAAAACTTTATACAAACACTGTGCCAAGCCGTTTTGCCTTGGCGCAGTAGGCTAATTTCCCTCCAGGAATTTAGAGGAAGCCCTACTCAGTAGCGGGTCATTTAAGGGCTGAAACGACGACGTTTTATTAATAGCTACATTAATCAGCCGTTTGACGACTGCCATATTATGTTAGAATGACATTGCGTGCAGTACCTTTACTGCAAAGTACGGTCGAATTCTGACGATAATTGCCGTAATTACTTAAAAATGGAAATGGATGAAGATATATATCAGGCTGAGCTCATCTGTTTGTAAATATAGATAACCAAAGAATATGGAATATGGCAGTATTCGACCTGTTCGCGTATAAAAGTTGTCGCATCTAATAGCTTAATCTTGTCATCTTTCTTTTTTTGTAAAAAGGTGCGATAAAATCAGTGATCTAAACAAAAAGTTGAACCTCAAATCGGAACGTGACCACGCATTTCTGCCTTCAGACAATGCATATGTACGAAAATCATTACTGTCCCGCTTGATGCTACGATAGGAGCAGGTAGAGATTTCAACAATGCGTCGTCCTCCCGGTAATGAGCGCACAGTCGGATAATGGCGCCCATTGTCTATGTGGCGGGATTTTGCTTCTGAAAAAAGTCAACTTAGTTTTTTCGGGCTCTGTGCGATAATGGTAATGGCGGTGTTTTTTTTTTAATTGTTGCCGCGGTTGCCGCCCTTTGTTGTGTTCGAAATATAAATTCAGCTATTAGATTCTTTTTTAATAATATAATCGAATAAGTGATTGTAGTTCGACTGATATTAGGAACAAATTTGGCGGCTTGGTTCGAGTGCATTTCAAGCCACTGTAAATATTTGGATGTAGAGGTGACAGTTTTTTGTGGGCCTCTTCTCTAAAGCAAAAGGCGTTATCAATAAATGTGATTAAATATGAAATTATTTGGAACTGCTTTCTTATTTTTAAATTTGTAATTGTTTGATTCCTTGTTATCCTTTTTTATATTATTGATGAACAATATAGAATAATATGTTCTATTCTATTTTAATTGATAGACCTGAGATTTCGACTCAAATCCTAATAAAACAGTAATTAATGTCTGTGCCACTTTGTTTCACAATGTTTGTCAAACTGGTCATTCAAATTTAGAAAACTGATATTGGTCTTGTTTGAAACTAGGATAACTATAAGCCACGATACTGAATCAATAAACAGGTAGCACTTACGTAAAATGCACTCAATATTGTAGAGGCGGGACTGTGCTGCCAGATGTTAAATGAACTTCTTCGCCTCCCGATTTTTCTTTGTTTTTGTATTGTATAATGAGACTACAAAACCAGTATAGCGTATTACTTCCTAAAGGGGACAATAATTATATAACGTGTATATTTTATAGTATACATAGCCAATAAACATGCTTACCAACTGATGGCAGGTACTGTAGCCCACGGAAAGCCACGTCCTATTATGTCTGGATGTAGGGTCTAGATAGATCGAATGTCGTAATTATTTTTAATAAAAACTCCAGTAACAAAATTGATAGTGTACGCACAAAGTCTCGTATTTATACAATAGAATATTACAGTAGAATAAATATAGTAGAAAATAAAAATTAACTAAATTTGCTAAAATTAAAGTTGCATTATATTGGGACCAATTCAAAATTTGGCTAAAATATTCGGTTCAATTGTTCTAATTGTAAATCATATGAATGAGTGCCTCTGGTTCACACAAAGACACTTACCCGACCCGGGAATCGAACATCTTACCCCTAGATCAAAGACGGCCTTTTACAACTATTTAATATTTTTGAGCTAGAAATATCTACCAACTGATAATAATTGCAGCTGGCAACATTAGAACATGTATGCTAACACGGCCGCTTGATACGATTTAATTAAAAAAACGAAGCACCGGAAACGAGACAGCATAGATTTATGAAATGATATAAAATGTTTTGCGTTTAGGTGAAATTCTCATTATGTCTACAGATAAACAACTGGTTTAATCTTGGGTTCGTATACACGCAAAATGTTGTTTATATATTCCGCAACAGAACGAGGATGCAAACTCGTCGTCTCGACAGCCTACAAGGTATATCCTGTTTGGTATGTTAGGTCTAAGCGATTATTATACATTGGAATGATTATGAAGGAAGTATGTAAAATAGACGTGACAGATCCGGTAAATTAAACACATTTGTAAGTAAGTATCCGTTTTGAAGATGTCAATGACATCTATGCATTTTAATTTTGGGAAAATATTTGGAGGTCTTGACGTGATCACGGATTAAGTCTGTATAGATTTGCGTATCATGTAGACTAATTGGAACAAGATCAACCAGATTTTTTATGTATTACGAGTATTGTCAGTTCCCGCCAATTGTAAATTGTTGGTGTATTAAAGAAAGAAAGAAAAAGGTTATAAATTAAAAAGCCTACAAAGTCTCAACAAAGCTTGAAATAAATTTGCGCAATTTACGTGATGTTTAGGACGAAAACCCACGAAGAAAAGCCGACAAGAAACTCGTGACTGCTTTTATCACTAATAAACATAGCAATGGAGATTGAGCCAGCTGTCAGAGAGTTTAGCGAAGACAAATACGCGAATGAGATACAAAGCATTAATACATACTCGCGAACAGGTGCCGTTGCTGGGGGTCGGTTGGCTCGGGCATTAGAAGGTTACTATTGTTGACTAGATCTGGCTGATGTTTGGCCCTTTGCGACTATTGCGCGAGTTTGCTCTCACAAATCTGTCTTAACCCGGCCTTGTACATAAAAATGGCGCTCTAAAAAGAGCAAATACAGAGTTTCTTGCCAGCTCTTCTCTGTAGGGCTGCGTTGAGAACCGGTGGTAGATGGTAAATAATTAATTTTCAATTTTAAATGGAACATTTTAATTACTGTTTGCTTTGTCAAAAGAGCTCTAGTGGGCCAACTTGATTAAAAGAGTTTTGATTTTTACTATCAAAATTACGTCACCTAATACAAGCGGTTGTGTTCGAAAAACATACTAGTTCATTCCAATAAACGCTCCATGCGATCTTATCAGGATGACAAAGTTCAGTAATACCATAAAATTCCATAGTCGTCACACGGATAATTCTTAAAATCTAAAATTAAATAACACGTTTATAATCTAGAGACATCATAATTTACGTATAAAATACGTGAATAGATGAAAGCAACGGTACAAACTCGAGTATATCTCTAATTTAATTTGTATCCGCTAATTTACATATTACTGCAATGTAGTAAAACCCAATAGAGGGAAACCTGGCAGATAATGATTATAAAATACTGGTATCTGCAGCTAATCAAGTTTAAGATGGATTAGTCTCGTCGGTGCGTGAATTATCACCTTCAACATTATCATAGCGGCCTATAAATGTCCCAGTGTTGTGAAGCTTCTTCTAATTTGACGGGGAAATTAGTATATTGTGCCACACTAACTGGCGGGTTGTCATATCTGTCGAATTTATTATGCTGTCAGATTCTCTGGCCACCTTTGTATCTCCTTTAGTCATATCTTACGACTAGCTTTTGGGCGCGGCTTCGCTCGCGTGGACTTCGAACCCGTGCTTATCTCTATGAATTTTTTTTATGAATATAAAAGTGGTTATTTTGACTAAACTATGATAGTTAGATATGTGCTCTCGCGGACTTTTTTGTAGATTTTAATAAGACCTACAAACTCGTAGTACTTCATTTTGTTCTATTGTCAATCGTTTTTGCAGCGCACGCATAAATAGGTTTTCGATTTTAAACCTTGGGTTACAAAATAGCAATTTTCATACGGATCCCTAATTCTTTTGAAAATAAAATATAGCCTATAACCTTCCTCGATAAATGGACTATCTAATACTGAAAGAATTTTTGAAATCGGACCAGTAGTTCCTGAGATTAGCGCGTTCAAACAAACAAACAAACAAACAAACAAACTCTGCAGCTTTATATATTAGTATAGATACGCAAAGGATATTGATACGGTGCATTCTAAACGCTACCTCCTTTAACAGAACATCGCAACTTTCAACAACAAACGAACCTAATCTAACCGTCCAAAACTGGAAGAAGTTTAACTCCGTAGTGGGTCATTTAGACGTATACAACTACTACTATTTAGCCGATGACTTACCCACTGTTGAGACGGGCCTCCTCCAAATACATGGGGGATAATTAGCCTACTGTGCCACACTGGCCAGGCGGGTTAGCACAGGGTTTCCGATCGTGTTTTCCTTCTCTTGTGGTAAGGTTATCGGCCTTGTTATTTCCTGCTGTCGACTCTTACGGCACCCTCAGGATGGAATGGGGATGGAATTCCACCACACGGATGTTAGTTCTTTATGCCTCGTTGGTCTAGTGGTTAGATGTGCCGCCTTTGGATCAACGGGTCCCGGGTTCGATTCCGGGGTCGGGCAAGTGTCTTTGTTTAAACCAGAGGCACTGGCTCGGAGTCTGGGTGTCATTTCTATCTATAATATGTATGTATTTACAAAAAAAAAAGTATATAAGTAGTTTATCATCCATCTCGTTACCATAACACAAGCATTAAGTTGCTTAGCTTGGGACGAGATGGCGTTGTGTGAAATGTCCAAGGATGTTTATTATTGTTTTATTATTATTTATAGTTGTAAAGTAATGGCCGCTGATGATGATTCCATATAAATAAATAAACGTAGGCAACGAGACGTGAGTCCATTTCTATACCTAATTGCAAACCGAATTTAGACGTGCCGATAAAAATCTATTCTAAAAGTCTCATATTACAAAAACTTAAGTGACTCGTTGAGTAAAATTTCCATACCTGGACATTTGGACTGCGATGGCACCGCAATTGTGCGACCATTATTGTTATTTTATGTTAATGCTAACATTCACAACTGTTATATGACGAAACTATGTAATCTTCTCGTATGAAGTATTTTATGATACTGACATCATTTGAAGCCGCGGCTTTTCTTGAATTCGACTCTACCGGTTTCTTGGCATTTTTGGTAATTCTGCTTTCATGGGTCGCACCTTCATGACGTAGTCCTAGTCTAGTTGTACCTAGTCTAATTCATTCACCAGGTAAAATGTATTAGTATCGCTTCACTCGGTAATAGGACATAGGTGACTGAACAATTTTACAGAAAAATAAATTCTTTCTCTTTATGTTAATAGCCAGTTTTCTATGTACCTAACTCCCTACTAATTTTAAATATCTATCTATCGTATTATCGCACAACAGGTCTATTACCTGTATCCTGTGAAAGACATGACACAATTTATCTTTATTTAGTTCAGAAACCTTCCTGGTTTCATGCAGAACACTTTTGCTGAAGATCATCCCATGATCAAATGCAAAGTTTAGGATCCTATAAAGGACCTAAAGGAAAACATTCATTTGTATTTAAAAGCTTCTCATGCCGACTTTCAAAAAAGTGCATTTGTCGTTAATGACCCACTGTGGTTAGGCTTCCATCAATTCTATGTAGAGAAGCTATCATATTGTCAAACGCTGATCAAATCTGTTTTCACAGGTATTTAAATCAAACTTCCCATATCACGCTGTCAGCCTTTCATCCAGAATTAAATAGATTGGTGACACATGGACTCCTGTGTGACCTTCATGTCACAATGTTTGTGTTTCATGTAAATGAGTACCTGAGGAATAAAACAAGAGAGAGAGGTTCCGACCAGGTAGTTGTTTTATAAAAATGATGTATCCGTTGACGATTGTACCATATAGCATTTTTCTATCCCGAGTTTCAATCAATAATGTTTCGAATAGTTCTTCTTCAGATTAGTATTAACAATGAGAAATGCATTATGGCAATTTTTTCCACAAAAACAGAGGCATGTGGGTGTTACTTTAATTTAAAACTCCGACTCGAGACAATGCTCCGTGCTGCCTCATCTGTCAAATCCGCTCAATGTTTTTAAAAGGTTTTCAAGATCGACCCGACTCGTTATTGTTATTTATATTAAGTTTAGGGCCCTTCGCACTTGTTTTTAAGAAAATAATAACATTTTGTTTCTATGCGGTTGCTGTGTACTTTATTGGATGATGGTAAAGGCTATTTTTGTTTGTGCCATGCTCAATAAGTTAGTAATGGCGAAGGGTATGGAATGCAACGGATTGCGCTCTCTGTTAGGTACTCATTTTTTGTTGGTGTGCGAGCGTGATAGATGTATCTGAGGGTTCGCGAAGTGCACTAATAGGGATTATATGGGATTGCTTACGCCATCACGTCATTTCTTACGCTACGTTAGATTCAACGCTTTTAGTTTTTTTTAAAGCGGCATATTTATCACGGTTTTTGTGACTGTGGCTTTGTGATGGTAGTTGTGCTGCTTGGTAATATGTTTTATTGTACAATTGTATTGGTTACTTCTGGTTACGCAGATAAATCCGGTTACAATTTCTATAAAATAACGTTTTCTTAAAAATATACTACTTTTACGTTATATATTTCTTTCGCGCAAAAGCATTTGGCAAAAGAACAAAATATTGGGTTTGATTTACTTATTCCTCATGTTGTTCCTAATTTAAGTGTCCTTGAAATTGTCCCTTTACTTGTATGTAAACCAAATCTTCATCCCCACGACTGCAAACCATTTGAAACATCGGGAATTACTGAGGTTAGTATTACTTAGGTATACTAATTAATAACGTAAAATACACACGATGAATCCGTTAAATTATGTTTAATTTCAAGTAAAGTTTATTTTTAGATAATATATTAATTGGTTTTTGTTTCGAATAGCCATAAGTAATTTGAATTCTTCAACTAGATATAATTAACTACATATGAGATGTCTGAAACTCTCAAATTATCTCGACATTTAGCTGTCCATAATCAAAACAGTATTTTATTTTTTGCGCAAAAACAGACGCCGTTAAAATCCTGTGCCTGGGAACAATGCATGTAGCGCATTAGGTCACATTGGGTAGCGGGCGTCCTTCGCGCGATATGTTGGTAAACAAAAATCATTCAACCTTCGGACTAATATTTATTGACTTTAGATTTACACACGTTGTTTTAAGGTTCAATTTAGTGGGAGCTTTTACAAAAAGAAACCATTTCTATAAATTCTGTTCTTATAGCGGTCTGAATATGTGTTACTTAGGCCGAACTGCCTTCTCCCGGTTCCGTACACATTTTGAAAAAAGAAGGTCGTTCCATTGTCTTTGAGTGAGGCAAATTTTGAAATAGCACTTTGGGTTTATACTGACGAAAGAGAGGAGTGTTATACGATTGTCTATGTGCTGTATAAGGAACCTATTGGATTTTAGCTACTTAAAAAGAAAATCTGCTTAGCCATGCTTAGCCGTTTGAATATTAACCTAAGGTATCTTAACATTTATAATCTGGTAACTACTATTCTACTACTACTCAGCCCATAAATGACCCACTGCTGAGGCCGGCCTCCTCCAATTATATTGAGGGTAACTAGCCTACTATGCCACTCAGGTTGGCACAAATTCAAGATTTCCTTCTCTTGCGGCTTTGGGCTTTCGGCCTTGCCATTTCCTTTTGTCGGCTCTTACGACTCCCTCCGGTTAGAATGGCGTGGTGACAATATGTATTCTAAATCCGTCACCACAACTAAGTAGTAAGTTAAGCTACACTGATGTTAATATCATCATCAACCGCGGGTGGTATTTTGTTTAAATATTTGTCCGTGAGTTGTTTTAGTGTAATCGACGTTAATTAGGATATAGGTATATAATAAGGCACTAAATTCAAATAAATAGCTGTTTACTGGTAATATTTCGTTTTATAAAACCCTTTTTTTAGCGGTTTATAGGTATATTTATAGGCGAAAAGCTTTTACTAATAAAAATATGTTCGTGATCGATGCTTCGGCTGCACGAAATTTAAAATAATAACTTAGATGAGTTAGTGTTTGAATTTTGAACGTTTCACGTATCCATAACTTCAATCTTTATAAAGCAACAAATAACAGTTTTTATTGCTTGGCTGTATCACTGCGCAACTTTTAGAACGCTATAAACATTTAATAGGGGCATTTTATAATCTATGCGAGGGTGTTTTAGTGGGGTGAAATACTTTTTTGTACCTACTTATTTTATTGTACTTCTGTCTATCTGCCACAGGCATCCACTGCTGAACTTCTTCAAAGGCCTTCTCCAAAGATTGCTACACAGTGTGACTTCATCCACACTTTTATAAAGATGTTCATCCACTTAGTCGGTGGCCATCCCGCGCTTCGTTTTCCTAAACGTGGTCACCACTCCAGGGATTCTTTGCCCAAGCAGTACTTTTATGGTTGAATCTATACATAATATATCCTTGTGGTAAAGGATTTATAATCTTTCCAGAGAGTGTCAAAAGTCTTCTCGTGTCTGTAGAGAATAGAGAACTTTACTCCCGCCCCGGCTTAGCACGCGTGATAGCCTGCTGTGTCACGCTGGCAAGACGAGTTGTCACAGGGTTTCTATCATGTTTTCCTTCTCTTATGGCTAGGTTCTCCAATGGTAAGTCTCTAGCGTTCTTTAAATCTTTCGACACCCTCAGTACAGTATAGCAAGGATTGGTGAAATTGTGTATTCTACCTTAAAAAATTTAGAAACGCAATAAATGTATGTTATAAAAGTGAAAATAATAACATAAATTATGTTTAATTTGCGTTGCGAAGATAAAAATCTACATGGAGCGTCGAAGCCTTGTGTTAGGCGATTTATAAGCCCTTAATAACCCTTTTTTTTTTTTTTTTTTTGGTTTCGCTGGGGAAATGCATTACGCATACCACCGCCCCCCGGGGGTGAGGTCGGTGATTATGTGGGACTCCCGGGACAGAACCCGTATACCCACTAAAACCCCAGCGGTATACCCTCACACGGCACGCTTGGGGCGCCAACGGTTCGCGCGAGCGCAGTCGACGTTGACGCCCCGACGAGGTGCCCGCTACGCGGGCAAGCGACTATCGGAGAGGGCGTCCCGGTACACTGGGACGCCCTCAGTCATCGAGGCTTTCGTCGGTGGCGGGTCCCCCGGCCCACCACCGGCCTCTATGGCGGGGGAAGGAGGTGGGCGTACAGTCGCCTCCTCCTCCCCGGCCTCCGTCTGCGGCGCGGGTCGGCCAGGACGTCCTCCTCCCTGACCCGCTCCGCGGCCTCCTTCTGCGACATGACGTCCTCGCAGAAGGAGGCCATTGCTTCCCACCCCTCCTCGCTGTCGAGCATCCGTCCGATAAGGCTCGACAGCGAGAGGTCTCCTCCGACCTGTGCCGCCAGGGCCCGCCTCTCGGTCACCCAGGCGGCACACTCCTCCACCGTGTGGCGCGCCGTGTCGACTGGCGCGCCACACTCGTGGCACACCGGCGTCGGCTCCCGGCCCGCGATTTGATGCAGGTACTTACCGAAGCAGCCATGCCCGGTAAGCACCTGCACCAACCTGTAGGTTAGGGTCCCGTGCCGCCGAGACAGCCAGCGATCTAGGTGGGGGCGGACCGCCTCCACCGTCGCCAGCCCGGCGGCTGGGGACCCCAAATCCTCCTCCCAGTGGCGGATCAGGGCCTCTCGCGCTCTGTCCCTGACCCGCCTTGCACCACCACCGTCGAGGAGGGGCAGCGCTCCCTCCTCCCTCCGTGCCGCACGGTACCTGTAGACGGCCGCCAGCACCTCCGCCTGGAGTTCCCAGGGTGGGTCCCCGGCGAGCAGCGTGGCAGCCGTCCACGACACCGTGCGGTAAGCCCTTAATAACCCTGTAACGACCTGAATTAAGTCGGCACATGCCAAATGTACCGTCAGCACGGCAGGTGTACCTACTGGGGGATGCGTAAATCAAACAAGTTCTTTGCTTGTAGAAACAGTTTCGTGTATTTTACGTGATTAATAAATTATTTATTCTAGCTAAATTGTGATAATGTTACGAGGAAACTATGAGACTAAATATGAATAATTTTGAATTGATTAATTAAGAAAAACCCCCTGAATACGAAACTGCTTGTTCTGTAGAAGTATATTGTGACATTTCCTAGTAACCGCCATCTCTTTAAGCGCGAAAAGTAGTTTGTTCAAATACTCAAATTCAAACCATTGTCTTTGAACAAACTACTTTTCGCGCTTAATATTTTATTTTAAATATGATTTTATTCGTCCACTTAATTTTTGGCGCACATTTTTTGTTCGCTTAGAGTAATGTGGCGCCATCCAACGAATATTTTAAACAAATTCTAATTTTGTTCCTATTTCAAATTACGTTGTTTCATGCGTTATTTATATACTTGTGTGTGACAAATAAAATGATTGCTAGTTGCATGGGTCGCCGGTTTGATTCCGTGGTCTCCTCGTAAACCAATGGTATGAGTGTAAAATGTTACTCGTATTTATATCTCTGGTAGTTCCCTCGCGAAAATTTTCCACGTATTTTAATCTAAGTATACAAATTAATAAAATTGGAGCGTCTGTTTGTAATAATAAAATTAACACTTTTTACTACATGTGTAAGTGTATACGCAGTAAATAAAATAAAATATCCTAAGATATATAAATATACGTATCAGATATGTATAAATCTTAGGTTATTGTAAATAAATTATAATAAATTATAAATAAACATAAAAAAAGCTTTTCATAAGAAAAGCTTTTTACTAGCTTTTCATAAGAAAAGCTTTTTACATACAATCTTTAAAATATCTTTTTAAATTTCCAATAACAAATAAAATGTATGATGATTGTTTTACATATGTTTATTTATTTGATTATAGCGTTTGTAAGAACCCCTCCTCGGGTGAAGGCCTCCTCCAAAGAAATCCATTGGTCCTGAAGTCATCTTTTGCTATTTGCAGCCAGTACGCAGTACCTAAACCAAAAAAACTTTATTTTTTATTTTCATCCGTCTGTCTGTCTGTTTATTCCGGCTAATCTCTGGAACGGCTGGACCGATTTTGACGGGATAGGTAGCCGATGATATAAGAAAATTACTTTTTTTAGACTAGCTTCGCCCCACGCCGTTACCGTGGTACCTCAATAACCGCGGATAACATCGTGGAACTCGGCTAGTGCTACATATAATGCTTGTTTAAAGTGAAAAGCAGTTTTAATCTGGGCTTATGCAGCAAACAGCAATATTACAGCGAGGGGATGATTTCCAGTAGTTTTCAGTGAAGGGCGGTGGAAGCCGTCGGAAGCGGGTGCCACTTAAACTAGGTCAACTGCAGGGCTGTCCCTTGTGCCACTAGCCATTATTTTTACTACAATTACATAGATACTTTGAATTCAATGAAGTGATCATTGTTGCGACGGATTTAGAATACATACTTTCACCACCCCATTCCATCCTGACGGGCCATCAAGAGAGAGCCGACAAGGCCGAAAACGTAGCCGTAAGAGAAGGAATACTTGATAAAATACCCTGTGTCAACCCGTTTACCGCAGCGTGGCATAGTAGGCTAATTACCCTCCATGTAACTGGAGGAGGCCCAACTAGTAGTAGGTAATGAAGTTATATCAGGTTAGGCATCCTCCAGTTGCAGGGCCAGACGTGTTGGCAAAGGGTTTCGTTTCAAGTTTTCCTTCTCTTGCAGCAGGTTATCGGCCGTGTCATTTTGTCGTCCCGTACGTAATCCGCATCACTACACAAAAAATATGCTTAAACATTATGTAAGCAAAGATTATGCTTCTGAATGGAGTATTTCATCAGACATATAATGACTTATTTTTGGCTATTGATAGTAGTTGGTATAAACAATAAAAAAAACTAAACTGCTTTAAATTTTTTATTATATTCAGCAAACCGAGGCAGGGTTGGCACAGCACCAATTACTTCCCATGTAACTGGAGGAAGCCCGACTCAAAATGGGGTCCAAGTAGTAGTAGTTTTTATTTTTTTAAGTAGTCGTTTTTTTTTCCTTTTATGTTATTTTTCTTTGACCCTTTATTAGTATAGCACACAAATAAATACAAACACTCCACAGCGTATTCTTTACTTTATGAATCTTTTAGTCGCCAGCCCTGCAAGCTCGCCCCAGCGCCCTCCCACACCGGGGGGCTTCACACTTGTCACTTTGCCCCCATTAAGTAGGTTAATAGTGAAAAATTAAGTGCGACTTCACTCGCTCTCGCTGCCTTGATTTTGTTATTAGTTTTAATTTACATATCTTTCAACTGTTAGTAACCTCGTTATAAGTTTTGTCAATGGCCCTGGAGTATGACTCCCAGCTCAAACCAGATGTACTATTAAATCAGGTTATCTCAAAATTTTATAGACAAATATGGACATTTTATGGGATTCCCGATAAATCCCCATCTGTCAGTGGGGGAGTAAAATACTTTAAAAACTATGCACTACTATTCCTGAGAAAGTCTGTTTTTTGTGTGGAACATTGCTGAAAGCCGCTGATGCCTATGATCAACTTTACCGGATGAGAGGGCGAGCGCTGCAACAACTTGCGCTCCAGCCCGATGAAAGGTCGGTGTGGAGAGAGGGAATCCCCGACGGACCTAGAAAAGAGCCGATGAATTCGAAAAGTGAGAACAGATTTTTTAAAAATGCGTCTCTTTTTTTATCTCCCACAACCGACGTCGATGCATTCACACTGAAACCACCAGACAGAATGCTAATCTACTGAGAAGAGTCAGACTTGTGAATTTATTTTGTATTCTAAATCCGTCAGTATAGTAATATGTTATGTCTCTAAGGCACATGGCGGAGGGAGCGATAAAACTATACGAATAAAGTTTAACGCTCCCCGTGCCGCCATCTGTCGGCAAACTATTGCAAGTCCATTGCGTCAAGGAGCATAATTATTTTTCCTTTCAGTTCTTACTTATAATATGTGACGTCATTAAGGAATATTGTTCTCGAAAGTTCCATAAATGACGTCAGTACACCTCGAAAATTACTCTCCGCTAAAACCCAAGGATTGCGCCATTCTTGTGAATCACAGAATTGTGCATTTCAATTTTATTGATTTGCATATTCTGTTTTTGATTATTCATGTATTTGATATGAGTATGTTGGGCGAACTCATGAAACAAGTGAGGTTTAAGAAAACGATAAAATAACAAATTGGATCTTTACCTAAGCTATCGGAGACCCGTTATCCAATCATACAGTGGCATGTTTCACAAGTATCAATAAGTAAGAATTATTTTTTGGAAACTTTTAAAAACCCTTTATATCTCAAAGTACTTACATAGATATTGATGTCCCGTAATTATACATGTGTTTGTGTGTGTTTATCATCATAATCACTTCAGCCCCTAAATTAGTGGGGCCTCCTCCCTTAATATGTAGGGTTATCAGCCCACTGCGAATGCTGATTAACAGAATCAGAGAACCGTTGACCATAGCCCTAAAAATGTTAAAATAAAAATCTTCATTTCTATATATTTCCAGAATTCGATTCCAAATAATAATAAATTTGCGTGGAAACGAAATCAAATGGGGATAAGGATCCACATCGCGTAATCTTTAGTATTTAAGTACAATCGTTCCACCGTCAGTCTAACACCTGTCGCTGCTAGCTGTTTGTCTGATTTGGTGTTTTGGTGATTAGGGATGCGAAATAGATTATGGTTATCGATAAAATTTTGAATTTGGTTGAATTTATTTTGTTTTTTTTCTAAACCTTAACACGTAACGATGGCAGTCTCGACTGTTATTGTAAGCTTTATGCCATTCGTCATGTGGAGTCTGTAACGTGGAACTGGAAGCTAAATTACCTTAGAACCTTAAGAAAAGGAAAACCCACCCTGATTTTTTCATATTTAACTAAAAGCTATTAGTATTAGTTTACATGATTTGAAAGGTCGATACACTCCCAAAGCCAAAGATCAATAGAATCAATGTAGACTGAACGTGCGTGCTGCCTATAATTTGGGTCTTGGAGCTATTACTCCACTTATCAAAGCAATTGAAATTAATGAAAAATCAAGATTAATCTTGTCTGTTTGATCGTGTCGCCAAAAATAGACTGACAAAGTGACCTATTTTTTTCTAACCAATATTACTAATTGTTCATAATTATGCACTTTCCTGTGGCATTGCTGGATTAGAAATGGAAGTCCTTACTCATATCGACTTTCTGCCCTTTATAAATCGGGCCAGTATTTACTGTGATTAGCGCGTTCGAGCATACGAACTATCTATCTATTTTTATATCTTAGTACTATAATATGTATTACCATACTCAGTTATTGGTTAGACACTTTTCCTAAAAGTAAAAGTACAATTCAAGTGGCCTGTGGCAAGTGGTATAATCTGTAAACTTCCTAAAGGTTAAACAATTTTTACGGATTTATCTTATAGTACATTATTATATTCCCAACGTTTCCAATGCTTTGCAGCAGTCGTAGTCGCGAAAATGACTACTTTTAAAAGTGTAAAAAAAACAGTCAAATCTTCCGCCTATAATTTTGTTTTATTGATAAAGTTCCCTGTGCAGATCAAGTTCACTTCAATGTGTAAAAATCACAAAAACCTAAGACATCATATCCTAAATGTTCTCTTTATAAGGTAGTTCAAAGACTAGGTATCTTTCTATTACACACACTTTTTATAATGCACTTTTTATAGCAAATTTCTGCAAATCTGTCGATAGTTTTATGGTTATCGATACTTCTAGAAAAGTACGTTAACACCCCACGTTCCTTTCGTAATAGCCAAGTCAGTAATAGTGTGACGGGCAGGGTGCCCGCGGGACTTCAGGGGATCGGGGAACATGTGGAAGGGCCCTGTGCCCTTCCCGGGTCACCTTGCAAACGCAGGTACTGGCGCGTGCGAGTTACTGCAACCTGACACGCTGCATAACAAGATATTACCTCACTTCAGCCGACATTCTAATTTGACTTTTAACCAAGAGTCTTTAAATCTAATTTCGATTGTTCCTAATCGTAATTTGAAATTGATTTCTAAGTCACTTTTTATTTTAAATACTATTTACAAATAGGTAAGGTTGAGTTTCCATTGTTTTGTTATGTGTGTGGGCATTATACGTGCACGATTGATATCGGAAGGATTTGGTGATGATATTGTTTTACATGACAATACGTTTTGGAATATGATATTTCTCTGTTCATTCGTAAGTGAAAATAATCTGTTGAGTTTTGTGATTTGGGCGTGGGTAGTGTTTTCGTTAGTCATTTTTTTCTGCTTCATTTACGAGCAAGAAATTGAGTCTACTATCCTTGTCCTTTGGTAAGATTGGAGTTGCAGGGTATAGCGTCTAACCGCTCGCTGGGGCTAGTCAAATAATACCTTTGTGGTGCGGCGCTATGTCCCCGTGCATGTGTAAAGTGATGGCAGCTAAAGGTTTCCACTTCTCCTTACTGGAAACGTCCATTAGTGATGGCAACCACCAGGCGAGCCATATGCTGGAGCATAGGAGTTTATATAAAGGGTACTCCCATTATTCAATATACTCATTATATAACAGGTTAATAAAACTATTTATTCCATACATTACATAGACCCTTTAAAAAGGATTCTATTAATATAATTTAAATTATATATAATAGTATTAAATTAAATTCTAAGTTTAAATTATTAAACTAATATGGAACGTTCTTAATTCTAACGAGTTCCTTTTTAAAACCAATTGCATTTCATGGTTAGGCGTGACAGGATAATTTAGGGAAGAGTAGATTTAGTTTTTTTTTCGCCAAACGTGCGCATGCGATCCTTGCCATTGTTTTACCTTGGGTTTTTTGCGTCCCCTCTCTAACCTATGTCTGGTAGGTATGTTGGAGTAATAAACATGAACGATCGATTTGTTTCTGGTGTAATTACAATTTGCTAGAGTTTTTAGGGTACACTAGAACATTTTGTATGAAAAATAAAACACTTGTTTATTAAAATTTAGCTTATATCTTCGACTTTCCGTGTGGTGACGGATTTCGCATACATAGTGTCACCACTTCATTTCATCCTGAGGGTGTCGTAAGAGCCGGCAAAAAGAAATGACAAGGCTGAAACCTAGCCGCAAGAGAAGGACAGCTTGATCCGAAACCAACCTGCCAACCCGTCTGGCCGGCATGGCACAGTAGGCTAATTACCCTCCCTGTGCCCCGACTGAGCAGTGGGTCGTTTATGGGCTGAGCAGTGGTAGTAGACCTCCCTTGACACGTCAATTTAAATTCACTATTTTCCATTAACCAAATACCACAGTAGGCTAGTAACCCTCCATTTAAGTAGGTAATGGGACGAGGCCCAAAGGGTGGGTAATTAATGGTTTGTGTAGTAGTAGTAGATATGTCGTTTACCACTGGTTCGGAAACCTCTACAGAACTTAAAAGAGAAGTAAAGCTGTAGTTAGTTTTTAAATCGCCATTTTTAGAGTAAATTTTGGATACGACAGATTTGTGAGAGCAAGCTCGCCAAATAGTGAATGAAATGTGCGTCTAGTTTAACGTTTAACACATATAAGAAGTGAATTATTGTTTAGTCGTGACGCAGTGTGTAATAAATCGTTGGTATACATTTAATTACGCAACGGACCGATTGTTTTTGTGCATCACTGTAATTGGACAATCAAGTGATGATTATTCAGACAATCAGGAAATCATAATAGGAATCATACGTGTATCGATTTAATTAAAACTTCGAAATCGATTATTGTTTTTCAATCGATTTTGAATCTGTGCCACCTTCGATTAAGCTCTGACCTGATTAGCTGGGTTCTAATAATGCAAAATTGTCTACATTTTGTTTTTAATTGGTGTATTGTTTTCACCGTAATCTATCTACCTATACGAGAATAAAATAGTAGATTTTGTCACAAGGGAGAAAAGTTAGTATGGCGAGGGCGCTTTTTTGAAGTGAGGGATTCTATAGTAGAGATGTGTAGAGTTGGTCACACATCTACTTATTAAATGGAGAAACAATTGCGACATTCTATGTCCAGCAGTGGACAGCAGTGACAGACGATAAAATGATGACATTTAGATGGAATCAGATCCTAATTATTTAAGGGCTGAATAAAAGTAACAGTTAAGTTAAATGTCCGTATTGTGACGCATTTAAAATACACAGTCTTACCACCTCATTTCATCCGGAAGGTGTCGTAAGGGCTGATAAAATCAATATCCTAGCTCCAACAGAAGGAAACCCTAAAACGAAAGTCTTTGCCAACTCGTCTGTCTAGCGCAGCACAGTACCTAGTCTATTAAAATATTTTAACTGCACCTCCTGGGTGCAAATCGGCAGTGAATCATCTATGTATAGGCTGAGTTGTAGAGTAGTAATAGAAATTAAATTATAGATCTTATATATATTAAATACTTTTCCGCCATCGCACCATGCGGCACGCGGAGAAATTTCTTCCACATCGGCTGGATATACAGTTTTCAGCAACTGTACGTGCCTTTTTAACCGCGCACGTGCAAGATGTGGAATGATCTACCTCCCGAAGTGTTTCCTCTGCGCTACAACATGGGGCTCTTCAAAAGAGGTTTAAACAGGCATCTTAAAGACCGGCAACGCATCTTCTCCCATTAGGTTGCAGATGCCCTGGGCGACGGTGACCACTTTCCATCAGGTTGACTGCCTACTCGTGTGTCGTCCGATAATATGAAAATAAATGTGGAATCACTCGTGGGCTACTCATAAAATAAATTCAATCTCAATTCTGGCCCAAATAAAGGATATACAAGTCACGACACCGACTATCGAGCGTCCCAATTCAAATATGCATTGTTTTAAAATGTCCCCGAAGGGTCCCGTTGCACACCCATTCCTCGAATGATTAAAAGGAACATAAAAACGGCCTGGCTCTCAGGAAATAAGATGACGCAGTGCAGATGCGATTTTCCTCCTGCATGTTATTCTTTCTTAGAAATGGTATACTATTTAACCCAGCTTACGAATGCGTAGCTATAAGCTATTTATTAATTTCGACCGGCAAATGAATTCGGTACCTCAGCCCTGAAACTTATGGACGCAACGCCATTTACCGTTTTAAACTTCGCTGCGCTGTCTTTGAAACTTGAGTTTTACAAAAAATATAAAGTAGTTACACATTTTTTTTTATTCAGTCTAAAAACTATTTGTGTACCAAATATCATCCAAATCTGTTCAGTTAGACATATTATGTGCGTGATTGAGTACCAAATATTTAAAGTGAAGTGTAGTTCTGGATGCGCCATTTATGTTACCTTGGAAGTTGTTATCATGCATCAGGATGAAATAGCGATATTGTGTTTATATATTTATATGTATATATATAATAGCTTGCTCTTTCATCCTGACGTATACTTAGACAGTGAAACATAGTTAAAAGCTTACGAGTCAACAGTTAACTGTCAAGGCTTTTGCTCTATTTATTAGGAGGCCCAAGTTTCAAGTGGATATTTATTTAAACGGAATGTGTGCACTATTTATGGCGGGGCTGTTTCATCATCATCATTTCAGCCAAAAGACTTGGCTGGGCATAGGCCTCCCCCAAGGATCTCCACAAATGCCGTTCCTGGGCCGCCCGCATCCATAGCTTTCCGGCGACCTTAACCAGGTCGTCGGTCCACCGTGTGGGAGGCCTACAGCACTGCGCCTTCCGGAACGCGGTCGCCACTCGAGGACTTTTCTGCCCCTTCGGGCGTCGGTCCTGCGAGCTATGTGTCCTGCTCACTGCCATTTAAGTTGGCAATCAATATGTTTACAAACATTTAATTCACTGCAACAAACCCAGACTCGGTGCAAGTGCCTCTGGTTTACACAAATATACTTGGTCGACCCCAGAATCGTCCCGGGACTTGGCGGCTCATCCGGTACGGTATTGAAAATAATTTTGGTTGGCACATACGAGTAGATCCTTCATATACTACAGGGTTCGTTGTGTATTACACATGCTCTCCGGAAAGCAGCTAAGTTAATCTGTCCATTGCCAGACTTGGTAACTGGCAAACGAAAAAATTATGCCAGCAAGATTAGAAAAAATCTGTCAAATGAATTAACTTTATAGTTAAATGTTAAATAACGAGAACTTCAAAGTAGGAATAATGATTTGCACTATAATAAGTGACTGCGCAACTTACTTTTATTCTACATTTAAATATATAAATCCAACAATTGAACGTATAAAATTAAATTATACATAGACAAGTATATGTTGTTTAGTACTTATCAGTGTTAAAATATAGGTATGAATACCTACAAATAAATCCATCGCACAGTCACCGACTCACAACACTCGAGTTAATTTTTCACAATATTTTTTTATTGTTTTTGTTTTTTAATAAATGGGCAATTAAAGCAGGATATGTATTGTTTGTTTCACAGGAGTCATCGCCTACATTGACCCTTATTTCGTCGAAGGTAAGTCACAATATTGACTGTCGAAATCATCACTCATTGCTTGATATCCAGTGAAACAAATAATATCCTGCGTTTTTTTGTATGTTTATATTATATATTGTTTTATATTATTAATGTTGTGTACTGTTTGGGCGGGTTGTTTTTTATGTGTTTTGCATGATGTAGACGCGACTCCATCTCATCACTGCTGTGTATGGGTGTGCTATGTATATTGTGTACTTTAATTATTATAATAATTGGTTTTGGTGTTAGTTATAATTATTTAGTTTTGTTTGGTGCTTTAATCTGTTTTTCTATATTAGAAATAATTAGTAAATACATTATAATGGCTGTTGTTTTAATTGTGGTTTAAAAGTGGTGTTATTGCGTATTTTAATATTCGTAGTAAGAATGTAACGTATAATGTTTATAAAAGTATATAAATTTGTGTTTGATCTTCGTCATATAAGCCTAAGTTCTCCCTCAGAATCCAATTAAGAAATAAAGATACAATGATGAATTAGATAGGTATAACCTTTTGTGGAAACGAATATTGTTTAACTGTTATAGATTTTCATGGCCCTTGTAATTATATTGCTCCAAAAATATTTCTTTAGAGTATGGTATAAATAACTAAAATCAAAAGGTTGCCGGCACCCCGACTCCAAAAGGGCTAATGACATTAAAACCTCATGGTTTGTGGAGTTGTGATAGTACTTACACTTAAAACCATGTATACAATTTAAAAAAACACCTCATTTAGAGCATTCGTTTAGCAACTACGAGAGCTTTAAACTTAAGTTACAGCACCCAATTTTTTGCCGGGAGTAGGTACCTTATGATATGACGTTGTATTTTTAATCATTTATTAATTTTTATTAATGTTCCATAGCTACATAATTGATAAAGATATTGTCTAACTACGACATAATTCATTTTTGTTAAATACCCGTGCGAATCTGGGGCGGGCTGCTAGTAGGTATCCCATAAACATCAAACTTCTAGAGCAGTGATTCAGTTTTTTTTAATTTTAGAGACGAATCAGATTAAATTATAGATATTTCTGGGACGATAAAATAACTGTACTTTTGTTTTGTTAAAAACTAAGGTGTAATAAAAATAAATATGTCAATGATTATAAAAAAATAATGATCGTCTGTTATAAAGACTAGAAATCAGAGTTAATTATTTTATTTCACCTGGCCGAGGAAGATTTTTGTGTGATCGGCAGGTTTATTGCAAATGCTCGTGCTAGTTAAATTGGGACAGTAAAACAAATCCGCCTAAGATACTCTTAATAAAACATTAATAAACGATTCAGGTTCATTCCTAGGTTTTTTGTGTATTTTGTGGAAACAGGCTCAAATTACATAAATACGCAGTTCGTATATAGTTAACGATACAAAAATCTACCTTGACTTTTTTGAAACTAATTTAAACAGTTTCTTATAAATGTAAGTCTTTACGTGACACGTGACGATTCATAATTTTGTTGATACCATTGCTACCAATCTACCTGCGTCCGCGCATTTTTCGTAAATTATCTATTATCTTAAATAATATGAATTTTCCCACACTAATCACTACATATTATAAAACAAAGTCGCTGTCGTCTGTCCGTCCCTGTGTATGCTTAAATCTTTAAAAACTACGCAACGTATTTTGAAGCGGTTTTATTTAATAGATTGATTCAAGAGGAATGTTTATATGTATAATATAAACATGCATAATATTGTAGAGAAACACTGATAAATTTAGAGGCTCATCATTGTACCCGTGCGATACCGGGGCGGGTCGCTAGTAATTTATATAGAGTGCGCTATAGAATACAAATAGAACTACATTTATAGAACTATATTTTAAGTAAATTATAGTCGAATTTCGAGCGATGGGCGATCACTGGCGTAAATAAACATAACAAAAGCAGGCTATTAGTCATTAAATTGATGTACCCTTCAAATTATTATTACCTTGTTTTAATATAAAGTTTATACTCGTAGTGCTACTGATCGCCACCGCACTGTGTCAAATCTCACGCACACTGATTGCGTTAATATATTTTAATTAAAACAAAATACCGACCTGCAGACTACTCGATCGCCTTTTAAAGTGTTGACATTATTACTAATCACAAAGTTTAAATATTAAACAGTGAAATTGTTGTAAAGAAATCTTTAAATGTTGTTTAGTTTAGCATAGAGGAAGTAATAAAAAGCTTAGATATATGTAACAACTAATGCGGCCCTAATTGATATTATTATTATCATCATTCATATTATCTGAAGAATGTAAATTTATAGATAAAGTGTAATGCTAAGAGGTACAGTTTTATTGTGTAAAGTAGCAAGGAACCATAGACCATAAACTCTCTTGACGAATACCCACCCTCCGAGATCTAGTGCGACTACCGGTTTGGTTAGACCGGCAATCACTTATCATTACTGACATCGTGTGAAGTCGGCCAGTGGTGTTCTAATAATAGCACCTACCCAACGGACCAGGTTAAATCCACCGGCTGGCGAGCCAGACGTTGCTGTATCGGCTATTGCGGATCTGCAGGTTAAACGCTGAATATTTGATGGATGTCCATCGTATTATATCTGATCTCCATGCTCCGGAGGGCACCTAAGGCTGTCTTGCTGGTATTGGTGATACACGAAGCCGTATCTGTGTCGTGACGGATTTAGTATACACACTGTCACCAACCCACACTATCCTGATGGTGTCGTAAGAGGCGACTAGAGGATCGAAAGAGGCAGATCACCTAGCCGTATGAGAAGGAAAACTTGATACAAACCCTGTGCCAACCCGTCTTGCCAGCGTGGCACAGTAGGCTAATTGCCCTCCATGATCTCGGAAGAGGCCCGACTCAGTATTGGGTCGTTTATGGGCTGAAACGACAAATCGAAGCCGGTCATGTGAAAATGACTAAATAGTGCCACTAAGAGAGTGTCGGTGGTCAGACGGCAATGTTTCTCTCTCTCTCTCTCTCTCTCTCTCTCTCTCTCTCTCTCTCTACTCAGACCATAGATGAGCCACTGCTGCTGAGTCAGGCCCCCTCCCATTACATCGAGGGTAATTAGCCTAATGTGCCACACTGGCCAGGCGGGTTGGCACAGGGTTTTTGTATCAAGTTTTCCTTCTCTTGCGGCTAGTTTTTCGGCCTTGTCCTTTCCTTTGGTCGGCTCTTACGATACCCACGGATGAAATGGGCGTATTCCAAATCCGTGACCATACGGGCAGACTGCGATCGCTTCGTGTTATTACTGATAGTTAGGCAAATCAGACTAGACTGTAGCAAGAGGACTTTCGGCTAGGCTACTTTCTCAATAATGGAATTTTGTCACTTACCGCTACTGCCTCGTTGGTCTAGGGGTTGGATGTGCCGGGTTCGATTTTGGGGCCGGGCAAGTGTTTTTGTGTAAACCAGAGGGACTTGCTCTGAGTCTGGGTGTCATTCGTGTTTGTGAATTTCATGTTTTTAAACTCCTACCGCGATACTGGTTATCATAATAAAGTAGGCAGGGGTTACGCTTAAAAAAATATCACATTAAAAGATTGCGAAAGAAGTCAGAAGTCATGCAGCGAATTGATGCAATGACATCCATTTTCAATTTAATTTAAATAATTTGTAAACATATCTACACAGCTGTTTGGTATTTAATTGGCTAATGTTATTTTTATGCAAGGCATAAATGAACAATATATAACGAATATGTTAATCCCTATGTTATTTATCATCAGCTGTTGCAGTTTAGTTTACATGTTTTGTAATTAGTATTGCACAAGCTACGTTTTCGGCAATTTCTAAGGGAATTAGTACCTAAAGGAAGTAAACCCCAAAAGAACTTTATTTATGAAGGTTCTATCACAAAACTCTTGATAAAAAATACATCTTTGCATACTTCATTTTTAACGCGAACGACCTATAAAGTTATATGTAACACAATCCCTCCTAGAGAGTATCAAATAAACTCGCACACTCACTGTACAGTGATTTCCTGTACTGTTATTATTACTCACTATGACTTCGCATAGTGAGTAATTCCAAGTCAGAAATGTATAAAAAGTAATTTTGACTGGTTACGTGTGCTGCAATATGAATAAGATATTCCTATTTTAGTGAGCATTGCTAACTTTCAAACCATCATCATCATGCCAGCCCAAACATCGCTTTCGTTATAAGCTATCCTCTGTGATTTTCTGTGTCATCGTGTCTTTAGTCAGCTTCTACTATGCTCTCAGGATTGGATGGGGCTGTGACGATATGTAATGGCATGTCACCAATACGGTTCACGCTACCTAGTATTGGTCCTTCATCATTAACATTATCATTACTTAATATATAACAAAGTCAATGTAGTCTGTCCGTCTTTAAGTATGCTTAACAACTACACAAACAAATTTGTCAAATCGAATTGAGCTTGAACTAAATCTTTAAAAATCTAAATCTTTATAACTACGCAACAGATTTTGAAGCGGTTTTTTTAAAAGATTGAGTGATTCAAGATGAAGGTTTTTAAGTATAATTCATGCACCCGTGCTAATGTGGGCCGGGTTTCTATATGTATATGAAGGAGGCAAACTAGTAAGTTATTCGGCTGCTGCTAATCTAATCTATATTACCTAATAATAGTATTTATGTTCAACTTATTTTATTTAAAAAACTACTTTTTATAGTCTAAGGATAGTCGAGCGTGGCTCTTTACCAAATGGGCGATCCCTGTCAATGACATACAATACAACATTATCGTATTGGTAACGTTAAAAATTCACTCTCAATGTTTCTTGGTAGACTGGTCGAGTATCCAATGCCTCATAAGGTGATGATAAAAAAGAAATGAAACAACTTTAAAGAAAAAAAGGAAAACATGACGCTGACAGCAAAAAGGAAGTCATCATCATCATTTCAGCCAAAAGACGCCCACTGCTGGACAAAGGCCTTCCCAAGAATTTCCACAAAGGCCGGTCCTGGGCCGCATCCGTCGTTTTCCGGCGACCTTAACTAGGTCCACGGTGTGGGAGCCATGTAAACCACTGATCAACCAAAGGGGTGGTTTATGATATGACATAGAGCATGTGTGCCGCCATGACTGCTAAATGGTTGAAACGGTTTTTCTTGTTGAAAGTTGGTAATTTTAGTTTGATGAATGGTCAAAGAAAATCAGCTCACACCTCTTGCCTAGTTGAATCGGGGATTTTTAGAAATACCAGTTTTCTCACGGTTTGTAATGCACGCAGGCGGTAGATACCTATAAACTTAGTCATGATCTGGCATGGCAATTGCGATGAGTAATGCGGACGCAATTGAAGGACACTGTGAAATCAGATGACTAATTTATTCGAGATACAATTGCGATAAACACAAAGGTTATCCGAGATTTTGGTGGAACTTTTTGGTATGATTTATTGTAAGTTGTATTGTTTTTTAAGACACACCATTTGTATACCGTTTTTATTGAGCTCATGAACTCGTCTCACGCTACAGTAAACGATAAAAATACTTATCGAATTTAGAATCCATTAGCGAAGCCGGCAAAACAGTTGTTTTGTTTTGCGAATAGTGTATTGCCCACAATGCTCTGATAACTTTAAGTTACAGCCCATTTCTTGATTGCAATGCTCAATTCGGTTTAACAAATTTGTTTGTATAGTTGTTATCGTCGTCGTTACAGCCCATAAATGACCCACTACTGGGTCGGGCCTCCTCCAAATTCAAGGAGGGAAATTAGCCTACTGCGCCACGCTGGCAAGACGGGTTGGCACAGGGTTTGTATTAAGTTTTCCTTCTCTTGGGGCTAAGTGATCTACCTCTTGCGTTCTTTTAGTCGCCTCTTACGACACCCTAAAGACGGTATGGGTTGATGACATTGTGTAATCTAAATCCGTCAAGTTGTTATAGGTAATAATATCCCCGCAAGCTATATTTAGGCATCTATCTCTATGCCAAAACTTATCTTAACATTTTGTGCTGTAATGCCAGAAAGTGTAACAAACATTTATAAAATTAATTAAGCTTTTCCCACCGGTGTTTAAAATATGTCGATGCATTGATTTGCATAATATATTGTGATGCATGTTGAATTGTGTCTTCTAATGGAAATTATAATACGTCACCGTTCAGTCCATCAATGACGCACTGCCTGCCGAGTTGAGCTGCCTTCAAGTTAATGGAGAGTAATAAGCCTACTGTGCCTAGCTTGTCTGATTGGCCAGCACGTGGTCTCGCATTATTTTAGTCCCCTTTTAGCCTCACATTTAAAGGATTCATTACATTGTATTTTCTAAAATCGGAACCACGACTGTCAAAATATTTCTGTGTTTGATAACCGTAAAAGACTTTCGCATGTATAGAAATAGTTAAGATTTTCTTAAACTTATTTTAAATATGTCGATGCCATTGACTGCCTCGTTGGTCTAGTGGTTAGATGTGCCGCCTTTGGATCAACGGGTCCCGGGTTCGATTCCGGGGTCGGGCAAGTGTCTTTGTCTAAACCAGAGGCACTGGCTCGGAGTCTGGGTGTCATTTCTATCTATAATAAGTATGTATTTACAAAAAAAAAATGTATTTAAGTAGTTTATCATCCATCTCGTTACCATAACACAAGCATTTAGTTGCTTAGCTTGGGACGAGATGGCGTTGTGTGAAATGTCCAAGGATATTTATTTATTTATTTATTTATTGATGTCCTCCGAAGATTGTCGTGATATGTCATGGTTCAGCCTATATATCGTATATATCGTCACCTCCAAAGTCAAGAAATAATTAAGCTCTGGGACAACATATCATTTAAACATTAAAGTAGGTTCATTGCTTTAAGACTTCAAAGCTAATAAATATCGTGTCACAAGTTTAGATATTCAATTATAATTGTCAAAGATTCGTTGATCGTCTCACTAAATTATTACGTACACAGTCACTTACCGGTTTTCCAGACACTCATATTCATAAACAGAATTTTAAATGGTATTTTTGTGAAACTAACAAATTAAATTGAATTTGTTTATGTTATCTGGTGTTGTTAATAGATTCTTGATATTATTTATCGTACTGGTATTTGTATGTCAAATGGTAATTGTTCTTGTCGTGTATTTTTATTAGTACCGGACTAAAAGGGGTAGGTACCTGATGCGTCTATTTGTGTCTTTGTATGTGTGTTATTTTAGAAGCTTAAATAAATAACGGATAAATAGATTTTGATTTGGTTCTTTAAGGTGGATGCTCCAGGGCAGCCCGCGAAATTCAAATTTTATTATGTTTTTTGCAATTTGCAGGGCAGTGCTAGGTTGTATGATGATGATCATTAGATTCGCGGCTGTAATACTTATGTAGTTACAGAGTTATAATAATCAAACTCATTAATACAACCCTCCAAGCTCATAAAGGTGCAAGAATAACTCTGACGTTGAAAAAGTTTTTCTTGCACCTTTATGAGCTTGGAGAGCTGTATTGATGATTTTGATGATTATAATTATATAACTACATACGTCCTGCAGCCGCGAATAACATTTTAATCAACATACAACCTAGCACTGACCTGCAAATTGCAAAAAACGTAAGAAATTTTGAATTTCGCGGGCTACCCTGGAACATCCACCTTAATGTGAAGTTTGTTTTGCTGTTTCATTTTGAAATATTTACTGTTATCATTAAACTAATATAACAAACTACTACTACTACTACTATTACTCAGCGCGTAAATAAGCCACTGTTGAGTCAGGCCTCCTCTAGTAACATGGAGGGTAATTAGCCTACTGTGCTACGCTAGCCAGGCGTGTTGACAATGGGTTTCGTATCAGGTGGTTTCTGTTACTGGCCAATTCGTCTGCGTGGAATTTAAATAGATTTAATAACTTTTTCTTTTTGTAAATAGATGTCGTTGTAACTATTTTTATGACGATTTAACTAAATTACTGCCTAAGACGGTGGTTTCAGTTAATTTCTGAACTAAAGAGAATAAAGTAGGGCACATAGTGATGCCGATTCATTCCAGCTCCTTTAAGCTGTTGCAGGAAGTGGTTAAAGGTAGTCCAAAATCTATCCACAAGGGATTTATTGCCCATTTCCTCTTACCAAGCATAATACAGTGGGTAAGCTGTTTTTTATGCATTAAAATCTTAGCTTCTTGAGACGTAGATTGTGAACGAAATGACCACGCTTGTTGCTCTTGTTTAGCAATGTTGCAATAGACTTTCGTCAAGTACCTATTCCTTCCACATTATCTGCTTCGTAACTTTGTACTATAGGTATTCTAATCCATTTCCACAGGTATAAATACGATACGAAGCAAGCAGGATAGGAAAAACAGCAATTTGTTAGGTCAGATTAGTGCAACAGAGCTAAGGTTTAAGGCAAACAGAGCGACGGACGGCGGTGTGTCGTGAGTCAGTTGTCAGACATGCGCACGCGCCGTTCGCGGTGTTTTCGTTTGCGTCGCTCCGGATGCGAGGTTCAGACATAGAGCTTTGAATGTCATAGAACTACGTTATTAAATGGTGATAGTATCTTTTACATTTGAAAGATAAAAGAAGCGTTTACTGGCACATACAACCTAACACTATCTGATAATATTGGTACGCCCCTCAAATATAGATGTCCAGTAGTTTAATAAGCTAAAAAACAAGTCATCAAACTCAAACTGAAAAGGAACTTTATCTACGTAGAAACAAAAACACAAAACTCTTATAAATCGTCATATATTTATATCTTACGGCCCCTGCCCCACACTAGGTCGTAGTCTCCACACACACATATCAGTCGTCACACCTACATTCACACCTTTCATACACAATTCCTCTATCCTACAATCCCCCCATCTCCCTTGATCGTTCACAAACCCACAATCTTACATATACATATTGTCTTTTGTTTCTAATATACATTGTCTACATCGTAACTACTAATCTGAAAATGAAACTAGCATTAGATACGTTAAAGTTAGTTAGCCGGTTATTTGAATATTGACCTCATTTTTTATCGTGCAGAAATAAATGGCAGCCTATTAGAAATATTCTTATAAGAGAGTATCGACTAGGTAGAAACCTAATGTATAAATAAGCCTAAAAAGATTTTACTATAATAGACGGAAAACTCAACAAAAAACCTTCACACTAAGCAATTCTTTTCTCTATCAAATTGAAGTAGACCCTATTCAGTATCAAATCGATATTTAATAAACAAGGCACGTTCCAGCACTTTCCTAAGTCTGTATATAACAAAAGTCACATTTAAACACTGTGAAGTACAAAATGAAGTGTCTCCGATCTCGATACTAGAAATAGCACCCACCACAGGGGGAGGGGAGTAGATTCTTCGGCTGCGACCGAAGTAAGTACTTGGTGAGGGGAGAGGAGGGATACTATACATTTCCGTCGCGCCGAGCACGTGGCTATTGCGTTTTTTTTAACGGAATGAGGAGACACAGGTTGCGTGAGTAATTTAGGGAGTACATCCTTTCGTGAATGGGTTTTGTCGTGTGATTTTTTTATAGCGAAGGAAATTGACTATAGTATGGAGTAGGGCTATTTGTGTGGCGGTCGATGTTCACAACTTTTTAGTTTCAATGTGCTGAAGTTTGGATGTGCGTTAAAGGCAGGGTTGGCATACATATTATTGCATCATCATCATTACCACCTCAGCCTATAAATGACGTGAAATTGATAAAGGAAAATAAGTCTATTTTGCCGCCAGGCGCAGGGATTTGTTGCCTTTCTTAGTCCTTAGCTAAGTTATCTGTTTCTCTATCTCCTTCATCCACGTCACATTTTACGAAACCAAACCAGGGAATGGCTTGTTACACCCAAAGCTCCCAAAGGCCGAGCTAGCCATGCTAGGCTAAGTCTGGACGCTCCCAAACTGGCGCTGTAGGCAGGGAATTCGAACCATTGGCGTTATCGCCCACTCAGTGCAACATATATCGCAGCAGATTAAGGTGGATGCTCCAGGGTAGCCCGCGAAATTCAAATTTTCTTACGTTTTTTGCAATTTGCAGGTCAGTGCTAGGTTGTATATTGATTAAAATGTTATTCGCGGCTGTAAGACGTATGTAGATATAGAATTATAATCATCAAAATCATCAATACAGCCCTCTAAGCTCATAAAGGTGCAAGAAAAACTTTTTCAACGTCAAAGTCATTCTTGCACCTTTATGAGCTTGAAGGGTTGTATTGATGAGTTTGATGATTATAACTCTGTAACTACATACGTCTTACAGCCGCGAATCAGATGTTCATCAACATACAACCTAGCACTGCCCTGCAAATTGTAAAAAACGTAAGAAAATTTGAATTTCGCGGGCTACCCTGGAGCATCCACCTTAAGGTGAATGTTCCAGGGTAGCCCGCGAAATTAAAATTTTCTTAGGTTTTTTACAATTTGCAGGTCAGTGCTAGGTTTTGTGTTGATTAAAATGTTATTTGCGGCTGTAAGACGTATGTAGTTATAGAATTATAATCATCAAAATCATCAATACAACCCTCCAAGCTCATAAAGGTCCAAGAATGACTTTGAGCTTGAAAAAGTTTTTTCGCGGGCTACCCTGGAACATTCACCTTAAAGCTCCCAAGGCAACTCTGAGGATAGAGGAGTTCCCTAAGGTCAGAACCAATCACGATACCGTATACCGCATTTCGTCTGGCCTCCAGTCAAATATTTTGAATGCAAAATGTAGTTATTTTTTTATTATGGCAATACCTTTTAGCAATTTCTGCCAGTATACCTACCATAAATTACGGGATCCATGACGCGGCCGGCTCATAACCGATTGTTGTGGGAATCCTTGGGATATACCCGTCGCAGAAGTCGACGGCTTTTGCAGATAATTGCCACCCCTATGCTAGCGTAACATTTTGATAATGTCTCCATAAGTTTTATTTGGTGGACGTTGAGCGATATACACCGCACTTCGTTTCCAAAACAACCGAGCAATGCTTTGATTTCTGATGCGCCTACGCAAGGCCCTTTGAGGCGGCGACGATATTAGACGTACTTCATGAATGTGTAGAATTTCGTAAGTATACTCAGTAGGACTAAGCCGTGGCACGTGCAGGGCACTTTAGCATTCTTAATGTGGTATATTTATCTTATAGGTACTAATGGTTCGATGGGTGTATGTGTGTTGCTTGATCATGCCAAAACATCGTCATCGTCATTTCAGCCCATAAATGACCTACTACTGAGTCGGGCCTCCTCCAAATTCATGGAGGGAATTCAGCCTACTGTGTCACGCTGGCAAGACGGGTTGGCACAGGGTTTGTATCAAGTTTGCCAAAACCGCAAAGCCAAATTAATATGTATGTGTAGTATTTATTTCGGATTTACACAGAGCGAGGGTGCATGGACATTCATGCTGTAACCTAATTTGGGCCCACGAAACAAGCGAGCAAAGTTGCGTGATAAATTCTACCAAGAAAAAATAGATTAAAAGGCTATCGATAAATACCAAGTATCTATTAAATTATTCGTGCTTTTTTTATATACCCCCCTGAAACCTACAGTCTCCCCCCGGCACTCCGAGTCTACAGACTTCATCCCAACCGAGGGGATTCCGCGTGTCCTGGTGGAATACTTACGGTGCGCAAGTATTCCACCACGTTATACTTCCTGGGTATAACGTGACGACATTTCGTATACTTGTGGGCGCCGCGGCATGATTTATTTTTATTGTACTGTAATCTTGTAAGATTCAACTGAATCACGTAACAAATTATTTTCAGAAACACATCTTAGAATAGCAGATACGTTAAGGAAAATTAATTTGAATGTGTTACTCTAACATTGAGGTAGATAGGTCGTTACGAGTATGTGTTCTAACCTTAACTGCTAGTCCAGTTTTAATGAATTGTCATTATAAAAATATCAAAGACGTGGGAGAAAGACGTAGGCTACTTATTTTTTTTATAGTCATAATATTTACTTATATATGATTTTGTAACGTTAAAGGGTGAAGTATATTATGACACCCTGATAAGCAATAATCCGTGATTGGTGTTTAGAGTGGATTTGAAATACGCGCGATCATAACCGCAACCGCAGGACGAGCCTAGTGGAAATGTAGGTGATGAACTTACTTCGGTTTCTTTCTTAATATGATTCTTAGACATGGTAATACTAACATTTTATACTGACAATTTGTTTATTTTAACGTGCCAAATCTCAGTAACACATAATGAAGGTTTATTGAAAAAATCTTAAATAGAATCGATTTAACGACTCCGGACTGACGGATTATATAAATATACTACAGAAAAGTAGATTTAGAATCATAGTGCCATCACCCCATTTCATCATAAGGATGTCGATAGATTTGACAAAAGGTATTGACAAGACCGAGAACGTAGGCGCAAGAGAAGCAAAACTTGATATGAAACCCTATGCCGACCCGTCTGGCCCACATGGCAAAGTAGGCTAATTACCCTCCATGTAACTGGAAGAGACTCAGCAGTGGGTCATCTAAGGGCTCATTAGTAGCAGATTTTTGGATCGCCTTGGTCGCCGTTGGGCGGAGGAGGTGAGGTGAAGGCTATTCGATTGGTTGTCAACATGTGCGAAATTTCCCTTTTGGTTCAAGACGATTGTAAGCCACTCTCCAACTGAGAGACACGTGAAACGGGCTAAAAAGTAAAACTATACTATAGCCAACTTTATTCAAACATCATTCAATAACTTTTCAAATTAGATCGCACCACTGATAGATGTTTCAGTTCTTACAGTGCAATAAATCTGCCAACTGATTAGTTAGTAGGTAAATATTATTTCTTCCTTATAATTGTATTTGGAAATCAACGAACGCGTTTGGGTAATGTCTATCGCCATCATCAACCATAACGGCCATTGACAAACGCGAAACTCTCACAATCGTCTTACATTATTGACGGATTTATGTGTTGGGGTTCTATGACATTCTTGAATGCAAAGAAATATAATTTTATTTTGAAAAAACGGTGACCAAATAGGTGACGTCATAAAGAAAGGTCAGGTCAGAACCACCCTAAAGTGAAAGTGGAAGAAGAGGATCGTAGCACGTGGAAGGATGTGATCTCTGCCTACCCCTGCGGGAAAAAGGCATGACTGTTTGTATGTACTTGTGTGCACAACAATAAAGATTAATTGAGATTTAAACCAAAAATTATTTAATCACAACTTGATTATTGCTCATGCTAGCTTTGGCAAGTCTTAGGCGCATGAATACTTTCCAATTAACATTTACCACTGGTTTAGATTGCTGCTCTACAGTGAAGAGCCATTAAGAATTGCGGTAATTACTTTTTGTAATCGCCATTTAGAATTACACAGCGAGTTAAAACCAATTTATGAGAGCAAGCGCGCGAAATAGTCACAAAAATAGTAGTAACCATATAATGCTGGAGACAACCGACCCCCAGCAATGGCTGTTGACTAGTATTGATAGCCATTTCCCTCCACAATGATGGAGTAGGGCAGGGAACGACCCGCCACACGACACCACCTGAGTGTTCGACTGAGCATGACACTTAACTCAATTAATATTTAATGAACAGACGTCTGGCTAGGTTTTTCGTGTTGTTCCCTGCTGTCGGCACTTACGACACCCTCAGGATAAAATGGGGTGGTGACATGGGTGGTATTCTAAATCCGTTACGCTACAGCTAACGTCTACTATTACTTCTTCTCAGCCCATAAATTACCCTCGGCCTCGGCTGAGGCGGGCCTCCTCTAATTACATAGGGGGGGTCAAAAGCCTACTGTGTCACGCTGGTATATAGTTTAAAAGGCACGCGGTAATATAGGGGCTGATGATGATATTGTAAGACAACCTTCTACTCATTTCAGAGTACCTAAGTTTTAAAAAGGTAAAAATTAAACATAATATAACTAACTTCACTACATAGTATAAAACAAAGTCGCTGTCGTCTGTCCGTCCCTATGTATGCTTAAATCTTTAAAACTACATAACGGATTTTGAAGCGTTTTTTTTAATAGATAGAGTGATTCAAGAGGAAGGTTTATATGTATAATACATGCATAATTGCACCCGTGCGAAGCCGGGGCAGGACGCTAGTTCACTTATAATCTCAATTTGATGTCCATATTTTCACGTTTCTCATCGGGAACCCTTTAAGAATACCGCAACACGCGCTTGCCACATCTTTTAAGCAATAAATTTATCGAAAAAAAAAAAATTCGTTTCCACGCGCTTTAATCATAAAAATCAAAGATGTCGACACATGTACCTCTTACGTAGGGTTAATGCGTAAGTGTGTAAAAATGTGACAAACGTTTGAATTACAAGAAGTGTGCGCAAACAGCATATTTATAGAGCATTGACGGTGTAAACGCCAATTTAACTAAAGCTTCGGGGAGCTATAAAATTTGTGTAATGATTTAATTTCGACTGGAGATTTAACTCATCATCATCATCATTTCAGCCAAAAGACGTCCACTGCTGGACATAGGCCTCCCCCAAGGATTTCCACAAAGGCCGGTCCTGGGCCGCCCGCGTCCACTGCTTTCCGGCGATCTTAACCAGGTCGTCGGTCCACCGTGTGGGAGGCCTACCAGCACTGCGCCTTCCGGAACGCGGTCGCCACTCGAGGACTTTTCTGCCCCATCGGACGTCGGTCTTGCGAGCTATGTGCCCTGCCCACTGCCACTTAAGTTTGGCAATCCGGTGGGCTATGTCGGTGACCCTGGTTTTCCAGCGTATCTCCTCATTTCTGATTCGATCTCACAGGGAAACTCCGAGCATAGCCCTCTCCATTGCCCTTTGGGTGACTTTGAGCCTTCTGATGGAGCCAATAGTGAGCGACCACGTCTCTGTTCCATATGTCATCACTGGAGATTTAACTAAATAGGATTTATTACATAGATAGATAGTGTAACGAGACTATAATAAACTTTGATATTAGTGTGTGGGCACTGAATATAAAGGATTTTAATATATGTTGAAATTGACAAGCTCTTTTACTAATTTGTCTTCTTAATCATCATCATTTTAGCCAAAAGACGCCCACTGCTGCACATCCTTCCCCGTGGATCTCCACAAAGGCCTTCGTTGTCCAGCGACCTTCTCCAGTTCGCTACGATTTATTTTTGAAACTGTTCTTGAATAGGGATCACCTAAACATGTTTCTTCTTTATCGGTGGTTCTTTTTTGTTTATTTTATTCCACCAAACCCTGACTCCCAATTCGCCATCACATAAAAAGATAGATCAAGAAACCAATATTAATTGCAAATATTACGCGATCGTAAAACTAGCAATATCCAAGAGTTTACCGCAATAGAATCAATTTCTTTGCAATCAACCTTTTTGCGTTGTGTAGTTACAATTAATGTTAGTTCAATTAATGAATAACTGTTATATACAGTATAAACAACACCAGGATTACACTATTTTGAGCCATTAATATTAAACAACATATACATTTGACTTTGCCTGAAATTTTCATCGTATTTATTGTATTTAATATCTTTCTTCTCTACCCAATAAATCTAATATCTTTCTTCTCGACCCAATAAATCTATTATATTTCTTCTCGACCCATAAAATCTAATATCTTTCTTCTCGACCCATTAAATCGAATATCTTTCTTCTCGACCTGTAACACCTCGGGGCTGCGGGACCGCTAAAGGAAACTTAACCAAAACTATACACCACCGTTTTAATGTATACAAGCCAAAATATAATAAAAACTTAAAAAATATATGCGAACGTCAACGAATTTAATTTTGCCCCGCCGCCATTTTTTGTGCGCACAGAACCGTGCGCGAATAGCGCCACTGCGCCTCGCGGAGTTTTCCGTAACTACTTACATTCTTCTTCTTATTTATGTACATTACAAATTATTAATATTTAAAATATAAATGAACATAACTGTTTCTAATATTATGGCAAGGGGTCGCCAACACGACCCAATAAATCTAATATATTTCTTCTCTACCCATAAAACTAATATATTTCTTCTCGACCCATAAAATCTAAAATCTTTCTTCTCGACCCAATAAATCTAATATCTTTCTTCTCGACCCATAAAATCTAATATCTTTCTCCTCGACCCATAAAAGTCCCACGGCTGAGTGGGGGCTCTTCCAATTATGTAGAAGGAAATTAGCCTATGTTTTAGTATCATCTTTTCATTCTCTTGAAGTTTTCTGCCTTGGGTCAAATTTTTTATTGACGAATTTAATATAGAAAAGTATACTTTATGTAAATTATTTACTCATACGGGCCTTGTCTTATTTTATTAGTAACAGAGCTTATTATAACCAAGATAGCCACACATGTTGACACATGGTTTTACAAAACTAGATGATCAGTTCAGCTCATAAATTACCCTAAGTACTCCTCCAATTTTATGGAGGGGAATACGCGTACTGTGCCACGCTGCCAAGGCGGGTTAGCGTATTTGTTGTATCAACTTTTCCTTCTGTTGCGGTTATGTTTTCGGCCTTGTAATTTCCTTCTGTCGTCTTTTACGACACCCTCAGTATGGTATGGGTTGGTGACGTGACAAGTGACATACGCTTATATAACTAAGTACATAATATGTATGATTCAAATGATTATACCAGTGCGGCCCGCCAACTTCTTATTGTGTCATTATGTGGCCCTTGCATCCAAAGAACGTTGGCTTTAGTCGATGAATAGATAATCTGAATCCGTCACCAACTGCACTCCATTAGGAACATTAATTAACATATGGAATCTAACCTAACCTAATTAGAGTGAAATGATGTGTATATTGTATATAATTTACTAGCTTTTGCGCGCCGCTTCGCCCGCGTGGGCTTCGAACCCGTGCTTATCTCTACGCATATTTTTTATGAACATATAAGCGGTTATTGTGACTAAACTATGATAGTTAGATATGTTCATTTTGTCTCGCGGACTTTTGTAGATCTTAATAAGACCTACAAACTCGTAGTACCTACATGGTTTGGTTCTATTGTCAATAGTTTTTGCAACCTATTTAGGCTTTCGATTTTACACTTTGGGTTACATAATCGCAATTTTCATACGTATCCCTAATTCTTTTGAAAATAAAATATAGCGTATAACCTTCCTCGATAAATGGAGTATCCAACACCGAAAGATTTTTTGAAATCTGACTAGTAGTTCCTGAGATTAGCGCATTCAAACAAACAAAGCAACTCTGCAGCTTTATATATTTTATTATATATATATATATATATAGTATAGATTAGCCAACCCCAGAATAGTCAATGACTCAAACTCAAACTCTCAAACTCAAATCATTTATTTCAATTGAACCTATTTAGTTAAGTACATGTGTTTTTGAAAAATCAAAAGTGAAGTAAGGAATCTAGTTGCTTGTTCCAAAAAGTAGATCCTATGGAGAAGAACAGGCAAGAAACTCCATGGACACTCTTTTTATCATTTTTTCTGTTACAAGCATCTGATTGGGTTACATTGGTTTCGTGTTTATTTAGAGTAAGCTAAGATTTGAGGACAATGTAACATATTGCACAAAAGACTAACTTCAATTTATCATCGACATCGTATCCACAGCTGGTAATCTCTGGGCGAGAACCGCCAAAATTCGAGAAGAGTGGAAGCATTTGGAGGAAGCATTACCGCTTTAGACGGTCCTTTTTTTTTTTTTTTTTTTATGGAAGAGGTAGGCAAACGAGCAAGCGGGTCACCTGATGGTAAGTGATCACCGCCGCCCATGGACACCCACAACACCAGAGGGGTTGCAAGTGCGTTGCCGGCCTTTAAGAAAGGAATAGGCTCGTTTCTTGAAGGTTGCCATGTCGTACCGGTTCGGGAATACCTCCGCTGGTAATTGATTCCACAAAGACGTTGTGCGCGGTATAAAGTTTCTTGAAAACCGCACGGTGGTGGACACCCATTCGTCCAGATGAAATTGATGGTATTTCTGGCGGGTGGATCTGTGGCGGAAAGAAGCGGAAGGGACAAGATCGAACAATTCCTCAGAACACTCTCCGTGATAAGTGCGATAGAAAATGCAGAGAGACGCCACGTCTCTTCGCAGGGCTAGAGTATCAAGCCGATCATTAGGACTATCGCTATTGACGATTCGAGCTGCACGACGTTGGATGCGATCAAAAGGAAGGAGCTGGTACTGTGGAGCCCCGGCCCAGAGGTGGCAGCAGTATTCCATGTGTGGCCGTATTTGCGCCTTATATAATTGGAGGCGATGTGCCGACGTGAAATACCGCCTCGCTCTGTTGAGGACACCCAGTTTTTTGGAGGCCAGCTTAGCTTTGTCTTCCAAATGACCGCGAAATTGAACGTCGCTCCCTACGTCAACACCGAGAATCCCAATACTCGGCTTAATATCAAGAGGAGTGTTTTGAAACTGAGGAGGCACGACCATGGGAGCTTTTTTGGCAGAAAACGCGCAAACTTGTGTCTTTAGGGGGTTAAACTTCACCAAGTTGTGATGACCCCAATGCGAGACTTGGTCTAAGGTAGCCTCGATTTCAGACACAATTTTGCTCCGACACTCAAGGATGTGCGCCTGAGAAATATTGGGGTGGCCAAAGTATAAGGCATCCACCGTACTGTCGTCTGCATAGCAATGAATGTTATCAGCATGTAACATATCATTGATATGCAGAAGAAACAGAGTTGGGGAAAGCACACAGCCTTGTGGGACACCAGCGTTCACGGGCTTAACGTTGGAGCATGTCCCGTCGACAACGACTTTGATACTGCGCTCCGTGAGGAAGCTGGTAACCCAATTGCAGAGTTTCTCAGGCAGCCCATAAGACGGAAGCTTCGAAAGAAGCGCCTTGTGCCACACCCGATCGAAAGCTTTCGAAATGTCCAGACTAACGGCCATGGCCTCCCCCTTGGTCTCTATCGCCAATGCCCAGCGATGGGTCAAGTGGGCTAGAAGATCGCCAGCCGACCGACCCTGACGAAACCCGTATTGGCGGTCGCAAATTAGCTGGTGTTCTTCTAGGTATTGTAAAAGTTGGCGATTAATAATGGATTCCATTATTTTGGAGAGCAAGGAGGTGATGGCAATGGGCCGGTAGTTACCCGGATCAGAGCGATCGCCTTTTTTCGGGACGGGGTGCACAACAGCCATCCTCCAGGAATGAGGGACTACGCCTGTATCGTAGGAGAGTCGGAAAAGGCGCGTTAATATTGGAGCCAACTCTGGAGCACATGTTTTCAGCACAATAGGAGGGATGGTGTCAGGCCCACTGGACTTATGGATGTTCAGGGAGAGAAGCTCATTACGGACCGATTTTTGGGTAAACCGAATGCCCGACAAGGCGCTGACGCACCGGGGGATGGTCGGCGGTGGTTTCTCCCCGTCGTCCAAAGTGGAATTGGATGCAAAAAGAGAGCCCAGAAGATCGGCTTTCTCCTTTGCATCGTAGACGAGATCACCATCCTCCCTGCGCAGAGGTGGAAAAGATGGTCGACAGAAGTTCCCTTCGACAGCCTTGGCGAGGGACCAAAAGGCACGTGTACCCGAGGGAAGACGAGCCAGTCTCTCACCAATCCTGCCGATGTGCTTTGCCTTTGCCATGGCCAAGGCTCTTTTGAGGGATCTGGAGGAAAAGTTGTATTCCTTTTTCAGGTGATCAGCTTTCGGATCCCCAGTAGCTATTGCATTTGCCCAGGCTTGGAATTTCTCCTGCTTTTTACTGGTTGCCAGTTTGCAAGAGGACTCAAACCAGGGCTGAGACCTGCCGCCAACGGGCACCAAAGTACTTGGAATGAAAAGTTCCATGCCTTGGAGCACCACATCAGCGACAGAGTCAGCAACAGCACTGGGGTCTTCCAGTGAGAAACAAACTTGACCCCATGGGTAGGATGAAAAGAAGATCCGCATTCCATCCCAGTCTGCTGACCTGAAATGCCAAACACGCCGGAGGCCCGCGGGGCGAGACCGCAATCGACGCGTAAGTGGCATGACGCTCCGAATTAGGCAGTGGTCCGACGAGCCCAGCTGAGCACCGACGGACACCTTTACGCCATCGGGATGAGAGGTCAGTAGAAGATCCAGCAGTGAAGGCGTATGGTTTTCCACATCAGGTATTCGAGTGAACGACGAGACCATCTGTGTTAAACCATAGGCCATGGCAAGGGCATGAACAGTTATACCCGCGTGGTCAGTTTTCTGTGACCCAAGCCATTCAACGTGATGTGCGTTGAAGTCGCCGAGAACCACAATTTTGGCGGACGGGGTCTGTTCTAGCACGGAGTCAATGGCCGTTTCGACGTGCTCGAAGAGTCGGTCGGTTTCTGCATCGCCGCTGTGGGACCTATAGAGGCATGCGAATATGCGCGGATGATCGTCGCAATCTATACGCAGCCAGATGGAGGAGAGGTCCCTGCCTTCAAGATTGCCTAGGCGGCGGACGCAGATATCGTCCCTCACGTACACGCATACACCGGCTCGTGACACAAATTTATGTTCAATTTTATAGCCTGGGTAATTTAGGTATGACGCATCCGTGGGGCACGATATCTGAGTTTCCGTTAAAAAGAGCAACGCAGGCTTCTCTGACTCAAGATGGTGGTGGACAGAGTTTAGATTAGTATGCAATCCCCTGATGTTGCAGAAGTGTACATGGAGTTCAGGTGGTGGTGCCGTGTTTATGTTGCTCTTGCCTCGGGCAGGTGTAACGAGCGGGATTTTGCCCTCCCCAGAATACGTAGGGCAGCCTGAGCGAGGATGCTCAGGGAGGGATTCTCCAGTGCGAAACGCACTGGTACCCTCCTGGGGTACTCTCTCTTTAAATTCCGCTGCCATGGTTGGGGGGGGGGGGGGGGGGGGGCCTCCGGCCCTCTCGCTCACCGAACGAAGCGCAGTAGCTAAAAGCTACTACTCAAAAGTCGGTCTTCTGCGAGAGTGTGGTACTTACCCGGTCGAGCCGGCCCATTCATGCTGCGAACAGCGTGGCTCTACCACCTCTTACTTACTTATCTTACTTATAAGACTTAAATTCACCTGCTAACACAAAATAAGTAAATAAAATACTAAAAACCCACTAATAAACTAACTTAGATTAGATTTTTCACACGTAGTTAAACGTAACTTGTAAGGAAATAAAGCTTGTTATTTTAACTTCAATTACAGAACTTAACGTAAAACAACTTGTATTGCAATGTACAAATAAACTCGAATACTTTTATTTATGTAGTTACAATAAGTCTTTATTGTTAGTCAATTTAGTGGATTCGTCTCGGTGTTAGATCGTGCATTGCGCGCGTTTCGCGGGCGCGAGGCGGCAATCACGCGCACTAGTCAATAGTTCATAGCGTAGGTTAATCGCCGCAAATGGATCTATGCCATTTTAAACTTTCGCGATGTGTACACATTTTAACGTAACATTATGGTTCTCTGAACAACTTCTGCTCAATTTGTTATGAAAGAACATTTCCCACGCTGTTCCTCTATCTCAGGCCTTTTCCGCTTAATGCATACCGCTGTCCCTCGGTGGTGGGGTTAGGGGTAAAGTGGGACTCCGGGACACTCGACTACCTACTAAAACCCCAGCGGTATACCCTCACACGCCTCGCTTGGGACGCTACAGGTGCGCGAGGACGCATTTGACTGCGGGCGGCGCCTCGACGGGTTACGGCTATCGGAGGGCATTACTGGGAAGCCCTCAATAAATGAGGCTTGTGTCGATGGTAGGTCCCTCGATTCGCCACTAGTCAGATATATGAAGTACGAGAGAGTTTTCTTTAAGATAAAGTTGCTTTCGGAATCATAAAAGTAAGTAATGGAAACATAAATAAAAAAACAACTGGTTCTTTATTGGTTATTTTTTGATTTAGGCATTTTTATTGTTTTAGAAGATATTTTTTATATTTTTTTGTTATATGGTTTTTATTTTTTGTGCATTTATCTCGACACCAGCAACTATAATAGTAAGTGGCCCGAATACCCACATTTGCCTTGTATCAAATGGTTTTGTTCACGAATTTCAAGTTTTATAGCAACCTCCGGAAACTGTTTTGATAAAATGTCTATAGGACCAATCTGAATACAATACCAATCGAATTTTTCAAATCAGTTCAGAAATAACGGAATTATTAAGTAACACACACATACAAAAGAAATGCTGAGAAGCTCGTTTTTTGAAGCAGATTAAAAACCACCGCTTGCGGTAAAACCAAAGAATGCATAACCTTTAAGTTAATCACAGCTAGTCCGCCAAACTTGGCATAAACATTAATGAAAATCCCCCAACTCCACCTTCTAACACTTGGCGTGTCGGGGATGTCGGCGCCTCGCGTGACGCCCCTTAATTGTGCAACTTTGCGCTACAATGCTATACGCACCGTGCTGCGTTTACAATACGCAAGTGAATGGAATAACAACTTGTTATCAATATCGTTTGAGCTCATCAACACACATTCCGCGTGGTGATGGATTTAAAATACATCGTGTCGCCACCCTGTTCCATCTTGAGGGTGTCGTAAGAGGTGACAATAGGAAATGACAAGGCCGTAAACCCAGCCACAAGACAAGGAAAACTTGATACGAAACACTATGCCAACCCTACTGGCAAATGGCACAGCAGGCTGATTACCCTCCCTGTAAAAGGAGGTGTCCTACTCAGCAGCGTGAATAGTTGTAGTAGATAGTAGAATGACAGCCGGAATCGACGGATCTACATGCCCTCTGAAGGACAGAAGTGGTCCAATTACATGGAAGGTAAATGTCTACTTTGCCACGTTAGCAAAATGAGTTGGCACAGGTTTCATATCAAGTTTTCTTTCTCTTGCTACTAGGCTATCGGCCTGGTCATTTTCCTTTGTCGGCACTTACGACACCCTCAGGATGGAATATGTATGTCACCACGTGGATATTATACTATCTATGACAGTGTTAAACCGGTGTCAGAGCTAATGCACTTGGGAATAGGCGGGAGAGATGTAAATAGAATAAGTACAAACGACGCGCTTTAATTACTGTATTCGTTGTGTGTGAATTCGAAATCAAGACGCCCGCAGGTGTAAACTAAGTCTAACAAAAAATACAATATTCCACTTTTATTGTACGTGGTATTATTTAAAAAATGGTATGACTATTACAAAGTAATATCGTTCAATCAATATGAAGTTGACTTACAAAACACATCCACAATGTTGACAAAGCTAGCAAGCCAGAAATAAATACGCCATCAGTAATTTTATCTTTGATCTCGTAAAACGCGTAACTATTTAAACGAAGTGGGAAGTGTATAGTAACTATAATTAGTGCTTTCTATCTCTATAAAACTGTTAACTATTACGCAAAGGATAAAGTTACATCTATCAGTCAATATGTGACATCCACTATAAATATAGGATTTCCGCGTATAGTTCTAGTGGTTAGATGTGCCGCCTTTGGATCAACGGGTCCCGGGTTCGATTCCGGGGTCGGGCAAGTGTCTTTGTCTAAACCAGAGGCACTGGCTCGGAGTCTGGGTGTCATTTCTATCTATAATATGTATATTATATTCTATATATATATTTTTTTTTTATTACAAAAAAAAAAATTATATATTTAGTTAATCATCCATCTCGTTACCATAACACAAGCATTAAGTTGCTTAGCTTGGGACGAGATGGCGTTGTGTGAAATGTCCAAGGATGTTTATTATTTATTATTATATAGGTAACCACGATTCTTAGTATATTTAGTCTCCATACCTCTACCGTTTTTAAATAATGAAACCCCGTTTTAGCTTTAACCTGGATTGGGGGGGGACTATTACAAACATGTAATTCACGAGCACAAATAACACCCAGACACGACCCCGGAATCGGCCCGGGACCCGTTGATCCAAAGACGGCACATCTAAGGCACAAGTTGGAATAAGTACACACAGGCACTTGATCTGTCCCATGTATTAACGACCTTACAAATCGACTGAAACTAAGACAAACGTGTTACAAGAATATTCGAGATTACAAACAATTTCCATCTTTAAAAAAACGTATATATTCCAAGTATATAAACGACTTCCTCTACGAAGTTGTTGGCTAAATATTACAAGATTTTTTTAAATATTTTGGCAAAATAAAAATTGAAAAAAAAATTGTGTAGCTAGCTTCACTCCATAATATTATGGCTATTCTACCACTTTCAAATTGAAAGGCTTAATCTGAACCAATTACAAAATACAGCCGGGATAAATATAGGAACTTCAACAAAATTACTCGATTAATTGTCAATCAAAAATCAAAATCAAAACTCATTTAATCATATTGGCTCATTATCCGTGGAGGTTTTGTATTTTAATATTTCTAGGAAGCTTTGCATCTCATTTTTCTTAGTTTCTAACATATAGCCTTAAACAGCTTGAATATTTATCATCTTACTAGAATAACGCGAAGCTAGTTTGTTGGCATTAAACTTTGAAGAAAACTACGTACTTCAGTGAATCAACATTATTAATGTGTCACTCCAGCATTTGGCAACAGAGCACGGATTTCACGGTAAACAAACAAACAGTCTTAAACGTTTTAAATGTAGGCCGAAGGAAAATTCTTTCATAAATTCCCACGATGACATTAATCGTGATTGCATTAAACTTTTCTCCGCTGGGGCGATAATGTGTTTTGAAATAAGTATTGAGTAACAAGTAGCTTCTTTATAAGTTGTTTTTTAGCCTAGATGTGTCAGGTTCGTAGTAAAATAAAACCGTAGACTTGTCATCAATTCAATAATAGACTATATTGCAGGTACAAACCGGAACACATCTTTTTTCGTATACGGGTAAATGATTCCATACAATACACATGTATTTTAATACGGATAACACTCTTTTATCAATTCAAAACGTCTGAATGTGATAGAACCAAAACATTAATATTAAAATATATAGCCTTATTAATTTCCATATACATATTTCTAAAGCCAGCAATATACGTTCGCCCAGCGTTGCCGAGTGAACGCCAATACCAACGTATAGACGGTATATTTGCATTGTCTGGCCATCGCTCGGTGTCGCTCGCCCAGTTGGCCGAGTAAAGGCCAGCGCCAACGTGTATATAACTCTATTGGCGTAGCTGGACACCACTCGCGCTCGCTCGCGACCAATTGCTGCACTTCGGAGCGCTGTCGGTTTTTCTGCACAGATCAAAGGCACTCGCGCGCACTCGGCCATTAGTGTCCACACGTTTGCCAGCGCGCCATTACACACTTGGCGTCGGACGAGTTCGGTCGTGTGTACGCGTACAAAATGTCACTCTCAACAAATCAACCAAAAAATGTATCCAAATTTTTGGAACTATACCAGAATGAAGAGGTTGTCTGGAACCCTATACTAAGCTCAGATAGTTGATTTTTCATACAATTCCTGTAAAAAGAAAATTCAATAAAAAAATTGCAAGCTACATCCACCTCCTTCTTATTTGTCTTTACATTTTCACAACTTTCGTGCGGTATACACTTACATAATAATTATAAGCGCTCATTAATTAAATAGCAGCAGCTGCAATAACTTCTACGTCGTCATCCATCCTGTTTCAAGTCACAATACAAACTGACTGAGCCCAACGTGTGGGCATCTCTTAAAAATTCGCCTACATTGGCCATTTGCATTGGTTTTCGATACACTTGCCCAACGTAAGCAGTAGCACTTGCCTAGTATTAAATTGCCTAACATCGCGTTGGCCTAAGCTCGGCCAGCGTGTATTGCTGGCATAAGCATGCATACTATGTACATATTACTGTGAGATGAATTTCCGTTTTCTTTTTGAAACGAAACCCTTGCACTATAAGCTGTAAACATGAAATTCACGAACACAAATGACACCCAGACTCAGAGCATAAAGACACTTGCCCAACCCCGGAATCGAACCGGGCACCCGTGATCCAAAGGCGGCGTATGCAACCCCCTAACCATAGGCCGCCAATTTTCTCTGTTGCTTTGTAAATTACGTTAATTAAGTTTCACTGAATTGGGTTATCAATGAAGTAACCCTTTTATTTATGTTTATAAGAATCTGTGTGTCAATTATCATTCTTTCTAAATTCTTCTTCGACTTCTCAGCCCATAAATGACCCGCTGCCGAGTCGGGCCTCCGCCAATTTAATGGAGGGTACTTAGCTAACTGTGCCAGTATCGTAAGGTTTTCTCCCCTAGCGATTAGGTTTTCAGCCTTATCAGTTTCTTTTCTCGACTCTGACTACACCCTTAGTATAAAATGGGATGGAGACTAAAATGGGATACTGACCTATGTAATTTAGATTTAGATCTTTGTCTAAACCAGAGGCACTTGCTCGGAGTCTGGGTGTCATTTGTGTTCGTGAATTACATGTTAGTAAACTGCCCCAGCGATACAGGTTATAACTAGCGCAGGGGTTAAATTTAAAAGAAAAAGAAAAGAAAAAAGATTTGCACAATAAACGTTTGCGGGCTGGAAAATAACTTGAATGTCAAATGAATTATTCCCGCAGCGTATAGCGAGTGTAAACGGGGCTATTGCAAGTGCGTGAGTACTACTCACACGGATGGCCCTAAATGTTAGATACTGTGTAAAATAGACTCGGCATTGCCATACTTTGGCAAAATGAATAAACAGTGAATTGTAATAGGATTGTTTAATGGCAAATAGGCTCATTATGGCTCGTGTTTGGGGTTCACTCGCTTGTTAGTCACACGAAAGCCATGGAATTACATTGTGTTTTCGTAATAATCAATTCAATTTACAGACTGTTTATTTTTTCACCGTGATTATTTTCAGGAAATAACAGAACTTTTGTGTCATAATGTAAAAGTACGATATTGTACCCACTAGTAAAATTTCAATAGTCATTACCGTGTGTTTGACTAAAACACTTGCTCATCCTGTTCTGCTGGTCTTTTACGATGGGATTATATGAATATGCTAGCAGCAAGAGATCGAGAGAAGAGAGGTAGGTAAGTGAGGCCAGCCAAGGCCCCCTAGGTTGCAGAACAAGTTCCCCCATTGGGTAGTGCAACCCGAACCACTAGAACGGGTAGTCGAGGAACGCTGTGGGTTTAGTGGGTAGGTCGGGCCGCAATTTACTAACCAAGGTAAGGTTACCAAAGCTTTAGCATACAGTGTGGCATTGACTGCCTTGTTGGTCTAGGGGCTAAATGTGCCGCCCGGATCACGCGTTCGATTCCGGAGTCAGGCAACAGTCTTTGTTTAAACCAGAGGCACTTGCCTTAAGTCTGGGTGAATTTCATGTGTGTTAACTGCTCCCTCGATACAGGATAACCATTACAGGTAGCGTTTAAAAAAAAGAAACAAAAAATACCCATGGGCCACCAAAGCCGCTTACCATTAGACAGGCTCACGCAATGCTTGATCTCCAATTAATTGTAGAAGGGTTGAAATGAAAGTAGGTCATCTATAAGCTGAGGAATTAATGCGTTGAGGGGTTGAAGGATTGTCATTTAAGTGCTTATAAAATCTTCAGCAAGCCATTGCGAGTCTTCCACACCTGAAGCGATAAAATCTCAACACGCCACTACCCGCGACTTATAAATATAACACCTGTCCAACTGTCAAAACTATTCTTTATTGCCTGCGCACCTAAACTCCACTTTATTGCCAACAGCAACATACATTACCACTCCGGTTGATAGCACAATTCGGGGTTGTAAATGCGACAGAGCAATGTTGTGGTTGCGGGTTTTGTTATCGCGTGAACCCGGCGGCACGCAGTTGGTACCGGCCGCGCGGCAGAAAAGTTATTTCCGCTAAATAATTGCCAGTCATCAACAGTTTTCGAACTGTTTTCGGTGTTAGTGCCTTGTAATGTTTCCATTTCGGATTTTATTGCCGAGTTGCGATTGAACTGAAATACGAACTTCATTAAACTAAACGAATAACGCTAAAGTAACTCGCGTCTGTCTGTTACGTTGTTGCGTTTACACCGACGATCGCATTGTGATGCCTTGACTAGAAGTTGCAAGCGTAGCTTTTAATCTAATGACCTAGTTGTATGCTAAGGGTGTCGGTAAGAGTCGACAATAGGAAATGACAAGGCATTTTTTTTTCTTTTTTTTTGGTGCCCGGGGTGAAATCCTTTACGGACTATCCCCGTCGGCCACGGGGATGGCCGAGGGGGGGCGTGTGGGACTCTCCCCCAGAGTGGGGGCCTACCCACTAAACATCCCCGGGGTGCTCCTTAATCGTGTCCATTGTTTGTGGCGGCATGGGTACGTTGCTAAAAAGCTCTATCCTTGCCTCCACAGACTGGAGTTTGTTCCTCCTCCGAACTCGTACTCTCGGTTGAGTGTCTCCTCTTCGTGAGTGACTAGGTCACTCTATCTACGTCCTGCCCGGAGCACTCGGCAGGACGTCTTCCCCTCGGGGTCTCTTGCTCCAGTGGGCGGGGGACGTGCCAACCCGTCTGGCCAGCGTGCCATAGCAGGCCAATGCCCCTCTACCTGTGATGGGAGGAGGCCCGACTCAGCAGTGGGTAATTTATGGGCTGAGAAGTAGAAGCAGTAGTAGTAGTTTGATACTTGGGTCAAACATATTATTTAATTATCTAAGTCAGAGATATTTAAAATACTTGATTTTTGTGTCCATTTTTTTGTTGTAATTTCTATTATTTTTAACGAAACCCCTGCACTAGGTATAACCTGTATCGCGGGGGCAGTTTACAAACGTGAAATTCACGAACACACATGACACCCAGACTCAGAGCAAGTGCCCCTGGTTTACACAAAGACACTTGCCCGGCGCCGGCATCGAACCCGGGACCCCGTGTTCCAAAGGCGGCACATCCAACCCCTACACCAACTTATGATGATATTCGTTGAACACTGATGTATTAAAAAACGTTAGTAGTTAAACTACTGCAACAACTGAGCCCATAAATGACCCACTGTTGTATCGGGCCTCCTCCCAACACAGGCAGGGTGCCTCGCTGACGAGTCGGTTTGGCACAGGGTTTCTAACAAGTTTGCGTCTAGGTGTTAAGCTAGGTGTTTCTATTACGACCCCCTCGACTGTGCTGCCACCTTGCTGTGGTGAGGGGGCTTGAGTGCCTCAATGATCCGTGGGGCCATACCGGCCAGGGCCTCCCATGCCGGGCGGGCCCACGGGGAGAGGTGAGACGAAGAGCGGCACCCAGCGTCGTGGCGGGTTGCGGCTCCGGGGACTCCTCTGTCCTCAGAGCTGCCTTGCGAGTCGTAAACCGCTGCGGCGCACCATGAGGTCCTCGGGTTGGCGCTCAACTTAGTTGGCCGTCAAACCGAGTCCTCACTCAACGCCCTTGGGTTGTCGAAAACCCGAGGGCTGACGGGCCTCCTTCTGCGGGGCCGATGTCGCAGAAGGGGGCAGCGGGGCGGGTCGCCAGGGAGGGAGCTCCGGGTGACCCGCGCCGCGGACGGAGGCAGGGGTGGAGGGTGGTTCGTGACGGTGCGGGCCCCTTCTGCCCTCGCCTAGGAGGCCGGTGGTGGTTCGGGGGAGCCACCACCGACGAAAGCCTCGATGACTGAGGGCGTCCCAGTGTACCGGGACGCCCTCCCTGATAGTCGCTTGCCCGCGTTGCGGGCACCACGCTGGGGCGTCACAGTAGAATGCGTCTACGCGAACTTGTGGCGCCCCAAGCGCGTCGTGTGTGGGTATGCCGCTGGGGTTTTAGTGGGTAAACGACTGGGTAGACGACCCTTGTCGGAGTCCCACATAATCACCGACCTTTCCCCCGGGGTGCGGTGGTATGCATAAAGCATTTCCCCAGCGAAACCAAAAAAAAAAAAAAAAAAAGGTGTTTCTATTACGTGGTTCTGCATCAGATCTCACAATGCCGCAAGAGGACGCGAGTTGGAGCACCCCGGGGAGGTTTAGTGGGTAGGCCCCCACTATGGGGGAGAGACCCACACTCCCCTCACTGGCCATCCCCGTGGCCGGCGAGGAAGTCCATAAAGGATTTTACCCAGGGCAAAAAAAAAAAGGTGTTTCTATTAAGTTTCCTTATCTTGCGGCTGCTATCGGCCTTGTCATTTCACTTTGTCCACTCTTAGGGCTCCCTGCGGAATGGGGTGGTGACATTATGTATTCTAAATCTGTCACCATACGGACTTTGAAGATATATGATGCAAGATGAAGCAAGACAAGAAAGTTGTATAAATTTTCAGAATCTGATGATAGATCTAAAATTAAATTGTCAATTAGCTCGGGCTTATAGCCATGTGGCGATTGATATCAATTATGGAGTTATCTTTTATCTGATTGACGATTTCAAGCTGAAAATTAAAATGAACTTTATTTACGTAGGTTTTATCACAAAACTCTTATAAATCGTCATATTTAAAATTACCATTATCATCTTACGGCCCCGTGCCTCACGCTAGGTTGCAGTCTCCACAAACATATCGGTCGTCATACCTACATTCACACCTTTCATACACAATTCCTCATTCTTACAATATACCCATCTCTTTTGATCGCCCACAACCCTTGCGTCCACCCACATTCATGCTGAAACTATCACCAGAGCCGGCAAGAAACGCAGTATGCCTCTTGCATTCCTTTAGTCGACTCTTACGACACCCTCAGGACGGTATGAGTAACTGATATTGTGTATTCTAAACTAGTGACCCGTCCCGGCTTCGCACGGGTGCCATGATGAACCTCTAAATGTATCAGTGTTTCTCTACTATATTATGGATATATTATACATATAAACCTTTCTCTTGAATCAATTAAAAAAAAATTGCTTCATAATCCGTTGCGTAGTTTTAAAGATTTAAGTATACATAGGGACGGACAGACGACAGCGATTTTGTTTTATAATGTGTAGTGATACGTCACACGGAATCTTTTCTAAACTGAATTCGCAAAAGTTTTACATAGCTGGAATCACGACATTTATGCAAAAGTTCAACCTGTTTGTCAAAGTCAGGTCATAGCCACGTAAAGAAACTTTGGGTTTAGGTGCGATATTTTTTTAATTAATACTCAGCCCATAGATGACCCTATGTTTAGTCGGACCTCCGCCAGTTACGTGGAGGGTAATTAGCTTACCGTGCCAAGCTGCTTCGTCGGCTATTACGACACCCTCGGGATGGAATGGGGTGTACACTATGTACTCTACATCCGTCACCAAACGGATATTTCTTTAATTGCTTGGTCTTTTTACGAAAGCCTTGCATTTCTTTCACCTAAGACTGAAATAACATGTCTCAAGCCACGTTAGCCGTCCGAAAAGGGCTCTCAACAATCGCATGAAGCCGTCTACTTTAACATAAATAAAGACAAAATAAACTCGACTAGTTATTTGAAAGAAAATCCGTGACACGGAAACGAGACGCGTTCCTGTTTCCCAAAATGCACTGCATTTATACCACTTCGAGGTGAATGCACTCTCATTAAAGGGCCGCTGAATTTAAAACAACTATATGTTACATCGCCCGTTTTGTTCGGGAGCTGTTCTGGCCCTCGATGGGGAACCGGCAGTGTACGCGCGGCCAAGTGTCACATTACCGGCGACACGCTCGGCCCTTCTTATTTTTATTTTGTCAAATTGTAACTGAAATAAAACTGGAGAGAGTCATAAAAATACCATCGGTACTGTTATTGCAGAGAGGCCCGAAATAGAGGTGTCATGGCGTCCGGGCCCCTCCCCCCTCCCCCCTCGGCCCCGTGGACACTTGTTGTGGAGAAATCGTAATAAATAGGTCTTAGCGATGGAGACGACGGCTCTATGGTGTTTATTAGTGGCTGTACGAGCCACACTGTACCGATATTCTTTTTAATGTCTATGAAAATTGGGTGGTAGTTGCCGTCTGCCTGTTTCTTGTGTCTATAAAGTTGTATCGAGAAATGAATGATTCATCCTTATCTCCCCTCTGTTGAGGCGGGCCTCCTCCAGTTGCATGGTCAAAATCAAAATCAAAATATTTTTTATTCGAATAAATTCTTACGAATGCTATACTATAAAAAATATTTTGATTTTGATTTTGACCATGCAACTGAAGGAGGCCCCCTCCAGTTGCATGGTCAAAATCAAAATTCTTACGAATGCTTTCAAATAGTCAAAAATAAATACACTAAATCAAAATTTAAAAAAATATATATATAAGAATAATTTATCATTTAGTTTTTACCACCGGTTCGGAATGCCATTCCACAGAGAAGAGCCGGCAAGAAACTCCATGGTTGCTCTTTTAAATAAAAGTGTTACAATGATGGTGGTACAAACAAGTCTGACAGATTAGTGAAAGCAATAACACGCATAAACATGTGGCATATTAAAAAAATAGAAAATAAAAATTAGTGAAATTACACAAATTACATGGTGCGTGCTGAAACTCCGCTCACATACTGTTTACAAATAAAAAGGCTGAAAGATCAGAGCTAGACCATAACACAGCCGACGTTACTCCCATGCGTCACTATCTGATAGATAGTCATTAACTTTATAGTACGCTTTTTTAATTAGACCGGATTGGCACAAGGTACCTTCTCTTACGGTTTATTATTTACTTATTTACTTAGTTATTTACTTGGTTATCCTTCTCTTACGGCTAGGTTATCGGCCTTGACATTTTATTTTGTCGGCTCTTACGACACCCTTAATGTGGAATGGGGTGGTGACACTATGTATTCTAAATCCGTCACTAGAAGCAGTTAAAAAGGTATAAATTAATAAAAATAAATGAGGTCGGCTCGGGTCCCAGAAACTGGTAGGTACTGTTAAAATTCTTAACTAAAACGTATGTGTCTATGATAATACAATTATAGACAAGTATATTACAATATCCCTCCTCCGCCCAGGTGGAGGGACGACTACTCAATTCGTTGGCAACTTATGTCTAGTGATATACAATCAGTACCTACCTAAAATACAAGCTTTACGATTTTTTCTGTCCATAACTTTGCCCGCAGATATGAGATATGACCGTTCCATTAATCAGATATATCAAGAATGGATTTATAAGTAGAATGTATGTATAATAGGTTATTTCTACTACAACAGTGTATAGACTATCGAATAAAATAAAACAGTTCTACGTGAGACCCTTAAAAAGCGTAGTAGCCACAAACACCAGTCCTCTCCCACGGGCTGGGCAACTTAAGAACAACTCGCTCAATTTTTTGATCTTCTTTTAGGCCAAATAAAATTTAAATAAGTTAAGAATCTCTCATTCAAATTTCAATATATGCATGCTTGCACTCTTTCTCACTCTCTCTCATACACACATCAATACACACACACACACACACTCACACACACACACACACACACACACACACTTTTATTATTTGTTATTATTTTTTGTAATGTTAAAGATAACCTAATTGCCAGCATTAGCCTTATAATGTATGTAGTTACTTTACCATTATTTTATTTTAGGCTTAATTCAATAAAAAGATTTTTATTTTATTTATTTATTTTAATTAAAAAAGGGCAACAATTTGTTACCATGTTGGCAGTTGCTTACTACATAAATAAATAAATAATAAATATCCTTGGACATTTCACACAACGCCATCTCGTCCCAAGTTAAGCAAAATAATGCCTGTGTTATGGTAACGAGATGGATGATAAACTACTTATATACATTTTTTTTTTGTAAATACATACTTAATATAGATAGAAATGACACCCAGACTCCGAGCCAGTGCCTCTGGTTTAGACAAAGACACTTGCCCGACCCCGGAATCGAACCCGGGACCCGTTGATCCAAAGGCGGCACATCTAACCACTAGACCTGTAGTATTATAAAAATCCCTAAGCCCATAACGATAGCATCACTACAGCAACATTGATAATTACAGGAAAATTTAGGTAAAAACAAAGCAACTTTATTTTACGTAGTCTATAATGTTCCGATTCGTACTCATCTCACTATCGCGTGAAGCAGTACAAGTGTATGGCAGAAAATAAAAGTGCTCGGCGCCTAATAAAATTTTACAGTGGCCGTCAATTATAGGTCCCACGCACGCGCCGCCCACTATCGGCCGCCCTGCGCGGGAGCCGGCAGTCGCTGTACTTTGCATTTCATGGGATTACAGGGCGACATGAAACTTAAATTAATAACATCGATAATTCTTATAATTTCTTGTTTTATGTCCATACATATTCCTAAATGCTGAAATTTTTTCGCGTAGCACGTAGTAGGTAGGTATATTAAAAATCCTTTTTTGATGTTTGTTCCCGCATAACACCGAAATTTGGGAACCGACTCCCCAAATATTTATATTTCGTCGTCATTAGTCGATCCAGTCCATAAATTACCCACTACTGGGTCGGGCCTCCTTCTTTACTCATATATTTGATTGCTATTACTTCCATAAGGGTTTCATACAGAAAGCGCTTCAGTGGTTAGGCAGAAAAGTTAGTAATCAATTTGAAAGAATTGTCAATCAATTTCAAAACAAATCAATTTGAAAGAAAGTTGAAAGATTTGTCAGAAAGCAACATTTGTATCATTTCAACAATTATATGATACTAGCGACTCGCCCCGGCTTCGCACGGGTGCAATTATGCATGTATTACACATATAAACATTCCTCTTGAATCACTCTATCTATTAAAAAACCGCTTCAAAATCCGTTGCGTAGTTTTAAAGATTTATGCAAAGATAAGGACGGGCGGACGACATCGACTTTGTTTTAAACTATGTAGTGATAGTGAATCACTAAAAATCATTTGAACAATATCCGTGCCACTTTACATAAATAGGTAAGCCTAAGCAAAATGATTTTAGTGCCTATTTTGAAGTCGTTAACATTTTTTGTTACGGAGTTTCAGCAACAAGACTGCCACTGTACGGTGCTACTCGTAGTTATCTGTACAGGTATTGACGTGGTGACAGATTTAGGATACATTGTGTCAACACCCCGTTATATCCTGCGGGTTTCGTAACAGCCAAAAACAAGGCTGATGAAAGTAACAAGGCTGATATCCCAGCCACAAGAGGAAACGAGGAACGCCGTCAGTTCTAGCGGGTACATACGGGCAAAATTCAATAACTTCTCACAACTTAGCCTACCAGTTAGGTACGGCCAGGTATCCAAGAGAATTTTCCGCGAAACAACTAAGCTACCTGATTTGTTTTACTGAAACTCAAACAGGAACTTTATTTACGTAGGTTTTATCACAAATCTCTTATAAATCGTCGTATATTATAATTACCGTTATCATCTTACGTCACTTGTCCCACGCTAGGTGGTAGTCTCCATACACACCCATCAGTCGTCATACCTACATTCACACCTTTCATAGACAATTCCTCACTCCTACAATCCATCCATCTCAACACCTACAATGTGGGTGGACCCCACATTCATGCTGAAACTACCACCGGTTCGGAAAGCTGCTCTACAGAGGAGAGCCGGCAAGAAACTCTATAGTTGTTTATTTTTTTTCTCATATTATAGGTCTTGTTTACATAAAGCAATAAACAGCATGGTGAGAGCAAGTTCGCAATTTTTTGCGCGTGTCGTCCTGTGGACACGGCACGAGTAACCTACCCTCAGTAATCACCATCATAATGGTATAAATATATCCTTTTAGGATCTACAAGCGCACCGACTCAAGTGCATTGCCTTCACTCACGATAGCTGAAGCGGACGCGACATCTTGTGTTTTTCTTTTTGCTGTACATAATTATTGAGGGCCTGAAATAGACGGTTCGTTCACCCGGCGACATATTTGGTTAACTCTAACTTCGGTTTATATATAACTAGCATTTATTTGATGCAAGTGGTCATTAGTTGATGCGAGACACTTGAGCGCGGGCACGTGACGGTGGCATGAAATAAAGAAAGACTTTTAGTACCACCAACAACTTCCTACTGAGTTTGGAAGTACTGTGCGTGCACAGGGAATTAAACAAAATTATAGGCGGTAGATTTAGCTTTTTGCATTGTACTTTTGAAGATCACTGTCATCTAGTCTCTCTCGTGACCACGACAGGTGCAAAGCTTTTAAAATGTAAAGTTACATAATGCAAAATACATGCGATAAATCTATACTAATATATAAAGCTGCAGAGTTTGTTTGTTTGTTTGTTTGAACGCGCTAATCTCAGGAACTACTAGTCCGATTTTAAAAAATCTTTCAGTATTAGATAGTCCATTTATCGAGGAAGGTTATAGGCTATATTTTATTTTCAAAAGAATTAGGGATCCGTATGAATATTGCGATTTTGTAAACCAAGGTGTAAAATCAAAAACCTATTTATGCGTGCGCTGCAAAAACTATTGACAATAGAACAAAATGATGTACTACGGATTTGTAGGTCTTATAGAGATCTACAAAAAAGTCCGCGAGAGCACATATCTAACTATCATAGTTTAGTCACAATAACCGATTTTATGTTCATAAAAAATATGCACGGGATCGAAGCCCACGCGGGCGAAGCCGCGCGCAAAAGCTATCTGATAATAAATGTTTAATTTCAATGTGTACCTGAAACTAAACATTTTGTTTGTGACTTTTTTTATTCATTATTATCTTAGTGCATACTTTAGTTTACGTAGTCACGTTGGCCAACCTGCTAAATTTTAAATTAAACATGAGATATGAGACTTACTGTGCCAACCCGTCTGGCCAGCAACCCGCTGGCAAGTTGGATTACCAGAGGGTTTCCTATCAAGTTTTCCTTCTGTTGCGGCTAGGTCATCCGCCTTGACATGTCTTTTATCGGCTTTTACAACACCCTCACGATGGAATGGGGTGGTGACACTTTATATTCTAAATCCTTCACCACACGGACCACCTCTCTCTTAACTCTTTGCGTCGTGTTGTCGTGACCACGTCTGTTTCTGTCTCTGGCGGTGTGGAGCGCATTGTTGACTGTAGGTAGAGTTGAGGGTGGTGCGGATTTGATCGGACCAACGTGTAGGACTGCGTCCTCGAGGCCGTTTTACCGTCCTAGGATAGTGTTATTTAGCTGACTGAGTACTCTGTTAACTGGATATCCATGTGTGAAACTCCGGACGGAGCAGAAGGTATCTGCTACTCGTAAACCTGTCTTAAATCTGTCACCATACAGACATACCAATTTCTTTCTAGCGATCAAAACATTGTCCGTGTGGTAACGGATTTAAAATATACAGCGTCACCACCCCATTCCATCCTTGAGTGTCGTAAGAGCCGACAAAAGGAAATGACAAGGCCGGATACCTAGCCGCAAGAGAAAGAAAACTTGAAACGAAACCCTGTGCTAACCGGTCTGGCCAGCTTGGCGCAGTTGGCTAAATACCCTCCCTGTGACAGGCGGAGACCCAACTCGGCAGTGGGTTATATATAGGCTGATTAGTAGGTAGTAGTAGATCAAAACTTATACAATATTATTGCTACGGAATCTTAGTAGTAAACTATAGTATTGGCTATAAAATTAAACAAGTGGACCATTGAGAGAATGTCGGGAGTATGCTATCAACGCAGCTATCCAGTATGTCGGTCGGGCGCCATGCCAATAAATTGCAAACTCTGTAATATAAAGAAAAAAAACGATTTTGTTTTCCCTCCATTATGACACACGTGTATTATTTAATTTGGTTTGCGTGTAGTTGCGCAAATAAGTGGTTGTAGTCCGACGATTTTTTATCTGAGTAAAAAATATGTTATCTTGCTTTTTTATTATTTGAAAATTACTGAACACTGAGAAATCCACTTCATCATCATCTCGGCTTAGCCAATGATCCACTACCTAGCCCCTTCTCCAATCAGCCTTTTATTTTTGTAGGAGAGAATCCTTTCAACCGTATCAGATGCGAGACTCTGGGGCACACCACACTGGTAAATTTTGGTTTTTAACTACATTTGTCGTCTTCGCACCTTCAAGCTACAGAGTTTCTTGCCGGCTCTTCTCTGTAGAGCAGCATTCTGAACTGGTCGTAGATGCAACATGAATGTGGGTGGAGGGCAAGGGTTGTGGGAGATCAAAAGAGATGGATGGATGATAAGAATGAAGAATTGTGTATGAAATGTATGAATGTAGATATGAGAACTGATAAGTGCGTATGGAGACTACTAACTAACTAGCGTGGGACAAGGGATCATATAATGATATTGCTAATTTTAATAATAATAAGTGTTTTGTGATGAAACCTACGTAAATAAAGTTCCTTTTGAGTTTAAGTTTGATGATTTTGATTGATTGATTGATTGATTGATGATTTGAACTAAATTGGTCCGATTTTAAATCCTGGTACTGTGTGAAGTGATTGTGGGGTACCATGTAGGTACCGATAATATTAGGTAGTGACCGACTACGAGTCGTCGCAAATGTACTCGTCGCCTACGGGCGACAAGTACATTTGCCGCCCGTAGGCGTTTACATTTACACCCTGTTGTGGCACACACATTTTTTTTCATGTGATTACTAAGCAAATTCATCACATATTTTTATCCATAAATGATTTTATGTAATTTTATAAAACAAAAAGAGTTATATCTTACATTTACCGCTCCCTTATGTAAGGTAGTCGACCCACAACTAAACTAACTACGATGATGAATTTGGAATACACAATGTCACCAACCTTTTTTCTTTTGCCGGAAATCCGCATGGATTTCCGGCACCCGGCCGTTGGGGACTCCGGGGCGCGTGGAGAGAAAGTCACCAACCCTGAGTGTGTCATAACAGGCGACTAACGGGAATGCAAAAAGCAGGTCACTTAGCCGCAAGAGAAGGAAAACATGAAAAAATACTTGTGCCAACCCGTTTTCCTTCCATGAATTTGGACAAGGGCCGACTAAATTGTGGGTCATTCGTGGGCTTAAACGACGACAACGACTAAACCAAAAGTTGATATTATCGTTATACCCTTTGGAAGAAGAACCGCCGCGCCCCGGCTAGTTTCCTTCGATTGAAATGGAGAGGTTGGACTCAATGCATCACAATTGTGACTGATGGTGGTGGGTGATGAACCTTAGGAGAGACTTATGAGAAAAATGCTCGTTTTTGGAACATTGAAGAACATTTTTCCTTTTATTTGTATTTTAGTCGTTCGTCTATTCCGCCTTACTACAAGCGGTTCACTTATATATTTACAATCTTCTGTGACAAAATACTCACATTGGCGAAACTCCAAGGTGGTGTATAATGATCAGCAATTAATTACCTTCATGGGCCATTCATTTATGACGAGCCGAAACTTAAATATTCTCTTCGTTTTGGATATAAGATCACTTTATATTATAAACGTGGAAAAGCAAACAAATTAACAATACACAATAATGTATATGGTAGGTAATGAAATTCCTACCTTTCTTTCCTACCAACTTTATTTATTTTAAATTTTCGTTTCTCCTACCGCCATCTGAACAAATTTGTTGAAACTTTTTCTACGAAGTACTGCTTATGCGCCATCTAGTAGCAAATGGCGCAAGCATTGCGATGGAGAAGGAACCTTATGAAATGTTTGCTACAGCATCGTTTCATAATTACTATTTAGTTCCAACGTTCGGCACTAGATGTCAGTGTTCCAAAATTGACCTTTTTGAGTTCACGATACTTAAATTATTATTCTGTCTGGCTGTTTATTGGTACTCGTATATGCCCCACATGCTGTCAAAATCAAAGTAAAATTTTATTTTACATCAACTTCTAAAATCATATTTTAGAGTACCTAAATCTAATCTAATTTCTCGCAATTAGTGACAAATATATTGTCAATTTAATTGTCATGAAAACAATAGTCCTCTTGCCAGCCAGTCTTGACAGATCAATGTCGAACTAAGCGGAACCGCTGGCTTCACAAATCTCGACCATAATTACCAACTTAATTTATCAATAGTTCATTAGATTTTCGATCTTAGTTCCTTGTGTTAAATCTGATATTGGGTGTAAAAATGTTGTAGTCGCGATGTATTCTGGCATCCAGAGAATGGTTTTAAATGTTTGGTAATTTCTGTTTGTCTAGGTTTCATTGTTTGTTTAATTTAACAGGGTAGCTGATATTTTTAAAAAGGAGAAACGTAGAGCATGTTCATTTTCAGTTATGAGATAGGTTCTGTGCCCTATCCAGTCATCTAAATTTACCACTAAACGAATTCGTTGAAATAAAACAATCAACTTCTAATCGATTGGTATCAAACTCATTAGGTCTATTACCCTTAAGTATGTCTGTTTCTTAAATTCCATGATTAGAAATTATACGATTGTGTCACCCTGGTAGAGTTACCAACTTTTTTTGCAAGAAATAAAGTACTTAAATTCAGGTCTATCAAGAATATCAAACAGTATTTTATTGATTTATTGTTTTAGATACATTATTATCTATTAAAGTTTCTCGCACAACTTAATAATTTACAATCTTTTTTAAAAACTTCATATTCCTCACCACAACTTTAACTGTATTTTCATTATATTAATAAATGGTCTTTTCTATCCTCCCGCCACTTGCTCATTATTTATATCCCCCATAGATTTCCACAATGAAAGAAAAGAGAAGCGTGGGAAGACCCCCGACTAGGTGGACGGACGACCTTGTGAAGGCCGCTGGGAGTCGGTGGATGCGGTCTGCACGAGATCGTCTAAGTATAACACTTACTAATGTGTTTACATTTTGATACTGAAACCAGTATTTTGTATACCAACTTTATTTTTGTTCAACAGTAAAAAGTATAATTTAGTGAAAAACAGTATATTTGGCAACCCTACACCCTGGCCATACGGTTTGGGTTTCATATAATTGACCCATAATCTGTTTGTGGTAGAAAGCTTCTTTAAAACGTTCTTAGTGAAATAAGGAGTGTTCTGCCAGTTTCGTACTATTAAGTTTCTGCATAAGCATGTGGGAAAATTAAAGATTTAGAATAAATACTGTCCCCACCCCATTCCACACTAAGAGTGTCATAAGAGCAGAAATGTCAAGGCCTGATGTAAAACTTGATACAAGACTCTGTGCCAACCCCTCTGGCCAGCGTGGCGTAGTAGGCTAAATTACCCTCAATGTAACTGGAGGAGACCCGACTCAACAGTGGGCTGTCTATGAGCTGTGTAGTAGTATTAGTGGTATAAAAATTTGTTAAAATTATATTATAGTAGTGAAGATATACTCGTAATTTCCCACTAAGTTCCGATCCAAAGAATCAATGTACAGCAAACAGATACAAAGTGTCGCCTCCCATCTCCCGCCGATCCCATATTACCCTCCATTATTTTTAGCGCGCAGCCGCCGCGCGCAATACGCGGTCATGCGCCCGCGTTCTTTAAAAAAAATACCAAAATATTATGCAAAGTTAGATTACTGTAGTGTTAAGTGTTATTTAGTGAAATGAGTGACTTATGACAAAGGCTGTTTTAAAGATGGATCACTTTCGGAGGCCGCGATTGCGAATGCGAAGGGTGAGCGAGGATTTTGATAAATTTTTAGGTTATGTTTTGAGGTAACAAAAATCATTCTCTTGCTACAATCCTGACTAGTACTATGAGAAATTCCGTTGAAAAATACTGTAAACCACTTCAAAAGTATCAGTTTTGCAGATATATTCATTAGTTTACGTGTCAAAGCAGTGTTGCCCGTCTTGTCTGTCAATTTCAGAGTTGCTAGTTTAATATGTATGTCGTTAATTAAATCGTTAATACGCTGTGGCGATGATTTTATTAAAAATAGCTTCTATCTCAAATCAATGCATATTCGATATTATTTACTCGGATTATTGCTTATTTGGATAGATTGGTAAATAAACTATAACTACTCGTAGTAGGTAGGTCATCTTACAATAAATTTTAACTAAATTATGAAAAATACATAATGTTTGTTTCACGAGTAACTCTCGTTGTGACTGATTTACAAATAGAAGAAATAAAATTGACAACTCCATGAAAACCTATTTATTTAATCAATTCGTCAAACATGTTTGAACTGCCCTATTGGTCTAGGGGTTGGATGCTCCGCCCTTTGAATTACGGGGTCCCGGGTTCGATCCCGGTACCGGGCAAAGTGTCTTTGTGTAAACCAGAAGCACTTGCTCTGAGTCGGAGTGTCACTTGTGTTCGTGAATTTCATGTTTGTAAACTGCCCTCGCGACACAGGTTTTACATAATGCAGGGGTAACGTTTTAAAAAAAATAGTTTGTAGCAATGATAGTAGGACAAACACGTTTATAATTTGGAATTCGAATTGGATTCCAGTTAAGTAGAGCTTCACAAGAAAAGCGTGGTGTTATAGAGTGTACAGCCAAACATCCTCGCCAAACATTATGGCCGCTCTGAATGTAGCCGCATTACGCTGCGCAGAACACAAAATCAGGTATCAGCGGGACCGACGCGGGGGGTGGAGGGCAGGGCCACACTCGCCGTTTTCCACCCGCAGGCGTCCTCGCCTCCCGTGATTAAGTGTGAGTGTGCTACGTTAGTGTTGGTTATGAAATGTACGATGCGCATTTCGCACCGACCGACACGGCTACATTCAGAGCGGCCATATAGATTGGCGAGGACTGTGGTATAGCAATTAATAAACATCTTTGTGGTGATTATCCGTGTGACGGCTCTAGAATACATAGTGTCACCACCCCATTCCATTCGGAGCATGTCGTAAGAGCCGACAAAAGGAAATGACAAGGCCGGAAACCTAGCCGCAAGAGAAGTAATACTTGGAACCAAACCCTGTGCCAATACGTCTGGCCAGCGTAGCCTGACTTAGCCAGTGAGACATTTATGGGCTGAGTAGGAGGTGTAGTAAGCACCAAATATCTTGACCAAAATATATCCTGCGCAATAGTCGATATTTGGACCTCTTTGGGGGTGATTGGCGGAGATGCGAGGCGTAAGCCACGCGATTGGTTGATGATATGCGTTAACTTTCCCCCTCCAGGGCACTTTGGAGCTGCTATGCCTGCCAAGGAGGCCTGCCAGGAGGCCAAATTCGTTTCTGCTGTCAGCATTATAACACGGTTGGCGAAGCGCGAGTTTCGTCTCTGGTGTAGGTAGTGATCTTCTAGTTTGGTGGTGTCGTGTACTATTACTGCTACAGTACTACAGCCCATACACGGCCCACTGATGAGTCGGGCCTCCTCCCACTATAAGCTCCATATTTTCCTTCTCTTGCGGCTAGGTATTCGGCCTTATCATTTCCTTTTGTCGTCTCTTATGCCACCCTCCGGATGGAATGAGGTGGTGACAATATGTAATCTAAGTCCGGTTAAGTCTTGTTGTATAAAAAGATGCCTATTTCCCTCTTTAAATTTTGGTAGAGGCCTGACCCCAGCAGTACCTACCCATTTGTGAGACTATTAAAAAAGTGATTCATCTTCCTCCACGCTCGCTCCTAAGTGGGAAGCGTGGGGCTTCTATTGAATGAACAGGACGGCGGCGATTCCTAAGTGACGCCAATTCATTCACGACGCAGGAATTTTCCGCAGCGCACCGACGATTGTGTAAACATCTATAAATTGACGATAAAATATCGACTTGCCATAACTTGGCGGGGGGAAAGCTCGTAAGATTGATTGGGACCTTCGCCATTCCGAATGTCAAGCGGGGTGTAATGGATCATAACATCTTTCGGACTTCAGGGTTATAGATTGTTAATAGTGTTGGAAGGACGGAGTGGTCCTCAAGTTTGCCGCCTGAATTATGGTAAGCTGTTAAATAATATGACAACTAATAACTTGTCAATCCAATTAATTGCCGGTTTTCCCACTAAATGGGTCGGTGAGGGCAATCGCTACGTGTACATTACTGGTAGTTAGCCGAATCATAAGCTGATTCCTGTCCATTCCTGACCTGACGGGTGTAGACTCTAATGAAATGAAGTTTTTAATTTTAGGTATTGGTGCAAATAAACGTATGCTTTGTAAAGGACTCAAATAACAAAATCGTCGATATACTAATACAAATGTTGCCTTCTGCCAAACTACTGAACTGATTGAAAGGTACATGAGACCAATCTGGAATTAATTAAACCAATCAAATAAAAACAGTTTTCTTATCTATGTGGTGGCGGATTTAGAATTTAACTACATAGTGTCACCGCCCCATTCCATCCTGAGGGTGTCGTAAGAGCCGACAAAAGGAAATGACAAGGCCGAATACTTAGACCCAAGAAAAGGAATATTTTAAACGAAACCCTGTGCCACCCCGTATGGCCAGTGTGGCACAGTAGGCAAATTACCCTCCCTGTGATGGGAGGACGCCCGACTCAGCAGTGGGTCATGTATGGGCTTAGTAGTAGTAGTCAATAAAAAATAATGATGTTTCCAATTATTCTACAAATGGCGGAGTTATGCGATAACAGACATAAAAAAACACAACCAAACCTCAAGTTCAGAGAGACGTAATAGAACACGGTGCTTAGAGCAGTAGCGGTTCCGTACACCCCCGTACTTAATACACTACAAAACCGAGAACCTCCTCTTTATTGAAGTGGGTTGGAAATCTGATTATTCACTTAGTATCTGTCCCCACAGATTGCCAGTCTACCTAATTACCCTTCAACATGCTTATTAAGATGCCCCAATTTTGTCTCGACGATGGCGCTGTCGAAAGCCCTCATTTAATATCGACTGACGTTGCCACAGTGGACGCGATGAGAACGCTCGTAGAAAACCTTACACGTCAGTAATTTTCTTTAAGGTGTGGCGCTAGTGAGAGCGGGTTCGTTTCATAAGCCTTTTGTCGACTGTTCTCAGGATTTGATACACTGTACGTTGATTTTTGTGACACAGTTATTTTAAAATAAAAATATAACTTATATTCGACCAGAATATGTGGCAATATTTTCTATTTAGATAACTACGAGTATGTTGCTCTTGTGTCAGATCCATGCCACATTAAAATAAAAAAATGACTTTTCGTAAGTTTACTGTCAACACATTTTTTTTTATATTGTATGGTACTCGTTATTTATTTTTTAAACAGACTTTCATTTTAACTGTAGGTACCATGATAATATCACATTTTCTATATATTTTTAAGGCCACGCTATTCAGAATTAGCGATAGTCATATTCATTATCATCAACATTCCAGCCAACAGACGTCTATTGTTGGACATAGGCCTCCCACAAGAATTTTCACATAGGCCGGTCCTGGGCCGCCCGCAACCATCTTTATCCGGCGACCGATGACCTACGGTCCACCCTGTGGGAGGCCTAACACTGCGCTTTTCGGAACGCGGTCACCACTCGAGGACTTTTCTGCCCCATCAGCCGTCGGTCCTGCGATGTGCCCTGCCTACTGCCACTTAAGTTTGGCAATCCTGTAGGCTATGTCGGGAACTCTGGTTCACCTGCGTGTCTCCTCATTGCCGATTCGATCTCGTAGGGAAACTCTGACCCTTACCATTGCCCTTTGGGTGACATCGAGCCTTCTGATAGAGCCCATAGTGAGCGCCTACGACTCTGTACCTTAAGTCATCACTGGCAACATGCAATGATCGATATTAATGTTTTGGTGATTTAATAGAGGATATCGCTTCATTTTACTACTATTATCATAGTTGCTTTTTCCCTAGCTCCAAAACTCACGGGAACACGGGATATTCACTTAAAAATAGGATAAAGACTTAATTTCGACCAGTTAAAAGTCATCGCTGTCACCGCGACTCCACCCATTCCCTCCACGGGTCCCTCAAGAGGTTATGCCTGCTTGATGACGTCATTGACGACGGCGGAATGCTATTTTCCCGGCCTACATTTTTAATGATCTTGTTTATTTCCGTCGTAATGCAGAGATATTGAGTACCGCCCATATTTGCTGGAGAGTTATATAGCATCTTGGTACATAATAAAATGATAAATGACGAACGCCAGAGTACGGTCCAAAACACTTTTTTATCGTGAGGAATCCTTTTATAGGTTCCCAGCCGGGGGACGGGACTGAGGTATATGGGAGTCCCGGTCGCGATGTGATGGTAATTGCGACCGGTTTACCCACTAAAACCTACCACTAATGGTCTGCGTGGGCCAATGTTTGAGAAACTTCGTATTCGACAGAGGCTTAGACAGGGGAGCCTTGCTCTACCCTCAGATGTTAGACCAAAGCGCTTAGAAGCGCTTCCCTCGAGGACATCGTGTAAGAACAGGGTGTTCTTTCTTACCCGTGTTCTGGTCCTATTGTGTACCCGTGATTGTGTGGGTCGAATCTCAACATCGCTGTAGAAAGCCACGAGTGGTCCAGAAACCTCTTGCAGATTGCGCGAGCACCAAACCCCTGCACTAGGCATAACCTTAGGAGCAGTTCCTCGAACACAAATGTCATTTCCTTTTGGCAGCCCTTACGCCACTGTTAGGATAGAATGGGTTGGTGAAGCTTTATATCCTAAATCCATCACCACGGGGACGCGGCAAATGTCGTGAGTTATACATTTGTTTAACTATGTATTAACATTGATTAATGTAATATGTAATGTCTACCTGTGTTGTTTTCCCAAATAGAACTACAAATATTATCAATACTGAGTAGAACTGTTTTCGGCAGTTCATGCGTATACTGTGAATATTCCCGATGTTGGTGGGGGATCCGAACCATCCCGGAGACATAACCCTACACGACACTATGTGTGGGACCACATTTCTGACCCTGAGCTGGTATGGACCGAACAGATCCTAAAGGAACGACAGCACCCTCACCACAGTAAGGAGCTGTCCATCACGTTAGGTTCGAAGGCGGGGGGGGGGGGGGGGTGTATGGCTAATATCACAAGAGGGAGGGGTATAGTAAGATATCACATGTATTTTTTTTTGTCAAACGCGTGATTTCTATACGTGTAGTGTATTGAGTGTAAGATTCTTTGTTTCACACGAGAAGATCTTGGTATCAAACTGTTCTGATCAGCTGACAGTGTTATTTCCCTCCACAAAATGCAGGAGGGCTGACTCGGCAGATTAGGTAGTAGATATGAACTAAATCCCGTAAAGTGTGTTAACGTGTTAGCTGGCAGTGAAACTGTTTTGTAGTGTTGAGTTTGATGTAGTTATATCGCTACAAGAAAATGCCATTAAAGTTGCCAACTAGTACGTAGTTGCAGACAGTAAACTACATATACATATATTGATTAATAACAAAATCTTAAGATCGGGAACCATTCTGATTCAAAATGATACATATTTTGTTTTTTCTTGAGTGATAAGATAAGTGATTTTGTCAAACTTCTTGTCGGGAGATTTTCGTTCACTCTCTAATACTTAAGTTGGCAAGTCAATTCGGCATAAGGCCGGCCCCACACTCGCGGCGTGAACGGCCGCGCCAACTGCGAATCAAGAGTGTAGATGTTGTTCACGCCTTCTCGTTCGCGCTTCGCATCGTTCCCCGATTAGTGTCGGTTTTTTGGCCCGCGACAAAGGATTTGCGTCAGAAATCACGCCGTCGTCCATCATAGTCGCGAACAAGACTGAAAAATTTTGCGAGTGTGGAGAGACACAGTTCACGCGCGGATCACGGCGTTTATTCACGGCGTGAATTCTCGCTGCGCGACCTCACACGTGAGTGTAGAGCCGGCTTAATATATAGAGTTGATGACCATTACACGTCACACTTAAAGTGATGGGTTTAAAACATGAATATAAACCAATTCCATCGTGGGGGTGTCGTCAGAGCCAACTAATGGTGCCCTTCACAGGCTATATATTTCCGTCGGTCAACACGGAGCTAAGACTCTGCAACTTATTCTTAATGAAAATTTATCCTCTCCCATTTTATTATTTACGAAACCTTCGGTGGAGTATGTTGTGTATTGCAAATCCGTTATCCCACGGATAGAACAACCGTTATTTATTTAGTGTTAAAGGTAAATGCGACTAGCTTCAATGATTACAGTAAAATTATAAGAATAACTAGCTGTCCCGGCAAATTTCAGAATCAATAAATAAAAAACCTTTTAAACCTTCCTTGGTCTACCACGAATATTTCAAGACCACAATTAGCCAATTCTCGAGTTTTAGCAAGACTAAATAACAGCAATTCATTTTTATTTATAAGTTAAAATAAATAAGTAGTTATTTTGTGCGGCCAGCTGATGCAGGCGGCCCGTGCTGCTCCTGCCAGGTTTACGCTTTGAAGGCGTGAAAGGTTTGTTTTGTAAATATTTTAAGCTGATCGTTAATACTTTCGCTGTCTACTGGCACGTCTAAAAGCCGGCACTCGAGTTCGTCGTATGAAGATTAATTTGTGTAACGTCTGTATACAATTGGGTCAGCTACGCTACGACACTACGCATCGATCTGTGCACCGCGCAAGCGTCTCCTTCAACTGTGTAAACTCCACCTTATTTTTCTGTTAGTAAGATCTAAATTTCCATGGAATGTTTCTACGTAACTATTGTACCCCAAGTTCGACTCAATTTAGCTACACATTTGGTCGGTTTTTCATTACTACCTTGCAAAGTTTACTGCATGGTAAACTTTAACCGTGAAAATTTCTTAAATTTTTGTATCGGTTTTGAATTCATTTTGCATTTTAATATTTAAGCTGTATTTTTCTTTAATTATGTAAACTAGTCTATGTATTTTCTTACCATAGGTATATGACAAGGGATATGACAAAATATTTTGTTAATAATTCTAGTGCCTTTTAACGAAGTCCGAAGAAAACGAGAAGGCTATATAAAATTCAAATGAATTATTCCCTTGTGACAAGAGGCAGATCACAGCCGCAAGAGAAGCATATCTCGTTTTGCCAGCGTGGCACAGTAGGCTAACTTCCCTCCATGAATATGGAGAAGGCTCGACCCAGTATTGTATCATTTATGAGTTGAATAGCGAACCTGGTAATGCTACGATGACTACGACGCTACAATTTCGTAGCTACGTAGCTTCTGTAACATTACGAAGAATATTAATTTAATCCAAAACAAGTTTTATTATTGTTCTTGCTTTCATATATGGCATAAAAATATTCTTATACAGGATGATCCTAAGTTGGCACATCCAACCCCTAGACCAACGAGGCACTCAATTTGAACGAGTTTTGACCAAGTCAAATGAAGGAACTCCTCGTTTTTGAAGTCGGTTGCAAAAGACATTAGGGAACTACCTATTTCATTATCATCACGGAAGTGCCCAAGAGAAGTACTTACTCATAAATATCCTGAAAGTCAAAGTCAAGTTGTCTAGCATGTCCTGATGTCTACGCGGGAGAAACCGCGCTCAGAAACAGGTGTATACATAATAGAACACCAAAGTTAATTAAAAAAAACGATTAACTTCTTTATTGATTACTTTTCGTTTAAGTAAGTTTCAAGTTTAAGTACAAATGGTTCGGCTTGCATGGTTTGATAATAGCCTTGTATTGTTATATTGGGTATGCTTTAACGTCGACTAGAATAGCTCTTGTGGCTACGTGTCCGTAAGCCGCTTTTCGAAGGTGATAAAATGATTTGACTCTTCAAACAATGTGCTGCATTTTGTGATATTTTTTTTATTTATTTTATAGGCTTGGTCGCTGAGCGATCCTGTCGCCTCATAAGTTTACATTTGTATTTACAATTTCACTTATCTAATTAACTTATATAATAATTTCGCTTCTCCCGATGTTGGGTTAGTGATTTTTTTAGTCTGCACATCTGTGTAGACATGAGTCATAGCTTGGCAGCATGCGGAACCGCCTTGAATGCTAAATACCGACAATGTGGCGTCTACTTTGTTTTTGCGCACTGAAGATCATGAATTGCTTTGATCCAATAAATACAAGATGATATACATATTGTATACTACAATCATCAGGCATCCCAAAAAATAATCGGGTTGTTAAAAAACGCGGGGAGGAAGAGTGGGAATATAGTAAGTCTATACAATACATATGTGCATGTATTTAGAATACATATTGTCACCACCCCATTAAATGATGTTTATTTCTGTAAAAAGATGTTTTATGGACACTTTTACGAGTTCTTACAAATATATTTTTTAACTAGATGGCTCCGGCATTTCCTTACTGGCGACCTCTGAAAAGAAATGCCGAAACAAACTCAGAGAATCATGGTCTCTTTTAAAGTCCAGACAGTATTTAAAAGCAAATGTGAGTTACAATGCAAGGCAATGTCTGAAATGACCTTTTGAAGAAAGAACTATAGTGGCTTTGAGTAGACCAGTCACATCTGACGGCACGCATGCATCAGTCATTGTGTAGCTCGACCCTAATCTAGGGAGCCAATTCCATCCTGAGGGTGGTGTAAGAGCCGACAAAGGGAAATGACAAGGACGTGAACCTAGCCATAAGAGAAGAGGAAAACTTGATGCCCTGTGCCAACCCGTCTGGCTACCGTGGCCCTACTGTGATAGGAGGAGGCCCGACTCAGCAGTGGGTCATATATGAGCTGAGTAGTATGTATACTAGTGTAAGAGCCTGACCTTTTTTTTTTTTTTTTTTTTTTCGCCCGGGGTAAAATTCTTTATGTCCTTATCCTATAAGTTGTTAAGGTGAAGAGAATGACTTTGAGCTTGAAAAAGTTTTTCTTGCACCTTTATGAGATTGGAGGGTTGTATTGATGATTTTGATGATTATAATTCTATAACTACATACGTCTTACAGCCGCGAATAACATTATAATCAACATACAACCTAGCACTGACCTGCAAATTGCAAAAAACGTAAGAAAATTTGAATTTCGCGGACTACCCTGGAACATTCACCTTAAGGTCTTTCTCTGTACAATGTGTAAAAAAAACCCTATAACCATAAGAAGTGAGAACAGCAAACCTATGAATAAATTTATCTTCTGTACTTTGAAGCTTGATAGAGAAATTCACGTTTGCCTGAACCAATTAACGGACTTTAAAAAAAGATGCTCAGTTATAACAGATCAATTCAACAGTTTTTTTTAAAACTCAATGCAGACCGAAATTACATTCACAATCTAAGTCCTAACTATCTAGACACATTTGCTCCAAGGCGATGAGTCACGCGTTCAAAGCCAGCCTTGTACCGGGATGGCAACTAACGGCGACGTAATGCCGGGATTAAAGAAACGATTAAGAGCACTATATGATCATCATTTGCATAAATAGGAATATTGAAGGGCAAAATGGCTTTTTTATTTGATTGCATAGACGTGATGTACTGTTTATTATTGTTCACCCACTATCAAGAGGGGTAGCGGCTGCCCAACAAAGGAAGCACCTCCAACTTACAGAATAGGTACTACTGTATAACTGAAATACTGATATGAACTTACAATCGACTGAATAGTTATGACAAATCAACTAGAATAGAACGCAGTTATATCGTTTTTAATCACGCTGTCTTAATTTTATTGGCTTCGGCACCGATCTATCATGCTTTGGTCATCTACCAGAATTTAGGTGCACGGAGAGATTTCACGCTACTGACCACGTATTATAACGGAGGAGGTCAAATATTACACACAAGTGATGGACACCCATTCAAAAACCCGCAGAGCCAGATGTTGCTAACCCTGCAGATAACCTACGAAATTTTTTCAATTATTGAATTGAGTGTCGCTAGCAATAATTGAAACCTTAAAAACTTAACCTCTCTACTAAAGTAACACATTTATTTATTCCTGTTGAAAAGCATATTCCTGAACACAAATACTACCAATTTCTAGTCCAAATCTATCAATAACGATATAGTATATACCTCAGTACTCAATAAGCTCACGGTAACGACCCAAAATCCCCAATCTCTTTCATTTATCTTTGACTATTGACGGATTCTCCCCAGTCAATGACCTAAGTATCTGGCACCACAAATTGCGGATTACCTCAACATAAATATGACCCGTTTGACTTGACTCCTGAGCTCTTAGCTTAGTCAAAGCATCAGCTGTCAACCGTCGAAACAATATTCTTGGTCTTCATAATAAAATAGGGTTGTCAAATTCCAAATGAAATTAAAATGGTTGAGTGGCTCGCCGTCATCAGGCCATTAAAGTCTCACTCTGACGACACGCTCAGGATGGATGGAGCTCCGTGAATGATGAAAGGAATGGTTCAATTTTTATTTAATAAACAAAACGTTGTCACTCGCGTAATGAGTCACAACTCAATGCGTCCCGCGGTTTCACCCGCGTGGTGATGGAAAATTGTGATAATGACGATAGAAAGTATTTTATTTTTTCTTCACATCTTTTCCCCACTTACTTCACACTATATCATTATAAATTGTATAGTTATTCTGACGTATATTATTATAAAGTTTCATCAAAATCCATTCAGTAGTTTTTGTGTGAAAGAATAACAAACATACACTTTTACAAACGTTTTCGTGACTATTTGTAAGTGACGATTGTGTCCGATGCAAAAATAAATGATTTTACTTTTAACTTTGAACCCTCTCTACATTTAATTTTTTTAGTGACTTCTTGATACTCTATCACAAAGATTTATTCTTTTGCATTATTCGGAAAATGTTCTTGTGGATCTTCAGTTATTCTTTTGCCATTATCTTTGATACTGAATTATCGTGTTGTAAATTTCAAACCATTGTCCTTTTTAATACGCTTTTGTTAGCTTCGCTTGTATGTATGTAACGCAATTTTTGAACATGATTTTGACCCAGTTAAAAACGTCGGATTAACACGAAATTTGGCATACTTATTATTTGGCATACATTCGGTCCTTAGACCGATGACATTTCAATATTTTAAACATTTTGACCCGTTATCATTAATAGAATAATAATAATAACGGTGATCAAGGTGGAACTCCGCTCTTCGATGCAATAGCTAATTGATATGTAAATACCATAAAGCTATTGTTTTATTTTTTTGTGATTATCTAGCAAGAGCTTTATGATATATCAACTAAAAATAAAAAATAAATAATCTATCTAATCTAATCTAAATTAGATTTTCTATAAAAGCGTATATTTTTAGTTTTTTTTTAAACTATAATTTATTACGTACTAGCGACCCGCCTCGGCTTCACACGGGTGCAATATTGACATATAAACCTTCCTCTTGAATCACTCTATCTATTAAAAAATCATCCGTTGCGTAGTTTTGAAGATTTAAGCATACATAGGGACGGACAGACGACAGCGACTTTGTTTTATACTATGTAGTGATGTATAATACACGATGTCACCAACCCATACTATCCTGAAGGTGTCGAAACGCAAACCACCAAGCGATCGAGATTGCGACCTTACAGACAAAAATAAAAAGTTTATTGATAACATTCCCGGTGAAATTGGGAAAATGCAAGTTAAAGATAATTTCCAATACTTTACTTAACAACAAAACGCCAAATGTCTCGTATATTAAGGGACTAATGACCCGCCTATAAAAGAGAAACAGTCCTACCATATATTGCTAAGTTATATCTCAAATATTCAGTATTTTTCCTAAAATACGGTTAATATTTCCGACATCTTCAATATTTCTCAGTTTACCTAACTATATTATATAAAACCTTAACACGTTTACTCTTGAACCTTCCTGATGTATGCTTCTACTGATATGCAAATCCGTGCTATATTTTTGTGATTGTCGCGAACATACATTCATACAGAGAGACGCGGCCGGTGGATTTTGTTTTATAGTACAAATATGGGACAAGGAGCAACCCTGACGTTGACCCACTTGCTCTAATCGCTAATCTTGGTTCATCAACCGGAGTACACGCGTGCGCGCGCACCCATTCACGATCACAGGACGACGGAAGGCTGAGGGCGGGAGGGGAGGTAATGTACATTGGCGGTTTCGGGCGGGCGGTCTGTACACCCGCGAACGCCGCCCAAGCCGGCAGTGTCGGCATCCGGCATCCATGTGCCTCCACCACGGCCGAACAAGACGCGATCCCCTTGGTGGACCAGCCTGGCCACCACCCGCCATCATGTCGTAACATGATGGGCTACAGCAACCAGGGCCACGGATACAATAAACTGTTCACGCAGGTGTGTTTACGGAAGTGTTGTGTTGTTGGTCGATGTTGGGGGTGCACGTTGGTTGATGTTGGGGGTAGGCCTTGCTGCGTCATCAGTGATATCAACGATTGAATGTTTGCGCGCTGCAATGAGTCAGTGGTTGAAACAGATTCTACTATTCATAGTATCCTCGATGTCTTTGTTCTCTTTTTAGTAGTCGTTTATTAAATTGATTGTATTTAATATCCTTAATGGAACACTGAATAAGCATTAAAACTAGATTCAAAATGAATATCCGTATACTTATAAATATACACTTTATGTTGAGTACAGGCATGACTATTCGGATATTTTTAGAACCACATGCATTTCTAGCCACCATGTGCCACATTCCATACTGGGAGAAATATTTGAGAACGTGGCTGTTAAACATTCTAGTCCAGTCATGTAATAAAATTTATTTTTAATACATAATAAAACAATGTTTAGTATTATGGATACGATACTATATACGGATTTAAGGACGTAGCAGACATATCAACTCGGAAAGGGACGGCACCGTATCGCCTTTCGCCTTGCCGTCAAACAGGCGTCAACCTAACGTAAGCACGTAACCAAAGCGGATCAGCAGCTCCGATACGTCGTCACGGCTACGGCTAGGCGACGCCGCGCTTACGGATGGCCCGTAAGATAATGTTACGACTATGTTATGTCCCGCAAGCGCGGCTGGCGGATAGGCGTAAGCGCGTGAACGGCGAGCTGTAAGCGCGGGGACCGCTGGTTGACCACGCGCCGTACGGCGTTCGTGAGCTTGTCCCGAGGCGAGGCTTTTACGTTACGAATCCGATTAGTGTGATTTGCATTAGGGAGTTACATACAAATAATACTAAACGCCTCTAGATGATACGGTGCCGATCCCTTTCCTAGTTGATAAGTGTCATCATCATCATCATCATTTCAGCCAAAAGACGTCCACTGCTGGATATAGGCCTCCCCCAAAGATTTCCACAAAGGCCGGTCCTGGGCCGCCCGCATCCATCGTTTTCCGGCGACCTTAACCAGGTCATCGGTCCACCGTGTGGGAGGCCTACCAGCACTGCGCTTTCCGGAACGCGGTCGCCACTCGAGAACTTTTCTGCCCCATCGGGCATCGGTCCTGCGCGCTATGTGCCCTGCCCACTGCCACTTAAGTTTGGCAATCCGGTGGGCTATGTCGGTGACCCTGGTTTTCCAGCGTATCTCCTCATTTCTGATTCGATCTCGCAGGGAAACTCCGAGCATAGCCCTCTCCATTGCCCTTTTGGTGACTTTGAGCCTTCTGATGGAGCCCATAGTGAGCGACCACGTCTCTGTTCCATATGTCATCACTGGGAACACACATTGGTTGAAGACTTGATAAGTGTGCTACGTCCTATATTCAAGGAATATCCGTGTGGTGGTGGATTTAGCATAAACGGGTTGGTGACATGGCTCTGAGGGCGTCGTAAGAGGTGACCCAGTACTGGGTCATTTATTTGCTGGGCTGTAACGATGATTCAAGGAAATGTGGCCATTTTTGGGTAACCAAGTAAACACAACAACACAATCCTTAGGCGCATCCTAAGGATGTGGTTAATAACATTGACAGCATATTATATTCTTTTTTAGCTTTGTGTTGTTTTTTTATTGCCAAAGTATATGCTATTGATTTGTAGACCACGTTTCGATCAGTATTTAATAGAAATATTAACCGCTGTTTGCCGTGAAAGTGAAAGTCTATTCACGGCTTTCAGCGGTTTACACTCATTCAACTTCCAGAAGAATAAATGATGATGCTAGCGAAATTTAAAATGAAGGACCTTTCAATGCAGGTTAAAAATACTGACAAAGTAACAGCCCTGCAAAATAACCGGTGTACAGACTAAACATGTCCAGTCTTGACGGAATACAAACAAACATAACTTTGACACAGAAATCAAAACACATTAGTGATGTGTCCGAGATATATTTTACATGTTGAAACGATTAGTGTAGCTCAAAAGAGTTGTTAACAATGCCTTCTCTTCTCTTCCTTAGCCAACAAAGGAGCCATTGTGTTTTTTTTTAATTCAAAATCACTACATACTAAACAAAGTCGCTGTCGTCTATCCATCCCTATGTATGCTTAAATCTTTAAAACTAGGCAACGGATTTTGAAGCGGTTTTTTAATAGATAAAGTGATTCAAGGGGAATGTTTATATGTATAATACTTTGCACCCGTGCGAAGCCGGGGCGGGTCGCTAGTATAAAATATTATTACCACTAGTAAGCCTGTAGGGTCATCTACAGGCGGAGTTGCTTTTCAGTGGAACCCGTTTTGTAGTGAAATGCTGGTTCAGAAAAACGTCAATTGCACCCTCATATATACAAAACTATTTAAAACTAAACTGCTTGGTTCAATTAGCTGTTTATCCTCATTCCGGTTGGTTAAAGGGTTTTTGTTACGCCCGGTATAAGTCACCTTATGAAACCAGGCCATGTCTATGACATGTACAAACGAAATATCGTTCTCCGAAAACAAACATCTGTTTATATATGAAGTTCTCATATTAGTTGTTAATGATGGACATAGATAAAGGTCATTACGAAACACGCGTATTATCGTAAAAAATATATCCTGATATTCATGCTGCTGTTACTCTTTGATACGTTGACATACTTTAATCATCATTAGCTTACTTTAGCCCACTGCTGGACATAGGTATCCTCTAAAGTGCTTTTATAATGAACATACCACTTTACAAAACATGTGATTGGCTGTTACACATCTGTTTCAATCTTTCCTCTATATAAAATATCGAATTAATTAAAAAGCTATACACCTTTTTCCTAGCTCCTCTCTCCAGACTAACTTTCGGAGCCGGTAGGTAAATGTATGTTCAACGTTTCAAAAGATTTGACATGACCCGAGTTTACCTATTTGAACGAAGATTGTTTGAATTAATATCATACTAGTAATAATGAATACTAATATGAGTAATAGTAATATAATAGTAGGCTAATTACCCTCCATGTAACTGGAGGAGGTCTGGCTCAGCATTGGGTAATGTGTGTATTATAAATCAGGATAGACTTCAATAAATTATGGAAAGACTAGGTGTATAAAGACTAACATCTTCGGTATATCATAGGTTTCAAATAAATTTTCCAAAAATGTACCCGTCAAAGATGCAGCAATTAATTCGAACCATTGAATAATATTTTATTTGGAAGCCATACGGCATACGTCTGTTTTCACAAAATTATGTTTGTTTGTTCAAAATGTTCGCTATTTCCATGTGTGGATTCTCCGCACTGGAATTTTTGGTGATTAATATTTCACGTATCCTATAATAATGCGTTAATTTGGTTTATGACGAATTTTATGGGATAATAGCTGTCAACCGCGGCAATGTCAGATTTTTGCTATTTACAGCGCTTCATAGGTGGTCAATTTTTCCCTTTAATTTACATATTATTTATATGTATCGTGTAAAATACTTTGCGCTTACTTTACTTTACGTTACTGCGCACGTCATGAACCAATAGCGTGTCAAGGCAATCACTACTATGGAGAATCACAAATCGACTTTTGCACAGGATAGATTTTGGCTCAAGATGTTTATAATGGAATAAACTACTGAACTATGTATGTGAAGTATATCTCGACTCCGATCTTTTAGAACGCGCCATTATTACTCTAGGTTAACACCCGAGTGTTATTTCAATTCAAACCATAAGTCCAAATGAAACAGAAATAGACTATTAAATCGATTTGCTATTACCGTACCGACGTCATCGGTGTGTGAGTTTGGATTTGTCTACATATCGCGACTGAAGCCTGCAATGGTGCTATTTGTGCCTGGAAATATAACAATGTAACACAGTTTGTATGATTGGCTTCAGTATGGTGACGGATTTAGAATACAATATGTCACCAAACACCTTGCCGTGAAAGAACCAAACATACCATGTTTCCAGTGTAACTTCTACTACTTTGCAGCACCCACTGCTGAGTTGGGCCTCCTCCAACTACATCGACCAGTGCCAACCCATCTGGCCAGCGAGGCACAGTAGGTTAATTGCCCTCCTCAAATGATGCCTAGCAATGCTTTTTCCACCAGTACCTACTGTGAGTGGGGACAGATCTAAAATACATGGTGTCGGTCTTTTGTAAGAGGTGTCTTGGACTTTACTTCAGTGAATTCGCCCGGGGGCGTTTTGAACCTGTGCTAACCTTGACTTTGACTTCTCATATCTCATTCATTCAAGTTATATTTTACAACACATGACCAATCTCTATATATAGAATACGAAATATGGTTGAACGCTTTAGGCATGTATTTCTATGTTTACATTCAATTATGTATTAAATGCAGATCTATTTCGGTCAGTGCCTACATTTTATGTTTAAAAGCATGGCGGAAAAAGCCTTGGGTTCGTATAAATAAAAGAACCTCTATTCACTACTGGCTCTGCCCCAAAAGCGTGGGCGTAAAATATGCACGGTGGGGGTTATCGAGCCGTTTGGGGGTGGCACGGGGTTGTCATGACGTCACACCTCGGGCCCGCCAGACTGCCGCCGAAACTACCGACCCACCAGTGTTATCCAAACCTTTGATCAATCGCGACCTCGAAAGAACCGGCCGAATAGCAATGCCTTTTGTATTAGAAAAGAAAAATAGGTTGACGTTGAGTTTCCATATGCAAACATAAAGGAAATCAGAAATCATAATAGGAACGCCCTTTTCTTCTGAATTTAAAATGTTGATTTGGAAGATTTTATTTTTATATACTTTTGGAAATATTGCCTGAGGTGAGAACAGCTATAGTAGAAGTAGTGTAGAATGTAGAGAGTAGAAATAGTCGGCTTATTTAGTAAAGAGACATAAATTCATTTAGGCTTGTAACAGTTTTGTTGTCTATCAGGCGGAAATTATTTTTTAATACAGTTGCTCAAAAAGTGGCATATTACAGGGACGTATAGCGTTCGGGAAGTGGGCTATTACACACGCGTGCTTTTTCTTTACCATTACCGCACTAGTGCGTTTTCTTTCCCAACTGTCAAAATAATGTCTATTATAAGGAAAAACCAACCATGAAGTTTTTACTAAAAAAAATCATAGGAGTTTTTATGACTCATGCAAATACGTATATTTCTAAAAAGAAACTACTTACTAATTTGTTTCAATATTAGATTTAATGATTTGATTGAATGAGTTTCATTTCATCTAATTAAATTTCATTTCATATCAATAAAAAAATTCACCCATTCTGGCAGGCAAAAAAAATTCCTTTTGCCTGCCATAATGGGTGAAGAAAAAAAAAACTCTGCTTATATTCTACGGTCTGTATTAAAAACTTAAACTTAAAAAATTAATTAAAAATAGTCGTTCAGTACACGTGCGGAACCGTCATTGCAACTTGTTCCGACTGTCAACCCTGGCCTTCGGCTGCGCCTCGGCTCGGGTAGACATTTGTCGGAACTCGTTGTAATGACAGCCTTTCCGCACTTGTAATGAAATATACTATTCTAGTTCATATTTTTATCTTATTCATTATTATGGAGAATATGCATGTGGTTATGCTTTTTCCCTTGTTTTTTAATATGATTTTTTTTAATTAGTTCATTATGGATAAAGAAGTAATTAAATTTTAATGCAATGCTTTTAGTTGCAACCACTTTGACGGTACAAAATAGCGATCCTTCCATAGAATTTGTGAAACGAAATGAGTCCTGTGTTGGGCAACATATTATATCATCCTCCATGACACAGTCAGTAATATATTTGATAAATCCTTGGGACTAACGTCATCCATAAGGTGATCGTATATTCATAAGCGTCTAACGCGCCAATTTCTTTATTTTTTTTATTAATTTCGCAAACCTGTCTACGTAGAACCGCACACAATTGTGCGATTACTCTTTATGATGAAGTTTATAGAAGGTTTTTTTTTAGTTCCAATAGTATATTATTTTTAATGTTTCAGTCACATATAAGCTAAATCACAATTTTTGCATAATCTCTAATTCTAACCCAATCTGATTTAAGTTTTTTTTTTCTAGATATAATTTATATATATATATTATTATATTCTAGATATTCACCTTGCTGAGATTTTTTTAAATGGCCTTATGAAGCTCATTTATGAGACCTTTGATATGAGTAATTTCAAACGTAATATTTTCAATAAAAAAATGCGAAATGGCAACTCCACACATGCACAGATACATTGTGTCTAAAATATTTGGTTTAATAAAGTATTGGACTGAAATTCTGCGGTTTTGTCTAAGTTATAACAAACATTTATTATAAATCGTATAAAAATGCCTTGTTTTTTTTCCGTAGTCTGATTTTGACCTTGCAATATGTCACAAAACCATTTGTCAAAAGGCAAACTTCAGTACTTTTGGACGACATACTAGTTGGGCACAAAAATTAAGAACTTCCTAACAAAAAATGTTAACCAATTCAAAAGTACCAATAAAAAATGCGTAAAATTGCAAATAAATAGCCATTTTAAGTCGGTGGCACCTTAAATGACACGGATGGTAATTAGGATATAGGTATACTAGGAGAGAAATTGGAATCAATGAGTATTAAATAAAATCACTATTTCAAAATCAACCAAACTTGTATTTCATGTAATTCAGAATGACGCCAAAAACAAATAATTCGACAGAAGCGCACGTCGTGATTCCATTTTTAAATGTGGCATTCCATTTTAAATTTATTATCGGCCAGCATTAAACATTTATCTTAAACCCTAGCCACCGACCTCAAATGGTTGTTTATTTTTTGCTTTTTATCTTTTTTATTCGTTTCAATTGAAACTAGCAATTAATATCAGACACAACCGCAAATTTCAGCCAACTTTTAATTGCAATTTGACATGTATGTAATTACATATATCGAAGAGAGGCCTTACAGTTGTGAAATGCATGCTCATCTAATTGTCTGTCTGTACGTGTTGTGTCTTGCATGCAGTCCGTGTACCTGGCCATCGACCAATGACAAACTACAAGCCTTTGGTAAGACATCTTCCTTATTATTTATTTTCAATACATATAATATAACACTCGTCGTATTTTATTTCATCTCTTCTCAGCCCGGAATGACGTTTATAATTTTTTTATAAAATTGTTATGCAATTATGAAAATAGTTTATGAATGTCAAATATGGCAAATGCGCGTATAGTAATAGTGAAGTGAAGCGTGTTTTAATTAATTGAATTTTGTTTCTCATATTGACAAGAATGACTTGTCGTAAGTCAATTAGTTTATATCATATGCCCCTTTTCCTTGTGGTGACGGATTAAGAATACATAGTGTCAACACCCCATTCCATCCAGAGCCTGTGACCGACTAGTTAATCGTGTCACAGTAGCTTAGTTAATATCCATGTAATGGGAGGAGGTTTGACTCAGTAGTGGGTCATTTATGGGTATAAATGATGATGATGGTTAATAAAATCAATAACTTCTTGTTATGACTCAGATGGTGCAGTGTTGTAACACGCGCGCCCAGACACAATTGTGTGCCAAAACTTATAAACGATTCACGGAATTAATCTGCTCTGTTATTAATATTTCATCTTAAGACTACAATGGGTGGAGAAGAACCAAATTTATCATCAGCAGTGAAAAATCGGATAGGGAACCCTGTGCCAGCACGTAGCACAGTAGGCTGATTACCCTCCCTGAGATAGGAGGTGGGCGAATCAGCCGTGGGTCCTATAGGGGCGAAGTAGTATACAAAGTGATTGCGTATCCCCTTGCCATAAATCGTTCTTCTTACATTTTTTTCCAATTTTTTACAAATCGGTACCTTTCTAATCTGCCTTGCTTACTACACAAGAAAAAATTTCGATGTCGGATCAGAAATGAGGAGATATACGCAGATAATTTCTAACTGAAAGGTCCTCGAGGTGCGACCACGTTTTGGTGACGATGGGGAAATGCTTTATGCTTACCGCCCTTGGGCCACCCCTTGGGAGTGGGGTCGGCGATTATGTGGGCCTCCGGAAACTACTCGTCTACCCACTAAAACCCCAGCGGTATACCCTCACACGATAACAACGCTTGGGGCGCCACAGGTTCGCGTATACGCATTCCACTGTGACGCCCCATGAGGTGCCCTACGTGGGCAAGCGTTCCGGACAACTGGGATGCCCTCAGTCAGTAAGGCTTTCGTTGGTCTCCCGACCCACCACCGGCCTTTAAGGAGGTTGGCGTAGAGTCGCCTCCTCCTTGCTCCGTGCGTACGTCTGGGTACTGATACCCCTGGTCTAGGTCGCTGGAACCCGTTGGATGCGTTGGACCGGCCTTTGTAGAAATTCTAAGGGAGGCCAATGTCCAGCAACAGACTTCTTTTGGCTCCTCACGATCGTCAACCAAAGACGTCGTTAATATGTAGATCAACAGTCGTCATGTTTACTATGATGTTATATGTGTAGCGGGTCCGTACTTATTTGTTGTCGGTACTTGTGAACAGGTGCCATTGCTATGGAGTGTTCCCATAGCACTAACCTAACCTTCCTGAATAACTGTTTGGTGATTGGCAAGTTTTTTTTTATTTAAGATAATTAATTACTCAGTGCATTAGCCGATGTGGCTGCTATTTTTATTCGTAAAACAACACAATGTGGCAATAAATAATTCTACCCACACGTAAACAGTCTTCAAAAGAGAATTAAGGTTAGTTTATAATTCATATCATGGCTGAAGGTGATTCTGTATAGTGTCTAACTTTTAGATCAAACGAACCGATACGTACTGTAACGTTATAGGTTTTAATTACGGCAATGTGTTTTGTGAACAGAGAACATTCGCTTCGCCAAGAATGACTTCTCAGTGAACGGATATTCCTCACACTTATGATTTACGGTTAACCATATACTCCAAGGAAAGGTCCGGAAAGCGATGGATGCGGGCGGCTCAGGACAGGCCTTCGTGGAAATCCTTGGGGGAGGCCTATGCCCAGCAGTGGGCGTCTTTTGTTGGCTGAAATGATGATGATGATGATGAAATGATGAGAAGAAGAGAGAAGCGTGGAAAGACCCCCGACTAGGTGGACGGACGACCTTGTGATGGTCGCTGGGAGACAGTGGATACGGTCTGCACGAGATCGTACATTATGGAAATCTATGGGGGAGGCCTATGTTCAGCAGTAGACTTCTGTGGCTGATAGATAGATAGATAGGCGACATTTAAAAATAAACGTATAAATAGACATTTTACATTTATCTGTGGCTAAATAGCAACTAGATTCGTCCATCTACCACATAAAGTTTATGAAGTAAACTTCGAGAAGCTTCATATCTCATACTACTTAACACTTTGTAAATTATATGTGACACGACTAATATCTCTTAAGTTGGCTAGTTGAAAATTCCCACAGCTGATCGTCACCTATGAAGTTACTCCTATTAAAATCATCTCTCTTGCATCATTCCAGGGCTCAGCGGATTCAAACTACTCGCAACCATCTTCGGAGCTGTCGCTTGACGAAGACAAGGAGGCGCTGCGCCGCGAGAAGGAAGCGCAAGCACTCTCACAGCTCGATAAGGCACGGGTGTGTATTGCAATTGAGACAGGTCCTCATAACTAACTACATCTAGAACTAGAGTTTGAATTGAACTTGGAAAAGACTTAAAAAAAATGATACTGACTTTTTTTTTCAAATATTATCAGAAGAGCCGGGGAGAAACTCCTTGGTTGCACTTTTAAATAATTACAAGGTAATGGTAGTAACAGGTCAGACAGATCAACGAGTCTAACACATATGGAAACAAAAAATAAGTCTACAGTTTGCGCGTTAAAAATGCACTCACAAACGGTTTACAAATACCCATAAATACTGACACTAATTAAATGGATGATGGATCTGTGCCAGAACATAACAAAGTCAATGTTACTACTATTTATAATAATCCGTTCTTAAGTATTTCTTTAAATTAGTGGTTTTCCAGCGGTCAAAATTCGATCATAATTAATTTAAATTATAGTTGAATCTGTAATTATAGCGTATCTTTAGTAGTTATCCTTTAATTTACCTATTGAATAAGCAAATACGAAGCCATCAAAAGACCCATGTGCCAAATGATTAGGCAGCCTCATTATCAAATACTGCAACCAAATAACACAGCCATCAGTTATTCTGAACACTTACCTACCTACCACCGTCTTTCTGAACGCTAACCAGCAGTGTTTAAACGATTTCTCGAGGAGGTTCTATGGTAGGCTTTTGTGTCGGTTCCCATCGCCCTACCCGGTTAAGCATGGTGATGGCAGTGGAGGGATCCACATTTCTCTTTGTTGACAGTGCCTTTACCTTTTATATGGGATCGGCAGTGCGTAAGGGCACCTCTGCCATTGCAACTTCCATTGACGATGGTTTCTCGTCTACGTATGTTCAGCGTTGTTTTGCTCCAGGTCCGTTTTTGATGATTCTTTCAATTTCCAGTCGAAGCCAGTGGCTTTCGCGGTGCGGACCAATGTGGCGTACGATGGCACCCTGGACGACGACTCGCCCGTGCACGGCAGCGCCATCTCCTTCCAAGTGCGCGACTTCTTACACATCAAGGTAGAATTTTTGTTATGCTGCAGTTTCATAATTTCAACCCACAAATCACGCTTAGTATGAGGGCACGTCTAATTAACCAGGCAGCTTCGCGCAGGATAACTTGTTAACATTTCCTTCTCTTGCGACTAGAATTTGACGTGATAGGTACAATTAAAGCTTAACCACTTGAGTAATGCGCAAATGTCTATTGAGATGTCTCAGTGGCGGTGAAGGGACCCGTAAAACACGACTATAACACTTACCCTTGGGGTTAAATTTCCAGGAGAAGTACGACAACAACTGGTGGATCGGGCGTCTCGTGAAGGAGGACGCCGATATCGGGTTCATCCCGTCGCCAGTGAAGTTGGAGGCTGTCCGGTCTGGCCTGAACGCGCGCCGATACCCGCGCTCCGCGCACGGGCCTCCTCCACCCCTCTCCCGAGGTAGCACTCCCCCTACGCCCGGTACGTCATCGACACATTACATGCTTAGAAACTATCATTAGTATATCATTGATTTTTATTTAAGAAATTAATTAATATTCAAGATTTTAGTACCGGCGGCTCCTGGACTTCTCCAAGAACCGCCTTCAAAACCACTTTCAAAAATACAAGAGTTAATTTTTTTTTCTATTACCTTTAGGATAATTACTTCGACATAGACACGAACTTTAATCACTATCACTACATAGTATAAAACAAAGTCGCTGTCGTCTGTCCGTCCCTATGTATGCTTAAATCTTTAAAACTACGCAACGGATTTTGATACGGTTTTTTTTAATAGATAGAGTGATCCAAGAGGGAGGTTTATATGTATAACCCACCCCCGGTTTGCACGGGCGAAGCCGGGGCGGGCCACTAGTTAACTATAAAAACACATATAAGTATTCTGCACAGTAACTGATATTATTTCGTTTGAAATGTCTTTAGTAATACGCACTCTTGTGGTGACCTGGCGATCTCTAGTCTTGAATATTATTTATTTTCTAATTTGAAATAGCTAGCTGCAAGACGCACGTTTCGAATTTCGAAGTGAATTCAGTTTGTCGTTGCTTTAAAATGTGTCCAACTTGTAATTTTACTGCCATACATGATACTATTTTTCAATTCACGATTAAATAAATCTATTAGAAAACATTTAAGCCAAACAACTTGTATTTAAGGCAGCTAATGATATTGCTGCTTTATACTGAGAGGGCCACAAAATGAAATTATACGAAAATACTCTTAGTAAAAAAATCAGATCAACGTCACCCATAGTTTCATATTAGCAAAGGCACTTGTCGGAATACGAATATTAATCCATATGGCCAATTAAAAAAACTAAAAGCAGATTTTATATCTGGTCTCCTGAAGCCCTTTAGCTATAAAGCAACGATTTGTGCATTTACATTTGCGTTCGACTACTACTTACTGCTTTGTACTAGCATTCATTAGCTACATATTACATTGCGACAGTAGATTTGTTGAAATTTCCTGGTTATTACCATTTTGTATCGATTATCGAGTTTTAGTCGGTGTGGCGGACTATACGGCTTTGTAACCATACATAACCAATACTTGTAGTATTGGTTATGTTGGCTACTTCAATCGAATATATGAAATATAGTAAAATAAACTTACATTTTAAATAATAGCTATAAAAAATCCAAATTTTAACCATATTTAACCGCTGTTAGGGACCGAATAATCGACTCGCGTTAGTCGATACTATACATGACTATTCGCACTCATTTTTGCCACATTTTCAGATGTATCGTTCGATCGAGGTAAGCCAAAATGATAATCCACCCATACACCAATACCAGGAATTATTTTTATCCGTATACCCAAATCCTAACTAATTGATAAAATTTAAAATACGCCCTTTTCTTCGTCATAAAATATTTTGGTGTAAGAGAGGATTGATAAACTTTAGTCACTGTCCTAGAATATATTTATTACCTGAACCTTTCAAATATCATAAGCACTCGCCTGTCTTTTTAAGTAATTTAAGGTGCCTTTCCGTTTTTTTTATTTGTCATGTGCAACTTGCAAGAACCCTATTATTTCCTGATAATGTAAAACCTTTTTGGATTGTCTTCAAAAGTAAAGAATAAAATATTTTTCACAAACATTCCCATCTTATACTTGTTATCTTCAGTAAGTTAACTTCAGTCAACTTCAGTAAGTTATTCAGTATAAAGTAAACAACTACAAAGAAGTTAATAAAGAAGTTAAAGTGGCCTTAGAATTGTCCTATATCCAAATATTAATAATTGAGAACCAATTTTGGTCGTTTCAGGGGAAGAGTCGGATTCTGCAGGTCGGGGCCGCGGGGCTCTCTCGGCAGGAAAGGAGAAGCGGAAGCCGTTCTTCAAGAAGACAGAAACCTGCACACCGTACGACGTGGTGCCATCTATGCGGCCCGTGGTGCTGGTGGGGCCTTCGCTCAAGGGCTACGAGGTCACGGACATGATGCAGAAGGCACTCTTCGACTTCCTGAAGAGACGGTTTGAGGGAAAGTGAGACATTTTGTTGTGATTTCTTTATTTCTACATTCATTTGAGCGATTCCACATGCTGACTTTCTCAGTATCCACCCTCCTATCCAAATTAGCTTTCCTGTGCTGATTCATATTTCACTTTTATTTGATTTAAATGTTTTCCCAGCATACTCTTTGCTAAATTAATACTTTCTAATAAATCTCTCAACTTAAGTCTTGTCTTAATTATGGTAGGTTACTAAAAATTTAACGTTGTCAACTTCTTCATCGAGTCTATTAAGCCTATCCTGGCGCCTAAATTACTCCAATTACACGTCACTTCTGGGCTTAATTCAACAGTCCTTTCATTTTTCTCGTCTTTTGAATCTAATGGACGGAATATTTAAACTGTTTCAACTGTATATCCATATTCATTCCATATATCGTCATCTTTTACATCCAGTTTCTTTCCAACGCTTAGCACGAGCAGCCGGACATCCGCGTCTTTGAAGCAAGCTGTCCTGCGTCTTCATAACCTATTTTCTCACCCGGCTCCTCCCAAGCTCCTCCAATACTAACAAACTAACAGCACCATGGCCCGTAACATTCCAGGATAATAATAACCCGCGTGATGGCCGACATTTCGCTCGCCAAGCGCTCGCTGCTCAACAACCCATCCAAACGCGCCATCATGGAGCGATCCAACTCCCGGTCCACTTGCCTCGCTGAAGTGCAGGTAATTGTTGCAGGATCATCATCACGCGGGTCACCGCCGACATTTCATTGGCCAAGCGATCCCTGAACCCGCCAAAGAAACCGTTCGTTGAGCGGGGCGGGAACAGGAACTGCTTAGCAGACGTACAGGTGGGATGGATGTTTGTGTGGCTTGTGTCGCGAGTGTTGAGTGCTTCGCGCTAGTTCCGTTTGTAGTGCGCAACCGATTGACTCCTGTACATCCCCTTAACCGTTGTTTAATATAGGACGAGCCTTAATCGGATCATCGTGTACTTTAACCATGTTAGAAAATTTAGTGGTCACCCTTAATTTATAGTTTGATTCTGAAAAAATCGGATTTTTTTAGTTATTTGATAGAGTTTGTGTTTGTATAGAATAACATTTAGCAAATAGTGAGATGGAAAAATGGTAGTGGACATCTGCATGCCAATAGTAAAATAGCAAACATTTTGACAAAAAGAGTCCAACAATAAAAATATTTCAATTTCGAGAAATTACTAAGTCCTACTTTTTCCAGTTAAGTTTCCCGTTGTTAACGTTAACTCTAGTACCAGATACTTACACTATTTTTAATCATTAAGTTGTATTCTTAGACATGAGTGTACTTTGCTCTGCCTAATTGCTTTAGTTTGACATATTGGTTGAAAATAAAAATATCTCCTAAAATGTTACGCCTCTCATATTTTTACGGTTTTGTACTTACTCAAATTTACCCAAACTATGTGTCATTGCTGCTTTACACGTAAATTATCACATTGGTTTGGCTCATTTCAGTGTTACCAAGTTGTTAGTTTTAAGAGTTACCAAATTGAAAATGTTACTTACACCGAGTACATTTCGCTTATACAGGGTGATTTTTGGACCACCTGCCAAATTTAAATAGGTGGTTCAAATCATAAAAGTAAACAACTTACCCAAAGAATCATGGGTCAAAAAGTGAAAAAAAAATCTGAATATGAAATATGAAAAAAAACTTCCTCGAAACGAAAAAAAACGTGGTCGATTTCGTACGGAAAGTCTGAATTTCTTTTTCAGTTTTCGACCCGTGTTTCTTTGGGAAAGTTGTTTACTTTCATGGTCTGAACCACCTATTTAAATTTAAAATCACCCTGTATCCAAGCAATGCCGTGTAAAATATCTGTGCGCTTGCAAAATGTGTGATCAAAGTATAACAAATATCCCAATAGGCCGAAATAGAGAGGATATTCGAACTGGCCAGGACGTTGCAACTAGTCGTGCTGGACTGCGACACCATCAACCACCCTTCGCAGCTGGCGAAGACGTCCTTGGCGCCGACGATCGTCTACTTGAAGATATCCAGCCCTAAGGTACCGCTGCTCAGTGTACATGCCTGAATTACAAATAGTATTGCATTTGGTAGCTCGTTTAATATTTAGTTTATATCCAATGTAGTAAGCTTGTAAAAAGGCCCAAAATAAAAAAAGGAAAACTAGTAGTACCTAGTTTTAAAAATAGAGTAGTAATTACCAAAATGACTTCTTAGTTTGTCTTTAGATCATAGGTCCCGGGTTCGATTAAGTGTCTTTGTTTAAACCAGAGGCACTTGCTCTGAGTCTGGGTGTTGTCTTAGTGAATTACTTGTTTGTAGACTGCCCATGCGATACACGTTACATCGAATCTGTTACATTACGACATTGATTGCGACAACGAAATAATAACTACTTAAATGTATTAGCGGGTAACTCAAGTACTTAAGTTTCTTGGACCAAATGAACCGAGAAATACAACTTTATAGTTTTGAAATGTTCTACATTCTACTAAAGCAAAGCTTCCTTAACCCTAAACTCTTAACTAAATCAAGTTTTGAAAGGGCATTCTCCAAATTAAGAAAAATATGTAAGAAAGACGATTTTGTAGGAATAGGTTTTATTTTCGTACTTTTCTTCTTTTGACTTCTAGGAACTAAGCAACATGAACCCGAAGTTATTACATAAATCTTGAATATACTACTTACTACTTCTCAACCCAATAATGACCCACTGGAGGGTAGTTTGCTTACTATGCCGCGCTGGCCAGACGGGTTGGCACATGTTTCGTATCAAGTTTTCTCTTGCAGCTAGGATTTCGGCTTCGTCATTTCCTTCTGTCGACTTTCACGACACTCTCAGAATGGAATAGGATGGTAAAATTCTCAAACCGTCACCACAAGGGCTAATCTTAAATATATTATCTTTCGGAACTTTTAATTTTTCGGGTTTTGATTGTTTGTGTATGTATCCTAAACTACACTTAGCTTTTATTGTCTTAATGCATCTAGCCCATGTTATTCTCTGCTCTACCCAATGGTTGTTGTTGGAGAATGTTTCTAGGCGTTAAGTCCGCCGATGTACCATGTTGCAAGACTTAAAATTAATAAATAAACATCAGACTTATTTTGAAACCTTTCCTTAAAGACGTCTTGTTATAATAAAAGCCCGTGCTAAAACCCATAGGTTCTGCAACGACTGATTAAGTCACGAGGGAAAGGACAGAGCAAGAACCTCTCCGTCCAAATGGTGGCTGCGGAGAAGCTGTCGCAGTGTCCCTCAGAAATGTTCGACGTCATCCTGGACGAGAACCAACTGGAAGACGCTTGCGAACACATTGCCGACTATTTGGAGGTAAGAAGTTAACCGAGCATAGCCCTCTCCATTGCCCTTTGGGTGACTTTGAGCCTTCTGATAGAGCCGTAGTGAGCGACTACGTCTCTGTGCCAAAAGTCATATGCAACTCATTAAAATTAATCTGACATTTTGTTATTTACTACTACTGAGATAAATGACCCACTGCTGAGACGGGCCACCTATGGCAGGGAGGGTCTAACCTAATGTGCACACTGGCGAGACGTGATGGCACAGGGTCTCGTTTTAAGTTTCCTTCTCTTGCGGCTGGGTTTTCGGCCTTGTCATTTCTTTTTGTCGGGTCTTACTACACCCTCAGGATGGAATTGGGTGACACTATGTATTCTAAATTCGTCATCAGACGGACTATTTGTTATATATACTTATTTGAGGGAATTTGTGATATTCCTATGTATGTTTTTCTGTGTATTAAGCTTCGAAATAAATCCCCCTGCAGCGGAGGCCGATATAATGGTTTAACTAGGCTCAATAAAATCTTGAGCCAAATTATGCGTTGAATTATTAATTTTCTCTTCTCCAGGACTAGAGTTCCTACCTAGACATCTTTAGTGATTTCTTGCAACATCTGGGTGGAACTGCATTTATAGGTCTGCAATGCCAGAAATTACGACATTAAAGGCGCATTTTCACTAGGCGACATGTCGCAGATATTTGTTGCTCGACATTCATAAAGTTGTGGGATGACTCGTTCACATTGGCCAGTCGTGATCAGTATGTCACCGAGGATGTAGTGGGAAGAAGTAGGAATTCGCGCGCGTCGACGCTCGCAGACCATCGACTAGTGATAAGTTGCGCGACCCGTAAATGTCCCAAGCGACGTCGGGCGACATCGCGGGGGACACGTGAATTTCGTGTTGAGCGACAGAGTCGCGCAACAAATGTCCCGTAATGAAAATGCGGCTTTACTCTCCACTCGTATTCCATGTGTAGCCCTTATCGTAGTACAAGCGCGATGTTGCGATGTGTTGCAGAAGTACTGGCGGGCGACGCACCCCGCGCCGCTGGCCAGCGCACCCGCCGCGCAGCCTCAGCACGCGCGGCACCCACACCACGTCGCGCAGCCTGGTGAGCATTCGGACATACTCTACACACACACAGGCACACGTATTCTGTCTTTCTCTAATTGTGTATTAGCGTATAATGAAATTAAACGATTACGTGGGTTTTTTTAATGACGTCACAATCACAACTCACCCTTACTTCTCTTGCTTTATGCATTTTTGTGATACGCAACACACAGCTTACTCCACCGTACTCTTCTTGGTAAATTTTCTACTAACTGAACTTGATTATTAAAAATAACAGTACTCAGGTGATTAGAAATATCTTTCTGAATTTTAGACTCGGATTTTTCCTGCTAGAATTACGTACGAGTTTAGTACTTATAAAAGCATCAGTTCTTTTAAAGACTTGGAATAATATTCATAGATACCTAAGCTATCACCATACAATAATCTTCTCAACAAGCAACAGTACTATTAATTATTCCTGTACTAACATGGAATTAGTAAGTTAAGTTATTTATTGAAAGTCTTTCTTCTAATTTATGTATTTAAAAATAAATAAATGTTGTCTTAGCTTTTAAAATACTAATGTTGTATCGTATATGTCTAACCGTGAACTGAAATCTTTTGAACCCCCTGCTCACTCCGGAGGGCATCGGGAGAGGTCCGATTCGTATAACTACGAAAGAGAAAGAGGTACTATAACTAAAACATTTTGTTTATGTAGTGGATTTAGGTATATCTTAATTTGAGATCAAAATGCAAGACCAATTAAAACGTTGCTTAAGTGAATTAATTGATGATAATACATTTTATTCTGTCTGTCTTATTCTTGGATCTCAAATTAACTCTCAAACATAAATTAATGTGTATCTATTTAATGTAAAATATGCTTTATTTTTATTGTCACAGATACTTATTTATGTATATTTTTATTTATTGCAGGTATATTCTCACTGCCATTACATCTTAGTTCATTTGTCAATGTCTACTAATAATACTTGATTCAAATATGGACTATGAATCTAATTAATTACAAGATATATTAAGACATTGTTTTCCTGTGTGGTGAGTTATCTAAGTACAGTCCGGGCCAATCTTTATGACCGCTCTGAATGTAGCTGCATTACGCTGCGTAGAACACAAAATCAGGTATCAGCGGGACTTACGCGGGGCGTGGAGGCAGGGCACCCCGCGCGCGCCGTTTCCCACCCGAAAGCGCCCTCCCATCCGGCGCGTTAGTGTGAGTGACTTACGTTCCTATTGGTTAAAAAATGTACGATGCGCAAGTTCGTACCCACCGCTACATTCAGAGCGGCCATAAAGATTTGCGCGGACTGTACCTTAGACAGTTATAAAGATATATTCAAAGCATACTTTCTTTGGGATACCGTCTTTCGAATCGTCAATGTCATAGTCCATAGTTGCAGCTCGAACGCGAACTTTGAATGTTGTCATAGATGTTGCACTCCCTCCCATGCTACTGAAATTAGAGTTCCCAACGTATCAATTATTCCGCTAATATAGTACTTTGTTCTAGTTAGACTGACCATATGCCGTAAATCGTCAAAATTGTCTGTATATAGGATGTAACAAAAACCCTATATCAATAATGAAGGTTTTATAGGACTACACATATTTGTATATGTGTGGGACAAAACTGCAGGAAAACGAAGGACAGAAAACCCAACAAACTTTAAAGAACCATAGCAGACCCGGCCACACGTTGGCTAAAGATTTTGTTATATTGCATTTGACATAAACATACATTAATTTAATTTTTAACATAGCGCCATCTGTTGAATACTTACTCAATCCAGTCAAATGATATCGCCATCTGTTAAAATCGTTTGGAGCTAACATATAATTGTGACTGTCACATAATTTGCAATAAAATAATATTGCGACTATAAATTGAGATGTAAGCTATCCTATCTTTCAAGTTAGATCAAGCTGCACACGTTGTGTAAATTTGATTTAAATCGGTTATGTAGTTTAGGAGTCCATCGCGGATAAACAGCGTGATACGTAATTTATATATGTCAACGGAAAACAACAAGAACCGGAAATTTATAAATTTCCTAGGAAATTTATAAACGTCCGTAGGATTCCAAACGAGAGATAAATTGTATTATTTTACGCCCACATTTTCGGAAATTTATAAACTTACGACGTCTCGTCGTAAATTTATAAACTAACGGATATCCATTCGTAAGAGTCTAAACGGTTCGACCAATCACAGTAGAGCTTTTAATTTTACGCTACTACAAGATACGGCAAATAACACACTGTTCTCTGATTGGTCGATGTTGATAGTGGCATGCTTGTGTCCATAGACATAGGTACAATTAGACTTGCCAAACTATAAATTTATCAGTACCTAACAGTATTTTAAAACTAGGTAAGTACCTATAATACAGGGTTACTGTTTTACGTAATATGCTAATAACCCCTACTTCACTCTACCAAAACAAAACAATAGAAATCGTGTGAAGTTAAAGAGGTTTATTTAAAAAAAACAATCATAAAACAATAAAGCCGACATTCTGCCAAAAAAAAAATAATATAAAGTTTAATTTCAAAAAATTCGTTGTCCTCAGGTGAATTGCCAAACAGACGCTAAGTACTTAATAAAAAATGATTAAAAACATGTAACAAATTAAACATAACAAAATAAGTATTTAACTTAAAAAACCCCTGACATCGGACTGCAATATGGCTGAGTACACTCTCAATGTTCCCTACATTGAGAGTCTACTCAGCCATAAATGTCGGGTACCAAACTTTTTGATATCTGTTTCATTGATACCGTTACAATGAGTCCAAACACATTTACTGTAATTTGGTAAGGAGTTGGGTATCCTATAGATTCCTGATGATGCAGCAGTATCAGGTCTATGTTACCACAAGTAGACAATATCGAACAATAGCGGCGGAAAGGACGGAGAAGGAACACGTGACTTATTTAACCAATCAGAGCGCCCATGGCGTTTGGTTATTGCTACATATTATTTTACGCGTGAGTTCAGTAAGTTTATAAATTTCCGAAAATGTGGGCGTAAAATAATACAATTTATCTCTCGTTTGGAATCCTACGGACGTTTATAAATTTCCTAGGAAATTTATAAATTTCCGGTTCTTGTTGTTTTCCGTTGACATATATAATAAGATTTTTATACTGAACTGATTCTTTCGATAGGCTTTACCCTCACCTCGGTTTTTGTTACACTCTATATAAAAAATAGACCAGACCTCCATAGATTCAAAGTTGGGAACCCTAGCTGACAGATGGAATGTCTGTGACTCCGGCACTCACGCCACCCTGTTCATTTCAGTACAAGCGTCCGGACAGGCGCACTAATAGCTGCCGAAGACAAAATTCCAGGTGTTTATTTGACCAGGCGCGTCCCGTCCAGGTTGCATACAGTTTCTAGCTGCCCTCGCCCCTATAACCGCTTGATCGTTTGAGGGTGACGCTTCTACTAATCACTTGGAATGACCAGCTGTTTGAGTCTTAGCAGCTGAAGGTCCCGAATCCAGCTGCATTTAACAGCGTCAGATTTTCGAATGAATCTAACTTAGAATGTTTTGTTTCCTTCAAACTTTTGGGAATCGGTGTGATTGACGCTAAATACCTCCAGCTAGTACCTGCAGTTAAAGTGGGAAATATTTAACCGTTTCATCAGATATGTAATTTTCATAGGTTATTTTTCGTTAAGATCTGAACGGTTTGGTATTGCATTGGAGGGTTTCCATAAACGTAACAAGTCTTGCCATTGTATAACCTGCCCTCGGCATTCCATTGGTTTCACCTACTGTCCACAATTTCAATTTCATGGCCACCTCATGAAGTTCTGTCTCCATAACATCTTTTCACTCGGTTGTCAAAGATCAACCACGTTCTTAAACCTCCGGCCGGCCCTCAAGTTGTACTGTTCCACAGCCTCTCCGAAATCCCCACCGTCGGCCGAAGTGGTGATACCTTGCCCGGGAAAAGTGCGAAATTCCGGCGGGATCGTCACGGAGACGCCCTTCAAATTTGTTTCGTAGACCACAGGGTCTTCTATGCCGGAGGTCCTTCAGTAAGTCGGGTGCCCCTTCCCCGTTTCCTACTATGGCACGTGTAGCCCCTCCCAATCCCGGTGCGATACAACGGTATCGGTGTGAAACGGTATAAAATATTGTTTGCAGTTTGAATCGTGTGTTTTGCGACTGATTGAGTGCGTGTGTTTATTTACGGATAGATCGTAGATTTTGGTTTTTATTTATGCCATAGTACCCCAATCGACACTGAAGGCGCAAACTGTCGCAGTGCGTTTTCAGAGTGGATTGGTGGCAAAGGCCTGACGGGCGGTGTGTCGCAGGAGGGCGCCGCGGCGCGGCCCGGCCGGAGCGGCTGGACGAGGAGTACTACGCGCGCGGCGGGGGGCGCTACCCGCGCGACTACGCCTACGGCCCCGACTACCCGCAGCACTCGGGCCACGCGGCGCCCCACGACGCCTACGGCCACGACTACACGCGCGAGGCGTACTCGCGCGACGACTACGGCCGCGAGTACGCGCGCGACGAGCGGGAGCGCGGCCGCCGCGACCGGGAGCCCCCCGACGACTACGGGCCGTCGCGTCGCGCGCTCAACGCGGTGTAGCGCCGCGCTCGCCCGTCGCTCTCGTTATCGTATGATACTATACTAGGACCGGAGGTCTTCGCCGGACGCGTGCTTGCTGGCGAACTTTCGCGGCACTCGCCGTGGCGCCGTCGAGGGCCGCGGCGGGATGTACGCGATAGACGCTTTATTTCGACGCTTCCAGGCTTGATTCTTGTGATTTTGGCCCGCGGCGTTTGTTTCGCGGCTCGGGTCCGTCCGAGTGGGACCTCGGCTCGATCCGAACGCGGGTCTCTGCGAGACCTTAGTCTTAAGGTACCTAGATGATACTGGACTATCCGTAAAGCAGATTTCTTATAATTTGGCCTCTGCCGTAGCTCGGGCCCGTGGCGTTCTCGCGCCGGCTCCGCGTCGATTGTATAAATTTGACATACTAAGTGAGGAGGTGACTTTAGTACCGTTAGATATTATATGTTTCCCATTTTTCGAACATACTCTGTAATTATATTGCATCGTCTGTACTTCATTGTTGCAATCATTTGTAAATAAAATACTTTATATCGAAGATTTTTTTATATTTTACAATGTTGTACCATCATTCGTAAGCATAGTAAATTTTTAAGTGGCTGACCAAAATATGATTCCACTACAGTCATTCTGTATTATTACATAGCTGCGACATCTATTATTAAACATTGTAAAAGATGCTAATTTATTTTACAATCTTTTTTGGAGTGCTGTAGTGTTAGCTGTACCTAATATTTGCCGAGTTTGATTTACGGGAGAATCACAATAACCACTAAGTCCGTGCAAGCTGAGCCGATAACAGCAGTTATTTATAGCTCCAACAACGTGTAAAATTATTATAAGTTGAAATTGTAATAAATAAAACTACATATTTTTTTTCAAAACATATCGCAGTTTATTAGACGTTTGTGAAATAAATTCGTTGATGCTCCAACACGCTAACATGGCGCACACTGTAGCCGCCATAAAATAAATTAAACATCAATTTGCGTAACAGTTGTTAAATAAATCAATTTTTCATAATTAATAATCAATTTATTACCGCTCGTGCCTCTTTGGTGTCTACTAGCTAATTAAAATTAATATTATATACATTATGTTAAAATTACTAACTAATAGTTGCAAATATAGTTGATACGAAGTAATAACCAATGTAATTGAAAAGTACCTGACTTCAATCTATAGGTTTGAAAACTTATTTGGGCAAACAAACTCTCATAGAGTAGAAAAACCCTTATAATAAAGATAGGTACATACTCGTACATCAGATCCCACACTAATTCAAGCACATAAAAACGTCAATAATATCTTCAGCTTAGTCCGTAAATGACCAGTTATTAAGCCATGCCTACTACAGGAAGGATATAGATAGTAGGTAAACCTTAATACACATTTCCGCGCCATTCCATTAATTTATGGTCTAAGCCAAAAGATCGCAAATACTGTCGCTCCTATCTGACAAATTAACCATTCTTAATCTAAAAGGTATATTTTAAAAACATTTTAGTTTAAACAAAATTGTCGTCATTAAATCATGGATAAAACTCGGGACTTTCCTTCCTGATTCAACGTATGTACTATTACTAAAAACTGCCATATTTTAGGTTATTCGTTTTAAATATTGCAACATCTCTTTGGTATCACACGCTGTAAACCTTATCTGAGTATTGACTTAAATACAAAAACTCGTAAATTGAAATGTCTTGTGTTTTACAAGTTATCATTTACAAGTTATTGTCCGAACGAGATATTGCAGGATCATAAAAAATTTCTCTACATTTTTTTGAGCAAAGACTAATTGTCTTGATGGTAGCGCTACTGTAGCAGTACGATAAGGTTACTTTAAAAAAAAAACGCGCATAACTAGGTTATTTTTCACCAAAAATATTTCATTTACAACTGTAACAGTTTAACCCTTTAGCTTTTTCTTAACACCTCATCGTCTCTGTCAGACATTTTTCATATTGTTACTCCAAGTCTCCATGCAATTTTCAGTGAAAATTTATCACTCAGATAAGGTTCAAAGATACACAAAATTCCAACCGACCATATTTACAATTTACACAAACCGAACCTTATTTACACTTCACAAGAGTCGCTTTCTCACTGTCCCTTTTCGGCCTTTGGCCGTAGATCTACATCTTCGAAGCCTATTTAAGTGCACGGCTAGTCAGATGTAGAGATAATCGTTCTTTGTTTCCCGGCAATAGCTTATGCTGGGGAACTTGTAAACAGGGCTATATCTTCTTTTATCACTGTCAGATTCTAAAGAGAGCGCTGACAGAGCTCTAGAAGGTTCTTCGTCCTCGGAAGCGGATTCTTCTGGAGGTGGTAGGCTTCGGGGAGGCAGTGGAGGTGCGCGGGGATTTCTTCTGACCCTGAAGTGAGAGTCGCTATCGGCTGGCCAGCCACGCTGCACTTTGAGGGGGAGATCGTCTGGATGTAGTTTTCTCTCGTACTCTTGCGAGGGGCTTACCTGGAAATTGATGATTTCAAACATGATTAAGGGGAGAAAACTTAATAAACACTGGTCGTAACTCGTACCAATTTAGACTGCTTAATGTGAATCTAGCGTTGAGAATCTCGCCTGATAATTTTTGATAGGACTATAAAAGACTACTCAGCCCTTACAAGACCCACTGCTGAGTCGGGCCTCCTCCAATTACCTAGAGGGTAATTAGCCTACTATGCCACGCTGGCAAGACTGGTTGGCTCATGATTTATGTCAAGTTTTCATTCTCTTGGGCCGGGGAGATCTGCCTCTTACGTTACCCTCAGGATAAAATGAGGTGGTGACACTGTGTATTCTAAATCCGTCACCACGCGGACAGTATTCCTCAATAATTCTCCGAATAAAACCGTACCTCATATAGAGAGAACCTCTCGACGCCCTCATTGGAGTCATAGCAGTGGAGCAGTATGGCCAGCACCTCGTCCGCCGTGGTCCTCTCACTTGTCAGTAAGCACTTATACTGAGAAGACGACATCAAAGCAGAGTCGTAAATCTTTATCAACCCGCCGGGGCGCATCTGAAGGGAGAACCTGGAACGAAGCAAATGTAACCATTAGAGCATGTTTAGCAAAATGGGCTTCATCAGAAAGCTCAAAGTCATACAAAGGGCAATGCAGAGGGCTATGCTCGGAATTTCCCTGCAAGATCGAATCAGTAATGAGGAGATACGCAGACAAACCAGGGTCACCGACATAGCCTAGAGGATTGCTGAACTTAAGTGGCAGTGGGAAGCAGTGGATGCGGGCGGTTCAGGACCGGCCGGGAAACAATTTTATTTTAAGTTATGACAATTAATAACTGATGTCATGCAATGTTTTCCCGCAAAAGCGAATATGTACGTTAAATGTTTGGATTCAGGTCTGGGCTGTAAACCAGCGCTGGGTGAAGCTGTGCCAAGTGCAGCTCCCTCAGCAATTGCCGAGCCCACGCCCGTTGCCAGTGCTTAATTTTTTTAAATCCTAAAATAATAAACACTTGGATATGTAGTTAAATTGTGGTGGTTGAACTTGGTTAAATTGCAGCTTGTGTTGAAGTAAAACATTGGAATAAACCGCGCACAAAAGCCATTGAAACGACATAACATGCCTCGAACAATACGAACAATGGGGCATGATTGAAATTCGATAATGCCACACTCTGTAATACCAGTGTTCAGTGAGCAGTATACCGCAAAGTAAATTTATATGTACAAACTAGCTGCAGGCCCCGGTTGCACCCGAGTGTATTTGGAGCCCTCGTCAAACTCAACATTTTACACTGAATCCTAAATATATTTGCAAAATTAAAATCGCATGAAGCGCAACGTGATTTTGGTTAAGCAGCATCTGGCTCTGCTGATTGCCGGATGGGTATTCATCATTTGTAACAAGCCGATGGTCGGTCCCGGCTGACGTTCTACAATCTATGGTAGTCGATGTCCATAACGCGACTGACTACCTGAGCCTGTTGAGTAAAAACTGACAGATGATCTGACCAAATAAATACTCGTAATTTGTTCACAGAGAGCAGACGCCTCTAATCTCTACTCCCATACATCATCATAACAACAGCACAATTAAGCTAAAATTCATAAAAGAAATATAAACTGAACATAACAACACCCATAACAAACATACCCCATTACACTCCAATAGCAACTCTTAACTGTCATCATACGAAGTAACACGAGACATACGGTCAATAAAGTGCTTTTAAGCATCTCTCAATACTTTTAGGGATCCGCAATCTCGTTTGACTGGTCAAAATTATAATGTTCATTGGCCACCGGTTCAGAATGCTGCTCTGCATGGAAGTGTGACTATAAAGTGTGTGCAAATGAACAAATGCACTTTTTTATTTTGGTTACGAGCTAACTAAAGTGTCATAACTCAAAAATGGAGCCCAGAGAACCCAAGAAAAGGTATTCGACTCAGTTTATTAAGCTTGTAATTATGACATTAGCTAGTTGGTATTTTTTCTAAAAAATCTGATTTAGAAAAACGTTGATATCTATACTAATACCTTGTACTTTATTCATACTTCAAACTTGAAAATCATATTATACACAGAACTGCTTCTTTTGATTAGCCTTCACTTTGGCTATGGGGGTTTTGCAACACCCTGCATGATCACAAAGGGCCGAACATCATCCATATCCACATATTTTTAACTTCATTAGACTGTAGAAGTCACTGCTAACTTCAATTGACACGGACGTTAATTAGGATAGACTGTTTATGAACGTTGAAGTCGGTTTACATTTTTAGGATCTAATTGTTCGTGACATGCCACAACAAATGTCGCTGTCTCCTAGGGCTAACAGCCGTCATGTGTTGACGGAGTAGGAAACAGAGAGATACAAAAAATAACTTGCCGTCACTCTGTCTACAATCTCTAGAGATAGTTTAATTTTAAAAAGGAGAACGGTTATCAAAAATAATGCTATATATGTGGAAATTAAATTTATTTCGATACACGGCGGATAAATGTATCCGTGAATTCACCTATCTTATATTTTATTTTGAGATTATTTTTAATTGAACGTTCAATTGAACAATTCCTGTGACTGGCGAAATTATCCAGCATATATATGTCAGCCCGTATATGCAAATGTTTTTTTTCTCTTTTTAATTTAGTAGTGCGTCTTTGTCCGTGTGTTGACGGATTTAAAATACTTAGCGTTACCACCCCATTTCATCCTAGGGCGTTAGAGCCGACCAAATGATATGACAAGGCCGAAAACCTAGCCGCAAAAGAAGGAAAACTTGATAGGAAACCCTGCACCAACCCGTTTTGGCCTGCGTGACCTAATTCCCCTCCATGTAATGGGACGAGGCCCAACTCAGTGGCGAGCCTTTAAATTTTGTCAGATTTGCAATTTTTTGTCTTTGTATCAAGTAACATGAACGCGTCCAAAAAAGCGGGCGGATTTATACGGAACCCTTATATCGCCAGTGAAGCTGGCACTTCTATTTTTTTCATTTTTTATTAGTCGCTAGTGTTTTGTGTCCAGAATAGCCCGTGCCGGAAGCAGGGACGGGCGCGAGATAGAATCTTTTTCGGGATCGGCCGGTGGTGGTCTGTCTACCGTGGACTGCCTGTCGATGCTCACTGAAGTTTAATTGGGTGACGAGGATCTTGAATAGATATAATGTATTGAATGAGTGGCAGATTTAGGATACATCGTGTCAACACCCAATGCCATAGGGGGATGCCGACAAAAGGAAAAGATACGGCCGATAACCTACAGGCAATACAAGTAAAACTTGATCGGAAACCCTGTGCAAACCCGTGTGACCAACATGGCACAGTAGGCTAATTACACTCCATGTAGTTGGAGGAGTGTTTTTCTTGAACACCCCTATGTCCATTTTCTCCATGACCTATTAGTATTAGTTTAAAAATTTCGAATACAATAATCAATTTTATAACAAGGCCGTTCAGTTTTATTTTCGATTGTCAAACTGTGTCTTTATTATTGTCGCGTCTGCTCTGTCGTCCAAGTCTAGATAAGCTGTCTAGGGTTTGTTTTACGAATGGAATCAAGACTTTATACCACTTACTTAGAGTATCCTTTCGGATGACACGCTTGCAGCGCCGCGGGTCTTGCGTCATCGTCCAGCACCAACGTAGTCCTCAGTCCAGCGGCTCGCACCCTCACTTCCATGCTCAGGTAGAACAGCCTTGGGTCCCGATGACGCATTCGAAACTTGCCTAGGAGCGTGGCCACCACCTCACGAGCTCGAGTGCCCCAGGTCACAGACAGCGTCTTGTATTCAATGTCTGGTCGGAGGCAGCGAGCGTACACTTTGATCGTCGTCTGGAAAGATAGAGAAGTCACTTTTAGTAGGGTTATAGAGCTATTGGATAAGCGACTAGGTACTTAATATATGTATAAATCTAATATATAAATTTCTCGTGTCACGGTGTTCGTAATGAAACTCCTCTGAAATGGCTCGACCGATTTTCATGAAATTTTGTGTGCATATCGGTTAGGTTTGCGAATCGGACAGCATCTATTTGCATCCCCGAATATGTTAATGGTGGTCCATCACTAAATTTTATTTTGCGACATTTTTTTTGTTTTTAAAATACAGCATACAAAAATCCTTACAACCCTAAAATTTTCACCCCTCTACGATCAACCCCTATTTTTCTTTTCTTTCTTTATTTTTCTTGGATTCTATCAACTGAAAACTGAGTGCATATTTCACAAAGATAATATTTAAAGGTACCGTAAGATCTGAATAGTGTTCATAAATTTCCTAAACGGCATTTGTTAAGCGAAAATTTTACGTAAGGTGGCGTGACGATACTTGAGGTTTAAATACACGACTGCTACAGCTATGAGAAATTGCCATAACTATAAATTGTCGTATTTCGGGAACAAAATAATCACAAACTGCTAACGAAACAATTTAAGCAAGACAAACCTGATCACAACCGGACCTAAAGCCTCAATGTCACTACCTTTTCTCAAAGGTAGGAGAGTTATCCCTTTCTAAAATAAAGATATGTCGAATGCAAATGACATAGATAGTTGGATATGTGAAGGCATTGTATAAATAAATGTAAAGTACAAGCGTAGGCTTCGTTGGTCAAGAAAGGTAGTAAAATGCAGGAGTTGTCCTTATCTAGGAATACTTAACATATACTTTAAGTGAGTTTCATGAGATAACTTGCGTCTTTTTGCTACTGTTCAATGTTTTCATGTTCATAGGAACGTTTGACTATTATTAATGGCTACACATTACTGTGCATTTATTTTCATAGCAGTTTATACTTATTATAAAATTGTGCAGCATATTGCACAATTTTGTACTATTAATACGCGTTTTAAACTAAATTTTATTTATCGTAACGTGCAAATAAATTTAGCTACCGGGCCGTCACTTTGCAAACGGTTATCAATGGGTAAACATCAGATACCGTAATAAAATAAAATTAGGGGAACTAAATTCGAGAGCACGTACGCCCTAATATGTAGCTAGTTTAAATTTGTATCGTTTGTAACGTGAATTTATCAGTAATAATGAAATTGGTTTTTCTAAAAGTTTTACGATGTATTTTGTGTTTCTAATTAATTATCAGATAGGAAAATAATAACTTTATATGTTTATTTTCAAAGACGATTTATTTAATTCATTCTACATTCGTTTTTACTCGATCAAGCTCTAAATCCATGTACATTACGGACAGTATTTTAAAATCGTGTAAGAACGAATTGCCACACTTCCAACCGGATACAAGACAATCAAGTAAATACGGACACAAATAATACCAATAGATCGTTGTAATAATCTTGCTGCACAGAACGCAAAGATTGCAGAAAATCCACATTCCCACGCACACCTTTCCCACGCAACACCATTTTAAACACTGTTTAAAGTGCACAAGTGAAAAATAGGAAAGACTAAAATCGATTTCCATTTTCAAAATTACTCACGTGTATGTTATGGGGATGAAAAGCTAAACGCATACGCGGCGCGGGAGTAGGAACAGCCATGACGCGTGCGCACGATTCGAATCGCGGACTATACTGAGCGTAGCTTTGCGGCTTTGGGCTTGGAGGGGTAGGATTGGACACATCTGTCACTCGTTTCCTGATAAAAATGTGATATATCTGGTGGGAATTACAACTATAATGGCCGGTCACTTGGTATATATTATTTTGAAATTGAATTAAACGGTAAAGTGCTGTTGGCGTTATGATAAAGAAACCTTGGTTAGTGTAGGATACGTATTACACATCTTTATCTTGACGCATAGAACTTAAATAGCGATTGACGGTTATTGAACTTATTCTACTACAACAATTCAGCTCATACGCTGGCCAGACGGGGTGGCTCAGGGTTCGTATCAAGTTTTCCTTCTCTTGCGACTAGCTTTTGGCAATCGACAAGCATACCATATTGTCGTCTCTGTCGTAAGAGACGACAATATGGTATTCCTTAGGATGGAATGGGGTGGTGAGACAATGAATGACACAAATACCTATAATTAAAATGTTGCACACAGGATACAAGAACAGATTATAATATTTATTATGCAGCAGTGAAAGTCATAATCATCATTTCAGTCAAAAGACGTCCACTGCTGGACATAGGCTTTCCCGGGGATTTCCACGAAGGCCGATCCTCAGCCGCCCGCATCTATCGCTTTCCGGCAAACTTAACCAGGTCGTTGGAAAGCGAAGCCAATGAAAATTTGGAATTAACCTCTCGTCTCTAAGTTGGAGGAAGCTCTTGAGGCTGAGCTGGTATGTAAAAAGTGTCAATATGTCCACAGCAAAGCTCTTAGCCGTACTTGAATCGTTCCATAAATTATATCACAAAACATCAGTCACGTAATTCAATCAATCAATTCAGCCTACAAGTGTTCGTCGGTACAGCGATGCGCCCCCATATAAGGTGCCGCAGGCGTCGGAAGCTCCCATGGCGAGGGGACAAAGGTAAACCGACACCACCTGCCCCTCAAATCCGGGAAGTGAAGGTCGTGTTACAATTCATTGATTTGCATTGTTCGATTGGATATCGCAAGGTTTTCCTGTAAACACTCCTTTGTGAATGAATAGATGGTACACTTGAAGATTTATTGTGTTCTTTTTATCAGCTATAAAGTATGTAAAGCTATCTGTTAGTAATAATTGCCTGCCTTGTGAGCAACAAGGGGTTGGATGTATCCCGGTTGGATTCCGGGGTTGATGCCTTCGACACTTTTTTTTTTTGTTGCCCTGAGTAAAATCCTTTATGGACTTCTCATCAGCCTGAAGATGGCCGACGGGGGAGTGTGGGAATCTCCTCCAGAGTGGAGGCATACCCACTAAACATCTCCGGGGTGTTCCTTCTCATGGTTTTAGGTGCAGCGCCGTGGGCACGATAGTTAGAGTACTGCCTTACCACATTGATGCCTTCGACCCTACGCTTGCGTGATGGACAGTAACGACAGTTCTAAAATGGAGCAGGCAATTCAAGGAAATGCCCTGTCGAGCACCGGCTCTCAAATACACACGACGAAACACAGTAAAACTGCTTGGACTTGGAGAAAAAATACGTAATTTAGTAAAACAAACGCCCTATTTGTTGCTAAAACAAATCTTGACAACCAAAATTCTTGAGAAAATATTTCTTGGTTACCTAAAACTACACCCTCCAGCTTCGCACTGCCATATTACTTTATACGTAGGTAAAATGTTGTTGCATATAATGCGAAATACTCGCTTCACCGCTCCGATTTTGATGACCCAAACTGCACGGACAAAATCACTCTACTTTATGGAAGAATAATAAGTTATTTACCGTTGTTATTTCTATAATAATATAGTCACTATTATTATTATTTCTATAATCACTATTAGTAATCACACGTTAAGCTTGTAAAAGTATTCACATTTTTTAATATACATCAAGGAAATTATATAATTATACATTTATAAGAGGTCATTGTAGTCCACAGAAAAATTAGATATTTATCAAATTTTAACAAGACACACGTGGATTAACAGAGTTCGTAAAATAATCAAATTGAGATAAAAAAGGTCTAAACCAGCTGTCAATGACCGCTAGAGGTCGCTGTAACATCATTCATAATCATTGATCAAGCATCGGAAATGCAACCTACGCCTACTGACTTCAAAATACTGCCAAGAGCGTGTTGAGTAACAATAGAAAAGGGGTTCGTTCGAGTTTCTTGTCACATCTCAAAGACCCTGTGAACTGGTTTGATGACGCTATACCTATTGATTATAAATTGAAATGTTTATTTGTCTTATCATCATAATTTTAGCTAAATAAGTCTAATGCTATACATCGACAGCAGCATTCCGAACCAGTAGGAAATTTAGTATGAAATTGTACTTAGGGTTGTGGGTAGAGAGACTAGCACCTAGCGCGGGATAAAGGCCGAAAGGTAGGACCGATAACTAAAATATAGCACTTTTGTAAAATAAACTCTTGTAATTCTTTTTATGTTACATCATGACAGCATAGCCTGACACAAACTAACATTCCATTTTAAAAATATAAATTATTCTAATCCGATAAATAAAAAAAATTAATATAAAAAAGGTTGCATTGCCTGTCAGCAACAATGGTAGTTATAAACATGGCAGTTTATATCCGCCATGTATTTCTCTAAAATAATTTATTGAATATAACTATTATTCATATAAGTACCCAACAATCGCTTTAGTAGCTAACTAGCGACCCGCCCCGGCTTCGCACGGGTGCCAGAACATCTAAAATATTATGCATACATATAAACCTTCCTCTTCAATCACTCTATCTATTAAAAAAACCGCTTCAAAATCCGTTGCATAGTTTTAAAGATTTAGGCATGCTTAAATCGGACGGACAGACGACAGTGACTTTGTTTTATACTATGTAGTGATAGTGATAACAAATAACCGTATTGAAATTTAATTCTAATGTACAATTAATATAATTCAATTTGCAACACTCCATTATGCGACCCGTCTGATGCTAAACTGGTAACCCTAAAAAGTACGCGTCGCACGCGCACCTAAAAGAAAGTATCGATAAAACTATCTTCGTATCTGTTCGGACGTCCAGTGAACTTGAATCGAGTCGGCGGGAAACGCAAAAAGTGCCACCGGACGAGCTCGGAATGCGGCACCTACCGGCCGACCCCTCCAGCATAACTGACACACGGCCAAACTGTGAACTAACAAATCACGAACGAAAGTACAGCTGATGTGCTAACGGTGGCGCTGTCGCATGGGTCAGATTATGGCGGTTATGCAAGTGGTAAGGCAGAAAAGCAAAAAGTGTAAGCTATAGTGGATTAGAGGATGGCCTTGGAAGCTGCACAAATTCCTAAGACCAGATCTTATATTACTTAAGATTTTACTAGTACAGACCATCCTACCAACTATCTATGATGTACCGATCGGGTTATCTGGCGACTCGAAGGAGTCTGTCACCGAATGGTCTTCCTACTAAACCTCTTCTGGCCTCACAATCTATTTACCTCCCACATGTAGTAGAGGAACTAGGTTTTCTCGAAGGTTGATCGAGGAAATCAGGTTTACCACCCGAGGGTGGTAAACCGGATCAGGCGAATTGGTATAGAGTTTAAAATTGTCATTCTCTTTTCCTAGTTACCCTTAAATAAATTTTAATGTTAAGACCGAGCACCTTGCTGCACGAGAAAAAAAACTTGATACGATCCTGTACCAACCCGTCAACGTGGCAAAATAGGTCAGTTTCCCTTCTGTAGTTGGAGGAGGCCCGTCTCAGCAGTGGGTCATTTATGGTCTAAGTAGTTGAGCAGTGGTGACTTTTCATTGTATGGTTTCTGAAATTACCTGGTAGTCCCCATTATAAAGCAATAAAACAAACGACGGATGCTAACGATCATTACTCTCAAAAGTGACCACGAAAGACCACACAAAGAGTACCTACTCTACCTATCTCATAACAAAATACTGCAACGTAAAACTAAGTTTTATAATAAAAAAATACACATATGCAGCACGAAAATCTAGGTATTAATTCAATTTCTTTACGTAGTTTTTAACACAAAACTCTTATAAATCGTCATATTTTCAGCTGTCCCACTCTAGTTTGTACACACACACCCATCAGTCATATCTACATTCACACCTTTTATACGCATTTCTTAATTGTAACTATATTTATTGTACCTACATTGGTTGGTACTTTTATGTACAAGTCGGCGACAGTGGGCCACCCACGCGTATCATTATTATTCAGTGAATGCAGTGGATACCAAAACAGTGTAATTTCCCATATCGTTACACAAGATCGTGACAATACGCAATACGTCAGTAGCTGGCTACTATTTGTGCTGTACGGGGAAGTGTGTCAAATTTGAATTTTCCTCGCTAATTGTAAACATGCGGTCAGAAGTAGTAAGTATTGCATTATTGACGCCATATCTGTTTTGTTTGCAACTTTCAAAAGATATTGCAGCGCAAGTTTAAAGGAAGTCTTAGATCTATATTTTTTTTCTTTAAAGAAACGTAACCCCTGCACTAGGTATAACCTGTGTCGCGGGGGCAGTTTACAAACATGTAATTCACGAGCACAAATGACACCCAGACTCCGAGCCAGTGCCTGTGGTTTAGACAAAGACACTTGCCCGACCCCGGAATCGAACCCGGGACCCGGTGATCCAAAGGCAGCACATCTAACCACTAGACCAACGAGGCCGTCTAATATTTTAATAAGCGACACTAAATGCTCATCTGATGATAAGCATTTGCTGTCGCTTAGAGTCGATTGCAGCACCAGGGATGTCTTTCACCTGTCGCTGCTATTACTGCTACTCAGCCCATACATGACCCACTGCCGAGTCGGGCCTCCTCCAATCACAGGAGAGAAATTAGCCTACTGTGCCACGCTGGCCAGACGGGTTGGCACAGGGTTTCATATGAAGTTTTCCTTCTTTAGTCCGTGTGGTGTCGGATTTAGAATGCGTAGTGTCCCCCATTACACCCTAAGGGTGTCGTAAGAGCCAACAGGAGGAAAGTTGTTAGGAAACATGTCAATTTCCCTCCGTGAACTTGGAGGAAGCCCGACTCAGTAGTGGGTCATATATGGGCTGGAATGATGATCAATTGAAGGAGGCCCGAGTCTGCAGTGCCAGCACGCCCCCCACAGCAGTGGGTTTGCAGGTAGGTTTTCGTCCTTGTCATTTCCTTCTGTCGTGGGATGGTGACACCGTGTTTTCTTAATCCGTCAACGCACGGACTATATTTATTTATTTATTCGTCCTTCTTACAGCTATCATTAAAGGTGTTTTTTCCCCCAATGCGATAGTGTACTAAATCTATAATTTTTTTTTTTGTAACAATAATGTCTTTCTTGTGAGTTCACTCAGAGAACAACTGAATATGTCCACCTCCCCAGCTATAAGGTTTAGGGTGCGGCATGCGCGCGTCAGTGGTGCCTCCCGCAGAAGGTTTGTTCGACCGCTCGGCTCCATAATTAGCTTTGGCTGTCGAGGCCGCCAAATGAAGCGGTCCGGTACACAGAATCCTACCTGAATTTAAAACTAGATACGATTTTGCCATATTGCCGTAGTTTCCGCTACCTGTAACGTACCATTTTTTCGGGGGTAAACACCGCGATGTTCTATCCACGTTTGCCCGGGGAGGGCTGGTGTAGGGCGTCCCCCTACCCATTGAACATTCCCCGGTGTACCATTCATGGCTAACTGCCCCAACCTACCACAAAGCTGTAGATTACCTACCACAAAGCGTCCGTGTGTATAATGCTCGTTACGTACACCCACGCGACCTGTAATGGCGACTTATCAACACCTCCCACGGCCTACGATAAGGTGTTCTGGCACGTGCTAACAGCCAGTTGTGAAAGCAAAGTGTTATAACGGCTACTGCGCCATATTCCGCGGGTTCGATTACCGCAAGATTAGAGCGGTATTATACATATAACTGGTGGTCTAGGGGTTAGATGCCGCCTTATATATCACAGATCCCCGATTCGATTCCAGGGTCGAGCAAGAGTCTTTGTGTAAACCAGAGGCCTTTTTCTAAGTCTAGGTGTCATTTGTCTTTTTCTAAGTCTAGGTACCGCGATACAAATTGTAGGGTTATTTAAAAAAAAACAGGCCCTAATGTGGATGGGCAATTTCTTGTAGATCGCCGTCTACGTTTCAACCCTTAAATGCCCCACTACTGAGACGGACCTCCTCCAAATTCATATAGGGAATTCATTTCTAGCTAGTCACACTGGAAAAGAGTATCTTGACTCGTTTTCCTAAATGGAAAGCCATCTCCACGCTTTCACTGGTATGCCCAATATTAGGGCCCACGTGCGCGTGCGTCTAATCGCCGGTAATTACGCGCGCACAATTAGCGTTTCCGCACTCAGTGATTTCCCATCAATTTTGGCGATAATCGTATGTTATGCTAATTATGCTATATCATTCTAGAATAATTATGGTTTTAGATTGAAGAAAGTCAATTAAACTATTTTTCATTTGAAAAAGCTCCTTAGGTATATTGTCACATTAGTCATTAAGTTAGACTGTTCGGCAGGAAGAATTTTAGTGGCCTTTTTGATATTTATAATAAGAAAAATAGACACAAGTCACACAGATTAATGACAGTAAGTATGCGAATAAATAACAATTATGAATTAATTAATTACGAATAATAAGCATATCAGAAATGTTTCAGTTCTTCTGACTTTTGAGTAAATAGGAATACTTATAACCAACACTATTTGGTTATCTCGGCCCTTTTAAATGACCCACTGCATAGTCAAACTTCCAAGTTCATGAAGAGGAAAAGCCTAATGTACCACGTAACATGTAGACAGTTTGGCAACATTATTAGAACTCGTCTTATAATTTAGCAAATTATATTTTTGACAATAATTTCCTAATATTTTAATAGCGCCTTTACATATTTTTGTTACGATCAATATTCTTACGTCGCTATAATTATTTTTATTCATTACTTCAACATATTATTCAAATTACTTCACACTATAACAGTAACCCCAATTATCTATACAACTAACGCAATGCGTGACTAATCGTCTAATCAGAGGTAATTAGGTTCAAATCCGAAGTTTGGAGCGGATACACGAATCAAGATTGCCTTTCTATCAATAGACCAGATGAAAAAGATGTATAATCTTTTGAAATGCTACCCGTATCTATTTTAAGCATTCAAAGTGTATAGTAGTTTCATTGTCAAAAAGTGACCTTTCAAGCCGTCAAAACGTTTGGATCTTTTTTTTAAAACCGGATTATTTATGTTTAATAAATCACGTAAATAGATAATACGCAATCAAATCCAAAAATATTGACCGTAATAAAATAAGCTTTTGTTTTTCGGGTAATATATTCAATGTTTTTCTAAAGTAACTTCGGACTAGGCACCGCGACCGAGCGTGCTTCCCATTTCCTAATTTCCTGCTCGTCACACCTCATTCGGCCCAATTTAGTGGCGTCCTGTGCCCGACGCGGGGCCACTAAATGAGCGACGCCCGGGACTTTATTTACCCTGCCTTTAGGGAATGGCCGGATTATGTGGGACTCCAGGGCGCGTACCCACGAAATGACGGCTATCCTAAACTGCCCGATTCCAGGGCCACGGGATTCACTGCTCCCGGCCGGGGGAGAATGCTCCGCCACCATGGTGGGCCTTAGCCCGCCTCGTTGAGTTGAGGCCTAAGCTATATATATATGACAGCTCTCTGTTTCACCACTACGAGGCCCGCCCGGAACGCAGCGCAGCTTTTCTACCGGGGACGCCCGGGACACGACCCAAGTGATATTATATAAAAAAAGTTTATGTATATAAAAAAATATTCGCTTAAGTTTCTGTTCTTTGATGAAAATGCAAGTGTGTGTACGATTTATACTGTGTAGTGATTCATTGAATAAATAGTATCGCCACCACATTTCATCCAGAATGATCTACGAGCTGACAAAAGGAAATGGTAACCTAGCTGCAATAGAAGGAAAACTTGATACGAAACCCGATGCCGACCCGTCTGGCACAGTAGGCTAATTACTCTCTAGTAGTTGCAGGAGGCCCAACTTAGCAGTGGGTCATTTATGGGCTGGGATGAAGTCTTTACACAGCAATGCATTGGAACAGAACATTCGAGGTCCCGGAATCCCGCATCGTGTAACTCAGCGATATTCCCTTGGGTCTGGATGTTATTTAAATCCGGGACTTACAAGTATTTAAATCTGGTTATCAATGTCTAAACGCATTCTTCATTATTATCACTATCACTACATAGTATAAAACAAAGTCGCTGTCGTCTGTCCGTCCCTATGTATGCTTATATCTTTAAAATTACGCAACTGATTATAAAGCGGTTTCTTTTAATAGATAGTGTGATTCAAGAGGAAGGTTAATATGTATAATACATGCACAAATGTAGATGTTCATCATTGCACCCGCGCGATGCCGGGGCGGGTCGCTAGTTAAATATATTTTACGTCCACGCTTTTTGATTCAATTTGTTAAGTCAACTATTAACTAGGCCTCAGTTCCAGTGTATATTTGTTTACAGTTGTTCATTGCAAATGTGAATTTTGTAGTCACGCCTTGCGTCTTAATGGATAAACATCAAAGCTTTTTTTAGATTTGTATGGATTTTAATTAAGCAACGCTTTATTTATTCTTTATAATCATCATCATCATCATTTCAGCCAAAAGACGTCCACTGCTGGACATAGGCCTTTCTTTATAATCTCTCTTTATATACATTCTTTATAATATTTAGATATAATGAATCGCTTCCTGCCCCGCTGCCTTCATAGCTCCAGTCGGGGACGCGATCATGTCTGCGAGGAAATTTTTATGTCATTTTATTTACGATTCAAAGAAACATAAAATTGGACAGGAAAGTGTTGCAGCCAATTTCGAGCGACATCACTTCATAATTTTAATACTAACATTAAGTTTAGCGCATTTTAAACAAATTGATGACATAACTAAATGTAGGCAAAACACACTTTTGGACGTATTGATATTGTCTGAGTTGTGGTTTTGAAGTTAGTTGAACAAACGAACCCAATACTAATGTAGGCTTTTTGTAGTGTAAATAATAAGTAACCCGAGGTATCGCCTTCATTTAGCCTAAGAAAAAAATACCGTACTGATTGAAGTCTCCCAAACAACTGTAATGCTGTCTTTTAGGTTTTTTTTTGTATACATTGACACACTTTAATTGACTCTCAGATTGCAGAACTCTACCACCAAAGACATCTCTTCACTACGTGTACCTGTATGTGGTATGACTTAGACTACATAACGTCACTACCCTATTCCATCCCGAGGGTGTCGTAAGAGCCGACAAAAGGAATGTGGCATATACATAGGCTAACTAGCCTCCATGTAATGGGAGGAGGCCCCACTCAGCAGTGGGTCATTTATAGTCTCAATAGTAGTAATAGTAGTATGGTGGCCATGAAATCCGAATTCCTTACAAAGCTTATCACATACATAAAATTATTTCCAGCTCCCCTCGACGTACAATTGTAGCTACTGCGGCGCCGGCGGCGCACGCGCCTGTGTTCCATTACTGGGACCATACGTTTATTTTTTTCGAGACAGATTTATAGAAATGTAAGTATTTTTCTGATCGAGAATGATAAATTGGAATGAAGTATGAAACAACCTATAAAAAAATAATTAAACAAACTGTTCGTCTTTTATCTGATGAGAGACGAAAGACTTGTGCGTAAATTCCGCATATCAGGATTATCGAAAAACAGTTATATACTAAGCCTCCGAAACCCCTTTTTTTGAAATATTCATAAAATCCGACTACTTGCATCTTACCTGACCTCTACTCGGTGAAAAGAATATTCCAACCAAATTTCAAGTCTCTAGATCTTATGGTTCCAGAGATACCGTGATAAGTCCATATTTCCATAGAATCCAACGAATTTAGACTCCAATACATATTTTATTATTATAGCGGCCATAATAAATATAGTAATCTAAGAAAATAAATAATTCCAAATGTTGTTGATACGCATATACATAATACTAGCTTTTGCGCGCGGCTTCGCCCGCGTGGGCTTCGAACCCGTGCATATTTTTTATGAAAATAAAATCGGTTATTGTGACTAAACTATGATAGTTAGATATGTGCTCTCGCGGACTTTTTTGTAGATCTTTTTAAGACCTACAAATCCGTAGTACATCATTTTGTTCTATTGTCAATAGTTTTTGCAGCGCACGCATAAATTGGTTTTCGATTTTACACCTTGGTTTACAAAATCGCAATTTTCATACGGATCCCTAATTCTTTTGAAAATAAAATATAGCCTATAACCTTCCTCGATAAATGGACTATCTAATACTGAAAGATTTTTTGAAATCGGACCAGTAGTTCCTGAGATTAGCGCGTTCAAACAAACAAACAAACAAACAAACAAATAAACAAACAAACAAACTCTGCAGCTTTATATATTAGTATAGATAATAGGTATTGTTTATCCCGTGTGGGGACGGGTCAGAATATAAAACTTCCCCACCGCACGCTGGGAAAAAACGCGTGTTGTAAAAGCCAACAAAACCCAGCACGCTTGGTGGTAGGATCGAATGGTCCGCCCGGCCAGCTACCACCCTCACATTTAAGTCCGGCGCCAAGCAGTTTTACTGTGTTCCGTCGTGTGTATGTGAGAGCCGGTGCCCGACAGGGCATTTCCTTGAATTGCCTGTCCCATCTTAGACCCTGGCGTTGCTTTCGATCACGCAAGCCTAGGGTCAAAGGCATTCAATTAATTGGTAAAAAACAAAAAAAAAAAAAAAAAATATCATGAAAGTTCTCATTTAGCAATAGCATTCCCCTTGTGATCGACAAATAATAAAATAATCCTACCTAGAACTAGAACACGCCCAAATGCGAATTTTGTCACTTAGGTGCAAAAATATTATACCTATAAAACTCTCTAAAAATTTAATAAAAAGAACTTACAACATAAATACGAGTATAACAAGACTGTCCGTTTAACACTGAAAATCATGGTGTCCCTATTTCCAGCGGATGTTTGCTCATGCGCACAGGAGCCATGTCAATTGCTCCAGTCAATTTGTGACCGGCGCTCATTGTGGTGAGTTACGCTTAACGGTAATCCATCTTAAGGTTAAATTCCTTAAATTGAAATTTCTGGAATGAGGAACCTTTCTTACAGGAAATGAACTGTTAAACAAGACGAAACATTTATCCATATATTTCATTCTAGAGCCATTACATGTAGTTACTAACCTAATACGGTAGTATAATAGTCAAATAAATATGTCAACCCCTTCCGAAATGTTCGAAGCAGCGTGTGCTTCGTCAGCGAAGACTCCTGAAGCAATGATGATATAATGGATGAAAAGACAGAAAGTACGGGTGAAAAAATTTCACTTCTGTTATATACTTATGTTTGTCATACTTCTAAACTTCGAAAGACGACATAATTAGCCTATATAGTGTGATCATGTAATTCTATTTGATGAATGTCTCGAGGGTAATTAGCCTACATGACTTATAGATCGGGTGTATTGTTGCCGGAGGCATAGAACTAAGTGCACTAATCTTGTACTGTTAGTTTTGATAGAAAACTAGAGCACCGTCGTTTGGTCATTATACTCGATAGTACTGCTAAAATTTAAGCATAAAAATATCTTTACATACAGAAAGCTAACCATGTCTAAACGGAGATTCATTTATTTTATTAAAAACTAGTGGCCCGCCCCGGCTTCGCCCGTGCAAAGCGGGGCTGGGTTATACATATAAACCTTCCCTTTGAATCACTCGATCTATTAAAAAAACCGCTTCAAAATCCGTTGCGTAGTTTTAAAGATTTATGCATACATAGGGACGGACAGAAGAATGCGACTTCGTTTTATACTGTGTAGTGATAGTGAAAACACAACTTCCCTGCACTTAACTAACATAATTACCCGAGCCGGAATGGATCGGGGGATCCAAAGGCGCCATATCCAACCCCTAGACCCCTAGATCAAGGCGTTCAGACGCTCCTACCGTTTCAACCGCAGCGTGTCATAATCTATCTAGTCTGGTCACAAGAGAAGAAAAACGTAATCTGAAATCTTGAGCAAACCCATCTTGCGCGTCTATGCGCAGTAAATTTACCATGGTGTTATTTCCCTGTTATATCTGTTGGGGGAAGTCTGGTTTAGATTAACTTAGATTTCGGCTAGGTTCACTTTAAATTGGGTTAGTGCTTTTTTGCAAATAGATTTCGTAGCTTCAATTTTAACGTGATATAACTACATATTTATAAATAGCTGCATAAGACGATGATTATGCTTTTGTGAAGGGGCCTATTCACGGCCAACTTATAGTCTACTTAATGTCGATTTAAGCACCCACGTTCCATATGCTCCATCCTATCTCATTACACCATCAAAGGGGTGGATCTTTACGAGGTTTTCCAGAATACCACCATGGTTCCACCTCAATGTTGTTCCAGTTGCCAGTCGTTTGTGACCGACGAGCTATAAAACTATATAAATAGTCCGTTTGTAGGTAGGTCAGGTCTCAAGTGGATTCTTTGTTGGACTTACGAAAGAATTGATGCATCATGTAGTTTATGTTTATTTTCGGTTTTTGTGATATATACGATGTTTCCTGTATTGGCTAATCTATTTTGTACCAATAATTTCCTTGCGTTTTATAATGTTGTAGTAAATAGCTTACAAACAACCAAAATAAAAGGGATATACGAATGGTGATTTTGATTAAATAGGTCAAACGTCTGGGCAGTGAGACACAGTAATTTTCCACCTGTTAATTTTCCTACTACTAATATAAACGCCAAAGTTTTAAGAAGGGATGGATGATTGTTACTCTTTGTAATATACATATATCCAACGCCAAGGTAAAACAATCTTTTGATCACTGATTCCCAGTTGGATTCCAGGGATTGCTCTGGGTCTGGCCTCATATTCCAGTAGCCGTGTAACAAACACCTAAACATAAATCCTTCTTCATTTAAAATCGGTACAAAACAAAGCGCACACGGACAATAGAGTCATTCAATATCCAATCAAAAAAGCATTAAAACAAAGCTCTCATTACAGACAGCTGTGTGTCACCTGCCAGGGGCGGATCTAATAGCAGAGCACGAAGACTGCTATTGCATGTTATAGCACGGGACTATGTCGGTGGATATCAGATGATTGCGTATGTAAAGCAACGAAAAGTGTTCTTAACACTGGGTAGTTTAGATGCAGGGCTGCCTAATAAATAAACAATTTTAGGAATTTAAGAAATACGCGTTTTAGTAATCCAATAGGCGTACATGGCTTATTTAAATTATAGTTCTATTCTCAATTTGACCGCAAACTAGCAATAAACAAAAAAGTGTGTATGTTTGTTGTATGGGTATGTTTGTTGTATTGATTTATTGTGTTTTCATGCTTAATTAAAAAAATGCAATTTGCCTCCACTATACATATAAACTAAAAGCGTAGGAAATTTTATACTTCACCGTCCGTGCAACACTACATAGTATAAAACAAAGTCGCTGTCGTCTGTCCGTCCCTATGTATGCTTAAATCTTTAAACCTACGCAACGGATTTTGAAGCGGTTTTTTTAATAGATAGAGTGTTTCAAGAGGATGGTTTATAAGTATAAGACATGCATAATATTGTAGGGAAACACTGATAAATTTAGATGTTCATCATTGCACCCGTGCGAAGCCGGGCCGGGTCGCTAGTTATTAAATAAAGTTCGGTTTTAATTTATTTTATCATCATCATATCAGCCGCTGGTTGACCTAATGTTAAGCCGGGCCTCCTCTGATTTCTTTGAAGGACTTATTCTACGATACAATGTTAAACAGAACGGCATAGATAGGGCCTTTGTTATTTATTTAAGACAATTGCTTTCAAGTTTACCTAATAGACCTTAGCTTAGGACCAAGCGATTAATTCTCATATAATAAATACTCTCTCACAAAGATAGTCTTAATAAATACTCTTATGATATAGCTACTTAAACAATTAGAAATGGATCAATTACCTTCAAACGGCTGAACCGATTTGAATACAATATGTCCCAGAACCTCCATTAGATAACAAGCTTACAACATTCGTTAAGAAGATTCCAAGACAGACACGTCCAACTTATAACACCCCTCTTTTTGTTTAAAAAGGGTCTACACGTAATTTACTGCCTCAGAATAGTTCCAAATGAATCATAAAATTTAATCTCCGGCTGCACTGAAGCGGCAACCCTAAATATAAAGACTTTTAACCCGTCAAAAGAATAAAGAGTTGGGCAAAAAACGCGTGCTAGGGTGTGCGGCGCACGTGCGAGAGAACCAGGTGCGCAGGAAGCCTGCACAGAAGGTTCTCTTAGTTCATATTTTTTTATTCTTGCTCACTCGTAAAACTGCTGACGATATCGTTTGAGGTTTTATAAAAAGAGAGACATTCATGTAATCATAGCTCATAAAAGGATAAGCCGATTTTGATATGTTTTTTTTTATAGAGGGGTTCCGTACTTGAAAAATACCTGATTCATCATCATCATCATCATCATTTCAGCCAAAAGACGTCCACTGCTGGACATAGGCCTCCCCCAAGGATCTCCACAAAGGCCGGTCCTGGGCCGCCCGCATCCACTGCTTTCCGGCGACCTTAACCAGGTCGTCGGTCCACCGTGTGGGAGGCCTACCAGCACTGCGCCTTCCGGAACGCGGTCGCCACTCGAGAACTTTTCTGCCCCATCGGGCGTCGGTCCTGCGAGCTATGTGCCCTGCCCACTGCCACTTAAGTTTGGCAATCCGGTGGGCTATGTCGGTGACACTGGTTTTCCTGCGTATCTCCTCATTTCTGATTCGATCTCGCAGGGAAACTCCGAGCATAGCCCTCTCCATTGCCCTTTGGGTGACTTTGAGCCTTCTGATGGAGCCCATAGTGAGCGACCACGTCTCTGTTCCATATGTCATCACTGGCAACACACACTGGTTGAAGACTTTTGTCTTCAGACACTGCGGTATTGTGGATAATTACCTGATTAGCTAATTGAAAATTGTAATGTCTGGTATTTGTATTGAGATTTCTTAAAACTTAATTTTGGTTAGGTTAGTATAAGCCCCTGAGTGTCATGAACATCTTCAGCAGGCAATGGACTTAGTATTAGACATACTAAGTCCATTGCCTGCTGCGATGATAAGGAAAGGTAGAATAATGAAATTTGAAACTCGCACTTCCTAATTAAAGATAGGTTCTTCATAACAAGATACCAACTGAAACTGATCCTATTATACCGGAAATTTTGTTTCAATTCTTTAAAAAAGATGCGTCAGTCTTTAGCCCTTGTCGGTAACAACCCAATAGGATTATTTATCGATCTTCAATGCAATCGACCGTATAACTTGAGGGTGTTACGAAACAACCATATCTACAAAGTCATAGTTTAATGTGTGTACTGTATTGTTACGAAATTTATTGACATTTATTGATATCGATATGCACCGAAGCGTGTTTGTTGGTTTTGAATCTTATCACTATTAAAATACGCTAGATTATTAAAACAAACTTATGAATGTAGCTCTCTGAAACAGTAGCCTAAGGCTCATTAAAGTAATTTGCCTTCACATATGTCTCGATTCGCCATTCAATAATCGCCGGAATCGATAATCATATTCCCATTATTCGGTTTCATCTGTCATGTTTGAATCGATAGCTAATTTAACATAGTGCAGGAAATTTGTGTCAAGGAAATAATATGTCAGTCATATCGTTTAAATTTTATCATCATCATCATCTCAGTCCATAAAGTTATTTTGCCATCAAGTTTGTCAACCTGGAATGGGTTGGTAACAATGTATTCTAAATCTTGAACTACAGTATTTCTCGTCGACTAAGAGAGACAGAGGTTCTTGATGGCACTTCTCTGTAAAGCTGCATTCCGAAGCGGTGATAAATTTTATTTTATTGTTTGACTTAGCAAAAGATATCCAATGAGCCAACTTAATTGGATGAGGTTTGATTTTGATTTTTTGTCTCCTCTCCGTGTAGTGTCGTACCAGATCTGTAATAAAGACTTAATATTGGATAAACGATTTCAGGAACTTATTCTTTATCATTAAATATGATTTTAATAAAATATACCTATCTATATGTATACACAGCAGAATGCAATTAGCCAGTCACTTTAAAAACTTAAAAAGCGTAAAACTGTTTACGTTCTAAATGAAACGTACATGAACGTCATAGTTAATTAGCCACAATAAAATTAGCCTTTAACAATTGAACGGGCTAAAACATCGCACATAAAAACTTTTAGTAAAAATTAGTTCACGCTTACACGATGTAGTCATCGCTATTAGTATAGTTACACAAATAATATCATTAAGAGAGGAAATTGTTGGAAAAGTCGAGGTTACTTCAAACAGCGGAATGTCGGAAATGAGGCATACCTTCTTGTGATGTCTGAACTTGAAATATTTTAGGAACGATAGATGAAGTGTTTTTTACATTGAACAAAGTGTATCACGTTACGAACGACGCGCGGCTGAGTTGTGGCAACAGCGATCTAATTGTTATGTATTAGATCGTTGTTGCTCAATGTTACTATGTTGTATATATTTGATATCCGTGTGGTGACAGCTTTAGAATACATAGTCACCACCCCATTCCATCCTGAGCGTGTCGCAAAAGCCGACAGAAGGAAATGACAAGGGTGAAAACCTAGCTGCACTAGAAGGTAAAATTGATACGAAACCCTGAGCCAACCTGTCTGGCCAGCGAGGCAAAGTAGACTTATTACCCTGTGGCAGCTATCCTATGGATTATCGTGACAATAAAATAAAAACAGTAAACAATGAAATTGAATCTGGTAATGTTTAAACGTTCAGTTAGAGGTGGAGCCATAATGGACGCACGAGCTCTCCGAGCTAACAAAAATGCATACACTTACGTACTATTGCAGGTATGGTTACATGTAATATGGTCTTGAAATTGTACAAAATGGAAAAAAGATCATTTTGTACTATATATTGTATAATAAAATATAAATTTATATATATTAAATATATTTAGTTCATAATCGACGCAACAATATTGTTCACTAGAGCCATTTTTGTGAACCTATGTTAATAATGCAAGAACCTTGTTATATTCAATTGATGTTTTTACTATTTCTGGTATGTGTACATTATAACTTATATACCAAATATTGCTTTTTATTTCTGAAATATATAATAATATTCCTTTGTAAGTTCCTAATACCATAAAAAATGCATGTTCAAACTATAACAGGAATGATGTTAAAAAAATTATGCCTACATTTTTGGTTACAGCGCCATACACACTTTCAAATGATTTTTGTACAATACAGGTCTTAGTCTTCTTACATCCAAATCGTTGACCTTTCCTAGTTTATTGACCCTAACATAATGCTAGACCGGTCAACTCAAATCGTGACCGTAAGTTTACCAGGCTGAGGCCTGTTCCCGCCTTGACGCGGTGTTATCCCAACAATTAGCGTTATTCGTGGATTGAGACATAACCGGCTAAAACTGGTTTTATCATCTAGTCGGTCGTTAAGGAAATTTGAATTTCGAATTTCTCAATTATTATCTACATAGAAAGAGGACATTATGCTTTTGTAATAATTTTCGTTCCACATTTGTAAATGTGTATTGGGGCTTAGGATAGACCTTCAATAAAAATGCTATTATGCTACAAAACAGGTGTTATTCTTCAAACAGCATATTATTAGTATTCATTCAACCATTCATTTAACTTTGCTGCGAGTGTTTGTAATTAAGATATGTTTTAAACTTCAGACTTCAGCATATACGTCGAACCTGTAGTAGTTTTTTGTTAAGGTTTATAAAATGTTTTAGGTACCCCAGAATACTCACCTACTATGTTTCTAGGTATTACTAAGAATTAAAAACGTCATATCGTTATAAGTTTAGTAGGAAACCAATTGTCAATAATAACCTTCTGCGGTTGGCGAATGGATTAGCCATTACTGCATCTAGACCATGAGCATATAATACAACTAGCTTTTGGGCGCGGCTTCGCTCGCGTTGGCTTCTAACCCGTGCGTATCTCGATGCATTTTTTTTTATGAATATAAAAGTGGTTATTGTGACTAAACTATGATAGTTAGATATGTGCTCTCGCGGACTTTTTTGTAGATTTTAATAAGACCTACAAACTCGTGTTACTTCATTTTGTTCTATTGTCAATAGTTTTTGCAGCGCACGCGTAAATAGATTTTCGATTTTACACCTTGGGTTACAAAATAGCAATTTTCATACGGATCCCTAATTCCTTTGAAGATAAAATATAGCCTATAACCTTCCTCGATAAATGGACTATCTAACACTGAAAGAATTTTTGAAATCGGACCAGTAGTTCCTGAGATTAGCGCGTTCAAACAAACAAACAAACAAACTCTGCAGCTTTATATATTAGTATAGATATGAATTCACTTTCAAATTATACACTACAAATATTGCTTTCACTAATCTGTCAGACTTGTTTGTACCACCATCATTGTAACCCTTTTATTTAAAAGAGCAACCATGGAGTTTCTTGCCGGCTCTTCTCTGTGGAATGGTATTCCGAACCGGTGGTAAAAACTAAATGATAAATTATTATTTTTATTTTTTTTTTAATTATGCTCTAGAGTATTTTGATTTTGATTTCCTGTGAAAATGGAGGGAGCCTGATTCAACAGTGGATCATTTATGAGCTCAGAGAAATACACACATCTATAATCGGCTCTTAGAATCCTTAATGTTTGATGGTATTTGTTGGCGGTATCTACCAGCCTAATGTTGTGAGGTGACGACTTACGTATAGTCAGAAAACGAAGTCGTAAGAACAACAGAAGAAAAGTGTACCATCTCAGGCCTCATCTTCAAGCGAGATAAAAGAGCTAGAGCTTATTTTATGTAAAAAGTATTGAAACTAATTCCATGAATTTAATTGATGAATCTAACTCACTCATCGTGGGTTAATTGCAACAGTGTCACATTTAGACAATCAAATCTCTCAGTCCAAGACCTTCTTCGAAATTTGATAATCTCTTCATAACGTACCGTTGTACTTCAAGTGATAGTGAACTTGTATAGAGTAAGAAGACTCTTTGATACACAATAATAATCACTTTTTGTAATACAGTTTTTTTGAGAACAACATTTTATTGTATTTGATCTTGCTGTAGTCGGAATAGGTGAACAAAACGGGCTTGTTGTTAAAATAAAATAAATGTATAGGAAATCCGAAAACATAACCGCAAGAAAACGAAACCCAGATATTTAGTGTTTAAACGTTAGGATGGCACAACCTGATTGATGCATACAGTTGGCTAATTTCCATATAGATCAAAGGAAACACATTAAAAACATCTCTTCCATCCTTCCAACAAAAGCTTTAGACATTATATTTATACTGAGCCAACTATTGACTAACGATTACTCAAGTTTATTCCTAAAATTATGTCATTATTAGCGACTGTTTCAAAAAGAAGTCTGACAATTAATAGATTAAATATTTGAATTTGTTCGGGGCAAAGTTTTTTCGCCTAGCACTCTTAATTTCATTTCATGTTTATCTTTTAATTATCGAACGTGCTCAAAAATGGAACGGTTGGTTAGCAAAATACAAATATGGCGGCAAAGGTCGGTTGGCGTCGGCGGCGGCCTACAGAGGAATGCGCAGGCGCAGCCATGCAACACAAGAAGATATGTTTCAAATGAAGTCCCTGAGTGTGGTAATTCGAGAACTTTCACTTAATGAATACTGAGTGGCCTCTATCATTACAGTAAGGAGTGTATTTTATAAGAACAAATACCTAGGTATCATTTTTCCGTACAGGAAAAAATATGGGTGTTGTAGGTACCTAATATCAGTATGTGAATACCTAATGTAAGTACCTATCTGTATGTAGTATCGCATGATCAATTAGGTATTTGTTTTTTGGTTTGTAAGATGTGTTATCATTCTGCTTAGCCATTTAAAAATATTGATGGTTAGAAAACCTTAAAATATTAACTTTGTTGAAATGGAAAATGTATTCACTATTTCCCTAACATATAAAAAACAGACGAAGTAGGTGTTAAGACGTCAGATTAAATTAATAATACTGACCATCGTAGTTGATTGCTAAATTTCCTAACTGATAATAATTAAATAAATAAATAATAAATATCCTTGGACATTTCACACAACGCCATTTAAAATTGGTTGGCAATAATTTTTAAGATTTAAATATTATGACAGTTATTTCCGTTTTAAGGTCGTATGCTTACACTATTTTAGCGAATATCAAACATTTCGCATGAATATATTTTAAGGAAACATAAATGGGCGGATACGGTCCATTACAACTACCTATCGCGTATTAAGTGATGCAAGTCTGCTAAATGTCAGACACCTAAATCCTTTGATAATAAACATATCCCATGTTTTCGCAACTATAGCACAATAAATTTAAAAATACCTTAGCAGAATAACGCGTCCCTTCTTGAATATTTTTTTCCGTATATATTCTAAAACTGATATAGGAGAGCTCTATAATACTGAATAATTATTATCAAAGAACTTGAGCACAAAGTACTCAATGGATCGCGTGTATTACGCCTCGCGTCTCGTTTGTTTATGCTACTGTAACTATTTCAAATAGGAACGTAAAATAAATACAAAAAAGACAAACCCTCCGAGTTTCTAGCCAGTTCTTCCCAGCAGTGGCTGTATTCCGAATAAATATTTCGAAGTCTTTGTCGAAATGTGAATAAATACGAGGTCTAAGGTTGTTAAAATGTTACGTTTGTTTTATTTAAAAAAACAATACATCAAATTTGAGCACTACCTTAAGGGTATAAAAAAGTTATCTCTATTATTTAAAAGAGGTGGCACTTTATTTCACTATTCGCGTATCTGTCATGTTTGACATTAACTGCTATGTGTGGATGGAAAATTTGTGAAAAAAGAAGCCGTAAGGCCATGTGAAATGCCAGTTTGAGTTTGAGAGGTTGAGATGTGTCTGATGAACAATAATCTGCATTTTGCCATCGTCGCATAATGATCACAGAGTAAGCACCCGTGGCCGAGTGTCAGCGTACCATAATGATGTCTGGCGAGACGCCCACAGACTGTGACCTTTCTTGGAAATATTAATTGCACCGCCCTGTGTTTTGCCGAAGGTTGCAAATTAATGGTAGTTAGTGATTTAGTTTTTTAATAAACTTATTTTCATATGCTCATATCATACATAATATGTACTACATAAAACACTTATTAAAAAGACGACTAAAGTAAAAATGAAAAACCATGTTATACTAAATAATTTTATGCAAATGGTTTTTGGATTCCACAAGGAGAAAACTAAAATAAACCTAAGGCATCATTAAAACTTAAATAGTCAATAAGTTGGCAGTGTTCAGTCCTAAGGTACAACTTGACTCACTCACATGAGAAAATCACTATCACTACATACTATAAAACAAAGTCGCTGTCGTCTGTCCGTCCCTATGTATGCTTAAATCTTTAAAACTACGCAACGGATTTTGAAGCGGGTTTTTTTAATGTATAGAGTGATTCAAGAGGAAGGTTTGTAATGTATAATACATGCATAATTGCACCCGTGCGAAGCCGGGGTGGGTCGCTAGTTGATTATAAAATCTATTGCCAACCCGTCTAGTAGCAGGTACTGTAGGCTAATTTTCTTCCATAAAATGGGAGTAGGCTGGACTCAGCGTTGTGTTCTTCTTATTGAGATGTATAAAAAAATATGGGTACCCACTCCATCGATCTATCCAATGCACAATGTGCAACGCATTGGGTGCGGCGTATGCGCATGTGCGCACAATTAATTAATGACCCTCTTCCAAAGCAGTGGGTTAAGGCAAACGGGTGCTTCAAGAAAATTAAGATGATTTTATACAGAAAACAGGGTCCATGCTGGCATTATAATTAGTTCTGGCCCTCGGCTTTGATCGAGTAGATTCCAAGCCCGTGTGTAATACAAGCTTGTATCGATTATTTGCTCAATATTTCTCTCCTTGACCTAGTCATTAATTAAATTAATATATGTATTTCAGTTTGTATGTTAGTATTGTATATAGTTACATTATACGATTATATTTATTATCAAAACCTAATTTATAAATTTTAATCAAAGACGAAATAATGACTATAATTTAAATATTAATAACATTAAAATACTTAAAACACATTATTATATTATACAATATGTATTTGAATATTTATATTTATACATACGTACGTATACACTACACCCCTCTTGCTTTATTTCAATGTTTCCACTCCCGGGCCTGCTGGAAGAGATTTCTTTAGAAATAAGCTGTGCCTTTGTACTAATGTGTCCTAAATTTCTATGTGTTCAACTTATGTTTTGTATGTGTACATGAATTATTAAATAAATAAATAAAATTTACGTGACAAATAGTTCATTAACAATTACGTTGGAGTTTGGACACCTATCTAAACGGTCAAGCTATACATATACCTACTATAAATGCAAAAATACTGCGTGACTGTTTTTTTATCAAACATAAGCTACCTACGGTATAGTGGATGAAAAATTGCATATACATTTCCGATAAAGAAGCCACATGGTATAACTAGTACCTATTTATTGAATAAACTTGAGAAGGTCTATAATAGATTTAAAAAAAATAGTAAATAGGCTATTAACAGTTTCTTTAGGTGTGAAGAATAAAAAATAAAGTGGTATCCAAAAACCTATTTAAAATAAATGAAACGAAAGAAATAGCAAAAATACAAGTCATTGTACGACAGAAAATTTACAAATGACTTTTTTTCAGAAGGAAATATTTTAAATGGTGAATTGCAAAAAAACCGTAAAAGTCCTATTTCTGGAAAACTACAATCTAGTCTGATTGCAAAAAAAGTTACTATTTTTGCACGCGATATTCACCGTAAACTCTAAAATGGAACACTTTTTATTCGATTTATTTGTGTGCGAACCGTGACTAAGTTGGATAGCACCTGAGTGGCGAATTTCGATTGAATATTAAGTCATAGTGCCAGAATACATAGTGTCACCACGCCATTCCATCCTGAGGGTGTCGTAAGAACCGACAAAGGGAAAAGCCAAAAACCTAGCCGCAAGAGAAGGAAATGTTCTAACTCGTTGGTCTAGTGGTTAGATGTGCCGCCTTTGGATCAACGGGTCCCGGGTTCGATTCCGGGGTCGGGCAAGTGTCTTTGTCTAAACCAGAGGCACTTGCTTGGAGTCTGGGTGTCATTTCTATGTATAATATGTATGTATTTACAAAAAAATAAAAAATTAAGTAGTTTATCATCCATCTCGTTACCATAACACAAGCATTAAGTTGCTTAGCTTGGGACGAGATGGCGTTGTGTGAAATGTCCAAGGATATTTGTTTATTTATTTATTAAAAAAAAAAGAAAACAAAAAAAAAACTATGTATCTTCTTTACATTTTACATAGTATAAAACAAAGTCGCTGTTTCTGTCCGTCCCTATGTATGCTTAAATCTTTAAAACTACGCAACGGATTTTGATACGGTTTTTTTTAATAGATAGTGTGATTCAAGAGGAAGGTTTATATGTATAACCCACACCCGCTTAGCACGTGCGAAGCCAGGGCGGGCCACTAGTTCAGTAATAAAGTCTTAACAATAACACAAAATGTCACCAATCCTGATGGTGTCCTAACAGCCGACTTAAAAGGCACGGAAAAGGCATACAACGTTGCCGCAAGAGAAGGAAGACTTAATACAAACTCTGTGTCAACCAGTGTTGCATACCACAATAGACTAATTTTCCTCTATGAAATTGAGTTTTTCATTTTATGAGATGCTGATGATACTCATAAAGTGTTGGGTTTAGAAATAGTAAAGGAGAACTTAGTGATACTTTCCAAATGTATTATGGTGAGAATTAATTAGGAAAAAAACAAGATACACTTATGATGTCTTAGGAATTGTCTAATTTTTGTGTTAGTTAAAATTACGTTACTGTTACCAGTGTAATAAAAAGTAAAATAGTGATACCAGCTTAAAAGAACTAAATAGTAGAAATTAAAAAAGAAAAGATTGCGAGTTCAAATCCCGACGGTTGCTGTGAGACTTTTTGTGATAATTTAAATTAGTAGAATCATCATGAACTTCCTAGAAAATATAACTTTCCGTCGCACGCGTACGATATCGGAACCCACTAATGACACCAGTGAAATTATGTCTCAAACATTGGATGGGACTTCAAATAGTATGCCGGAAATTTCAGAGGACGAGGAGGACAAGCAGATAAACATCCTTAAAACTGAGATTGAGAACCTGAGGTCTCAATTAAATAGCGCGCATCAAGAAATAGAATTATTATCTGTAGAAAATAGCTCTCTGAAGCAAGCAAACGCCGATTTATTAAAGAAAAATGAAATGTATAAAAAAGTCACCAATAGCCCCCTAAAGAAGAAAATACAAACACCGAAGAGAAACACAATTAGTTCTACTTACAAGAAGACCAGTAAACCACAGACTTTAGAAATTCCTGATTGTTGCACATCCACTGCTGAAGACCCTGCTGAAAACTCGCAAAACAAAACATCACCAAACATACAAATTAATAAAAATAATTCAACGTTATCGATTGCAAAGAATAGTATGTGCATTTTAAGTAGTGAAACGTCTAGTAGATTATACACAATCAGTCAAAGAACTTATTTAGCTAATTTTAATATATGTCACTATCGCATGCCAAATTGTGGATTGAAGCAACTATTAGATAATCTTGATAAAAAAGTACAAAACTTCACATACTCCGACTACTGTGTTATTTATGTTGGGGAAGAGGATTTCAAAAGGACGCATAATTATATAGAATTAGTTACTTACATTCGCGAAACATTACAAACCTTAACCCACACAAACTTTATAGTATGTCTGCCGACTTTTAAATATATGGCTGATAAAATGATGTTCAATAGTAGAATAGACACCTTTAATAATTTAATTTACATGGACGTTGAGACATACAAATATGCGTATATTTTGGATTCCAACTTAAATCTGCCGTACTCCTACGAAACTTATAACCAAAGGTATGGAAGCTTAAATAATAAAGGCTTAAGTATTATTTTAAACGATTTACAAGACCTAATCCTAGATTTAAACAAAATGCATGTAGATGATGAACCTAAACAACCATCTGAAACTGCTAATACATTGAATCATGTTGTAAATGATAGCTACAATGACAAACAGTTTTTTCGTTTATGACAGAATACACATACTTCATCAAAACATTAATGGTTTATTACACAAAGCTGATGAATTTACAGTACATCTAAATAATATTAGCAATAACATAATTGATGTGGTGTGTGTTACTGAGCATAATATGATATCAGACGATACTAAATTTCTCCAAATTCCAAACTATACTATGGCGGCAAATTTCTCAAGAACAAATAGAAATGGGGGTTCATGTATCCTAGTACGGAAAAATCATAAATTTAAGATTCTACACGAAGCAAAGCTTGTAAGCGTATCCAACCTCATAGAGTGTTCGGCTGTTGAATTGTTGGAGCATGGGTTGATTGTCATATGTATATATAGGCCTCCAAAGACTAGAAGGGATTGTTTAGAAATATTTTTTGACCGTTTAACGGCTGTGCTCTCAAAATTTTGTACCAAAGGTAAGACACTTGTTATTTGTGGTGATTACAATATTGACCGATTAAAAGATACTCCTGTTTCAAGAGAGTTTGAAGACTTGCTGCGGAGCTTTAACTTAAAACTTGCAATCAACGAACCAACCCGTTTGCAAAGCAAAACATGCATCGATAACATTGCTCATAATATAAGAGGCTCTACAAAAAGTGTCTTAGAACTAGCACTGTCTGATCATACAGCACAAATACTATCATGTCCTGTTCGGAAAACGTATTCAATAACCCACTGGTACAAATTTAGAAGAGACTACAGCAACGAAAATGTTGAAAAATTTATTAAATGTTTAAAAGCCCTGACTTTTAGTGATTGCTATGGAAAAAGTGACCCAAATGCTGCATTTGAAGAATTTCATAAACTATTTAAACTTTTTTATGACCTCTGCTTTCCAAACATAAAAATTAAAGTTCCAATTATACGAAATTCTAAATGGCTTAGTAAAGGATTAAAAATATGTTCCCTCCGTAAAAGAAGGCTACTTAAAACATATCGACTATCAGGAAATAATAGAGATAGGAGTGATTTTAAGATATATGCAAGAAAATTTAAAAGAATCATAAAACTCACTCAAAGGTCGCAAAACAACTATCATATCCAAACAGCCACCAATAAATCTAAAGCAGTGTGGCAAATAATCAATAAATACAAAAATAATAACCCCCCTGAAAACATTAATAGAATAAAATATGACAACCAACTTATAACTGCTCCTGATACCATATCACAAACATTCAACAACTTTTTTATAGATGACATTTCAAAACTAACGAATAATAGAATAAACTACGCTAATATTCTAACCTATAACAAACCAAATTCCTGTTTCTTATCACCAGTTACCCCTTACGATGTTGTCAAAATAATCATGACATTAAAAAACACTAATAGTACAGGTTGGGATGGAATTTCAACAAAAATAATAAAACGAATAGCACACGAAATCGCTCCTGTCATCACCTACATAATAAACCAGTGTATTGAAGAAGGGATTTTCCCGATATATTTGAAAACTACTATAGTTACACCAATATTCAAAAAAGGAGACATGGAAGATGTACGAAGTTATAGACCTGTCGCTCTCATTCCAATACTGGCTAAAATATTTGAAAGAGTACTATATAATAATCTAAGTGAATATTTCGAAAAAAATAAAATAATAATAGATAATCAAGCTGGATTCAGAAAGGGGAAATCGGTTAATTCAGCAATGAATCAGCTTCTACAAAGAATTATTACGGAACTAGATAAAAAAAATCTGATCACAGCCCTATTCATGGATATGACAAAAGCTTTTGATTATGTTGACCATGGACTACTGATAAATAAACTAGAAATATACGGAATTCGAGGCAAAGCACTGGAAATAATCAAATCCTATCTCAGTAATAGAATACAGTTCACTGAAATAACACAATTATGTCCATTCACAAAAACAGAAATTAAATATACATCGAGCCCAAGATATATTAAATATGGTGTACCTCAAGGGTCGATATTGGGACCATTACTATTTCTCATTTATGTAAACGATTTACCTAATGCTATTCAGCACCCTATGGTTTTATTTGCTGACGACAGTACGGTCCTCTTCACAAATAACAAAAATAAAAATCATGAATTAGAAATTAATGATTCTTTATCTAAATTAATTAATTGGCTTGCAATAAATAATCTAAAAATAAATTTAACAAAAACCCATTACATGAATTTCAAAAATAAAAACGCAAAATCAATTCCATTATCTATCGAGTACAATAATGCAACTGTATCTGAGGTTACAAGTACAAAATTTCTAGGTATCTATATAGATGCCAATATGTCATGGAAAACACATGTAAATAATGTATGTACCAAATTAAATCAATTTTCTTATGCCCTCTACATGCTAAAAAAAGTATCTAACCAAACCACACTACTAAATGCTTATCATGCCGATGTGGGATCCACTTTATCTTATGGGATACTATATTGGGGATACTCAACTGATAAAGAAGTTGCGTTCAAGGCACAAAAAAAGTGTATTAGATCAATATGTGGAATACAAAAAACAGATTCATGTAAACCTCATTTCATAAATCTCAAGATATTAACCCTTCCTGCTCTATATATCTACGCCGCCTCAATTTTAGTTAAATCAAACTTAAGTAGCTATGAAACATTGACAAGCAGTAGACTTAAAAATATATTACGCAATAAAACATCCCACACTACAGTGTATAGTAATAGTATCTTTTGTATGGGCATAAACATATACAGGGTGTAAGTGGCGGCGTCCCGAAAAAAGATACCAGCGATTCAGTACATGATACTGAGGCCCATGGCGGTCGAATTTTCCGGATTTTTTTTCATGAATTTTCCGATTTTTCTTGGCATTATTTTTCCATATAATATAATGAAGTAGTTACTATTGTCGAGCTGCACTTAATTTTTTGTAATATTATAAAAATTAAACAATTTCCCAAAAAAACGCAATGTAGTTAAGACACGAAAAATCGCACTACCAGATGTTACGGCGGCAAGTACAATGACACTATCGCGCGATGCCGCCCGCGCCGTGTGCCATGCGTTCGTTGACCGCTACTCCTCGTCCGCGACCTACGTCTCCCGAAGAATCCCCAGAGATATACGAAGTTGCGTAAAATTTGGTCAACACTAATGTGTGGATCTCTCCGTTTGGTGACGGATTAAGAATACGCAGTGTCACCAACCCATACCATCCCGAGGTTGTCCTAAGAAGCGAATAACCGAATGCAAGAGGCAAATCACCTAGCCGCAAGGAAAATTTGATAAAAACCTTGTGCCAACCCGTCTTGCCAGCGTGGCACAGTAGGCTAATTTCCCTCCATGAATTTGGAGGAGGCCCGACTCAGTAGTGGGTCATTCATAGGCTGTAACGATGAATGTGTAAATAAGTTAACTAGGTACTAAATTTCATTATTAGAAAGATAGACGAGGGCAGTGTAAAATTCAATGAAATGTATTAAATAATGCATACCCAATGCAAGTACATAAATATCCAGTTTTGTTATTACGCTGTATTACTACCTACCTGGCTCCAAACCTACCTACGATTACGTAGCTCATTAGAGCTTAGAAACACCTACTTAGTGTTATTTGATGATCGACTACATACCTACCTACTCATTAATCTAGATTTAGTCTGCCGAAGTATTTGTGACGTACCTAGGAACAACGTAGGTATTTATTTTGGTGAAATACAAAATCCAATTCAATACTTCATACGTTTTGACTGGTAAATACTTATTGTTTCATTATTGTTCGGTAATCATTGCTAAACGTGTAGGTACACGATATTTTATACGATCAGCCTGTCTTGCTAAAACGGTTTTATTTTAGTTTTTAAATAGACAACTCGGGTATAAATCGTATGTCACAAGTATCTTTAGAAACATTAAATTAACGGACACACTGTACACCCATACATGAACCATTATTTTAGATTGTTCAAAGAGTTGTCTCGTACGAGAATCGAACCGCGCAGTCCAATCTTCAGCACGTCAACGATTACGCAGGCCGCCGCGAGCGACCGTCATAACGTCCACACGCAGGCGCTTACCGGTGCAAACTAAACTGGTTAGTGCAGGCGGTATGCTCACAGGCAAGACGGAGCGTGTGAGCTTCGGAACTAGAGTAATACCAATCAGTTGATATGATATTATTATCGAAACAAATTTGCGCTGAGTCTTGCGTTTATTTAAGCGATTATTAGGGCGGTATTTCTATTAAATACCTAATGCATAACTTTTAAGAACTTGTTAGTTTAGGACTTACTTATGTCAAAATAACAATAATTATTTTAGTTACTTTGTAATTCGACGTCATCTAAAATTACGTTTATGTAAGAAAACGACACTGATTCATTGTTTAAAGCTATTTCAAATACAGTTTCACACGAAGTCTAATTTCATTAATCGTTTGAAACTAATCGTCGATGATGATCGTTTTATTTTATTTAATTCCCAACGTTTCAGGCACTTTCGATAGTATCGATAGTTTTCACATGATACTATTATCTCACCTCTATTTGTTTCAATGTGCAGGTTTGTAATAATTTTCAAATAATAATAGATAAATTCGTCAGTTCGCCGGGACTTCCATCGGAAATCAGAAGTAATCGTAACTGTTTTGTGAATAATTAGCGACTTGTGACTTGTGAAGTGAAATTCGATTAGTACTTTTGTGTGTTGTGTCTTTGCGTTTTGTGTGTTTCATTATGAATCGGGTCCCGTTTTCTGCGCGGGAATACGGGGAGATGCTAATGGCATATGGTGAAGCAAGAGGAAATGCTTCTCTAGCGTTACGTATTTACGCTCAGCGCTACCCTAACGCTCGTCATCCGGTGGACAGCCGTGTTATCACTCAGGCTTATCAACGGGTACTCGATAACCAGCCCATCGTACCACACCAGGAAGGCTCCAGCAGACATATTAGCGCCCGAGTTGAGCAGCGAATACTGGAGACAATCCAACGCAATCCCCGCCTTGGCACACGAACTGCTGCAAAGCTTTTGCGGCGTCGTGGTATACGCGTTTCGCACTGGACTGTGCACAAAGTCCTACGTAGAGAGCGCCAACGGCCCTATCGTTTACACAAAGTTCAGGCGCTCGTGCCTGGGGATGAGAATCGTCGTCTTGCGTATTGCAGGTGGTTGGGGAATCAGCAGCGGTATTTCCCTGACTTTGTGTCGCGTATAATTTGGACAGACGAGTCCACGTTTACGAGGAACGGCATGTGGAACCGACGCAACTCTCACATTTGGGCACGAACTAATCCACGTGAGTACCATCAGACGGGACATCAAACGCGTTGGTCTGTAAATGTTTGGGCGGGGATCTACCACAACAAAATTCTGGGTCCCTTCTTTTTACCAGGGCGGATGAATGGGCCAAGGTACCTGGAATTTTTGCAGCAGGATCTGGCCAATACTCTTCGTGAGTTAGAAAATGATTTGGCTCAGGAATGGGACCAAATGGATGAAATTCCAATAGCACGGTTGCCAAGGATTTGGTTCCAACATGACGGTGCGCCACCACACGTTGTTCGACCAGTGCGCGAGTACCTTAATGATGTGTTCCCTCAAAGGTGGATTGGCAGATTCGGGCCTCACGCGTGGCCAGCGCGGTCTCCTGACTTGACGCCGTTAGATTTTTTTTTATGGGGTTACATCAAAGAAAAGGTGTTTGTAGCGGAATGCGACACTGCGAATGAAATGCGTCGACGCATAAGTGACGCATTTCAAAAACTAAAAAGTGATATCGCAGCCGATCCCACGATGATGTCTCGTCTCCACGCAAATACGTCATATCGCGCCCAGCTTTGTGAGCAACTTGGGGGACGCCATTTTGAGCCGAATCTTATAAGAAGAGAGAGACGTTAAGGTATGTTTGACTTTCACCAAACTAATTTATCTTTGCATGTGGTATTGTTATTACTTAAAACAATATCGATGTAAGATTTTCTTTGCGTCTATGCCTAAATTTTAAATGTACTTTAAACCAATAGCTGAGTAGTTAATTGAGTCATAAGATGAGCACAGCGACAGGCCGAGTTCTAAGCCACAGCACCGTGTAGGTAGGTAAGAGCCGCTGCGCCGCGCGTGCGGCATGCGTTCATTGACCTCTACTCCGCGTTTGCGTGTGGTACGACGCTGCAGCGATAAATTGTATTGTTCGTTGTACATTGCGTAGTGCGAATTAACTAAATAATGATAAATCTTTTATTCTTCATTTTTTTGCTGAACTGAATTTTGCATGATAATAAGTGCCCATAGAAAGCCCATTTCACGAATTTTTCGGGACGCCGTCCCTTACACCCTGTATAATAAGTTACCTACAGACATTAAGGATCTACAATCAATTAACATTTTTAAAAGGAAGCTAAAAGAATTACTGATTAAAAAAGCATATTACTCTGTAAAAGAATTCATTGAAGAAAAATAAGTATTAAATGTATTTAAATTGAAATTATTGTGATACTTAATTTAATGTGATAAAAATTTGTGATATAATACAATGTGATAAAAATTTGTGATATAACTTTGTGACATAATGTAAAATGAATGAATAATGATATATAATATATTATAATGTAACTGTATGATTATGGATGATAGCTAATATTAAGGATTCAAAACTGTAATTTTAAGGAAGTATCTAGTTTTGTAGTGTTTACCATTTAAATTGCAATGCCTTAACAGGTAACTAAGTTCTAAGAACCTACCTATTGTTAACATCTTCAAAATTCTGTACACTTAGTTCGCAATAAAGAATTTGAATTTGAATTTGAATACGTTATGCATGTTAAAAAAAAAGATACACTTAAAAGTTGACATGAAAATTGACACACATAGCAGCATGGAGAAGAATAAACAAATAAATAATATTTAAAAAATTGTAGCTGTTCGTTGTACGTTTATAGTCTGGAACCATACTATTACCATACAATACGAGACATAAACTATGCACCCCACCGAAATCATTTGATGTATTCCACAAATCCGCACCGATCCGGAACGATAACGTCACGGGTACGAAATAAACTACGTTTTAATACACTATATCAAAGTATTGTAGTCTCTTGATATGTAGCATCTGATATTTGGGCTAATTTGGAAGTCAAAGTCATAGATATTGCAAAGTCGCCACGTCTAGGTTGTCGGTAGTAGATTACCCAATATGTCAAACTAAGAAAGACACATTAATCTATGTTGTGTGCTAACTCTAGTTACATGAGTCGCACCGTTGTTTTATTTTAATTATTTTGTTTACATTGTCTCTTTTTAAAAAAAATACATTAAATATCTTAAAACTAAAATATACATCATCACTACATAGTATAAAACAAAGTCGCTGTCGTCTGTCCGTCCCTATGCATGTTAATCATGTTAATCATAAATCTTGGAGGTTTAAACAGAGCTTGGAGCGGGTTTTTTTAATAGATAGAGTGATTCAAGAGGAAGTTTTATATGTTTAATACATCCATAATATAGTATAGAAACACTGATAAATTTAGAGGTTCATCATGGCATTCGTGCAAAGCCGGGGTGGGTCGCTAGTAATAATATAAAACGAAATATAAGAAAATAAAAATAAATTTAAATAATTTCATATATTGGCCCAATGTGGTGTGGATAATGTGCCTAAAATACTGGCAGCACTTCCACTTTGGCCAGGGTTATGCGCTGGCCAAGGAAGCTGCCAGCCTTTGCGTCACCTGACACCTCTATAAACTTTTTGCTTAGGTTATTATAAGGTTCTTTCTTTCTTTTTTAAAAAAACGAAACCCCTGCACTCTGTATGTATAACCTGTGTCGCGGGGGCAGTTTACCAACATGTAATTCACGAGCACAAATGACACCCAGACTCCGAGCCAGTGCCTCTGGTTTAGACACAGACACTTGCCCGACCCCGGGACCCGTTGATCCAAAGGCGGCACATCTAACCACTAGACCAACGAGGCATATAATCGGTGAGATTCTTCCTATTTATTTGAATTATTGCCAGATAAAACTATAGGCACAAGAAATTTCTAAAATCATCATCCTCAAATTCATCTTCATTGCCTACATGGCGACCTCATTAAATGTTATCATCGTAATCTGCGCAAACGCACCTTTCCAATTTACTTTATCCAGCATCGTAACGCATACAATACAATCCTTGCGCCCACGGTAGGCACGTGTAGGCGTCGAGGTTGACTCTTTCGAAGGAAACACCCAAAATCTTTTGTTGATATAATAAAATAAATAAATAAATATCCTTGGACATTTCACACAACGCCATCTCGTCCCAAGCTAAGCAACTTAATGCTTGTGTTATGGTAACGAAATGGATGATAAACTACTGTATACATTTTTTTTTGTAAATAAGTAATACTTAATATAGATAGAAAACACCCAGACCCGGAACAAATACTTGTAGGTCGTACAAAAAGATATTTACGGGTATATGAAAATAATATGTTTGGCTATTTTGATATCTGATGTCTATTGATAGTGGATCTATGTAAATTAAACTGCTGATTCGTCGTTTACTGCCACCACATAAAGCTTATATATAGAGAAATAAAAAAAAAAACAACATAAAAATTTGATACATCTTTTCTGCATTGTTCAATTCATTCAAAAAATTTACAACATATTTCAATTAATTAAACCAATAACAAAGCTATAAAAAAATATACAGAAAATAGATACCTTCTTCAACTCACTAACTGCAGTGCTTCGCTTAGAGCAACAAAGCGTCATTTAAAAAAGTACCTTTGATAATATATCCTTGACAAACAATGTCTTAGCGTCTTAGCACGTGCTGGTATATTATTTATACAACAACATATTTCAATCCTTTCTGTCACAGTCTGGTCCAGTCCACAATATCAACTTTTTAAATAATCTTACAATAAATAAATAAATATCCTTGGACATTTCACACAACGCCATCTTGTCCCAAGCTAAGCAACTTAATGCTTGTGTTATGGTAACCTAAAATGGTGGATGATAAACTACTTAGATTGGCCCCGGCCAAGTGCTTTGGCCCTACTGCTGCATCCCGTGGCATTCCTGAGCGCAGTCAGACCGTGACATTGACCGAAATACTTCCACAAAACTGCCAAACAAACTCGACAGTGAATTGATATTTGAAGGGATCTGTTCAGAAGGTCAAATAGCTATTGGCCGTATCTTGATGGTTTACAAACACATGTACAATTGCCCTGGTCTATAGGTTGCTTACGCTGCCTTTAAATCACGAATCCCTGGATCGATTTCGGGGTCGGGCAAGTGTATTTGTTTAAACCAGAGATGGCTCTGGGTCCGAGTGTCATTATCGTTCGTGAATGACAAAAAAGCTCAATGCGATCGCGTGCTGTGGCCTGATTTCTCCCTTTAAACTGAGGAAACCCGACTATGTAATGGTGCGTTTATAGCTGAGAAGCAAACATATGCTGTGTATGCAATATAATATTGCACGGTTAGCTTCGAATATTTTGTTTATTTATTTATACTTAAACCTGCCATAAAATGCATTCCATAGTTCCTTTTTCAGGACAAGTCTATCTACCTATTTCATATCAGTCTTATTGTTAATCTTATGCATGGTTAACTACATAAATAATCAGGTATTCCCAGCATACAATTACGCACGTGTGCCGACAGCCTAGGACAAGCACAGTAGATATGATAGTGCAGTAACTCTACAAACATGGCCTGGATAGGATTGAAAAAAAAAATTGTAAAATAAATACAATTAGGTTCGTAGCTTCAAATACAAATAACATATAACTATATACTAAAATATATATACTAAAATAAATAACAATAAAACTAAAATCGACAGGTTCTTTATCCACATAAAATATTAGAAGCCCAGAAAATCAAGCCGCAAGTGAAATAAAACTTATGTGACAGACTATTAATTCCCGGAGGGAATCCAACTCGGTAGCGGATGGCTTGCAACTGAGATTATGATATTCTTGTTTACACTTGCATGTGTGGCCACACAGTGCACCTATGTGTGTCTGTGTAATTTTCGAAGTCAGGGTGTAACTGTTATTCTGATATTAAAATTTCTGTGGTTTAAGGCTTCGTCGCGCACAGCCTTCAGAACCGGTTTGAAACCCGTGGACATGCTCATTAGGCTAACAACTTATACTTACTGGATGCGTATTATGGTAGCGACTATTTTTAACTACATATGCAAAAAAGATAATTGGCGGCAAAGTTTTGTAAAAAATGCCAAGCCCTGACAAAGAGGTTACCGCCGATGAGTATTGTAGCATAAAAATTCGTAATAGTTGTTTCTTATGACAATTCTTGCCTGTTTGCTCTAGTCATTGTATAAACTGCTACAGTATGCTACTGCTACTGTATTATGTAAAAACGAATCCAATTCAAAGAAGGAAAAGTAGCGCTTGGTTTGCTTTGGTTAAGAAAAATTTGCACATGCTCTCATAATTTTTCTTCTCTTGCGGCAGGGTTTCTCTCTTTTTAGTTGCATAAAACGGCTCTCTCAGGAAGAAAGAGAATACTACCAGTACTACTACTCAGCCCACGCATAAATCACGCTCATTTAAATACACGCCATAGATATATTTAAATATAAATACGTTTTAAAGGATGTTATCGAGAGGTGACCTAAAGACGAGCAATTTATAGTAAAGCGAAATCATACACTTTGTACAGGACACGATGAACACCTTAAAATCACAAAAATAAAGATATTAGATGACTAATATAACTAATAAGAGGAAAGGTTAATTCTAGCTTATTTAATGTATAAGTCGCCGCCTAGCACAGCATATTGTCTACGCCAAATAGTGCGGAAGCCTGTAGGATATACTATACAGAATGTTTGTTACGTAAGTTTCCTAGAATATAAAATTGTTTATAGGTCCTTTTTTCCAAATATAAATTTTAAGAAATAAAAGGTATAGGTTTATATTTTTCTTTGTATGGCAGTTGTAATGAATAAACATATAAGTACTTGACTGTTTTCCAAAATTATTATCCATTGGAATTCTGCGAAGGCACGTTTACTGTATAGTATATTATATCTGTGGCACGCGAGCGAAGCTTAGCTTACTAAGACAGTTTACCATCAGTTTGAAAACGGTCACCGCTGAACTGGCAAGAAATTCAGGTAGGACTTTAATTATTTTTTATTATATTATCGCCGTATGTAGCGTGTAGCTCAAAGTACGGTACATTATGTACCGCATTCCTTCGCCTGCACTTAAGTGTCCGCGACCTTTGAGCGTCTCATTGATTCTCAGAACTATACGTTTCCACCTCCAAAGATTTCAGTCGCATAATAAAGAGTTCCGAGAACGCGACATTGCCTAAAGTGACGTTATTGCCAAATGTGGACAAATCAATGTTAACAGGAAAATTGATTGAAGTAATCGTCTTTTGCGTTTGCATTGACATTTTGTGTGGCAAATCTTATTATTATTCGTAAGAAAGCTGCGGGTATGGACTCATCTAGACATATACTTAAAATACATACGTAACATTATTGGTTCCTCCTAAATATCGTTAACAATAGATATAAGTGAGGACTTGTTATTGGCTCAATGCAGCTGTCCCTAAGCCATACTTAAGAGACTTTTTTAGCTGTAAGTCCCCCGTGCATTAATTAAATTGTATAAGTAGGCATACTTTACTTATTAGGTACAATTTCTTGTCGACTCTTCTCCGTGGAGTGGAACTGGTGGTATAGACTAAATTATTATTTTTATTATTTGAAGGCATATACGTGTATTATTCGAATAAAAAACATGTTTATGTTAAAATATAATAATAGCGTGTCACTGCTATCGAATAATCTACTTGGAGTAAAAGTGAAGTTAATCATAAGTTCTTGGAGTAAAATAAAAAGTAACACCACTTCTCAACTTTCAACCAGCTAGATTCAAATAGACCAAGAGTACAATATTTCCACGAAACAACGGTAACTAGCGCCATAGCAAGATGACTAACTCATAACATTTCCTACTACGGCAAATTAACCAAATCAGAACAGTGACGTCACGTCACGTCGTGAGTCATAATCATCTGCGAGACTTAGATTGCCATTATCAGATAGTAACATTTGGTGCAACGAGCTCCATATGCACCGTTCACGGTTGATTCACGCTGCTAAATATGTCAGTTCAGCTGCACTAATTGAGGTTTATGTTAGAATGGGACTTTTGTTAGTACTTACAGCGAATGCAACGTCATATCATTTATATGTATCTCGGCCCATTTCCAACGGCAAGGCAATCCCAAATTTCATGGAGTTAAATTAGCCATTACGACTTTCTTTCAATCTACTTCTTTTCATTGCCAGGACCCCATGATTATAGAACCGGTTGGTGATGATGTATGCTTTTCTAAATCAGTGTTTGTGTTTCAAATAATATAGTGCATTAAATATCTATCACAACATTGCTTTCTTCTGACAAAAACAAACCTTTTTGCGATCGTATTATTAAAAACTATACTTAAATTACTGAACTAAAATAAAAGCCAGTGGTCAAAAGAAAGCTAAGTAGAAGCTGATGAGCGAGAAAAAGCATCTTACCTAAGTATCGAAATCAGTCAACATTTATGAAACCATTGCATACATGCCTTGTTTTCACTGACGATCCGGAGATTAAAACCATAAATAATCGTCATTGTATACGGTATATACCGGTAGCACTATTTGTCTTCGTCACAGAAAATAATATCCGACAGAAGATTAACTTATCACAGACACGGATAAATATTAATAAATTGTTTAGCAAGCGGATATAATTAAAACCACATAATATGTAAATATTAAGATAAGATACGGTAAGCCGTCTAAAATTGAGTTGAAGTTAAAGGTATACTTGCAATACTATTTTGTAGAGCTTAAGTATAAGACTGGGCTTGCTGGCATGCTACGAACTACGCTATTGAATTAACATAACACGTGCAGAGCTGACAGTCGGAAACCACTACATGAAAGTGCAAATGTATGCAAAAGTAGAAAACATAATTTAATTGACAATCCTTGCAGATTGTGGTAGTCGATATTTGATGGGTTTTCTTTCGTGTTATTTTTGCTAAACCCTAACGTTTCAGACACTTTGCAGCATGAATGTCTCCCTGTCGACAGTGATTGTTCTTTATTGTGTTTCTTAAGTTTTATCAACTCTAATGTAAAATCAAATATAATATTTAAGTTATTAAATATTTAAAAATCAAATATTTAAGTTTAAAGAGTATTAAGGTACTCTTTAAACTTAAATATTTACTGCGACTTTTGTCTTGTAGTCATTTACATACGATACGGACACAATCGGACTGTCACAAGGCCGATACGGTGTTATCCAATTGTTGAATGTGCTCTCTATCTTACTGTTTGTAGTGCTAGAAGACATCTATTGTCATTGTAATGGCCAAACGTTAGTGTCCAAATTTGGAAAAGCATGAAAATACTCACGATGTAAAATTCCACAAATTCAAACATTTGTTTCCGACCAGATCCTTACGCATAATATACGTAATAGCCAGTCTAAAATTTTTAGTCAGCTGCCTTTCTCCGTGTCCATCTTAAACTAGTACTCAGCCCATACATGACCCACTGCTGAGCCGGGCCTCCTCCAACTATATGGAGGTACAACTACTGTGCCAGTGGCCTTGACACCGGGTTTTGTATCAAGTTTTACTTCTTTTGCGGCTAGGTATTCGGCCTTGTCATTTCCTTTTCTCAACTCTTACCGCACCCTTAGGATGGAATGGGGTGGACAATGCAGTCTAAATCCATCACAAGAAGGGCAACCAGGTTATTGCTGTTTCTAAATATCAAGTGGTACATTGAGCTGCCGGACTAGAGACTATCTTGAAATACGGATCATACGCGCTTTTCGGCATTCTGCAAAAGTCATGTTGTTCAAGCGACAGCTTATTAAGTTTTTTCCTCTTATTCAAACTATGCTGAAATATCCCACAATATATTAAGAAAACTCTCCTTGAAGCCATGTGCAGGTTGCCTGAATGAAAGAGATTGCTCTTTAGCCATAAGGCCGTCTACTGTACAAGTCACTTTTAAATGTAGGTATACTGTAGTAAGTTGTAAATACTATTGTTTAATGAAGAGTTATCTATCTATTTATCTACCTTCAGTTTGGCAAACGTTCACAGCTGCCGGCCGTACCATTACGAGCACCAATATAGTGGTTTAAAATAGAAGTAAACAGTACTTTATGAAGATTTGTTTACCTCATTTATAAATCTTCATTCAGTTTATAATTTTGGCGCAATTGCAAACAAACCTAGCTACCGGTGTGTAGCAACAGATACTTCAGTACTACGCAGTACTCGGTATTTCCTGCTCTTTATATTCCAAGGCCCTTCAATGACAGTAAAAAATCGATGTGGAATTTCCGAAAGCGTGATCTAGACCAATGATATAAAATGTCATATGAACGTCGCTGTATCGCTGTTTTCATATTCGCTTCCACAATTTAACTGAGATTATGACACTTGTAACGGAATCTAATTATGATATCGTCCAGGTGACATGGTGGACGATTAAAAAAATAATTTAGGAGGTTATTTATGGACTGATGTGATTGTCAGGTATTTTTAGATTTCAGGGAATCTAGTCACACAGAAAACGTTCGGATCAAGTTTTGACCAACATGGTTACTCGTAAATTCCTTCTATAATATTTAGTTTACACTGTAGTATAGTAGCTCCGTGTGGCGCCGGATTTAGAATACAGAGTCACCAAAGCAGACAAAAGGAAATGATAAGGCTGAAAACCGAACCGCAAGAGAAGGAAAACTTGAAACAAAACCCTGTGCCAACCCGTCTGGCCAGCGTGGCACAGTAGGCTCCTCATGACAAAGCCATCCATATTATATTCCGTACGAGTTGACCTATGTGGAAAATAATACAGTTACGTTGCGGTCAATCTTGAATTTTAAAATATCTAATGGGGGTTTCGACGAAATGTACAGGCACGTGCCAAGACTCATAGGGTATTGTAACGTGATAAGTTGAATTTTTTATGTATTTTTAATGTGTAATACATTTTGGCCTTTTGGTTTTAAGAGTGCATTGTAATATTTCAAAACATAATAGTTTTAATAGCTGCTTTATATTAAACAGATCTTAAAACTGAACCGATATTTTAGAAATCGTATTTGTTACACTTCTAAAATCCTTGCATATTACAGTTCATATTACAAATGAAAGTAAATATATTTTCTGCAACTACATATAGCATTTGTTGATGTTAGATAGGTGTCCATCGTGTCCATGTGTAATATTGGTTAATTATACAATAGACATAATCTCTGCTCAAAAACCCCACTGCTGAGGCAGGCCTCCTCCAATGGAAAACATTTACTTCTCTTGGAGTCAGGTCTTAATCCTTATTATTTACTCAAGTCACCCTCAGGACGGAATAGAGTATTGACAGTATTTCATATCCGTTAAAGTAAAAGTTCGGAGTGACGTATTACGCACGATGCCCGACAGCCGGTTATTTCCTAGTAGCACAAGGCCGTATCGGTCGCGTGCCTTGTCTGAGCCGCTCGTGACATGCGCTGGCGCAATACGCGTCATCGGCTGTTGAATGTTTCGCGAGATTGCTCTCACATTGTATAATATACTATGTATTTTGGTCACCAACATTTTTGGGGCTGTTCTCCATAGAACAGCCTTCAGAACGCTATACTTGTTATTTTCTCAGTGCTTCGAAAATTCTTTTATAATCCCTCATTTATAGAATTCCAACTAAATAGGCGGGATGGAATACTCGTAGGCAAAACTATAAACACAATATTTTGATTTTTATACACCTCAACTGTCGGCTCAATTTAAAAATAATGGTTAATTGGGCAGTTATTGTAAATAATAAGACGTCAAATATAAATATAGATTATGTCCCATGACTCAATTCTAGAATCAAAATGACATTAAGCTAACAACCCAAAATATAAATCAATTCACTAACAAAAGTAACAACAGGAATCGCCCATAATAAATCTACAAAACGGAACTATTAACCATGGAATATATCACAAAAACATCCAACAATAGATTTACGTACATAACATTTCACGGTGGAGTTGCGGGCACGCACGTTCGCGCTGCAAGTGCATATCCGGGTGAAATAATCAACTTCCGGAGCGGGGTGGTCGCTCGTTGGGACCAATTGGCCCTATTGGGAACTTATATAGGGCTCCGGTCCTTTCGTCCGGTTCTGTAATGCAGAGCTGGGATCCGACATATCGTGGCTGAGTTATGTTGATATCATATCATACCCTGGGGACTATTTTACATTTCAGAAGATTTAGAAGTGTGCCAACTTGCATTCGTCATCACTATTATTTATTTATTGGATTAGTTTACAGTGTTATTTAAACCATAAATCTGCATTGTATGGAACATTTCAAGGTTGTGACAATCACCCGACGATCGTGCACAAGTGGTTTGTGACTTTGTCCTTGAGTGTTTCCGTAATTAATTTATGAAATGACTATGTGTCTTTATCAAGAACTTCGTGAGTTGAGCTGCGTCCTTTTTTCGTTAATGATAGCAATTGTAAATCGTATGTCTTACTTCCCATTCGTCACATCCTTGGTCCTTGATTCGGATCTTTGCGGACTTAAATGGACTTCGTTTTAAATAATATCTATACTCTATACTAATATATAAAGCTGCAGAGTTTGTTTGTTTGTTTGTTTGTTTGAACGCGCTAATCTCAGGAACTACTGGTCCGATTTCAAAAAAAGTCTTTCAGTGTTAGATAGTCCATTTATCGAGGAAGGTTATAGGCTATATTTTATTTTCAAAAGAATTAGGGATCCGTATGAAAATTGCGATTTTGTAAACCAAGGTGTAAAATCGAAAACCTATTTATGCGTGCGCTGCAAAAACTATTGACAATAGAACCAAATAATGTACTACGGGTTTGTAGGTCTTATAAAGATCTACAAAAAAGTCTGCGAGAGCACGTATCTAACTATCATAGTTTAGTCACAATAACCGATTATATGTTCATAAAAAATATGCACGGGTTCGAAGCCCACGCGGGCGAAGCCGCGCGCAAAAGCTAGTCAATAATAAAACGACAATCCCTAAATAGATCCTTTTGAAAATTGGAATATTTGCCATTCTAGAGCAATATTACTTGGTAATGTGTGTGTGGCTCTTACCTCACTTATAAAATGACTCAAACTCATAAAAAGAAATTCCTTTCGGCAACCATCAGTAGCCCTTAAAGCACCAGTCGGCACAACAATGGACCTTCGATAAGCTACACTACACGCAAACATTTCGAATGCGTAGACGCCCCGCTCGAACGCAAGCACGAGGTTATCGATCTCTTGACACTGAACTAAATGGCATTAGGTAATGTTATACGTTTAAGGTTTCTTGTATTCAGAATTTGAGCTAGTTTTGAGCATGTGAAGCTGGATCCTAAATTTTATGAAAGCCATACCAATACCAAATCATTTTATGCTTTGGTTAGGTGTCACAGGAGCTCTTTTGGCTTCATTAAGTAATTCCTAGATAGTACTAAGTAGTAAGTAACCAAGCCATAGCTAGCACAGCGCAGTTGCCTAATCCCCACACTCTACATATACTGGAGGTAGCAGGATTGAGTTGCACGATCATTACCGGACTGAGATAGAGCATGATCACAGGACTATGGTAATATTCTTGATAATAATCCTGCGCAAATCATTTCAAACTCAAACTCAAAAGGAACTTTATTTACGTAGGTTTCATCACAAAACTCTTATAAATCGTCATATTTATAAACACCATTATCATCTTAGGTGATAGTCTCCACACAAGGTGAGTCGTCATACCTACATTCACACACAACTCCTCATTCCTACAATCCCTGCGTTCATTCACATTCATGCCGAAACTACCACCGGTTCGGTAGGCTGCTCTACAGAGAAGAGCCGGCAAGAAATTCTGTACTTGTTTTTTTTTTTAAATTACTAGTCTTGTTTACAAAAAGCACTGAACAGCATGGTGACAGCAAGTTCGCAAGATGATAGAAACACGCGACACGTTTACGCAATGAATGATGAATAGACCTTGTCAGGGCCAATTAAAAAACAAATCCGCGAATAAAGGTCTCCATTGCGTCATTGCTCACACATACAGTGTACAATATATGACATTTTCTAAATGCTACGTACCATTACAAGCTCCTTAGTAGTCCCAGTCCTAAAAGATTTGAAATACGTGAAGTATACGTGAGATACGTGAGATTTCCTGGACTTATTCAATAAGTCCAGGAAATCTCACGTATCTCAAAATCTCAAATGGTAAATCTCAAATGGTAAATATAGGTTCATAATACATCAAACGATTACATTCTACGGCAAACAAGGTGTAATTTATTCTTGATATTTTATGAACTACTAAATCGATCATGTCTTAAGGCGTTTCGTTCGACTCCTATTGTAGAGTAATATCTATAAATACTTCAAATGAATTGTCGGAACCTCAAAGGAAGTCCGATAAAGTTTTACGCAAACAGCGCGTAATGTGTACGCACATCCGAGCCGGCACCGAGAGGTTATCGGACTGAGCAGCGCCCGAGAACAATTAACCACTTACTGGACTCCAAACCTGCTCAATAGAGTCAAAATCGCCAAGCAACTTACATTTAATTGTTGATTTTGACAGTTTTGGTAACCTATTTTACATAATATGCGCTTTTTACACAAGAACTCGACAAAATCATTTTAATTTAGAAGAATAAGGCTAGCAATTGCATCGTGTCGTACGGTTTTCAATAGAACTTCAACTTATAGCCGGTTTTGGGCCTGGTAAATTTGCATACATACCTTCAATCATGTCAGCGTAATGATAGTAAAACAAGCTCCATAATAAATTGAGAGTATACTTTTATTTTCATTTCAAGAGAGCATTTTTCCTCAACCCAGTCTACTACCATTGAGTAAAGTCTCCAGCGATTTCATGGGTGGGATGTTTTGCTGGCTTGGCGTATTGGTATAGTATTATTGTCAATTTTTCATTCCCTTAAATGTAAACTGGTTTTTTTTTTAATTGCCTGTCACCAAGATAGAGCAAGTTTTAAATATATAGCCATACGGACGGAAATATATTTTTAGAAGTTGCATATCTAGATCTGTCTGTATTAAATCTTAGTACGTTTTATCTAGATCTTCAGCCTAACACAGTATCGTGCATCCTTTGTTAGTACAGTTTTTTTATCATTCGATGACAAAGGATTAACATTTTCATTGTTCCCAATTTTGTTTCCTTCAAGGTTTAGAATATTTCATCAGTCTCATTTATTTTCTACTAAACGTCTTCATCTATCAGAGATAAACAGATAGTATCTTTTACTACAGACTACTACTAACAACGAAAACAAATGCGCGTAAATCACAAATAACCGGTCGGTGCGTCACATGGTCGCTCATCGTGAACGTGATGTCATCGCGCGCGGTGGTCTTGCGCATCCTAGTGACGAAATACATTACCTACTCCATCAATTTCTCTCAACTTTCGGTCTGCAGCTTTCCTGGCGAAGATTTTAAATCCAACCTTATCGATACTTTCAAATGCATAATAATAAAAAAAACGATGATGTTTATACTCCCGGTCCCAGGTTAACCAATGGTTATGAAAAGCAGATAATTAAATACTACTTTTAATATACACAACAATGTAATCGTGTAAACCACATGACAGGAATCTAAAGCGAGGGCACTAACATTACGCATTACAGCAAGAATTACTGTCCTTTGTATTAGGCTCTTCACCAGCAGGTGAGGATGGAAGGATTTAGCAATAAGTGGCATCAAGTCCATAATTATAAAATCTTATTATAGGCAAGAGAAGGCTTAAAACAAGTAAATGTGTGGTTTTCTTTATGGCTTGACGTAAGTTATTAGACAAACCCAATTAGACAAACCCTATTAGACAAAATATTACTCAACTGAGGCCCAACTAAGCTGTGCTTTATGGGCGAAGAAGAAGAAGTATTGAACTTTGTGAACTCAAAACTACAAAATAAGAAGTAAGAGTTTTGCAACAACATTACATCTAATTTAATAAGCCCTTTACCGAGCTAAAAAAGCACATTGCATTTGCAGCATTGGTTAGCTACTGAAGCTAAATCAAATACAATTAAATACTATATGGAGTTAGCTTATCCTAAGTTATGTGCATATTAATACTCGCACATGTGGGTTATTGCAACGAGTCGCGTATGAGTCATGCTAACAGCCAGCCATGATTCAGTACAGCATTCTTACCAAGGTCCCGTCAAAGTTGAGAGCCCTCGTCGCAAACCCAAGCTAATGACTTTGTAATTCATGAGTATTTGCAGTACATCCAGGTTGTATACCTTTCACCTCCGGATCAAGATCTCATTGACCTAAACCGGTGGTCCAGCTATGGTAAATTTTCAATGATACTTACTGGGGAAACGGGACTACGTCAAGAGATGATAAAGTTAGCATTATATAATTCTGTGTTTTAACGTTTGTTTCTAAATTTCTTCATTCATCACTACTTCCGAATATTGGCAGAATTTTTGTTTTTTATACTCACAGTTTACATATCTTGTTTATCTAAAAGATAATCTCACCTGTAACCCTCTACAAATATTTGAAGGAGCAGTAGTATGTTTCCCAAGTTACTTTAAAATCTTATTCATCAGTTCCATGACCTTTTCATGGCCATTCATCCACCTATTGTCTTTATCCTATTATAAATCCAATTGCATACCAGAATTACGATAAACCCCGAGGCTAGTGGCATCCGTGTTGCTGACATTAATTCTATACAAGCACGCAAGTGATTCTCTGCATGCCAACAGTACGATGGTAAACAGAAATATGTCATCCTTACTCAATTTGTCAGACCAAATGGGCATTAGTGGTAACAATAAGTTCCAATTTTCTGCACCTAAATTGAAAATGGGACATATTTACAAAATGCCCACGGTGCAGATAAGGTTGTAAATTTTCAATTTGAAAGGGATTATTTGTGGATCCCAAAATCCATTTCTGGGATCTGTATCCAATGATGTTACAAATAAAAGGTGTAGATACGTTACCTGTACAACATTCGATCTATAAAAATGGCAAGCCAACGCACACATAGTTAACTGAATATGCAATATGCACACTGCTTTAGATGAGTCGTGAAAGTAGGATGGTATGATTTAATAATCACGTGCTAAATAGAGACAAATATAATTTGTTGTGATGCGTCGTCACATGCACTAGAAACAATATAGATTAATTAAATCAGACATAACATTTTGACAAGTCTGTGACGCGTAATGACATCTATCTCTTTTGCACTTGGTAATGTGGATACTTTTGTTCCACTCATTGATTTTTACCGCCATATTTTACGAATAACATTTTAATTTGTAAAAAATATTAATTATATTACAGAAATAGTGATAGTTACGAATGATAAGTGATTCCTTGACTTTTAGAAGTTTTGTTAGAGTAGTTTGTGCAATATCTCATAACACACGACGGCATTTTCAATTGTTATAATAGCACTTTTTACACACGGCTCTTGACGTGCATCTGTTGACGCCAGCGACGCAACACTGAGGTCGGGTTTGCTAATTAGCCTACTTTTAACGTGCCGCTTACTGACCGCTTATAACCCATCTACACCTTTTTACTTGTAACATCATTGTCTGTATCTAAAAGTATTATGTATGGTACAAAATGATCACGTCCAAAGCGCAACCGGCGTAGCACATCCGCATCAGATATTTTAGTCCATATAAAGGTAAAAGGATATGATAATGGCATTGAGCATTGAATAGAATGTTTCATTCATGACATATTACGCAATAAATGGTGTCACAATAATATCACAGGGCACAAAATGTCGGAAGAAGTATTAGCAACGCAACATAAACTAGTCAAGTCCAAGTCAAATCATTTATTTTTTATAGTTACAGTAATTTATATATATGAATTAACCAAATTTATAAAATATAATTGTTTGAAGAAAACGCTCGTGTAAAGCCTATTTTTTTCTTATTGTGCACTTTAGTTTGTATTTGAGTTTGGTACGATTGACTTTCCCGCCCGCTTCCTCTCCAATTTCTCCACAGATACTTAGTCGTAGTAGTAATAGTATAGTTTCTACATTTCGGGTTGAGTTGACTGGCTTTTTATTTTTTTTATTCACAATATACTGTATTTGCTGGGAAATCAATAATTTCATAAATGCTCAACCTTTCGTAATACGTTTCTAACTATACCAATGCTGCCAACGTTGCAACTTGACAGCTCAAATGCACGGTTCCAAAGTTTAAATTGCCAAGGTAACTATATTCTTCTTTCTTTAATTTATATTACTCAATTTGACTTATTGATTTTATTTGATCCGTCCATGATCCCGAAGAATGAAACCCGATAACCATAATGACCTGTAGCTGACGGCGATAAAAACAATTCACACGGTTACTTGGTGTCCATTTTACCAACACCACAGAGCAACCGCAAAATACCCCTTGGGAAAATTCACTTTCATCGGCGCACATACGGATCAGTCGCAGCTGTTTTATATTCTCTAACGCTTGCACATCGTATCGGTATTTAGCACGTGTCGATTTTCACATTTTTTTTCCTTAAACCCCACGCTACTGATACTGGCCAGTTCTAATAGATGAAGATGTGCCAACCTATTTGGACGTAATATTTTAACTTATCTAGTTCTTTACGCAGTTTTTCGCTTCACCTTCAGAATCTAATGTTTTATTGACTTTATGTTTTATTTTTTCGGCATCATCAAACTGTCATAAAAATATACTGTCATATCATTTCTGCCTTCCCTTCATGTCAACCCATAATAGTGGGTCACCACTGCTGAGTCGGGCCTCCTCCAACTACATGGAGGGTATTTAGCCTACTGTACCACGCTGGCCAGAAAGGTTGGCACAGGATTTTGTTTTAAGTGTTCCCTCTCTTGCAGCTTCTCTTTAGGTTATCGGCCTTGTTATTTCCTTTTGTCGGCTCTTACGCACTTGTGCACCCTAAGGATAAAATGGCTCTCATATCCTTCCATCACTCCTAAATATCACTGGACCACAAACTTACGGAACAGTGGATTGTCAGCCTCCATGGCCAGCACAGTCTTACGACCATCTTAAAACATAATGAGGACATGTTTGTTTAGCGGATGTTATATCATATCATCTCTGTTATCCAGTGCTTAATGCGTACTTACTCCATCGAGGGTCTGATTTATCCTAACCAAGAGTTATGTATTACCAGATAACCACTCCGCACGTACATTCGCGATCACATTACATTATCTCATCATTACAGCAAACGAGTGCAATCCGATGCTACTGTTTATTGTTTATGTAACTCAGGATGTAGCCAGACATCTGATTCACTATTAGATACTGTTACTTTACTAGCTAAGCTGAATATGAGAGCAATATTTACCATACTTGTATATTATATATACAAGTATACTATATATTTATACGCGATCTCGACATTTAGATATTTGCTTCAATATAAACGTCGGCGTCGTTGTTATCACTGTCCATATGAGTATAGCGCTCTTTTAATTCATATTCAAGAACGGTAAAAATTTGAATACCGTGTGACACGTAATTAAAATATGCATAAACAAAACAGAACTACAAAGTATATCTATCTATCTATCTATCAGCCACAGAAGTCCACTGCTGAACATAGGCCTCCCCCACAGATTTCCACAATGCACGATCTCGTGCAGAATGGATCCACCGACTCCGAGCGACCTTCACAAGGTCGTCCGTCCACCTAGTCGGGGGTCTTCCCACGCTTCTCCTTCCCATACGTGGACGCCACTCCAAGACTTTTATGCCCCAACGGCCATCCGTTCTTCGGGCTACGTGGCCTGCCCATTGCCACTTCAACTGTGCAATCCTTCTAGCTATGTCGGTCACTTTAGTTCTTCTACGGATTTCCTCATTTCTGATTCTATCACGTAGAGTAACTCCGAGCATAGCTCTTATTAAGCGGCTCAGAGTCACTCAGCTACAAAGTATAGCTCCAAGTAAAGTTATTGTGGCTTAGTTTGCAATATTATTTATTTTAATTAAGTGAAGACTTATTCTGAACCATGAGTCATTTATTACGAAGTTATGAAGGTCTTTATGCTGTTCTGTGCATTATATTGGTGACACGAACGTCATCTCATAATGCAATTATTTAAGCTTCGTTTGTGGGGTTAAAGGCATCTTCTAACCGTCGCTAACTACCTTTATTGAGCTTATGTAACTGAAGATGTAACTCGATCGCATTCGCCTCGGCAGTACTTTCTACGGAACTAAATTGATTGGAAATTGTTTCGAAGTTGCTCAAAGCACATAGGGGGTATCTGTTTATTCTGGGTTAGTGGGTTTTTATAATAGCTATGAGTGATGAATCAGAATATCGCAAGGAAATTTAATACAGATCCTATAGATTTAATGTTAATTTTGCAATATATTGAAATATCGAGAATATTGAATGTTTAGTCCACATCCACAGGTAACCTCATTCCAATTAATATTTTTTTAAATGATATAGTAATAGTTAATTGTACATAGACATGGCATAGTATGAGCCGTTGATCCTACTTGACACTAAACTAATACTTTCGGAATTTATTGGAAGGGAAGTCCTAAATATTTAACCATTTTCATCTTAAAGTTATTTTTCCACCAATTATCAAAAACGTCTAAGATGGGGTGAAACGAGACGTCCTTTTTGGACATATTCTTAACGACAACCGGACCATTCTCCACAATTATGCAAGCAACTTCATTTCCTGCGGCAACTGAGAAATAACAGACTGCTTAGGGAAACATAAAAACCAAACATGGTTTTAATAACATTTCTTCACCATACTAAGACTAGAAAACGTCCTTCCGATCGTCGTGCTAATGAAGCTATTAGTGAGATCTTGAGGTACCAAGGTTTAATAAAGATTCTACAATCCACAGTCTCCATTAAGTTATAACGTACATTGGGATAATGTATGTTATTCTAAGAAAACCAATGATTATAACTCATTTCGAAGATCCATTTGCACTACACTGCAGGACATATTGGTCCGGTGGGTCACTCGATGAAATGTCGTCACTTCCGGCAATCATGTCCACAGACTCACTTTCTACATGATTTGTAATTCTACCGTCGCATTTCGATGGTGTCGTAGCGTAGATGACAGGAAAGTCTGACCAAGAAGGTATAGAGATTTTCTTGATTGATACAAACCTATATAAATACCTGCGTGGTTATATTTTCCTCCTCATATTTGCAGAAGCATATATTTTATATACAAAAGCGACAAATTAGTTAATGAATTTTCATTTTTGACAACCTCAAACGTTTTCTGAATTGATGTGGCACAAGACACATCCAGAGGATGGCCTGCCGTATTGTTAAAAATATTCTAGTTGCATCCTATACATATAACGGGAGCTTTTTTTAATGTAATAACTAAAGTGACACTCGGACCCAGCAAAAATTACCAGTTACATCGCGAAGTTTTCGCAAAAAATACAAAAATTAGACCAACTCGATAAAATAATGAGATCGTATTTAAACTGAAATTATCTGACTTACCCCCTCAAGCGATAGCCCATGGAACACTGTGGTGTTTTAGACCGTGCGAGTCGGTCTATACATTCTTCCATCCCCGACAATAGTGGGATTTCCGATGCCAAAATAAATATCATTCTTAGTTGAACTGGTGTCTATGAAACAGCCAACCCCAGCCTCTGGGTCCATCAGGGTCAGGAGTAACACATATGAGCTTAGTTAAAGCTCAAGTTTCACACCACAATCGACATAAAGATAACAAACGATCACATGAGCCAAATAGGCCAGTGATGCTTGTCATAAACATTATTCCATATTGAAACATTAAACACAGTTCGGAATTAGGACACTCGTCACACGCCTTATTACATTGACATAAAAACTTAAAGATGATTTAGTGTAGTTGTTTTGTGGCGTGGGGGAGGCCTGTGGCCTTGTGTTGATTACACATAAACGGATTCAGAATACATATTGTCACCACCACATTCCATCCTGAGGGTGTCGTAAGAGCCGACAAAAGGTAAACAAGGCCGATGACCTAGCCACCAGAGAACGAAAACTTGATACAATACCCTGTGTCAACCCGTCTGGCCAGCGTGGCATAGTAAGCTATTACCCTCCGTGTAACTGGAGGAGGCCCAACTCAGCAGTGGGTCATCTATGAGCTGAATAGTAGTAGTATTGGTTAAACAATTATCTTTATTATTTGTTCGTCGTTGCACTTCGGTGGTTTAAGCGCGTCGCGTACCTACGTTACGAAGATCTTGTGTTCTTAAGACAATGGATTAAGACATCAATTGCAGTAATTATATCTTTAATGACTTGGTTATTGGCTGCAATATAAATGAGATGCAGGGTTGTCACTGTATTGGAGAAAATATTTTCTCCATTTTACTGCACCACATTCATACATTTAGCCCTTGGCGTATGAAATTAAAAGTTCTTGGTACAGAAAAAACTACTTACTTACTTACTACTTTTGGAGTACAAAGGGGAGAATTGGGAAATTAGGAACACCCAAGGGAAAACCTACATACAAAAAAATACTACATGACTGACATAGAATTTTTCCACTAAGACTCGAGTATAAAATTAAGATGTTATGCCTGATCACTAACCATTTATTAGAACATTTTATAAGAGATTAAACGTAATATATTGAAATATGGATGTTTATGATGGATGTCTATGTATGTTTATGATGAACGACAAAGCATCTAGAGTGCTATATTGTGGTTTTCGGGTAATCATCATAAAAAAAAGCATGTGATATCGAATGAATAACCATTTTGTGTCAAGAGGGTACCACAATAAACCTATGCTTTAGGTCTAGCTAGTCATGACATAAGGTTGATTGCAAACGAATTTCGAAATAAAAATATATTTTGTAATGATTTCTTAGGATTACTTTTTAACGGATTTAAATTGTGCATTATTTAATACCCGACCGCGACGTTTTGAATGCTTTATGATGATAAGACGTGTAGGTGCCTTCCCTATAGAGATGGTGCGCTTACGCGTTCCCACGACGCGTTGACATGTGCGCACGCTGCACGCCTGCAAGTGCGCATTGTTCCCGCGATAAGTGAACCGGATTTTTTCCATATTTTTCTCAGAATATGTCGGTGGTGGTGGGATCTATGGAAGAGACTTTCCATTTTTTAAACGAATGAATTAGTGGTGGAGATCTCTACCTGAAGAAGGTAACGTCTCAAAATATCGTAAGCTCATTCTATAGAGACCATTATAGCCGACCTTTAATGAAGTGTAGAAGAACTGATTAATTAAAAGCCATATCAATTAAGTATTTCTGGTAAACAGTTATCCATATGGTGACAGATTTAGAAAACACAGTATCACCAGCACATTCCAGCCTGTGGGTGTCGTAAGAGACGACAAAATGACAAAGCCTATAAACCAACTGCAACGGATGGAAAACTTAATACGTAAAACTGTGCCAACCTGTCTGGCCAGCGTGGCACAGTAGGCTAATAACGATCCATGTAACTGGAGGTGGCCCGACTCAGCATTGGGTCATCTATGGGCTGAGTATTAGTAGTAGTTAATCAGATCAATAATAACATTACTTGTTCTGCTCGGGACACTTTTTACTTTGCTATATAATAATACGCCATAAATCTTCTATCTAAGCTTATTTAATATGTTGCCGTTATTAAAACAAGTAAATTGCAGTCAATTACGTTCGAGTTCCCAAGCAATTGGGGGCGTGGCTATTCCATTGTTTGGTGCCATCTATCGGTAGCCAGAGAAACGTTGATGTCAAGGCGCCACACCGATCATTCTCAATTTGAATTGCAAAATGCGCTCGGGCATTATCGAGGAATGGACAAGACGTTGGGTGATAAATTCTTGACAATGATTGAGAGTTGCGATTGTATAAACAATATGTAAACGCTTTTAGTGATTTTTTTATTATATTAAGATTTTCATCTAATCGTAAATGCCACGCTGAATTTAGTCTTAGTGGTCCAGACATTTTCAGCGGCCAGCTTATGACGTCAATCATAAACATTTTTTGTACTTAATGGATATTGTAGAACATGTGCGCAATATTATAACAAAGAATTAAGTACGTGGTTAATATCGGGGATTTACTGGCAACATATGGTATGCAGTCTAGCCACAAATCCTTTTAAATAGTATACTATTTTATGCAATGGAAACGTTAATCCATTATTAAATTTGTGCAGTAAAAATCTCTCGGTCAGTCAATAAAGAAAATTTCAGTTCAGCGTCAGACACAAGTCATCATTCAACGCCCATGACTTACTCAAAAATGTTTTTATGCGAATAAATTGCTGGGAGTGTGTATAGATAACCAAATTAATAACTGTAGCCGGAGATGTGGAGAATTGTTGAGGATAAACTGGATAAAGTCCGTACCGACGTTAATGAAGATCGGTACTAAAGGCGGTTGAAGTCGGATCAAATAGTTGGTCGTTCTATTTCCTATTTTAAAATCGGTTTGTCAATATAGTCGTTACAATGAGCTTAATATCGACGTAAATGCACGAATTAAGCCACATGCACGATAGCAGATGCCACAACAGCAAACATCCTCCGAACAATAAAATTCCACAGTCTAAACACCCAAACAGAACCGTAAAGGATACAGTTAGAAAACTCCAAATCGTTCTAAAATGTTTCGCATTACCGTATTGTTCTCGGCATATTCTCTAGGCAACAAAATCCAAAATTTTCAACATAATCCCTGGGAAATTTGGACAATAGTGAATTTCGACATTGTGTGCAGTCATTACCAACCAGTGGCTTACTAATTAAGCACGACACTGACATTCTGATGGTCGGCAGATATAGCATTAAGGCGCTGTTATAGTGTAACTGAAAAACACACAATCGGGTGTTCTCCTTCTTTAAGTACAGCAAATGGTGTTCGAATAACACAAAACCTGTATAGCACTAAGAATCAACAGTACACAAGAGCCAAAGATTCTAAATATGTAGTTGCAACTCCGTCATCAAAGGAGAAGTGTGTCTAAGATATCGCCCACATGTAGAAGAGGCGTATGTGGAGTATGTGGTTTCATGTCGCTTGTACTGGGCATGGCACCGACAGATCAAAGCCCCAAAGGAGGAAGCGTAAAAAAGTCCAAATCAGGACCGAACTGGTGATCCGAGTTCCAAATACAGCAAAACCAAGGTAGCACCAAAATTGTCAAATACACCAATATTGCCGTTTTTAAATAGTATTCATTATGAAACGGACTTTATATTTTGATATTCTGAGATCGGGGATGATCTCCGCGATTGTATACGACAAAGATGTGAACAATGCTTGCGAGGTTAAGAAGGCTTTATACTGGTATTGTTTAGAGTGCAAGATGGAAAGCAGCCTGGGAGCCCAATTTCGGCCGTAGTCGACTTTTTGTTCATTGTGCTATAGGTGTTAACGACATAAAATTTGTAATTATGTATATTCAACTTGGTTCCAATTGTGTGCAAAAGTTTTGTCATCAATCCGTGGGACAAAATTGTGTCTATTAGTTTTATTCTCGCAACCATTATGATAATGGGAATAATTGCCACACGAAAGTGCTTCAATTTAAAGACGGCAGATGATGGTATCATGTGTCAGTTATAATTGAAACAATCGTGATCATCATCATCAGCCTACTCTGGGTTGTGTTTAAGAACGTTTATATTTGTGACACATTGCAAATAATCTATGTAGATATTTACAGTTAGACTTAACAACGTGTATATACTTGACGCGGAACTGGGGATTCCACCAACTTCTTATCTATTATAAGACGGGGATCTCCCATCGCTAGTCTAACCAGTCTAAGTCTAAAGTAGGTAGAACATTATATCAGAGGCTCGGTCAACAAATATTGCATTACTTCAACTCCAGTTATACCGTTGCCAAATATAATGAGATTGTCGTAATTTTTATCGGATTGCGTTACAGATTGACATGTCATAATTTATTATAACACATTTTAATGAATATTTGTCCTGACTGATAGACTGGTTGGCATTTCAACTTACAGCCAAAACTACTGGTGTTAGGACTTTGTGAAGACTGGAACCTTGACCGTGACGTGAACGTATAAAAGTGTAAGAGAGTGGTGAGCGCACGCGCGCGTGTGTGTGTGGATGATAAATTCAAATACATTTATACAATATAAAAACCTTTTTATAATAGCTAAGTTACATAGCAACACGAAAATATTAGTAAATAGTATTTTTAAGACCTTTATGTAAACAATATCACTTTTGGACAATTCGGTGGTCAAAAAGATCGGGTTGAATATACGCGAAAATTTGAAACACAATATGAGGAATTATGTTGAATGAATCTATATTACAAAACGTCTCAATGAGAGTTACTACTGACAAAATATTTATAGGCACATCCGATATCGCTGGGTCAATACTCGTTTCCTGTATTTACATTTGTTGATACCACGCAGTCATTAAAAATTAAAACCGTTGCCTGTGAGCCATACTTCGATATTTGGACAACTAACTCTTTCCACTCTATGACAAAAAAAAATTAACCTCGTCAGTCTTCATTTCAGCCCACTTCCGAGTCAGGCCTCCCCCAAATTCATGGAGGGAAGTTAGACTTCTATGCTACACTGGCAATGGCAAGACAGTGTTCGTATCAAATTTTCCTTGCCTTGAGGCTAGGTTACGTACGACGACACCCTCAGCATTGTATGACTTGGAGACATGATCTATTTGTGGTGCAAATAAATAAATAAATGTACGAAATGTAACAATAAAACTAGGGTTTCGTATATTGCATCGGAATAACTTCACAGAAATTGGGAAAAAGGCGAGAGGTTTTCATATTCCATCTGTTGGTACCATAAGAAGAGTGACATTTTGCTTCACATAGTATCAATTTATGTGATGGGAAACATTAACGATTCTATCATTGACGTTAAGAAAGTGAAATCAAATAATGATGTAACGCTTAGGGTTACCACGTTTTTAGTTTTACGTTTAAACATCAAGTAGTTGCTTAATAACTCACTAACATAAAATAACGCACATTTTATTAAATATAGACCGATTTAATTTGCGGCCAAAATGACAGTAATTGACCTTGTTGGTCTAAGTGTTGGTTGTGCCGCCATTGGATCACGTCCCGGTTGCATTCCGGGGTCGGCCAAGTGCCTTTGTGCAAACCAGAGACACTAAATCTAAGTCTGGATGTCATTTGTGTAAATTACATGTTTGTAATTAGCGCTCGCGAGACATGTTATACCTGGGGTATGGGGTTCGTTTAAAATAACTAGAAAGAAAAAAGAAACGTACAATGCAACAGAATATTATCACATCAGTAGGAAATGAACGGTAAAAGTGTATTAGAACTATGGAAAAAGTGAATTCGTTTCATGGCTCAGTGTTTGACCAAGAAACAGATGTACCTAAGTCCGTTTTTATGCATTAGTACGTGCTTTAAACTCTAAGAAAACTCTGTTTTGGTTAATAACACAAGAATCAAAGTTCGATGACCGATGATTCATGACTTTGCAGAAAAATTATACCGTTCTTCTCGAATGCAACTGCAAAACTGAAACGTAATAGTAAAAGACTATCGTGACTATAATATGAAGAAAAAATGTGGCGTGAGTCTTGCTTGTAATACAATTGTGATCGCTTAACAGGGGATAGACTGGGACGATTATCTTTCATAAACAAGGACTAAAAACAGGTTATATTATTTATGTACACGTATCGTTTGTACTCTTGCTAAATTGTGTGCGAAACTTCTGGAAATGATATAACTAGACAAGAAACAAAGCTAAACCAAGAGACATACCTTTAGGACTTTAGGATTATCATTCCCGACAGCGGCAGAATTTTTTTTTTTAAATTAAAATTTAGAACAGTGTAGTCAATTTCTTCCTCATACTACAAGATACAAACACAATTTATACATATAACTACTCCTGTATAATCTTCATTCATTTCTGGCTAAGTAGCTAAAATATTAAGCAGTAAGGATAGACTTACCGTCCTATGTGCCAGGTCGCCGACGGAGTCGTGTCGATGCTCTAGGCTGCCAAGGCTGCAGCAGGAAGCTGAAGAGGCGAGGCTCACGGAGTCGGCGCGCGCCCGATGCGGGGACACTGCCACGTGCTTCAGCATACCGGGCCCTGGAGGCCAACGAGGGCGTTTAGTATGACGAATACATAGTATAAACTTGCTACGAAACCCTATGGCATTCCGTCTTACCAGCGTGGAACAGTAGGCCAATTGCCCTCCATGTAACTAGATAAGGCCCGACCCAGCAGTGGGTCATTTATGGGCTAAGAAGTAGGTAGATACTATATTTGGATGATAAATGCCAGATGATTAGCATAGTTTTGGGAAGTCCTACGTCCGTTACTGGATTTCCGCCGATAATATTCATATCACTACATAGTATAAAACAAAGTCCCTGTCGCCTGTCCGTCCCTATGTATGCTTAAATTAAATCTTTAAAACTACGCAACGGATGTTGACGCGGCTTGTTTTAATAGATAAAGTGATTCAAGAGGAAGTTTTGTATGTATAATACATTCATAATTGCACCCGTATTGCACCGACCGGGGCGGGTCGCTAGTTAAAGATAAACAAAATATCAAAGCCGCGCAAACCCTTAGATGTCATTACAAGGACTAAAGACAGCCTAACATAGCAATATTGTTCCAGAAATCTCCCTCAAGATTGCGATATAAATACTACTTTAAAAACTCGTTAAAGACTTCAGAACGGCACAAAAAGGTGGCCACATTGTCACCTTAACTACAATAAGCCCCACATGTCGCAGCATCCCCTATTGTGAGGCGCCGGATGCGCTTCTGAGAACATTGTACCTGAAGGGCGTGCGGAAGATTCTTGTCGAGCCAACACGTGCCTCATTCAACGAGGATTTTTTAACTGCCTCCTCAAAAAGGGGAGTATATAAGTTTGAAGTGTGTCCCGGCGACGTGGACCAGTGTTGATGAGATTTTTTAAAAGTCTTGACCATAACTTTTTAATGTCATATGCAAGAGAATCTAGAGCTAGGTTTCGAAAAATATTCTTCAGCCGCTCGAAGAGTATTTTATAGTTGTGTCTGGGATTTTTCGAATATATTTCCCAATGTTCAATTTTTAACTCAACACAAATAAGTTCTGTTTAAATAGTCGGTAGGTCTGTAGCATCGCGGCTCCTAAATGAATGGACTGATTATAATACGGTTTTTAGTTGAAAACAGCTTTTCTAGTACCGTTACTTACATTTATTCATCAAAATCGGTTCAGCTATTTCACGTATTTATAGCCGTATCGTTGTGCCTTATATATTTTTTTAATTCTGGTTATTCTTTTTTAGTGGAATAACTTTTAGCGTTGTCTATGTATTAAATATTACATTCTTATTCTTACAGGCAAAATTTGACTGCGTTGAAAATTTCTCTTTGGCTTTGGTATTTTCTAGAAATTTCTTTTCCCTTAGGTGTCAATGCGGACCGGTCGCACCGGACGAAATTACGATCAAAAAGTGCAATAAACGAACTTTTACTTAATTTTTAACTGTTTAGGTAATTATTGTCATTTTTATTAAGCCAAAAACTGGACTGATTTTTAATTACGTTATTTCACATGCATATCTGTCTTATGCTTTTTGATTGTTAACGACATAGCCCGCATGGACCTAGCTCCAAAAAAATATCTATATAAAATATCTGGGCATCATAACTGCAATTCAATAGTAGATGTCAAATTAACTTTTTTGTTCTTCTGGTAAATTCAAACCCTATGTTACTTAAAATTCACTAATGGCTGGTTAAGAAATAATTTTGTTCAGTAAATTCGCGTTCATTCATTGACTACCTTGTTGGTCTAAAGGTTGTGTGCCGCCTTTGGATCACGGGTCTCCGATTCGAATCCGGGGTCGGGCAAGAGTCTTTGGTCTTTGGGTAAACATGAGGTACTTGCTCTGAGCCTGGGTGTAGTTTGTATTCGTGAATTACGTGATTGCAAACAGCTCCCGCGATAAAGGCTGTTGTACCTTGTACAAAAAGTATAAGTATTATTTAAGTATAAAAAAGTAAAGTCACGATGTAATTTTGAATGTGTATAATGTAGCAATTAACTGAATGATTCGTCAATAGCCTGGGGGCTTCGTCGCTTATCTAAAGTCCAGCAACAATTCAGCTATATTCTTGCAATTATAGCATTTATAGCCTCGTAGATACGAAGGTTGTGTGATTGGGATCCACATACAAAGACTGAAACATCAATGTTTATTATTTTATGGCAATAAACCAGCATGTTCGTAATTTAAAAGCAATGTAAATTTGTTGCACACGAATAATAAAATACTTAGTACCTACCATACTATCGGTTAATTAATGCAGTTGTGTGTGACCATGAATTTGAAAAATAGTTTTTACATTTAACAACTACTGAGTCAATGTAGTGAAGGATTTAGAATACATGAGGGTATAGTAAGAGCCGGAAACCCTGTGCCAAAGACTAACCTTTTCTCCATTTATTTAGAGTAAGTCTAACTGAGCATTGCGTCTTTTAAGGGCTGAGAAGCTCAAAAAGTATGAATACTGCAATTATGACCAAATTGTGCTCTATTAGCTAAGCAACAGCGGTTGTATTCGAACTACGGTTTCTCAAGAAAACGCTAAGTTTTACGACCGCCCATTGTAATATAGTTCCCAGACCGAGCAGCTAGAAAGCTGAATGTGGAATCTCAATTTCAATAAGAGACTTTCTAGAGTCGGTTCAGTATTTTTAAACAATACTATTAGTGGACTTGTAATTAGAGAATCCGTTCACAACATTTTTGAAAGGAATACCATCACGTTATTTTCCTGAATTGTAGTTAGGTTCATTGATAATTCTACACTATTTTCAAAGAATTTATTCGGTTAAAACAATTATTTTTTCCAGAAATGCTCACAAAAATCTCATATTTATTGTCTCTATTAAGACTAGATAGACTAAAGAAAAAGCATTCAATACTTTGGAGGCATATCTATGGCAAAAACAAACCAATAATATGACTGCAACAATGGACAAACAAGTTTAACCTACAAATGCTCTAATAGCTGACCAACTATACAAATTATAAATGAAATCGTGACCGATACCGACGTTTTTATAGCGAGTTACAATTACTTAGACACTGTAATCAATCGATATTGGAACGCAGTGCATCATAATTTAATTAGCCAGAATCATTGCTGTTTTACCAATATGATTTAATTACGGTTTGAACTTTAAATTAGAAACATTTCCTTTGGCAGACCTGTCTTATATATCTGTATTTAGAGGAACTCTTCGATAGCGGTTGATCATATCTGGATACAATGCAGCGGTTCTTTTGCCTAAAACACAATCATGAGTGCCGATGCTCTTTTGTTAGATTTAGCTACTTTAATTAATTAGTCAAGACCTCAATCGAATTATAAAATTATGTTATCCTGTCATTAGCTCGAGATAAAACAACTGAACATGGAATGTGGACCGATAATTTCTAGACAAATAGGGTTTCACCGTTAATTCAACTCCTCTAAGTAACTAAGTACTTGGATAAGCTTCGGTTGAATTATGTAATGTACTTCATCACGGATATCTTCATCATGACCCTGCTTATTTGTTTTAATTTTTGGTGAAACCACAATCATAATATCAATTTTATTGCTAAATACCCATATGCGTATTATCAACCTTGACTACGCCCAATGGGTTGAACAAATAAGCCTTGAATGCTAAAGGATCAACACAATTGGCTGAATTGGTTTTGTAAATGTTAAATATTTCTCTTTACGCAATAATTTCTCTTATACATAAGTGACCCATTGCTAAAACGAGTTACCTCCGATCGTATTTAAGGTACCAGCTGCGTAAGCTCACTAGACAGTCAACACGTTCATCGTTTCATTATCTCTTTGTTTAGAAGTAGTACATGCATCCTTTGAGCCACCTCCTACAACTTATATAGTAGTATTAACTTATATAGATATTTTTTTTTGACCCATCACGAATCTGTAGCCCTGTGGTTCATTTTACGAAATACTACTTCGAATAACTATGTACTTGGCAAATGCAAGGAAACGTCTAATCTAAGAGTGGATTCCAAGCCACTTTAATTCGTACCTCTTTATGATGTCGGATGCGAGTAATCGACTAATTTGTATGTTTCGTAAACCCTAATGTGACTAAATTTGATGCAATATGGTCATGCATTCTGAAGTTTTTATTAGACCCAATGAGGTAGAGTTCGTTTTATATGGCTAAGTAGTTTTATTAGTGGTCACTGTATGTATGTCTAAAACACACCGTTCATTTTAGACAGTTGACATATTTTGTATCCTTCCCATAAGGTTTTCTTGTAACCAACATAAAGATCAAAATAGTAGAGTTTCTTAGCGGGTCTACGCTGTTAAGCACTTCACAATGACTGATGATTGAAGCGTTTGTTATGGAAGCTACTTTAATAAATTGATTTTTAATCTGAATTTAGGAGCTGTGTAGATCACCACTGAAGATAACCGGCATGTTAATAAGCCACAAATCTACACAGATAAACAACCCACAACTTGTTCAAACATTTTTCGAAACACCAGGTCATTATGGCGTAGGCAGCAATCATAGTAATCGATCCTAATACGGCGAACACAGCTGGGAACAGAACACACACTTTACGCAATCTAGTAACAACGAAATGTTTCCAAAGGTCAAACAATCAGCACTCCATGGATCAAGCATATGAGGCCGATATGGTTAAGTAACAGAATCGACGAGTTAAACCTTTCACATCAATCACTATTAAATAAAAGTCAGATAGAACCATTCACCAAAAGGCCGATGAGTGAGCTTAATTACCAAACGTAGGGATAATCTGATATCTGACTCTTAAAGTACCCAACTTAATTTTTTTCTACCGGTTACTAGTAACGAATGTTCATATCTATTATGAGTTAAATGGTAATGTAATAGAATTTTAGATTATGGGTAATAACTACTAGGTGATAAGTTAAGGCGTAGGGGAAATCGACATTTCTAGACTGTACTCACAATATGTCTGGAAAAAAAAAATTGAAATGCTGAAATATTTGTGTTTGTGAGACTTATAAAGTCAAAGTCCAATCATTTATTTTGTTTATTTAAGACACCATGGACACTTACAAATTAACAACACATCAAAAAAATTATAAATGTAAAGTAGTAATATAAAATAATTTACCACCAGTTCGGAACGCGACTACTGCTGAGAAAAACTGGCAAAAAACTTAGATGGCTTGTCATTCTTGTTTTTATTACTTTTTTTTTTAAACGTTAATATTTATTTTCGCAACAAATTCCATATGACAAACTGTTCTACATAAATATACTCAAATAAATACGTCCTTGGTCCAGGGAGCCGACCAACCCCAAACGTTGCAACAAATGTTTACAAGTATAACGCATGTGACAGCAGTAATATAAGTTGATTTCTAGTTTTGGTGTAGTCCACTCTTACACTACCAATATTTCAATAAGACAAGTCGTTTGTTTAGTGTGAAATGTTCAAACAAAGTTATAAAGCTTGATCTATAATTCCTGTTCTCATAAATCTCCAGCCGAATACCTCTCGCAAGAAACATGACTGCGGAACGCGCTTTCGAGACCAAATGCATTATTTTGTAAACTTGTCGTATAAATTTGTTTTTGACGTGTTACCAAAGGAAACAAAGCTTGCTAATCGGATTGCTTTTAACGTTTGCAGGATGCATGTTGTAAAGTCGACTAACAGACGAAATATAAACTAACAAACATTCCGTAAATAAGGTTGGTGGATTTTTATGCCTATTTTACCTTGTTCCGATTAAGATATCTAAAGCTATATAATTTCAATCGTGTGTTGTCTAAATATTATAGGCATGTGCATAAATTAAATTGTTTTGGGTTTTTCTCTGTTGGTAATAGCTATATTTTCCGACATTGAGAAGATTGCGACAAAACATGGATTTCGGAAGTATTTCCAATAAAAGTTTGGTCCTGTCGCGTAAATATTTGTGGAAACATTATTATTCTACATGATATTGTATTTTCCAAAAATACTCAGACATTAATTTATTAAAAATTACAAACCACCATAGCCCACGGTCGATATTATGAAACACCAACTTCCCGATGCCACATCCGCATTTGAATCTTTATGATCAACACGTTCAAAAGCCTAATCTAAATCTGTCCCTAATTAATACCGTCCGATCGCCGCGAGGAAGCCGCTAATGGCTATGGGATGAGGATATTTGCTTTTTTAGACTTCATATACATCGATGAGAAAGGAAATTTTGGACGATTACAAAAGAATATTTTGATCTATAGTATGGATATGAAATATGAAAAGACAGACTAAATTATTGGAAAGAAAACAAACACGAAATTTTAAAAATGTGTTCCTCTAAATATACTCGTCATACAAGACTTTTTTTAAATAAATTTCCAGGCCAAATTTATCAAAGAACCAGCGTTTCTCTGAATCTGAAATTTAAGTATAGTGAAGCAATTTTACTTATTTAAATCTTTTTATTTTAAATATATATCCCAACACAATGAAAATGTATCAAAATCGATGTTTATAACTTGATAACATTGTTAACAGGCTTCAGTGTTACGGATAGATATAGCACAAAAAATATTATCTATTCTGTTCCCCACACATTATTTTTTTGTTTTAATGCTTAGTGCAGATTAGATAAGCTCCCGTCAGTCCAAATTTAGCAATGCATTACCATAGAATACGCTACCTTGACAGTGAGTTCTTCGGTCGATCACACCCGATACCAAACATTTGTATGCAGGGCATGATCTGCGCGGTGTACGAGTACCTATAGCAGGTGGAGGTATTTTTTTAGGTTTCATTTCCGGATTAGTAGACACTGGTACAAAATACAGAAACATTATGAACATTGATTTGAATGGTGTATTTTCATTTAATGAAAAATTTTGACGTTTGTGATTTGTCTGCAATACAACTATTGACATTTAGGATTTACTGATTTTAGACTCATATTTAGGAATGCCTTTTTCATGTAGATTGTGTTTGGAAACTGCGAGTTTAGTCAACATTTAATAAAATAAGTAAATGAACAAGCCAAATGATTTACAAATTAAAAATTCAACCGAATAGTAAACATTAATTACATATTGCTTTCATTAATCTGTTAGACTTGTTTGTACCACCATCATTGTAACCCTTTTATTTAAAAGAGCAACCATGAAGTTCCTTATCGGCTTTTCTCTGTGGAATGGCATTCCGAGCCGGTGGTAAAAACTAAATGTTTATTTATTTTAACTTATCTTTTTAGATGTTAATTTGAAAGCATTAGCATGAATTTATTCGAATAAAAACATGTTGATTTAATATCACTATCACTACATAGTTTAAAACAAAGTCGCTGTCGTCTGTCCGTCCCTATGTATGCTTAAATCTTTAAAACTACGCAACGTATTTTGAAGCGTTTTTGGCACAAGGTTAGCCCACTTCTCTCTACTGAATTTTCCATCCTAAGGTTGCCTGGAAGAGATTGCAGTTTGCAATAAGGCCGCCCATTGTACAAATACTCATAAGGTTCTTATTGTTTGTGTTAATTTTGTTTGTCTGTGCAATAAAGTATATAAATAAAATAAATAATAGAACACAAATCAACGGTAATAAACATTGTCTATAGTCAGGATTAACTGTTAATCAAGACGTTGCGCGTCGTTGGGCGGAAGTGACCCGTCCTAAAGCGTTTGCAAAAACTGCGCGCACACACGGACGTGTGTCATAGATATTTTTATAATAATGATAGCAATGGTGAAATAGGACCTCTAGAAATAAATTGAGCTGCACTTTACTGTTTAAACAAGAAATGGGGGCGTTACGTATATATTTCCAGAATTCCTTGGTTAACAAACCCCATAGCCATCCCATTAGTAATCCAGTCATAAAAGAACAATTCGCAAGATCTATTGTCACAATAAACAATAGTGATTGAAGATTCCTATCTCTGCTGAATAACTAATATTACGGTTCACTCCCTTATTTAACTCGCGTTCAAATACGTAGATATTTTATATGAATAACAAATACAGGGAGATATACTCTGGCGCTTACAAACATGCAAACTTACAAAGAATCAGCTAGACATAAACAACCCACATATGTATATAGGTACTAGTAAAAGCCCACGTAGCCTCATTAAATATAAATTACGTAGATCGCTTCAGAGCCCTCTCACCCACAGAAGGTTCAACTTGAGCCATGTACCTCCCACGGAGTAACTTTTAGCGTGCCAGTGCCCTCAATTTGCCATTCTTGACTACAGCTTGATTGTTGAAACTGAAAAGGCATATCCAACTAAGCCATTCGCTACGTATTATATTGAACTTTGAAGCTTACAAAAATAGACCCAACAGGATTACAAAAACGTACAGTGATATCATATACAATATTGGTCATAGAACAGCCAAACGTATTAATAATTCTCCACGCGTCTCGTTCACTGTCCCAGCAATTACACCAAAGAAGACTTCACACGTGCGCCGTGTGTTCAATGAATTCTCCATCACGAACACATGTCTGTTAGCCATCCATTACCGTTTCTCTTCAAAAGTAATCGAACTAGGTGGATTTAATAACATGATGGACTTTAATTTATTGGTCACAGTCACAGATTTTATTTGCTCTCAACTCGCGTGCAAATATGTGCGATCTCTCTGTTCAACTTTTGTTCAAATTCAAGTATAGAAATCGTAATGGTTTTCTCTTGATATAATAACGTTTAATCATTTGGTACATTGGTGTCATTACACAGGATTAGTACAAAACACGAGAACCACATACATAAAGAGGACACTAAAGTAACTTTCTTATACGATCCTAAATTTAGTAACGAACGGGGTGGACATTATATTAGGAAAATTATATTATTAGGAAAATTATATTAAATCAATCATAACATTCCACATTAACAAACTGACATAATACTTGGCAGCTAATTAATGCCAAACTCGTTCTGTCCAACTCTCAAGAGACTCTTGTGTCCAAAAGAAATTATCTCATATTTCAACATCAAAACAAAAATATCGTTTATCATTTCAATAAATATTCATCATCATCATCATTTCAGCCAAAAGACGTCCATTGCTGGACATATGCCTACCCCAAGGATTTCCACGACCCAAGGCCGGTTCTGAGCCGCCCATATCCATCGCTTTCCGGCGACCTTAACCAGGTCGTCGGTACCAGCACTGCGCTTTCCGGAACGCGGTCGCTATGTGCATATATACTATACATATATATTTAGCAATCCTGTGGGCTATGTCGCTGACCCTGGTTTGCCTGCGTTTCAAATTATTCTTACGTTAATTTTATACCAGACACATTTTTAAACCCTGAAATCACGATGTACTGTGGATAACAAAATAACTTTTCTTAAACTGGACTAAGTTTTGAATCTCCTTTATAATCTTTTTAAACTCTGCTTCTATTTAATTTTCAAATACACCAGCTGGTGAGACTATGAAGAAATTTTCCAGAAACGAAGACGAGTAGCGTGAATTTTATGATAGTCCATAAAAACGAATTTGAATCCAACGTTGCGTTAGCTTTCGCAGTCGTTTCGTTTCGGACATTAGCAATAGACATCGTCGTGAGCTTTTTTGTAAAACATGCAGTGTTAAAAAGTGAAACTAATGAGTCAGACACGCTTGCAATCTCCGTTAAAAATATAGGTCGTAACACAATTGCTAGAGCTGTGGCTGCAGTCGAAACAATACAAATAGATAACTTTAAACACCCGCATCCAAACAGCGCCAAATATACAATTATATTGAATGGCTTATATTGGAAGTACCCTCATCAATGATACTTTCACTTAAGTTGTAATCTTATTGGTATATTGTGTTTGTAAATATTAACGTAATTTTGCAAATTAAATCGAGAGCACAATGTGATTGATAAATTTACATATTAATAACGTAGAGCTATGTATAAACATCTATCGGAAATGCCATTCTAGCTGGATTATCACGTAGCACGTTTCGTCCGAATAGATTTAAGATGGTTTACTATTCTTACAATTTAAGTTAAATTCTTATAGACTGATCAAATTGAAAAATCCCCGAAGTGTAAGGGACATCGAGTGGATAGGGTTTGGAATATCTTAGTGTTAAGCTTGTAAAATTCTAGCTGCCATACATGTGTAAGCTATTGCAAATATTCTAATCAGTTCCTGTCGAAGTAATAAATAAGTTCAGTGCATTGAGTAATAGAATGTTGGGTCCATTCCTAGTCTTAGAATCTCGTACATCGAAGGTCGCCTTCATAAGTTGCGCATGATGTTAGTAGCTACTGCAAACTTCAAGATATTGTACCGCCACACTGATCTTGAAAAAAAGCAACATTGACACTATTGATTTACTGACAGTAGATACCAATAATTACCTTATTTTTCGTAATAATGTAGTTCTTTTTACTTTGCCTTTTTGTTTTGGCATCTGAAATCATAAAATGTTGACACTGTAAAGGTACTTATCTCACATTATAGCCATTTGCCATTTTTATGACTTCCTCTACACGATAAGGATCCTACACGTTTTGCATATCTATCTTTGACTGATAACAATCAGCAATTACTTTACGTAGTTGCAGTACCTTATCAACTATGTACTGTTTATGTGTTCGCCTAATTTCATGAGGTACATGACATTAGGCGAACACATAAACATTCTACATCACAATTCGCCATTTTGCAGGATCCTTTTTTATTATTTGTTTGAATCATGTAAGTTAAGATAAACCTTACGTTACGTCCATTACCCTTGATTGAACATTAGATAGGTACAACTCTAAACTAGTGCATAATCACTATATCTAATATTTTGATTCAGAAGATTTCCGTACGCATGTTTACCGGGAATAATCACTGTCATTGTGTTCACGAGAACATAATTGTATAATCTTGACAAAATGCTCTTATTTGTGTATTTAACTTTCTACATACAGTTGTGGTGTAACCTCTCATCACGGAAACTGAACTTGGAAGAAATGGTCTTCCCACATCAAGTAGGTATACGGACTTTCCATTCAGGCATAAAAATAAATTATATTTTGCACAGCTAAACAGAATGTCAATTTTGCATTGAGAACGCATATCCTGTAAATATAAAGAACTTTCGTTTCTGTCAATTCTGATATTGTCGTAAAGAAATGGAAAGGGCAGGGCATTTCCCTACCGTAAGATAGATAACAAATCTGGTTTCACACTGTAATTATACGTAAATCTACAGTTTCGAGGAAATATGTATCATACAGGTGTAACAAAAACCGTATAGCCACCCGAAGTGAGGGCTAGAGCATATCGAAAGGCCTTGTGATGTTTTAGTTTGAAGTATGATTGAGAATCTGACGTTTTGTGATCAAACGTTTATTTACAAATGTGTGTTCTATCGGAAATACGTCGTCTAGCTATCATGAATACTAACCCACAAGCTACGTAATTTGTATTCCACAATTTTTTGTGCTTATTTCTCTAGTTACAGTACTTTCGTCAGAAGCTGATGACCAACATTTTAAGAAAGCAAAGTTGCTTGCTTTTTAAGATTTTGTAGACATTCATTTCATTTCATTATCATTAGCAATATAATTTGTGTTAGATCTTATATATGTAAAGCTGCTTATTGTAACAGCATACCATAATTTGCCTTTGTATAAAATACATACTTACGTATATGCCAACAGCAGCTAAATCAATCAATATAAGCATTCGATAATAATAATGGGCAAAACTACTTTTCGTCTAGTAACTATATATTCGGAAGCAGTATTGTCTTTATAAACAACTCACAAAAAATAAAACTAATTAGGAACTTATATAAGAAAACTTATTTAGGAATAATAAAAAAGCAACATAACATAACTTTAAACTATTAAAGTCCGACTACATATCCGTCAAGGTTTCTATAAATAAAACATTGTTTGGATACTGCAACACATTTGAGGAAAAGACATGAGGCAAATTTATCAGCACATATTGAAGCTATCCAATTGTACTCGTATCAATTGACCGACTTCTCAAGTAAATTTACCCATCTGTTTGCTTATCTGATTGAAGGATAGTCACTATATTAATATTACCAATGTAGATAGTAAAAACACATCGGACTGTGAAATAAAAGTTTTGTAATTTAGTGTGTAATTTTAACTAGAGCTAGTTATTTCCTAGGATAGAACTCATGCAACGCCTACCTATTTTTTTTTTATGCTCTTTGTGGCAAACGAGCTAGCGGTACCCACCTGATGGTAAGCGTTAACCGCCGCCCATGGACTTTGGCAGTGCCAGGGGCACAGCCAAGACGTTGCCTACCGTGAAGTGAGAAAGGAGGACATGTAGTAGCGCTCGGGAACCACCGCCGCAGATAGTTCATTCCAGAGTCTGCACGTGCGTGGTAAGAACCAAACCGTAAGGTACTAACTAGTACGAGTTATCTTATCATTCAAAAATCTTAGAATAACTCGCTTTTCTCTAATTATTTAAAGCTCCCTTTAAATTAACATACAATGGAACAAAGTCCTTTACTTGTAAATTAAATATATTCACAAATCATATCACACAATAGCGCTAAGATAAACTTAAAATTATTTGACTAACAAAGATTACTTACAAGGTTCATATCTTAGTAAGAAGTATATATTCAATACTTATTAATTCTTAGTCATACTATTTCTATTCCCGGGATTATTTATGTCCCTCAAAATGTTTCTCTACATCTACGTCTTCTTACAGAAACGTAATTACCACATCAAGTGTGCAAAGAAGAAGCTCGTCTTTATTAATGTTCTTCAATTTATATCAATTAACAGCGTATTAACATGCCCTTGCCAACCGTCACAATCTTGCCGCTTCTTGTAATTGAAGTTACAATGTAATATACAAAAGCTACTGCTGTTAATACCTTAGGTAGTTCAGAAATAATACAGAAAACGGGCTGGAATTAATGGTATAGTCAATATTATACAGGTAATCTTCGCCAGTACTCTCTTATAGGACTCTCGCACACACGCCCACACCAACGCGCACAAAAGTTATCTACTTCCTGTTTCTTCATTTAAAATAATTATCATCATCATCATCATCATCATCAGCCCACATTAGTCCACTGCTGGACATAGGTTCCCCTAAAGAGCGCCATAGCGCCCTGTCTTCAGCATGACGCATCCAGCTGCTGCCCGCAACCTTTCGCAGATCGTCGCTCCATCTAGCAGAGGGCCGTCCCACACTACGCTTGCCGATTCGCGGTCTCCACTCAAGAACACGTCTACCCCAGCGGTTGTCGGTTCTTCTACAGATATGACCAGCCCAAAATAATTATACTTATACAATAATCACGTGAGATGTACCCTGGTGTTCTTAAATACAGGCCTAGGCTTAGTATAGACTGCAGATCTTCCACAGATACATTCTGCTACCTAGATAGTTTTTAAAAGTAATAAATGTTTAACAGCTTGTAATTTTGTGGAAATGAAATAAAATATGTTTATTTAAGTAAAAAAAACCAATTTGCACATTTTTTTTTAAATGCATACTAGGTAATTCTTTTAAACCATCCATACATAAATTGTGAAAGCCAATTTGCTTTTATTAGCATTTTTTTCAATAAATGATTACTGATTGTACTGAATAGTCTTTATGGATAACGATACATTTGACGAAACCATCAATACATATAAATAAATTAGGTGCGTTTGGTTGCACAAGAGCACGAGCATTCACCGAGATAATTATAATTGTTTGTTTACTAAGCATGGTGACAGTATGATAAGATAATTTCTATGGACGATCGTCCATTAGTTGGAAAAAAACCATAACTTATTGATGGTTCACTTTTAAGTACTTGTAAACTCCATGCCTGAGGCAGAATAGTGTTGTATTTAATTTGAAAGATCATATCTTGATAATTATGCAGAATTTTAATATTACAAGTTCAGAAAAAGCATTTAAACTTAAAATAAAAGACAGGTTGGATGCGGATCACCAACAAACGTCTAAGGTTTAGGTTTATTCTAAGGTCGAAGGTGTAATTCGTAGAAGTGCCAAGCGTGTCTTACATTCATGTGCTCTAATTCATTTAATTCCTTCGCAAATGCCAAAGAGGTAGGGAGCCGAGTTAAGACATGAGTAATAAATCCTTCCTATAAGAGAGGAGAGTGGTCGACAGCTGCCTCCAATTGAGATAAATGAACGCGGCGCCCGTGGTCACGATGCCTATCTGACCTGAAGGTACTTCGATCACGCCTTCATTTTTCCATACTGAATACTGTAGATTCTGCACAAAACAACAGTTTGTTATCTATTCTATGGTTCTCCTTTTTCGTTATCTCCCAAATTTATTGAAATCGGAACTAAGCACCAGTATTTCCAAGGAATTACTGTCGCCTGCCCTCCGCAACCAATCTAGTTTGAGATAGATGGTAGAATGACAGCCGGGATCTACAGCTCTAGGTGCTCTCCGAAGCACAGAAGAGGCCGGATTTTACAAATAATGGACACCCATCAGGAATGACGGTGAAAATAAAAAAATCGGGAAAACGTAAAACTTTGTTCAATAATGTTGTCAAGCTTACATAAAGTTACTTCGGTCAATCCCAATAAACAAATAATCCTAGTCCTAGTAATATGATAAACGCGAAAGTTTGTAAGTATGGATGGATGGATGTTTGTTACTCTTTCACGTAATAACTACTGAATGGATTTTAACGAAACTTTAGAATAACATGGCTTATACATCAGAATAACTCATAGGCTATAATTTATAACGATATATTGTGAATTATCCAGAATATAACGATAAGTGTCAAGTAAGCGCGGGTGAATCCGCGGGGCGCACCTAGTCATTATATAAATTACAAGAATTATATTTACGCTTGTCAAGTTTAAAATACAACAAAGTAATGGCGGTTAATGCCAATTATTACCCACAAATGGTACTGACGTTACGGCTAATGAAGAGATTGATGCGCATTATGACTAAGCTAAGCTAATACGACTGACACACACATATATGTTGCAGGGTATACAAGTATATACACAAACCACTGAATATGACCACATGATAAAGTAATTAGAAATATTGTTCTTTTAAGTGATGTTTATACACAGTATGTGAGAGCATACTAACGCCTTATTAGTATAACTTTTTAAATATTGAGTTTTCTGGTGCTCGAGTTATCATGCTCACTTTAAGACTCATGGCAGTGGTGGCGTCGTGCGACGGGTCGTTCTCTTCCCTGCAATATGGTTGAGGAGAGCGATGGCTGCCGCATGCGTCATGCTTGTCAACAGGTGCTGTTGCTGGGGGTCGGTTGGCTCGGGCGTTAGAAGGTTAGTATTGTTGATTAGATCTGGCTGATGTTGGGCCCATTGCGACTATTGCGCGCGTTTGCTCTCACAAACTGTCTTATCACTGCCTTGTACCTAAAAATGGCGATCTAAAAAGAGCAACTACAGAGTTTCTTGCCGGCTCTTCTCTGTAGAACTGCATTCCGAACCGGTGGTAGATGGTAAATTTTAAATTAAATATTATTTTGTTGTTTGACTTGTCAAAAGAGTTCTAATGAGCCAACTTGATTAAATGAGTTTTGAATTTGAACTTAAAGACTCAACATTTTAAGATATAGAAGACTCAAGATATATAGAAGTCTATGTCAATTCTAATTTTACCACCGCACTTGATCGCATATGTAGTACACACAAATGCTTAAAGTTAAATCGAGGTCTAGTGAAGCACAAAGTCTGATAACATTGTCTGTACATGGAATTGATAATATCCAACCATTAGACACGCAGTAGTCTTAAAGCGTAAACTGGGCAACGAAATAAAATAAAATTTTGCATAGTGGTTAATAACTTTGTTCTTACAAAGCTAGTTACAATAAAACTGTATTTGATCATTACGTAATATTAAGATGATTCAATATCTTGTAACAATTCCAAGCTAGGTTTTTGGAATGAATAACTTAACCAAATCTAGTCCAATGACCAAAAACAATATTGGATACCAAAATTGATTACAAAGCTAATAAAATAGTCGGTTATTTGCTTAACAAGCATAAAAAGCTGACGTAACAAATAACATTCATTTCCAAAGAGCAACTGTACAATCACAATTTACGGTAATGCAATGTTCTGATCAAATAAATGATTTCTCAAATATTTAAACTAAAGGGTTAGCCTGAATCGGCCGTGTTTGACCAGCAACGTTTATCTGTTACACTGTGTGCACTCGCACACTGTACTTATCTTCCCGTTTATTTAGCCTTGACTGCCAGCGGATGCTGGTGCGAACTAATATTAGGATAAAACTTAAATAAATCAAGGACGTTCCTCAAATGGATTCCATAAGAAAGAAAGAAAGAAAGAAAATGTTTATTAGACACAAAAAATAAAAACCATAGATAATAAGACAGAAAGCAAGGTATACTTTAATGTGTCTAAAAGGCTGCATCTCAGCATCATGCTACAGTGTCCTGTAGCGCTGATTTTCAGCTACAGCCAGAGTGACACACAAATGCACGAACAGAGACAGAAAGGGAAAAAACAAAACAAAAAAAAAAAAAAAAAACACAAAATACTACAAAACAACAAAAAAATACTAGATATTAAAAACAGTAGATTACACGTGATAATTTTATAACTACATAATTCATTTATAGGTTATACATATGATAATTAAAGATAACATAAAGACGAATTCATTTCTAAACAAAATAAATAATAATAATATATAAAGTAATATAATTATATTATTAAAAATTTAATTAAATAATAGAAATATTTGTATGTATGTGATTGAGCTTTCGCTGTGAATCTACCAAATACTGGCGCAGACGTCTTCTAAAGGTGTCAGCTGTGCAACACAAATCCTTTAGAGGTGGAGGTATGTTGTTCCAGCATTTGGTAGCGGCATAGCGAAAACTCCCCCTAAAGGCAGCTGTTTTATGGGCTGGTATAGAGAGTTGTTGGGCGCATTTCCTGCTTGTGCGTTTCGATCCTCTGGAAAGCCAAACCAGTTTTTCATACAAATATTTCGGTTGCTGAAACTTTATAACATTAAACAGAAGAGACGCCAAATGAAGTTTTCGTCGTGATTTCATTTTTAGTAATAAGTTATTGCTGAGGAAAGACGTTACGTGGCTCCGAGGAGGGATGGTGAAGCAAAACCGAGCACAGGCATTTTGAATCCTCTGAACCAAACGATCTGTCCGAGACTGTAACCGGGGCCCGTACACAGTATCGGCATAGTTTAACTTAGACAATACCAAGCACTCTACCAGCTGTATACGCAACGCTTCTGACAAATAGGGTCTAATTTTGTACAATATTTTTAGCCGGAAAAAACAGTTTTGCGCTACATCAACTACGTGACCATGGAACCTCAAGGATTCATCCATGCGTAGACCCAAGTTACGTGCTTCCTGCACCCTATCTACAGGATTATCCAAAATTGTTACACCAAGTTCCTTGGGTAACTTGTCAATACGGTTCCTCGTACCAAATACGATATGTTTAGTTTTCGACGGATTCAAAGATATACCATTATTTTCAGACCATACTACTATTCTACTTAGATCTTCGTTTAACTGCTTTATGGCATGTGTGTACTCATCAGGCCTAAACGAGATATAGATTTGGACATCGTCAGCATATATGTGATATTTGCAATTTTTAATACTTTTTATAATATCCGTACAGTAAATAGAGAATAAAACGGGGCCTAAAATGGAACCCTGCGGCACACCTCTATTTAAAGAGGCGAATGTCGAGGCTTCAAAGGTTCCATCACTTAACTGTAATTTAACGTATTGCTTCCGATTTTCCAGATAACTATGAAACCACTGTATCGCATTCTGTTCAAAGCCATAGTATCTTAATTTAGAAAGAAGCAGGGGTACATTAATGGAATCAAAGGCGCGTGAGAAATCGAGCAAAACCAAGACTGTACACAAGCCTTGGTCCTGAGCCGCAAGTATGTTATCCGTAACGTCTGACAAGGCCGTCGCAGTGCTTCTAGAACGTCTAAAACCGGACTGAAAAGACGGCAGAATGTCATTTTTTTCCAAAAACTCCGTGAGCTGTTGACTAACCACTTTTTCCAGCACCTTAGAAAGACATGGCAGTATACTTATGGGCCGAAGGTCCTTTAGATCTGTGGGGTTGGTATTTTTCGGTATGGGTTTTACGGCAGCGACCTTCCACAAATCTGGAACTATGGATGACAGTATTGAGCGGTTAATAATATTAGTAATGGGTTTTAGAGTATGTGTTATGCTTAGATTAATTAGGTCCAATGATATGCCATCATGCCCCTCCGCGCGCGACCTTAGACTGCGAATTATACGAGAGACCACGTCTGTAGTGACTATTTTAAGTCCAAAGGTCACGTCACTAAATCGATGAAACTCAAAGAAGGTCATATAGGAAATGTTAGTTTGAGGGTTACCAGGAACATTAAGAAAATGGAGATTTAGAACATTCGGGTCGTTGAAACACGGTGGAAGGTCGTCTTTGTTATTTTTGGGAAGGACGTTACATTTGATATTCTTCCATAGAGATTTAGGATTACTTATTTGATTATTGATATTATATTGAAAGTAAGCAGTCTTTTCATAGAAAAGGGACGTAGTAACTAGAGACTTAAGCTCCTTATAATATGTTCTCTTCGACTCCAACTTCGTTTTTCGATATGAATCAAGTGCTTTATCTCTAAGACGCATCATGAGTTTTATGTTATCCGTTATCCACGGGTAAGATGGTTCCCTTATTATTTTATTAGTAGTTGGCGCGTGCGTGTCAAATATATACTTAATTTGGCAATTAAATGATTCCACCATTGCATTTACTTCATCCAAATCAGATATAGTATCCCATGGTATTATATCCAAATCTTCTTGAAACCGCTCATTACATATATTTTTTAGTGGACGGAATGTTATTGTATGAGTTACAAATTTTGATTTTTTGACCTGGAATTCACAAAAAACATAACAATGTGCATTTTCAGCTTTGTAAGGGATAGTGTTTACAATTTTTTCTTTGAGATCGGTACATATCAAGTCGATTAATGTCTCGGAAGTATCAGTAAAGTGTGTAGGACTGGTTACTATCTGGTTCAGACTCATACTGTTTAAAAAACTAATAAGCTTGCGTGTTTTGGTTTCATTAGTCTTTAGTAGATCGACATTAAAGTCACCAAGCAAGATAAAATTATCGCACTGCCTCAGGGAACTCATTGTATCACTAATAGCGTCCAGGAATAAGTCAACGTCTAACCACGGTGGGCGATAAGCTGTAACGATAGCAATTTTTTTCCCATTAAGATTAAGTGTGAGACACATTTGCTCAACTGTATCGAATCTGCTGTTGGGAGCGGCAGTACACACGCGGGCGTTAATGCTCCGCTTGATGTAAAAGCCGACACCTCCGCCCCTGTTTCTCCCCGTGCACCTATGTCTTGGTATGTGACTCAGTCGGTAACCGGGCAAGGCAGGTGCGCGGTTGTCCTCGCCTGGCCGCAACCACGTCTCATTGATAGCTAAAATGTCGACTGGATGATTAAACACTAATGCGATTAATTCATCATGATTACAGCCTAAGGACCCTGCGTTTAGTAATCCAACCTTCAGATGCTTGCTATTCAGCATTGTAATAATATAAACTCCTGGTCAAAAAATATTTGGGTCAACAATAGTAATAATAAAAATATAAAAATAAACAGGTTTGTAATATAATGGTTAATAAATGAATTCAGTGGATTAAAAACCATAAATAGTATAAAATATGATAAGACAATAGTTAAAATAAGATATAAATATATAAAACGAAAATCATAATTACACTTTGTGCTACTGTAAAGGTCAGGCAAGAAATAATAATTTGCCAGATCCACATCTCTCATAAATACATAGGAAGCGTAAATACGATAAAAAACCAAACATTCTAAATACAAACATTCTAGAATTAAAAAATATTGCATTGAAGCAAACAATAGTAATAATTGTTTACAAGTCACTATAAACAAAGCTTCAAATAATTTAGGTGACAATGAATACATATTTTGAATATCAATAAAAATAAAAAATATTTTTTTTGTATTCAATAAAATTAGTAGAAAATATAAAATATCAAGAGAGAGTAAAAAAACAAACCAGAAATGTACATTAAGAAAATTAGTAACATTCAAATGGGGTATAGGTAATTGTAAAATATGAAAAATGTGACCAACAGAGAGTGGTGGGAGATACAAAATCATCTTTTTAAAATAAATACACAGAAGAGGAGATATTAGCTTACACGAATCACACGTACAAATTAATCTATCAAACATATCAAATAAACGCACCAATATAACAGGTTCCACAAAGTTACCCTGGTAAATATTTGGGAAGGGTTCCATTTGATAGAATAAACAAATAATAAAAAAGAAATTAGACATCAAAATAACATAAACAAATTCAGCAATCACATGGGATCGGAACAATATTGGTATAGAAGCAATTAGAGCATTTAACAGAATTACTTTATAAAAAAAATCTTAGCGATGTCTTTATTACAATAGATACGACGCGCAGGTCCTCCTTCCTCTTTTCTTGCAAAAATTTTGCCATTTGCAGTCCAAACGAAACGCCAGTTGTTTTGACGGCCGGCATTCTTTGCACTGTTTAACAGCTGATAATTATAGCGGGTCAGACGCTCATTCAAATAGATGCGACGTACGGGACCCGACATTCCAGCATCAGCGGTAGTCACGTGACGTCGTACACGCGCAGCGCGTAAAATACTGTCGCGCGTCGCTCGTCTTGCCATCTTGATGGCAATGGGTCTGGGACGCGATATTTGTGATTGAGATGTCTCGATATTGGACTGCTCCATATTCCGGCGCACCGGACCGATACGTTCGACATGAACTAAGTCAGTGTCTTCAAGGTTGACTCCGAGTTTAGAGCTAATTATTTTAATTATGTGTGTAGAACTCTCTTCCCGGTCTTCAGGAACCCCGGCTATAATGAGGTCATTTAGTAATAGTTGTTGGTCACGATCGTTTATCTCTAACCGCAGAGACGATATTGCATCATCTATGTTATCACAATTCTGCATTGATTCTGCGGCAGGTCGTTCTTCCAAGACTTTAAGCCTCGTCTCCAGATTTATGATACGCTCCTCATTTAGATTTATGGTATTCCTTAGACTGTTAATTTCTCGATTGGACTCCTCCACTGCCAGACGCATAGCTGTAATTTCCTTTCTAAAAGCTTGCAATTCTCGGACCAAATCCAAATTTGATTCCTGGTTTGCTGAGTTGTCCAAAACGCAATCCCCCGAGAGCCCAATAGTGTCACCAGGGGATGGTTGGGTTTCAATGGATGATGCTAATAGGTCTTTCACGGGGGTGGCAGAGTTGTTAGTCCGTGGGCGCAGTGCTTTGCAGCTTGGACACAACCACTCACCTTTAATGGTGGCCGCGTCGGGAATCAGCACGCAGGCCCGGTGAAAGATATGAGTGCATTTACAGCAACGTATGGTACTGACACTGGGGCCTTTTCCAGTAGTAAATTTTCCACAAGCCCCACACTTATTCATATTGACTTCTGGCTATGCAAGTCAAGTAATTATACAATTAACAATTTTAATATATGAGCGCCGTAATATTTATTTATGAGATTCACTACTATTTGATTCCGTACAGGCGCTTGGGAATCTACTTAGCTGCGCACGGGGTGTAATAATATTAGCTAGGTTTTCAGACACTGTGGATTAAATCGACCCGGTTTACTAGTCGGGCCAATCGTTTAAAGCTATTGATTTCAGTAGGAATCACTTTAACACTTGATAACATTTAAAATGTTATTATCAGTTAGTATGAAGGGTAGAATCGCGCAGTTAAGTTTGATAAAAAATGTTCAAATCACAATACTACGTTTAAAACACTTCACTGACACTGTACTTCACTTGCAATCACTGTCCTCAACTTGATATTTCGTTTATAATAATATTTAATACGTATACCAGGCAAATTTAATTTTAAAAGAACTATTAGCGCAAGTGCACTTCCTCAAACTTTTCAAAACATTTTCAAAACATTTTCAAAACATAACAGTAATTCAACACACTCGAATGCTCAAACAAACATATTAGCGTCGTCTAGCCTAATATTGAGTTTTGATATTTCTTAGTGAACCTGGATAAACGGGGCAGCAGTTGGAGAGTGACTACGTATGGTAACGGATTTAAAATACACTCTGCGGAAGAGCCGGCAAAAGGAAACGATGAGGCCCAAAACTTCCCAGTAATGGGATGAAGCACACAGCAGTGGGTCGTTTATGGACTTAGTATTTGGAGGCGGAATTGTTGAATTGGCGATTAAGTTGATACTTTCAGCAACGGACAAAAAAATGTGGTAACGCTACTGCATTATGCCTGCTTATGCCTGTTTAATTTAAAGCAGACATAAGTTTATCAAATCCAATAAGAATTAAATGTATTTTACTAGAAAACGCAAATCCTGTATTTGTGCATATTTTTTAGTTTATTACAAACACAACAGCTAATTAAAATTATATAAAATACCAAATATCTGTCAAGGTTCCATTAACCTTAGCATTGCTCTAGTTGTTACTTAATCGAATAAGGGTCCAATTATGTCTGTCATGGGAAATCATTAAACATTTTAAATCTAATAGACTATACATATTCTATAACATTACTATTCATAATGATTTCTTAGGTTTTCGCGATTATTACACATTGAAATTAAACACTTTTTAACGGATTTATCGCGTGTATATTACATTATTTACTTCCCGACGTTTCGATTGCTTTGCAGCAGTCGTGGTCGCGGGAGAGACTAGGGAATTAAATAATGTAATATACACGCGATAAATCCGTTAAAAAGTGTTTAATTTCAATTACTATTCATTCTAGATATTCTGAACCAGATTTACTGACTGAATTTAATTCATACTAAAACCATTTAGGTAACATAAGTTTATGATATTTGTAGTACAACAGGGCAATGTCCAGGTTTGGAATGTCCAAACGCTTCAGAATGGGGGCATAGTTGGCGCCTCGACATTGATGCAATAAAAAATGTTCAAAGTCATTCCAATATTAAATATACGGGTGATAACAACCGCGCTACGTTACGGACAGCTACGTTCAGGAATGTGGCTTTCAATATTTACTGAGACCAAATATTTTTTGTGGTAGTCTACTATGATAAAGCCGAAGGGGTGCTTGGGAGTAAAATATTAAATTTGTGTATGAAATTTTATGATTTAGTGATAAATGAAACCCTCAATAAATTAGACACAAAATGTTTAAATTAAACTTGTAGAATAATTACTTGAAACGATGTCGTCATTATTAACAGTAGGGACTTAGTAGTATATTGCAAACGAATGACAAACCTGCAACAATCGTTTAATACCGCTTGTTCGCTTGTTACAAATCTACTAAATATCACATAATTCATATGTCATACGCCTAAATGAATATTCCATGAAAGTTGAACGAAACTACGATTTTACATTGCAGAATATTTTAGAAGACCGGTCACGCAATGTCGCGTGAGGCACAATTATTCGATCACTGTGTAAATAGACATTTTCACGCGACTTTCGCTTGTTCGATCCACAGATAGTTTTCAGTGCTGGAACTGAACAATTATCTAATGGAGGTTTAGGGTAAAACCGAGATAGATGCCCCAGTGGGATAGGTGCCCCATATTCTAAAAACCTAACTTCGCGATCTCCTGACTTGGAGTTAATTGTATAAGTAGGAGCCACTTTCACCCCATACCTTAGTTACCCATGGACAGTCGTGAAGGAGGATGCGTTTTGGTCGTGTATGTAATTATCTCCGCGGCGACATTCACGAACACGTCAAAGTTTGAAACGTTAGTATTCTGTGTTGTATAACTTTATAATTAATAATAAATTCCGTTATATTTTTTCATATGTCGATAAGCTGGTTCATTAAGTCGGCATCTAGGTGTAAATAATTGCTATTTAGTTTATTATAATATTAAAAAAATACTTAGGCATCTATCCCTATCACAAAGGATAGTTGCCCTGATTTTTCAAGGTATAGGTGCCCTTAGGGGCATCTATCCCTCCATAAACTGCTATTTAAGATTATAGTAGAACTATGCCACACAACGGAAGGATAACCCTAAAGATACAAGTAAAATAGGATTTGCATTGAAAGTTTTGAAAGCTATATACGAAATCGTTATCCAACTGGATCTGAATCTGGACTGAATCTGTACACTTTTCAGAAATTATTGCACAATTTAAGTAAAATTATTTGTAGAAACAATTAAGAATTTCTATTTTTGTTAAATAAATAAAATGCCCATATAATTTAATTCAACAAAGAACATGATAATGCTTGTTGAAACTTAATAATTTATATTTTTATTATACAAACGCTGTAAAAAATTATTATGGGTAATAACAATACACTATTAATAAAAAAATATACTTTTCATTATTAAGACCCATATTTCGTTTTAGAATTAGAAATACCTAACGTTGGGCTAGGCTTTTAGTTTATACGGTAAAAAGAACATCTATCCTGCACTGCAGGCATCTATCCTTCTCAGTATATTCATGGTGGGGCAACTATCCATACAGGTAGGCATCTATCCTCAAAAAAGACATTCCACGAAAAGCCAATTTGTGCAAAATCTGTTTTTGATAGGTTAAATATTATTAATAATAATTCAGCATAAAGGATTGGGCTAGCTACATTCGTAGAAATTATTCGTATAAAACACATAGATTAAAAAATGGGTGGCTTTTTCTAAAAGTGGGGCATCTATCCCGGTTTTACCCTATGGCTTAATGACACAAATCAACTAAGATCCACGAGCAAGTAGAGATTGGTGAATCATTTGTGAATCATCACTCGATAGCAATGACTGAAGATTGTTGGAAACGACCGCTACGTAGATCAAGTGATGATGGTACAAGAAAAAAACAAATGTTATGATCATATATGTAGATATTGTACTTTAACCAATAAAACATAAATACATAATAAGAGGCTTGTGATAAGTAATAGAACTGCTTATTAATCAGAGCTCGACTCACTTCATTTGTCATTTATTGTTGACAAAGGAAACATGGCGACAATCGTGTTCTTTAAAGAAATATGTGTCACGAACTACGATTTGAACTCTTAAAACAAAGCTACATTTAAATCTTGTGTCAATGGATCTTGACTTATCAATTAAAACTACGCCCGCTCCGTTTAGTGTTGACAATGCAAACTTGCTGACAATCTTGTCTCCAAACAAAATGTTGCAAGAACCACCCACGGCGAGCGTGCGAACCGTAGCCGGGGAGCCATTGTGTCCCAACTGGTTCTCACAAAAATACATGCAACATCATCTATACTGGAGCAGAAATCGCGAGAATTGCTGAGCTTTGCGCAAACGAGAACGGTTTTGACATAGTTCATAGGGAAATGTTAAAATTTCGACTACATAATCTAAGACGTCTAGCAAATGTCGAAAAGACGTCAGACCAATGTTTCAAGAATTTATACTTCAGTTGCAGTAAGACAGTGGCCAAATACTGCTGCAAACATTTCTTGGATTTTAAACACAAATATTTTCGTTTTGATCCTAAATAAACATCTAAAAGGCATACCGACTACATTTTGTCTTCCATAAAAGCAGTCACAAGATTCGAAGACACACATTCTTCAGTTTATGTTATGATATGATTGCCTAATAATCCATCTGAATTTACAGTTACTGAACTTATAAATAACCATTAGAATAAGCTACATTCGGGTAATCATGAGAAGCGTCAAGTAAATTAACCATTCAAATTTAACGCATTTCCTACATTCAAAGCTATTACACGTATATAAATCAGCCGTGTTTGTAATAATTTGTCGATTGCCAACATTTGTGGCGCATTAACTCGCCCGTCTTCAATAAACGCCTAATTAGGAACCAATGAAGCTAAAGTTAATTTGTTTGTTTAAATGTATGCAGATTAGTGAAATTTTATTCTTGTGATATTACCATAAACTGCACTAGCTCTACCAATGTCCGTGTGGAGACTTACTTAGAATACCGAATGCTCCCAACCCATTGCACCTTGAAGGTTGAAGGAATTTTCTTTATGCTCATTTCGCTCCATGAACTCTGAGAAACTTGATAATGAAGAATCATCATCAAATTTCAATACAATATCAATATCTTACACCACTTCATTATTCATTTCAGTATTTGACTGTATTTTGCCAGTGGTCCGCCGGCTTGCAGACCGTGAAAGTGTTTCATTTTATTGCTGAATAGAACAATCAAATTTTCTCCAACTATAATTAAACAGTGAAATTTTAAACAATTGAAGTTCATCACATCACACTTCTCGTGTATTATGGAACAATACCATACTGAAAAGACAAAAGATTTCTCCCGCAGTTAATGCTCTCTACTTAAATCTAAACCTCTTTAAAACCTCAAAGGCAAAGTTTAAATACGTATAAGAAATGTTAGTATGATCAGATAGTAAATGAAAAAGGTCTAATGCTAAATAAGTATGACGTTACAAACGTTTCACTTACAAAAATGCTAAATCTGATTAATTAATTTAAATATATATATACTAGAATTTGTCTCATTCTAGTATTTATGTATATGGATATTGCAAAGAGTTAATGATTTGGACAACTTTAGTTGTAACCGAAATATATGTGCTAAGGATTAGCTTGAAGCGTCGGATTCATTCTCAGTATTGACACCCAGTGCCTTTTGCCATTGTCTTGTTAATTGGTATTTATTTAGGACCTTGTAAACATTGACTGCACCGACAAAGGTAAACTATAACCGTTTAGCAAAACACCAACGTCGTGGTGGTAATTTAATATAAACTTAACTTTAATGCGAAGTGCATTTAGATAGGAGGTTTATTTTAAATAACTAGTGTGGGATACAGTTTCCGATAGGTTACATAGTAATATTATGCTTTTGAACATGAATCATTATTTTATCATTAAATAGTATAAAATAAAGTCGCTGTCGTCTGTCCGTCCCTATCTATGCTTAAATCTTTAATACTACGCAACGGATTTTGAAGCGGTTTTTTTAATAGATAGAGTGATTCAAGAGGAAGGTTTTTATGTATAAATACCGTGCGAAGCCGGAGCGGGTCGCTAGTAAGAGATAAAGACTAGAGACAATCTAAAAGAAAATAAATACACCCGGATAAATAATAGCCATAAATAATCGCTGAACTATGAAAGCCTAGTTTAGACACCTATTTATAATGAAATGTCTGTTTGGAATATAAAAGTAAAAGTGGTTTTCTTTTAATTTACATGAATTTTGGTATCATAACACACGGGTAATAATAAAACACGGGGTTTTAATAACATTATGGTAATGGTAGAGTTAAGAGTCATATTGAGTTACATTACTAAAGGCAATGTAATTATAAATTATATTTTAACAAATCTTATCTTCTCTGGAAACATCAAACTGCATCTTATGAAATGAACTCCCAACTCATTATACCAGTATCATTCTCTTGTAAAAATAGTAGCCAACACATGTAGAGCTTCTCAATTACATGCTCAACAACGCAATCACAATGGAACTTAAGTTAGCGCAATTCTATATTGTCCATAAAATTCAGACTTACCTGATGTTTTCCTTCCCAAGTGTGAAGCGTCCACTGATTACAGAGCCCTATCAGGGGCGATCACAATTAAACAAACTGCATAACACATTGCACAAATATTCAATAGTATCACAACAGTCACAAGCACAGTTTTCCAAGTAGAATTTGTCGATCGTATTAAACGCACGCGATACTGCAAGCGTCGCGACACATGCGTCGCGCGCGGAGGTTCGCCGCGGAATGTCGTTTTGCCTCCCGCAACCGGCTACAGCCTGATGCTGCGCTTGCGACTATGCAACGCTATCACACTTAATTGATTGGGTTAAACTTTTTATTGTTTTCTTTGATATGCAATTATTGAGACCCAGTTTTATATGTTTGTGTGCCGAATGATTTCAACACAGTCACCAACCCATTATATCATGGGCGTATCGTAAGAGCCGTCTATCCATGGGCGGAGCGTGAATTTAGGGGTCTACCAAATTACTGAAAACACTTTTGTCAAAAAAACTATTTTCGATAGAGATGTGTATAGGTAGGTATATATAAAGAAGAAATAGGACAATATAATAATTTGATTTATTTGGTGATTGGTAAAATTAAAAATATCTTTAAGATGGTATAGCAATTTGGGAAAACATAAACAAGAGGCTGGGTGCTCTTTGTATCCACGGGGCCCTGGGCTACAGCCCAAAAAGCCCTTACGTAGATCCGCCCCTGCGTCTATCAGGTTCGTTATCATCCTTCCGTCAAATTTTGTGGGGCTCAACTGAACATTTGTGATAATTGCTACTGTACGTAATAAAATAATAAGTAAAGTAATAAACAGTAAAAGTTCTCGTAAAAGTAACAACCATTTAAATTTACAGTCCAGGCAAAGGACCTTATTGCTAAATGGATTTCAAACGAATAAACTACGATCACGTGCCCGATAACACGCAGCAGGTGCCTCTAACTTCCGAACAATAAGGAAATTTATTTTATGTAAACCATATATCGTGGGCACGTGACTTTCATATTATGTAAACCAATGGTTAACGGTACCTACATGCTAATACCCATGTTGCTAATATTATGAGTTACTTTATTATGTACCCTAAGAGATGGCTTTCGTAAATATTACATGCCTTTCTGAGGTCTTCATACCTCTGCAATGGATGAAATGGTTTGGGTTGACAGATTAGACCGCGGAGCATACTCCCCTAGGCATCTCCCGTCGGTTTTTAGTGGGTAGTTCGGGGCGCTAATTGTTATTTCAGCGCCCCGGAGGCCCACTTAACTCGGCTAGTCTCCACGGCCGGTCTCCGTGACGACTGTCAGACGTAAAAAAACTGGCGTATTAATTTATTTAGAATACCCATTATCACTAACCCATTCTCTCCGTCCGTCGTAAGAGGCAGATAAAGAAAAACTTACAACCCGCCTAGAGAGCGTGGCATAGTAGCCTTACATCCCCTTAAGTCCATACTCAGCAGTGGGCTATTTGTAGACTGAGAATAAAAATAAATAAAACCTATAAATCACCCAGTGCTGAGTCGGGCCTCCTCCTCAGGGAGGGTAATCAGCCTACTGTGCCACTCTGGTCAGACGGGTTGGCAGAGGGTTTCGTATTAAGTTTTCCTTCTCTTGCGGCTAGGATGTCGGCCTTGTCATATCGTTTTGTCGACTCTTATGGACACCCTCAGGATGAAATGGGGTGGTGAAACTATGTATTCTAAATCCGTCACCGGACAAAAGAACCTAGATACCTATTAACGTTTTTTAGTTTCTGGTACGTGTAAAGTGAACGTCATAGCACGTACTAACATGGTGACATTTTCTTACTTGTGAATCATCTTGTGTTTGTATTATTATGTTTGTCTTTGGTCAGAAGCTGAACTAATTGTAAATCAGGTGAGATTTACCATAATGACTAATAGAAAAAGTAAATACCGCAACGAACAAATCCACATTTTCATTCAAGCATGTCACGTTCATAGGTTTACTTACAGTAGGTACTAGGATAAAGACATATATGGACTAAGCAATTTTTCAAAGTTGAAGTGTACGCAACTATTTTAGCTTGCATACACACATACAAACGTATTAGTAAATTGCTACAAATGAAGTCTTCTTTTAAATGTTTTGTTGGGAGCTTTTTACACTGGAAGGGATACCTCTGCGACACTCGCACGGTTTGTGAGCCAAAGCCCCGCCGCACATGCTCAGACTCGCATTGGCTGTCACGAGCCGCGTGCGAGTGGCAATATTTAAAAGCTATGGCGCAGTATCAAGCTCCGCATTTGCTCTCACGTGTCGTCGGACACGCGTACATGCGGAGTTTGGTACTGCGCCTCGCACGCGGCGCGTGACAGCCAATGCGAATCTGAGCATGTGCGGCGGGCTAATACTTCTATGTCCATAGCATTTCTTCACCCACCAGAGTGGGAAAACTTTAAACGGAACCCTGTGCCAACAAGGCCAGCTATTTACTATATTTACTTATTAAGTACGTAATCTTGTGATTTTCACGATTATTTATGATTACTCCTCCGCTGTAGTCTATTATTATTAAATCCATAGGTATATAAGATTGAAGCAGGTAACAACCTGGGAGAGAAATGACATTTCTTTTTTAATTATTAGTATTATTTTTTATTTATTCTTTTTCCTTTCAATTGAAGTCTCGTTTATTTTTGTTTTAAAATGTACTATTTTTCCGCATCTTGCACTCCTTGTATATTTTGCTGATTAAATGTGATTTCTTTCTTTCAAAAATACATAAAGCGGCGTCCACATAAAAGTGAATCCAGGTCACTATTTGCTCGTCTCTTTGAAGTATACAAAGTATATACAGTTACATTACAGTCGGTTCTCTCCAAACAATGGCTGTTATTCTTAAAAGCAGCACGGTCTGTTGGCCCGTAGGCCGCAGCGCACTGCTGAAAACTCTCGGCAAATGTAACACAGTGCCATTTCACGATTCAATCTTGTACGCATAGTAAAATAGTTATTTGTGCAAAAATTAAATTAAATATTTAAATAAACCCCCGACACAATAACCTTTAAAAAGTAAAAATAAATACTTCGCGATGGGGGACCACTCCCACTTATTTATTACCTGCCCCTGGTCCCCCAACGCGAAGTATTTATTTTTATTTTTTACTTTTTAAAGGTTATTGTGTCGGGGGTTTATTTAAATATTTAATTTAATTTTTATTTTATACTTTTTATAGGTACATACTTATTATAATGTAGATTTTGTTAAATTGCACGTGATGCGCTTTCATTTGAGACCCCACTCGATTATATTTGCAGACATTCGGTTATTCTTCCCCACTTTCACCCCTCATAACTTTTAAACTGCTCACCCGATTTTCATCAAACATGTCTAAGAACACTCGCCCGTAACTCACCTTTCATACAAAAAAAACTTTATTGAAATCGCTTCATCCGTTCGCGAGCTACGGTGCCACAGACAGACAGACAGACAGACCGACAGACAGACAGACAGACACGTGAAACTTATAACACCCCTCTTTTTGCGTCGGGGGTTAAAAAAAGAGCAAAGTCGCTTTTTGCTGCGAGTGCTGATATTGAATCCCGAGCAAGCGAAGGAATCAATGATTGAATCACGAGCGTAGCGAGTGATTCTAAAGTTGATTCCTGAGTGTTGCGAGGGATTCAAAGGCACGAGAAGCAAAACACTTTGCTCTCGTGTAACACACATAACTTGTCACTTCAGCAGCGAGAACACTATAGGAGATGAAATATATTACGTAACATTTTTGAAACTAGAATTAAATACTTATAGTTTAAATATCAGTTTTTAGCAGTAAATACTTATTTTCGTTTAAATACAACAATAAGTAAAACATTCAATAAATTACATTAAAAGACATAATATCATTTTTTCTAAATTTCTTTAATTAGTACGAAATTCTGAACGTGTTTGTCTTTGAGGTCGAATTCAAAATCGGAGCTGTTGGTGCTGGGGCTTTGTCTCTCTCTTTTCTATGGGCGGGAAAAAGAGAGTGTCAATGTTTCAAAAGTTACTTTGTCTCACTCAGTGAGCAAAATCGTGCCTTTGAATCCCTCGCAACACGCATCTCGTGCCTTTGAATCCCTCGCAACACTCAGGAATCAACTTTAGAATCGCTCGCTACGCTCCTGATTCAATCATTGACTCCTTCTCTTGCTCTGAATTCAATGTAGGCACTCGCAGCAAAAAACGACTGCTCTCTTGTTGCACAAATAACTATTATTTACATATAAATAAAGTATGTAGGTACCATTTTGTTTGATAACTTTTTGCCATCTTGTAGGTAGGGACATGATCCCATTGCTATAGCAATTTTGGGACTTCTGATCAAAATACCGCGACAAGTGGTTTTGGCAGTCCCCTCGTGACGTTAACCTGACTCTGCCTAAAGAATTATGAAGAGACCGAAACAGGTGGAAATCTGAAGGCGCAAAATTAGGCCTATACGGCGGATGCATTACTCAGCCAACCTAATAAGAAATTAAGAAATAAGAAATAAGAAATAAGAAATAAGAAATAAGAAATAAGAAATAAGAAATAAGAAATAAGAAATAAGAAATAAGAAATAAGAAATAAGAAATAAGAAATAAGAAATAAGAAATAAGAAATAAGAAATAAGAAATAAGAAATAAGAAATAAGAAATAAGAAATAAGAAATAAGAAATAAGAAATAAGAAATAAGAAATAAGAAATAAGAAATAAGAAATAAGAAATAAGAAATAAGAAATAAGAAATAAGAAATAAGAAATAAGAAATAAGAAATAAGAAATAAGAAATAAGAAATAAGAAATAAGAAATAAGAAATAAGAAATAAGAAATAAGAAATAAGAAATAAGAAATAAGAAATAAGAAATAAGAAATAAGAAATAAGAAATAAGAAATAAGAAATAAGAAATAAGAAATAAGAAATAAGAAATAAGAAATAAGAAATAAGAAATAAGAAATAAGAAATAAGAAATAAGAAATAAGAAATAAGAAATAAGAAATAAGAAATAAGAAATAAGAAATAAGAAATAAGAAATAAGAAATAAGAAATAAGAAATAAGAAATAAGAAATAAGAAATAAGAAATAAGAAATAAGAAATAAGAAATAAGAAATAAGAAATAAGAAATAAGAAATAAGAAATAAGAAATAAGAAATAAGAAATAAGAAATAAGAAATAAGAAATAAGAAATAAGAAATAAGAAATAAGAAATAAGAAATAAGAAATAAGAAATAAGAAATAAGAAATAAGAAATAAGAAATAAGAAATAAGAAATAAGAAATAAGAAATAAGAAATAAGAAATAAGAAATAAGAAATAAGAAATAAGAAATAAGAAATAAGAAATAAGAAATAAGAAATAAGAAATAAGAAATAAGAAATAAGAAATAAGAAATAAGAAATAAGAAATAAGAAATAAGAAATAAGAAATAAGAAATAAGAAATAAGAAATAAGAAATAAGAAATAAGAAATAAGAAATAAGAAATAAGAAATAAGAAATAAGAAATAAGAAATAAGAAATAAGAAATAAGAAATAAGAAATAAGAAATAAGAAATAAGAAATAAGAAATAAGAAATAAGAAATAAGAAATAAGAAATAAGAAATAAGAAATAAGAAATAAGAAATAAGAAATAAGAAATAAGAAATAAGAAATAAGAAATAAGAAATAAGAAATAAGAAATAAGAAATAAGAAATAAGAAATAAGAAATAAGAAATAAGAAATAAGAAATAAGAAATAAGAAATAAGAAATAAGAAATAAGAAATAAGAAATAAGAAATAAGAAATAAGAAATAAGAAATAAGAAATAAGAAATAAGAAATAAGAAATAAGAAATAAGAAATAAGAAATAAGAAATAAGAAATAAGAAATAAGAAATAAGAAATAAGAAATAAGAAATAAGAAATAAGAAATAAGAAATAAGAAATAAGAAATAAGAAATAAGAAATAAGAAATAAGAAATAAGAAATAAGAAATAAGAAATAAGAAATAAGAAATAAGAAATAAGAAATAAGAAATAAGAAATAAGAAATAAGAAATAAGAAATAAGAAATAAGAAATAAGAAATAAGAAATAAGAAATAAGAAATAAGAAATAAGAAATAAGAAATAAGAAATAAGAAATAAGAAATAAGAAATAAGAAATAAGAAATAAGAAATAAGAAATAAGAAATAAGAAATAAGAAATAAGAAATAAGAAATAAGAAATAAGAAATAAGAAATAAGAAATAAGAAATAAGAAATAAGAAATAAGAAATAAGAAATAAGAAATAAGAAATAAGAAATAAGAAATAAGAAATAAGAAATAAGAAATAAGAAATAAGAAATAAGAAATAAGAAATAAGAAATAAGAAATAAGAAATAAGAAATAAGAAATAAGAAATAAGAAATAAGAAATAAGAAATAAGAAATAAGAAATAAGAAATAAGAAATAAGAAATAAGAAATAAGAAATAAGAAATAAGAAATAAGAAATAAGAAATAAGAAATAAGAAATAAGAAATAAGAAATAAGAAATAAGAAATAAGAAATAAGAAATAAGAAATAAGAAATAAGAAATAAGAAATAAGAAATAAGAAATAAGAAATAAGAAATAAGAAATAAGAAATAAGAAATAAGAAATAAGAAATAAGAAATAAGAAATAAGAAATAAGAAATAAGAAATAAGAAATAAGAAATAAGAAATAAGAAATAAGAAATAAGAAATAAGAAATAAGAAATAAGAAATAAGAAATAAGAAATAAGAAATAAGAAATAAGAAATAAGAAATAAGAAATAAGTTCTAAATAACCAACTAAAAATGGTGCTGTCATTATGATTCTGAATAATATTTGTTTCTGTAATTTAATCTGTATTAATGTTTTTGAATAAAATCGATGAAAGTGTTATAATTAATTTGATACTTTTATTGGAGAGGAAAACCACAGATTTTTTGACGCAATTGGAACCAAATAATATGAGAAAACGTTCGTAAATATAAATTTCTCGACAACCCGAGAGTCCCGAGAAATTATACTCGAGAATTCTCGAGACCCGAAAATTGAAAAGCTCAAGAAAGTGCTAGAGCTTTGTCTCTATCTTTTCTTTTGGCGGGAAAGGATATAGTGACAATGTTTCGAAATATAATTAAAAAGTTACTTTATCTCACTCAGTGGGCAAAATCGCATTTTGCTCACTGTTTTCAGTGAGCAAAACCTCCATGTTTGAGCTACTGAAGTGAAAAAATAATTCCAAATCGCCTGCAATTGTATTTTGGAATAGTATATTTCATTACAAGTGCGGAAAGGAACAAGTTGCAATGACGGTTCCACACGTGTACTGAACGACTATTTTTAATACAGTTGCGAAAAAATGAAGCAATTTAATAAAATAATAAAAACACAATAAACTCAACTAACTAATCATTTATGACTATTAAACAAAAATGGCGCCCACCGTAGAATATAAGCAGAGATTATTTTTTTCTTCGCCCATTCTAGTAGGCAAAAGCAACTATAAAATACAGCCAAGTCTTTAGTAGAATTTTTTATTGTTATGAAATGAAAATTAAATTTAATGAGATGAATTGAAATGAAACCTAACCTAACTCATTCAATCAAATAATTAAATCTGATATTGAAACAAATTAGTAGTGTTCGACCGAAAGTTCGGTTTCGGTTTCGGCCGACTTTCGGCCAAAAATCAAGTTTCCGTTGCAGTTTTGGTTCAAAATTGGCCGAAACTTTTGCCGAAACCGAAACTGATTATGGAAGTTGTCACGCACGCTCAGCTAACTTCGTTTCTCGCGGCAACGCTTTGGCAGACGCTGGGGCGGCCCTGATCGGGAATTGTCGTGCGCCGTTTGGATAGCTCTGTAGCAACAAAACTTAGTCGGTGCGTTATCGCCCGACGCAAACATTCTTTAGAGGTTATGTTTAGATGGAACTGATTACATGTACGAGTCTTTGGGATGTGCACTATAATAAGTCTAGTCAGAATCTAAAGACTTAAAACACTTTATGAATGAAACGATTCAGTCTGACCTGTCGAAGCCATTATTACTACGCAATGCTGCCATATACAGTTATTGGAACAACAGTCCACGTCCTTTAATGACACGTGCAGTTTTAAAATACCTTGCAGTTCCTCTTTCAGTATCCCAATTGAGCACCTGTTCAGTGCTGCTGGCCAAATATACTCGGACCGTAATAATATACGTAAGGAAAACGTAGACATACTGCTTTTCTTGGCTTACAATATAAGACTTTTCAGTTTTCAATTATGAATATTAGTAATACGTAAACCCAAAAAAGTAACCATAAATATAAAGTATTTAGAAGTATTTTTTATTTGATTTTATAACTGTTTTCAATTTAAATGTTTACTGTACTTTAGTAGTGAGGTACTTAATTCTAAATATAATTAGGACTGTCCTACTTATTGTGATCTAGGTATCTTTGTTATTTCTAAACGTGTGATTTGATTATCTTTGTTGAGACTGGAACTGGAAACTGGACTAAACTGGAAGGAGTGTAATAGTAAATATTATTTTTATATAAGAGATACCTAAAAGAGCTTGAACGTTTTAATTATTAAGATTTTAAAATACCAAAATACCACTCCTCATATTATTTAATGAAACGGTAACATTTAGTAATTTGACTACTGATAACTGATTAACTTGTTTATTTTAATTAATTTGGCTATGAGAACTTAATTTGAAGAAAGAAAATATTTTTAATACAATATTTTAAAAATTATTACAACAGACTTAATTATACCTACTGTGTTTTCATTTCATGTCCTAATTAATGCAGAATAATGGGTAAAATGCACCAAATTTCATTATTTTAAGGAATTTTATCCTTGAACACGTGAGAGAAACTGAAGGCTCGGCCGAATATTCGGTTTCGGCCGGAAAAGCAGTTTCGGTCGGACTCTAAATTAGTAAGTAGTTTCGTTTTAGAAATATACGTATTTGCATGAATCGTAAAAACTTCTGATTTTTTTAGTAAAAACTTCATGGTTGGTTTTGCCTTTTATTAGACATTATTTTGACAGTTGGTAAAGAGAACGCACTAGTGCGGGAATGGTAAAAAAAAGCACGCATGTGTAATACACGAACCACTGCCCACTTCCCGAACGCTATACGTCCCTGCAATACGCCACTTTTTGAGCACTTTTAAACGCTTCTGCCACAAAATCCACGTTACATTACATAACCCCGACAAAAAGATAGGTGTTATACGTATGCCGGTGTCATAGCTGCTGAATGCTGAAATGAAATAGTTTCTCATTTCTTTCGGAGGTTTCTTGAAATGTTCAATTTCGGTTATGAATACAATCTCTAACGCATATTCTTATATTTACTGTTTCTAGCTGTTACCCTCAGGCTTAGTTTGCAACGACTTTGAATTGTGTTAGTTCTACATACTAAGTTTTTTTTTCAGTTTAATAAAATTTTCTAGTTTTAAATTTAATGCGATATAAATATTTACTCATTGTACAATGTTAGTTTAGTCACTTCTAATATTATAAGTTTAGTTGGTTTTACCTGTTCTATTAGTTACGAAAGGTATACCATGTAAACCCGTCACAAAATCGTCTACTACATTGTATAATTGTTAACCTAATATGTACTTACAATATATTGCAAAATATCACAAATATAATAGAGTACTTACATAACAAGTAAAACAACATTCTTATTTACAACCAAACCGCAAAAACAAGCCAACCGCAACAATATGTCATGTTTATATCACTTTGTTAAAAACTAATGTCGGTAAACCTAACATATTATTTATGCAACAGGTTTTGTAAAAATAGATACTACATAAATAACAACAAGAAAATAATTCAATTGCTGTCCATCCATTATTAAGGTGACCCGTACTCATTTAGTGAGTTTGGTACTCTTTTTTCGCAAACCGTACTCTTTAAAAATCCTGTACTCATAAAGTACTCATTTGTATTGAAACTACTCTGAGTGGTTCTACCGTACTCTTTTCCAACGTGAAAAGGGTGGCCACCTTATCCATCATTTAAATTGAATAAGAATTAATGACAAAATGTTTGGAACCTCATAAACAGTGTTGTACCTAATTTACTTTATAAATTCTGCGACAATTTTGGCACATCAACTTCAGTCCCGAACAAAACAATTTATTATGCGCATTAACAACCTCGCACCTATTTCAGTAACTAGGTAAATTGTTCAATTAACATTTCAAACGAATGTACCCAAACATCCGTTGCAATTACAACAGGAATATGCAAAATTCGAGTTTCCCCACGACGGGCTGACAAGGAAGGCGATTTACATTTCTACGAATGTATTATTGTTATATTAGCATTAGCAAAATTTCTCTATACTCGAACACTACACTGATAGTCAAATTGACTCATGCCCTTTTAAAGAAGTTTGATAATTATCTTCGGCTTAGAAAACTGTTTCTCAACTAAGAGCCGGGAATTGATGTAGTTTCTTTAGTCAAATCGCCATTTGTAGATTGAAGCACAAAATAAAACAGATGACTGACGCAAAAGAAATGATAGTAATCGTTTACTCACTACTACCACAGAAATTGAATACCCTCTAAGGAGTCGATATATAGATGTAAGAGAGATGGAAGCTAATTCCTAACCCTTATGTTCAGTCTGGTAAGCAAATTCTTCAATTTTGGGCTGCATAATGGTTAAGCCAACTGGATAGAGTCTCGGAACATAATGGGTTAATAAGAATAGGTATGCATTTTATATTCAAACAGGCCGGCTGCAAACAGACGAAGTGTCAGTTAGAATTCACAAAAACAAAAGAACATGGTGGGACAGTCCACGTCTAGATAGACGGACGACATCACAAAGATCGCCAGAAATCTAAGGCCAGGCAGCATTGTGAGTTAGTAGCAGGCAGATAATATGTAGACTTAGATAAATTTCCTATAGTCTTTGGTTAATTACTCTTGAATAAGGGATCTGGGGGTTAACAAAAACAGAATTGCGAAACAATAGCACGTTTGGTGATGTTTCCGGGATACTTACTTCCTCGACCAAAGCTAAATGCAGTCACGGTCAGTAAAGTTTCGGGTTCTGCATGAATAAATTAAATCCTAATTTAAATAACTGGTCGAAGCGAAATGTTTATTAATTTGTAGTGGGATGTAATGGTAATAAGTATGAGTTATTAAATGGATTTTAACGTCAATAATCGTAACTTTGGATTTGGATGTTGGAAATAAACACTATGCTTCGTCTCTCCCATTCAATTTATTTTTATTTGTACTGTTTTAAGTAACTATACGAGATAAAAAGATTTTAGAGTGTCATCTTGCCAAGTTTACCCTTAAATGCTTCTCTGCTATTTAAGTCGGATGGCTGCCTTTAGCATGGAAAATTAGCTTTCTTTGCCTTTAAAATTAAACACTTTTTAACGGATTTATCGCGTGTATATTACATTATTTAATTCCTGACGTTTCGAATGCTTTGCAGCAGTCGTGGTCGTTGACCAGACGTATGGAAACTTGAGAGAGATGGGAGGATAGCGGATACTCAGACTAGAACTGCTTCAATAAGAAAGAACTTCCATCCATAAAAAATGCTGCACGTAATGAAGTTCACCTGAGTTCTACCAGGGTAATGAGTCCACTTTCTTTCCCGCATCCAGGAATGCAAACAGTTATTACAAGGTCAGTAATCCGCAGGGGACAATTCCACAGCCACAGTAGTTGATTAAAAAGGCTAGTAACTTTGTAAGACGGAACCCTAAAGCCGCGGCTATTATTTTGGACCTCAATCCTTGAACATCGTCACGGTGTTGGCAGCGGTTATTTCATTACGCGTAACTAGTTATACATTTTACTATTTAGTACATCATTACAGTAAACATAATTAACATTACCGTAATATTACAATTTGCATGTAATACACATATAGAAAAATGGACCCGTTGTCGTAACACTTGTTTGTTTTTTTAAAGACCACTCTACACTACCATCTCTTTTAATCACAAGGTTTAATAAAACTACACATTACTGATATTATAAATGCGTAAGTTTGTCCGTCAGTTACGCTATCAAAGCTGAACCGCCAAAGTAATATATTTAAGACTGAGGAATCGTGTATGGAAGATGTGAATGCAGATACGATTACCTATTATGTGTGTATGGAGACTACCACCTAGCGTGGGACAAGGGCCGTAAGATGATAGTGGTCATTTTAAATATGACGATTTAGTTATAAGAGTTTCGTGATAAAACCTACATAATTAAAGTTCCTTTCGAGTTTCAGTTTCGTAATAAATACATAGTATCTTGAAGAATAGTAAGTATAGGAAACCTTACAATTCTTCATTCTTACAGCAACAACCTTTTTATAAGCAGGAACACTGGTGTGGGTATTTGGAACTTCCTCATATCCACTAAACATCACCCGATGTACAGTACCCTGTGGGTCAACTGTACCTCCACTGGTTTATTTGCGCCAGGCCAGGGACACGGAAACCATCCCCCAGGAGCTTGTGGGTACTCAGGCTACCTTGATTACGCGGTACTACTAAAACGCCCAAAGGTGGCATTTATTTGAACGACGATTTAAGGTATTAGAAACTATAGTCACAAGATAAAGAAAATTAATATAAAACACATGTTCGGTATGTATAATTTCCATTAAATTCGGGGAAGCCGGAGCTAAGTAAGTATAAGTATCCTTGGACATTTCACACAACGCCATCTCGTCCCAAGTTAAACAACTTAATGCTTGTGTTATGGTAACGAGATGGATGATAAACTACTTATATACATTTTTTTTTGTAAATACATACATATTATAGATAGAAATGACACCCAGACTCCGAGCCAGTGCCTCTGGTTTAGACAAAGACACTGGCCCGACCCCGGAATCGAACCCGGGACCCGTTGATCCAAAGGCGGCACATCTGACCACTAGACCAACGAGTACAAATAAGAATGCTCCTCATAGGAATCTGTAAAGTAAACAGATGAGTTAGTACCTCGCAGAAGGCGCGTCGTCGCCGCACGCGCCACTGAACGCAGACAAAAGGATTCCTCCGAACAGAGGTACTGGCGGCAAAAAAGCGATCTTCAAAACTTCCTCCTCTGAAATAGAATTAAATAGGCTATTTCAGACTACAATTTATTCTCGCGTGACATGATTTTTATAGATGGCCTTTCAAAATTAACGAGCTACTGAAATATTGTTTTATTAAATGACAAATTGCCATCCCATTTGTTTGCAAAAGTATGGAGAATCTCTTTAATGCTCTTATTTTTAAAATATTACTAATCTCTGTCTGTCCATGGAGACATTTACTGATACAACACGATAATAATTGTACGAGTTTTGCACGTTTGTCTGTACGCGCTATTTTAAGAAACGGCTATTTAGAAATGAGTGAACAACTACTACTTCTACTACTTCTCAGCCCATAAATGACCCACTTCTGAGTCGTGCCTCCTCCAATTATATGGAAGGTAATTAGCCTACTGTGCCACACTGGCCAGACGGGTCGGCACAGGGTTTCGTATCAAGTTTCCTTCTCTTGCTCTTGCAGCACTTGAGCACGTTTAAGCCAGGTTTCAGCCTTGTCATTTAATGTCTCTCTTACGACAGGATGTAATAGGATGGTGACGTGTGGATGGTACACGGAGTAAATGGTATCCGAATTAGTTAAATTAAAATCTTTACTTTATATTTGTGTAGATTTTAATTTAATCAGTTTACAAATAAAAAATAAATCATTTTAAAATTCTCCTCGAGAATTCTCAATCGGAACAGAGTTTACTTACTAATTGTAAAACCCAAACAATTCTCAAATGTATGATCAAGTCAAACTGGTTGATTGGCCTGTTAAATGCCGATACTTCACAGGCGACATCCCGTGTTTGGTCCGAGGCAATCGGAAAGGGAAATGCCCATATAGCTTCGTGACCCGACTGCCGAACGGTACTAAATACCGACCAAAGCCAAGGAAGTAATACATTTGGATTTAATGAAGCGCCAAGCACCTCATTAAAACCTCGATAAACTTTTGAAACCAAAAACTTTCATATGATATCGCCACGGCTTGTCCATTGGTTGACTTGTAAAATATGTGGTTACATCAACTCGGATACCTCTACACTGTGCTTAATTTATTGAAAGATGACACGCAAGCATTAATTAATCCATCATGGAATTGCTCTTAAAAAGCACATGAGAACAGTGTTTATCAACTAGAACAAAATGTAACTCAAATCATCAGTGGCGGATTTACAGATTTGCCGCCTGTAGGCTTTATATGCCGCCTCTACAGTTCTTGAGACGACCTTTTTTTTAGACGTGTATTTGAAGATTTCATCCTGTATCTGAATCCTGGTGACTTCATTTTGCATCAAATACATTAGTACATTAGGACCGACGTCTTTGTTGAGATCGCTGAAATCCGATAGGTGCGGCTCAGGACCGGCCTTTGTGGAAATCCTTGGGGGATTCCAGTGTCTAGCAGTGGACTTCTTATGGTTCAAGTGTTGATGAACTGTTGATGATGATTAGGAATTCGCACTCATTTAATAAAGATATATGTATCAAACATCATGTTACCCATGTGTGCTGTTATGAGAAATGTCAACAATTATATTTATAATGTAAGTAATGTAATGTATTTAGCATTGGGAAACACTGCTGAGTCGGGCCTCCTCCTAGCACAGGGAGGGTCACTAGCCTAATGTGCCACGATGACCAGACGGGTTGGCACAGGGTTTCACATCAAGTTTTCCTTCTCTTGCAGCTATGTTTTCAGCCTTGTCTTTTACTTTTGTCAGCTCTTACGACACCCTCAGGATGGAATTGGGTGGTGACACTATGCATTTTAAATCCATCTCCACCTCTCCACTCGGATGAAATATATCTGCGCGAGCAGAAATCTTAGCAAAATACAAAGTTTAATTTGAACTTGCTACGTTTTGCACTGAAATGATACGTAAGCCTGAAGCAATACCTACCATTCGCAACCAACCAACCAAGTAGAAAAATTATTAAGCATGAAGCTTGGTCGTGTTGGTCTGAAGCCGGCGTCACCAGATTTCCTTGAACTTCGCACAGTAGATAACTGCGTGTCATTTTGTTAACAACTGTATGTAAACCACGCATGTTCATAATGGTCTACGTAGAATTACTATTAAAACTCACTTTAGTTGCATATTTAGATAAGTATCACACTTAAGTTGAATATTTTCAATATTAGTGCGCATATGAAGGTTTATTAATGCCAATTAAATGAAATATTGTCCTGTTGTTACCAGTTCCTTATCAATTGGACAGAGAGGTAGAATTGTTCCCTCTGCCTCGCAGAACAAATGCCTTGTCACAATAATCATATTAGTTTTGATGTAAAGGGCAGTAAGGTTGCCAAAATTATACCCTATCGTAAACCTGGCGTGTGATGACGGATTAGAATACAGTGTCACCAACACATACCATCTATAGGGTGTCGTAAGAGGCGACTACAAGACCGCAAGAGGCAGATAACCTAGCCCCAAGAGAAAGAAAACTTGATACAAACGCTGTGTCAACCCGTCTTGCCAGCGTGGCACAGTAGGCTTAATTCCCGCTATTAATTTGGAAGAGGCCCTACCCAGTAGTAGGCCATTCATGGGCTGAAACGACGTAAACCTGGCCTGGGGTCGGCTGGCTGTCATTCGTTTTCTCACTACACATAGTAGGGCCACAGCACTACTAAGATGGAACGAAGGCAGTACCCCTATGTTGGGCCATTACCGTGCGCATATGCCGTGAAGCGAAGGAGCGCTGACCGCTCTACCGTGACGGCTCTTTGCCTTCTGTCATACAATACATACACTTTGATTACATCACGTGAACAATACCGTGGATGTAACCGACTGCCTCGTTGGTCTAGTGGTTAGATGTGCCGCCTTTGGATCAACGGGTCCCGGGTTCGATTCCGGGGTCGGGCGAGTGTCTTTGTCTAAACCAGAGGCACTGGCTCGGAGTCTGGGTGTCATTTCTATCTATAATATGTATGTATTTACAAAAAAAAAAGTATATAAGTAGTTTATCATCCATCTCGTTACCATAACACAAGCATTAAGTTGCTTAGCTTGGGACGAGATGGCGTTGTGTGAAATGTCCAAGGATATTTATTTATTTATTTATTTAATTAGTCGTATTGCTTAGGTTCCGAGTTCGATTCTTTATCGCGGTATTTAGTCAACAACATTATCAGCTTCTATATGCCTATGTTGATTCAAGTCTCCTCAAATTTGGTAGAACCTACTGCGTGATGTTGGCCATACTGGTTGGGACAGGATTCATGTTATCTTTTCTACCCTTGCGACAGGGACGAAGCCATTTGGGTGTCACAGTTGAATGCGTTCACGCGAACCTGAGGCGCCCCAAGTGTGACGTGTTTCCTTCATTTTTTGTCAATAAATATAAAAATACATATTATATAGGCCCTAACAACTAGTAAGTCATCCAAGACTACCCAAATTTGCCTTCTGACAAATAATTGGTTCACTTATTTCAAGTTTCATAGTAAACTACCGAACCTATTTCGATACAATGAAATAGGACTACATAGGGAGCACCAGCTTTCCAAAAAAAAGAAACACATCATCAGTTCATCGAGCAGAGTTCTTAAGTAACCAAACATAATAATTAATACAGTCGAAGTAGGAACCTCCTCCTTTCTTTGCAGTCGGTTTTAAGTGACGAAAATATCATGACTTGAGATATACTCGTAAGCATCGCGTTAATAACTTCTCTGTTATTAAGGCGATTCAAAAGCTCTTTGTATCAGCGTCTGCAACTGGCCTTACCCAAATTTTATAGCATTTAAAGTACTAGTGCTACCTATAACATGTTATTTATATAAAAGTAATAGCAATTATTCTCCAATTGTTTTCGAATAGCCTGCGTGTGGGGCCACGCACAATGCAATCATGACTGATAAAAACAAAATCATAGGCGTGTAATCACCCTATCTAGGAAATTGAATAACGTATAATTATACAGTTCATCATTCAATCAAAGTTTACGCGCAGCTGCGTCGACACATAACTCGTAAATGGTCCAAATACTGCGCTTACGCAATGTAATGTCCTAGATGGAGGAGTGAAACTAGAGGGGCAGTCTGAGGAATGCCGCCAAGATTCAGTGAGATAAGACCCACTTAGTAAGTACTCTTTTCTTACCTTGAAGCCCCACATCTACGACTTAGCCCATAAATGACGCACTGCTGAGTCGAGCCTCCTCTCATAACAGCGAGAGTAATTAGCCTACTGTGCCACGATGGCCAGACAGGTTGGCACAGGGTTTCGTATCACGTTTTCCTTCTCTTGCGGCTGGGTTTTCATTTCCTTTTGTCGACTCTTACGACACCCTCAGGATGGAATGGGGTCGTGATACTATGTATTCTAAATCCGTCACCACACGGAATAAAGCGAACGTCCCACATACCAAAATTAAATGGCCATGAAAATAAAGCACTGTTTTTATTGACTTGCACCTCCAGGACTAGACTGGGGTGCCCCCCTCGACCGTGCTACCACCTTGTTGTGATGAGGGGGCTTGCATGCCTTTGGGATCTCTTGGGGCCGTACCGGCTTAGGGTCAACCATGCCGGGCGGGCCCACGGTAAGAGTCCAGACGAAGAGCGGCACACAAAGGCGTGGTGGTTCTGTCCTCAAAGTTGCCTCGAGAGCTTTAAACTGCCGCGACAAAGGCGGGCTAGGGCTGCCGCCGATAGCAGCGGAGACTCGGCTGGGACGGCAGGGTGAGGATGGCTAGTGCTATACGTAAAGTTTGGCACACGTATGCCCACTTCTGGACTGCATATCTACTTAAGATCTGATGGAATGCAGTCATCTGCCTGCTCTTACATAAAAATACACTGTAGCAGTTATTGTGAATAGTCCCGAACTAATTACCTCACTCTGTATTTTCGTCGCATACGATCCCAATCCGTGTACAACAAGATAACTGCGCAGAACACATTTTCCATTCATTACGTGGGAAGCACCTTATTGTTTCAACACAACGGTTTCTCCAGTAAATAATTAATAACACGCAAAATAGTGAAGTGTAAGTAGGTCCACCCTCACGCCCTTTCACAACAGCAACAAAGCAGAGATCATCCGCCCAACGATATCGCGTGCATCAATCAAAGGGCTTTTGAATAGCCCACGCGTCAGATGTGTATAAATTAATTTAACATGATTTAACAATATGTATCGTCACATCGCATCCATGTTATGATCGACTTAAAATTCGTAGTGTCATCATCACATTACATATTGATATGCGATACTCAGTAACAGCATGTCAGGCCTGCGTGGTACGGAAGGCCAGAACATTAGCCTTCAGTCGGAAAATTTATGGAACGAATCAGTCGCAATCAATCCCAGAATCTCGAAGGTTATTTTTTTAAGGAATATCAATGAAATAATATAATAAAATATCACAAACCTGCTATTTTTATTGACATGCCAATCTGATTTGATGCAATTACGAGCATGTCATAAATTCGTAATCTACTAAATTCAAAACAGTCTCATCTCAAAAAGCTTAACTTAACTTAACTTAACTTTAACTTTGTTACCTTCCGGGGTCGGGCAAGTCTTTGTCTAAAACCAGAGGCACTTGCTCTGAGTCTGGGTGTCATTTGCGTTCGTGAATTACATGTTTGTAAACTGCCCCTGCGTTACAGGTTATATTATACCTAATGCAGGGGTTTAGTTTTAAAAAAAATATTAAAACTACGGCAAGTTTAGGAAAGACTAAACTTGCCAAAGTTATGTTAAGTATGAGTTATGTAAATAGCAACCATGGAGTTTCTTGCCGGCTCTTCTATATGGAATGGCATTCCGAACCGGTGGTTAAAACTAAATTATTAATTATTTTTAAATTTTTCTCTTAAAATCTTTGACTATTTGAAAGCATTCGCAAGAATTTATTCGAATAAAAAACATTTTGATTTTGAATTAATAGTACTATTCAATGTAATCCTTTGCTTAAGCATCAGAAGTGTGCATAGTACAAAACTGTCAAAATCGAGCGACATTGTCTGTCGATTTAGACTCTTGATTGAGTTAACAGTTCTGATATAGAGGTCACTTATGTGTTTGTCCCATTTTACCAAAAAATATCCCATAAAATTGGCATTAAAATAGCAACACATTAATAAAACGGACGTTCGATATTCGAAATAGTTACGAATGCTCGCTTTGAAATCTGAACCGCTAGGGTGCGCACGCGTTTTCCTAATTGCTTTGAAAATAGAATGCGCGCCGCAAAACTTGGACACCTGGGAGTAGGGTAAGCATACGAAGACTTTAACCAAGACATTAAATATGCTTTTGTTAGCTGAACATACGGAACCGACGACGCCACACGAGCTGACACCGGGTTTCTTGTCAAGGTTCCATCTCGAACTCTCTAGACGGCTGCTATGACGTCCCTAGGACGAAATGGGTAGGTGGCTCTAACTTTGTTTTCTAAATGAGTCCCACAAGGACGTGAGATTATTATTTTTGAATTTTTATTATAATAATAGTAATAATGGCATTAGATGCAAAGTCATTTTCGCGGAGTGAAGACATTTTGAGTAAGCGTTTAATAAGCTCTAAGCCTCTAAACCGTGTGTGTGTGATCTGAAGCAATTAAGTGACGATTACTCACAGGTCGATTGATTTTCGGCTTAAACTCTCCGAAGTTGTAAAGTAATTATAATTAATGTAAGTTTCTGCCCCATTCATTATCCCTAAAAGCAATAACATCATATGCCGTCTAGCGGAAGTGTAGGAAACAATAAACTGGGAATATTTCATAAGCGGTGCCATGCGCGGGCGCAGGAGTCACGTCCAATAACTACATTAAGTTGCTCGTTTAGCGCTCTTGTTACTGTTAATGGCTGTCTATTTTGGGACCATTTCACGCATGCGCACAACTGACACTTCATATTTAACTATAATTGACATTTATGCCGGTAGTAACTAGTAGTCGGACCCCCCAAACTAAAAGTTAATAGAGGATATCCTATTGAAGTTTTAAACAGCATTATAAGACAAAAATTATATTTATAATATTTAACACAAATTGATTATGGAACGGTCTAAAGGTATATACCGTATTAACTTAGATAAACAGAAAATATAAAGTGTAGGTATGCCAAAACTCGCTGTATTGTCACATAAATTATTTATAGGACCGCAAACCTCAAATATCAAAATCCAATAAATTTGAGCGAGGTAGAGTTGTAAACTGCACTTAAATTGTCGCACATTTATAGCTCTTTTGTATTAAAGCAGCCACATATATGTCACGTGGAAGCCCTAAAATAAGTTCATGATTTCAAAAATAAAAGATCCGCTAAATTGTCAATTCGACAGCAAAATGCTTGTTACTAGTGAATATCACAAAACAGGTTATAAATAAAAAAATACATTTAACCTTTAACGCCTTATTTTATCGGCGTCGAAACAATTAAAATGTCGGATTTTCATGAAACCTATGTGCAATGTAAAATGAGATTACCAAATCTGGCATAGTGTTCAATTTACTCTGAACTTTTTATAATTTTTCCATTGAATCTGGTGGTATTATGAGATGCACAGGCAAACACCGGACGTCACGTGCTAAACGGTATCATAGTACTGAGTCCCAAACATTCCAATTCAAAAGAGTCGAAGTCGACAATCTTCTTTCGACTGTCGATTTTGACAGTTTGTGGAACCCTTATAGGTCCCCAGCCGGAGGACATACCCCATGTATGATTCCCGGTTGCGAGATGATAAGATGCGACCGGTGTACCCACTATTTTTAACTCGAGCTGTCTGCCGTACATCGGTAGTTTGTGAAATTGGAGTTTGTACTAAAGCCGAACGTCCACCGCCAGCTAAAATAACCACCACCGACGGTAAACGAACTTGTATGAGAAACTGGCTCAACTATGCAAGCTAAACTACACTAACTTATTATAGCTGGCGGTGGACGTTCGGCTTAATATGTACTTTATTGTCTGTTCGGGCGTATGCCACACGCTGTTGACAAAAGCGAGGCACTTCATCAGAAAATAGCAGGTATGAGATCCTGGACAAAACTACAATACAAAGTTAAATGTAGTGAGTTGGTATGTGGTTGGCTTGGCTCTACATTCTGATGTTAGTTATAGGACGCGGTAGCCCTTTTCCCTTCTGACCGCTGCATAACTCAGGAGCACGAAGAATTTAATGTTTTTAAAATGAGAGAGAGAGCAGAGGTTTTTTTTTATAAAACCAGAAACTAGAATACTCAAATGTCTACATCGCGCTACCGAAGTTTACACTTACAAACCCTGTGCCAACCCGTCTTGCCAGCATGGCACAATAGGCTAATTTCCCTCTATAAATTTGGAGGAGGCCTGACTCGGTAGTGGGTCATTTGTGGACTGAAATGAACGACGAAACGATTTTATAACAAGATTTGTAAGCTGTCCACTGCTAAATTGGTGAAAACCGTGTGTTCGCGTAATTCTTTCAATTCTCGTAAACGTTAAATTGACCCAATCCACCTGCGGCATTGTAATAAGACTTGTAACAGAATAACCACTTGGTTGAATATTAATTTAAATACCTATTGCCAATATGACATATGTAAGTTTAAATTCAGAGGTTAACAAAAACAACAAAAAAGCCATTTATTCTCGCGTTTGGTTTAACTTATTAGCTATTTTCGTATATAAAACTGCCATGACTAAGTTCATATTCCTAAACAATTAATCTGCTTATAAGAGCCATTTTTAAATACCTCAGAATATGGTAGTATTTTAAAACTTGTGGAATGGTGATTTACCTTACTGTCCCTCACAAAACAATCTGTGGTCATCTCTAAGTGTGTTAAATGGCCAAATGAATCAGGGTTCCGCAAATTTAATGGCTCCACCTCCCAATATTTAGTTACCTAAAGATTGGTTATAGCCTACATCTAAATGTTCGTAACCAATACCTGTTCTGCATACATTTAATTAATCTAAGGCAAAAAAAGATTCTCGTGTGAACGCTGCCAGCCACGGCGGTATAAAGCATACTTAATTAGAACAGTAAGATAACTTTATAGGGACAGAAGAAAAATAAACATATGCCAAGTAAAATGCGACTGTGAAAAGTTGTAGGTACAACCTACAACTTTCGGGTTGAGCGATCGACTGCTGCGCAGCATGTCGCGGGTTCGATCCCCGCACGGAAGAAATATTTGTACGACAAGTATTTGTTCCGGGTCTGGGTGTTTTCTATCTATAATAATGTATGTATTTACAAAAAAGAATGTATGTAAGTAGCTTATCATCCATCTCGTTACCATAACACAAGCATTAAGTTGCTTAGCTTGGGACGAGATGGCGTTGTGTGAAATGTCCAATGATATTTATTTATTTATATATTGCTGCACCTGGCTGTAGTTGCTGACAAAGTTTCCGTCATCTTTACTTGACTTACTTACTTCTCAGCCCATAAATTACCAACTGCTTTGTCGGGTATTCTCCCACAACATGGAGGGTAATTAGCCTACTGTGCCAAGCTGGCCCGACGGGTTGGCATAAGCTTTCGTATCAAGTTTTCTTTCTTTTGCGGCTAGGTTTGTGGCCGTATCATTTCCTATTTCGGGTTTTTATCTTGAATACTTAACGGCAACTTCGGTGTACTTCGTTGCCTTGGGATGCAATATCTACTTATGATCATGGGAAAGGTAACTACGAAGTGATGTTACTGATTTTCCCTCCTCTGTGGCGGTAGGGTCTGCGGCGTAGCAACATTCTCAAAATGTTGTAACCCAAGATTGTACGAGAACTTGCCAGGTGATCCCTAAGCTCAAATGACCTGTCATTCATCCATCAGACAAGATGCACTTGCGGTAAAATATTAAAATATCTAGTACAATCTAATATATGTCGGAGATAGCGACGGCTGAGCGATAGAGTCGTCATCATCTTGACTTGGTACGAGGTTTATTACTTGTAACTTTATAAATCACAATATTAACCACAGTATAAATAACAATGTTCAGTTAACACACTTAGATAGACAAACCGACAGGTTCGCAACGGAGAAGTGTCTCGGTCCGTGTCCCAACGTCGACTGACTGATCGAGCCAACCTCACTTTCCATTACGACTCTGTCCACGTGCCGCCATTGCAAAACAACTGACGTCACCGCGTTTGCCGCACTACTGTGTTAACAATCAATTGAGAAACTTAATAAAACGATATCGTTATCCACGACACGGCCAGCCTGACGAAGCACACGTCCTCGTGTGTACTTGTAACAAAATAACCAACTGAGGCAATTTTCTCGTTCGGCCAACCTGATGGTAATGTTCCGTAATCGTATCTTAAGAATCAAGTTAACAGAGATCACGTTAGCATACAAATAATTTTAACAACTTTAACACGAAAGGTTCCTCTAAGCCCATAATCTTTAAATCTCAATACTGATACTATAAAACAGTAGGTTTAAAACAATAATTACACAACACATGGCCCAGCTGTCCCAGCAGCTAGTGACAATTCACATGTCACCCATATCGTCATCGCTCCAAGCGATACGACCAACACTTTAACTAGAGTCCACGACTCCCAGGCCACACGGGACCATACAAATAGTTTCTCTCGAGACCCGAGTCCCCGCCACACCACTAGCTGCCCATCGCGCTCTGTACAACTCCCAGAGTTGCAGTTACGACTACAGACTAGTGCGTGTAGTGCGACCTAGCCAAGGTATGTGTTCTTATTTACTGTTGGAGGCATCCTCCTCACCATCTTCATCAGACAAATGTAACTCAACGGGCACACTGCTTAGAGGATTCTCCTTATACAGTCGTGAGCGTACTTTTATGTTCTATTACCGGTCAAAGATTTCAGCAAATAACGATCACCATCAAGTAACTCCACAATTTTTAACGGTCCCTTGTATTTTGCGTCTAATTTAGTTTGGTTTCTCTTCGTTCTGAATTTAAACTAAATTACCAACATCAAACTTTACCACTTTAACTTCTAGTTTTATCAAATTTTACGTTTTCGTAACTGGCACTCTTTTCTATGTACGTGGCCGCTTGCTCTCTTGTCTTACTTATGTCTACTGCCGGTCCGGAATCATTCAAAGTTAATAGGTTAAATGGTCTAGTTAAACGTCCTATCAGAAACTCGAGTGGACTCGCTTGTATTACACGGTGGACAGAGGAATTCAAAACTAATTTCACGTCTTCTAACGCTTCATGCCGGGACCTATCAGACGCTTCTACCGCGGTCAGCATACTTTTTAACGCGCTCATTGTTCTTTCTACTTGGCAATTAGCGCGACTTGAACCCGTAGCTATCAAACGTAAAGAAACACCGTGACACTGACAAAAAAAACTTTGAATTCTTTGTTGGCAAAGCATCGTCCCAGATCTGCAATAACTAACTGGAGCTCCAACTAAAGACGCTTGATTTAAGGGATTTAATTGTTCTAGCCAAATCTATTCTCAGGGTATGATATAAGGGTACAAATTTTGTGACCGCATCAATTAAAACTATGACGTACTCCTTGCAATCGCTTTTCCACTTAATTTGCCAGTTAAGTCAACGTGCACAATATGCCACGGGATACTAATCTTAGGAATTGGATGAAGTCCCGCCTGTGGGCGACCTGATTGCGATTGAGATAGTTTACAAGTAATACAACCATAGACAAACTTACGAACGCACTTAGCCATGTGCTCGAACCAATAGTGATCAACCCTGTATATTTGGCCACCTCGCCCTTTATTCTTCATAGAGCCACCTCGCCCTTGACTGTATATTTGGCCACCTCGCCCTTCACATAAATCCTGTTTAAATATCTAGATGGCCACCTCGCCATTTAGATACGTTTACCGCAGCACTGTTAAGATGTTTTGCATATGGCCCACAAGCCACCACGCTATTACCACGACCCACCATACTTCAAACATACCGCTCCAGAGAATAGTGCCACCCCATCTTTTCACGTGGGCGTCGTAAGAGGCGACTCTCACTCTCAGAAGGGACTAGACTCTATACGGACCATCTTTCGTATCATAAGTCTCAATGGCCTAGTGGTTCAGTACTCCGACTTGTAGTTCAGAAGTTCTGAGTTAGAACCCTGGCTTAACAAATCTAGTCACATTTGCCTTATTTTTATCGAATCTTAATTTATCAAGCTGTGCATTATTTTCCATTAATTTGTCAGCTTGTTCCCTAATCTCTCAAATTTATCTCAACCTCATGATCGTCAATAGTTAATAAATTTAGTGGCCTAGCTACTCTACCTACTAACAATTCTAATGGACTTGCCTTAGTTACCCTATGAATCGTGCTATTTTAGCAAGTTGGACATCATCTAACGCATCTTGCCATGACCTATTTGGACTAACTTCTACAACAGTCAACATTTTTGAGAGTGCTCATAACTCTTTCCACTTGGCTTCGACGCAACACAATGTTTGATGAGAGAGCACTCGGCACCAGAATCAGAATAAAATGGACACGACTCACAAGCGTTCATCAGCGTACCGCTGGGATTGCTAACATAGCAAACTTCCACATGTATCTCGTTACTCGCCGCCGCCGCAGGCGCCGCTCCGAACCGCCTGCGCCTACCGCCGCGCCAGCTCCTCCGCTGTTGCCACGTTCTTTCCACGTGGACACCTCGCTGCCAAATGTCCAGCGCTGCCGCACCTGAAACAGACTAAGTTCGACCGCGGCCGCGGCCCCGCAGAGCCTGACGCTGAAGTGTGCAGTGGCAGCACTAGCTGCCTTGCCTTTCACCGCCAATTTGATGCTCGGTGACCCATTCCACCGCAGCTGTGACATTCCACAGTTGCCGACCGAAAACCCGATCGCTTGAAATCTGGATCTGCTGTCCTATCGCCTCACGTTTAGGCTACCTTACCGATGCAAATCAAGGCATACAATGGCTCCATAATCTTGGAAAACTTTGCTATAAACTGGCGAAAATACGACGCCAGACCGATGAACCGTCAAGCTAAACAAGCACAGCAATCTAAACTTCGTATCGCAAGTAATTAACAGGTAAACACGCAAAAGAACCTCAAATAATATTTTCTTACACCGGTCAAAATCACACTATCGTAAATTCGTATACCATACAATATACCCGAGTAATAAAATGGAAACTGCTCACCGGAGTGACGTAAAATTGCAGCTGGTGCGCTTACTACAGATCCACTCACTATTCTTTGACCTGGCTGACCACAGTACTGTTGCTCGCCTTCCTGCTGCTCCGCTCAGGGCAGTTAGACGCGTAGTGTCCTTGTCCATCACAATGAAAGCAAGTGATCCCCACTTGGTTAATCGCCGCACTATGACTGCCGCTTGTGATCTTCAGTTCAGAACAATCTTCATGTAGCTTAATGTCTCCTTTATAGTGACAATGAATCGCCATTATCGGTTATTTCCATCGCGTACAGAAGTACACACATTATCACTACACTGTTTTCTCCACGTGGGCTGACTGAGTTACATCCCACTTCTGATGTCGGAGATAGCGACGGCTGAGCGATAGAGTCGTCATCATCTTGACTTGGTACGAGGTTTATTACTTGTAACTTTATAAATCACAATATTAACCACAGTATAAATAACAATGTTCAGTTAACACACTTAGATAGACAAACCGACAGGTTCGCAACGGAGAAGTGTCTCGGTCCGTGTCCCAACGTCGACTGACTGATCGAGCCAACCTCACTTTCCATTACGACTCTGTCCACGTGCCGCCATTGCAAAACAACTGACGTCACCGCGTTTGCCGCACTACTGTGTTAACAATCAATTGAGAAACTTAATAAAACGATATCGTTATCCACGACATATATAAAATTCTCGTGTCACAGTTTTAGTTGCCAAACTCCTCCGAAACGGCTTGACCGATTTTGATGAAATTTTGTGAGCATATTGAGTAGGTCTGAGAATAGGACAACATCTATTTTACATCCCCCTAAATTTTAAGAGGGGGGGGGGCGGGTAAAAAAAATGGTTTATTTTTTAGAGAAAATTTTTTGCTTTTATTTTTTTAAGATTCATCATAAAAAAATACAAACAACCCAAAATTTTCACCCCTCTACGATCAACCCCTATTTAATTACATGGCAAAACAACGTTTGCGATAGGAGATGTTCACGATATCTCTGGAACCATAAGACCTAGAGGGTTGCGCGGGGTGGGGATTGCGCGGGGTGGGGGTTGCGCGGGCGGGGGTTGCCCGGGGAAGGGGGTTGCGTGGGGGATGGTTAATTATTTGGCAAAACAACGTTTGCCGGGACAGCTAGTAAACTATAAAAATAAGGGTAAACAATAGAAATATCAAAATCAATCAGAGAAGAGTGGAACTTCTAAACCGACTCGACAAAAATATGCCTTCAATTAGCAGCAATAATGGAGAGGGCTAAACCTGTTTAAAAGTTTTAGAAAATATTTTCTATTCCTTTTAACACACACACACGCGCGCGCGCGCACACACAAACAACTTTTAACATATAACCATATATTGTAGAGAAAATGTGAACACGTAACCAACAGAGAAGTTAGTTTAATAATAATCTTTACTTTGTATATAATAGATGCAATATAGGCTTTATAACCTTACACTAATTAAATTACAAATGTACAATCAAAACACAATACAATAAAATACAGTACCGTATCTCATTATTGTTCGTCCGTTGTGTACAGGGTCTAATGATAATGGTATAAACATTCGAACATAGCTTAGCATCAACCAAAGGCCGCGTGTAAGCTGTTGTTCTATTTCATAGCAATAAAAATATCGTCGCTTATCTGGTCTTAAATTAAAATTACAAAATGTGTGTTCTTATGCGAGCACACTGACTGCTAGCGTCATGACCTTCAGAGCTTACTAATCTGTGTCTAGCTATGTGTCTCGCTTTATTAATAAACTAGCGACCCGCCCCGGCATCGCACGGGTGCAATGATGAACCTCTAAATTTATGAGTGTTTCTCTACAATATTATGGATGTATTATACATATAAACCTTCGTCTTCAATCACTCTATCCATTAAAAAAACCGCTTCAAAATCCGTTGCGTAGTTTTAAATATTTAGCATACATAGGGACGGACAGACGACAGCGGTTTTATAATATGTAGTGATAGTGATATTTATCTGGCTATGATACTTTTCGTATATTAATCATCCAATTTATATGAAAAATAACGTTGTAAATTTTTTGATGCGTTTGACACTTAACTAATATTTTCGCAGCTAAACACAGAAAGTGAGTGTCGAACATAGCAATATGTGTGTCTGATTACGACGTCATCAATTCATTCCATCTACCTTCCATTCCACCTTACAGTCAAGAAAAGAAGAAATCCCTTCCATAAATATGGACGACTCCTGCTTCAACATTAGCTCGTTTGCTATTATGATCTGTATCCGTAGTTTAAACATAATGTATAAATCCTTTCTGTCTCACCTTATATAGTGACATAAATTATTTCAAATTGGATAGTGGGTCAGATATAATCCATTGTGTTATATTATCGCATCTACGACTAAGGAATAAAATGTAGCAGTGTGTTGCGGTTATACAAAGACACAATTAGGTTTATGAATTAACTAATCTCCATTTGATTGTTTAATCCTTTACGAAATAGTGTAGTGTTTTTTTCTGAGACAATAAACATAATAAATGAGGAAACTAATTCGAAACTCAAACTTAGGTACGTCTTTTGTGCCACAAAGCAGGCGATGCTGTCAGATGATAAAGACGTACGTTGGAAGCAAAAAGGGATATCTGCTTCCTTACGCTGCCAATACAAATATATATTACGCGCAAGAGTGTTATTTAACTCCCCGTGAAGCTACAGAACTGCAGGTCAGTCGACGCGCGACGGTACCCCGGAGGATGTTTAGTATGTATGGGTGAGCCATTCACGCTTAGGGGTGAAGAAGGGTTCGAGTCCCACACGGCCCACGCCGGCTTTCCTAAGCTCGTCAGAAGTACGAAAAAACATTTTACCTACGATAAAAGGTGTTATTGAGCGGCGGAATCATTTTTTTTATATTTACTCATAGGCGGTGAAAAGGGGTGAAAGATAAGTCCACATAATTGGAATTTAGCGTGGGCTCTAAATACCCGAACGTGCAAATCAAGCAAAGTGGCTGACGGTAAACTTTGGGTTCACGTGGCTTCAAGTACTACGTCTGTAAGGTTTGTGTACTTTTGTGATATGGTGAGGTATTTTGTTTTATTTCTTCCTTGAACAAGCAACTGGTCCGATCCATCCGAGGGTATCATAACTGGCGTCAATGCAATTGTCCTACGAATATTATTTTAATTCTAAAAGTGGCTGAGCAGCTATTCATCGCGTTTAAAGCAGCAATATGTTACTAGTTCTATCATGTCTATTTGCAAAAGAGGAACTATTTAAATCAATGTAGACAAAGTCGCGGGCAGCAGGTAGGTTAGGCATAAAATCTAGCCGACCAGTGCGGCATAGACTTTTCTCCAATAAACTGGACTCTAACTCAATAGTGGCCCGAAATTAAGATTTACCTCATTCACACGGCCAAACAATTATAAATTAATGGTCAAATTTCTATACACCACATGCATTGTCCAACTCCAAATATCGTCTAATGCGATATAACTGCGTGATGCCATGACATATATCTTTGCGTTTACAATGAATAATATTCTATTCTATAATTATTGTAGGCCTTTAGATTATGTCCATGCTATCAATTACCAATGGCCTTAGGAAACCCAATCGCTGCACACTGATGCCCAGCGAAGACCGGTGTCCGGTGTCTGGTGAATACCTCGTCACGGCCGCGTTACCACGAGGAGTATCATCCGTGGATCTGACTGATTGTCAAGGCTCTCACACGTATCTTGACACAGTGTTTTACATCATCATCAGCCCACATTAGTCCACCGCTGTGTGTCCCATGTGTTTTACATAATTATGTATAATAATTACTTTACAGTTTGAAACCATATAACGAAATAATTTATGGTTGTTATTTTTAAACTTTCGCAATTTGAACACATAATTAAAAAATTAATGGGGATTTATCGCGCACATAATTAATACCTGTTTTTGCTCGACGTTTCGACCATTAATTAATTTATGATTATGATATTAGATTAATTTATCGTATTGATCCTCTTTGACACGGTCTTGAAAATAGACAGATTTTATATGTAAAATACTTTTCTTTGCGAACCGGCGCCTAGTGAATATACAGGGTGTAACAAAAATCATTTAACCTTATCGAAGGGATCGTTAAAGCCATTGATACATGTACAAAATTCAGGAAAAATAAAGCACCTTCTTTTTATTTTAGGCACCAGTAATTTATGTAAGTGTTATAACTCGAAAAAAAAGACGTCCCAATGCTGAACATAGCTTTTGGAATAGAATAGTTATATCGAATATAAAGATAGATAGTTAATTGATTGTCCCTGAAACCCACGTTTTGTAGTAAATATCTGGTATAGAAAAACGTCGATATCTTATTCTTATATCTAGATAGAAAACACATTTTAACATAGAACTAGACCAGGAGGCCCTAGAGTTTTTGTTACGCACTGAGTACCACAATAAATCAATTCATTAAAGTTCATTAGAGTCAGTCCGTCTAGTGACGGATAAAATATCTGGTGTCACCACCCCATTGAGGAAATGACAAAACCGAAAACCTATCCGTAAGAGAAGGAAAACTTGAAACGAAACTCTGTGCCAACCCTTCTGGCCAGCGTGGCAGTATGCTATTAGCCCTCCCTGTGATGGGCCGTTCGAGGGCGCCTTTTTCCGCTTTGATGTGTGGTTATTAATGACAGGTTTGTTTATGTGCAAAGCTTATTCACCAACTATGTTCTATTTTATATTTCAAGGTAACAAAAACAATAACAATATTCGAGTCAATTAGTTTAACAATTAGTACAATTGTTACCAAAACAGCGTTTTGGTAGATTTCCCACAAAACAGAGAAGGTATTAGACAATGGAGCCATCTGACACGGTCGCCAGCTGCCCAGCAAGGCCAACATACAAAATGGCGTATATAATCCACAATGATATCATTAATGTGCCATTGTTTGTTGGCAAAATAGGTACGCTGAAATACATTTTCTAGAATGCTTAACTTTTGAGACCTGCGCAAAACAAATAGGACTAATAATGCCGGTAGTATAATTACCTTGACGCATGCATAATCGACAAACATTGCGTTTCGTATCGTACCTACAAAGATTTTTGTGTGACGGTGCAGAATACAATCGAATCATTTATACAAGGTGTAACAAATCCCATACAGCCATAATAAACGGTTCGATAGTAGGTAGCTACTAATAATAAAGATAGTGTGTGCCAGCATCCAGGCAAAAACGCAAATATATTTTTCGTTAAAGTTTTGTTCAGATTGCTATAACTTGACAAATAAACACAATGAACCGAAGAAACACAATGGAGCTTAAAATACTAAGCTTGTTGGTTCAGGGCTAGATTTGCCGCCTTTGGATCACGGGTCCCCGGTTCGATTCCAGGGTCGGGCAAGTGTCTTTGTCACTTGCTCCGAGTCTGCAATATATTATTAGTTAATGTTATTATGTTCACACCTTAATAATGTCTTTAGAAAAACATGTTGCAAAGCTGCGACCCACAAGGAAAGTATTGCAAACCTTGCACTTGTGGTCTGCGGTCGGAAACCACTAGTTTGTTACAACAGATGGACAAGTAAGGTTCAAATTTCTCACTTACTGAAATAAGTATAGATAAATAATTTGAGACACTCACATGAAGGAATAATATCCAGCAGTTTTATAAAAAAAATAGGTATACTTACGTTTGGCTTCAATTTGGCTTGGTGGAAGGCGAAGACGAAGCCTAAGATAACCGAACCAGTGGTAGATTTTTAATTTTATTTTATTGTTTGACTTGTCAAAAGAGCTCCAATGAGCAAACTTGATTAAATGAGTTTATTTTTGATGGTACACGTATGCCTACAAAGGGCCTGTCCACTTTGGCCTTAAAGAGGTCCAGATATCAGAATCAACATTGAAGAAATTCTTTCGATGGGTTAGTTTCGTATCAAGTTTTCCTTCTCATTCGGTTAGGTTTTCGGCCTTGTCATAATTCATTTGGCTCGTGACTGCACCCGGCTTTAGTTGGTACATAAGTAATATTTGTGTAAATAAAGAATGGTGAACGAAACTACAAAAATCTCTTGAAAAAACAATAGGCACTATATAACCTATGTAAGGTTTTATCACGAAACTCTTAAAAATCGTCATATATAAAAAGTGATTATCAACATTCAGCCCTTTTGATACCGTTCAATTAGATGATTCGTAAATAGCAACGGCCAAATCTGTATACTTAAGGTGAATGTTCCAGGGTAGCCCGCGAAATTCAAATTTTCTTACGTTTTTTGCTATTTGCAGGTCAGTGCTAGGTTGTATGATGATTAAAATGTTATTCGCGGCTGTAAGACGTATGTAGTTATAGAATTATAATCATCAAAATCATCAATACAACCCTCCAAGCTCATAAACGTGCAAGAAAAACTTTTTCAAGCTCAAAGTCATTCTTTCATTCTTTTAGTGGGTAACCAAGGCGCAATTCACCATCTTAACGTGCCTTGGAGTCCCACATAATCCAGCCGTGACCCCAATGCGGCTGGGCACCAATAAAGAGTTACCCGTCTCAAAAAAAAAAAAAAAAAAGCTCTTACACGATACCCGCATTATGGATTGGGGTGGTGACACTATGTTTTCTAAATACGTCACCACGGACGGAGCCAATAACATTGTATTTATATTTTTTAAACATATAAGTATTATATTCACTTATGCAACTACAAGTATCTTAATCGGTTCGGCTCGTCGCTTCCGCCGCGCAAACGGGACTTCAGTTGAATCGAATCAACTAATTCCCACTCGTTTTAATATCAAGCAAAAAGTGGGTCCCGCTAGGCTCGAAGAATGTGCCGGCAAATGACGTAGCTGGCCTGTTCGGCGGGGCGGATGCGGCCTTGCGAGGTCGCCACTGACCGACACATTTACACCGAGCTGAGCAAATACAGACAAATGAACATGCGAAAATATTTCGGGTGACGGCTTTACAATAACTGATTGAAATAAGTAGGTACGTAATAATCTAATTATTACCTGAAAATAAATTAAAATGGTTTATCATTTTTTATAAATATGATGTAGTACTTATTATAAAATGCCATCTCCGTAATTAAAAAATTACTATCCGCGAATGTGTAGATATGTCATTAGTGTTGTGTGTCAAAGTACCTTAGTAGTACATTGTATTCTAAATTTGCCACCAACACAGAAAAAGCTCAATGCAATCACGATATTTGATTATTGTTAATCAAACTAACATTTGACACTTGTGCCAACCCGTCTTGCCTACATGGCACAATAGGCTAATTTCCCTCTATGGCTTTTGAGGAGGCCTAACTCACTAGTCATTTAAGGGCTGAAACGACGAAACTAACATTTTGTAATTAAAACCTCTCTTGTAGTGCAAAATCATTAGATAAACTCATTTCGGTGTAATTTGAACCTAAAAATAATCGGTAGGTATTCAGTACGGTGTGAGTAAAGCCCTCACGCAGTCTATGCGATAGTCTCGCAGATCAAACCGGTCACGCTAACTGTTCTAATGTTTATAGCGCCGCATCCCTTACGCAACACTGACATCTCGGAACCAAACCTGGCAGTCACTTATCCCTTTTTGTCCACCAGGAAATACTTACAATTTCAAAAAATGCAATTATTTGATAAACTCTTGTCTTTAACTCAATCCAGGGTCTCTTTAGCACCATTATACAAAACATTTAACGGAATAAGTGATCGAACATAGACCAAGACTACTTTTATACTACATTTTATATAGGTGACACTGGGCCGACTTGATATATGAATCACAGCAGAGTCGGCCTCGACGAGGGTGGAAGAATATTAAAAGAGTATGAGGCTTCCGTAGCTAGACGCACATAGATGTCCATTAACAATTTTCATGATGGCATTTTTGGCTGAAGTTGCTTACCTAGGTGACCCAATGTATTTACAGGTAAATTTATCATTACGTCATTACATTTACTTCTTCCCAGTCCATAACCCGCTACTTAGCTTAATGTGCCACGCTGGCCAGACGGGCTTGCATAGTGCTTCTTATTAGGTTTTCCTTCTCTTGCGGCCAGATCCTCGGCCCGTCATTTCCCTTTGTTGGCACCCTCGGGATGAAATGAGGAAGTGACACTATGTATTCTATTTTAAAAAAAATTGGGACTGGAAAGTTCTTCAAAATCGAATTTAATACAGTGAGGTTATCCCACTGAGCACGCTTGCTCCAATTATACACATTTACACATCATTCAATAACTCACTCTTCGACGCTATTTATAAACAAAGCATATTATAAAGTAATTCGGTCACTAGGGCAACATAACCAGGTGCATATCGAAATAAGTAGTTAAGCTTATTAAACTAACGGAAAGCGCTTTGCTCAATATCAATCGCACTCCCGGTTTCTAAACAGCAAAACTATTATTTCTGCCAATTGCTAAGCCGATTTGAATCTTATTAATACGGTAATATAATTTGAAGGTGATATGTAATATCCGTTCCACTTGACAATAATAAAATTATTGCGAAGACGCATGTTCGCTGCTATTGCCTATTGCTAAATATAAGGGCGTTTCGCTCAACATGATTATGTCATTGTTAGTAAGAGTAACAAGCTATTACATAAGATGCAGAGTCAAAGTCTATATTGCACAGCGCCCAGTTGCAAACGCTCACGGTCCAATATCCTTGTATATTGAATTGATGAATTCCAAGAGAGATGGTTGACAAAGTTGGAGGTGCTTGAGGTAAGCTGAAAACTTGTCCAATGGTCCTACTGATTTACCTGAACCTGGAACTGCAATTATGCAATATCACCTGTTATAAACGTAAAAATTATAGCCGCATTTACGCACCCTCCAAGATTCTGAAATCAAATGTCATTCAACGATTACAATACAGCGAAATTTCAATTAGGGTTGTTTAAAAGAATCGTGTCGTCCAGATTTAAAAGTTCCTTCTCGTCCAGACGAATTAAAATACAGTGTCAGTGTGACAAAAATGTGACAATAGGAAATGACTAGGCCTAAACTAGCCGCAAGAGAACGAAACCTTGATACGAAACCCTGTGCCAACGTGTCTTCCCATCGTGGCGCAGTAGGCTCAACAAAGAGCTAGGATGGGATTAGTAGTAGAAAGAATCGTCTAGTGTAATAAAACCGCCTATTATTTTCTTTTTTTCTTGTGTTTGTTTATTTTTTTTATTTGTATATAATATTCAAATTGTGTTCTGCTCTACCCGCGAGGCCACGACCTTCGACTGTAACGTAAATACTGTAGTTTAAAATAACTTGCTGCTTCACATCGTATTGGAACACAGATACCTTTTGTTTATGTGTGTGAAAAAAAAACATTACTATACCGTGAAAATATACTCGTAACACATATTTTCACCGCAAACCTCAAAACCTTAATTAACAACCTTCAACCAAAAGAATATCTGCGGTAAGTAAGGTAACCGCTAGATGCTACCTGATACACGTCATTGTGTTCGGAAGGCCGTGCTAGGGACCACATCGCGTGGGAATTATCCCGCTTCCGCGACTCGTCCAATAAAAAATTGCCTTTTGCGGGTGAGGCCTAGTAGCACTGTAAGCGGGCCGGGCGGAATGAATAAAAAGTGGTCCAAATGCAAATGTATACCGGGATAGTTTAGCTTTCTTACAAATACATGAAATAATAAAACATTCCAACATGATGTTATTACTTCCTTATTCGGGCCTCCTACAATATTGTTGGGGAAAAAACTGTTAAACAAAAGCCTACTACTACTACTACTACTACTTCTCAACCAACAAATGACCCACTGCTGAGTTGGGCCTCCTCCATTTGCATGGAGGGTAATTAGCCTACTGTACCACGCTGGCCAGCCGGCCAGTTATCCTTCTCTTGCGTCTAGGTTTTCGGCCTTATCAACTCTTTTTGTCGGCTCTTACGACACTCTCACGAATAATTGGGTTGACGACACTATGTATTCTGAATCCGTCACCACACGGAAAACAAAAGCCTGCTAGTGCCTAACTTGGCACTGCATAAACTGGGTGTCATTTGTGTTTGTAAATTTCATGTTTGAAAAATGTCCCCGCGATACAAGTATACTTAATACATGTTATAAAAAGTGAGAGTTTCGTTTAAAAAAAATAGGTAAGCAATAAATTTCGTCAATTTTTTTTATTTTTTTCCTTATTAATTTAATACTAATTAAGATAAAATATGCTTTCTTGGTCATTTATAAGAACAGTCTTCAGTTGTTTCAACAATCAAAATGCTACTCGCTGTCGAAGACACGATCCCAATCGCTACCGCCCATCACGTACACCGCTAAAATCGTCGCCTAAGTGGGGTAATGTGCAATGTAATGATTTCTGAACAAATTAAGTTATCTGTACCCGAGCATAACACACACCGCTATCCCACCTTAATAAGGTTTACACTTACTACTAGAGTTTACTTTCTTTTATCATCATCAAGCACACCTTATAACAATAGAATACTGGGTTGGGTTAACTTCCTTGCTTTTGGAATAACCTTTAGGCTAAATTTATAAATAAATATCCTTGGACATTTCACACAACGCCTTCTCGTCCCAAGCTAAGCAACTTAATTCTTGTGTTATGGTAATGAGGTCGCTCACTATGGGCTCCATCAGAAGGCTCAAAGTCACCCAAAGGGCAATGGAGAGGGCTATGCTCGGAGTTTCCCTGCGAGATCGAATCAGAAATGAGGAGATACGCAGGAAAACCAGGGTCACCGACATAGCCCACCGGATTGCCAAACTTAAGTGGCAGTGGGCAGAGCACATAGCTCGCAGGACCGACGCCCGATGGGGCAGAAAAGTCCTCGAGTGGCGACCGCGTTCCGGAAGGCGCAGTGCTGGTAGGTCTCCCACACGGTGGACTGACGACCTGGTTAAGGTCGCCGGAAAGCAGTGGATGCGGGCGGCCCAGGACCGGCCTTTGTGGAGATCCTTGGGGGAGGCCTATGTCCAGCAGTGGACGTCTTTTGGCTGAAATGGTGGTAATGAGATGGATGATAAACTACTTATATACATTTTTTTTTTGTAAATACATACTTATTATAGATAGAAAACACCCAGACCCGGAACAAATACTTGTAGGTCGTACAAATATTTCTTCCGTGCGGGAATCGAACCCGCGACATGCTGCGCAGCAGTCGATCGCACAAACACAGCGCCAACCGTGTCGTATTTAGAAATAAATGTAGTTAAACATATTTAGAATAGAATACTCTTTATTGTACTACTACTAATACATAATCCACTGCTGGGTCGGGCCTCTTCCAATTACATGGAGGGTAATTAGCCTACTTTGCTAGGCTGGCCCGACGGGTGAGCACAGGGTATCGTATCAAGTTTTCCTTGTTATGTTATCGGCCGTGTCATTTCATTTTGCCGGCTCTTAAGATACCCTCAGGATGGAATGGAGTGGTGACACTGTGGATTCTAAATCCGTCAATACACAAATAACAGTATTGTGCATCAATAATAAATAGGTTAACATGGCATCAGACAAAGACAAAAAACCAAATGCACAATGGGCGGTCTTACGGCATCAAGCGGTTTTTTTCCTAACAAAAAAAAATGTGGAGCGTAGATAGTTTCTGTTCTATTAGGCATAACAGACTTGACTATAACTAGGCTATCTGCGTACTTTGTGTCGTTAGTGATGACATCCTCATGAAAGTTACTGCTGAAATTTAGCCCCACCCAAATTCTACGTAAGTATAGCTACGCAGATGTGTCCTTACTATACTTTCTTATCAGATGCAGCGTTTAAATCAACCATTTCGAAGCTCTTCTTACAGCCGTTAAGTGTTGGGGATTGGAACCTGAGACCGCTCCCACAGGGCTCCTGTAAACACGAACTGTGCCGTTACGCCAAGTGGGTGGGCAATGGACGATGAAAATTGGCAATTTACACTAGGTACACATCTCGTCTACGAGTAATGCTTGTCTCTCTTCATCCTGTCTCCTACTACTCAATTCACTGCTGTGCCGGATCTCCTCCCATTACATGGACGTTAATTAGCCTATTCGCGTGGTGACGGATTAAGAATACATTGTGTCACCACCCCATTCTATCCTGAGGGTGTCGTAAGACCCACCACAGGAAATGACAAGGCCGATAACCTAGCCGCGAGGGAAGGAAAACTCGTTAAGAAACCTTGTGACAACTCGTCTGGCCAGCGTGGCACAGTAGGCTAATTACCCTCCATGTGACTGGAGGAGGCCCGACTCAACAGTGGGTCTTCTATGTGCTGAGTAGTAGCAGTAGTAATTAGCCTATGCCACTACTCAGCCCACAAACGACCCACTGTTGAGTCGGACCTCCTCCCATTACAGGGAGGATCATTAGCCTACTGTGCCACGCTGGCCAGACGGGTTGGCACAGGGTTTCTTACTACACCCTCAGGATAGAATGGGGTGGTGACATCATGTATTCTAAATCCGTCACCACACACATTTATAACAGTAAGCAATATCTCAAAGGAGTGGCCGACTTCAAACCGGTAAGCGTAATGCTGGTAGGCCTCCCTACCTACCTAGGTTTCTACAGTAGATAACGGTAGACCGAGGACCTGACTAAAGGCTTCAGCCCTACAATGAGTTTGTGATCAAAACTTCGGCCCAAACACATTAACTATACGACACGTCTCAAGGCTTTCATAAAGAAATCGGTCTCTAGGTCACAAATTAAAGACACTGGATTCAATAGGTCACCGGCAGTTGTTAATAGGGCTGTAAATAATTTCGCCTCATAAGTAAAATATGACCCTTTCATACATTTTACAGGTACAGTCGTCAAAAACTTTGGAATCGGCTGTTTTTAGAATCTGATTGAGAATTTTATACTTACTTAAATTTAAGTTGACAAGTACTACTCGTGTCCATAATGTGCATAAGTCAAAAAAAACTTGTAATACTGATACTCCAATTGATGTAAGGAGAATTTAATTTGATGATAATTTAATTTCACCGACAAAAGTACGTATTTGGTTTGTTTTTCAACGAATAAGTCCACACAATTTTCAACGCATAGCAACGAAACATCTCGCAAACAAAATCAAAATTGGTTCATTCCTTCAAGAGGTTTAATGCCAGACAGGTCAGACTTCTAACACGCTTCCCTTACGTCGGGTGTCAAAAAAGTGTAAAAACTAAAAACTAAATATTCATATTACGACTCGAAATGTTCTAGAATAAATTGAAGTTTAAATAATACGAAAGTAACAAGACACATTGATTTTTCCGATAACAGTAATACGCTGCGAACTGTACTTACCAATTAACATCATACCTATAAACATATGTAAGCCCTCAGTTGGCAGCAAACAACGCCATATATGCAACGCCAAATATATTATGGAAGTGGTCAATGTGACAAGTGACGCCCCCGTGCCCGCGACCTTCGCGACACGAGCCCTGTGTTGGGTAATTTTATATTATGCAATGTTATGTTTACGTTGAATATGAATATTAATCATGCATTTTTTCGAGATGAGGTTGAATCCAGGGATTGGATGTGCCGCCTTTGGAGCACAGGTCCCCGGTTCCATTCCGGGGTGGGGCAAGTGTATTTGTGTAAACCAAAGGCACTTGATCCGAGTCTGGGTGTAATTTGTGTTTGTGAATGTCATGTTGGTCTGCCCCCGCCTGCCCCCGCGATGCAGAAACTAACTAAAGCAGGAGTCGCGATTTAAAAAAAAATTCCTACCTTCAATTGCGTCCAGTTGTGACATAGTAACAAACAGATAAAACATTCCATTGAAGTCTAGAGGAAAGTGCGGAACGCTACCGATCTCCAGGTAAAGCAAACTAGTCGCGGTTATGGCAACCGGGACCATTTGCATATATGGCAGTCGCTTCACATCGTCATTAGTGTGGTAACTGGCAGCTGGTCTAACCATACCAGTTGTTCCACTTAATACGTCACGGAGGGCAGACAGCAATCAGTTCGTGTGAATACTGGGAGTTAGGTAAATCAGGTTAGACTAGTGCAGATCCTAATCAAAATTGGGAAAAGCCGATGATGAGGAAGATTTAAATAATTTTATCCCAGTCAAGCCTCCGTCAAGCCAGTCAAAAGCTTGGAATCATGGACGAAATTACGTAGTGTTCCAAACTAGTCACTAAAGTAAAAAAAAGCATTGGCACTGGCTGTCAAGTTTTCTTGTTTTCTCTTAGGGCTCCGTTGTCCTCCTTAGGACCCTGGTGATGGAGTAGACAGGAGACATTGTGTATTGTAAATTCGTCACCACAGAAAATAACCCTGACTGTATACTTAGCTTTTAAAGAGGTCTCAGACAATTTTAACGCGGATAATGATATTGAAATAATACAACAAAGATGTTACCAAAGAATTAGTCAATTCACCCAAGATCTATCTAATAGCTAATAACATTAACACTGTATAAAAAAAGGCATAAAGAAGCTAACCCAGACAAAAACGCCTAACATGGAAGTAAAGATGTGAACTACGAGTACAACAATACCATAACCGGGTTGCCAGTGGGTGCTTCTGTGCGCCCACCACAAAAACCTTCGTTGCGTAAAGGATGACATAACTAGTTAACTACTGTTAATTCGATTTTACTGGATGGAGCTATTGATCCGGAAAAACGATCAAAGGCCAAAAAATAATTAGGCTTAGACTTACAAAAAAAATCAGCCTGTGGCATTTCTAAAGGCTAAACGGATGTTTATCCAATTTAGGCTTTTTGTTTGAAGATGTGTTAATTGAGAGTGCAAATAGCTTTACTTTAAAAAATATTGTCTATATCTAGCAGTTGAGATAAACATCTCGTATTTATGGCGGTACAAAAGTTAGGAAATGTTATAGTGGGAAATGACAACAATATATTTTTTTACAGCAGTAATAGTGGGATGTAATACATATGTAAATCATGTTTATTTGATGATAACCTTTAAATTATAGCCACGTTTTATTCGTTCCTAATAAACTTGAGTGCGTAGGCATAATAGGGCTATTGACAAAGAAAATTAACTAATATCGACAAGTGCTTTGAGAAGTGAAGCCAAGGCCGGTTGAAGGGTCCCGTGGGTGGACAGTATGGGTCAGCGGGTTATCCCTTAGAAGGGCTATGACCACATATGGCTTTATCAGCCCACCAATGTGTAGGTGGTAAATGGGAGACCAGGTACTAAAGGTAAATTATGAGACGATGTGTGTGTTAAGTACTGGTTTTCTAAGATAAATGTAGATATAGAATATCTACTAGAATACCTAAGATTTTCACGTTTAAGAAATGTTCACTATCCGAAATAAGTATTGTACAGTTAAGTGGCAATGGCCAGGCCCGAGGGACAGTGGTTGTTGGGGCAGAAAAGTTTTAGAGTGGCGTCAACGTACCTACCTATAAGAAAGCGAAGCGTGGGAAGAGTGAAAACCCCCGACTAGGAGGACGGACAAGCTTGTAAAGGTCTCACTAGATCGTATGTTATGGAGATCTATGGTTAACGATCGATAACACATTTTTAGATTCAGATCTCTACTATCATCATCATCATTTCAGCCAAAAGGCATCCACTGCTGGACATAGGCATCCCCCAAGGATCTTCACAAAGGCCGGTTCTGGGCCGCCCGCATCCATCGTTTGGATTTAGACGTGGTCAAATCCTCATCTTATTTTTGAATTAGCTTATTCCGCACATTATTGGATAAGTAAGCATAAATATATTTCCGAAAAGGTATACTTACAAAAAAGTTTTGGTTAAATAAAAGATGTTTGCGTCGCAAGCACATGTTGAGCCTGCGCATGCGCGAACTTGACATTGTCTATTCCAGCACCGGAAGCCCGGCCGACTGCAGCGCCGGAAACGGTCGCAGTCAAAGGGGTAACTTTGTTTCGGGGAAACGCAGTACAGACGGACAGAACTAAAACACGTGTAATTATGTACTTTACCCGAAATAAACAGCTACAATGTCGACGTACAGTAAACATGCCGACAAACAGTCTGTAGCGTTGGTTCGTGGGTGCTAATAACGGAACGCAATGTGAAAAAAGTATAAATCCACTGAGACAAGAAGTAGATGGAATTAAAAATATGATTAAGTCATAATATATAGGTAACACCACTCTTAAAGAAGATCATGGATAATTCTATAGAAAAACGCTAAGCCGTAACTTTGCTAAGAAAAAATTACCTAGATGACGACATTATTTGCATAATTTAAACAAATAACACAACGTTAACTACATTCAAACAATTTTGTTTTTAATTAAAGTTAATTTAGTGTATAATTCTATTTTATATAAAAAAGTTATCTACACAATAAATTAATTAAAAAAGGAAATTTTTTTTTACTCCTTCAAATAAATAGTTTTTTCCGACTACGAACCTTTGAAAATTCTATCTTTCAAACTGTCAACACCACATTTACCTAAAATGCTCAACACCATTTCAGTCCACAAAATGATCTATTGCTGGTACTCTGATCTACGTCAACAATCTGATGGCGAAAAATTACTAACTATCTAACTATATTATAAATCCGACTCCATTACAAATCTATATATTTAAATATATCTAAAATTTAAATATAATATAATTTTATATAATATAATATAATCTTTAAATAAATCTATATCTATACCTCCTTTCGTTGTAATTTTGTAACAACGAAAAGAATATCATGAAGGACAACGTCTGCCCGGTCGCGTATATCGAAATGCTCATTCAGTACGTCCCCTCCGCCTGAGACGAACTCGATTAGCATTTCTAAGCTCTTTTAATGAAAAAACACGCGTAAATGCTGCTCCAATACGTCCCAGAGGGTGACGTACTGCAGTAGGATTTCTAAGTCTAAACGCAATAAAACATATAAGAAACCCTCATCCTATTCGTCACCCTCGCGGGACGTATTGGAGTAGGATTTCTAGTGCTAAAATCACAAAGTTGTATTAGAAAAGCTAATGTGATACGTCTCTCTGTGCGGATATTGCTATCTCACGCACACATTATTTTTTCGTGTATTATTTATTTATTCAGCATACCAACAACGTATCACAATTCATATCTTAGAATATAAAAGAACATAATTTATTCGTGCTCTGTGATAGCGTTACTTATCCATCCCTATCTGCGCGCGCCGATCATCTCTGCACTTGGCACGTGCGGTGCAATTTATTATTTGTTTATTCCGTAATTAGCGAGTGCAAAAACCCGATACATGAAAAATATTGTACTTCTCTTACGTACGGTCTATTAAAACAACGGTGCAATACATATTTATTTTACAGAAGCGCGCACTACGTTCAATTTATAATTTAAAACCTAGAGAATCGCTGAGAGAACGCTTTAAAGAGATAGGTATTTTAACTGTAGCGTCACAGTACATTCTTTCTAATCTCATTTTTGCTAGACAAAATTATAATAGCTTTAAAAAAATTTGTGACGTCTCGTCCTCCAATATCCAAACCAGAAATAGGCGTAAGCTAGTTACACCATTCCACCGGCTACAAAAGGCACATGGTTCTTTTGTAGGCCTCGGAATTCGCCTGTTCAACAAATTACCGGAAACTGTTTTGGATTGGTCGTTCGAGAAATTTAAAAGATACGTGAAGTCCGGTCTAATTAAAAAAGCGTACTATAAAGTTAATGACTATCTATCAGATAGTGACGCATGGGAGTAACGTCGGCTGTGTTATGTTATGTTATGGTCTAGCTCTGATCTTTCAGCCTTTTTATTAGTGAAGTTTAAAGTGACGCACCATGTAATTTGTGTAATTTCACTAATTTTTATTTTCTATTTTTTTAATATGCCACATGTTTATGCGTGTTATTGCTTTCACTAATCTGTCAGACTTGTTTATACCACCATCATTGTAACCCTTTTATTTAAAAGAGCAACCATGGAGTTTCTTGCCGGCTCTTCTCTGTGGAATGGCATTCCGAACCGGTGGTAAAAACTAAATGATAAATTATTCTTATATTTTGATTTAGAGTATTTTTTTTTACTATTTGAAAGCATTCGTAAGAATTTATTCGAATAAACAACATTTTGATTTTGATTCTATTTTAGATTTTGGTTCCTAATGGATCCATATTTAAAAAAAAAAATTAAACGTATAGTTTTTTTACAGTTTGATTTAATTTTCCTTTACAAACTATATAATAATAAATTTGATTGCTTGCTTGCCTCTATAAATTTTAATACACATAAACGTCTTAAACATGCTCGTTTAAAGAAAATCTGTACGAATAACAGTCTTATTCCCCGCTGCACGAAATTAAATGACAGTACCTTTTTATATAAAATATCATTGGTACCTTTAGTGATATGGACATCTTTGATATTACATTAAGTTCTTTCAAAAATAATCTGAAGGGTTTATGTAACAACAATTTTTAAATTAGTAGTTTTGTGTTACTAAAATCTTATCTTCTGGCATTTAACCATAAATATTACATAATGTAAATTTCGGCACTATAGGTCTATTTAGATGTAAGCTAGCATTATTATTTTTATGTTTAAACAAGACAGATTTTTGCCAAAATAAATAAAAAAAAACAACTTAACATAACCTAAGGCCAAAGTGCTAAAAAGCGACCCCATTGTTTAGTCATTAATATTGATATGTTAATAACCAGGCATGTGCAAAGAAGCATTGAATATTTTTCTAAGTAAACTTTTATTCCTTAGTTTCGTACTGTATTTTCTTTATTTATCACTAATCATAATCCTACCTGTTTTACAGTTTATGCAAATTAAGTAATCCCTAACCTTATTTTAGTATCAGTTTCCCGTTGACGAATAGAACTAGGATAAACACTGGAAACTTTGTGATTTTAGCAATAGAAATCCTACTCAAATACGTCCCGCGAGGGTGACGAATAGGATGAGGGTTTCTAATATGTTTTATTGCGTTTAGACTTAGAAATCCTACTGCAGTACGTCACCCTCTGGGACGTATTGGAGCAGCATTTACGCGTGTTTTTTCATTAAAAGAGCTTGGAAATGCTAATCGAGTTCGTCTCAGGCGAAGGGGACGTACTGAATGAGCATTTCGATATACGCTGCCCGGTCAGCTAGTTTCAAATATTTCGTAATCATAAAAGTAACATATGCCTATTAGCCACGTGGGAGGGGGACACTCAAAATGAAATTACTTATGAGTGGCTAACAGGGAAATGGCAAACCCATGATGATGGAGAGAAATAATATTGAAATGATACAAAGTGACTTGACATTGGCTAAACACAAACCGTGAGAGCCACAAGAAAGAAAAAACATATGCCTACTAAAACTCACCAGTTTAAGTAGGCATATGTTAGTATCACCATACTAAAAGAATCTCAATGAGACCAAGGGTTCTTTTGACACAGTATTTAAAACAAATGACTCAATTATAATAACTTATTACGCGCCCCAAAGCATTTGCGATTGACAAAACAGATGATTGTCATTAATCGAGCACAAAATATTCAATTAATAGTGACATTTACACAACACTGATTATAGGGATGTGCAAACGAACCAACAACCAACGTGATAAAACCAGCAAGACTTAAAAGTATAGGTACTCGGTAATGGCTTCAGTTTTAAGCCATAACCAAAAATCTAACTACAAAGTTTCATGCCAGCTCTTCTCTGTAGAGCAGCATTCCGAACTTGTGGTAAATAGTTAATTTATTTGTAACTTCTTAAAGACCTCACAGGAGCGAACTTAATTAAATGATATTTGGTAGATCCATAGTAAATAGGTTTGATGATGAGTACTTAAATCAAACTCTTGATAATTGTACAGTTGAAGTCGCAATGGACAGGCCACATAGCCCGAAGAACCAAAGGCCGTTGAGGCAGAAAAGTCTTAGAATGGCGTCCACGTATGGGAAAGCTTATTCGAAGTCGATGGACGCAGTCTGCACAAGATCGTATTTTGTTAGGATATATGGCTGATAGATAGATTAGACATAATTCCGTTAAAATATCGTTTAAATACGACTGTCTGTGTCATCAGAGCTCTTGAACGGTATCCCCGATTTTCATCTTCTATTTATTTCTCTGAAATGTGTTTTGAGTGATCGTTGCTACGTTTAAAGAGTCAGCTGTTTGAAGATTATATCATGTTATTTCTTAGTTCTGTTTAGTATTATTATATCTGTGGTTCTGTGTAGTTTCTGAAACAGTTGAAACGATTGTCAATGTCATTTAAGTGTTGAACGGGAATGCCGTATTTACAAAAAGGGTTCTGGACAAATCACAAAACATTAAGAAGAATGCAGTTATAATTTTTCTAGGTCTATTCTCTTTTGTAGCACATCTTTATGGAGCAGAGAATGGTCGGCTATTATTCCTGCAGTGTACCACATGCCAGAGATCCGGTGGGACTACGCGTACGCATCTGTTCGCAGTTCCCACACCCTTGCCCACGCCGATTTTTACATCGGAAGTGCCAGATTTATTTGAAATGATTGTTTTATATAAATCTAACCGCTTAAGTGACTAAGATAAAATAAAAAATAGATAGGTACTTCTATCCTGCTTTAAAAAATTGATAGATACTTTTGTGCGACCTTTAAGTATTAAAACGTTTAACGATGTTATAAATGCTGTTTGTACATCCAATGTTCAATACGAAAAGCATAATGCAGATACTAAAATGATGAGTAGTGAATTCATTCCAGACTTATTATTTTTTCAAAAGAATCCTTTGTATCGATCTCAATCAACTTGACCACAAATTACCGCGTTGAGGGTAAGTTCGCCGATGTCATCAGTCATCTCATCACCCAACGCGTGGTTTATGCGTCCCATAACCGCCAATCACCGCGACTGGGATACAAAAAACAACTTTTGCGCATTTGTTGCAATTTTGCGCTCCAGTTGTTTAGCTTTATCTGAACCTAAATTCTAAATTCTTTAAACGAAACGGCAACCGAAAAATATTTCAAAATCACAGAGAGACCTCTAACAAATCTTTGTTTAACACAATATGTAATGTTTTATTGCGAAACTAAAAACCTACAGAACCTTGGAATAAAATGAATTTTGCACAGTGATCGTGATTCGTTTTGCTAGATACGAATGTTTAAAAATAGAATAAAAACGTCCAATATTAGGTGCACAACGGGCAGGTGGCAATTTACTGGTTCCCACAGATAACAATAACGATGTTTTTTCTACTAGAGCATGCACAAGTGGCATCTTTGCCTCGCAGAAATGTCGAAAAAAATTAATGAGACTAGTGAGGGGAAATGGTTCAAATTAATTTCCAAACTTAAGGATTGCCTACACTATAAATATAAACTGATAGAATAGATCTGGATTGAAATATATTTCGTGAAATCCCTTGAAAGAAAACTTCACTGTACAAAAGGTGATCTGTTGTAAAACTACGACAAAAGTCAGTTTTTTTAACAACGATACACATTATCTTAGCGCCTAAAAGGAAAAGCTACTTATTATGACACCCTCAGCACACGATACCAGTACAGCTCTCTCATAGAAAGTAGTCTGTTAAGAATTTTCTCTAAAATTTAATGTGGTTTGCATTAAATTTATCCCCAAGAGAAGTTCTTTTTCTCTCAAGGAAAGAGAAAAGAGAAGTTAGAGTTGAATATAATTGGTGAATCTTTGTATCCTAATCCAGTCATCACAAGAAGAATCACATCTTAATTTTAGTTTGTTTGATAGGACCACGTGCAAATAAAATATTGAAATTCAGAATATTTATCGATACTATTGAATCACTAGTCTTGATGTGTATCGTAATGAAGTGTTCCGTGATCCCACGCACTATGGCGCGGAGGCAGCTACCAACGCGCGACATGGCGCGCCGAAAGGAGAACAAGCTAAACAATAGGTAAAGTAATACGCGGAAAAGTGTATTGAACGAACAAGAAACGCGAAAGGTTCTTGGGAGTTTGCGTAAACATTGTCATAAACTAGGATATGTTAACATGCAGTTGCTGTCGCAGCAGAAGACATGATCATTGCTTTAGCTATGCCCTTGCTGTGACATTCCTGCAGCAGGGAATATCTTGTCATTGCAGAGACGATTCTGTCAGGTGTTATTCAAGATCTATAAATGAATGCTGTCCATACCTACTAAACAATCTCGCGTGATTCCTCTGTTCCTTGGGCGACGGTTTTCTCTGCTTCCGAATGAAATTTCATGCTCAGCGACCACGGAGGACATTAACCCACTCAAAGATCTCCATGACCCTGACAGATCGACTAGCGACCTGACTCAGGTGATAAGATCACCTGTGGCACCCCAAGAGTGTCGTGTGAGGGTATACGCTGGGATTTAGTCGGTAGACTAGTAGTTCCAGAGTCGCATATAAACGCTGACCCCACCCGGTTTGCGGCGTATGCATAAAGCATTTCCCCAGCGAAACCAAAAAAAAAGGTGGTCAGATCCCTGAGTGGGATGCTTTCCAACAGTTACTGAATGGTGTATCATTCAGTAACTATCCCTAAAGCGACGAGTATGTATGAGAATGCGCAGCGCTTTAAAGCCGCAGTCCATTCAGCATTGGAAGTTAGAGCCTGATAGATAGATCCATGATTTCAAATAAATGTAATTGGCGTGACGGTTTGTTTCGCGTTGATCCAATTAATAGATGATTCTCATCCAAGGTGATGCTCAATTTAATTGACTTGGTGGGCCTTGGACGTTTTATTGTTCATTCAATTCATCGATTTATTGTGGGTACCTAACACTAGAGGTGTAGTTAAACAATTGACTTATACATTTTAAAATATAAATGTTCCTTTTTGGCAAACAAATGTCGCTCCATTTTACGCCATAACTATTTACAAATTGGATGAAGTATAATAATATTTACTTAGTTGCCGTGGGTACATGCGTTAGCGGGATTGACAATTTAATTTGAAAATTACTAAATTTTTTTGCTGGTTTTTTCTATTTGTATGGTATATGCTTCAAATTTAATTAATTGGGTAAGTAATTTTGTTAGTTTTTATAACATGGATATTTTCCCTCCGGAGCCTCCGGACCCTCCTAACATAACAGGTCAATTGGCTTCTGCTTCGTCATCTAGTTTGATTTCTTTAAAAAAATCTTCGTTAAAAAAAAGACAATTGATTGCTGATGAATCTAACTCGGATGATATTAATTGCCCTGTCCCTAAAAAGGTGACTGTCGATCCATCTGTTCCAGCACCGTCTTATCAAACTGTATATACTCACCCAAACTTGGAGCGTGGTATAAGGCGTTATGAGGATTCTGATAAAGGACCTTTTATAGTTCATGTTCAAAGGATAGAACCAGACCCATCAGCGGGTACCTCTATTAGGTCAATTAAATTTGGCCAGTTTCTACAGACGCATAAAATTGGCGAAATTAGTAAAGATGGCGTTAAGAAAGTTGGCAGAAATAAAATTTCAGTTGAATTTTTATCAGCTGCGGGTGCGAATAAATTTTTATCCAATGAAATTGTAACATTATGCCGGTATAATGCTTCAATTCCTTCTTTTAATATTACGCGTTTGGGTATAATTAGGGGTATCCCTGTAGACCTATCCATGGAGGATCTTGCATCCAACCTTCTGCTCCCAGAGGGTTGTGGGTATGTTCTTAAAGCACGACGCCTTAATAGGAAATCCATTGATGATGGTAAAGCTACTTGGTCACCGACCCAAAGCGTAGTACTTACTTTTTATGGACAAGTTTTACCTCCGCGTGTTTTCCTTTTTCATAACTCCATCCCTGTCGATATCTATAAACTTCCAACTATCCAATGTCTAAATTGTTGTCGTTTTGGGCATATTAAACTTCAATGCAGATCAAAACCTCGTTGCTTCCGTTGCTCACAACCACACACTGGAGATTCTTGTAAAGTTGACAATAGTTCTGTTTCCTGTTTATTTTGCTCAGGCAGTCACTTAGCTATTGCCAAGGTTTGTCCCGAGCATGAAAGACAAAGCAAGATCAAAGATGCTATGTCTCAGGAAAATATCTCATACGACGAAGCCGCATCCCTGTTTCCAAAGGTGCGTAGACCCTATGCTGAAATTACGCAAGGTATGTTCCCTCCTTTACCCTCGCTGCCCTCTTCGTCTCATAGTGTTGTTAATCCAATTTCGTACACAAAAACTGTTCTTCTAAACCGTAAACCTCGGGCTCCCCTGGGTAAGGGATATGATAGAATTGCCCATCAGGCTATCGTTTCAAATTCTCCCTCATCTCTCCCTAATGGTTCTGCTCTTCCTAGTATTTCTGGTGGACCCCATTTGTCCCAAAATGATAATTTTGTAAGTAATCTGTTAACCCTAGTCCTTGATCCCTTGCGAGATTTGATGACTGTACACCGCCCAACGTTGCCAATAAACTTGCCCAAATCGTCTCTGCCTCAAATCGCAATGGATCTCAAAGTCCTACAATGGAATTCCAAGAGTGTTCGTCCTAAGAAACATGAGCTCTTATACTTAATTTCTCAGTTTTCGCCAGCTATCATTGCCGTCTCTGAGACCTGGCTTGTCCCCGGTTCTCATTTTAGGATTCCGGGCTTTTCATGTCTCCGTGATGACAGAGCTGATGGCTATGCAGGCTGTGCGTTATTGGTTAGTCGTAGTTTAACTTTTTCTCACATACCTCTGCCTCCTCATAGTCATTATTTTAATGCTGTCGCTTTAAAATGTTTTAACATTTCTTTTCTTTCTATCTATATTCCGCATCCTCATTCCTCTTTAGTTCCTTCCTTGCAATCTGTCATTGCGTCCCTTTCTCCTCCAATTATTGTCATGGGTGACTTTAATGCCCATCACACTGCTTGGGGTTCTAATCATTGTGACTGGTTTTCATCTGTTCTTCTGGACATTATGCATGACAATAACCTGTGTATAATCAATAATGGTTCTCCAACGAGAAGAACCCTTCCTTCGCAGGATCCAAGAAGTGCTGTTGACTTGTCTCTTTGTTCGGCTTCCCTTGCATCATCTGTGCTTTGGTCTGTCATGGGGAGCACTCATGGCAGCGACCATTTCCCTATTTTAATGTCTTTTTCTTTACAAGTTCAACCAGAACAGTCGTCGTCTAGCAATAGCAAGCGACACACGTCACGCAGTCACAAATCTTTCTACCTATTTTCGAAATACCCTAACATGGCAAAGTGCGATAAGTGTAATAAAAATATTACGAAATCTACACCAGGGTTGGAATGCAGCAAATGTGAAAAAGTTGTGCACCTTAACACCAAGTGTAATGGATTAACGAACAAGCAAATAACAGCATTAAAAGCAGCACCAAGCTTGGAGTGGACATGTCCAGAATGTCAGCATGAAACTCCAAGACGAAGGTCTTCAATTATTATACCAGAAGAAGAAACTGATGATGAGGACGATCATCCGGCCCAAATTCAGACCAAAAAATTACTGGCCAACATATCCAAAGAAGTTGAAAAAGCTATTTCAAGAGAAATGTCTCAACTGAACGACTCCCTTCAGTTCCACAGCAATAAGCTAGATGAAGCCATAGAGTGTATCGAGGCCTTCAAAAAAACCATAAAGGCCCTGGAGCGTAAGAACACGGAGCTAACTGGTGAAAATAACAACCTCAAAACCCGTGTTGGAGCTTTAGAGCAACGGCTGCATGAATATGAACAGGAAAAGCTATCCAAATCAATTGAGATTGCAAATGTACCGAACCAAAACATTGAGGAAGCTACCTTCGTTATAGAAAAAGTGGCATCCAATATAAATCAGCCTAAGTCTGATGTAATAGGTGCACGTAGAGTGTATGGAAGAAAAGATATACCGGCAAGCATTATAGTAGACCTAAAAGATGTTGATGTACAGGAAAAATGGCTGGCGGCGGCCAAAAATATTAAAATATCTGTAGCAGATGTACACCCTAAAGAAAAAGCCAATAGCAATTCCGTGTACATTCGAGAAGCAATGACGAAAATGAACAAGCAAATTCTGTGGAACGCCAAGCAAGAACTAAAAATGAAACAAGACTACAAGTATGTATGGTTCAAACGAGGAATGGTCAAAGCTCGTAAAGATGAAGGGGAAAAAACAGCCAACATCAGGTCACTGGACGATATTTATGCTATTGTCAACAATAAAGCTAAGCGTATTAATCACCTAAGACTATAGGTAATTACCCACTAATTGTTATTCATAACCTTAAACTCGCAAAATGATTGATTTCGATGATATTAAGGAGATAACGAACTGCACAAACATTAATGATTTTTTAGAAAGTGTACCTAACATTAAATTGAACCTTTTATGCATGCATGTAAATATACGGTCTATACTAAAAAACTTTGCATCTCTAGAACAATATATTTACACATCGAAAAAGTCTATTGATATTATCATACTAACAGAAGTTAATATATCAGACAGTATCAGTTGTTTGTTTCATCTAAATGGCTATCAAATGTACACAGCACTACGTGAAAAACGAAGGGGGGGAGGGATTATACTATACATCAAAAACAAACACAAATGTAGTATCAAAACCACTAGGACATATTACTACGAAAGTATAGTGTGTACAATAACTACGTCATCTAACTACTCAGCAAAGTTAATCGCAATATACCGTCCACCCAGCAATAGCAAAAGCCTGTTTATTAACGAACTTCAAAACACACTCAATAAGTTCACTAAACACTCGGAATTATACCTACTAGGAGATATCAATATAGATTTAAAAGCAGACAATCCTATAAAACATAAATACATAAACATGTTGCACGGCCTGGGCCTTATGGGTGGGATCACTGATTACACAAGAATTGAGATTTCTAACGATAAAATAACCAAAACATGTATCGATCATATTTTTGTCCGATCCCGCTCACAAGACCTATACACCGCGGTAGTCGGCACTGCACTGGCCGATCACCGCGTGACAGTAATCGCTTGCGCTGGCGCTGTGGTGAACATGACACAGGATGTTACAAAATATAAAACTTGTATAAACAATAAAAAACTCATTGACTCATTAAATGAAGTTAACTGGGAAGAAAGTAAAAACATTAAATGCCCTTTATCACTATACAACTATATACACACCAAATTCAAAGAATGCTATAAACAATCAGAATACAAAAAAATTATTAAACACAGTCATGCCCGTAACAACAATAATTGGATTAACCAAAGAGTCATCAAGGCATGTGACTACAGGGATAAGCTTTATACTAAATGGATAAAAGATCCAAATAACTTAATACTAAAACAAAATTACAACAAATCTAGAAATTATGCCAACATACAAATCCGTAAAGCTAAAAATAATACTATAAAACATGAAATTGTAACAAATAAAAGTAACATAAGACACATATGGCAAATCCTGAATCAAATTACTGGACGAATAAAGCAGTCCATAGACAAAGTGTTAGAAAACTCATTCTTAAAAAATAACAATACTTGTATGGACATTGCTAATAACTTTGCAGAAACATTTGATAAAAGTTTAAAACAAATCATTCCTCAATGTACCACACCTTTACTTAATACACAAACATACAAAAACCAGGCTAATGTCACCATGCGCTTTAAACAAGCTGATGCAAGTTCCGTGGAAAAGATAATAAAATCATTAAATTACAAAAAAAAACCCTGGAATAGACGGTATAAGAACGATAGACATAAGAAGGATATGTACAAAAATAAAATCGGTTATTGCAAATCTAATAAATGCTAGTATTAACGCCAGCAAATATCCAAATTTACTTAAAACGGGTATAGTAAGACCAATACATAAAAAGGGAAGTAAAGTGGACTACGAAAATTACAGGCCGATAACAATATTACCAACCATAGATAAAATAACGGAAAAATATATAAGTAAACAGATATACGACTTTTACGAAAAAAACAACATTTTAACTAACAAACAATACGGCTTCCAACCACACAAAAATTCTACACAATTGTTATCAACATTTACAGATAGCATATACAAACATTTAGACGAAAGAAAGCACGTTCTGGTAGTGTTTATAGACTACAGTAAGGCGTTTGACACTCTTAGACACTGCACATTGCTAGAGAGCCTAAACGAGAGTGGAATTAGGGGAAACCTACTTAAATGGTGTGGGGACTATCTTAAGGATAGAAAGTACGTAGTCAGAATAAATGATGCGGACAGTGCTTCTGTACGGGTGACTGAGGGCACAGCACAAGGTTCCGTCATAGGCCCGTTACATTACCTCACTTATGTTAACAGCTTAGCAAACAATATTAAAAAATGTGAAATCTATCAATTCGCCGATGACACATGTCTGGTAGCCGTTGGTCGTAGTGTGGGTGAAGCTTTGGAATTGCTACAACACGATTTTGATATGTTAACTAAATGGTCACATGATAACGGTTTAGTATTAAACGCAAATAAAACTAAATTAATGTATATCAGTTCAAATCAGAACAGAAGCGTTACAACACCCATACTAAAAGCTTTATGTCATGAATGCCTGCACAATACCAAAAATACAATGCAGCCCCTATCTTGTTTGTGTAAGATCATAGAAGTCGTCGAAAAACACACTTATCTAGGACTGACAATAGACAACCGACTCTGCTGGAAAGAGCATATTAATAACGTAAGCAATAAATTAAGAATTATTTTGGCTAAATTTTCTATAATTAAATACAAACTACCGTACCGAACACTTTTACTACTTTACAAATCACTAGCAGAGTCTGTAATATCCTATGGTCTATCTAGTTATGGTAGAACATATAAAACCCACCTTGACCAAATATATTCACTTCAATTACGAATTTTAAAAACCCTTGTTCCAAATAATATTAAAAAGAAATATGAAAATAACTACCACCATTTATTCAATTTTTGCAACATCATTCCGATACATGATAAGGTTAATATGACACTTCTAAAAGAAGAATTTTTCAATTCCAACTTAAAGCAAACAAAAATACCGAGTCTCAATCAAAGAAGCACTCGTACAATCACTAGCGGTAAACTAATTCTACCAAAATACAGAAATTTATATGGAAAAAGAACACTGATATATCTCATACCCTGGCTCATTAATCAATTACCAACTTCATTAAAAGACAAAATTACACAAACAAACATTAAAAATACTTTAAAGAAATATTATTTACAAAAAAATCGTACTTCATAATTAATCAGCATAACATGCAAAAGATGTCCACATTTGGGAGCAACCTGTATTCTTTTTATTACACACAAATTCGCAAGACTTTTATCGAATATACTACCCACCATTAATATAATATTTTGTAATTCTGTTTAGTTTTTAAGTACCTTCATATTGTAAGAAAACTATTGCGTGATTACTTTGTGAGAAGATCTAGTTTTAAACGACGATACTAGCGCACAGAAAAGCTCGAATGAGTTTATGTTGCGCTATTCCACTCAATGTAACCAATCTATGTATTTGCTACGAATAAATAAATAAATAAATAAACAATCCCTTTCTCCGCTTCGGAAGTATCGTACTTAGAGTGCTGATTGGCCAGCCTATTGTTCATCTTTAGATTCTAAAATCTCTTTAATAGCACATGGTGATTCTAATCACTCTTTGGATAAATACCACAAATTTATTGAATCCTTACTTGCCTGTGCGGATTCTCATATCCCTATCAGGAAAAATAAGCGTAACTTTGCCTCGCCTCCCTGGTGGGATGCAGATTGCTCAGAAATCATTCGTCAACGTAAATCAGCAGAACATAACTATAACAGTAATATGTCGTTAGAAAACTTTCTTCATTACAAACAGACTGCTGCCCGTGCCAGACTGCTGTTGCGTAAAAAGAAGAAACAGGGCTGGGTGAACTTCTGCGAAAATATTTCCCCTTGTCTCCCCTCCTCCCTGGTTTGGAAACAAATTAGGAAATTTCGGGGTGCTCTCGCTTCTTCTGATGTGTCTTCGAATGATTCTTCGTTGTGGATCAATGCTTTTATGGATAAACTTGCTCCTCCCTCTGCCCCCAATATTGATTGTCTCCCTATCTGTCCATCTCACTTCGTATCCCATAACTTTTTTGATTTGCCGTTTACTCTAAAGGAACTTCAAAATAGTCTTGAAGGTTTACCTGACACCTCCCCTGGTTAAGATGGTATACCTTATTCTCTTATCAATAAAGCCAGCGATTTCACTAAATCTTTCTTTCTGGAAGTGATTAATTCCTTTTATGAATCTGGTGTTCTTCCAGATTCCTGGAAAACTCAAGTTGTGGTCCCAATCTGCAAGCCGGGCAAGGATCCTCTAGATCCCAACTCCTATCGGCCTATTGCTCTTTCGTCTGTCTTAGCAAAGGTTGTTGAACGGCTTATTCGGAATCGACTAGAGTGGTTTATTGAGAATCATAATCTCTTGGCTTCTTCTCAATTCGGGTTTCGAAAAGGGGGCAGTACATTAGATAACCTTAGTGTACTAGTCACTGATATTCAGACGGCGATGAAGAAAAAGGAAGTCCTTGTTGGTGTATTCGTAGACATATCAGCTGCATACGATAATGTTCTTCTTCCAGTTCTGAAAAGTAAACTTCTTCGGCTTAATGTCTCTGAGAGGATGGTAAATTTTATTTGCAATTTGCTTATGGATAGGAGTATTATTATTAGGTCTCGTTATCATCTCTCTCCGATAAGACGTGTTTGGAAAGGACTACCTCAAGGTTCGGTCCTTAGCCCTTTATTGTTTAATGTTTATACTTCTGACTTAGAAAAATCGGTCACTGACTTTTGTGAAATTTTGCAGTATGCAGACGATGTGGCTCTATACTCGGCTTCTAAATCAGAAACCGAGGCTTCTGTTAATCTTAACTGTGCGCTATATTATTTAGGAAAATGGCTATCTGACCATGGTCTATCTCTCTCTCCTTCTAAAAGTTGTGCTGTTGTTTTCACCCGTAAACGTTCTCCTACTAATGTTCGTATTCAATTCGATAATGAGGATATTCCTATTAAAGATCACGTTAAATTCTTAGGGGTGATCTTGGACAAAAGGCTTACCGGTCTTCTTCACTTCGATTACGTGGCTCAGAAGTGTGAAAAAGGTTTAAACATGTTACGTTGTCTTTCTGGTACTTGGTGGGGCTCCCATCCGTATTCTCAAAAGCTTCTATATAACGCCATAATCCGTAGTCATATGGATTATGGTTCTTTTCTTCTTGACCATGGGAATAAATTTGCCTTAGACAAAATCAACAAAATACAGTCCAAGTGCCTTAGGTTAATTCTAGGTGCAATGAAATCGTCTCCTATTAATGCTATGCAAGTGGAGTGCGTTGATCCTCCATTGCATATTCGTCGTCAATTTTTATGTGACAAATTTTTCTTTAAATTGATTCAGAATCCTTCGCATCGGCTGTTAAACAAACTCCACTCTTTTCTTGATTCTTTTGGCTCGTTTCCTGTTCAGGATGGGTTTACATGCCTTCTTCGTAGTTATATATCTTTTCTTAGACTTCCTCATCCCATCTTTGAGGCTCTAAGAAATCCCATATTTTGTACTAATTATGATGCTCTCCAATTAAATCCTCACGTTATTCATAATTTTGGTGTCAGTAAAAATGATGAACAAGCATCTGAGCGCTTTTTACAAGTATACAGGGTGGTCAAAAAGTCGTGGATCAAACGAAACCAGCGGTTAGATGGGGCCATCAGCAGCAAAAAATTGTTCTACGGGAGGTCCTTAGGGTCAACCCCTGCAGAGTTACAATAGATTTTGTGTTTTTATGAGAAATTGTCTTTTTTTTACTAAAACTTGATAAAATTCGAAAAAATCTACACCCTGTATCTTTTTTATAATTTTCACTAGATTGGTACTGATGAGTCCTTTCGTTAGACATGCTATTTATGGTAGTTTATTGGGTGTGTTCAAGATAATATTAAGTGTTACGAAAGCAATAATTCTTAAATCAAAACTTGTTACTTACTTCGGAACCCACTGTGAAAAAAAAATACTCTACAGAAAAGTGCCACTGTATCACAATTTTTGGCGCATTTAATAGGGATTCTAAAAAGGTATTACACATGGCTATGCGTGGCTTCGATATCTTTCAAGGACGATCTTTCGTAGCAAGGCCAGAGTTAATTCATACATAAAACTCGGTTAGGCCTACTAACCTAACCTTACCTAAGCGTGATCGTTTTCTGGACATGGTCTTTATCGTCGTTTCAGCCCATAAATGACCCACTACTGAGTCGGGCCTCCTCTAAGTTCATGTTGGGAGATTAGCCTACTGTGCCACGCAGCCAATACGGGTTGACACAGGGTTTGCTTCAAGTTTTCCTTCTGTTGCGGCTAGGTGATCTACCTAATGCGATCTTTTAGTCGCCTCTTACGACACCTTCAATATGGTATGGGTTGGTGACATTGTTTATTCTTTATCGTCTTCGTTCCCGCCCATAAATGACCCACTACTGTGTCGGGCCTACTCACAATTCATAGAAGGACATTAGCCTACTGTGCCACGCTGGCAAAACGGGTTGGCACAGGGTTTGCTGACCCGGTAAGACTCCCTCCATGTACGAATTATGTACGTACAAAGAATACAATTCTAATAAATTTTCCGTGTGGTGTCACCAGCCCATTCCATATTGAGGGTGTCGTAAGAAGCGACTAAAAGAACGCATTAGGCAGATCACCTAGCCGCAACAGAAGGAAAACTTGAAGCAAACCCTGTGTCAACCCGTCTTGGCTGCGTGGCACAGTAGGCTAATCTCCCAACATGAACTTAGAGGAGGCCCGACTCAGTAGTGAGTCATTTAAGGGTTGAAACGACGATAAAGACCCTGTAGTCCGGAAAACGATCACGCTTAGGTAAGGTTAGGTTAGTAGGCCTAACCGAGTTTTATGTATGAATTAACTGTGGCCTTGCTACGAAAGATCGTCCTTGAAAGATATCGAAGCCACGCATAGCCATGTGTAATACCTTTTTAGAATCCCTATTAAATGCGCCAAAAATTGTGATACAGTGGCACTTTTCTGTAGAGTATTTTTTTTTCACAGTGGGGTCCGAAGTAAGCGACAAGTTTTGATTTAAGAATTTTGTCTTTCGGAAAACTTAATGTTATCTTTAACACACTCAATAAACTACCATAAATAGCACGTCTAACGAAAGGGCTCATCAGTACCAATCTATTGAAAATTTTTAAAAAGATACAGGGTGTAGATTTTGTGGAAATTTATCAAGTTTTAGTAAAAAAAGGACAATTTCTCATAAAAACACAAAATCAATTATAACTCTGTAGGGGTTGACCTTAGGGACCTCCCGTAGAAAAATTTTTTGCTGCTGATAACCCCATCTAACCGCTGGTTGCGTTTGATCCACGACTTTTTGACCACCCTGTATAGGGAGAAGTGGGATGACTGGCTTTTAATGTTCACTGATGCTTCTAAGGTGTCTGACTCTCAATGGGTTGGATCTGCAGTTTGGATCCCAAAATTTAAATTAATTCTTTCATCAAGGTCCCCTCCCCTTGCATCTGTTTTTTCTGGAGAAGCTACTGCACTCTTAGAGGCAATAAATTTTGTTATCTCCCATAGCCTCAATAGAGTTTTGATTTTGTCCGATTCCTTAAGTTGTCTCGTTGCCATCGACTCCAACCCTTTCCGAACAAAATCAGTTCATCCTCTTATTTTAAAGATTAGGGAGGCTCTTTTCTCGTGTTTTTGTCTTGATTTACAAGTGGTATTGGCCTGGATACCTGGTCATAGCGGTATTCCTGGAAATGAAACTGCTGATTCCTGTGCGAGACATGCGGTTCAGTCAGCAGCTATTTGTCACTCTTTCATTTTCTCCCATGATTTGTCTTGTCTCCCTAAACTGCGTATGCTTGGATCATGGGATAAACTTTGGCAATCTTCAAGGCTATGTAAGGGTAAATATTTTGGTGATATACAATCTCATATTCCTACGCGTCCTTGGTTTGCAAAATTTAAATCTATTCCCAAAAATATTACGTCTACTATTTGCCGCTTACGCTTGGGCCATTCCTGCACCCCTGTGCATCTGGCGAAAATTAAGGTTAGGGATCATTCTCTTTGTGAGTGCGGGTTGGATGAGGGTTCTCCAGATCACATTTTTTTTAATTGTCCTAAACTTAGAATTTCTTTATATAACCTTCTGCCACCTCTTATTCCTCGTCCCACTAACTTTCAGTGTGTTTTATCTCATGTGGATACTCCTTTTGTTTTATTTTTAGCGAAATTCATAAAAGCAAACCATATTCAGTTATGATGTTTATATCTGTTTTGTTTCCATATCCTTTATGTTAAGGTCATGTTACGGTCTTTGGTTTCTTTTTTTTTTTTTTTTTATGTGTAAATATAATATTAACATAATTTGTAGTTATATCTAGTAGTAGTCATATCCTACATGAAACCAGCAAAAAATCAAAATTACTTAGATTATTTTTGATATTTTCCTTTCCCCTGCATTTACCTGTACAACGTGACATTGGCGGAGTAATGTTGTTGTAACATGACAAGCCATTAATCTAAGAAGAAGAAGAAGAAGAAGATTTACAAATTGTGACTTACGACGGAATGCATAGTTGTACAGCAGTGTTCCCAACCGTACGATAATTATCGTATATGTACGATAATTAGGACCTACGTACGATGTACGATAACATAATATTATTATCGTACATCGTACACAGATTGTACGATCATTTCCATCGTGATGTAGAATTTTCAATATTCGACTAGGCTGATAGTCTAGCAAGATATTATTTAGCCCAACACGTCTAAAAAAAACGTGGTAGTCAAGAGTGGAGGTCTAAAAAAAAGGTCGTACGATAATTTTGGCCGATGTACGATAATTTTACGCATTTTACGCCCCCTTGTACGATAATCAGTCCGCTTCAGGTTGGGAACACTGTTGTACAGTCACTTTCAGAATTATGAGTATAATTTAGTAGGCTTAATATTTACAAGCTCATAGCTCAATTGTTATTAGTCCCTCTTGAGGTTCAAGGACATTATATATAACCGTGTAGTGACAGATTTTGAATACACAATGTAACCAACCCATAACATCCTAAAGTATCGTAAGAGGTAACTAAAGGAGAATAAGAGGCAAATTTAGCCGGCAAGCCGCAAGAGAAGGGAAACTTGGTACAAATGATGTGCTGATCCGCCTTGCCAGCATAACACAGTAGGCTTTCCCACCATGAATTTGGAGGAGGACCGACTCAGTAGTGGGTCGTTTATGGCCTGACATAATGATGAAGAATATAGAGTTTAAAAAAAAGTTTATATTTTTAGCAGACTTCAAAAGGTTCTGTTTGCCTTGCCAGCTCTTCTCTGTAAAGCAGCTTTTCGAACAATTTGTATTTGGGTATATACTTTTGATTTTGATTAAATTAAAACCAAGTATAAAAACAGCAACATTATATTCATGGCATAGTAGAACTTATGAACAAAAAATAATCACATATGTGCACAGCAATTGTTTAGCTACAATAACTTAAAAACATCTTGAACCTTAAGCTCAGTGGTGGGGGAAAGTTCGCGTCATCAACTAATCGCGTGGCTTACGCCTCCTTTTTTCGCCAATTACCGACAAGGAGACCCAAAAATCGAATAGAGCGCAGGATAGCTCAAGATGTTTAATTGTAAAGTACTTTATTACAATAAAATGGTTGTATCACATACCCACTAGCTGGTCTGAAAAACTTCGTGCCCCGCGATCGAAGTATATAGGTATAAGAATTACTACAAATATTTCAAGAATGAAATTAGCCGGCCATCAAGTTAGATTTTTATTTATTTACCCATTAAAAACGAGTTACACTTAAAAATTACATAAAACCATAGTTTACAAGTAACATACTACTACTTCCAACTACTTAGCCCATACATGGGCCACTGCTGAGTCGAGCCTCCTCCAGTTACATGGAGAATCTAATGATAAAAATCCGGTAATTTGCATAATGGCTAAAGTACATGGTTCAACCAACCATTGGTTTTACCTAGACATGGTTATATTCGGCTTGAGTGTGGCAGTATGGCAACAAGATATTATGTGCTGTCAGTTCCTACACACGAACATGGAGTTAATTCTAAGCCTCTGTAGATACGATTGACAGTATGTATAATCTACAGTCATTGTTTTTGCACTACTTTTGTGATACTTATTGTCCAGCCATTCAAAGCTATTTGTCATTTTTAAACATATCATATAGTACAGAACACAGCCTGTACAAAGGAAGACCCACTACTGTAAAGTAATCTCCTTCCACTCGCTCCACAAATGTACCGCCAACACCCTGGATCCCATAACCTCCTGCTTTGTCCCTGTTTAATAAACAATGATAATATTAATATAAATTAAAATTGTCATTATGTACTACTATTCAGCCCATAAATTATCCACTGCTGAGACGGCCTCCTCCCATCACAGGGAGGGTCATTAGCCCGTGCCATGCTGGCCAGACGGGTTGGTACAGGGTTTGTATCAAGTTTTCCTTCTCTGGCGACTAGGTTTTTGGCCTTGTCATTTTACTTTCAGCTATTACAACACCCTCATGATGGAAGGGGGATGTGACCCATGTATTCTAAATCCGTCAGCACACGGATAATTAAATATGTACATTCAAAGAAATGTGTATTGAATCATTTTTTGTTAGTGATTTTATGAGATTACACAAAAACATTCTAAACCCTAAATATGTACTAAATGGAGGAAAGAAAATGAGGATGATGAAAGGAGGAGTTCTTGTTATATTGTTTATCAATTACCTTAATGACATTAAAGTATACATATTGGCAGTATCTAAACAATTTTGTGGTAAAACAAAAATGAACTGACAAAAAACATTGTTGTAAGTCTATCAATTATCTTAAATACCATCCTCACATTGGTTCTCCAGTAGCTATGTATCCCCTGATCTGGTCCTCATCCATTTTGCCAAAGTACACATCAGTTTTCTCTGTAAACTTCACTACTTTATCTGATGACTTCACAACAACCCCAGTATACACTGTGTGGCCTCTGCCTGACAATCTGTAATATTCAGGATATATTTTTAACAAATTATAGTAAAGTAAACATTTATGATTCCAAGAATACCTAGTAATTTTAAACCAATTAGGAGTTATATATAAAATTGAATGTTTAGAATATACAATTATTTTCATTCCTCCAATGACCTGGTTAAGGTCGCTGGAAAACGATGGATGTGGGTGGCCCAGGACCAGCCTCTGTGAAAATCCTTGGGGGAGGCATGTGTCCAGCAGTGGACATCATTTGGCTGAAATGATTATTGGCCAATCACATGCTTTTACTAATAGTCTCAAATAGATGTCCTATAGAGCCCTGACTTACTGAGACAAAATTTCAAATGCATCAGCCTCTGAAGTTGGTTTGCCGAACATCTGTTTGCCAAGTGTAACCATAGTATCAGCACCAATAACAATATCTGGGGCTTGCCCTTTACTTTTGAGCCTGTTCTCAACTTCCAATACTTTTTGAAGAGCAGTCTCCTCAACAAACTCCGAAAACCTACCAAAACTATTTGGATCAAGATTTTCCTCAAACAAAGATGGGCATAAGCCTATTTTCAGACCCTAGAACAAAATAAAATAGGTAATGTTTCAACTCTTAGCCCCAACTGTTCTAGTGACCTAAAAAATGTGTTCATCTTACAATATTTTCAACAAGCTCTTTCCGTCGTGGAGAACCACTGGCCAATATAATAGATTTTTGTTTCAGCACATGCATGACTGGTTGCAACATGTTCAATATTTATATTGATTTGATTTGAAAACTTTGAAATCAGTTATTTATTTTAGCGCGATATATACGATTTCTGAGTGATGGTTGGGCCTAGATAATTATTTATTGATTAATGATACAGGAAAATAATTAAAAAAATAACTGTCGTCCATAATAATTTAAAGTATAATGTAATTAAGCGCAAATAGGTGAGGTTATGTTATGACAGACAAGGTTTGGTTTCATACTTCAGTGAAGTACAGTGTTAGTTATGACATGAATGAAAATGAAAAACTTCTCTTTCTTCTCTATGTGTAGCATGTTGTGTTGAGTGTTAGGCTCATTATATCATAATAATCATGAAATGAGATCATTACCTGATTGTTTAAATTATAATTTTAAAGAATTTCAACGTAAGCGATAGGGATTAGACTTGTGTAACTCACGAGTGATTCGTTCCACTGAACTGCTCATTGGCAGTGAACGAATTGAACTAAATCAACTCTGTGGAGCATTTTAGTTCTGCAGTTCACCGGCTCATCGCTCCCGCTCTGATTCGAAACCGGGTTGCCGTGATGGTATTGTTGTATTCACGCGAACTGTAGTTCTGCAGTTCACCGGCTCGTCGCTCCCGCTCTCTCTGATTCGAAACCGGGTTGCCGCGATGGTATTGTTGTATTCGCGCGAACTATCTACTATAAAGCGCTTTCTTTTTCTATATGTATTCGTCTTTTTATGACGATTTTGTGCCCGTTATGTTGTTTGTTTGTGAACAGAACTTCAAAAGATTTCCGAAACTAAACTTTATTAGTATTATTGTTTTTTACTAATAGATAATAACGTTCATCGTAATTAGTATTTGTAATTATTATAAATTTTAAGTTAAAAAATTAAATTGTCATACAGCAGTGAAAGTTTATAGGAAATCAAAATATCTAAATCGTTAAACTATAAAATAGACTCTCGTTCAAAGTTCATGTTCAAGACTCACAGAGTCACAGAGCGAAATGAACTGTAGTGTAGAGTGATTTAAATGAACTCGTACATTTTACTGAACGAGATTTGGTGAACGATTTAGGTGAACTCGTTCATTTTACTGAACGAGATTTGGTGAACCGAGTCTTTAATAGGAACTGTGTTGCCCAAGTCTAATAGGGATTTTAAGTTGTCAGGTTATGGGATACCAGGAGGGAGGAAATATAGCACGGAATATTGAATATTGGGACAATAAAAGTTGATCGAACCGAACGCAACAGATAATAAATAAGACAAAGCGTTTTGGTAAATGTTTAAACTAAAGGCTAACTGGAAATAAAAGTTTACTCAAATCGTAATTAGTTTAGTGAAACACATTTTTGTATCCCATACGCATTCTAAAATGCGCTGAATGCTGATTATGAAGTGAGCACACAACAAAGCGTAAAAAATCCGTCATACCGGCGGCAGCCTGCTGTTATCTACTACTACTTCCACCAGACAGCCCATATATTACCTACTGCTGAGTCGTGCCTCCACCTATCTTAAGAAGTAATTAGCCTACTGTGCCACGCCGGCCAGACGGATTGGCACAGGGTTTCGTATCAAGTTTTCCTTTAAAACGGCTCTTACGACACCCTCAGATTGGAATGGGGTGGTAACAAAATTCTAAATCCGTCACGACACGGAACATGCTGTTAGTTGCCAGTCTCTTGGAGTTTGGTAAAGTACTTTAAAAAAGAATTTCAGAGGTAGATTTTATTTAACATGAAAATATATTTGATGGACTTGCTAGGGCGATTTTGTTGAAGCCTTAAGTTAACAAAAACGGTATCAACTGTATTTTTTTTTATCTGGTCTAACCAGTTATATATCTACCGATTAACACGATTATGTTCATGTCATGAATTCATGATGCACGCACATCACTATTGCTTTTTGACGCACGCACGTAGGTTGTCTTCGGAAGACGCGTTTTTGCAGTTTTTTTCTATTAAAACTAAATTACACCAAAATTAGGTGATGGGAACATAATATAATAAAAATGAAGTCCGTTGTGGCTTATATTCGCAATCTTCTAGGATGGTGTGATGAAATTCCTCCGCTAAGAACTAGCTTCAAAAGAGACAGGTATGACATTACTGTTTACTACCCTGGTTATGGCGGCAAAGACGTTGTAAAATCGTCATAAATACGGCGAAAACGTACTAGAAAATGTTCAAAGTGCCACTCAGCCTAGCTTCTAGGTTCTGGTACGTAGTTAACAAGTCGAAAATACTTAATGAACGTTCCTTGCTTCGACGACTAAGTTATTGTTGTTTTCCAGGGCAGACGATGATTTCTCATCAGAAGATGAATCGCCGGCTCTCAAGAGACTTAAACAGTTGAAACGAACAAGTTTCCCAGACATAATGGCTTCGAATGGTAATATTAAATTCATTTTTAATTACGACGAAGTGGACAGTTTATTATGGTAGACATAACATAACCTATAGTATCACAGATTTCACTATGATTTAACTACTACAGTACAATCTCACTAATCCGGCACTTCGATAGATCGGCACGTCCAATAATCCGACATAACATGGGCAGAAGAAAGCGGCATATCTGGCAAAGATATTATAATTCTTTGCAAATTGCGAGAAAAGGTTTTTAAGCAAGGACTACAAGTTGCACAAAAGCAGACCTCAATTAAGGATTATTTCAAAACTTAAAAAAAATAATACTTTATATACATTTATTCTCTCTATGAAATGCTTTATTTTATTTATTACCTATGACTTTTTCAGTATAATCCAGTAATCCGACCATTCCAATAATCCGGAATCCTCCGGTTTTTAATAGTGCCGGATTAGTGAGATTACACTGTATTTGCAACCAATTTTTTTTCAATTTCATATCATTCATACTTTTATCTAATGCATATTTTAGATGACTGGGAAAGAGAGGAGAGGAGTAAAAATTTACGGTATGTGCCAATACAAATAGAAGCTGGCCATCCTAGCACATCAACTCCTAATGATAGTAGAAAGAGCCGAGCAAGAACTATCCCTGTAAAACTTATGGGAGCTTCAGAAAATGGATTTGTAAGTCCATTGAGGAAACCCAGAATGCACACACCACTGAGGCCAGTGACTTTAGTGGATGATGATGACGATGAGCCAGAGGTAAGCGCTTTGTATTTTTAATAGCACTTGAAACCAGGCAACATGACTTAAGAATTTTCTATTATGTTTTATTTTTTATTATTTTCTCTAGCCACCATAATTCCTCAATTAAAAAAAAGTTAAACATTATTTATGTAATTTAATGTTGTGTCAATTCAGAATTTTTATTGTCTCATAAAATTATATTATTTGATTATTATTAATAATTTTGTTGGTGCTGTTAATGATTTCCATGATCAATGTTTCATAAACCAATTGTAGGTCACATGGGTTGAAGCTAAACAGGAGAAAACTTCAAAGAAGCCAACTAGAGTATACATAGACTTAGAGGAAGAAGAAAATGATCACAATCAACCAGATGATGATGTGATCTTTGTTAAGAAAGTCATGACACCACCTCCCCTCAAACCTTACAAATATTTTTTAACAAAAAGTGATGATGTCACTGACTCAGAAAACCAACCAATCTACAAGTTAAGTCGGAAAGTTAATGAAAGAAATCCAGTCACCTTATCACCCAGAACATTAGGTAAATTCAAAGTTCCACCGGGGATAACTAAGGCATATAAGAAGCCTCCCACAACATTGCCCAGATGGATGCAACCAACCACAAAAACAAGTAATCTCTCATCAATTGGCAAAAATAGATTTTTAGGTCTAAATGGTAATGCTAGGTCTACATTGTCCGAAGTATTTAATTTAGATGAAAAGAAAAATTATCAGGAACTCATAAGGAGGGTTTCTGGTTCCATAAAGTCCAGTCCGTTTGGAAAACCATTAGATGTTATAAACCTAGCCGAGGATGCAGCATCATTTCGGCAGACAATGAGATCACAGAAAAGTGCTTTAGATGAGTTGAAACTTGTCGAAAAAGGTTTAGCAGCTGAAAAAGAGAATGATGCATCGAAAGAATACGATCCATTGACTGTAGCATCAATCAATTCTTCGGACTCTGAAGTGGAAGTGGTACCATCAGAGTCATCTACTTCCTCAGTTAAGATTGATCCAATTAATACACTTAAAGATTCATATAGGGATAAGGCAGTGACATCCGGTGATTGGTTGGCTAAGTTAGATAATAAGTATAAATTAAAGAGGCGACAGACTCAGGAGAAATTGAAGGATGCAAGACGAGAGTCCGACATAATATCTAAAGTTAATAGTGAACAAAAGATAGCACAGTTGGAACATAAGCTGAAGTATGAGTTGAGTATACCAGAGAGCCTGATTGAGGAACCCCAGCCAACAGTCGAGTTACCACAGCTGACCCCAGAGCAAGAGAAGCTAGTGAACAGAGCTCTGGGCCCTGGACCACCAGGACAGTTGCTTGTAGAGAAATTCAATTTAAGGATACATAGGTGAGAAACAATATTGAGTAGTTAGTTCCCAAAGCTTTAAGCATTGGCTTTTATTGGGATAGTTAAGTATATGTTGCTGCTATACTTTTTAACACAGTTTGTCTATTTACAAAGTCCCACTTAGGACACAATGAAATGAATAGTTTTCCGGCTACTCTCATTCAATTTACATTTCACAAACATTACCGTTGGCGTTGTGTGAAATGTCCAAGGATATTTATTATTTATTTATCTTCTAATCTTTATTTTACTTAAATTAACTATTTCGAAAATTAGGAAGTGTTGTGGATCACATTTTGTTTATAGGTGAGTTTTCAATGTTAACCACCTGTCCAAATGCAGCATACCCAGGTACTTGACAGTGTATGGTATCTTATTACGGTGTTTCTTTCTTTCTATGATAGACCTTTATTACCGATTTTAACAGTATGGGAGTCCTGTCCTGTTCTGTTCTGATTGAGAAGGCAGGTGTAGATTTAAATGCACCAGCTGTTATCTTCCACATTTTTAGCCAGCTGTCTATTGTGTATAATGCCATGTTTAAATATTATCATGACATCAATTTGGTAACAGATTTAGAATACAAAACGTCACCAAACCATGCCATCCGGAGGGAATCATCGTAAGAGGAGACTAAAGGAATGCTACAAGCAGTAAGCATGTTACAAAATACAATCTCGGAACCAACTCATCTTGCCCGTGTGGCATGGTAGGCTAATTTCCCTCCATGCATTTGGAGGAGGCCCAACGCAGCAGTGAGTCGTTCAGGAGTTGAAATGCAAATAATTACATCCAGTCACCCACTGCGGAATTGTACCTAGAGGGGTACAAATAAATAAATAAATATCCTTGGACATTTCACACAACGCCATCTCGTCCCAAGCTAAGCAACTTAATGCTTGTGTTATGGTAACGAGATGGATGATAAACTACTTATATTTTTTATTTTTTTTAAATACATACATATTATAGATAGAAAACACCCAGACCCGGAACAAATACTTGTAGGTCGTACAAATATATATTCCGTGCGGGAATCGAACCCGCGACATGCTGCGCAGCAGTCGATCGCTCAACCATTACTTATGAGAAATCAGCCTATTGGGCTAAAAGGGTTGGTAAAGGGTTTCACTTCAGGTACTATGACTGTCATTACCCTTTAATCGCCCCTTACGACAGGCACAAGGAATAGGATGCCGACATAATTCCAGTGTGCTATATCCAAATGCCTAAGATGGCAAATACCCAAGATTACATGCCTTTCTATTGCCATTCCTTTCCAGGCGCGACCTCCAAACATTAGCAGGCCTAAACTGGCTGAATGATGAAATAATAAATTTCTACATGAACCTACTCATGCAGCGGAGTGAGCAGCGAAAGGACCTACCCAAAGTGTATGCCACAAACACATTCTTCTATCCTAAACTTATGCAGAGCGGACAGGCGGGGCTTCGGCGGTGGACCAGGAAGGTAAGCGCTTAACCATATCTCTCTGTTAGTAGATTTAATCAGTTTTACAATGTGTGAATACATTTTGATTGGGCAATATAGAAATCCACAATGATCTGCTCTTCACCATAAGCACAGTGCAGTTATAAGATATTTTTATGTTATACTAACTGTTGCCTTGTGGCTCTGCTTGCGTGGTGTCGGGATCTGGATTTCCCAACTTCACAGTACAAAACTAACCTTCTAAATGATAGATGGCGACATCTAGTCACGTAATAGTCCGGGATCCCCGGTACATTGTTGTCACTTGATTACTATCAAGCTAATTTTTCGTGAGTAGCTTCATTTTCATGAGACGCCCAACATTTTCTTGTCGACAACTCTTGGTTGTGGTAGCTAACAGAGGTAGCAAGGGTGAAATATGCTGATTTTATGATTCAAAAAAAATTATTACTAACCGGGTGCTTTTTGGTATATCTGATGATAATTATCTAAATTATTCGAAAATGTATTTGTCCTACAAAATGTATGGTTTGATCAAAGATTCCTCCACCTCCAATATGTATGGATAACGAGGTCATAAAAAATGATTACTAACCAGCTGGTTTTTAAAACCACAAGGCCCATTTTGTCATCACTAACTGTAGGACAATAATTTTACATGATAGTTTAGTGTATTCTCTGCCCAAATGATACAATGTCCTACAAGAAAACAGGTATGTAACACGAGTCCGACAAAAATTGTAATTTTTTCGTTTTCCTACTTATAACTTACTAGCGACCCGAACCGGCTTCGCACGGGTGCATGTATTATACATATAAACATTCATCTTGAATCACTCTATCTATTAAAGAAAACCGCTTCAAAATCCGTTGCGTAGTTTTCAAGTTGTAAGCATACATAGGGACGGACAGACGACAGCGACTTTGTTTTATACTATGTAGTGATGCTACAGTGAAAACGTCTTTTTTTTAATTTAAATAAATTATTTTTCTTAAGTAGTACAAAAAAATAATATTCATCAGATTCATCTGATAAATTTTCAGTATCATCACTGTCATTTTCATCTATTTCATTTTCCTCGTCTTCTGTCTCTGTAATGACGTAAAAAATTAAGTATTATTTAACATAAAATGAATCCACTTCGTTTTATAGTGTGCAAAACTTTTTATATAGTACATTATACGGATTCCGCTATACAACGACATTCACCGTTATGTTTAATGGATAAAAAATATTTTATTAGAAATTTAGTATGTTAAAAATAATTTAAAAAAATGGATTGCCTGAAAAAGTCCTAAATTTCCAATAAAATAATTTTCATCCATTAAACATTGTATGGTGACTTCAGGTGGATGTGTTCGCGCACGACCTGATGGTGGTCCCAGTCCATTTGGGGGTCCACTGGTGCCTCAGCCTCGTGGACTTTAGAGAGAAGCGAGTGGCCTACCTGGACAGCATGGGCGGTCGCAACCCCGCCTGCCTCGAGGCTCTGATGCAGTACCTGCGGGACGAGCATCAGGACAAGAAGGGACAGCCCTTTGATGATAGCGGGTGGAAGACTGAGTGCCTAAGCAAGGTATATTGATATTCTTTTTTTAAATACCCCTCCACTATTTATAACTTATATCGCGAGGGCTATTAACAAACGTGAAATTCACGAACACAAATGACACCCAGACACATGAGTAAATAAACCGTACAGAGACAAAGCTTCTAAAGATCGAGCAAAATTTGTTACCTATTATGATAGGGTTTGCACAGAATGATTAAAATAAATACACAAAACGTTTGTCAGCTTTTTTATGAATGTAATGTTTTTACAAATTGCTTACTCTAAATAGTTTACGAGATAGGTATTACCTATTTCGTGCAACTTATTAAAAAAAACTTAAATCATTTATGAGTTTTAGTTTTATTTATTTATTTTTCTTTTATGTTTTTTTGGTGTACAATAAAGAATATCATTCATTCATTCATTCATTCATCAATACCAAAACGTGATCCCAAGGTCCCACAAGGCAGTCATATCAAATCAAAATATAATGTTTTTTATTTGAACAAATTCTTGCGAATGCTTTCAAATAGTCAAAGATCGCAAGAGAACAATTTAAAAAGAAAAATTAATTTATTGAATTATTTAGTTTTTAATCATATATGGATTATTAATGGTGACAGATTTACTTCTCTGCCCGCAGGACATCCCGCAGCAGATGAACGGCAGCGACTGCGGCATGTTCGCGTGCACGTTCGCAGAGTTCTCGGCGCGGGGCGCGGCCTACTCGTTCTCGCAGGCGCACATGCCCTACTTCCGCCGGAAGGCGGCTCTCGAGATCCTCACCGGCAAGCTGCTGCTGTAGGCCCACTTCCGGCGCCCAGAGCTATCTGGTGTATAAAAAGACTTATTGCGAAAGACCTGAATTCGCTAGAAGTTGCATTAGCTATATTTACCAAGGTAAGCCGCATAATGAATCATTAAATATTATTGGTGAGATAGGCACCACGGCCCATCAGGGATAGTGGGATAATCATCACGATTACGACCCTCAAATAGGTGCACTATATTGCGGATGTAATTTGATGGTTCCAGTTACCCCAGTGTTGGGGAGAAAAATCAAGATTACCTCTTTCCTTGACTTTTTGGTTCCATTTACTCGGGAATCTCCACTCTCCTTAGTGGATTGTAAAGTAATGTTATTAAACACAAAATCAAACAAAACTGACAGAGTACCCAGAGTAATAAGTTGCAGTAAAAGTCAATCAAAAATCCTACCTATAATTGCCAGAGTACCCATATCTTTATGTTGCAATAAAACTCGATCAAAAATCATCTTACCTTATAGGCTGTTTCACCAAAGACACCAAAACTACTTTGGAACAAACTGTTGAGAGTTTGAATTGCAACATAAAGGTAGATAAATTCAAATGTTGTGTCAAATCCTTCCTAGATTAGAAAACTTTGTTGAATACAGAAATCCCTGCTTACTCAGTGGCTGGTAAAGTAAAGGTAAGCTGTGAAAGCGAAAAAGCAAGTAATAAATCTAAGGCTACGGCATACTCTGGAATTTTAAAGGCGATATAGGATGTTTTAAACTTTGACATAATAATGTCGGTTCTGTAAGTCTGAAAGCAATGCGTGAAATTTGTTGTAAAAAGTAAAAGTTCTTTATTTCTTTGTTTTCCTTTTTATCACAATTGTATAAAAATATCTTGAACTCAACATATTTGAATTTTGAGCTTGCGCTAATTCAATTTTTCATTTGTGTTGCAATTTAACATCAATATGTCTAATGAATGCAAACGCCTGTTGTTTTGTATAGAGCAAATAGTAAGCTGCGCTTCACGCAGTGTGGTTTTTGACTGACAATCTCTCTTACTTACCGATATTGTGCAAGTCACATCGTGTAGTCAACTTTAATTAATATAATCCTGAAATTAGTAGCTCGGTTGTTTTCATTATTCCATCAGGTTATGGGCCGTCCCGTACCTGTGCTTTAGTGTAGTTATCAGTTTAAAATCAGTAGTTAAAACAGTGAAATTCTCGTTAAAATAGAACATAACCTCAAATTCCGCGGCTTATAATATTTGTGGCTAGGAGTTCTTTTTCAGCATAAATACTTAAAAATGGGAACAAACAATATGTTTTCCATTCCGAAGCTGACCGGACGAGATAATTATACAAGCTGGAAGTTTGCGATGGAAGCATATCTGCAACATGATGACTTGTGGGAATGCGTAATTGGTGAAAGCAAAGATGTCAAAAAGGATGTTAAAGCTAAGTCAAAAATCATATTATTAATTGATCCACAGTTATACGTCCATGTACAAAATGCAAAAACTTCCATGGAGGTGTGGGACAATTTAAAAACCGCATTTGAAGACTCTGGTCTACTCCGAAAAGTAGGATTATTAAGAGATTTAATTAACACAAATCTAGAATCAAGTGCAAGCGTAGAAGAATATATTAGCAAAATAATGACCTCTGCACATAAGCTAAGAGACATTGGATTTAAAGTTGATGATGAGTGGCTCGGAACGTTAATGTTGGCGGGATTGCCCGATCTATACAGACCAATGATTATGGGCATTGAGAGCTCGGGTATAATTATTAGTGCTGATCTGATCAAAACAAAACTTCTGCAAGAAGTGAAGTCCACAGATACAACTAATACCGCTTTTTATACAAACTCAAAAAGGTCAACGCCAAATAAAAACAGTAAGCCAAATAAAGACAGTAATACAAATAAAAGTGGGCCACGGTGTTATAACTGTAACAAATATGGACACTTAAGCAAGCAATGTTGGTTCAAAAATAAAAATAAAAAAGATGATAAAAATAATGGATTTGTAGCTGCTTTTTCAGCCACCACACTGAACGACGCCACCAGTTGGTATGTGGATTCCGGTGCCTCCGCCCACATGACCATGCACCGAGACTGGCTGGAGAATGAAAGTGCACCACCTGTTCAAAGCATCCGGATCGCAGATAATAAAATGTTACAAGTACAAAGCTGTGGTAATGTAACTATAAAAGTACTGAATGAAAATACCGGCGCCATTGACTGCATACAGGTGAGAAATGTACTATTTATTCCTAAACTTTCAACTAATTTGCTCTCAGTCAGCCAAATAGTAAAAAGTGGCTGTAAAGTGGAGTTCAGCCGAGATGGTTGTCAGATAAAAAATAAAAATGGACAACAGGTGGCTAATGCTAAGTTAATAAATGACACTTATAAGTTAAATACTTACCGGAGTGAAACAGCAATGGCAGCTACAACAGAAGATACAACCTATCTTTGGCACCAACGAATGGGTCATTTAAACCTAAATGATATACAAAAAATTGAAAAATATACTAATGGTGTGAAGTTGTCACCGCAGAAAGAAAACTATATTTGTACTTCTTGTCTGGAAGGCAAACAATCCAGACAACCGTTTAATCATGAAGGCTCCCGGGCAACAGGGTTGCTAGAGCTGATCCACACCGATCTTTGTGGACCTATGGAGACACAATCTCTGGGAGGTGCAAGGTACTTTCTTACATTTATAGACGACTTCTCACGTAAAGTTTTTGTATTTTTCCTGAAACAAAAATCCGAAGTTTTAGAAATATTTATAGAATTTAAAAATAGAGCAGAAAATGAACTAAATAAGAAAATAAAAGCAATCAGAAGTGATAATGGAAAGGAGTACATAAATAATAATTTTGAAAAATATATGAAACAATTTGGTATCAAACATCAAACAAGCAACCCATACACGCCACAACAAAATGGGTTGAGCGAAAGGATGAACCGCACACTTGTTGAGCGCGCAAAATGCATGTTATTTAATGCTAATTTACAGAAGCAGTACTGGGGAGAAGCTGTGGCTACTGCGGCCTACATTATTAACAGATCTCCAACGCGCTCACTTGGTGACATCACGCCTGAAGAAGTGTGGACTGGTAACAAACCAAATGTAGCTCACATGAGAGTATTCGGCTGCAAAGCAATGGTGCATATTCCAAAAGAGAAACGGCAAAAATTAGATCGGAAATCTCAAGAATTAATATTTGTTGGTTATAGTGAAAGCACAAAAGGCTACCGTTTTGCACACCCAAACAGCAGACAAATTGTTATGAGTAGAGATGTCGTTTTCTTAGAATCAACAGTGAGTCAAAATAAAATAACCAAAAATATGCATGCCGAAGAAAAACCTGAAAAACAAAATACACAAGTTACTAAATGTGATCTAGAAAAAATAAATATAGAAGATAAAAACAATTTTACTAAAGTAGAAGAAAATACTATACCTGAAACAGAAGAAAATACTGTACCTGAAACAGAAGAAGAAACACATGATTATGAATCTAGTTACTACGAAGATCCAGATGATGAAACATATTTACCTGAGAATGATCAGTCTACAAGTTCTCCCGAAGCTGAAATTGTAACTTCATACAATTTACGGCGAAGAAATATTTCTCCATGTAATAACAGTCCAGATCATACTTCATTTTTATCAATAAATGTAGAATCAGCGATGAGTCTTCTGGATAATGACCCACAAACTCACGTAGAAGCACTAAATAGTGACAATGCAACTTCATGGAAAAAAGCCATGGATGAAGAGTACCAGTCATTAATAGAAAACAATACATGGAATTTAGTGGATCTGCCTAAGGGAAAGAAAATAATACCATGTAAATGGGTATTTAAATCGAAAAGAGATGAAGCTGGTAATGTAATTCGTTATAAAGCTCGCTTAGTCATTAAAGGCTACAAACAAACCAAAGGAATTGACTATAACGAAGTGTACGCCCCGGTCGTCCGCTATTCATCAATAAGATATTTGATGGGACTGGCAGTTAAACATAAATTAAAAATACATCAAATGGATGCCATCACAGCATTTCTCCAGGGGGATGTGGATGAAGAATTATATATGTCTCCACCGCCATGTTATGAGACTGACTACAAAGTATGCCGCCTGAGCAAATCTTTATATGGGCTGAAACAGGCGAGCCGTCAATGGAATAAAAAGTTAAATACAATTTTGTTAGAAATTGGAATGTCACGATCGAAAATGGACCCCTGCGTTTATTACAGAATATTAAACAAAAATGATATACTATTCATTACAATTTATGTTGATGACATATTGTACTACTTTAATAATGAAGAAACAGCACTACTTGTCAAACAAAAATTAAGTAAAAAATTTAAAATGAAGGATATGGGTACTGCTAAACAATGTATTGGAATAAAAATAACACAAAAGGAAAGCTTCGATGAAATAACTCTTGATCAATCACAATACATAAAGAAAATCTTATATCGTTTCCAAATGCACGAATGCAGACCAGTACCTACGCCTTTTGAAGCAGGAACACAGCTAAAAAAACCTGTAAATGAAAATGAAATATTAAGAGATATACCATACCAGGAAGCAGTAGGAAGTCTGTTATATTTGTCGCAATGCACACGTCCAGATATTGCATATGCTGTAAATTCAGTAAGCCGATTTAATAATAAGCCCACAGCGCAGCACTGGATTGCTGTTAAGAGAATATTTCGATATTTAAATGGAACCATAAATATGAAACTTACATTCCGAAATCACAACAGCGGGATAACTGGTTACTGTGATGCAGACTGGGCAAGCGATGCAGAAGATCGAAGATCCTGCACTGGATACCTTTTTCTTTTTCAGGGTGGCTCAATTTCCTGGAACTCTAAAAAACAATCAACAATTGCCTTATCAAGCACCGAGGCAGAATATATGTCACTATCGACAGCTGCTCAAGAAGCTCTCTGGTTGAAACAACTTCAAAATGAGTTTTGGCCTGAACTTGCAAGTATACCTATAACTTTGTATTGCGATAATCAAAGTGCAATTAGCCTTTCAGGTAACGAAATGTATCAAGCTAGAAGCAAACATATTGATGTCCGCTACCATTTCATGCGAGAGAAGATTGCAGCAAACGAAGTATCTGTCAAATACATTAGCACCAAGAAAATGGTCGCCGACGCATTAACCAAGGGTCTACTCCGGCGGCAGCATGAAGATCTCATCCAGGCAATGGGTTTGCATCCAGGGGAGGATGTTGCAATTTAACATCAATATGTCTAATGAATGCAAACGCCTGTTGTTTTGTATAGAGCAAATAGTAAGCTGCGCTTCACGCAGTGTGGTTTTTGACTGACAATCTCTCTTACTTACCGATATTGTGCAAGTCACATCGTGTAGTCAACTTTAATTAATATAATCCTGAAATTAGTAGCTCGGTTGTTTTCATTATTCCATCAATTTGTATGGTTTATGGTTGTGTATGATTTGTATGGTTTAATGATGGTCATTGAATGAATGGTTTAGTTTATTTAGACTTTTTGAATAGTTTCGTTTTTCAGCTCATTCGCAATGTGCCCTAGACCCGTTTACGAGTTAACCTAGTTAGAAATTGAACTGTTTTCTGATTTGATGGTGTCTACCATGCATTTTCCGATGCCTCTCCCTTTAGTAATATAATAATTTATTATTGGGTCTCAATATATACTAAGCCTCATTGCTTGGCAAAATTAATATAAAACATATATGAGCACTATCATCCTTCATTAATTAATTTATCATCATTCATCTTGTCTAGAATTTACTTGACATTAGCCGAGTTCTGTTCCATACTGAGGTATATATTTCTAGTTGTATATAATGATCATCGCTTCGGTCACAGAATATGATATGTCTAAGACGATATGACCTTTAATTTACGATGTATGTATCTTAGATTGAAATTCCAAAATAAAGCTTGAGAGCAAATAATCTGGCGGAAGGCGTATTTCAATTGTCACTTAATAATAATGTCGCGTTTATATTTTAACACTTTATACACACATAGATACTTTTTCGAGGAGACTGTTCAAATGTGTATACTACAATTCAAATGAGGGGTTTAAAATCTGAAAAGCTATTTGATATCGTATCTTCTATACATTTATGATGGAAGACACACAACAAATTAACATAAAAAATGTGAAGCAAAAAAGTTAAAGCCGGCCATACATAAAATGGCCTCTCGCTATTGCTCTTAAGCTTTGTCCATTTTAGTTTAAGTTTAAAATATGCCACAGAAACACGGCTGTAAACAATCTCCTATAAGTTACGTAAAATATTAAATTATCGCCATGGCAAGAAGACAAGACCGGTTGAAGTAGTTTTAGTTCTAGTATTGTGTTGGAGTGACAGGTTGTATACGATGTGCGAGGAACAAAATGTGTAGATATAATGTCGATGTTCCAGTGATATGTGAAGAGAAACTTGAAGTGTGTGTGCTTATTTAATTTCTTTTTAGTTAAATGGACACTTCACCAATTTAAACGTTGCTACCAACGTTGGGCCAAAGTGTGGAGCCGGTGTAACAATATATTTATTTGCCAAGCGTACCAAGGTTTGCGCCAACTAGGGACTTGAGTCTATTCTAGCGTCGTCGTCATAAAGATAGTGTTATGTCCATCAAAACATTTTTATGATTTTTTTACTCAGTTTGTTCTCTATAAATCCGTTGTTAAATGGTGGGCACAGTTTTGTTAGCAATGGGTGCCGTAAAAATGGGAGGTATTTTCTAGTCTTCGTCTTCTGGCCATGGCATATCAGTCGTAGGTTAAGTGTCTCTCTGTATTATAAAAATGTATGTAAGTTAACCTAACTTAATTCATATTATTAATTATAGAGTATTTGTTTCGCCCCGTACGGGGCGCTTCCGAAGTTTTCTAAGTGATGGAATTAAGGAATAAATAAAAGAATTTCACATCGGCGTGTGTTTCTTTTCAAACATTGAAAAGTTAAGAATAAAGCTTTAATGTTTCACAAATAAATACATTTAAACAGATTGTTGTATCTTTAATACAACAGCAATTTTTGCCGGATATATGCTGAAAGTATTTTTGTCAAAAAACAAGTATCCTATACCTTAATTTGATTTAAGATTCAGCCTGTCTGTAGACAAATCATCGGAAGCCGGTGAAGGTTCTTATTCCATATTAAATAGAGCAACAGTCCTTTATCTTTATAGTTTAATTCAATAAAAATATAAAGAAACAAAACGTACAAAAAATCATGTCAAATCGACCCTCTTGTTTAGCGACAATATACATAGTGTGACAATCCGTTTAATAAACGCTGACTAGAAATAAAGCTTTTTAAAAATGCCATATGGATTGTTCATTCTATAAATGTTACGTGACAACGACTGCCAAGACAGTGTGAGGATATTTAAATGCCGGCTTAGTCGAGGTTGACGCGCAGAATCCGTAGCTTGGCTCCATCCAGTAAGGCAACTCCTGAATCGTTGGTCCCTCCGCAGTAGTGGTACGACGAGAACACAGTGATCAGACGCCCGCGCAGCTGACACTAATAAAGTTAGTTTTAATAGTTAGTTGTACTGGTTTATCCAATCCTAACGTAAAACGAGGTGGATGACCGGGACCTTGACTTTTTAAAGGCCGGTAGGCGCGTTTTTCACGCTTAATATGTGACCATCTATGGGGGAGGCCCATGTTCAGCAGTGGACGTCTGAGGCTGACATACAGAATAATTAATGTAACTAATTCGCGAGAAACGAAATATATATATTTTTCCCTTTTACACTTCTTGCGTTGTGATTTTTTTTTGCAAGAGAATCCAGTCGTAGATGCTCCAAATTCGGGTATGATGCGTGTCCGTTACATGCTGGTCGAAAGAGCCGTGCGATGAATTCGTATAATAAGTGCAAAGGGGCCAAGGCCAAGGGCAGTACCATGAACCCGCTGTGGTGCAGCTCGTGGGCCCGCAGCACGTGCGACAGCTGGTTGGCCGCGAGGAAGCGGTCCAGCGCGCTTTGGTCGAACACGTGGCCCGTCCCGCGCTTCGCGTTCGCCGCGAACCCCTCGTTCGCGTTCAGCTCCAGCTGCAGGCTCGCCGTCAGCTTGTTGGCTCTGCCCGCAATTATTTAAAGAAAGGAGAAGTAAATCGCATTTATCTGACAACGTTGGGGCCCAGAGCAGCCGGTACACTCATCAAAAGGCGCCTTCGAAGCCAGGCGATGAAGATCGCTGTGTCAATAGCGCCATTTTCGGTAAATTAATGTGGGCGCCAAAATTCGAGATGTTTTGGGTTTATTGAAATAGCCTGTAGCTGAAGCTTTCTGGAAGACGTTATATACCTTTTGGAATACATATTTAAGGATGTCGGCAACCTACAAAAGGCTTGACGTTGTGTGTGATGGTGGACCGACGACCTGGATAGCTGGATGCGGACGGGTCAGGACCGGTCTTCGTGGAAATCCTTGGGGGAGCCTGGGGGTCTACGCCCCATCAGAGGACGTTTTTTGGCTGAAATAATGATGACCTACTCACGTCTGCCAGAGTTATGGTCTACTGTTCATAGATATAAACACTATGCGCACTTGACAGGGTCGTTCCACAGAAGCTCCCAAGCGATGGAGCTCTGCTCAGCGGGCTTGGACAGGGGTACCGGCACCTTGTCAATGGCAGTTATCAGAGGACACACCCAAGGCGGGGGGATACCGCCATGACAACAGAATATCTGCAAATTAAAATCTTCACGATGTGGTTAGAGATTCATAATCAGGCAACTGTACTAGAACAAGACCGTTTTTAGGGCTTTGGAGTGCCAAGAGTTGACTTTGGATGATGGATTTTCGGTTCGATTCTGGCACGGACAATTGCTTGAAGTAGATATAATGATGTCTTATGTTTTCACGATCTTTGCAAATTGCAGGAATTGATTTGTTGACGGTTGTGATCGTCTGAAACGTTAAGAGTTATATACAAGAACAAGAAATACTGCAAAGTTTAAAGTAGGTAGAGTTTATGTTAACAAGAGATTAAAATATATGTTAAAGTGGATAGACGTAGCTATCTGTGAATCAATTGTCAATACAGTGGGATGACGGAAACCCGGCAAAAAAATATTTAATAATCTGTTCTGAACCGATGGTAAACAAGACTCACTTTGTCATCGACGACGGCCGCCAGAGGCAATGCATCGAAGACGTTGTTAATTGCATTCCACACCTTAATGCCCTCCGTCTCGCCGTACTTTGAGATACACTCGCTGAAAATGGCAATGTAAACAGTATTGATAAAGAAGGAACCCGAAAATTATTTAATTTTCATTGTGCATTATATGTAATATAATAAATATAAATATCATTGGACATTTCACACACCGCCATCTCGTCCCAAGCTAAGCAACTCAATGCTAGTGTTATGGTAACGAGATGGATGATAAACTACTTAAATACTTTTTTTTTTTTATAAATATTGAAGATAGAAAACACCCAGACCCGGAACAAATACTTGTAGGTCGTAAAAATATTTCTTCCGTGCGGGGATCGAACCCGCGACATGCTGCGCGGCTGTCGATCGCTCAACCACTGCGACAACCGAGTGTGTGTAGATTCAACAAATTTTTTTTAGCTGGAATACAACTATTCACAACACCATTAATTAGTAGAGATACTCCTGTGAAAATGTTTAAATATTATTAAACAAGAGTATTTACACTACTTCTATGCTAAGTCTATTAGAATAACTAAATACCAAACATCACAAGGTATTCTCAAACACAGTTCTAAATCGAACGTCTAGCGATTCGTTGGTAATGGAATCAGTTACGTTTAAATTTTACCAGACCATAAACTCACCTTGTAAGAATCGTCTACGTCTAACAAATTGAAGGAGTTTACTTGTAGAAGCTGAACATCTTCTGTATGTCCCTGGTCTCGTGGTTCCCGCGGATCATGTAGACGGCGGTGGGCCGCTGCAGCTTGGCAGCCAGCAGGTAGGCCATGAGTTCCGTGCCGTGCAGGCCACGGTCCACGTAATCGCCCAGGAACAGAATCCGCGCTGCTGCCAGCGCCGGCCCACTTGGCCATAGCGATGCCTCCATGCTCAGCAACGCCGCCAGATTTCCGTGAAGATCGCCTGCGAAACGGACTTAGATACTTCGACCTCCTTAATTCCTTCACTGGATATTGGGTCACTTGTACTCATAGCTAGCAGAGACAATTGCCGTGTATAGGCTCCATCTGGGACAAACCAACTGCTATATTATATTCTGAAGTAAAGAAAGCGGCTTCCTGAAGCGGAGCAAGATTAATATACGGCCGAGTTCTTATGCCTTTGCAAGCAATGGCAATTTAGAGGGTTCCCTTGTATGTCACACCGAATGAAAAGATGTCATTCGTTCATAATATGTAAGATACTCACCGATGACATAAACTGGAGACGTGAGCCTCAGCAATCGAGGTTCGCTGGTGCAAATTGGGCGCACGGCTTCTGCCAGCAAACACAGCATGGAGCCCATCGTGGCCTCCTCGGAAGGCAACGCCCATGACCAGGCAGCTTTTGGTATTACTGCGGTTCCAGATGGCCGTCTCTGCATGAGGTTTGTGAGGTTTTTGAAATAAGTCAGTAGTAATGACACATCCCATTCCCATATTATACTTGCACTACGGCATTACAAGTTATGAAAGGAACCAGTCAAAATTGTGCCTTTGGTTAAGTATAAATGCCTATACTTAAGCCAGAGTTTTAGATTCCATCGAAAAATTGCTTCGTAGAACTCTTGCGATACAAAAATACCTTGGACTGGATCTAGAATACATAGTGCCACCACCCCATCCCATCCCGAAGCTGGACAAAAGGAAATGGCAAAGTACACTTGATACGAAACATTGAGCCAACGTGGCACAGTAGGGTAATTACCCTCCATGTACGTGAAGGAGGCCCGACTCAGTAGAGGGTCATCTATGGGCTTAGTAGTAGTTAATCGGTTCTAGTTAGACGGGTATCATTGGAACTTCCAACTCACAGATGGCTTGGGCTCTATGGCAGTAGCGAAGTAACGGACGGCTGCGAGGGCCTCCACAGGCGTGGCGCTGGGACCAAGGACGTCCACGGAGTTGACCGTGCCGGCGATAAGGCGCGTCGACGATGGACTGATCGCGTCTTCTGCAGATTCATGGACATTATTGCAATTAACTAAAGGTGAATGTTCCAGGGTAGCCCGCGAAATTCAAATTTCTTACGTTTTTTGCGTTAGAATTATAATCATCAATACAACCCTCCAAGCTCATAAAGGTGCAAGAAAAACTTTTTGAAGCTCAAAGTCATTCTTGCACCTATAGGAGCTTGGAGGGTTGTATTGATGAGTTTGATGATTATAATTCTTTAAACATACGTCTTACAGCCGCGAATAACATTTTAATCAACATACAACCTGGCACTGACCTGCAATTGCAAAAAACGTACGAAAATTTGAATTTCGCGGGCTACCCTGGAACATTCACCTTATGGCGCTTCAATTAGTGTCAGAAACATATAAGACAGCCAATAAACGATTTCAAATGAAAGTGGTATTTTGCTCCTTCAGAGCCAAATGCGCCTATATCCTGGGCTGGCCACTGACCGTCGAACTGGTTGAGGCCGAGCATGTCGTAGGGAGGCCTGGCCCGCAGCCGCACGGTGTGCAGGGCTAGAGAGTAGTCCGGCCGGGCCAAGGCGCCGCAGCCCCGCCGCGCGCCGCTGGCCACAGCCGCGGCCCCCGACGTCGCGCGCGCCTCCTCGCCGGCGGCGGCGGTGGCTAGGGCGTCACAACATGCTATGTATGAGAGGCCTTTAACCAGCAGTGGACTAGCGGTCTGATGATGATGATGAAGATTACGGTGGATGAAACGCTGAACAAACTCGATTTAATTCGGTTTTCATATTAATGAAACTATGCCAAATTTAAAGTCTACCTGATTGCCCTGCCAGCTTTATGGTCGAAGGGGCAGGAACCATTTCCTTATCCCTCTGTCTGTAAAACAACATAAAACATTTGAAAGAATCTTTAAAGAGGCGAGAAACCTAAGTTATTATTGTACCTATTACTAGGGCGCAGTATTCGGCCCACCATACCGTGGTCCTAGAACGATTAATAAATTGATAATATGAAACTGTCCACGAAAAACAACAGCGAAACCTTAAATATAACTTTATTTATGTAAATTTTACCCCAAACTTTCATAAATCATCACGTTTAAAACTACCACCATCTTCTTTCCATGTGGTGATGATCACACGTGGTGGCGGTGATCACACGAATGTTCTCATTCACACCCATCCTTAATCTCTATTTGGGTCTCCCACAACCCTTATACAACCAGTTCGGAATGCAGCCCTACAGAGTAGAGCCGACAAGAAACGCTGTTGGCTCGCTGTCGGCGTCACTGTTCAAAATAATAGAATAGAATGAGCCAATCGCCTTATGAGGGATAATGTATATCACTACATAGTATAAAACAAAGTCGCATTTTTCTGTCCGTCCCTATGTATGCATAAATCTTTAAAACTACGCAACGGATTTAGAAGCGGTTTTTTTTAATAGATAGAGTAATTCAAGAGGAAGGTTTAGGCGCAAAGGGATGATCATCCAGCCAGACGAGGTGTGATGTCTGGCTAGGGGTCGCTGCGCCTAACCCCCCCAATAGTTGTAGTCGGGGAATTCTTAACTTGCGAATTGCTCTTGAAATTTCGCTATCGCGGTGTAGGACTTTTTGGTAATTCTCGCATTTGTAGGCGATATTTCTTGATGCAATTAGTTCAGATTTTTCGGGTAAACTGTGTAAAGTATGTAGCATGTGGTCGCTACAAAGGTTTATAGGTATAATATAATTGCACCCGTGCGAAGCCGGGGCGGGTCGCTAGTTTATTATAAAATATAAGGTTCTTTCCACAGAAGTTCTGAAGACTAATTAAGATAATCGAAGGACGGGGTTATTTGCCTACGGCATTCTGCATGTGGAGATCCTATCCCAGTCCTGCAGCTCCACTCTAAAGGTCGGTTCACATCTGACGGAAAATGCGTCGCTTAACGCCAAAACAGACAAATGTATGATAAAACATTCAACATTTCACACCTAACAGATGATGCGTTAGTGCGTCGAGCGTACAGCGTCTGTTCCGTTTCCGTCAGTCGACGTAAGAGCGGGAAATTTCGTATCATTTTTTTATGAGACATTTCATAATCATAAGGATGAGCTCAAAAGATAAATAAATTAAGAAATTTTGTTAGTACTCTCTTAAAGTTGCGTATATACAATGAAATTGGCCACTTGATATTCTTTTAGTATTTAACAGATGCACCCAATGTCGACGTTTCCTTTTTCGATGTTGTTCAAGTCTCCCAAATTGCTATTATTTCGATGGGCATCATTTTAAAATTCAATATCACACAACACAACCGCTCTGTAGATGCTGAACGCAACTGACTAAACGCGTAATGTGAAAGGTCTAATTTGACCGAATAGACGCGACCGATGATACGCTAGACGCACCGACCCTAAGCGGTGGCTATCCGAAATGTCCTACCTCTCATAGACAATCTATGCAATTCTGATAACTTTTATTTGGCCTCGGCCCACGGTTTGTGTGAAGGTAATAATTATGTTAGAAATTCATACTGTAAGTCCAAAACGTAAGACAGTATGCTCTTGGGTGAGCGCAGCAGCGAACTAGTACCACGGAGCCGCAACTCGCCTACTCCTCTCAAAAACTCCGCCAAAGGAAGCTGGGAATTGGGCTGCAAGCCAAGTTGTCTGTGGACCAAATGCACTTTACTTAAAACATACCTCGGCCGTTATATAAAATGCCTCACTGCCGAGTTGGACTTCCTCTAAGTTCATGGATGCTTTTATTTTCTAGCCAGAAAAAAATATTTATCTCAAGCATTCCATCTTTTGATCCTACATTTTCTGCCTCTTGCGCCTCTTTAGTAGCCCATCCCCAGGATGGCGAAATTGAGCATTCTAAGACCACGCGACCGTTAATAATATAGAAATAGTGTAATTTAATTGTAGCGCATTCCGGACTTTTGTTGATTCTATAAAAATAAATTGATACATGACATCTATAATGTATATCAAGCCGTTTGTCCGCGACGATTTCCCACACACATTTCAACTAATATTTAAAGTGTCAATGTAGACTGACCATGCGCTAACAGCAAGTACCTGAGGCACACGTCAGCGTCTCTGGCAACACTTAAAGCGTCGACTGGCAACTGGCGCGCCGCTCTAGCAGCTGCCACCAGCTCCTTGAATTCCAGATACTCCAGCTTCAGATCACGATTGCTGTCGAAATACCTGAATACCATTCGAACGGTTGGAGTGCTACAATTATAGGAGAGTTGAGATGCAGAGGTAATGGCGCAGTAAAAGAAAATTCATAGCTCTGGTTTATACGGGCATAGGATAGAGTTCGCAGTAGAAACTTGGGATTTCAACGTGGAGCTACTTTTACTCTATCGCAAGCGGCCTTTCTTTACGGTGGGGAAAATGGGCGATGGATGAGTTATTTGGGACTTCACTCAAAACGTCACCACTACATAGGTACTAAAACCCCCAATGTGCTGTTTACTACGTCACGGGCTGAGAGTTAACCTTAGCATAGATATATGTAATAATACTAAAGACCTTAGCATGCTCCTCGAACTGTTGTGGCGCACAGAGTCCTATAGATATAAGTTACGCGTGAGGTGAGCAGGTTATTCGTAGGGACCCGTTGGTGACTGAATAATTTTCTCATTCAACAAACAATCTAATTCTAATGTTCCAGATGCTAATAAAGCTTTTCATTTTCGTAACTACAGACTATTACATCAAAATAAATCGATATCTTGCCTGTATATGTATCTGCACCTGATTTCTGCGGCTACGCCACTGTGTTGCGTGCTAGGCTCCAAAGCTGCCGACCACAACATCATCTCTAGGAACGACAGGCCTCCTCGCCCTGTGATATCTGCGGCTCTGAATTTAAAAAATACAAGCTGACCTGCCGGTCAGCTTGTATTTTCAGTTACTGCTTCTCAGATACCTCTGAGAAGCAGTAACTTATTCTGAATATTATGTAAATTTGCGGTTAAGAAATAATAAAAAAACCTCGTACTTATTTAAAGATGCCAATGTATACGAAATATATTATACTACTATGTAATATATTTACAGGGTGTCGCGGAGGAACGCCGCTGATTTTACAGTATTTTACGAGGACAGCTTGCTCTATGAAGCAGTTCTGTTTCATCTGTGCAAATGTTTTTTATTGATGTAAGTATAAGTGACATTCGACGTTTTTCTGGAGCATATGTTTATTACAAAAATTGGGTTCCGGTGAAAACCAACTAGCTGTTGCTCGATATCGTGTTCTACTGTGCTCATCTTTTGAGTTACATAACTCAAAAGATGAGCACAGTAGAACACGATATCGATAAGAGTCATATGACTCTTTCGTCACCAGCTACTGACTAAATTGTTGCTTTGTTTTACATAAGCTAGTCTGCACACAGTATCTATAGGTAGTTGTAGGAGTGAGTTGTGTGTGAAAGGTGTGAATGTAGGTATGACGACTGATAGGTGTGTGTGGAGACTACCACCTAGTGTGGGGCCGTAAGATGATAAGTGTTTATAAATATGACGATTTATATGATGAGTTTTGTGATTAAACCTACGTAAATCAAGTTCCTTTTGAGTTTGAGTTTATATTATGAGTACTATCGATATTTTCGTTAAGGCTCTATGGCCTTTGTTATACAAACTGTATATATGTCGACATAGTATAATAAGGAACCTGTAGTGTACCTACAAGTTGCGGTCATATTTATACCTGAAGAGGCTACTGCATTGAGCCCTTTGCCAGCCGACGTCGATCATGAACTGGGAGAACACATTTTGACTCATGAACAGCGCTGGGAACACCATCAATATGAACTCCCGGTACATTTGGATCTGGTCTGGAAATAATGATCAAGCGGAGTTAGAGTTAGTTAAGTCAGTCGGCTACCACTGACTACGAAGCCGAACGTCCACCGCCAGGTAAAATAAGTTAGTTTAGTTTAGCTTGCATAGTTGAGCCAGTTTTTCATACATGTTACTTCATCGTCGGTAGACGGCGGACCACATGCATAAAAACTGGCTCAACTATGCAAGCTAAAATAATTTATTTTAGCTGGCGGTAGACGTTCGGCTATAAAATAGTATTTACACGCAGCGACTGACATTTGGTTTCTGACTTGGAGCTAGTTGTACCACCGCTGAATAATTGTTTTGTCTGGTCGACCCAGCTGCTACATAAACGCGTGACCAATTAAAATAACACGTGTTTTTACAAAGTTATACATTGTGTATCCGCAGTTAGCCGACAAAAAATTATAGAGCCAATAAAAAACAGTTCTGTTTTTAAAATGGATGTCGATCTTGAAGTATGAGAGAACAATCGACATGTTGGTGAATGATAACCCTGTAATTTTTTTAAGAAATCCTTTCAAATTGTTCTTTATAATGGCATTAATCTGTGCCGATACCGGTGTCGACTGGCGGCGGCGTGTCATAAAAATCGGTGGGATCCTAGTAGGCTGATTCTATTTCCTCCAACGTATAGTATTTATCGACAGTTTCTTCAAGTGATGACAAAATACGTTAGCTCGATACCTTCTTTAAAGTAATTAGCAGCATGAAGCAGCTGGTAGTTCGGCGATGCCATAGCTACCGCTCCACCAGCGACGTCACATCCAACTACCACGTTATCTTCGCATATTTCTATTAGAGAACCCATTTCTATATCCTGGCAAAGAAATAACCATGAGAGAAGAGACCTGAATATCTTATTATTGCCAACGCCATACCATTTGTTTATATTATAGATGCTAACAAACATTTTGACCTAAAATATATCTTGCAACAGCCAATGTTTGGATCTCTTTGGCGGAGAAAGTAGGTTTGCCTTTGGTTGATGGAATGCGGGAACTTTCCCCACCAGGATTTTTGGTTTAGTATGTTTTTAAGCTAATAAACCTACATCTTGCGAGATTACAAATTAGCTACGAATTAAGGATTGTACCATACTACTTTGAATACGACGCGGCGTACGCTGCCCGAGTACCTACATAAAGCAGTTCGTTACTGTCTATTCGGTCTTCTCTGATCATATACCTACTTATTTGAATCTCATAATATCTTACATCATCATCATTATTTCTGAACTTTGATATCTCTGCCTAGGTATTTGACATAAAAACTATGAATTTACTAAAGTGTTATTGCTGTCGATATCCTTGGCATGTTCCCCGTTCCCAGCAGCCATCAGGGCGAACAGCGCTACTTCGGGGCTCCGTAAGCTACAGTGGGCTCGCTGCCGCTCCAGTTCCACCACAGAGTACCATTGCAGGCGACTCCTTACACCCTGTATGGAGTTAGGACCGACTAGTTTTTGCTAATAATGATAATATCTGCGGTCACCGTATCGTGTTATCAGTAATAGCAAAATAGTAAATAGTTTCTCCCCCGTTAGACTCAGAGTTTGGGGCTCCATAAATCGAGGTGGGCCAAGGTCGCGGAGCATGTTCCGCCATTGGCGAGTCCAACCCGCGGCCCTGATGCGGGCAGTCCAGGGGCCTACTCTTGAATCCAATAACAATTTTAATCCAATGCCAATTCCGATCCAATTCATAACCAATCCTGTGAAATTACCGTAGGTACTCTTGAAAACAATAGTGACAACATTGGATTGAAATCGGAATTAATTGCTCTTGTATAGGCTAGCGAATGTGTCATTACATTACACATGAAATTAGCGTTTGAGAAATGCCCACGTTAGTCGAAAACCGGTACAGGAATAATAATTACTTTATCTAATGAACTAGTGGCTCGCCCCGGCTTCGCCCGTGCAAAGCGGGGGTGGGCTATACATATAAACATTCCTCTTGAATCACTCTATCTATTAAAAAAAACCGCTTCAAAATCCGTTTCGTAGTTTTAAAGATTTAAGCATACATAGGGACGGACGGAAAACATCGACTTTGTTTTATACTATGTAGTGATAATGGATTGAATCCAATAGTGATTAGTTCATCCAATATCCACGCAATAGTGAAACAATTTAACGCGCTAGCGACGCGTTCAAGTGTACGAAACGTCACAATTCCAATCCCGATCAATCGGAATCGCGTTCGAGAGTAAGGCCCCAGGAATGCCGTCGGATTTTTTTTTCTACATCTCACCTCTACCAAAGTTAAGCAGAGCTTTAATTAGCTAAATCCTTTCATACCAGTTCTCGCATGTATTCTTCTCGCACTTTCATTCTGCGTACTGGTTCTTTCTGTCATTCATCATCTCTCTTACCTACAGGTGGGAGACCCGGTCCCTAGTGATTACTATTTTAAAACTAACTACCTACCTATCTATTTTATTACTTTACTACTATTCTGCCATATATAACTATAATATGGTGCCATAATTTGCTAAAGAAAACCACAAGGAAAGGGAATCGTGGCAAATCTGATCTAGGGCCAATCCATTTGGCCAGTGTGTAATTAAGGCTGGGCTAAGGCTGAGATAATTAATGATATGTAAGGTTTCTTGATACTAACTGACTTCATCTTTCTTAGTCCTCTTTTTGATTTCGGCCTTGATGACCAACTTATAGACGACATGGTAGACACATTGCAGTGGGTGATGTGGAAGCCAAACCTTGCACACGCGGAGGGGCTGGCACCCAGTGCCGCTGGCGTCCATACCGAATAGCTAGAACCAGACTGTTACGGTACCGTTCCATGACTATTATTAAATTAAGTCTACCTAAGTTATGTCATAGCCATAGCCCACAGGATTGCCAAACTTAAGTGGCAGAGGGCAGGGCACATAGCACGCAGGACCGACGCCCGATGGGGGAGAAATGTCCTGGAGTGGCGACCGCGTTCCGGAAAGCGCAGTGCTGGTAGGCCTCCCACACGGTGTGGACCAATGACCTGGTCAAGGTCGCGGGAAAACGATGGATGCGGGCGGCCCAGGACCGGCCTTTGTGGAAATCCTTGGGTGAGGCCTATGTCCAGTAGTTGACGTCTTTTGGCTGAAATGATGATGATGATGAAGTTATGTCAAGCTACAAGCAAGATTTAATGGTGTTACTGAAGAAACGCTTCCTCACCCACTGGCGCAAATGTAAAATTGCCTCGAAAAGTGTACCTAATGAATCAGATAATAAAGTTAACATCTATTTTACCAGCCTGTGCGTAGGGCGAATAGAATGGCTGCTACCTGCACCGAAAATCAGGATCTTTGTTTACGAAGACCTTACCGAGGACGCGGCGCCTTTTTATGTAGATGCGAACGTCCGAGGTTCCAATAACAGTTCCAAAATTTAGCCCTGACCCGACTGACTACGATGGTATTCATAGGTGTACTAATATCACGGCCAACTACGACCTGGCAAAATATTTAACTTTTCAGTCATCATAACAGAAACCTACAGGACTTAGCAATGTACCTCAAAATGCATGTTGTTAGCAGTCTGCTTCCAGCAGTTCTTCTCGCATTTGGTAGAAGGGAGCCATAGCTCGCCACTGGCCTCCTTGGTTAGCAGATAACAACGCTCCGAAGGGCAGTAAACTAGTACTGACACCACATCACAGAGTTCCCTGTATCGCTTAAACATACTGTCGATGTTCTTTTGGGTGTAATGGAAACACTTATATGTGCCTGCGCGATTTTGTCAGTAAATCCTTGATTAGACGATGTACATCGTTACAAATAAACTAGTAAATTTATTTGTCCATGTAGTTTATGACTTTCTTATTTCATAACTTCGGGCTAGGTGATTTCCTGAGACCTTGTGGCGTGACAATAAGATACCTGAGCTTCGTATTTCTCGTAGCAGCAAGAACATTTTATTTCAGAATTTCATTTCATTACTTAATGTTATTTATGAGTTTTATGACTGAATAACACTGAATAACTAGACATGTACTACTATACATTTGTAATTTCATAAACACACGGTAATTTTATTTGTAACTAACTCGATGCCTTATCATATTATAATTATGTTCAAAATAAAAGGAAATTATTGATAAAAGAATATGTAAACAGAACCATTGAAATTATTGGCTATGAGAAAAACGGTAATAAATAATTATTTAAACACTCTTTGGTTCATAAAAGTCCTTTTAGTCAATTACATTATTTTTCAATTCTTGTTTGAATGGCTTTACATTATTTTTGATTCGGAGGAAAAAGGTATTCCGTCAGATGTTGTTTTACATCTGGCAAGATACTCAAACAAAGACAAATTAATTGATAGTTTGTCAAAGAGTAAAATACATAATATACTTTTTTTTCTTTTACTTTTTGTAGTTTGTCTTCGAATATTCAGTCAGGAAAGATTACCAGAATTATTTTTTTAATGTAGTAACATATTTGTCATGAGAAGAACCATTACGTTACGTTTCAGCCCATGCATGACCCACTACTGAGTCGGGCCTCCTCCAATTACAGGGAGGGAAATTGACAAGACGGGTTGGCATAGGGTTTGTATCAATCTCTTCCGGCTAGCTGATCTGCCTCTTCCATTCCCTTCGTCGCCTCTTACGACACCCTCGGGATAGTATGGGTTAGTGACATTGTGTAAAAAAAAGAATTGCCGTCATAGGAACGATATTTCACTACTCATTTTTAAATTACCACATCTTTCAGTCATTTTTAACTTGGGGTCTCACTAGATGGCACTGTTTGTTTATATTCTTCTTGGCCGATAGTACCTGACCTACTAACCGTTCACAGTAAAGCCGAATTAATAAAATAAGTTAGTTTAGTTTGTATTTGAGCCAGTTAAGTTAGTTAGTTCACCGGCGGACGCACACGTATGACGGCGGACGCACTCCCATCTTTTATTGCTTGTGTAATGTGTGGGTCAAAGAAGAATCTGACTCCAAATGAAATCAACTTTACAGAAGGAGTTAGGACAGAGGCAGAAAAATAAATGCAAAAAAATTTACAAGACAACAGTAAAGAGAAAAAACCAAAAGTGACAGTAAAAAAAATTTGGTGGCCAATTTGCACGACGGCGGTATATATATATATATATATATATATATAGGCACTGCGACCCCTAGCCAGAAATCCCACCTCGTCTGTCTGGATGATCATCCCTTTGCGCCTAAATACCCAATGTTTTACATGTCTAGTGCAATAAAGTATTTCACACCTATTACACCCACCGCATCTCGTCACAGTTACAAGTATTTTAAAACGTTATTTTTGGACTACTAGATATTTTCTAGTATTCTAGATAAGTTGCGCAGGGGGCCAGGAGGGAGGTTTTAGTTGGTAGGTACCTATAATTAATCATGTGCCCACTCTTTCAAACTCTCCATGCACAAAGCTCTCATACTACTCCCGCACCAAATAAATAAACCAACATGTCCACTTAGTTTATCGATTTACGCGTTTTATTTTATATAATATTGTAAACATCTTGAAAATTATTTTAAAAGTTTCAATTTCATTCGTACTATTGATCTAAAGGTTATGTTAGGCAGTTTAGACAAAAGTATAGATTTGTACATACATACACTTACTTTGTGACGTAGCGATCACGCCACTTTCTTCATAGCTGTTGCGAGATTGTGATTGGTAGAGACCAAATGTTCCCCACCTCCAAACAAAAATACGCAACATTCAACATGTCTAGTGCTGTACACAGCATCGATTAGTAACCAACCAGCAATTAGAATTTCAATGATTTAAATCAGCTATTAGTTGAAATATATTTACATTAAAACCTTTAAATTATGAAAACAATTAAGCTTTAGTTTTTGTTTTAAATACAAGTGCTACTTTAGTAAACAAGGGCTCAAAGTATGAATACACGATACCACTCGGTTTGATCTAATCGAGTGACAGATCTGAAGTGTCAAACTGTTCTAGTGCAGTGCATCACTTGGTAATGTTCGGGTTTGCTCGACGTTGCGAATACCACTGGTGTTTACTTCACAATTATTTGAAAAATTAGTGATAATTTACAAGTGATCTGAAAGCAGTGATTACACTAGGACACCAGGTAAGTGGCAAGAATTTGTGTACATTATTTCAAGAAATCCACAATGAACACGTAAAACGTCGAATTCATAACCTAAAAGATTTTTTTAAGCGGAATTTCTTTTTAATCATTTCTACACTTTCTAAATAAGTAAGCGTGTGAAATGTTATAATACGTAACTATAACCACTAAACTATCCAATTAAAATAAATATTGCGTAGATTACCCTTCTAATTTTGTAAAATACGGGGGTACGTAAATGTATTTAATACTGTTACCTACATTGCTAATTGGTATAGTGTGACGTTCTAATAAAATCGTAATACCGGGCATTTCTATGAGAAATTAATAATATAAAAATACCGCAAGCTAAAACAATTTGATTCGTCTTTAGTCACCAATTTCCATAAAACTGAAAATTATGTTAATATGATTTATTTACTCATTTTTTTACTGGATTGTGAGATAGATAGTATTCAAGTAAATAAAATAGAAATAATAAATAATTGAATTTGCTGTTGAGGTGATAAATATTTAAAATAATTTATTTAATCTTTTAGTAATTTTAACTGCATTGTGGAATTATGTACTTCTGAATGGTTAGTGAAAAGATAAGTGTTCTTAGTCGTTTACCTGTAGGTCATAAACATTTATAGGAATAAGGCACAGTTTTGTGATATAAAAATTATATACCATCTAATGTTCAGTAGATTATGCAGACTTTTTATGATAAATACCTTAATCTGATTTATTATATTTTTAAACCCACTAATATGTTACTCTATCCCTAGTCATATATTTTTTGTTTTTATTTTTTACTTATCATTCTTAAAAATGCAAAACAATTTTATTAACATTTACATAGGCCCTATAAGAACACTGGGTCATATGCTTTGTTGGTCTACCTTACGGGTAGAATGTTTGGATTCAGAAAAATGAATTCCCAATTCATCCCAACCATTCCAGGTGGCTTCACATGCTACTTGAGCAACTAGGTGGTGGAATACTTTATAGTATACTAGCGACCCGCCCTGGATTCGCACGGGAGCAATATTAACATATAAACCTTCCTCTTGAATCACTCTATCTATTAAAAAAAACCGCTTCAAAATCCGTTGCGTAGTTTTGAAGATTTAAGCATACATAGGGACGGACAGACAACAGCAACTTTGTTTTATATTATGTAGTGATAACCAAGTACCTCCTTGAGCCTCAGGTTAAGGAACCCACATAATTAAGTGGGTAGGTGAAATTAGATATGTATTTTATTTTTGACATCATAGGATCTATAAAATATTAATTGAGATTGTAGGCCAATTTTATTGCACTTCCTGAAAATATGTAAATTATAAAATATATAATATAATGTAAAAAGATTAATAAAGTTTAGATACAAATACTAAAAAAAGATTATTTGAAATAGTTTAAGTTCTGTATTAGAAGATGCATGCTTAATCATAAGGTGACCACTGAATGTATAAACTTAAATATTATCTCAGTGAGTGAACTGTAATTGGTCTTTTGAGAAATAAATATTCTTATAATTTAAATAATATTTGTTATTATATATTAGCAAATAAATCTTATAGGTATTCTGGACTCTTTAAAATATTTATTTGCTAATTTTAGAATCTTCTAGAGGCTTCTTATCTTTAGCCCAATTTAAGAATACACTTGTCTTTTTTAAGCTGCTTTTATGTGGAAACTTATTGTGCTCTATTTAAAAAAATAATTACTTAAAGTATCTCTATTTTACACAAATTCTCACTTGCCTGATTAGAATCGAACTGAAGACCCTTGTTCCAAATGCAGGACATCCAACTGTTGGTCTAGAACAGTATGTTCATTTATATACATAAACTAGCGACCCGCCCCGGCTTCGCACGGGTGCAATATTGACATATAGGATAAACCTTCCTCTTGAATCACTCTATCTATTAAAAAACCCGCTTCAAAATCCATTGCGTAGTTTTGAAGATTTAAGCATACATAGGGACGGACAGACGATAGCGACTTTGTTTTATACTATGTAGTGATATGCGGTAAACTGTTATCACATTATCCTCAAATGCAATTACATATTCTGTTGTGCCCCAACTATACAAATGCCATTGAATTAGCAAAAAACTAGTTCTTTAAAAAGCTTTTCCTGCTCTCCTCGCCTCTTCGCTGGCAAGGCCGTGGACTTTGCCCTTCCCGTCGATCAATTACGCTCCCCTTCTGCGGGTTGTTCTCATAGAGACGAGACACGTGCCCCCTGGATCACTGGCCGATTAAACGACACTACTGAACAGTTAAACTGCAGTACCCAACTGCGGTAGAAGTTGAAGGCTACAATTACAAATCGCGGAAGTAAAGTACTGAACTGTTCAATTTAATTCAACCTTACATAGATCACGTAAGATAGTCTTAAAAGATAGCGGATTATGGATTGACTTGACCTATTATTGGGTTTTATCTGTTGTGATAACATGCGTGTTTTGGCTTCACTCTTTCGGAATCTGTCATTACATAGTTGTGCATATGACTGTCGTGCATTATCCATCCAGGATTAAGAATACACAGTGTACCACCGCATTCCATCTTAAGGGTGTCGTAAGAGCCGACAAAGGGAAATTATAAGGCCGAAACCCTATCCGACCGTCTGGCCATCGTGGCATAGTAGGCTAATTACCCTCCAGGTGGTTGGAGGAGGCCCGCCTCAGTAGTGGGTCATTTAAGGGCTGTAAATAAGTAAATATGTATGTAAATGTAAATAGAGACGTATTGTGAAACAATGTTAAACTTGACATCATACCCTACCCCGTCTCGCATTGTGTTTTTTGAGCATAAAGCTACAAATGTTGTCTACAAACGATGTTAAAACGACAAAGACTGACGGAAATGACACAGCTGTTACAAACTTACAAAGTTGTCCTTCTGGTGGTTACTTTATCGCAACTTAATTTTTATTAGGCACGACCGAAGAAAACTGCGCAATACTAAGATGGGAATTGGACCTTTGTACATGTATGTTTCTTTTTTATTAACAATAATAGTTGCTGCTAATCGTGCCGGAGTATGTCGAAACTGCGCAATATATTAATAGTAAAAAATACGATAGTGTTTATGTTTCTTCAACCTGCAGGATATTTCTTATACTCTTATCAGGACTTACGGAAATACTATTTTGCTAATAATACTAGGGTCACCAGAGTTTCAAGTGTCAGGCGAAGCATATTGGCAGCTGTAGGAATTCCCCTTCCTTCTGCTACTCTCATGCTCTCACATTTAACAGGATGACTGGTAAGTGAGCAAACGTCCATAGGCCACTTACCATCACGTCGAATGTGCAGTGAGCTTGAGCGGCAGCTTAATGAAAAAAAAAAGAATTAAAAGAAACTAGTTCCCACGCATTCTTCAAACTTCGTCACTTAATCTATACATTTTTTTTTAATTTTTTTTTGTCTGTTTTGTTTAATCTCTGAAAAGGCTGGACCGATTTGACAGGGCTTTCACTGGCAGATAGCTGATGTAACAAGGAGTGGTATTCCACATTGTGAAATACCACGCGGACGAAGACGCGGATAACAGCTACTTAAATAATATGAGATAATACGGTGTCTTATCGTCCTCCATTTAAAGTCCAAATGTCTCGTGTGACTGACCCACAATAAAGTGTAGATAAATCCGAGCAGACGAGTCAGTGGCATCAACATAAACATTTTTATTGATGTCGTGTCTCTCGTACAAAGTACAATGAACAGCGCAAGATTAGAGCTGCGAGGATATCGCTATTATTGGCTATAGGTTAGGCTTATATCTTGTAACGTGACAAGTTATGGTCTATTCTCTTTCAAGATACGATCAATATTATAAATGCACTTGAACACCTCCCATGAAGCGTTTACAGGATATTAACCCACTGATGTGTCGGGCCTCCACCATGTAGTTGAAGGGCAATTAGCCTAGTAGGCTAACTACTGTGCCATGCTGGCCAGACGGGTTGGTACAGGGTTTCGTATCAGGCTTTTCTTCTTTTGTGGATAGGTTTTCGGACCCGGCGCTTTTGTCGATTATTGGGTCTTTTTGGCGGCGATTGGTGTTGTAAGTTTGGCTAGCGCAGCTTAGGCGTTTCGTATATTGCATGGTGGGCAACATTAGCAATGCTGTTTATTACATCTGAATAGATCTTTACCATAATCAGTAGTCGGCTCACTCCAACATCACTCCGTCTATGTAGATTATATTAACCTTTTTAAAATGAGGTCTTGAAGTTTTTTAATCCGGAACCTGATCTTGCAACAGGTGATCAACAGACCGGTCACAAGTTCGCATGACTTGAGTGAATAAAGTACTTGACACATACATAATTTGTGAACTGAGCTTTACGCTCACATTATGGACTATACTCGCCAAATCCGGCGTCAGACAGTGACATGATTTTGTGAGAATAAATGTATACACTCCTTAAATCGTTCGAATATAACAAATACATATAACACATCACAGTATAGTTCACACACGTGTGGTTTTACGTAAATAATGGGACATAGTCCGAATTAGGTCATCCGCAATCCCGGGGGGGATATTATAGCCGAGTATCCGATTTTCAATTAATCATGAGTTTATCTGGTCCCTTCAGACGAGCCGGTTCGATAGACAGCTGACCTTCGCGTATCGCCGTCAAGAGTCGTGTGCGATGTTTTTGTATGTTTGTGTGGTTTGCTATATGATGGCGGAAGTCTGGCTGGGACCGACGCGTGTCCAAAGTTCTATTTACGACGGACATTGAAGGAAACGATGATAAGCAATAAGTACGATATTTTTGTGAATACATTAGACACAAACGTGTATTAAGTGGATATAACCGCATATACATACCTATGTTCACACATTGTTAGCGTTTGGAAACTAAACAAAGTGGCGTTTGAAATATATGATAGTTATCGTTCCTCATTACTTTTTCACTTAGAGTTTTTCATTTAAAGACTAGTTATGGAAATTAGAAATATTCTGAACAGTAATAATGAAGTAGGATCATTCGTATAAAAACTTGTATCTAGCCAATTCAGCAAAACCTAATTACATTGAGAAATTGTTGTGGGGGAAAATTCGCGTATACATACTGTTACATAAAAGTTTTTGTCCCTCCGGGGGGAAGGTCAAAGACTCCCATGTAATGTGGGATAAAACACAATAAAAGTCGGAAGAACTATAATAGACCCAATTTATTTCTTGAGACCTGCTACTTTTGGATTACAATATTATTGTATGGCAATAAAGGTCAGCCTCCTTTGTTCCACAATGACAAGCCTTTGTTTATTAAATTTAATTTACACTAATACACTCTTAAGGAGTCGATGACACCATTTTCTTAAGGGTATTGCTTAGCCCTATGTGGGTCCCCGCTACGGGTCCCAGACCTTACCACTACCTACGGGTCGAACCAGCCAGCTAATGCCTCAATCGGTAGATGCTAGGGGCGTGGGGGTTGGGATAAACCAGTGCTGTGCTCAGTCAATTAAAATTTATAGTTAAGGAAAATTATTTCAAATCTTAACCCGATCAAAGAAAAAACTTCAACCTTCCAATTTAAAATTCACAAATAATAAGTAGGGGCGCCAGGGACTATAAGAGTCCCGGATCCCTGGGCCGACGACGAGGGTACAAGTCTTCAAGTCATCCAGAGAAGGGTCGGTCCCGGGGTCCTTGAGTTATATTTAGAGAAAGTCCGGCCTCCCAGTGTGAGAGCCGGGCTTGTAATTAGATGGTCCTTATCGAACCGTAGAATATCCTGGGTCCCAGAGGAACCCGTGGGAGACAAAATACCTTGTCTCTAAGTTAAATAAGTTCGTACAAGTGGATAAGCACTTCAATCAAATAAAAGATGAAGTATTAAAAATTAGGGTTAAAGAAAACTGAGGTATAAAAAAAAACCGTCCCGCCTTAGCCAGATGGCTAGGCGGACTCCGCCACAGCACGGTCAGCTCCGCAGACGGCCGGGGCTGGTCTCGAGGGACGGGTCTCGCGTCCAGGCTCCAAAGGCGCCTCTGGATTCTGGCGGCGAGACGAACCTCTCGAGTGGCCACACCTGAAATCGGCCGCAAGGGGGCTTCCATTACCATGGGGAAATATTAAGCCTACCAACGGAAGGACAATGGAGGGCCTAGAAGTCAAAAGGTCAACGCTTCAATCGGACAACATGGCGGTCCGCCAACACGACAATCTTAGCCACGCGGTCCATTCGCACAACCCGGCGCGGCGAGAACGTAAAATAACCAGGATTAATCAAAACGCGTGGATTACTCACTGTGAAAACAATGGCGGAGACGCTTCTCTCTGCTCTGACCGGCCGGCGACGCGTCCGCCTAATTCACTGGCGAATCCTTCGTTACACGCGGCTTCTCGTTGAGCTAGAAAACGAATAAATTTAAACCCGATCCAAATAACAGAAGGGGACCCGGAGATCTCTGTTTCAGAGATTTCGGATTATACTTACCCTCTCACTACCCGATGCTCTCTTTGGGTGTGGCTCTGCGCGTCGTTACACGTCGACTGAGCGACAAATCACAATGGACGCCCGCGCAGCGATCTCATGTCCGGTCATGGCTCCCCAACCAAATCAGATGGAACACCTATAAAAAATCCCCGGAATCGGGCAAAACCATTTGACGCTCCCAGAACAAAGTCATCCACTCAAAGAAATTTAAATCGTATTAATCTTCTTTTCAACGTCCCGCCGATCGATGGTGTGCTGAAACAATGGCAAACAGCTAGATTCAAGCGACCAAACCCTCATTCCAACACCCAAGATAGATTTATTTTCCAGCATTATTCGATTTCTTGGGAATTAAGCATACGGTAGGCAACCCCACCGATTAACTAGGGATTGCGTGTTCGAAGCGACGTTAAAACACAATCCGACTAAAATCGCTTTGGGCTATTGTGAAAAGATAATTTAATATTTTCTGCCAACAGCAGTAGAATAATTAAGGTTTGATTTTAAATTAACATTTTAATAATTACTCAGCAATTGAATAAAATCAACTAAATAGTGTGGGTCATCACTACCGCATCAAGTTGGACAGGTGGCGCCACTATCTGTAGAAGACTGACGTCCCACTGACTGACGTATTAAAGGTAAACAAACGCTGCTACAAGAGTGGAAAAAATAACGTAACAGTACCTCCCCAACCACCAGAGATTTGACCCAATGGGGCAAATCTCAACGCTGGCCCACCAGCGTCAAAGCAGGCACAAAGCAATCAACTTTCCCACGAAATCCTCAACACTCGTCCCTTCAGACTGGTACTGAAAAGGAAAAAATTACCAAAGTAAAAACAGAAGAATAACATTGAAACCGGTGCGCGATTCAATTGTACACGCGCATACCAACGCAACACAGAATCCGGATGGCGTTTCCCCGTGCGACTCCGGGAGCAAGTCTAATACATTTACAAACATGTACAAGACGAGTCCGAATAAAACAGAGATGCGAGGGATAAAACCGCGTCCCCGAACTCTAAAGACCTTATTTATTTCTACTCCTGGAGCAAGTCTAATCCATTTACAAACATGTAGAAGACGAGCCCGGAAAAGAGCCGAAAGTCGTGTGGTATAAGAACTACTCCGGCATCGAATGATATCTCCTTGTACCACCACTGGAGCAAGTCTAGTACATTTACAAACATGTAAAAGACGAGCTCAAAAAACAGACATTGGTGATAAGATAACACTACCCAATGAGATGACCGCCAAGAGCAACGCTAGGCTGGTTCACCAACCTAAACCCTACAACAAAAAAAAATTAATTAACCACCACCACTTATAATAAATGGCTAGCCTACTTCTATTAATGAGAAGTGGCTTTTTCACCCCTTTGTATATTAAAAATACCTTCAAACGACGTTTTCCATCACGCAGCCTACACGCCTGCCATTAAGGCTTCTTAACTCAGGACTCTCATTATGCTGCCTTCCCAGCAGTCCGGAGGTTTTTACCTTCCTGCAACAACCAACATGACGAAGAATCGGCCCTGCTCAATACCTTGGTCTTTGAGGAATCCGTCGCGGTCACCACCCGCCGCGACGAGATACTTGGTTCAGGCTTATTTATACAGTAACCGACCGCTGTGGAAAGATAAATAAATGGTTTAGGCTTATTTATACAGTAACCGACCGCTGTGAAAAAATAAATAAATGGTTTAGGCTTATTTATACAGTAACCGACCGCTGTGAAAAAATAAATAAATGGTTTAGGCTTATTTATACAGTAACCGACCGCTGTGAAAAAATAAATAAATGGTTTAGGCTTATTTATACAGTAACCAACCGCTGTGAAAAAATAAATAGTGTAGGCTTAATTAATCCCCCAAAGACAACGCAGACAGTGACCGAGGCTCCACCACCAACAAACAACCTATCAACGGTTCCACCAAAAGCAGTTCACATAAATGTGCACACAGTAGTATCCTGTGTGTCACTACGACCTGCAAACACCACAAACATTTAACGACACGGCGCTCGTACCGCAGCATATACAGCCACCTATGGTAAAAACAGCCGTGCCAAGGCATATACAGCCTTCGGAGATCAGTACGACACTCCACTAGTAAGACAAACAACAACATACACAACAACATCATACTGACACAGTGCAAGTACAGTGGCAAATATAGCCACCTATAGTAAAAACAGCTGTGCCAGTACCCTATCGAAGATATCACCTATACCCCCTGCCTGGTTTATCGATATGAACTGCGGGAAACAAGCTAGAATGAGCTGTCTTACGGTATCCTCGCCGAAGACATCAACACTACTAATTGCCTCCCCGCTGTTTACTAGGTAAAATTCGGTAACAGTAGTGATATCTCCCAACACCTCATCATCCCCCAACAAACATCTGGTTTAGTAAGATAAACCTAAAGTAATCCTATAGTAAGGTAAAGTAATTGGTAACTTATTGATATAAAGTTATTGGAAAGTTCCATTCTGTAAAATTAAAAAATAGCTAAGGCCCAACTGAAGCAAACGCTGGTTGTTATAATATAGATATCCTACCTTAAGTAAATAAACGCCATAGCAAAGGCCATTAAGCAATGTACAATGTTACAAAGTAAGTATTATTAAATAAAAATATTAATATTGTACATTATAGTAAGACAATACAAGCCTATCTAAACAACAGATGTCACTAATTTAAGTTTCCTTTAAATATTTAGTAATAGAATTTAATATTTAAGTATATAATACAAACTAAGTTTTAAATTTAATTTTAAAGGCTATTACATAGCTTTAGTTAGCAGGCTTTTTAAAGTAAGTTTATATTTAAAAAAATAAAAAGAATTAAATTCCAAAGAATTTAAAGCCATGCCAACAAAGTTTTTAAATATTGTCCTTAGAGGATGTGACATAATTATAGCTTGCAGTCTTATTTAAATTATTGTAGGTAGGTAAATATAAAAAAAATATTTAAAATTAAAGTTTAAGTGACAACACAAACATAAATATCACACGTGTAACGCAGGATTCAGCAAGGACGGTTTTTTCAATAAGTAATATTAAAAATTGGAAGGTTGCGGAACAGCACTCTGGTTTTAAGGCACAGCATTAGACGTAACCTCTATCTCCAACCAATATACACGTTGGTCGCCACTGTTACATAAAAGTTTTTGTCCCTCCGGGGGGAAGGTCAAAGACTCCCATGTAATGTGGGATAAAACACAATAAAAGTCGGAAGAACTATAATAGACCCAATTTATTTCTTGAGACCTGCTACTTTTGGATTACAATATTATTGTATGGCAATAAAGGTCAGCCTCCTTTGTTCCACAATGACAAGCCTTTGTTTATTAAATTTAATTTACACTAATACACTCTTAAGGAGTCGATGACACCATTTTCTTAAGGGTATTGCTTAGCCCTATGTGGGTCCCCGCTACGGGTCCCAGACCTTACCACTACCTACGGGTCGAACCAGCCAGCTAATGCCTCAATCGGTAGATGCTAGGGGCGTGGGGGTTGGGATAAACCAGTGCTGTGCTCAGTCAATTAAAATTTATAGTTAAGGAAAATTATTTCAAATCTTAACCCGATCAAAGAAAAAACTTCAACCTTCCAATTTAAAATTCACAAATAATAAGTAGGGGCGCCAGGGACTATAAGAGTCCCGGATCCCTGGGCCGACGACGAGGGTACAAGTCTTCAAGTCATCCAGAGAAGGGTCGGTCCCGGGGTCCTTGAGTTATATTTAGAGAAAGTCCGGCCTCCCAGTGTGAGAGCCGGGCTTGTAATTAGATGGTCCTTATCGAACCGTAGAATATCCTGGGTCCCAGAGGAACCCGTGGGAGACAAAATACCTTGTCTCTAAGTTAAATAAGTTCGTACAAGTGGATAAGCACTTCAATCAAATAAAAGATGAAGTATTAAAAATTAGGGTTAAAGAAAACTGAGGTATAAAAAAAAACCGTCCCGCCTTAGCCAGATGGCTAGGCGGACTCCGCCACAGCACGGTCAGCTCCGCAGACGGCCGGGGCTGGTCTCGAGGGACGGGTCTCGCGTCCAGGCTCCAAAGGCGCCTCTGGATTCTGGCGGCGAGACGAACCTCTCGAGTGGCCACACCTGAAATCGGCCGCAAGGGGGCTTCCATTACCATGGGGAAATATTAAGCCTACCAACGGAAGGACAATGGAGGGCCTAGAAGTCAAAAGGTCAACGCTTCAATCGGACAACATGGCGGTCCGCCAACACGACAATCTTAGCCACGCGGTCCATTCGCACAACCCGGCGCGGCGAGAACGTAAAATAACCAGGATTAATCAAAACGCGTGGATTACTCACTGTGAAAACAATGGCGGAGACGCTTCTCTCTGCTCTGACCGGCCGGCGACGCGTCCGCCTAATTCACTGGCGAATCCTTCGTTACACGCGGCTTCTCGTTGAGCTAGAAAACGAATAAATTTAAACCCGATCCAAATAACAGAAGGGGACCCGGAGATCTCTGTTTCAGAGATTTCGGATTATACTTACCCTCTCACTACCCGATGCTCTCTTTGGGTGTGGCTCTGCGCGTCGTTACACGTCGACTGAGCGACAAATCACAATGGACGCCCGCGCAGCGATCTCATGTCCGGTCATGGCTCCCCAACCAAATCAGATGGAACACCTATAAAAAATCCCCGGAATCGGGCAAAACCATTTGACGCTCCCAGAACAAAGTCATCCACTCAAAGAAATTTAAATCGTATTAATCTTCTTTTCAACGTCCCGCCGATCGATGGTGTGCTGAAACAATGGCAAACAGCTAGATTCAAGCGACCAAACCCTCATTCCAACACCCAAGATAGATTTATTTTCCAGCATTATTCGATTTCTTGGGAATTAAGCATACGGTAGGCAACCCCACCGATTAACTAGGGATTGCGTGTTCGAAGCGACGTTAAAACACAATCCGACTAAAATCGCTTTGGGCTATTGTGAAAAGATAATTTAATATTTTCTGCCAACAGCAGTAGAATAATTAAGGTTTGATTTTAAATTAACATTTTAATAATTACTCAGCAATTGAATAAAATCAACTAAATAGTGTGGGTCATCACTACCGCATCAAGTTGGACAGGTGGCGCCACTATCTGTAGAAGACTGACGTCCCACTGACTGACGTATTAAAGGTAAACAAACGCTGCTACAAGAGTGGAAAAAATAACGTAACAATACATAAATGGGTTATGCGTTTCTTCTTCCGCCAAAAATCGACTTTGCCGACTGTTTAGCTTTAACTATACTTTCGCGCAGCATGCTCACGTTAACTCTCTGCCTCTGATAATGATGATACTGGTGTAGTTTCTGCAAACAAACAAGCTGTTTTAATCATTGATTCGTATCAACTGCAATAGCCATAATCTGCAATTAATACTGGTCATAATTATTTATGACGACTTTACCTAACACTATCCGTTGATAAACGGCATAATGTCGCATTCTAATTGCACTTGTGCGCCATATTTCCTGTTAGCAACACACGATATGCCACCAGGTTAAAGGTTCAGACGGGTGAACTATGGACCAATGCACATTGGCCGAGCCCTTTAGTGCACTCGGGCGCTCCGTGATCTTTGTTCAATATAGATAAAGCGTTTACTGACTCCACACTATACAAAGCAAGGACGATAAACTATTATTGATACGAAAGAATAACTCGCTACAAACTTAGTACCTATTGGTAATTCAAATTAAGAATGTGAGAGGATGACGTTGTATGAGGTGACATAATGAACTAGGCAGAAAATCCATCGTCTAACAAGCTTGTCTGGTCTGAAGAAATCGCCTTGTGCGATAAGACCGCCCATTGTACATTTCCTTTTTGTATTTCTCTGATGCCATGTTAAACTTTTCTAATATTGGTGCACAATAAAGAGTATTCTATTCTAATCGCTTTTTTAGACCACAGTGCCACCTGTAGATTTCGTCGGGTGGAGCAAACAACACGCGTTCCCTACTAGTAGATATACTGCTTGTTACTTGTCTGTATTTATTTTCACCAGGATATCGCATTTACCGGACACGCACAGAGATATCTCATTGTCCACCCCCCAATATTACCAATCAGAAAGGGATGTTCACAAACTATACGGGTTTGCCTTATCGAGGGCCCGGTTATTTCTAACGTAGTAAGTGAACTTCGCCCCCATTATACGGTCTGCGCGGGAGCGTGTTCAATAGGTTGACCATGATATGACTACTCGGATGGGATAAGGTCCTGAAAAAAATCTATACTTGTCATTCCAAATGATTTAAGTTTTTTTTAAATAAATTATTTTTAAGTCTCATTTCAGCACATAAATGTCCATGACCCACTGATTTTGCCCTCGCCATTTTTGTGAAGCGAAATTAGCCTAAAGTACCACATTGGCCACACCCCCTTTTCCAAATCTTGAGGCTCTCTACATCTGCATATCTAACTCCTCTAGTCCACACCATACCACACCCTTTAGATATAATGTGTTGGTGACATTATGTATTCTTAGTTTATTTTATATTTAGCCATTGATTAAAATGTTAGTAACATTCCTACTAAGAATAAAGTTTCCGTTTCGACAGTTAAATGGTAACATATTATGGATCCCTATCCGGAGACCTATTGGACTACTGTAACAAAATCTCAGGAAAACAAACACAGCTTTTATAGTGCCGTAGTAAAAATGAAGCACAGAGAGCCCAAGAAACATTATAGTACTAAAAAATACTTGTAGGATAATAATAACGACAGCTACAGTTGGTTGGATTTCATTGGGTTTTTAATTTTTTTAATATAAAAATCTGATTCAGAAATATTTTAGCAAGTCACTTGTACTTCAACGCAGAACTGCTCTATTGCTATATGATTTTTAATACGCTTTTATTAGTTTAGCTTGTATGTAGGTATGTAACGTAATCTTTGAACATGGTTTTAACCCACTTCAAAACGTCGGATTAACTCGAAATTTGGCATACTTATTAAGGACCGATGACAATTCAATATTTTAAACATTTTGACCCATTATCATTAATAAAATAATAATAATAACGGTGATAAAGGTGGAATACCGCTTTTCGATACAATAGCTAATAGAGATGTATTTTTTATTTTATTTATTTATTGCTATATTTTTTAGTGATTATTTAGCAATAGCTTTATGATATTTCTACTACAACTACATTATTATTGTTCATTTAATGTATATCTGCAATCAACTGCATATAGGATGTAACAAAATAATAGTCGAAAAAATAAAAAAAAATACGCTTTTATAGAAAATCGAACTAAAGAATAGAAAATAAATTTTAATAAATTTGAATTAAATATAGTGTCAGAAAAAATGATTTTATTGTAAAAAGCGTGGGGTGCTTTTCAGGATACATATTATCAAAATAATCCTTCTAGTCATATCTGTTCATAAAATATTTAGAACTATAATTGATACCATGCACCCCACGCTTTTACAATAAAATATTTTTTTTCTGACACTATTTTTAATTCAAATTTATTAAAATTTATTTTCTATTCTTTAATTCGATTTAATATAAAAGCGTATTTTTTTTAAACTTATTTTGTTACATCCTACATGCAGTTGATTGCAGATTTAAATTAAATGAACAATAATAATGAAAATTTATGGGTAATTTTCTTATAATGTGACTAAATAATGATAAATAAGTCCTTGTACAACAGGTTATTTACGTAATTGAGGAACACTCATGACTAGAGTGGTTGAACTTTGACCACTAACACACGTTGCTTAGATAGCCTGCGGTTTGTAATGGTAAATAGAGCTTATTTTGGTCATTATTCGCTGGCAGGATAACATAAGAAGGAAAAATATTCACTTGCAGCTGAACTGACTTAATATTGTGACTGAATTAACGTATTTTTACTATCTTATCACTTCTACTGATTTCAAAATAGGCACATAAAAAGCAAAGATGCCTTAGACATACCTCACACATATATGCCAATAATGTTTTGGCAATTCCGAACCGATTCCAAATAATTTATTGGTTTCTATACGTTTTTTAGTGCTTATTTTGAAGTATTTTTGTTTTTATTTTTAGTAAAGTTAGACCGGTGCCAACCCCAATGTGATGGGAATAGGAGAGGAACAAAACTTATTTCATGTGTTATACCGAACTTCTGCACCAATTTCGATAAATATATGGGACCAATACCAATCCAAATCGAACAAAAAAGAATGGTCCAAATCGATTACTACTCAGCCCATAGATGACCCACTGCTGAGTCGGGCCTCCTCAGTTACATGGAGGGTAATTCACAAGGTTTCGTATCAAGTTTTCCATCTCTCACGGCTAGGTTTTCGGCCTTGTCCTTTCCTTTTGTCGGCTGTTAGGACACCCTCATGCCATGGGGTGGTGACACTCTGTATTCTAATTCCGTCACCACACAATACAATCATTTCATTTAAAAAAAATACAACCGAATTCAGAAAAAATATTTATTTATTATTATTTTAAATCTGTTGAATATTCGACATGTTTTTAGTTTGCCGTAGGTACAGTACAGTCCGCCTCTGCATATAAGTGACAAATAAATTTGATTATATTGATGAAGATAGCATACGTATTGTATACGCACGTATATATTTTTTTGTTTAATCCAATGATAAATAACATGGTTGTAATACGTATGTAATCATTTTAATAAGTGGTGTGACGTCCACAAAAAACTTAATAGCATGGTTGCCATACACTGAGTGCTTAGGTCATTCCGTGGCACGTTTGCCTCTCATTGTCTCACGTGTGTAGGAGTCCTTATACAGGAGGCTACAAATAACGTTGTCACGCAACGTCCGACATCCGTCTAGCACTTAACTCGACCACTTATGATATATTTTCGTTTGGAAGCTTTAGCAGGATGTCGCTTTTTGTTGTTAGGAAATTATTCGATTCGCGAGGGATTTGTGTGAATGGAAGTGTGAAATTTAAATAAAGCATTCTTATACGGAGAATTCTGAATTCTTGTATTCCTTGAAACGGAAAAATTTATATATTTTGCGTTGTATCTTTGTGGTATATCAGACACAAAGTAAAATATCACAATATATCCGTTTGCACGATTTGACCAAATTTTCACTGGCAAATTTCGTTTTGCGTAAATGATCTGTCCGTTCCCTTGCATGTTTAAAAATCAAACAAGCGAAAACTCTGTTAAAATTTATCCAAGCCTAAAACTATTGAGATTTTATGATTAAACTATTTTTTTAATACAGTTGCTCAAAAAGTGGCATATTGCAGGGCCGTATAGCGTTCGGGAAGTGGGCTATTACACACGCGTGCTTTTTTTTACCATTCCCGCACTAGTGCGTTTTCTTTCCCAACTGTCAAAATAATGTCTATTATATGTAAAACCAACCACGAAGTTTTCATATTATTCTAAAAAAACCTTTCTAAAAAGAAACTACGTACTAATTTGTTTCAATATCAGATTTAATGATTTGATTGAATGAGTTAGGTTAGGTTTTATTTCATTTCATTTCATCTCATTAAATTTCATTTTCATTTCATATCAATAAAAAATGTCTACTGAAGACTTGGCTGTATGGGCATAGTTGCTTTTGCCTACTAGAATGGGTGAAGAAAAAATAATCTCTGCTTATATTCTACGGTTGGCCGCCATTTTTGTTTATAAGTCATAAATGATTAGTTAGTTGAGTTTATTGTGCTTTTGTTATTTTATTAAGTTGCTTCATTTTTTCGCAACTGTATAAAAATTAGTCGTTCAGTACACGTGCGGAACCATAATTGCAACTTGTTCCGACTGTCAACCTAGACATTTGTGGGAACTCTTTGCAATGACAGCCTTTCCGCACTTGTAATGAAATATACTACATTAGTATTGTATCCTATTGTGTCGTAATTTATTAAAACTATCATATATATCTGAACCAGCCTGAGAGTGTCACAAGAGCGACTAAAATGGAAAGCAGAAACAGACAACCTGCAACCAAACAAGGAACACCTTTAACATATAAACCACGTGCCACTGTCTGGCCAGCTTGGCGCAGTAGGCTAGTTTCCCCTTCAAAATATCTGTAATTATTATGAAAGATACTTACTACTTGGCGGTATTCCACTTCGATTAAAAGAAGAAACGTCCACAATGACTGTAGGTATTACTTATTGCTGTATCGCGTACGTCCTATCAGCTTGATGCATCCGCGCATCGATAAGTCCACGTGGGTCATCGAGCGATCACGCCACTCGCATAGTGGTCGCTACCACGACCGAAGTCGCTCATCGGTCCCTAACCTGCCCTTGCTGTACTAAATTCACTGAACTTATCCGCAGTACCAAGGTGAGTTAGCTGTACGTGGTAAAGGCCCTTCACTTGTGGCACCACAGTCCACGTCACAGATTTGATTTCGTGAATCAGTTTCCGAACGCGCTCCGTGCCGGTCGGACACTGCGTGTGTTTAAATTAAAATAAGAATACACGAAAAATAGTTTTTGTTCAGTGGCTGTGATTGTCTACCAGTGATATTTTGTATAGTTGAATTATTTATGTGTATATTGATTCTGGTGTAGTTAATCGGTGAGTGCGACTTATAAATATCTCTTTTGTCATAAGGATTGGAAACTCTTGAGATGAATCTTGCGATCGTGATACATACCAGAACTATAGCTACTTTATTATCCCTGAAGTATTGCGAAATTTTCTTTTTTAATTTTGTAAGTTTATTTACGCGATTTATTTGAGAACGCAGTATATTTGACTTGTGGTTTATTTAGTTGTGACGCCGAGTATACGGCGAGGTCAATAGCTTGCTGAAAATAGACACGAGTGAAATATTCTGCGATGTAGAAAAATGTACCGAACCATTGTTCGAAGAATTCCATTAAACCTAAGCTTTTCTAAATACATTTATAATAATAATAATAAATTTCCTTGGACATTTCACACAACGCCATCTCGTCCCAAGTTAAGCAACTTGATGCTTGTGTTATGGTACCGAGATGGATGATAAACTACTTATTATATACATTTTTTTTTGTAAATACATAGATATTATAGATAGAAATGACACCCAGCCTCCGAGCCAGTGCCTCTGGTTTAGACAAAGATACTGGCCCGACCCCGGAATCGAACCCGGGACCCGTTGATCCAAAGGCGGCACATCTGACCACTAGACACTAAATTGACTTGTAATAATACCGTTGACACTCATTATTGTTTATGTAAGACTTCTGAAATTAGCATACAAATTGATTACGTACGGAAATTATATTTATCTCAACGTTCCAGTGAAAGTTGTTACTCGTGTGAGTATTCTAGATCACTTCTCTGATTATGTAGATGAACCACAATAATCTTAACGTTCTTATCGGATCTCCAATAATACTCCTCTAATTTATGATTCCGTGTGAATAATTTTCGATAAAATTAAGAGGTAGAGCTTACCTATTAAATCCGACTTGGCCACTAAGCCTCACTGAGGAAACTAGACTTTATACCGACATACATACATACATACATATAATCACGCCTCTTTCCCGTAGGGGTAGGCAGAGACCACTTCTTTCCACTTGCTACGATCCATACATACTTGTTTCGCTTCGTCCACTTTCATTATTCCCTTCATACATGCTCTTCGGTTTAGGGTACTCTTGACCTGGCCTTTTTTCAAGACGTCCCTGATTTGGTCTTGAAACGTCCGCCTAGGTCTTCCCCTTCCAACACTTTCATTCACACTCGCCTTATACACTTTTTTCGTCAATCGTTCTTCATTCATTCTCTCGACATGGCCAAACCATCTCAGCATACCTTTCTCAATTTTTGTCACTACATCTTCTTTCAGACCACAACGCTTCCTTATCTCACTATTTCTTATCCTGTCACTCAGTTTAACTCCTATCATACTTCTTAACGCTCTCATCTCAACTGCATTTATTCTGCTTTCATGTTTCTTCTGCCATACCCAACTTTCACTTCCATACATGAGTGTCGGAACCAACACTCCCTCATGCACAGCCAAACGAGCCTTGTTAGACACCTTCCGACTGCTCATAAAGGAGTGCAAAGCTCCGTTCACCATGTTCCCTGCATTCACTCTTCTTTCGATATCACTCTCACACTTTCCATCTCTTGTAAACTTTGAACCCAGATACACAAACTCATTCACCTGTTCAACTTGTTCATCTCCAATCACGATATTGCAGACTGTCACTGCCTCATCTCTTTCAAACACCATCACTTTCGTCTTCTTAACATTAATCTTCATTCCCTTTCTAGCAAAAGCTCCACTCATAGCAGTTACCATCTCCTGCAACTCCTCGGCCGAAGACGCAAGTAATACTTGGTCATCAGCATAGAGAAAACATTTGACGAGTAACTCATTCATTCTCAACCCACTTTCATTCTCTTTTAAATCTGTCAAGCAATTGTTCATGAACAGATTAAACAGCCACGGTGACGCTACACATCCCTGTCTAACACCCTTTTCGATATTAAACAATTCAGTGTATGCCCCGTTTATCCTTACACAAGCACTGGAGTCCCTATAAAGAGATTGCAATGCTCGTATAAGGATACTGCTCACACCGTTCACGGACAATGCTGACCACAATTCATTCCGCACCACTCTATCATAGGCCTTTTCTAGATCCACGAACGCGCAATAGACCTTCTTGGTTTTAGCCAAACACTTTTCGGCTATGCACCGCAAGGAAAAGACCTGATCCGTACATCCCATTCCCTTTCTAAATCCCGCTTGTGCATCCCACACTTTTTCATCTGTTTCATTCACAACCCTTTCAATTAACACTTTCGCGTACAATTTACCGACGACGCTGAGAAGGCTTATACCGCGGTAATTTATGCACTCTTGCCGTGACCCTTTTCCCTTATATAATGGCACTATTACGGCTTTGCACCAGTCTCCCGGTACTTGCCCATTTCGCCAGCACAAATTGAAAAGGCGGTACAGCTGGCTAGCCACTATGCCCTGTCCAGCCCTCAGCATCTCGACGGTAATCCTGTCATACCCTGCAGCCTTGCCTAATCTCATACTTTTCAACGCTTTCACTATTTCATCCATGCTTATCTCTCTTTCATCACCATTTATACTAGTTTCCATGGAAGGTGCCGGATGTTGTACCTGCACTTCCTCTCTTTCAAACAAACTTTCAAAATACTCTTTCCATCTCTTTAGCACACATTCTTCTCCTTTTATAATGCTCCCATCTAGACTCCTGATTGTACTCAGCTCCGAGGTAGATGTTTTTCCTCTTACTGCTTTGATGGATTTCCAGAAAAACTTGATATTTGACTGGAAATCTTCAGTGAGCCTCCTATCAAAATCATCCTTTCGTTCTTCTTTCTTTCTAGACACAACTTCTTTCGCTGCTAATTTCAATCTTTTATACTTCGTTCTTGCTTCCTTGACCTCGTCATCCGTCGCCTTTTGAGCTTTTTGGTTAGCTTTTGTAGCTAACCAATCTAACCACGCTTTCTTCTTTTCTTGCACCGCCCTTTGTGCATCATTATCCATCCACACATCATAGTTCTTTCTTCCTTTCCTTCTTTTAGCTACCCCGCATACGTCAATAGCAACATTCACGACCCCTTTCTTAAATTTCTTCCAAAAATCTTCAATCACACCTATCTCTTCTATGCCTTTAACACTTTCTTTCAGTTTCTCTACATACTCGTCTTTCTTTTCTTGCAGATTTTCCACTTTTACTCTGTCCAAAACACTCGTAGGCTCGGCCCCTCGGTGTCGCCACCGTTTAAAGAGGCCACGCATTCGGGCTATCACCAGGAAGTGGTCTGTGTCGAGGCCTACACCGCGGTATGCCCGAGTGTCTAGCACTTTCTTCCTCAGTCTTTCATCCACAATTACAAAATCAATCATACTTCTCGACTCACCTTCATCTCTTGTATACAAATGGATCTTTTTGTGGTCAAACATTGTGTTGGCCACGCAAAGATTCCATTCCAAGCATACTTCAAGCAGGCTTCTCCCATTTTCATTCACTCTCTCGTCCCCAAACGTACCCAGAACTCCTTCATACCCATCACGCTTCACTCCAACCCACCCATTAAAGTCCCCTAACATCACGATCCGTTCATTTTCTCCGCATTTATTCAAGACCTCTCTCATGCTATCCCAAAATTCCTCTCTCTCTTGTCGGGCTTTTAAGGACCCACCTCCGCGCAGATCCGTCGGTGCATAGACCCCAAGGATAAACAAGCGAGTGAGTCCGACTTTTAACCTAATCCAGAGGAGTCTTGGGCTTACACATTCATGCTCCATCACACATTCAACTATTCGAGAGGAAAGAATCACACCAACTCCCTGACAGCCTCGGCTGGTTTGGGGGACTCCCGACCAGTATGCCGTGTAGGAACCATGAACCGTGGTGTCACATCCTTTCCTCTTGGTTTCGTTCACGCACAAAATATCTATGCATCGCTCATCCATCATCTGACATACTTCATCTACCTTACCATCCATTCCTCCTCTCACATTCAACGTAGCGAAGCGGCTCTCCATGGGCCGCTTTTCGCCCCCGCGAGAAACGAGACGTGATGGGTGGCGAACCACATCGCCGCCATTTTGGTTAATTAAATTAAATATATTATTAGCCATAGCGTTCCCACGAATAGCAAGGGAAAGGTTTGTCCACCCCAGCAGAGCCCCGCATGCCAGGGTAAGGCTAGCCTAATTCTGGGTCGCCCGGTCCCAGGGCAGTGTGGCACGCTAACGACTAAGCTTGCCCCTAGCCATGCATCCATCCGCGCGGCAGACGTTGGATTGGCGGAGATGGTAGGGATAGGGAAAGAGAAGGATAGGTGGTGTGAAAGGGAAGACTGGTAAGTTAGAGTGGGGAATAGGAAATGTAGGATATTACCGCCCAGGAGGGCAAGGGATAGGACAGTAATAGCTAAGGTAGCCGGGGCCGCATACCCGTATACTATACCACAACTACCGGACAGGTAAGCTAAATGTGTGATAGAAATCGTCATTGAAATGCTCAATACTCAAGTAATCCCATCATCTTGTATACGGGATGAGGAAACTTGAGACAAGTTGAAGACAAACCTGATCGACAAGGTCGCTCGTGCTAAACTGTTTATGTTTGCGATAGTACTATACATACATTTCGTAATTACATATATGTGGCTTATCATTCGTTTGTGTTACTTGTTCCCACGGAGGTTTGGACCATATCATCCGATGCATAATAGTCGACGCGATTTACGAAACTCCCTTTATTCTAACCATATCCGTATCAAGACTTCATTTTGGCAGTAATCGAACGATCATTGAATGGCAACTCAATATTAATTACAATGAAATTTCGCCGTTCTTCGTCGGTTATTTCCTAGTTCTCGTAATAGGTTCAAGAAATAGCTATTACAGAATTGTTATTGCTAATGCGCTCTCTTGACCTCGAAAGGCTTTCTGGTGCGCGGGTACAGGTTTTTTTGTGCGACAGATGTTGATCTGTCAGTTCATGCAAAACACGAGAGTTTGCGTTTTAAGCAGCAGAACCATTAATAAAATACTAGTTTATTTATTGTCCTTAGTACTTTGTCCTGTGCCGCAGATTTATATCATTGCTATAGGTTTTTATTGTACGTTTGTTAATTTTATTGACGCTCATTTATTTTTAACCGATTTCAAGAGGAGGTTCTCAATAACGTTGTATGTTTTTTTAGGGTTGTTGCGGCATAATTCCGTCATTTAAGAACAGATTTGGAGAATTATTTTTTATTAGAATGGTATTAGTCCTAGATTTCTCCCATATCGTGATCGGTTCAGTAGTCAGCGATGAACAAAAATTTTGTGGTTATCGACGATTTTTTTTTTGTAATTCGATTCCTTAATTTTTTTTTTTTTTTCATTTTATTTGATACTAGTGGCCCGCCCCAGCTTCGCACGGGTGCAATTATGCATGTATTATGCATATAAACGTTCCACTTGAATCACTCTATCTATTAAAACAAACCGCTTCAAAATCCGTTCCGTAGTTTTAAAGATTTGAGTTGGGAGGGACGGACAGACGACAGCGACTTTGTTTTATACTATGTAGTTGATGATGCACTAAAAATCTGAAAGCTTTTCAGCAAAACAGGAATCCGATTTCAAACATGTTCTGCGAAAAAACAGTATGATCTCAATGTGTATGGGAGTATGTAAATATTATTATCTGTTTACTTGAGAATTATCGGCCTAATAATATTATTCGGTTTCTCGAAAATGTAACGAAAGCTTCCCACTAACGAGTTGGCCTGTGGTTACGTAAAATAGTGTGACACAGATATGAGCGTGTTTTTGCAAGAGGTTCGCGCCTCGTTTACCAGGAGATAAGAAATCACGAAGAGCATGGAACTGTGGTCCGGTCATGTACACAGAGTGTCATACATACAAAGCTGTCGCAGAGTGTACACTTTAAGTAAGATATTTCCACATCAGACGTATACGGTCTGATAACTGTGCTGATTGATGTAATATGAACGTTTTGTAATTGGAAAACTATGACACGTTTAGTGACCGATCAAAAAGATCCACAAGAATAAAAGAGCAGGGTTGTGGGCCGTTTGATGAAATAAAGCCATATTTAGACCGAAAATTTGTGTTTGTAATATTATATTGTTAAGAGCCTGCATTTGTGTGACATAACATTGCACCGCCACGCTATAACAGATATGTTATGTATCTACTCTCGATCTAGTTTCAACAATTCAAATCTAGTAACTTTCGCTACGGTTTGGTTTCCAATCCAATTATTGTTCCAAATGTGCCATGGCCCGTTTCTGAAAGAATACAACCTTTTATGGTACCGCAAAAACGAGCTTTGTGACTTCTGTGTAGAAGGAACTTTCAACAGAGGTACAGAGCTGTATGTTTGTTAACGCATGCGAGCAAAACCACATTCTCTAACTGTTGGTATAGTGTCTTGCTTGGTCATCCATCAAATAACGTCATGGGAATTGGTATCAAGTAACAATATCTACAAAAAGTATTTTTTGCGATAGTGAAAATGCCAATTGCAGTTCCTTACAATTTAGTAGTATTCTAGTGCATACGTAATGTTTTTGGAAATGTAATTTATCGTAGGACTTAAAACTTTAAGCTCTTGCGATTTCTACCGTTATCACGGTAGTATTTTCACTTCCAAACATCGAGATTAAGGTGTTTACCGTAATACTTAAGTTTATCTGTCTTACTAAATTGCAGCAGATTAGCGATAAATACGAATAATAAAATGTAATAAATATTTATCCGGTAATGAGGCATTTTGAAATGGAAATGGATTGCAATAAAAAAGTTATCTCGATTGTAAATCAGTCCATATTATTTCAAAGAATGCTGCCCGCGAAATCCCATGTAGGTATACTGCGTCACGTTTCATCGGAAGGCCGTGTCCTACTGCAATGGCCCTCAGTCGTACAACCATAAACACGAGATGATTTAAATTTCTGGATTCCTGGTACTGACTTTAGAATTCTTGGAACAAGGCGGGGTGCATATTGTTTGCAACCGTTTAAGATTTGAAGCTCACTAAGCTTTGGAACATATGTTTTGCTTGATTTACTCTTTTTATTTTAGCTTGATTAAGTCTTGTTAGTTTATGATATTTTTATATCACTGATACGTATTACTTATAAACACCTAAGCCCGTTCATTCTACGTTTATTATACGTAGAATGAATGGGTCTAGTTGTTTATTTTTTCTGTATCTATGTTCATGAATTTTAGACGATACAGTTTCTTTTCGAGCACTAAATTTATCTGTATGAAATAATATTGTCTAAAGTACCAAAAACACAAAAACATCATAAGCCAAAATAACCGTGGTGGGGGAAAGTTCGCGCATGCAATTAACTAATCGCGTGGTTTACACGGCCTCCCTTCTCCTCCGAAGAGATACTAAAATCCCCTATTGCACAGGGTAAATCTAAACAGTGAAACGGCACATCATTAGGCAGTTATCCCACTGGCTGTGGCGGGCCAAGACCCACGATGGGAGGATGAAACCCGATAAACTGCAAGGAGCGGTCTGACGGTTTAGTAGATTCGTTTCTTGCTCACGAGTCCCACATAACTCGCCGCCTCCCAAATTACCACCAGTAAAAACGATATTCCCTGTGAAAAGATTTCAACTATTAAGGGTTTCACTAGGTTTCACGATTATTTCACATTGAAATTAAAGTCTTATAACGATTTATCGCGTGTATATTACATTATTATTATATATTTAATTTGTGACGTTCTTTGTACTATACAGGCAATAAATCCGTTAAAAAGTGTTTAATTAATTAAGTCCATTAAAGCCATATCATCCGCTGTAACGTGACTTCTGGATCGTTTTGCCCAAGGTTATCTCAGCGTGACCAGCAGCTGCCAGTCTCATTAACCTTTCGATAAGGCACGATAGCTCTGCAGGAGTATTCATGGCTTGGTGACAGATGCATATGCCACTCGGCGTATGTCGATACTTTTATTAATACATTTGTTTTTGTCCGGACCTGTTAGATAATGGTGGCAATGAAGGCAGTCACCATTATCGCCATCATCGCCATCATGAGGTTTTCGATAAGTTCGATCGAATGTTACCATCGGCTGTAGTAACTCCTGACAGTAAAGCGTGGTTTCATACGTTTGAAATACCAGTTGTAGTACGATAGTTTAACGGATGAATCAATTTTTTTATATATTGGAATTGGTTCTGAAACGAGCTATTCTTTTCGTAAGGTTTGCACTGATTACGCGTTCAATTAAAATTTTCATTTACAATAAAAACAATTCAAATAGTTACATGTAAATTGCAGGACTGTTCATAAAGTATTTTTATCGTAAGTAAAATTGTTATCTTTTCTTTCGTATTTGGATCTCATCACTTTGAGTCTGGTGCCATACAACAAGTTAGGTATTTAGATATCTTAATATCGGAACTAACAGTGTTTAATCACTCGCCTTAAAATATTTTAAGAAGTTTCTTTAGTTCGTCTATCATCATTATCATTTTAGCAAAAAAATGTCAACTGCTCTAAGGATTTCCGTCAATAGCCCTGAGCCGCCCGCATGCACCGTATTCCAATGACCATACCCAGATTTTTACTTAAATTTACATTTACAATTATTTTAAGTATTATATATTAAAGAAATACCTACGACTGATTATACAATGTGTGGTATGAAATACTAAACAGCTTTTTAATATGCTTTTATGGAAACCAATTGCCAAAATGGTTTCCTATACAAACCAATTGCGGCATTAATGCAAACGTGACTCACAAAGACTGAAGACAAGTTCAACGTCTTGCCTCATTATGTTAAATTATTTTGTTTATTCATTGTTAATTTATTTACATAGTGTAATAATACATTTAGTGATGTAAAAATAGACATTTTAACAATAGCTACAGCTTGTTGTGACTTGGGAAAATACCATAACGTATTCTATAAATGTCTTGCCAGTCTGAATCTGTTCCACCAGTGTTACGTTGAGTTTCTTCTCAGACAAAGAAATTTCCTCTTCTTACTTCTAAGCTTATAAATAACCTACTGCTGTGGCTGGTCTTCTTCGGGACCATGTGCGTACCAGATGTGTCTATACACGGCTTCATATCAAGCAACCCGATGTAGCCTTTTTCAGTCTAGTTTCTATTGGCGTCTGCTACTGCACCTTTAATAAGAAATGCCTTACTTATTATGTATTCTATATCCGTCATCACACGGACAACTGTCAAATGAAACGGTCACTATCTCGATTGAGTAGCAAGCCCACAATACTACGTCCATTCATCGCTAAATCGACGTTTACAGGCCAATTTGGGCGTCACACGCGACTCCCCACAAAGGCGAGGGTCCAGAGTCCGTGTTGTCTTTCGGTTTCAATTCCTGTTGGTGCCGTCATCGGCCAATCTGGTGCTCCGTTACAATTGCTTCTTTGGACTTTGTACTGCATTGTCTAATTCTTGAACGTTAGGACGCATTCAGGATTGAGTCTCGATACTTTCACGTTTTTAACGTTTATTGCTCGTTTGTTATTTTAAGTACGCCGACTAGTTACAATGCAATACATGCTAATTATAGGTATTGCCTGCAAACAGTTGGTTGCTTTGTAGTAACCTCTTTAATTGCTAATTAGGTATTTTTAATTTCCTGGTATTTTTGGACTTTACTTTTTAAAAAGATGGTTCTTCGTAAAATTTGGTTTGCTCAGGGTGGCACAAGGCGTCAAGGTATGTTGTTTTTAAGCACCCACTTCAATCCATTAGTCAGCTGATATTTAATGAAAGGGATCACTGTGCACCAGGCCTTAATTCTTAGCATTCGCAGACCTTAACTGTATCACGTGCCGGCTTATTCCCATGCTGTACATCAACGCGGTAGCTCGCGTGGTGTTACTAATTGTTTGCCTGCCTGTAACGTATCGTCCTTCTGGATATGGCGTGAGTATTTGCGTATATTCCTGTCCGTTATTTTATCTAACCCTTTTTGAATGGTATCGTACATTTCTTATTTAGATCCACATGGTTTTATTTCACATGGATTTGGTTTGCGACATCGATTGATATTTTGTTTCGTTCATAAATGTTGTTCTCGAAGGAAAACAGCATGTCCAACATTATTTTCCAGCGGTATGCAAAACGGTCTAGAATTTGTGGAATTGTGTGAGTCAAGTGTGTTTTTTTTTATAAATTAGAAAATCCCACCCGGGGTTCTGACCGGATGAATTTCACACCCGTGTCTAATAAGACATGCGTGTTCAAAAATTAGACAAAAGATAACCTTATTTACATCTCCAAGGTACCATAAGTTATCCAATTTGGATCAGCGCGTTTTGATTTGATAACATCATATACCGACAGACCAAATTTCGCATTTATAACATTTATTTAGGAAGTTACATCGTTTAGCTTACGTCTACCTTCTACTCCCACAAGTGATCTGACTTAAAGTTAAACCGTTTCCAAGTTTGTAAAGGGAAATTGGTTTATAATGCTTCGTTCGTGACATAGGTCGGTACAGGATCTACAAGGTTTTCTTCTCTTGCGGTTAAAAGTTCTGCCTACCTAGTTGATTTGGTCGTCCCTTACGACATGCTCAGGTTTAAATGGATCGGTGTATCTATTCTAAATTCCTCACCAGGCGGACACACGGCTGCTGTATACGCTCTAGTAATGTACTATTTTACGACTAACAGGCTCTGTTCATGGAAACGTGGCAATTATCGCTGAAGTTCCAAAGGTCGCTGCTATGCGCTTCTCGGAACATCAACACTATCTCGTGGACAGTGCAGTCACGTGCTAGTAGTTAACGCTCCTTGGCTTATTGAAATGAACGAAGCTGAATTCCTAATGAAATGTGTAGGTATAGAAGTAGATATCACAATCGTCATCTCTGTCCAACTACGTCCTTTGCTGGACGTAAATAGTCACAAATGGAATCTTTTTAAAAAGATCAGTTTCGGCCACCAAGTGGTCGGTCTTCGACGCATCATATTCATACAGAGTGTGGCCTCATTCCGATTTACAATATTGCACTTTTTTTTTTATTACATCATTTTTTTATGTAATATATCTCCTCTTTTTCAATGGTAAACCATGTACACACACTTTTAAAATGAGTCCCGGAAAAATATGCATTATTACGTAGGTATGTATACTTTGTGCAAATATTGAAACAGTCGCAGACAGCATACGTAATAGGAAACCTCGCGAAGCATTTTGTCTAAATAATACAATTAGACCAATTAGCTCCGGTCGCGTATTGCATTGGCTAATTTATACATGACTTCATGGTTGAATTGCTATCACCACAGTTGCATGCTTCGCTGCAGGAATATCTATTGTTAACAGTACCTCTATTGCTGCTGAAATTAGACTTACAAATAGGTCTAATGAACATTTTAATCTCGTCGTGAAACTATTCGTTGAAACATCTTTTACTACATCTCGCAGTTTAGATCTGAACAGGCCGTATCCTAGCGGTGCGACCTGTGCGGTATGCATATGCCGCAAGATCTGGCTAGAAGAAAGGACAGATGTTACATCTGACAAAGGCTCCTTTATTTGGCCTTTTCGGTTTTCAGTAAGATAACATGCATATTGACGTCGCACGTGCTTGATAAACCACTCAAATAGATATAATCGTGTTTTATTGTTGTATACTTACTTTAGATTGTTTAACCAATATGTATTCAATTAGACTAGATAAATGGTGATGTACTTGGTGGTAGGATCGAATGGTCCGCCCGGCCAGCTACCACCCTCACATTTAAGTCCGGCGCCAAGCAGTTTTACTGTGTTCCGTCGTGTGTATGTGAGAGCCGGTGCCCGACAGGGCATTTCCTTGAATTGCCTGTCCCATCTTAGACCCTGGCGTTGCTTTCGATCACGCAAGCCTAGGGTCAAAGGCATTCAAGTATTTGGTAAAAAAAAAAAAAAAAAAAAAAAGAATATTTAACAAACATGGCAAGATCCTAAGACCGTTGTTCGCTTCACGTTAACTTGTTAGAGCTAAATTTAGCTCATAGGGGCTCGACGTAGGCGTGGCGCTTCCATCAGAAGTATTATTTCAAACGCATTGCAATCAATTTTCAACCCTCTAGTCTTTATGTCATGGTTCATTATTTCTCACGATTTTTCAGCACTGTATATTCAGGCATGTTAGCAATTTTATTTGGTGTAATTTAATTTTCTTATATTGTCAAGTTCAATCAGCACTTGACGGAGTTTGTAAAGGTGTATTTCGTCGCCTTATTTATTTATTTAATGCATGGAGGACTTACAGCTAATAAAGGTTTATGTATTCCTTCCTTATCTTGTACTCTTTATCCAAACTAATGCAAAAGTCATTCTGTATGGTAAATTTCCACACCCTGACCCCTCCGGTGGAAGCTAGGATAAGAATCTGGAACCGGTGCAACTACTCTACCTGTAATAGTGTTGAACGAGAAAATAACACATCCAAAGCCGCGAGCATGAGCTAGTAGGTACCAAATTTTGTTTAGTAAAACGAAACTCCCTCTGGGTACAACCTGTATCGCGAGGACAGTTTACAAACATGAAATTCACGAACACAAATGACACCCCGACTCGGAGCAAGTGCTTCTCTGGTTTTACACCAAGACACTTGCCTGACCCCGGAATCGAACCAGGGACCCGTTGATCTAAAGGCCTTAAAATTATACATAATATCTACTGCCAAACCGCAATTTGAAAATACCAAATTTTTTGTATGTAAATTTAGTTTGCTTGCTCTCGTTTTTTACTCTCCATCAAATAAGTGACTCATCAGTTCACCCTTTTAGATATTAAGGGTATAATGAACTTATATTTTTAGATACAACAAAAGTCTGTTATCAGTTGTGTAAGTCATGAACCGGAGTTGCTATGCACTCATAGATTGTATTCTTATCAATTGGGACATCGAGTATCAATATCAGTGATTCATTAGGTTTTGTTTTTTTATACTTAAATGTACATACTACCCAATTGACTTAATTTGTTTCAATTAATAAATTCTTATTTACAAATGGTTCCTTAAGTCGGCCGAAGTTCGCAGCTATGAATTGACCTCTATTAGCAACTCTAATCAGAAGATGATTTTTTTAATTCAACTGAATTGATTAGTCACTAAGAATATCAATTGCAAGATTCCAATGAAAGAGTTTTCGCCGAACTCGGTGTCAATTTGTTTAAGGTTTGTGACAATATTTAAAATCTTTGCTTCTAAGGGCTTCATCTAGACTACCAATAAATTACGGATTTGTCGCCTGTAGTACACAGTATTTTACATTGGTTTAAATGTGTATGTGATCTCAAAAACCTAATCTGTGTAATCTTCTTGCTCTAAATCTTTTAATGTTCTTGTTTCAGGTTCAAACACACAGAAATGTTTATAGACGAGAATGAGACGTAAGTTATTTTATTAGTACCTAACTATAAATTAGATACGAGTTTCGTGTAAATAGTGGCGATGATTCAGTCTGGGAAAGTTATTCCAAAGTTACCATAATTCCTAATCTTTTTGGTAATGTTATTGATAAGGCGCCTTCTTAACTTAGCAAATGCTGCATCTGGATGCCCGGTCCTCGATCCGACTATGGAGCTATAAATGTGTGTGCGTAAACCACAGATGTTCTGACCTCCATATGAACGTCAATAGCGATAGGTTTGTCTAGTACTAGGAGTAGCTTCTGCACGGCTTCGCCCGCATTTGTTTCTCCTACTATAACTCAGCCTATAAATGGCCTGTTAATACTACTGTCCACGCTGGCTAGACGGGTTGGCACAGGTCATCAAGTTTTCCTTCTGCATTTGTCTCTAACCAATGTTATTCTCGATATCCCCGACTGTTCGATTTGCTTTCTTGCGTTGCGTGATGTCATGTACATAGATAGTATCAGCCACATGCGTCCGCTCCTAGACATAAGTCGCCACAATCTACGATCCTATGCATTAACATCCACTAATTCCCGACGACCTTTATAAGGTCTTGCGTCCACATGGTCGGGGCGTCCCACGCTCAGTTTTTTTCCATACGTGGTATATACTGAGAAGAAATATGTTTTTAAGCGGCTGTGTTTCCTCCAAACAAACAAACTCTGTCTTCTTATATTTTATGTATAAACGTGTTCTTTCCAGAAGTTTGCAAACACTTATTGGCACTGTCGATAAGATAAGGTATTGGTGGCTTTTATTGCGGTGTAATGAGAATTGCGGATCCGTGATTAGCACGAATGAACTGACACGCTTTTCGTTGCCAAGGTTGTCTTATCGGGCATTGGGTAACACCTTTACTGCGCGCGTACATTGCGTGCTTATTCGGTTATCAATATGTATATGTCTTCGTGCTGATAGTCTTGGTCCGTGTGGTCACCACCCCTTTCCATGCTCAGGCGAAAAATAGCCAAATAATAACCATTTGAATACGGTGCCAACTTAAATTGACTCGGAGGTTAATTAGGATATCGTTTTACCCAAGGCACTTAAAATGGTTACTCTTCGCATTTTTGTTTTTTTTTCTATTAGTCTCTTCGTGCGACATGCAGGGGATGGTATCGGATGGTGACACTATCTAATCTTAAACGGGCTTACAATATAGGTAGGTCTTCTCCTTTCCTACTCATTTACCCAAGTTTATTGGGACTGGCACTTTAGGCGCAAAGGGATGATCCTCCAACCAGACGAGGTGGGATGTCTGGCTAGGGGTCGCAGCACCTATCCCCCGATAGTTGTAGTCGGGGTAACCTTAACTGTACGAATTGCTCTTGAAATTTCGCTATGAAGATACGCTCGCAAGGAAGGTCCATAGCGCCAAATTAACCGTCTCCATTTGTCTTCCTATCAGTGAACACCTATTGCATTATTTACGGCTTGGTTCAAATATCAGCTGCATTGGTGGCACAGTGCCAACGCTGCCAGGCATTCCGTTGTTTTCATAGGATTTTTATTTTTGTTGTGAAGGTTCCTTGCGCGATAATTCTACGTATACACATATTTGTGTATAAGATTTGTCACGGTTAGGTACTCGTTGACGTATAACTGTATTTATAATCTCCTATTCACATTCTACTCTTTACCTTATGTGTTTGCAAATATTCAACCTAATGTATGTATACATGTATTATAATACTAGCTTTTGGGCGCGGCTTCGCCCGCGTGGGCTTCGAACCCGTGCATATTTTTTATGAACATAAAATCGGTTATTGTGACTAAACTATGATAGTTAGATATGTGCTCTCGCGGACTTTTTTGTAGATCTTTATAAGACCTACAAACCCGTAGTACATCATTTTGTTCTATTGTCAATAGTTTTTGCAGCGCACGCATAAATAGATTTTCGATTTTAAACCTTGGTTTACAAAATCGCAGTTTTCATACGGATCCCTAATTCTTTTGAAAATAAAATATAGCCTATAACCTTCCTCGATAAATGGACTATCTAACACTGAAAGATTTTTTGAAATCGGTCCAGTAGTTCCTGAGATTAGCGCGTTCAAACAAACAAACAAACAAACATACAAACAAACTCTGCAGCTTTATATATTAGTATAGATATCTTGAGCAAAAAGTGCCATGGTGGGGGAAAATTTGCGTATGTCATTAACGAATCACGTGGATTTCATTCCCCTTCTCCGCGAATGGAACTACCCATAGAACCCAGTTGACTACGCGGACTACTGCGAAGTCAGTGTCATTGTTCCAGTTGTCTGCCGACTATTATATTGAACTGGTCTTCATTCATCACTCACAATTTAGTGACACAGGGTTTCATATCTACTACTACTACTCTGTCCATATATGACTACTGCTGAGTCGGGCCTCGCTGGCCAGATGAGTTGGCACAAGGTTTCGTATCAAGTTTTCCTTCTCTTGCGGCTAGGTTTTCGGCCTTGTCATTTCCTTGGTGATAATATGTATTCTAAATCCGTCACCACACGGATTCATATCAGAGAAGGGTAATGGGTAGAGACCTCCCCATAATAGCTGCAATCTGCGGAGTTGACTGGTTCTCGCATCGCTGCGCGCAGATACTAGGTGGAACGGCTTGACGTCCACACATACCTCAACCACGGGGCAAAATTTATTTCCTGGGATACCTTTAATTGAATTCCTACAAATTATTCAAGTTCCTTCTCATTACGGCCTATATTTATGGCCTGCTCGATTATTCGCCCAAGACAGGCTGATGACGCTGTCCCTTCCAAGCCCGTCACCAAACGAGCTAAAATTGTACTTGTGCCACTTATCCTTAGGTCTAGGTACAAAGGCTTGGCGGTGTACAGTTTCATGTGCAGTGATACTTCTTGTTAACCTCATTTAGCACAGTTTACTGAGATATTACACGTGGCGTGTCTTTCCGGGTTGATGTACATCGCGTGCGGGTAATCTAACTTGCTAGTTGGATCGGTATGTCTAACACTAATATTTATTTATAAACCGACTTCAAAGGGAGGTTCTATGTTCGAGTGTATATGTATGTTTTGTCTTTGTTGTGGACCGTGGGTCAATTGTGTTTGAAGTGGATTGTTTTTTAAAGGAAATAAGTCTAAAAGGTTTTACCACTTACCATCGCCAACGTTCATAATAGCTTAATTGTGGAACTAGATGAGGCCCGACGGTGGGTCAGCTACATGGGCTGTGATGATGACGAGGCTAACTCTTCTGACTGCTCTTAACGCAGTGGTGCCGTGGTGTGTTTGTTACGATTATACTTCCATTACATTTAATAAGTTCTCGACGTTTCTAATGCTTTGTAATCTTGGTGACTCATACTCATATCGTTTTATAAAAGTATGAAGCAAAAACGTATCTGTTATTGATAACGTTCGGAAAACCAATTAAATACTAGTTATTTAGTAAACTGAGTGACAATTTGTTTCATATTTTTTGGAACATCCGTAGGTATACATATATCTCTAGTGATAAGAGATTCGCTATAATTTCACAATAAACACTTGATATCGATAACGATCACGATCGCTTGAGAGTTCTTTGACTGCCACAATCTTGCGTGACACATTCACAAGTGTTTGTGTACATTCTTGACAATGAATACACATATGGCATATCTATTTGACGACAGGCAATTTTACGCTCCATTGAATGAAAAGTACTATCTCTACGTATAAAACGAAGGCGACCGTTATACGTAAATAATAGCTTTTTACTGAATATTTATTAAAGTGTCATCAACCCGTTGTAGTCGTAGGATGTAAGAGGCGGTAGACAAGCGGTAGATAATAAATAAATACGAGTATGAGTCATCTGCTTACACCGTTATAAATGAAGTTTTTTTTATATACCAACTATTTTTGTCTGGTCTGTTCAATATGCAGCAAAAAAAAAAAAATTTTTACATTAAGAATTGAAGTGTCATTAAGCAATGGACTCCCACCCTTGCCCCCACGGTCATGGTCCAATGAGTAGACGATTTGAAATACTCGTAATGAGAGCTCGGATCAATACGTCAGATCAGACTCTACATCTTGTAAGAATCGTTTGTATCAAATATACTATCATATACATGTTCATAACCAAGATTCGAAGTGATGGACTTCTATGCGATACATGAACTCATAATTGTTTTGGTGTCGCTTGAGAAATCGCTTAAGAAAAAAAAATACCAACCTAGAATAAAACCGTCTTGAAAAACAAAAAAAAAGCGAATTAGTCGTTTTATTTTTTTAATATTTTCAAAGGGTTGCTGCTTTTTAAATGGTGTAGAGGGCAATAACAAAATCGTCAAAATAGTACGTAATAAAAATAATCGTCTAAATACACCAAAAAAAACCCTAATACATTACATATTTTTGATCACAATTTTTTATAGTTTTTAGGTAGGATAAATAAATAGATTCGTGTCGTTCGAGGGATTTAAAAATGGAATATTATCATGCAACATTATAATCATACAAAAGATATTAAATGTCTTATAGATTATCTTTAATTTTATCTGTAATTAAATCCGGTTGACTACGACGAAGAATATTTTCTTTTATTTAGTAGTATGTAGATGGTAGGAATTATGTGAGATAATTAAAAGCGTACCTTGTTTTTTTTCATAAGATCCGGACGAATAACCCTCTTTATGTTATTGGGTATTAGATTACATAATGCGTAATATTTTTGTAAATGTCATGTAACTGGTCTGTCGAGTCGTAATCTGTACATTTAGATGTAATCTAGTTCCGCAGGCTTCGCAAAAAACGATAACAATTAGTCAGAAATTATGCGTGAGTCATTCAACATTTTGAAAAGTTAAATCGATCATCGTTGTTGATTTTTATTATCGAAGGTATCTATTTAATTATGTCCGTTATCTCTAGTCTAAAATAGTGCCTAATTAACAAAGATGTACAATTATTGTATTATGATTATGTACCTTGAAAATCCTTTACTACTACAATGTCATTGAAAAAATAACTTATTATGATTAGAAAAAAAAATCTTTCATCATCAAGCATTAACTTAATGAGTTTTTACAGTCAAAGCAAGATTTGCCTAGTCTTGAAATAAACTTTGAACTATTTCTTACCATTTCGATATTTCAGATAAGTTATCGACCGTAGTTACTAATACTCGCCTATACCGATAACCGAGTGCATATAAAGTTTATCAATCGTAATCCACGCCTAGTCAAGCCGAGCATATCAGAACATTAGTTTGTCTAGACGGTTGTGGAAATCCTCATCAATTTTGAAGGAACTCACAATTTCAAAACAATCCGGTGCCTTGGGTGCAACTATGGTAGCAAAGTGAGTATTCAAACGAGCAGTGTTGTGACTTTATTAGTGATTTTATTTATTAATCCTATTGCAATCGAACGTTTCATTTAGTATAAATACATTTCTGTCCAATATCATGGTATAGTGTTGGAAAGGTAGTGAAATAGAGCATTATCATTTCAGTCAGTTGTACGTACGGTCCATTACTTAAGGTAAACTTTAGAAATAATATATTAATGCGAAACAACTCACCTTCAAAACGCACTGTTTTTAATTCTATTCAATATTATCGAGAGACGAGACAATACTCCACGCAGAGAAATTATCCGATAAATTAGGTGAAGCTCAAATTAGATTAATAGAAAAACCTATCACGATACCAGCAATATTTAATTTAAGTGATGCCTTAGTTATAGTGGGTTCCGAAAGATCAGAATCCCAAAATTACCGAAGACCGTTCTGGGTTATACTTGCTTTATTGTTGTTATGATTGGTAGTACGTGCGTCCTTCTCCAACCTGTGTAATGTCAAGATTAGCAATTGCTGCGGGTATTGTACGTGACTAGCTCTTTACCTTATTTACTATAATACTGTTAGTACATACTTTGCTTGACCAGACTTGGAAACGGCTTTCAAACCTTATTGTATCTAAACGGACTCTGTTGTTTAGACGCTTACTTCTTTAAAATAATTTCTCATCCCAACTCCATAAATTACCCACGGACTTTCTCCAGTTTCCTGTAAGGATAGCCAGTCGAACCATGCCAGCAAGACTTGTTGACACTGACACTGCTATCTAGTTATCCTTCAGCTTGATTTTCTGCTGGTCTAATGCCTTTAGTTGTCTTTTACTTTGAACGTCTTTCCAAATCCACCTACACAGATAATATTGCATTCCCCAAAAAAGACTTGCCTTACGAACTTATCCCAAATGCATCACTAATCGTAAGGGCCTCGTCCAAACATAGCGTACCTTACGTATACCGAACGAAACCGAAACTGGTTCCTGTTTTGTGCAGCAACTTTCACTGCAGCCAGTTCTGCGTGTCCTGTCGGTTCACTTGCATTCGTATGCACGCCCTGAGCGTCCCAGTTTGTGGAACTAGTTATGTAATTAACAGTTTCGTTGACTTTACAACACCTGTCAGCTACAGAACTTATTGGAACCAACACATAAATAAACTATTGGTTAAATGTTGTACTCTACTGTCCTCTGATCTTCGAAGATTCGGCAAAAATATTACGTTGCATAAATTTTATTTAAACATTCAATCTCAAAATGCAAAATTTGGTCAAGTTACGAGCTGATATAGAAACAAATTCATATAGATACGCTAGCGGTGCCTGTTTGTCTATAATTAAATGTCAGTGTTATTTTGTCTCCTCCAATAGGGAGGGGAAACTAGTCTTTGGCTCTGCACAGGCCGGAGGGTCCGGTTGGAATAATATTTCAAGTTCTTATTCTCTTGCAACTAATTCTTCGGCGTATTAGTTTCCCTCTGAGTGGAATGAGTTAGTGATACTATTGTAATTTGGCAACGGACTCCACGACATAACCTCAAGTAATTAAAACTTTTTTGGTTCCTGGGAGAAGGTATTTTCCGTGTAGTGAATTATTTCATCCTGAGGATGTCGTAAGAAGCGACAAAGGGAAATGTCAAGGCCGAAAACAAAGCCAAAAGAGCCAACCCGTCTAGCCAGCGTGGCACAGTAGGTTAACTGACCTCCCTGTCCTAAGAGCAGGCCCCATTCAGCAGTGGGTCATTGATAATTTGTAGTAGAACATATTCAGTTCACAGAATCACTAAAATATCTGTGTAATTCGTGGAATTTATACGAATTGAGGTATTTAGAATTTCGATGAAAATGTTCTCTTAGATACCTTCCGTTGTACCAGTAACTGCGGTGGCGACTGTCATTGCACATTCAGGTCGATTTATCCTCTCCGTACGCCTCACTGAACTCGAAGGTTCCACTTTGATACTTCGCTCTTTCATTTGTTTATGATATTACATAGTAGCTACTGCGCACAGCTTCGCCTGTTCGGTATTCAAGCACGGGCGTGTCAAAACGGATTACATACCGAAAGCTTCCACTCTTTGAAGCGTTAATACGTTTTTTATACGGTAATACCTATAAAATAGAAAACGATAAAACACATAAAAGCCGCATTTATAGCGTTAGTATTAGATATAATTACGGTCACGATAATCATATCGCAATGTCACAACACGTAAAACCGATCTCACAGAACATTCCGTTGGACTGTGTACCACGTTATCACATTTTGTTGTGTTATAAAAAATAACTGGGTGTAAAGCAGTATCAACAATGAATACTGTTTTGTAAATGAACGAGAAGAAATTGTCTCGTCCTAAAAACGATCCACTGCCCAGACTTCTCAATTTGTTTGCTTTACAACGGTGACTAAACCTGGATAGATCTGGGGTTCCATATGAATGTTGCAGGCAGTTACTTTTTTAAATTTGCATTCGATATCCCGGTAATTTCCTCGTAAGTCAGTCGTTTAAATAAATATAAATATCCTTGGACATTTCACACAACGCCATCTCGTCCCAAGCTAAGCAACTTAATGCTTGTGTTATGGTAACGAGATGGAAAATAAACTACTTGTATACATTTTTTTTGTAAATACATACATATTATAGATAGAAAACACCCAGACCCGGAATAAAAACTTGTAGATCGTACAAATATTTCTTCCGTGCGGGGATCGAACCCGCGACATGCTGCGCAGCAGTCGATCGCTCAACCACTACCGTGTCGTCGTTTATTATTATCTTTATCCAAAAATTATCTGCAACTGGTGCCTACCTCAACTTCCACAAGTAAAAATGTCTTAACGAGATTTTATCTTTATCTAAAAATACTCTTATCATATTTATCGATATCGAGTGGCATATAAGTAGCACTAGCTGCCCTGATTTGTCCAGACAAAGCCTCGGATATTGTGCGCGGCCGTCTGCAACCGCGACTGCCAAGGCGCTACGCAAGGTCTCCTTATCTTATGTAGTGCAATGTCGTTGTTTCAGTGCTGACTATATCATACTGGTAGCTCTAATAACTTCTTACCATCATATCTCACCCGTGAATCACCCACTACTGAGTTGTACCTCCTCCAATTTCATGGAGGGCATTTAGCCTACCGTGCCACGTTGGCCTGATGTGTCGGCGCAGGTTTGTATCCAAGTATACCATCTCTTGCGGCTATGAGATCTGATTGTGTATTCTAAATCAGTGTACCAACACGTCTTGCCCAGAGGGGATACGGAGGTCCGACTCTGTAGTAGGTGATTTATGGACTAGGATATAAAATAAAATTAGTTTTTACTACTAGGTACTTATACATTAATAAGAATAGTCGATGTAATTGGATGTCTGATCTTATCCTTTTAAATGTCAACATCATTAATCTCATTTCATTTGGGGACTGACTTAATTCATCTCTATTGTTTCGTTTTAACAGGCTTCAATTGATATTAAAAAGACAAAGACCTCTTAAAATCGGCACGTTACTTATTTTGGGTGCATTGTATGTGTTGCAACACTGCCCAACGCTTCTGAATTGCAGAATGAATCACTTTCTTGTTACAATAAAGTTACTCAACTAACATGCAACTAACACAGATCGCTGTGGTACTGCCATACGCATTACATTGAATTGACGACCTGAAGGTAACTCCAGACGCACCTTCAATTTACGTTCAATTAATGCTATAATTATTCTGACTGTGATAATTTAGTCACCGGACTGTGTTTGGTGTCAGCCAAATATTCCGAAGAATGATGTGTCGCATACGTGGATTGGGGGTAAAACGGTGGTATGTTAAACAACACGTCAAGAAGTTATTTCCTGCAATGTGCAAAGATCGTGAAACCTAAGACATCACCAAAATCTCAGTTTCCAATTTAGTTTTAAAGTTTGTTTACCGAAAATTTAACTTCTAGATATTGATATAACAACTACCTTGTACGTGGAAGTAACTACCGCCGAGTATCTAGGGAAATCATTTTCCCGCAATATTTATTGTAAACTAGGAGACATAGAGATTCTGTATTAAGCCCAAGGTCTTTCACGAAACGTACAAGTGTGTGCCTTGTCTGTAAATGGCAGCTTCTCGGATCCATCTGGTTATGTCTGGCATTAGGTTATGTAAGTCAGGGAGACTTGATCCGTGTCTTAATGTCATTTGTGTCCCTATGTTACAAGATACTAAATAGCTTCTGCGATACAAAATATTAAAAAAATGATTATGTTTGGCTGTGTTATACGAGTCCTTTCAGTTCAGCTCAATATGGCGCAATGGGCCCAAACTCCGTAATTGGTGTACCTGTGGTAATTGCAATCCACAACTCGTCAAGTGAGACCAGTTTTTTGTGCGGTTCACTCGTTGGACTTAGATGACGTAAATGGTGAGCACACGGTTATATTGATAGAAAACCACAGTGCATAAGGTTTCTATAGTGAGACAGGAAATGAAAATATATTCCACTCTCTTGATAATACATAAATAACTTGACAGCTGATAATGTTGCTCTAAAAGGCATGAAATGAGATCATATTCTCATCTTTGCCACAGAGCTCTATGATCCCCAGATGATTTGTATTGTTTCGATAGAGTAGGTACAACAAACTCACGGCTAGTCTCTAATGGATAGAAACCCCGGGGTTGCCAGACCTTATATGTGTTGCCTAATGATGTACTAGTGCATCCATCGAAGGAATGCACAACATCCCGACCATTACATTATTAGCCTGACACCGTTGTCGAATATCGGACTCCGAACTTTGCCCATCGACTGATGCGACCAACTCGCTTTCAGCTTTCCTTTTCTCTGTGGTATAAATATCCATAGCCAACTATCATCTAATTATTCAAGTTGGTAATATTACATTTAACGTTTACCAATTACCACCGGTTCGGAAGGCTGCTCTATAGAGAAGAAACTGTAGTTGTTTTTATTTCGTATCGTGTACTAGCTTTTGCGCGCGGCTTTGCCCGTGTGGGCTTCGAACCCGTGCTTATCTCAATGCATATTTATTTTTTTGTTATTGTGACTAAACTATGATAGTTAGATATGTGCTCTCGTGGACTTTTACACATTTTGTTCCATTGTCAATAGTTTTTGCAGTGCACACATAAATAGATTTTCGATTATACACCTTAGTTTACAAAATCGCAATTTTCATACGGATCCCTAATTCTTTTGAAAATAAAACATAGCCTATAAACTTCCTCGATAAATGGACTATCTAACACTGAAAGATTTTTTGAAATCGGACTAGTAGTTACTGAGATTAGCGCGTTCAAACTAAACAAACAAACTCTGCAGCTTTATATATTAGTATAGATTTATATATTTTGGATACAAACACTGATAACACAGATTTGTAAGAGCAAGCGCGCGGAAGAGTCGCACAGTGGTAAATATCAGCAGTATGCCTGAGCCGACTGACCCTCGGCAACGGCACCTGTTCACAAGTATGGCACATGTGACAGCCGTCGCCCTTCTCAACCATATTGCAGGGATCGTGTTTATTTATTGTATACTCCAGAAGCGTTAGCTCATAACCTTAAATGTGCTATGATTATCTTCAACTCTGTTTGCAGAGACGAAGGAACGTCTGAGAATACAATGTTTGAATGCAGTGAGGTGAGGCACAACAAGTGTGTCCTCGCTTTACCTATTTGCATAATTTATATGATTACTTTTCTTTTCTTTTTTTTCGAATAGGCCCCTATGAAGTTTGTTAAACAAGCAAGATGTGAACTTTTCAACTTTCTTGATTTTTTGATTGTCGATATTGACTATACGGAATTTACAGACTTAGGGGCTTGCATTCAGAGTCCATTTTGCTGGTATGTATTTAGAACGGGCTCCATCCACGCGACGAAACTACAGTAGGAATCATAGTACATCTATTATACGTAGATCTAAAAGCATCAACAGTTCGTGGTAAGGTACATGACCACATCGTGTATTAAATCAGCGCTTGGCACACGCCATGCCACTTCCGATCACATAATACTTTTGTTGTGGAAAATGCCCCAGCTGTAATTGCCTGCTATTGTGTTGTCTTTCTAGTCATGTCACTGTATAAATGATTTATCGCTGGATAGTACCCCCTCTAACATTAGCCTACGGCGCTATGCTGGCCAGACTGGTGTGCATAGGGCTCCATGAGTTATCTGAAGATCATTGGGGAGTGAATCCCGTGGCCCTGTTTCGGACAGTTGAGATACACCGTTAGTTTTAGTGGGTAGATTGAGGCGCAATTACCATCTTTCCTCTTTCCCCCCGGAGCCCCACATAGCTACGGCTGGCGCTTAGCGGTCGGTTATCCATAAGGATTACCTACATAAAAAATGGTGCCTGTATAGTTTTTTTTTATTGGTTATTTATTTTCAGTCTTCGTCTATAAACGAGCTAATAACATTGTATTCCAAATCCACCAGGGCAGGGCCTATTCCAATGATAGATTTTAATATTCATCACGCCTTACCTACGATCTCCGAATACCCATCCATAATGTATTTAAAAGGAACCGTGTCGTAGATAATGTTGTACTGTTCTGTCTTTCGTCCTTGCCGGCGAACTGAAACAAAATCAATAACCATTATTCACAGTTTTAATAAAAGGGATATCACCTATTCATTCGCCACAGTTACTGCTTTTAACTCCTTAGGTACACATATATGTAAATTTGTCGCAGTTATTTCGTTCATAGGAAGGCTGTTCCGGTGAATTATAGCACCGTACTTAGCACGTTTTCGTGTCGGACTACATTTATCATGGTAAAACATAAGTTAGTTGTATCTCAGAGCATACAATGTCTATCAGCCACTGATGCTCACTACTCTTAAATCACCGCAAATTACAATATTTAGAATTAACCCAGATACCCTACCTACTCACTGCCGATCCCAAGAGCTATCAGTCACTTTGTGTCTTCTGTGAATGTCGTATTTACCGATTCTATCACCCAGCGTCCTGCCCACTGACAATCCTTTGAGCTATGGCGGTAACTTAATCCCTTCTATGAATTTCCATATTCCCAATTTTATCACGGATACTATGAACTCGTATCCTAACTTTTTCCGTTGCACTTTGACTGTCTCTTAGCTGCCTACAGTGTATGGTTGCCCGGTCCCATGTCTACTACAGTTTACTTATACGCCAAGATAAAATAACGCGTATAACGCGTAGCCGAACGAAAATACCTGTTTTTTCAACAAGTCTAGGCAAAACAAAATATCTAATTGTAATACGAAACAGAAAAGAATTAGAAAACTAAGTCTTTGATGACTCCACTAAGAAAGCTCTTAGGTAGGCGATGATGAGTAGAAGGGTGATCCAGCGATTCGCAGGGACACGGCGTGAATGATTGTACTATGAATGATGCGGCGCATGCGCCCCGTGTGGGTCACGGCCGCCAGGTGCATCCACTTCTGGCACTGACCTCATATTATTTTAATTGCAGCTGCGATCACGATAGCGGACAAATTTGACCTTATGTTTCCGTATGTGTGGAGATTAATCATTTTTAATAGGAATATCATTAACTACTGACCATGGTAGTGTCAATAGTAATGCGTTTAGATTATGATGCTGTCTATATGTATAAAATTAAGCTATTTAGCTATATTATACATATGGATAAACAATTATAATTTTACTGTAGCGATCAGCATGTTTCATACTTTGCACAATATAGCTGAACTCTTGGTATCAATAAATAGCAATGCTGCAATCACAAGAATTACCAACAGTTCAACATCGCATCCTGACAACACCCGACCTCGTCTGGCTGGAAGATCATCATTTTTTGCCTAAATTACTAATACGCCTAAACCAGTCATATCTTTGTGATTTGTCTAGGTCTTCTTGGTCTGGGGGATGCGTATACCGCCTATGGATCACGGATCCCAGTTCGATTCCGGAGTCGGGCAAGTGTCTTTGTGTAAACCAGAGGTATTGTTCCGAGTCTGGGTGTCATTAGTTATAAGAAAATTGGTAATTGCTCGGTATTCAAATACTCAAGACGATGTTGTTTGTCCACAGGCCAGAAACATGGTGGGTGTCGGTAGTGCTGAAGGCGATCCGCGCGTTCGCGTTAGTCTTCGACATAATTACTTTCCCAGTGCACCTCATCATACAGCGGCCCTGGAGGAAGCGAGCACTCTCCCGGCGGATTAAGGTACTAAATGGGCCTAGACTTGCATCCTACAGAAATCCTTGCCACTTACAAAAAATGATTTATGGTAAAACGGTCAAAACTTCAAGCGTGGAACTACTACCAACAAGGAGAGCCAACAAGAGAACTCGGAAGTTTATTTTACCACCAACGGTTATCTAAGAATGCTGACCTTTTGACAGATGCGCATCGCTGTATTTATTTTGATCAGCATTTGGTCGATCAGTAGATTTATAAATGTGCTTTTAATAATGTAGAATACTCATGGGTGTGAATTGTACGAATCACTCGAATAAATGCATCAAACACTTCAAAAAAATCCGGACCGTAATTATCAGCGAAAAGGCATTAGGACGCCCGTTGGGGCTGACTGGAAGAACTTTGCCGCCTAGTGTATTTTAGAAAAATATTTTTTTGCGCTTTGTTATCAATATATGGGTCACATATACAACACGTGATATGCGAGTGTCCCGTTGTCCTGCAGGCCCGCATAATCGAATCAACGGAGCACAGCATCACAGTTCGTTCCGTGGCCAGTCCGGGCGATCTGCACTTGCGGCTGGTCCGCGATGGGGTCACCTCCATGGAGGCCATGCTGCGGTCCGCAGTGGCGCGATGGGCCACGCGGCCGTGCCTGGGCACACGCACCGTGCTGGGAGAGGAAGATGAGCCGCAACCCAATGGACGCGTCTTCAAAAAGGTAAGACTTTTTTACCGATTATCCCGTAATTTGTTTCATCGACATCATTCTGTACATAGGCCTCCCATAATGGGCGCCGCAGCGACTTATCTTCAGCTTGCCCGCGACCTTTAGCAGAACGTTGCTCCATCTAGCAGAAGCGCGTACTACACGATGCTTCCCGATTCGTGGTTAAGAACCCGTCTACCCTACCGGTTGCTAATCTTACTTTGTTTCAGTGCCATCCAAATTATAACTTATTCTAATGAATTCTATTATCAATCAACAATGACTCGCCGATTTAATTGCTATCTTATCCACTTTAAGGGCTTTATCCGGCTAAGAAGATCCTAGATACCGATATCAATCATTTCAACACAAATAAAAGTAAAACATCCTCGGAGACAAACGTTGTTGTGAGAAGGATCCTACATAGCTGATAGGAGTTAATTATCAGCGGTTTATAGCACAGACAGTTAGCAGTGCCAATCCTCATTACGATAAACACTTATCACTGTTAATCTTATGTTATCTATTAATATAAGCTACTGATCAAAGTACAAACAGTCTTTGTAATAAATGTCAAGTAATCATGTCATCGACATAGATAATAGGAATATTGCTGGGCTGCTTCAGGCGTTCTCTACTGTTAATGTTAATAGGTTTCTGATCACAAACTTATTTCTACCTAATAATGTCTTAAGCTTTCGTGATTATTACACATTTTAATTCATTAATACGAATTACAGCCAGACTCGGGGCAAGTGTTAAACAGGTTTATCGCGTGTATTTCTACGTCCTCTAAATTAAACATTGTAAAGGGTCGTCCTACCCTCGGAATACATTGGGTACTTCTAACGCCGTCTCGTACCTCGCCACCTGATAGTTTATTTCCATCCATAGTTGTTGACTTGTGAAACTGTTAATTGGGGTTTCAGTTCAATATGGGCGACTACGTGTGGCGCAATTACGTGGAAGTGGACCGCGAGGCGACGCAGTTCGGCGCCGGGTTGCGCGAGCTGGGCTGCCGGCCGCGGCAAAACGTCGTCATGTTCGCCGAGACCCGCGCCGAGTGGATGCTGGCCGCGCACGGCTGCTTCAAGCAGAGCATACCGGGTGAGAATAGCCTAAAGGCACTACTAGCTGCTAACTGTAAATGGGGTTAGTTCCTTCTTTGCAAATAGATTTCGCGGCTATGTGTGTTGCTGTCTAATACCAACTGAATACATATTGTTTCTTAAATCTCTAGTGTACATCTAATCGTTGACATCATGACTCCAGAATTCATAACATTACCAAATACGTATTATACTGTATGTGCACGCGGCACAGTGCGTATGACGGAGGGAATAGCTGTTTAGACACTGTATTTAGTTCTGGATTATATGTTGTAACTACCTCATTTGGCCTAGGCATGCGTCCAGTTGTATGGTTGAAAACAACCGTGGTCAGGACTGTGGTTTAAATTTTTTGCCGCGGTTTGTAGCGATCGTGAAGTCACCATCATCAATTTGAAAGGCGGTATCGCTAGTTTCATCGTTTATATTATAAACGCCAACCCGTCTGGCCAGCGTGGCACAGTAATTAACCCTCCCTGTGATGGGAAGAGGCCTGACACAGTAGTGGATAATTTATGGACTGAGTAGTAATGTCCTCGCCAATCTTTATGGCTGGTTTGAATGTAGCCGCATTACGCTGCGCCCAAGATAAAATCCGGGACGAACGCGGGGCGGGGAGGCAGGGCACGCCCGCGCGCTTCGGTTTTCACGCGCCAGCGTCCTCGCCATCCGCGTGTGTGTGAGTGAGCTACGTTCGTATTGGTTATGAAATGTACAATGCGCAAGTTCGTACCCACGGTTACATTCAGAACGGCTATAAATATTGGCGAGGACTGTAGGTAGTTTAAAGTAGTAGGTAGCATAACGAATTCGTTAGGCGAATCCTTACATTATTAGATTTGGTAGTACAAATCCTTAATGAACTTTAGCAAGAGTCGTTCTCCTTCAGTGGTGACCATCTACGCGACGTTGGGCGATGACGCGATCGCGCACGGCATCAACGAGACTGATGTCTCCACGGTCATCACGACCCACGACCTGCTGCCCAAGTTCAAGAAGATCCTTGCCAAGACACCGCGCGTGGACACCATCATCTTCATGGAAGACCAGCTGAAGACCACCGACAGGAGTGGCTTCAAGGAAGGCATCCGGATTATCGCCTACAAAGAGGTGCTGCAGAAGGGATTGCACTCGAAGATTGGTGAGTTTTCATTATTGACCCAACTTGAAAGATAGAATAGCTCACAGCTCAATCTATAGTCGCGATATTATTTTATTGCAAATTATTTGTCTATTACATATTTGACAGTCGCAATTTTATTATATGTTAGCTCCAAACTATTCTAACAGATGGCGGTATCTATTGACTGGATTGATTAAGTATTCAATAGATGGCGCTATGTTAAATGTAATATAACAAAAACCTTCGCCACAGCAACGCGTGGCCGGGTCTGCTAGAAATTCATTTTATGCAGAGACATAAATCTTCTTAGTCATAAAAAGTGATAGAATACGCAGTGTCACCACCCCAATCCTGAGGGTGTCGGAAGAGCCGAAAAAAGCAACGACAAGGCCGATAACCTAGCCGCAAAAGAATGAAAACTTGATATGAAGATGTTAGTGACGGCCCGTGTGGTCCCCGTTCGGCAGAGGGCGTGCCTCCGTCGCCTACGGACACGGCCATCGTGATGTACACGTCGGGCTCGACGGGCGTGCCCAAGGGCGTGATCCTGTCGCACCGCAACATGCTGGCCACGCTCAAGGCCTTCGCCGACGCCGTGCCCATCTACGGCGGGGACGTGCTCATGGGCTTCCTGCCGCTGGCGCACGTCTTCGAGCTGCTCGCCGAGACGCTCTGCATCTTCGGAGGTGAGTAGTGTGGCCGTAGCTTAGAAAGCATGACGAGCTTAGAAGAGGCGAAAAGAGAGTTTAGGGTCATCCCACCCGATGTTGATGTTATTTGGTTGCGATATTTTGTAAGGCCCTGTCCTTCGTCGGTGGGACGGCTACGCGAGGTCAACGTGGAATAAAAGAACCCCATACCGACCCATCTATTTATCCAATACGGTATGAAAATCTAATTACCAAGGATTGATTCCAACAGAGTATCGCTTATAGGTTGACAAAAATCTCGATACGGCTTCTTATTGACGTTTCTATTTTATCTTTTTCAGGTGTGCCAATCGGATACTCTACGCCGCTGACGATGCTGGACTCGTCCAGCAAGATCATGAAGGGCACCAAGGGAGACGCCACCATCCTGCAGCCGACCTGCATCACCACCGTGCCGGTGAGTCCCCGCTCCGCACTTGCGAGTACCGCATCCCCGTTCGCCCAGAGTGACTGAAGCTTTGCGCCGCAGCTGATCATGGACCGCATCAGCAAGGGCATCACGGACAAGGTGTCGCGCAGCGGCCCCTTCGCCGGCGCCTTCTTCAAGTGGGCCTACGCCTACAAGCAGGGCTGGATGCGGCGCGGCTACGACACGCCGCTGCTGAACCGGCTGGTGTTCTCGCGGGTGCGCCAGCTGCTGGGCGGGCGGCTGCGGCTCATGATCAGCGGCGGGGCTCCTTTGGCGCCCGACACGCAGGCGCAGGTGCGCATCTGCCTCTGCTGCGACGTGGTGTCGGGCTACGGGCTCACCGAGACCACCTCCTGCGCCACCATCATGGACGCGCACGACCGCTCCACGGGCCGCGTGGGGGGGCCCACCGCGGGGACCGACCTGCGCCTGCTGGACTGGGACGAGGCCGGCTACCGCGTCAGCAACAAGCCCTTCCCGCAGGTGAGTACCCCGGGCGACAGGGGCGCCCCCTGTGCGTCCTCGACCTCACGGCCCACCCGCGCTTCGCAGGGCGAGGTGGTCATCGGCGGCGAGTGCGTGGCCGAGGGCTACTACAAGAACCCCGAGAAGACGAAGGAGGAGTTCATCGACGCCGACGGCAAGCGCTGGTTCAAGTCGGGAGACATCGCCGAGCTCCATCACGACGGCTGCCTGAAGATCATAGGTGGGTGACCGTCGCCTCGGCCGCGGCGACCGCGTCGGTCGGTGCCACTGTGTGATCCGTGCTTCTGCCCGCAGACCGCAAGAAGGACCTGGTGAAGCTGCAGGCGGGCGAGTACGTGTCGCTGGGCAAGGTGGAGGCCGAGCTGAAGACGTGCCCCGTGGTGGAGAACATCTGCGTGTACGGGGACAGCTCCAAGAACTTCACGGTGGCGCTGGTGGTGCCCAGCCCCGCGCAGCTGGGGGCCATCGCCGAGCGCCTGGGGCTGGCCCCAGGCCAGGACTTCGCATCCCTCTGCCACAGCCCGGCCGTGGAGCAGGCCGTGCTCAAGGAGCTGGCCGACCACGCCAAGAAGTGTCAGTACCTTTATTCAACAGATACAGTCACGCCATCTTCCCGCAGGGGTGGGCAGAGATCACACCCCTCCACTTGCTACGATCCTGGCTCACAACTTTCGCTTCTTCCAGTTTCATCAACCTCTTCATGCGTACTCGTCGATTTAGGGAGCATCTGACCTGACCTACTGAACAAAAAAATAATTCAGAAACCACTAAACGATCAAATTGCCCTAGAATTCTCCATGTCACTTATTTACCATCCAAATTTTGTGGAAAAGCGACGCTGAGAACTCTGATGTAAATTTCTCTCGTAAGTGGGGCATTCTGCTGTGTAAGCTCCTCAGATTTCGTGGAAATTTGTCTAAGACCCGTGATCTAAAGGCAGTATATCTAACCCCTAGACCAACAAGGCAGAAATTAAAACTCTACAGCCACCCGAAGTGAGGGTATAGAGCTAATCAATGGAAACAGTTATATTTTTAAATTGTTTTTCTGCCTCAACTGTCACTGTCAAATCTTGAACTATGAGTAAGATATCGATGTTTTTCTAACCCAAACGTTTTTCTCCCAAACTGGGTTCCAGTGAAAACGAACCAACTATAGCTATCGCCTTTATTATACTACAGGCTTAGTAATCCGAGTCTCATAATGTTTAAGGGGGTCTATTTGCTTATTTCTCAAGTTATGACATTTTGTCCACCACCTGGTGACTAACTTTCCCTACGGTTATAGAATTTTGTTACACCCTGCGTAGACATTCGTCGTTTCAGCCCATAAATGACCCACTACTGAGTCGGGCCTCCTCCAAATTTATGGAGGGAAATATGCCACACTGGAAAGACGGGTTGGCATCAAGTTTTCTTTCTCATGCGGCTAGGTGATCTGCCTCATACGACACCTTAGGATAGTGTGGGTTGGTGACATTCTGTATTCTAAAGAGATTGCTTGGCACTTATTAGATACGTTATGACGTCAAAACAAGAATCGCGTCGCCTAACAAAATGGAAGTAAACTTGTTATCTGCACGGACAGGCGGACTGGAGAGGTTCGAGGTCCCGGCGGCGGTGAAGCTGGTGACGGAGGTGTGGTCCCCGGACATGGGCCTGGTGACGGCGGCCTTCAAGATCAAGCGCAAGGACATCCAGGAGCGGTACAAGGAGGACATCAAGCGGATGTACGCCTCGTGAGCTGCGCGTTCCACGTACTCGCGGTATTCATTCCGAGGTCCCGACAGTTGCGAGTCCCGAGATGCACTTACATTACTTCCCCAGTCTTCGGACCCTTTACTCTTGCATTTATCTAAACGACTTTGACAGCTATTTAAAAAATACGTGCATTTTCCGTAGGTGGATATCGGATGTAACATATAAAATCAATGTTTCGCATCATTTTTCTCAATAAGGAACCGATTTTTGTCGCCGTATACATTAACCGTCTGGCATTTACAACAATGTTGTGTGCTATTTAAAAGAAACTGCATTTCGCATAGGAAAGGAATAATTTCTATTCTATTCTAAATGTGTGTTTCCAGTCTTGCAAACGTCTGTCCCGAAATGTATACTCGCGTAATAGGTGTATCTAGTTTACTCTTAGCGCTATAGTCCGTTGAACAGACCCGCGTGCGATGGCCACGGCATAGCTCTCGTCCTCCTAGCGCATCGTAGTCGAGTTCCTTTATGTATATTAGTGAAATAATTTGAGACAAAATCGTTTAGGATGTTTATATGAGACTGTCCTGTAGTCGGAATGAATATGGATGTGCCCGGCCGTGGCGTCGTTGCATAGGTTAAGTCTGTAAATATTCGTGTCTCTACATGTGTTAGTGTAAAGTGTTTGGTTGTGTGCGTGCGGCTTTGTCAATGGGAACTATTTAATGCAATACGAACAAATACATTGAGCTATGCTGAATGTATTGCATTGTTTTCGGAACCCGGCCATCGTCTCGGTCGTCGAGACCAAACCCATCCCAAATCGGCCCGCTGTGCCATATAGGTTGGCACAGGATTCGGTACCAATGTTTCTTTCTCTACTGGCTACATTATCTGGCTATAGATTCCTTAGTCGCCTTTTAAGACACTGGCGATAGATCAAATTGGGCCCACGTTATTGTACCAAGACATGGCCCATTTCCTCGTAGGACCGCGCACTCCGATCGCCGAATGGGTTGTGCGCAACCGTCGAACGTCTCTGTGAGATCGTTGTCTGTACATTTTAGCTGATAGATCTGATGTGTGGACGGAGCGAAATTGTGTTAAGCCTGTTCTCGCTCGGGGCCTGCATGTAGTGGCCTGGCGTCAGTGGATAGGTGCCGGCGCATTGCGCATCGCGGACCCGTTCGCTTATACTTATTAGAGATATTTAAAAACTACTAATTAAACTGAGTGACAGGATAAGAAATAGTGAGATAAGGAAGCGTTGTGGTCTGAAAGAAGATGTAGTGACAAAAATTGAGAAAGGTATGCTGAGATGGTTTGGCCATGTCGAGAGAATGAATGAAGAACGATTGACGAAAAAAGTGTATAAGGCGAGTGTGAATGAAAGTGTTGGAAGGGGAAGACCTAGGCGGACGTTTCAAGACCAAATCAGGGACGTCTTGAAAAAAGGCCAGGTCAAGAGTACCCTAAACCGAAGAGCATGTATGAAGGGAATAATGAAAGTGGACGAAGCGAAACAAGTATGTATGGATCGTAGCAAGTGGAAAGAAGTGGTCTCTGCCTACCCCTACGGGAAAGAGGCGTGATTATATGTATGTATGTATGTATTTTCTTCTATTTTATTTCTATGATATGAAACTAGCAATTCTAAATGCACTAGTTGCTCTGGACAAATTTGCCTACAGTGTCAGTCTGTCATGAGAAAATTAGCGTGCTGTGCCATGTAAGCCAGATAAGTTGGCACAGAAATGAGATTAATAAATAATTATGGAAGAGATTACTGACTTTAATAATTTTGCTAGTAGGTACGATTTTGTATCTGAATTTCATTGAGATTTTTAAGCTAACCAAAGTGGTGTTTGTCTACTTGTGCGCATAATATTGATGTATTAGAGTATCTATTTGTTAGGTATTGTCAAAAATGTATGTACCACTGATTTAGCGATGGAAGGACGGGCCCGCGTCTCGTCAAGTCTCGCTAGACTAAGTTAACTGTACTAGTACTTAGAGGGTTCGGGGTTAGCGTTCGTCGATGTTATCATATTGTTCTTGCAATAATTTCGTTTAAACGTCTTTTGTGTATAGATTCTCATTTAGGGTACGCACTCACTGGTTCAGGTTTTTTCTTTGCAAATTTCTTTTATGCTGCTGTTAATCGCGTTGGTTTGGCATGTATGTTATTGTCCAATCAATACGTGATTTTCTGGTTTATAATAAAAACTAAGCTAAAACTACTCCGTTACAAAGTAGCGCCAAAAATAACGTTTTTTAATGGAAACGAATACGTTACCGGGCCAGAGGGTGCGTACGATTAGGGGCGATTGTGCCGTTCGCCGTGTTGCATAATGTTTAGCCAATCGATGTTTAATTTGTATTAGAATAAGGGCTATATTGACACTCGGTTTGACTGATACATTGTATTTAGTGCTTGCCAAACTATTATTATTTTGTGAGAAAATGCCTCGCGTCTCAAATAACGCGCCGCGCCCTGGACAGATGCCATTTTTTCTTAATAATCTCAACTAACAGGTAACACTAGCATGTTTAAAAAACTATTTTAGATGAGACCTATTAAAAATAAAAAGACTAACCTTGACCGACTTCGGTTCCCAATGGCTGTCGCGTAGTTTGAGACGCGTGTGCCACCGCGAACAAATCGCATGCTCCATAATATACTGACCTATTGGTGTTTCGGCAGATTTGCTCTGGCTTTTCCCATATAAAAATGAAGCAAAATGTGTTCGACATTATTTTAAGCCCAGTTCATTTTTTCTTGGTGACTGAAAAGGCCAAACCTTCTGTAGTACTGATGTTTTTTTACATTGACGATTTTATGTCGATATTCCAAAATTCTTAATTTTCGGATAAGGCAGCGTATTATTAAGCATGCAAGATGTGTTCGAGTGAATGTTCCGGTGTCAATATAGTCGCTGTAGAGTTGTTGATTAGTTTTTTATCGCTTGTTGCAAAATCATGAATAAAGTCGCTCCGGGTGCCGGGCGGCCGTTCCAGAGGCTAGTCAGTTCCAAGTCGCAGCATTTGTCATTTCTGAGCATTTAAATGAAGTCCTGATCAACCACCTGATCCAAACGCTCACGCTCCGGCTTCCGCAACGCTAAAGTGAATTGAAATGACAAGCGTTTATGTGTGAATTTGCGAGATGATTTTTTCCTGCGGATAAGTTAGCGTAATGCGTTTGTATTAGCCCACATTTAACCGGAACGCGGCTGTAATTGTTAAGGTTTATATTGACTTGGTGTCCCAGTGTTCATGTTGCCCTGCCCGCCTTGGTGTCATGTAAACCCCAAATACACTCTTTATCATGGTTTTAATATCGTTCCACATCTAAAGACCAAATGATGTGTTGGCAAATATTTGGCCTTTGTTAGATTGTTTTTGTTCCGGTAAATAGTGGCATCTTTGTGACCAGATATTTCTATTCAATTGTGAAAAGTCTATGTGTATAGAACTGTTTTTACCTTTTACAAACTTTCTCTGTGCGTGTTATCTGGTTACAGGCTATTTTCAAAATATTTCAGATAATTTAATAAATAATCAATCTGAATAAAAATGTGATTCCATTCATGTATTTAATGTGAGAATATGCGAACGTTACTGTGAGGTAGCATCATATTTTTCGATGTAATATAATAATATTAAAATTTATTAGAATCTTAATCTGTCTGTATACTATTAGTAGAAGTTTGCTCAGTTCATGTGACTGTATGTCTTATGATTGAAATTCTTAAATATCGCAATTGAAAACCAATTTTGTATTATTTATTGAATAAATGTTAATAAAATCAGTTTTCGTTTCTTTTTAAATCTTAACATAGAATGGTGTTACCATTATGCGTTATTAGGGGGAGGGAATCGACGAAGTTGGATATGATCTTTGCAATAGCGCTTTCAGAGTTAACTTAGGCAGGCTTGAGCGTTATGTTGCCTTAAATAGCTTTTAGGAGTCCCATATTTTGCGTAGCCATTATAGGCTGTAATATTTGATTATGATTTATATTATTCTATTTGAGTATAAGGTTTCGACAGTATTTTCGAAAGGCAAGCATAATGTTATTTTGTAAAATATAAAGTGTGCCGTTTGCGATCTTATTAGCGATTGATTCTTGCTTGCACACCTCCAAAATCATGCTTTCCGATGACGGGAAGATCTATGCATCTATCAACTCTTGCCTTCTAGCAAATGTAAAATGCATACAAATGTGATATTTCATGGTTGGACAAATCATCATTTCAGCCAAAAAAAACGTCCACTGCTGGACATAGGCCTCCCCCAAGGATTTCCACAAGGGTCGGTCCTGGAACGCCCGCGTCCATCGTTTTCCAGCGGCCTTACCAGGTCACCTATTGTGCTACAAACGGGCTGGAGTTAAATCCGACTAAGATCACCGTGGTGACATAGCAGTTAAAAGAACAACATCGGCATTCGGCCCTAAATCTTGTACTCCGCGATTCCAAACTTAAGTTTGACGTCCACATCGAGGAAGCCGTAGCAAAAGCCATACCCTTCCAAATGCTTTAAATATATAAAATGAAAACATTTAAAAAAATAGACTCTTTTTTATTTAGTCATTTGGAATATGCATCGCAAGTTTGTAATCCCTGCTTTAATAAATATATCGACAGAATTGAGAATGTCCAAATGTGAACTGGGCTTTTGAATCGTTTTTTTAATATTAATATAGATTAGATTTAGGGACCCCGCGCATTTAGGCGGCCAGTCGCGCGGCCTGGCCGCTTAATGCGCGGATTGGTCGCGGCGGCCAATAGGCCGCGTAATGCGGCAAGCACTCCCGCCGCAAGCACTTCTGCCGGCACTCCCGGAGTGCAACCCGTAGATTTTTTTTCAATTACCCAATTAAGCTGGATATTCCATTATATGTCTGGATGTTACATTGACGTATGAAAAATTTCATCTTGTACCTCTTTACAAAGGAAGCCAAATAGCTGATGCAAGTTTCTCTTGAAAAGCATTTGGAAAACACTCTCAGTCGATCCATTTTCAACCTCCGTGACTATGGCAAGTTATCTTAAACTTACATTGATTGCTTATGCGCTATTAGCGCCATTGACAGTGTGTTTCGAATGCTTTGCAGTACCTACTCATGGCCAAGGGACTGGATGATAGTTGCCTTCAAACACACAGCAGAAGCTTTGCAGCAGTCACATCCCACTGTGTTACTGCGCTGCAAAGCATTCGAAACGTTGGGAATTAAATAATGTACACACGATAAATCCGTTAAGAAGTGTTTAATTTCAATGTGTAATAATCGCGAAAACCTATAAAATTAATAAACATAGATGTTAATTTTCCATGAAAAAAAATTGAGCGGGACATTACATTACTGGGCTTAAAAGATGTACATTGTATACAGTCCGCGCCAATCTTTATGACCGGTCTGAATGTAGCCGTGGGCATCGTACATTTCATAACCAATACGAACGTAGCTCAATCACGCTAACAACATGCGGGTGAAAAACGCGCGCGCGGGCGTGCCCTGCCTCCCCGCCCCGCTGATACCTGATTTTGTGTTGTGCGCAGCGTACGGCTACATTCGACCGGCCATAAAATTGGCGCGAACTGTACAATGTTTACGTTTTATAATGACGATAAATTGACTTGATCGTCACTTTAATTTTAAAGGTACGATTGCATATGGTCATTAAATAGCAATGGTTAAATATTCTAGTTTCCAATAAATAATAATAACAAGACATGATCTATGCCAGTAGTTGCATAGATTCAACCAAGTAGCCAGGATTATCCAGCAACAACTTGCCTTTAAATATGGCCTCACTTCTCTTCTTTGATAAATGGCTTGCCTTGTAAAAACATCATAATTCAGCCAATGTCACGTTGTATAGGTAAATGGGAAAACAAAAATAATCTAACTAGAAGCTACAAATTAAATTAATTTATATTTAAAAAAAGTATCAGCTCGAAAATCACGCTCTACTGGAACCGATCTATTATAACTGACCGCTATATTGCTGCCAATAAACGTGACATCGTTTTAATAGATCTGTCTACACGCCGCGTAAAGCTGGTTGACATCACTATTCCACATGATGAGAACCTCGTGAAGGCGGAAAAAGAAAAGATGATTAAATATTTAGTTCTGGCCCATGAGCCACCGCCATGTGGAGTGTCCAGTCAACCAGTATTATTTCGATCGTTGTAAAATGTCATGGTTCGATGAACATTTAGATCAACTTTCGATATCCGGTTGATACAGAAGACAGTTTTGCTTGAGACAGCGCCCATCTTTAGGTGGTTCCTTTCTTTGCAGGCAGGACTAACCACTATTATGTGAAAGATATAATGATTAAAGAATATACTAATATTAAAGAACGACACGACATGACGTTTCAGAATTCAGGGGGCGTCCACTTGGTCACGATATTTTATCGTACGCGTCGTAATGGGCCTAATCTAAATAGCAAATGGTACGCGTAAGTGGGGTTGTGGAGCAGAATAGAAACGGGTAGGGTGCACAGTTTATTTGGAATCGACTTGGAGCGAAGCGCCTGGTCCTAGGTGCCTAGGCGGCAACCATCTTGCAGAGGTGGCGCAGCTGCATGATCTTGATGTCGTCGGCGCCGAACTTGACCACGCCCTCCTGGTTCTCGATGGAGATGAGCTGGCCCACGGCGTCGCGCTCGTCGCCGGCCAGCACGCGCACGCGGTCGCCGGCGGCGGGCACCACGGGCTCCAGCTGGTCCAGCGGCACGCTGAGCACGCGCTCCTCGCGCGGCAGCCACAGCGCGACCAGCCCCGCCGCGGCCCCGCGCACCACGCCCGCCTGCCCCGCCAGCCCCGCCAGCGCCGGCTCCGCCTGCCCCGCGCCCAGGCGCACGCGCACCTCGGCGTCCACGCCCACCCAGTCGCGCGCCTCGTCCGCGAACGGCGAGCGCGGCGAGTAGCCGCCCGGGCTGGGCGTGGCCGGGTAGCCGGCGCCGCCCGCCCCCCGCGCCCGCGCCCGCCCCCGCGCCCGCCGGGCTGGGGCTCGGCCGGTACGGGCTGTACGTGTGGTCCGAGCCGTACATGGTGCCCGGCGTCTGCGGCGTGAAGGGCCCGTCGTCGGCGGCGCCGTACTCGAAGTCGGGCGCGCGCGCCGGCGTGGCCGCGGCGGCGGGGTCCCAGGCGCCGTGCGCGGGCGTGCGCGCGCCCTCGTGGCTGGGCGTGGCCGAGCCGTAGTGCGGCGTGCGGCCGCCCGCGTCGTAGATGGGCGTGGCCGAGCCGTGCATGGGCGTCTTGATGCCCGTGTCGCGGTACGTGGGCGTGGCGCCGCCGGGCGCGGGCGTGCGGCCCGGCGTGCGCGAGTAGAAGGACGCGGCCCCGTCGCGGCCCCCGCCGCCCGCGGCCGCGATGTGCCCGCGGTCCACGGAGATGGTCTGGCACGCCGTGTGCAGCTCCACGCGCGCCGTGCTGCCCGTGGCGTCCTTGACGATGCCCACGTTGCCCTTGTAGGGCCCGCCGGTGATCTTGATGGTCTGCCCGATGAGCTCGCGGTCGCGCGCGGGCCCGCCGCCACGGCCGCCGCGGCCCCGCCCCCGCGGCGAGGCGCCGCCCCTCGCGGGGTGCGGCGACTGGATGCGCGGCGACATGAAGCCGAGGGCGGGCCCGGGCGCGGCCCCGCCCTTGGCGCCGCCGGCCAGCTGAAGGTGGCGCGTCTTGCAGACGAACACGCCGCCGTTGTCCAGGTACATGCGCGACTGCAGGAAGGCGAAGTTGCGGTACAGGTGCTTGATCTCGCCGTCGCGGCCGGCGTGCGGCCCGTCGATGACCTTGACCACGTCGCGCTTCTGGATGGTGTTCTGCTCGGAGTCCAGCGCCATGGTGAAGCGGTTCTCGCGGCGCTTCTGCAGCGCCTGCGGCTTGCACTCGATCACCTTGCCCTGCATGCCCAGCACGTGGAAGTTCTCCTTCTCGAGGCGCACGATGACGCCCACGGTCTGCGGGTCCAGCTGCACCAGGTCGCCCCACTGGAAGTGGCCCAGCGAGTCCACGCCCGTGGCCATGTCGGAGCACAGCTGCAGGTCGCGCGGCAGCACCTCCAGCTCGTGCATGGTGAGGTCGGACACGAGCACGGCGCGCGTGGGCTCCACGCGGACCACGAGCCCCGTGTCGCCCTCGTAGCGGCCCGCCAGCACCTTGACGTGGTCGCCCTGCTTGAAGTACTTGCGCAGCTCGTTGGGCTTGAACACCAGCGGGTCCTTGAGCGCGTCGTGCTTGGGCATCACCGTGATCATGGACCCGTCGATGGCGATGATGCGCGCCTGCAGGTTGGCCAGGTCTCCGGAGCACACCTCCACGTTGTCGCCCATGGAGAACGAGTGCAGGCTGGTGGGGTCGTCCTTGGCGGGCGCCGCCAGCTCGATGTCGATGCCCTCGGGCTGCTCCTCGAACCGCTCCAGCTCGGTCAGCGTGGGCTTCACGCCCTCGGCCAGGATGGCGGACATGGTGAAGTTCTTGTACAGGAATCCCTTCCGGGAGTACCTGTTGCCCTCGAAAATCAAAAAGTCACCGTCGGACGTGACCTCCCCGCCGATGGCCCTGATTGCTTCCGGGTCGAAAGGTTTCGCTGCGGGCCGTCGCTTCTTTTTCCTCTTGGCGGCTTCGCTCTCGCTTTGAACTGTCCTGAGAGCTCCTCGGAGCCTTGTGTAATCAATTCTGGGCAACAATTTGAGATGCACCTGATTTTGAGCTAAGTCTACATAATCCACCTGAGCTATGTCATCCTTGTATAGACCTCTCTTTAGTCGAACCCACTGCTTTGGTTTCAATCCTGACTGCTCCTTAACCACCCGCAAGACATCAGTCATTTCCTTGATGGGAACCATGTCTTGTTTCCAAATGCCCATTCTCAGTGTCCCCACATTGTTGATGATGGCTTTCACGTGTGTCTGTTTATATGCTTCTATGTAAATGTAGCCTTTGACCCCCTCTGGGGCCACAACAGACTTGATTTGAAATGGTTCATCGGAGAACTGATACGCTATGAACTTTCTCATAAGTAGAAGAACAGTCGCTTTTTCCTCCCCTATTTTGCATTTGACCATCCATAGATTAGGATCTTTGATACCAGGCAAGAGAGTTTGTTGTGTGATTTCATCTGACATCTCCTCCCCACCCTCACCAAAATGCCTTAGGGCTGCTGATTCATCAGCATACTTATTCCTAAGATACTCCTCTATCTCTTCTTCTTTCTGCGAGTCCCAAAGATTGGTACCTCTTCTTCTACCTTCAATTTCTCTAGCAGTGGGTCCAATTTCATCAACCTCATTACCAACAATACCCATTTCCTGAGCTCCCTCTTCCCACTCATCATCTTCATCAACTTCATCATCCACCTACAACAAAAAGAACAATTGTAAAGTAATTTTAAACCACTAGGGCGAAGCACTAAATCATTCTCACATAGTGGTTGCTGTCAAATGGAAACACCGCTATTAGATGAAACAAGACAATATACAAAGAACAAACCAATCTAACCTAGTTATTTGTAAACAAAAGTGTAAGGGTAGGCGCGCACGGGTGACTTTTGTCACCATGACATTTAAAGTGTTTGACATTGTCATGTCACGTTTCCAAAGTGGAGTGCGCTCACGAAGGGTGACAGTGACAAAACTTTCTTAGTGTCAAAGCGTCGTTTGTCGATATGGGTTTCGAAGAGACGGTCGTTTCCTGTAAGCTTGTTTAAGAATTTAAAGAAAGCGAATGTTTTTACTTTTTGCGACAAGTTACCCCAAATATTGGAAAAATTATTCTACATAATTAATATTATAAAGGAGAAAGTTTGTAAGTATGGATGGATGGATGGAAGTTTGTTACTCTTTCGCGTAAAAACTACAGAATGGATTATAATGAAATACATCATGCTTATACATCATAATAACACATAGGCTATAATTTATAAAGATATATTGTGAATTATACATAATCTAACAATAAATGTCAAGTAAGCGCGGGTGAAACCGCGGGGCGCATCTAGTTCTACATATTTCTTCCCACGCCAAATTTGGCAGTCGGATTGAGTCGCAAATAGCGAACAATCGACGTGGAGAGTGACAATTTTGGTCACCCGTCGCAGGTTGGCATACAAAAATGTCACCCACATGTCACGTTGTAACGTGCGCGCGTCTTCATACTTAGCCACGGACTTGATACAAGTGACGAAACACCTACCCTTAGTGTCAAAAAGCAAATATACTTTGCACACTAAAAATATAGCCTTGCATACACTCTGACCGTTTTAACAGAATGTCATTCTCACCTCAGCTTCGTCAATGATAAATCCTCCATATCTACTGTCCTTCTTGCGTTTTTTTCTCAGTCTCTCTTCATCTTCGTCTTCTTCATATTCCTCAGAGTCCACTAAATCTTCTCCCTCTGGTTCTTGTTCATCCTGTGAACAAATTATAAAAATCAAGCTCCATAGCAAATGATCATAATCAATACTAATGACAACATTTTTCCTAAGTATTGTTTGCCCCAAAAATTTGTTATGCATCAAAGCTAATAAAAATCTAGGATTAAACTTGATATACATTGACTTGAAACTATATGTTATGTTATGATTATGGTATGTTATGATATGTTATGTTATGTATGTATATGTTGGGATTAACTATCTACAAAGACTATTTCACAATGTTATGAAATTGACATTTTGGAATCATTGAATCAATTTCTAGTGAGATGATTTTTATATAATTGTGATTTTGTTAGTATTCCTGGAATACCTCAACTTCTTCATCTCCAGATGCTTCTTTGGCCTCATTGTTTTTGTTACGGCTGCCTTCCGATCCCGCTGAACGACTCCTATTCAACAATAACAGTTCATGAGTAATGTTTATCAAACAATAACGCATTGTTGGGTTGTTTTTTAAAAACTAACCTGGATCGCGACCGGGAACGTGATCTAGATCGTGACCGAGATCTTGAGGGGCTTCGGCTCCTTGAGGGGCTGCGACTACGACTACCAGAACGCGATCGAGAGCCAGAACGTGATCTTACTGAGTGATTCGATGCGGCGCTCCGTCGTGAACGATTGGATGCCACACTACCCGCTTCGGACCCACTCCCGGAGTAATTACTACCTTCCGAATCGGACATTGTCACTTCCGTAAAGCACAAATCAATTAATTTGACCCATTTACAAACAAATCTGCGAGACACACACTATACGTAGCCAAATGCCAAACGTCAAATCAAGCAAGAATGTCAGGCAGGTCAGGTTCAGGTCAGCAGGCAAGGTATCGTGTCATAAACACACTGTTATTTTTTTTATGAGGTGATACAGGAGAAAGCCTTTATATATTTGTAAATTTTCTCTAAAAAAAATATCATTTTAAACAAAATTATATTATTTAACTGCTGAATAAATGTCGTGGAAATATATTATCTTCTGATCCATTCTTATTTTTTTAATTCGATGTCTTAAGGAAACAAGCAATCGACGATATAGCCTGTGGCCAGAGAATTATTAATTTATTTCAAAGAAAAAAAACTTGTCTATTGATTCGTTTGCCCCACCGACTTTTACGATTATTTAATGAAATAATCGTTCTTTTACGTTAGATCTTGTGAAAATCTTACTTAAAAATAAATTGAATCTGATATATCTGAGTCCGGATCGAATATATTTGTATTTAAACTATATTCCATTCGCCCAAGTGTTCGCCTGCACAGGGTTTCTACTTTGATTCCGATCAGTCAGTGGCTTTCGTCGGATTTTTTGTCGCACGTTCCACAATAACAACCGCTAATAGTGTGGTGGTGCATTGTAAATCGATCGGTTCCCGAGACGTGAGTGGTGTGTTTGTGGTGCAGTGCAGTGGCTGCGGGGGTCGGTATGGATCTGTGAGAGGAGACCGTAGGGTCTGCAGCTGGTGTTGTCATGCTGGAGACGCGGTCGGCGCGCGCCGCAGACTCGGTGTGGGCGAACAAGCCTCTGCCGGCGCCACACGCCATGGCCAACACAAGGCACGGGAAGAACGCGCAGGTACACCTTCACTTTACACCCACTGCTGGCTGCTATACATTAATATCGTGCAATAATAATTGATGGCCTTATACTAGCATTTCCTGTTGCATGGCCTAGAAAAACACTAATTTGGCAGATAGTGCTTTTCTACATTTATGAGTATAGAAAAAACCCTTCTACTTTACTGTGAGAATATCTACAGAATTTATTGTATGCAACACAATGGTTGAAATGTGTATTTCTTGCTTCACTCTAATTAATTTTCTTACACTCACTGGCTCACTGGTCTTAGTGTTAATGCAACAGTTAGTGAAACTGTGAGAATCAGCTAACCAAGCAATAGAATATTCATAAAGTATATTCATGCACTAAACACTAGGTATACTCTAAATTGTATTTAAAGCTTCAATGCCGGAGTCTAAATTTGCATAAATACTACTCTTTGAGTCTATTTCTATTCATATTAATTTGTGCATTAACAAATTTGTTTGTGGTATGGGGCTGTCCACTAATCACATGATGTTTTTTTTAACATTTTTAACCCCTACCTCCCCCTTGCTGATACATGGTGAGGTTTAAGACTACCCCCCCCACCCCCAATAAAAAATCACGTGTATTTTTGGTACGTTGCTACTTTTGGGATCAGAAATGACGTGTTTGACAAAAAATTTAATACATGTGATAATATCACAAAGATAAAGATATTATCTTACTATACCCCTCCTACCCCTTGGTGATGTTTCGTGATTTTTGACGAACCCCTCCCTCCCCCTTTCGAACCTCATGTGATTAATGGACAGCCCTTATGGTGATCATCATTGCCTTCCAAAATAGTTTTCTAATTCCCATTCTAATTATTGGCAATATGTGTTATCTAGACACATTTAAGACTACCCACAATGCAGGTATGTAGTATTAAACATCTGTACGCCCATTGCAGTAAAGGCCGTTATAACAGTCATAATTGTTTTATTCAAACCCCATACATCATCTACCATAGTGGGCAAGGATGGTGAAACCCTGACACATCATTATCCATACATCATTTTATGAGTCTGTGTGCAATTGGCTAATGTACATCCATTATATCTGACATAACATTTATGAGCTTGTATGACAACTACCAAGCTCTTTGTCAGCCCTTCTCTCTCTTCAGCAAATATGCTGCTCTTCAAAATATGGAATTAAATTATTGTGACGTTTCAAAAGGGCCTACTACTGGTCTATATAAAAATTGTATGAGTTGTTAGTTTAGGCGCAAAGGGATGATCATCCAGCCAGACGAGGTGTGATGTCTGGCTAGGGGTCGCTGCGCCTAACCCCCGATAGTTGTAGTCGGGGATATCTTTAACCTTGCGAATTGCTCTTGAAATTTCGCTATCGCGGTGTAGGACTTTTTCGTAATTATCGTATTTGTAGGCGATATTTCTTGATGCAATTAGTTCAGATTTTTCTGGTAAATTGTGTAAAGTATGTAGCAGGCGGTCGCTACATGTTAGTATTTGTGTAAATTTTGTTGCTCATGCTGTGGTTGTGTGGCTGACTGCTGTGACTCTTTATAAGTCATTGGTAATTTTATAATTGTGCTTAGTCATCCTATGCATAGGTTACATGATATGTATAACACAAAATGCTGCTAAAAATTTTCCTAGAAAAGTCCTTCACATTTGCCTGTATTTTGTTTATTTATTTTTTATTTTAATACTTCATGCAACATACATTGGCAGACTTAATGCCTAGAGGCATTAATTAAAAAAAAATGTATATAAGTAGTTTATCATCCATCTCATTACCATAACACAAGCATTAAGTTGCTTAGCTTGGGACGAGATGATGTTGTGTGAAATGTCCAAGGATATATTTAATTTATTTATTTATAATAATACAAACACATACACTCAAAATGCATTAAATACAATACATATTATGAAGAATTATACATACAAAATAAAATCAATATGTTAAAAATGTATAAAATAATACATAAACTACATAAATAAATTATATTATTACAATTGGTTTTGAGAAGAATAAAACAATTTGTTATGTATTTTACAGTCTGCCTCAGTACTTTTACTACATTCAGTTTATCATTGTTCAATTTTTATATAAATGTCCCAGCAAAAAGACCTACAAAGGCACTTTATGAACTGCATATAATTATGAAGACCCTAAGTCTTTGTAATTGTGTCTTCAAGACAAATCCTACTTTCTTTCATCATATCATTGAACACAATTTTAAATGATGTCATATCATTTAAGTGAAAATTAATATTAAATCTGTCATTTTCTTTGTATAGCAATCTTTGGCAATGATGTCTTAGGCGTTTACAAACCTTTAACTGTTTCTCTGGAAGATTTCATCCAGATCCAATCAGCTACTTTGGCTATTGCATTTAGTAGCAACTAATATAATTTAAAGTAATTATACTATACCCTGTTCAAGATAGCATGATCGATTTGACAGATGTAAATTTTTCTGATCGACAAAAAGGTATGATTCCGAACTACGTCGCGGTAATGGGGACCAGTAGTGCCGTGCCTTTACTTTGCAATGACGAATAGTGGTGGGAAACACATAATATCTAGTAGTCCAAAAAATAACGGTTTAAAACACTTGCAACTGTGACGAGATGGCTATTATGTGTGAAATTCTTTATCACTTTTTCTTAACTTCAACTTCAACAAAATCTAGTTATACAGTAACATGAGGATATGTTTTCCAGGATGACGTGTGCTACGTGGTAGCCAAGTATGACTACGCGGCGCAAGGCGCACAAGAGTTGGACCTGAGGAAGAATGAGCGGTACCTCTTACTGGACGACTCCAAGCACTGGTGGCGCGTGCAGAACGCGCGCAGTCAGTCTGGATACGTGCCCAGCAACTACGTCAAGAAGGAGAAACCCTCGCTGTTCGATAGGTACCTATGCCTTTTCAATTCACAGATTTCCTAACATTTGCTCGTTTACGGTGTGTGCGGGTTGATAAATAACGTGGGGATTGTCTGAACATACGGCAGTCTAGAATCCTACATAATTGGTGCGTTATTAATCAACCGGACGAGTTTTCACATTAGGCTAATAATCCTACAAGTAAATACCCTCCACGCAGCAATGGGGCCAATTTTGGGATGAATAAAACTTTGTCCAACTTATACAAATCGGTTTACAAATTTCATGAGTAGGAACGAAAATAGTTGAAATTCTTGCAAATACTTGGTACGCGCCGTAGCGTGTCGCGTGCGATGCAATAAACCTTGTTTATCGGTCTGTAAGTGCGCAACCTTCGCGGTCGCATGTTTGCTAACTTATCAGCCTCCAAATAAATATTGCGCGTTCACCAATTATCTAAGTCCAGACTCCAGGCAACCTGGGCGCTATTACGTGATACCCGCGACAGACTATTGCTGGCCAAGTAATTTTATACGCAACACAATATTACGGTCATCGTGAGGTTTCTGCGTTCATAGACGGCGTGTATGGGCTTTACGAACTTATCTCCTCAATTGCGGTTGATTATACTAACATGAATGTTTACTAGTATAGCTAATTACATCATTTTAGCCTTGTATTGTGTTTGTAATTCGGTAAAAAAATTGCCAATGGTTGCGTAAACAAATACCGGACTCTTCGAGGACTAGCGTTTTGAATATGCGATTGTAGTTGTTTATGCGAAATGTAAAGAGAAGCACGTTATGACGCATAATATTTAAGGATAAGGTTAATAAAGATGGATAAGGCGACAGCGTGTCCGCGAAGAAGCGGGACTGACATTAGGCTTCTTGATGCCCTAATTTATAATCGTATTCTTTGTTTACTGAGAACTACAATTTAACAATATTTACTAATGAACAACTAATGGGTATGAATGATAATATTAAAACGATATCGGAATTAAGTTGGTGCCCATCTATACTAATATATAAAGCTGCAGAGTTTGTTTGTTTGATTGTTTGTTTGAACGCGCTAATCTCAGGAACTACTGGTCCGATTTCAAAAAATCTTTCAAGCTATATTTTATTTTCAAAAGAATTAGGGATCCGTATGAAAATTGCGATTTTGTAAACCAAGGTGTAAAATCGAAAACCTATTTATGCGTGCGCTGCAAAAACTATGGACAATAGAACAAAATGATGTACTACAAAAAAGTCCGCGAGAGCACATATCTAACTATCATAGTTTAGTTACAATAACCGATTTTATGTTCATAAAAAATATGCACGGGTTCGAAGCCCACGCGGGCGAAGCCGCGCGCAAAAGCTAGTAGTAATATAATAGTGACTATATAAAGTAAGATAATATTGAATAGTTGTTCTATATGTAGATAAATGTGACAAACTTACGTTTCAATTGGGATCCAATTGTCATAATCAACTTGTAGCCGTGTTTGCCATATTTAACCATAGCTATTGATATTATATATTAATATGTATATTATTTTGATGTTGTTGCATAACAAATAGATATCAATTCAAAAGTACACAATTGGATCAGTAATTTAGTGATAATCAGACTTCAGTGCCTTCCAAGATTCCCAAAGGTTACCAATAATCTGGAAATATGTGGTTCCAGTATTAAGAAGAAGGTGAAGAAAGGCTCGGGCTCCAAGACGCTGCCGTCGAACAGCTCGCCAGTCCGCGGAGGTGGCGGCGGAGGCGGGGGCGGAGGCGAGTCCCCTGGCGCCAGGCGCGTGGAGGCCACGGAGGCGCTGGGCACGGCCGTGGTCAAGTACAACTACCAGGCGCAGCAGCCCGACGAGCTGGCGCTCACCAAGGGCACGAGGATCCTCATCCTCGAGAAGAGCAACGACGGCTGGTGGCGCGGCCAGTACCAGGGGCACACTGGCTGGTCAGTGTCTACTTGCTACTCACCCAATCGATCCATATCTATTTCTATTGTATACTTCTGGATGCATACTCAGTTTTCTTATTTGAAACATGTCCTAATCAAATGTTCCATATTATTCAGCCATTTTACAATTTCCATCAATTTTATATTCGTGACGGGAATTTCTTAAAGCATGTAGCACAATTGACAAATCAAATCAAAATCAAAATGTTTTTTATTCGAATAAATTCTTGCGAATGCTTTCAAATAGTCAAAAAAAAAGTATTAAATTTAAGAGAAATATAAAAAAAAACTAATCATCTAGTTTTTACCACCGGTTCGGAACGCCATTCCACAGAGAAGAGCCGGCAAGAAACTCTGTGGTTGCTCTTTTAAATAAAAGGATTACAATGATGGTGGTACAAACAAGTCTTACAGATTTGTGAAAGCAATAACACGCATAATCATGTAGCCTATTAAAAATTTAAAATAAAAAATAGTGAAATTACACACAAATTACATGGTGCGTGCTGAAACTGCACTCACATACTGTTTACAAACTTCACTAATAAAATGGCTGAAAGATCAGAGCTAGACCATAACACAGCCGACGTTACTCCCATGCGTCATTATCTGATAGATAATCATTAACTTGATAGTACGCTTTTTTAATTAGACGGGACTTAATGTAACCTTTAAATTTCTCGAACGACCAATCCAAGACAGTTTCCGGTAATTTATTGAACAGGCGAATTCCGAGACCTACAAAAGAACCATGTGCTTTTTGTAGCCGGTGGAATGGTGTAACTAGCTTACGCCTATTTCTGGTCTGGATATTGGAGGACGAGACGTCACTATTTTTTTTAAAGCTATTATAATTTTGTTTAACAAAAATGAGATTTGAGAAAATGTACTGGGACGCTACAGTTAAAATGCCTATCTCTTTAAAGCGTTCTCTCAGCGATTCCCTAGGTCCTAAATTATAGATTGAACGTAACGCGCGCTTCTGTAGAACAAATATGTTTTGTATATCGGCAGCATTACCCCAGAGTAAGATCCCATACGACATAACGCTATGGAAGTAACCAAAGTAAACTAGTCTTGCCGTATCTTCGTCAGTGAGTCTCCTAACCTGTCTAACAGCATAGGCGGCTGAACTAAGCTTTCCCGTAAGAGTGGCAATGTGAGGCTTCCACTGCAGCTTACGATCTAGAGTGATGCCTAGAAACTTGGTTGAATCTACTATGTCTACTTGTTTATCATCCAAAACTAGTTTTGTATCTTTAATCTTGGTATTCGGTGTTACAAATCGAATACATTTAGTTTTCACAGAATTTAGTAGCAGATTGTTTGTTGTGAACCAGTATGATACCTGACTAAGCGCGCTATTCACGTCGTCGTAATTAACGTTTTTTCGGTCAACTTTAAATACAAGAGATGTATCATCAGCGAAAAGCACGATATCGCAGATGTCATTAATAAAAAATGCAAGGTCATTAATATATACAAGAAATAAGAAGGGACCAAGGATGGACCCTTGTGGCACGCCCATTGACACAGGCGATCCAGCAGACTTAACTCCGTTAATGTCGACGAACTGAATTCTATCACTCAGGTACGATGCTAATAAATTGAGAGCATTGTTTTTAACGCCATAGTGTTGAAGCTTTCTAATCAGGGTTTCGTGATGCACACAGTCGAAAGCTTTCGATAGGTCACAAAAAATACCTATAGCATCTTGCGCGTTCTCCCAAGCATCATAAATATGTTTTAAGAGCGCAGCACCTGCATTGGTCGTAGAACGACCTTTAGTAAAACCGTATTGCTCACTATGCAATAATTTATGTATATCGAAATGATGAAGTAATTGTTTTAGAATCAGTTTTTCAAAGATTTTACTTAGAACTGGCAGAATAGAAATTGGACGGTAATTGCCGGGCTCTTTTTTGTTGCCAGCTTTGAATAATGGTGTAATTTTACTAAGTTTCATCAAATTAGGAAAAGTACCCACGTCTATACATTCATTAAAAATAACTGTAAGGTACGGGGCAATCTCATAAATAATGCTTTTAATTGCTAGTGTTGACATACCCCACAAATCCCCAGTTTTCTTTGAATTAATGGTAGTAAAAGTATTGACAATATCTATGGCTGTAACGTGAGTGAAACTGAACATGTCTGAACACTCCTTAACATTTTTTCTGAGTAATTCTTCGGCAACGTCAGGAGAAGAATTCAACGAAGCAGTGATTTGACTAGGTATAGAGGCAAAAAAGTTATTAAAGGTTTGAGCCACTTCATAATTATTAATTATTAATTTGTCATTTACATTTAATTGGAACATGGAATCTTGTGGCTTTGATTTCCCAATTTCAGCATTAATAATATTCCAAGTTGTTTTTATTTTGTCCTCGGAATTTCTTATTTTACGGCTTATGTGTAAGGATTTAGCTGTATTGCAAACTTTCCTAAAAACTTTTGAGTAAGACCTAACATAATCGTGAAACACTGAATCAAAATTCATTTGTTTCATGGAATAAAGATTATACAATGTATTCCTACTCTTGTAAATGCCTGGTGTAGCCCAATCACAAAATTTAATTTTATTTCTTTTAGTAAAAGTTTTTAATTGAAATAAATCATCGTATTGCCTTTTAATAATATCAAATAAGTTCATAAATAAGCTATCTGGATCGCCACGTGCAAGAGCCATATCACCAGTCATCTTAGATATATTATGTTTGAATAGTTCTAATCTGCTACATGTGACTGGTCTAGTAGTAAACTTAAGGCATTCCACTGTTTTTTGGAAGGGTAGAACAATAAGTTGGCCGCAATGATCTGATGATAGGTCGTTTAGGATTGATTTATCGACCATATCGCAACTACAGAAAAAATTATCGAGGCATGAAAATGTAGTTGTAGTAATTCGAGTTGGTTCACAAAAGGCGTGAGTCAATCCGAATGATTTAAAGAGGCTAATAAATCGACAAGTTGACGCTGATTCAAGAAGCAAATCTATGTTAAAATCACCACAAATTATTATATCTTTACCACTATTTACTGTAATTCTTCCTAAGACTTCCTCCATTACCATTTCAAACTGGCTGTATATACCTGATGGAGGGCGGTAAACACAAATAATGATATACATATCAAGTTCTACACAAGATAACTCGATCGTGCGCTCTATTGAGAGCTGCACAATATCCTTGCGTTCTTTGCATTTTAAATTACTTGATACTAATATAAGAGACCCACCACGGATGGCGGATGATCTACAAAAAGCACTTACTACTTTGTGGCTCATGTTATTGCGCCCCAGCTCATAATCTCTCAACCAGTGTTCCGTAACACAAAATACCTGAACTTTGTGATAGTCCAGAAAAAGATCAATCTCTAACTGTTTGCTAGTCATGCCTTGTATATTTTGATGTACAATACGTAAGTGAGAGGGCATGACTGTTGTCTTATCTAGTTGTTTAAACAACTAGATGTGTCCGATGAACTGTGAATAACACAGTCTGTCAGTGTCCTATTACTAGAAGTTTGTAAAGAAATTCCTCTGACATAGTCAACAGGGTGTAAATTGTAAGCTATCAACGTAGCCATTTGTCTCTTATCTCTAAGGGGCAGGTACATAGTATCCTTAGTCAACTTAAATCTAGATATAAATTTATTGCAGTCAAAAAATGATATCGCTTTGTCATGGCGATGAGTCAGATTATATATGAGCATATTTAAATTAAATATGTGTCTATTTTGATTAATTGTTAATGACTGCGAATAAGGAAGGGCGTTTATTATAAATGTACGAGCCAACTCGTACATCGAGCTCCGTCAGCGGTTTCACGTACGGGCCGCACAATTTTGCCAATATCGGACAGTACGTTCGGTCACATCAAGGTAATCGCGCGTGCTCACACACCCATCAGCATAAATCATTATCATAAATCATGAGAATTAATATCAAGATATCAATAAACAAATTATAAATCAATACTCGAGTATAATTTAAATATCAAGATATCAAGTTATCACGAAGAGGGTGTTGTGGTGTATCAGGAACCGCACATCCTTTTTTGGTCCTTCGATCTTTTCTGGACCTTCCAGGACCTCGCGTGTGAGTGCAGTTCAAGCAAGAGTGACTGTATATCGCGTGTGAGGAGAACTATCAGTGACCTTTTATCAAGAGCTATCAAGGAGTTTCACTTTCCGGACTAAACTCGCGAGTGCATTTTATCAGGACAGTGTATTCGGACATTCCACTGTATATCAAGCTCACAGTGACTTGGATTGCCTGGATTTATCAAGGCAGTCAAGGCGGGTAATCAAGGAACGCCGCTTTAAATAAGGATTAATCAAGTAAGATCTTTCCGATATTTTTACAGTCAAGTATGGAGGACGTACTGACAACTCAGCAACAACTTATTGGGGCTATTGAGCAAATTTACACAAATTTTAGGAAAGATGGGCCGGAACGCAAAACCGGTGACTACATCAAGCGTAGGCTTGAAACCCTGGATCAATATTGGCAGGAGTTTCAAAACAATCATTTAAAGTTATGTGGTTATACTACTACTAGGTCCCATGAATATTTTACTACGAAACAATTTGAGCAAACAAAAGAGAGATACGAGCGGGTTAGGTTGGCTATCCAGAGTTATCAAGTACGGGAACCGAAGCCGTCAGGCTCGCTACTACGGCCAGCCACGCCGCTGGGCGGGTCCGAGCCACAGCACCAGTCCGGTGAGGTGGACCTACCTGCGGCAGGACCGAGCACTGCTCAGCAAGGTATGACATATGATAATACACCACCGGCTACTTTCAAGGCCCAGGGTGTCAATAGCAAGACCGATGAGTTGCTGAGAAAGCAGGCTAGCAACTTCAGGCAACTTCAGAGAAAGGTAACTAGCCTAGATTTAGATCGGGTAACAGAAAAATGGGAATTCGATGATCTGTTACGCACATTTCAATCTCGTTGGTTGGCAATAGATTCGTTACATCTAGAGATAGATAGTGAACTAGAGGGTAAAAATCTGGACTACGAGAACATGTACTATCATTACGAAAATATTTACGACGAAATCAAGAAAACTATAAATCAAAAGATGTGGTCAGTTTGTCACCGGGAGAAGTCGACTCCTCAGATGGAGCTACCTACTTTCAGTGGGAGCTTTCAACTTTGGACATCGTTCAAGGACCTCTTCACGGAGACTATCCATAGCAACGGGTCACTCTCCAATGCACAGAAGATGCAGTTTCTGAAAGGTAAACTTAAGGGCGAAGCTGAGAGACTAGTACAACATCTCCCAATCAGTTCGGACAACTACATCACCTGCTGGGAGATACTCAATAACAGGTATAACAATAGGAAGCTCATTTTCACATCTCATATAAATACACTGATGAACATACCAGTGTCCCAAGTATCATCATTCGGCAGCATCAAGAAGATCCATGATACATCAATGGAGTCGTTAAACGCCATCAAGAACCTTGGTGTAAATATCAGCACCTGGGATCCGTTACTCGTTCATATTTTAAGCCAAAAATTAGATTCCGATACCTATAACGAGTACATATCATCCCTTAAACAACCTAGAGAATTGCCTTCATTAGAAGAATTTATGAGATTCTTAGAAAGCAAATTCACGGCGTTAGAAACATCCCGTAAAAAACAAGAAAACCCAGCGCCGAAGCCTAGTTATAATTATCAAGACTCTACATTAAAACATAATTTTAACAAACCTAGGTATGCGAAGCCTTCATATTACAAGCAAACATACGTGTCAAGTAACAATTTCGCACAAACAGCGTCAGGTCGAACAAATTACAAGACAACAGCGAAATATTGTCCGATATGCAATAACAACGAACATGGATTATATTATTGCGCAAAGTTTTTAGAGATGCCAGCTAATTTAAAACGTGACGTAATTATCAAGAAACGCTTATGCCAAAACTGCCTATATGATCACCAAGGGAAGGTTTGTTTTTCTGAAAAGCGTTGCCGCGAGTGCAAGGGTAATCATAATTCCATACTACATGAAGCATTTAGTAACAAGACAAATTCGGTAGGGAAAGACGCACGATCATATTGCCATAACGTCACAAAGCTCGAGCAGCCACGTGGTAACACGCATGTGTCCCCACAGGGTCAAGAACAAGAAATCCTGCTAGCCACGGCAGTTATCAAGGTTCAGGCTCATGACGGATCATATCACAGCATCCGTGCTCTTCTCGATCAGGGCTCACAGACCTCATTGATATCAGAAAAAGCAGTAAAAGTCTTAGGGTTGTCCCGTAGAAGATGTCGCGGTATTATATCAGGAATCGGAGAAAACGAAAGTAGTAGCAAGGGACTCGTCCTACTTAAGTGTCAGTCTTATCATGAAGATTTTAATTTTACAACAGACGCATTTATCATGAAGTCATTAATTAACAACCTGCCTAGTTGTACATTTCCGAAACCAATTTGGCCATTACTAGACAATATTCCATTAGCTGACCCGAACTTTAACATTAGTAGTGCCGTAGATCTTTTGTTAGGAGCGGACGTATACAGTAGCATAATTTTAGAAGGGATTTTCAGATCAAGGCCTAATTTACCGATCGCTCAAAAGACTCGATTAGGCTGGATATTGAGTGGCAGTGTGGAACGCCCGTTACACTGCAACGTGGTTTTGAATAACATCGATGATATTCAGCAATTTTGGCAAATTGAGGACATTGCCGAACAATCATGTATCTCTTCTGATGATCAAAAAGTAGTGGAATTTTATAAAAATACAACGTCACGCCTCCAAGACGGAAGATACGAAGTCCGTCTACCTTTAAAATCAAATATCGAGCAAAGTTTAGGATCATCAAGGAGTAAAGCAATAGCACAATTTAAACAGCTGGAGAGAAAGTTTTTTAAGCAGGAAGATTTGGCCAGAGAGTACAAACTTTTTATCAGCGAATATTTATCATTAGGTCATATGAGACCAGCTGACTGTGACTCATCTTCGGGTTATTATTTACCTCACCATTCTGTGTTACGTGAGGAATCGACTACTACAAAGTTACGCGTAGTATTTAATGCATCATCGAAAACAACATCAGGATCAAGCTTGAACGATTTAATGGAAAGGGGCCCGAATTTACAGCAAGATCTTCAGAGCCTTATTATCAAGTGGCGACAGTACCGATACGGCTTTACCGCCGATATCGAGAAAATGTTTCGTGGAGTCAGGTTACATAGAGACGACCAGAAGTATCAAAAAATCGTTTGGAGGGAATCACCGTTAGACATTTTACAAGAATATCAGCTAGCAACAGTGACCTACGGCACCAAGGCCGCACCCTTCCTAGCAATGATGACACTTAGACAGTTGGCTGATGATGAAAAACATAACTATCCAAACAGTTTAGCACCAGAAATTATTAAGTCAGCATTTTTTATGGACGACCTTATTCATGGTAGCCATAATGTTCAGTCAGCAAAGCAGCTTATTCAAGAAATTACAAGTATTTTACAATCAGGAGGTTTTCACTTGAGAAAGTGGAAGTCGAATAATCAAGAATTACTAGAATCAGTTAACTGCAATCAAGAGCCATTTGATTACAATTTTAAACACGCGGAAACATCAAAAACATTAGGCCTAAGTTGGAATCCACAGAGTGATAATATTACGTTTCAGTCGAAAATAAACTTTACACAAAAACCTTCAACAAAACGAACACTTTTATCAGATATTTCGAAATTATTCGATCCCCTGGGGTGGTTGTCTCCAATTACTACAAAAATCAAAATATTATTTCAGCAAGTGTGGCAATTGGAAACTCAATGGGACGAGCCTTTACCCCAAAATATTGAGCAAGAATGGGTAAAGATTAGATCGGACATTGATAACATCAAGCAATTGACTGTTCCCAGATGGTTAGGGACGACGGAACATGACGTCATAGAGCTCCATGGTTTTTCAGACGCATCAATGAAGGCATATGCTTGTGTCGTATATTGTAAGGTGACGTCACAAGGACACACATCAGTTGTCATGATAGCCGGAAAAGCAAGGTTGGTGCCGATTAGCAAGGAATTTACGTTACCGAAATTGGAACTGTGTGGTGCTACTCTACTTAGCAAGCTGTTAGCAAAAATTGAGGAATGCTTAGTAGGGTATCAAGTTAATACATACTGTTGGGTTGATTCTATGGTAGTATTAGGGTGGATTAATGGCGACCCGGAACGTTGGAAGCCATTTGTAGCAAATCGAATCAAACAGATCATACAAGTAGTACCCCCCGAAAACTGGAACTACGTTAAGTCGGAGGACAACCCAGCAGATTGTGCCAGCCGAGGATTGACTCCGTCACAGCTGAAAGCTCTTGAACTGTGGTGGAATGGACCAACTTGGCTGCCTACGTTCGAAGCAAGTTCACAATCAAGTAAGCAATCAAGATATATGACAAATCAAGAAGTCAGGAAAGTTAACCAAGTAACTACTGTTTTCACACAAGAAGAAAGCATTATCAAGAAATTATTAAACAAGTATAGCTCGTTCAGCAAGGTAACGAGAGTTTTAGCATGGGTGTGTCGATTTATATCAAGAAAGCAAGCAAGAAAATCATATTTAACGTTAACGGAATTAAATCAAGCAAAGATCAAGATTATCAAGCATGAACAAGAAGAGCATTTTTATCAAGAAATATCAGATATAAAAAAGGGGATTAAATTATCAAGAAAAAGCATGATTATCATGTTAAACCCTATTTATCAAGATCAAGTATTAAGAGTAGGGGGGCGTCTAAAATATGCGCATATCAATCTAGACATGAAGCACCCTATTATCTTACCGAAAAATAGTCGGTTATCAGATTTAATTATAGATCATTGCCACGAGCTCACATATCACGGTGGAGCTAAACTTACGTCAGCATTTATGCGACAAAAGTACTGGCTGATCGGTGGAATCAAGACCACTAAAAAACGCATACATCAGTGTGTAACATGTAGGAAAAATAGCCCAAGCCGTCATTATCAATTGATGGGCGACTTACCAGCATCAAGGGTAAACCCGTCACGGCCATTCAGTCACACATCAGTAGATTATACAGGCTTTTTATTAGTTAAGTCCAGCAAGGGCCGAGGTATCAAGAGCACCAAAGGCTATGTAGCTGTATTTGTGTGTATGGTGACCAAAGCCATTCATTTGGAGTTGGTCTCGGATTTAACCACATCTGCATTTTTAGCAGCGCTCCGTAGATTTTCCGCAAGGAGAGGGACGTCCAAACATATGTACAGCGATCAAGGTACAGCATTCATAGGAGCAAATAACGTGCTACAGAAAGAGTACGAAGAGATAAGACAGGTTTTTAACGATAAATTCATGGCAGAAGTCTCAGAAATGAGTATCACGTGGCATTTTAATGCACCATCTTGGCCATCAGCAGGAGGCCTTTGGGAATCCTCGGTTAAAAGTTTAAAATACCACTTGAAGCGTGTTATTGGGGAACAGAAACTTACCTTTGAAGAGTATAGCACGTTACTCGCACAGCTGGAAGCATGCCTAAATCAAAGACCTCTGTGCTCGTTGACGGAAGACCCAGAGGAGCTAGACTGCTTAACGCCATCACACTTTTTAACCAACGGGCCATCGTTAGCATTTTTTGATACAGAAACCGATACGTACGCGTTGGCATCTGACCCAGAAAATATTTGGAGATATTTGGAAAAGGTGGCGATCCGAATACCTAACGCAATTATCAGTACGCAGCAAGTGGACTCAACCGCAAGCTAGTATCAAGATCAATGACATAGTTTTAATACAAGATGCTAACTTGCCCGCCGGGAAGTGGCCTCTCGGCCGGGTTATAGAGCTGCACCCGGGAGGTGACGGACACGTACGCGTTGTTACGCTTAAGACGAAAAACGGTATCATGAAACGTCCCATAGTGAAGCTCTCAATATTACCAGTTCATCATGAAAATAAAGATCAGAAAGCAAGTATAAATGACGATATCAACCGAAAATGTCACGTCTCCCAATCAAAGAAAAGAAACATATACAGTTTTTCAAAAATCGCTTACGCTCTTCTCTTATTTATAATGACCCTTATATCAAGTACGGAAGGTTCATTTAACATAACTCCTCTACATAGTAATCAAAGTTTGTATTTTGACAAGGTTACAAATATGCAAGTTATCCGAGACGAGTGGCGCCTGGTAGTCTATTACGAGACGAGTCCCTACTGGGAAGGATTACAGGCATTAGATAAGTATATTGCATATTTAAGAAACAGGTGTACGAGGATCATTGACCTCTCACATTGCGACGCCATCATTTCGCAATTACAGCATGATAAGGAACAGCTGGTGCACTCCAACAATGTTTTGCTGAACAAACCAAAATTACGAACGCGCCGTGGTTTAGTTAATGGAGTAGGATCGATAGCTAACAGTTTATTTGGAATTTTGGATAACAGTTTTGCCGAAAAATATGAGAAAGATATAGCACTTATCAAGATGAATCAAGATCATTTAGCAGTACTTTGGAAGAATCAGACTTCTATTGTAGAATCAGAATTTAATTTACTCAAGCGCACGGAATATATCATGAATAAACAGCATAAACTAATCAATCAACGGTTGCTCTATCTGGAGAACGCAGTCAAAATTTCTTTAGCTGAAAACTTAAATAATTCAATTCTAAACGACTTTACTCTCTCAGCGATGATAGCCAATAACATATTACTACACCTGAAGAACATGCAGGATATCATGCTGGATACCTTGACAAACGTATATAATGGTCAACTAAGCCTTCATCTTCTCACACCTGATCAACTGCAACGTGAGTTAGACGTCATTTCCAGCAAAATCTCGAAAGATTTATCAGTACACTTTGAGAAAGCCGATTTACCTAAAATCTATCATTTATTAAAGGTAAAAGCAAGATTGTCTACAGATTACCTAATATTTGAAACTAAAATACCTCTAGTTCACCGAGATACTTACGAAATATATAAAATAATTCCCATACCACGATTACATGACAATAACACAATAATTTATATAAAACCCGTATCTAGTTACCTAGCAATTAATATTAAGAAAGACATTATGTTGCCAATGACCTACGTTGATTTAAAATCTTGTTTACATAAAGATTCAGATACTGTTTTGTGTTTGATGAGCTCTCCAACATATCATATCAAGGACGATGAGAGTCTGTGTAAAAAGCATAAAGTTACTGGCAAGTGTAATACTTATCAAGAATCTTGCGAGCAGAAATGGTCTCAATTAAATCAACCTAACAATTATTTTTACTTTTTCTGCGAGCAACGCCAAGTGAAGCTACTATGCGAGGATCAGATTACAGTATTGCAGTTATCACACGCTGGCATATTTACTGCACGTGAAGGTTGCGTAATCAAGTTCAAGGACTTTACAGTATTTAGTCACAAAGAAGGTACGAGTAATTTCCACATCAAGGCCGATCTTGAAGTCCCCACATTATCACCAATCAATCATCTTCTGAATATATCCATACCTGTCCCGACGAATACATCTGAAGCGGATATCGGTGTACATACCCAGCAGCTGATAGAAATTCAGGAAAGAATAAATCAGATGCAACAAACGGTACCATTATATGACAGCATCAACAATCACGACGTTCATCATTACGCAGTAGCATACATCATCTTTTCTATCATTTTCGGAGGAGCAATTTTCTGGGGCGTGAGGTACCTACGCCAGAAACGAGCAGCAACGGCTACCGACGAGGCTACGGTATCAAGAGAGCATCCAGTCGCCGGGCCGCGAGACATCAGCACCACAAGTGATCCGTGCAGCATCAGAGTACCGCAGTATCAACGTCGCCAGGCAAACAAAATTCAGTGCAGTGATAATCAAGTAGGGAATATGGGCAATTGTAGTCAAAGTGTACAGTGTGTAGCGTTTAATGCTAAGAGGCAAAACAAGTGCACGTCACCCGAATTTCGCGCGGTTTACGTTGTCGATAACGGTGTTCGGCATAATTCGCTATAGTATAGTCACATAAATCAATGTTTCCCATTTACTAACAAGATACATTTATAGCTTTAAGGACAATTTATATTATCATCCATTCATAGTTTATATCACTCATATCATCATCTACTAACTTTCATCTTGTCGGAGTGGGAGCATGTACGAGCCAACTCGTACATCGAGCTCCGTCAGCGGTTTCACGTACGGGCCGCACAATTTTGCCAATATCGGACAGTACGTTCGGTCACATCAAGGTAATCGCGCGTGCTCACACACCCATCAGCATAAATCATTATCATAAATCATGAGAATTAATATCAAGATATCAATAAACAAATTATAAATCAATACTCGAGTATAATTTAAATATCAAGTTATCACGAAGAGGGTGTTGTGGTGTATCAGGAACCGCACAATAAATTTACAGCCGTACATGGCATTGAGCTCCAATAATTTATCTATCATATTTAAAATCTGTAACCGTTTAACTGAAATGCTATTGCCAAATAAAATTATTACAGTTGTGTCTTTATTTAAGTCACGAGGCTGAATGTTATTCGTTAAAGTACTTAAGTCAATGCCAGGCGAACACATGTTACAAATAGGTAGATCATAATTTTCTTTCAAGAGTGAGCTAAAACCTTGACCTAATTTGTCTGAGTAAATAATAACTTTAGATGCGGCTGTACAGGGGCGCACATCTTGTTGTAATACAATACGGTCATCTAAGTTGCATAACTCACTACATGATGATGATGATGGTTCCGCATGATCATGAGAGACAATGCTGCATGTGTTTTCTGGGCACAATTGCTGCTGGGAATTGTCTGTCAATGATTGAAAACGCTCAACATTGTAAGAACTCATTTTCAAAAGCTCATTAGTGGCCAAAATATGATGTTTAATTTGAACTTGGGCATCCTCATATTTCTGGGCAATGCCGGCAAGCTCTTTTTGCAGATTAATTATGTCTACCTGTAAATTATAAGTATCCTTATCATATATATACTGTGATTTTACTAAATTATCTTTATATTGACGTAACTTAGATATTAATATAATCCTATTACTACCTAATGACTTTAGCATTTTTGTTTGCTTATTATATTTTAATAATTTCTTAGTTTTATTAATTAATCTATTAATTTTTACATACTTCTTAATCTTGTTCTTACTGGTCATTGTAACTAAATGGTCCTGTTCAGCCTGACATGTTACATTACATATTTTATTACATTCTGAATGTCCCAGTAATTCGTCATATAGGGACTGAGTTGTACTACTGTTCTGGCACTCCCTGGTGTGTTCAAAGCTCTCAATTGCCTTTTGAGCTTCATGCAATGAGTATTCCAGTTCAGCGATACGACTCAGAGCCTGTTCATGCATAGTGCTACAACTGTGGAAAGAATTGACAATGTCTTGAAGCTGGTCTCTCTGCTCCTGTACGGCCATGAGCTGAATATGAAGTTCAGTCAGCTCATTTTTCAGTCCAGAGTTCCTATTAATTACAATTTCAATTTCTTTTTCACTGTCATCTCGCTCTTTGATGAGCTGGTCACAAAGCTTGTTTTTAGACTTTAGTTCTTGGAGGGCTTCCTTCAGCTTGTTCTCCATATCCTTGGCAACCGCTTTGCGAGTCAGCGCCATATCCCACTTGTGGAGTGTAACTGAAAAAATAACAGGAAAATATGTGAATAACAGCTAGAATGTAAAGATAGATGGAAAAATAAATACAGCTAAATTAGGAAATTTATAAGAAAATCTAGTGAGAAATAAATAATTATTAATAAATAGTTAACACTGAAAGTAACAAAGACAGTTGCTAAATTTCAGTTATTTTATTATTTAAACTTCCTTTTCTATTGGGGGTAGGTAAGTACACTGTTCGCGCACCACTCGAAAACGATTTATGATTAATAGATAAGCCAAAGCTATGTACCAAATTAGTTACAGATATAATGTGTAAGTAAAGTGTAGCAGTGTATTGATTGTATGAGGCTTATTATCATTTCGTCGTCGACTTTGCTTCCAACTTGTCAAGTAAAGGGAGACAAAACAAAGCCTAAATGTGTGGATAGACGATGCTCATAACACGTAGAATGAGCTATGAATAGTGTGAGATGCGTGTTAAAGTTTATTACAAACGAAATCATAAAAACAATACTCCCCAGGTTTCAATGACAGCTGCTTGATTGTGCGGTATGCAGGTAACGGTCAGCTGGTCGGCGCAGGAACTCAAAACTAGTAATAGTCACTTAATAACACTTTATAACACTTGTATATGGAATAATCGAATTAATATATACTATTTCTCGAAGCAAATCACTGTTTACACTTGTTAAACAATTTAAAACAGAGAAAGTTTATGGAACAAATTTTTAGACGTCCATTGTCCAGTGTTGCCAATGCAAAAGTCCGACGCTCCACGAACCAGAAATCAAACCGGGGTCACGTGATTCAGAGCCACAGCGACCTCTAGGCACATTTATGATCTGAGAGATAAGACGAAATGGGGTCTTGCAAACCTACTGAACACTGATTTTAGCACTCGATGGTATTATCATATGTCTAGAATTTCGTGATCGTCTCCAATTATTTGATCGTAATAATAAAGGAATGTCGTGATTGGTGGTTTGCAGGTTTCCTTCCAACTACACCAGCGAAGAGGGTGACAATGACGACCCGGTGCACACATATGCGATGGCTGAAAACGTTCTCGATATTGTTGTGAGTATTTTATATTCGACAGGCTTTGTTTAAACGCCACGTGTACCGGCAGACACATAGTAAATCAAGTTACAGTATTCATCACACTTTTTGTTTACTTTTGGTATCGAGATAGCGTACCACCAGATTGATGACAGTTTGATGCGGTCGATAATGATAGGTGGGCCCCGCAGGTGGCGCTGTACTCGTTCACGTCGAACAACGAGCAGGAGCTGTCGTTCGAGAAGGGCGACCGCCTGGAGATCGTGGAGCGACCCCCCTCGGACCCCGAGTGGTACCGCGCCCGGGACTCGCGGGGGCAGCTGGGGCTCGTGCCGCGGAACTACCTGCAGGAGCTGGCCGACTACCTCACGCAGCCCTACAGGTGCGCGGGGGCCAATAGGGTGGGTGGGGGCCAATATGCCCAGGCCTGGCAGGCTGCTAACCGGTGGGTCGTTGCAGCGAGGCGGGCGAGGCGGGCCGCGGCGGGCCTGGCGCGGCGGGCCCCTCGGCGCGGCCCTGGTACTACGGGGCCATCACGCGCACGCACTGCGACGCGCTGCTCAACCAGCACGGCCACGACGGGGACTTCCTCATCAGGGACTCGGAGACCAACGTCGGTACCTCTCTTCTGCCTGATTAAAGTTCTGCACGGGCAGATATACCGCCCCGTCCCATCTTCAGGGTGTCATAAGAGCCGACAAAAAGAAAGCCGAAACCCTAGCCGCAAGTAAAACTAGAAACGAAAGTCTGGCCAGCGTGGCGCAATAGGCTAATTACCCTCCGTCCGGCTGTACGTGTAGTAGCATGTCTGTGCTGTGCCACGGGTTCCGTCCAAGCCTGGCCGTGTCCGCAGGTGGGCGACTTCTCCGTGTCGCTGAAGGCGCCTGGCCGCAACAAGCACTTCCGCGTGCACGTGGAGGGCAGCCTGTACTGCATCGGCCAGCGGAAGTTCCCCACCCTGGAGCAGCTGGTCGCGCACTACCAGCGGGCACCCATCTACACCAACAAGCAGGTTCGCTACGCTTTCTATCTAACTGCGGCTTGTAATGTTGCTATTAATTCCTTCTAAGTAATTTAAGAGACTTGATATTAGAACTGAAATTACGCGATCCTTGTTCAGGGCGAGAAGTTGTACCTGGTGCGTCCCCTGCCGCGAGCCTCCGTGGCCTGCTGAGCCCCACCGGGGCCTCTGACCCCCCTCCCCTGTCCGTCGCGGGCCTAGCCGAGGACCTCTGGTATGCCATCTCCATTCACATGGCGGGCCGTCGAGTGCCACAGCGAATCTCACCGTTATCAGTTGAGCCGAAATGGCGACCCGAATGTTATGTTATAAGACATGACACCGTCAAGGAATTTCGGAACGAATACGGAGACAGCCTTAATCGCGCTCGCGAGAACAGAACGAGTCTCAGCGAACAGACTAACTGATTGATTGATCATGCAGATAGTTAGTAAGATACAAGTGCTAAACAATCGTTAAACACAGGCCTTCTCCAAAAACTACTAACCAGATAGCCCAACACAGAAAACTTCTATTATTATATTCACATGACAAGTTTGATAGTCGTTTCTGTTGGTTTTTATGCTGGGAAAAGGGCACTTCAAGTATTTCTGCCGAAAGTGTCGTCCGTGTGTGTTCTTATAATTTAGATAGACGCGTCATATTCCAAATAAGTATTGTCAATTTTCATTCCAGGGCGGTATCCGAAATAGGCTAGTTGGCACTCGATAGTGGGGTTGATAATTTATTCGATTGTTGTATCGATAGTGTTTACGAATAATCAAGTCATATTATTTAGTAGTACAATATAGAGATGCTAGTTTAATTCTCCGAAGAACTAGATTGATCACTGCAATTGTGTTACTTTGTGCATTGTGACAAAAAAACGTAATTTAATAGCAACATTACAATTTTAAAGTCAGCAAGTTGCGGACGTGAACAAAATGTTATGTAATTTTATTTATAAAAATTAGGTATATGTACCGGAGAATTAAATGGCATTTCGATCTGTATTATTTAACAACTCTTTTTGTTCTACTGGCTTTAAAATATTAAAGATATTATTATATGATGTGTAAACACAGTATTTTGTCTCTTTCTGTCACATTTAAAAATGAAAGAGCGAGACGGAACATGCGTAAATTCCACGAAACGCGGGCGTGTAGTATAAAACTACAATAACAACATTAACAAAAACCAAAAATTGGCTTCTTTAACTCTATTAGCGGTAATGACCTTTGATATCGTAATTATTTTAGGTAAGCTCTAATTAGTGTAACTTTTGTAATGAGTTATAACTGTGTTTATAAGCGTATTAATATAAAGGAGATTATGCGTCACGCCTCGGAGTTAGGGTGTGCGCACACTGCCTCCTTTCAGCTCATTAAAGAGTCACCTTTTTTGACCGGACCCAAAATACGTCCCAATAATAGACAAATATAAAACCTATTGCAAGCACCGCTTCTAGTTATAAATTTGTGAATAACAAATGATTGATGATCTTTACGATTTGACGAATGAACAGTCTAAACCGCTGGACGTAGAGCCACCACATTTGGAGAATGCTTTCCTTATGTGAAAATTCCACCCCAATGGTTGAATAGGGTGACAAAAGTTGCACTCCTACAAAATTAAAGCTGCTTTCTTAAATGTCCGATTATGTCGGCAGTGTGCGCTCATCTCTATCTGCGGTAATGTATATTATTCAACAGAATGCATAGGATACCATGTGATGTTTGGCTAAGTAAGATATAATGTAAGTCATTGCGGGGTATGTCGTTATTGGAAGGTCGTCAACAATGAGGGAAAACTGGAGCAATTTGTATTCGCGCTCAAGGATTTAAAGTACTTTCGGTCTAGACACTTCTTTTATATACACTTTTATTATATAATAAAATTTGTTGTCCACTAAGGTGATGATGACATGATGGCGGATTTTTCTAATAATAAGTAAATAAATATTGGTATTATTTCCTGCGCGTCTCAGTTTGAACCACCGTGTAAGACGCTTGGAACAATTGCTCTAAAATTGGTTCTATTGACAACGAATTAGGTAGCGTGGATGGCTAGATGTGGCTTCAGTTTAAGTTTTATTTTGGCAGTTCTAGGTTATACCACCAACTACGACTGATTGTAATATCACATAATTGGATTTTTACGAGAAACGAACACGGTTTTATAGCAGGCTTTCAAAGCCTTATTGAATGATTGCTGAGATTGCGACTATAGATGGGACACGTAGACGGAAATACTGGCAGCTAGCCAAAGCTGGTTAGACTGGGAGTGAACCCCGATAAACATTTGGATAGACCACGGTTATAACATCGAAATCGATTCCGAATGCGATACAATGAAATCAGGATAGATTGGTATAATTGAGTATATATGGATAAATTTACCTACTCGATATCTAAAGAAAGACAAATGTTCGCGTTTAAAAAATATAGTTTAAACTGTTGCCACGGGTTTGGAGTCTCAATGGCTGATCTCCACTAGAATGACAATTGCTAGTCAATATTATATGCCAGCATCACACAAGCTTCCCTTACCCTTGTCTCTACCAAAGAGATCGCTTAACACGTTTGGCACATGTTTGGGAACCAACGAAAACTAATAGTTTAATAGCCGGCCGCCCAGAAATTTAAGACCAAAATAGCTGTATCTTTTAAGCTTAAACACACATGTTTCCGTTGGTTTGGAATATGAAACAGAGGCAAACGTGTGAAGTTCGCTTTGCAAAATATTCCCTTGGCACAATTAGGGACTGTTTCTACTTATCCATGATTTGTGTCTACATATGGTTGTAGATACAACATACAATTGTCTATTGAATTAAAGTGTGAAATTTTTTAATAACAATGGCAACATTACATAGTTGTATAGACGATAGTAGTTTATTATAATTTTATCCATTAGATATGTTTACAATATATAAATGAAACGCGAATCACATTCAACGATTAGTTCTAAGTTATTCCAATAAATTTGTTTGGCACTTTTTCGATGTTTAGGTCTGACACTCCAATAATGAAGTATTATGCTTGAAACGGGAACGTTTATTTTTGTATCGATTTTTTTACTTTCCAACAGGTTATATCGCACCAAGTGTATTTACGGGGGCTAATAGGAATATCTCTACATGTCCTACGGTGTCGAAAAAATGCGACCCTCAAATCTACAAAGGACTAAGGCATCCGTCCCTCGTCTCGTAGTGTTGTGCGACTTGAAATTGGTCGGCCGTATAAATATACGCAAGCGTTCTAACACTTGAAATTGAGATTGATATACTATCCAAGTATCCAATTAATTGAAACCGTTCTATTTATGGTAAAACTTAGTGGTGTCACTTTGGAAAAGCTTGTCATTTTGAGATCATTGCGCCGTTGTTGCAAACTTCCAACACGGTAGGACATGTAAAACAGCGCACTCTAGGGATTTTGTATTGCAACTTAGCGTTTAAGATTAGGATACCCAATGACATTGTAACATAGTTGATTGAGGATGTTTTCCTTGTTTTTTCTTCGCGTGTGCATACTGTGTCGCATTTATTAATATTAGATGAATTGAAACATTGTTTAAACAAGTCTTTAGCGAGTGTATCGATGACTGACTTAAACATTTGGATTTTTATTAGTCTACCAAGTATCCAAGCTATTGTAATACCATACTTAGGTTGTTTCTCTGTAATGAGATTAATAGATATTTTAGTTGTAATGGAAAACATCCTTGAGGCGTCCGGGCGACATTGACGATGCACCATTGTGTAATTACATTGTGATATCGTTGAGATATGACTGCGCAACACAACCTTCATTTGATGATTTCGCACTCTGGCCATTCGCGTTGTTCGTTGATTCCATAAATGGTCCACTAGCGAAACCCTCCTGCCCGGTCGGCTGGTGCGTCCAGGGGTGCTCCTCTGTCGTCGCAGTGCCCACTAACTATAGCAGCTTTAGCAGCGACAAATCGACTGATTAGATTTTTATTCCGGATACAGCCAAGTCATATCTCAGTCACAACTCAGTGATCGTAAGTTACTAGATCTTTTTGATGTATTTAATACGTTTTATACTCAATAATGTAATTAGAATTTAATATGCGAGGCAAACTCAACGTAGGGAATTATTATAGTAAATTTAAATAGCAAAGAGTGTGGACGCTACATTTTTTTCAACGGAGTTTTGTAACCAGGATGATGTGTACAGTTTGAGCTCGAATAGTTAGCAATGTATGGTTTCTTTAATGTAGACATTCGGTGCTTGTGATATTAGAGACGCATTATTCTGTAATATTAAACATTTCGAGGTGGTTATTGTGGTTAAGGGAGCTGTCTTTTCTCTTTGCTGAGACGCTTGAGTGATATCTCCAACGTTGGAGTGACATTCAACACGATGAAATTGCTAGCCTGTCAATATTGTAATCTTGTTAAATTCAAAAGTTCTAGTCAAGTATTGTGTCAAAACCGTGTGGCGTATGTCCCAATCCCACACGGTTGTATTATCATATGTATTATGAGAGCAAAACTGTCAAGCAGAGTCACCTGATCGTATATTTTGAGGGCCGCGAGAGTCAAAATATAATCCTTTAGGCACCGAGAGTCTACCATAAAGAAATAGTTGGTACCATGAGAACAAGTCTTCCGAGAAAGAAGCATTAAAATTTGAAAAGCATTTATTGAATGCGAGCACAAAGCAATTAGAACGACACGTAATAACTAAGGCTTATTGATATGTTTATGGTAGCAAAATGTTAGTGTCTACGGTTTTTGTTTGAATGGCGACATGTTAGTGCACTATACGAACAAGCTTTACGAATACATTGCCAAACGTAGATTGGAATTAAAGTGGACTTTACATTCCTAGGCTTTTTGTAATACCGAAATCGACGTATTTAAGGGTACCTATGTACCGCCCTACCAGTTTCTTTCAATAATCTAATAAACTAAAACAAACTGTAACATGCGTTTTTATAGTATAACTAGGTATAGACTATATAGTGATTCGGTTTTTTTATTTTTATATTGCTCAAAGTATATTATTTTATAATTTGTATCTGTGAACTTGTGTTGTTTGTACGTTTTTGTGAATGTATATTATCCGATGTAACGAGCCAATGTAAGTGCAGTATGTAATATTTAACAATAATTTATTTATTAATTTGCATAAAGTCGTTTTATTTTCATCATCAAACATTGCAGGTAGAACAACATTCATATTCCAGTTTGAGAAGCATTTGTGAATTTATTGAGCTATCTTGAATGGCTTCCGATTATTCATTGTATGGCTTGACGGCAAATCTAATAAAATTTGACACTGTGGGTAGTTGTGTGAAACAGGTTGACGGTAACGGCAACAGCGACAGAACGTAGCGCAGATTTGCTCGGAAGATTGTCTAGAACTACTTGGTATTTCAGTTTTGATGTTAAACTTTGTATCCGACAGAGGCTGTTTAAATGGTATATTATAGTTATGCGTTAGCCTTTGCGGCCCAGTTAACGAATGGAACATACCCCATCTTCCAAATGGTTATGCTGCGATTGCCAGTGACCGTAGTTTAGTTACTGTCTTTGGTTCTGTGAGGAGCTTAACCTATATTCTTCAGTCAGTCAGTCATTCTATAGCCTAGGTCTATAGTATTAATAAATAAATAAAATATCCTTGGACATTTCACACAACGCCATCTCGTCCCAAGGGTAACGATATGGATGATATACTACTTATGTAGTTTTTTTGTAAATACATACATATTATAGATAGAAAACACTCAGACCCGGAACAAATACTTGTAGGTCGTAAAAATATTTCTTCCGTGCGGGGATCGAACCGCGGGTTCGATCCCCGCAGCGCTGCGCAGCAGTCGATCGCTCAACCACTGCGCCAACCGTGTGTGTTGATTAGTGGTCTGTGGGTAGATATTGAGATGTGGTTTCTAGTCGGCAAGGGAATGGATATGGTGAAGGCGTCTATTTTGGGTGGTTGGTGCCGCTTTTAGTGTTCGCATTGTTGGCGCCGAACGAATCGATGTCAGTCGCACGACTCGCTTCGAGTACTATGCGAGGTTTTATAAAAAATCTTACAAAGAATTCGGAAATTCGTTTTGATGGCGCTTACAAATCTGTGATCACCTTTATGTAGAACGTGGCTAAGGTATTTAAATTCATTGGAATATTGGTTGCGTAGTGACAACGAATTACAACAAACTTAGAGGATATTATCAGTATTCGTAGTGTCGCCGCGCCATTCCATCCTGGGGGGTGTCTTAAGAGATGACAAGGCCGAAAACCTACCCGCAATAGAAGGAAAACTAGATACGAAACTGGGCTGGTTGGAGGCGGCCGACTCAGCAGTGGGTCATGAGTAGTAGTAGTAACAGTGTTCCATCTATTTGAGGGTTACGAGAACCCTAAACTCAAACGTCACAGTTAAAAGGCAGCCTGCGGCTTCGTCCTAACAAGTTATTTCCATGGCAATAATATCGTGCCAAATGGAAAATAATATTTACATAGTTCATAGCAACAGTTGTTATTATTGATCATACAGACCTGCGAATAGATGATTTACTAATTAAACGAGGTCCGCATCGAAAATGCTGTCACGAAGAGATAAATTGCTTATTCAGCCGTGGGAAGACCGGAGATTTAAGGACCACCGCTCTAAGGCAAGTGTCAATTCAATTACGATACCACAGACTCATTAGTTTTGTAAGATTTATCAACAATTAATTTTAAAGATATTTCTTCGTAAATGAAGCAACTAATTCTCGGAGCAGTAATATATTATTAAAGAACAAACGTATTATATTTAATATATACCAATAGCATTTGTACTGGCTTGCTATCTGATAGGAGTATTTTTTGGTGTTGTTTTATTTATGCTAAATTATAACACTAAAAATCCAGCTTAAAGATACTTCCGCCCCTTTTTTATTGATGGAAATCCTCATGGCAGTTGGGGACTAGCCTGTTTATGTGGGACTGCGGGGCGCGGAAGGATTAACACCCCGACCTACCCACTGAAACCAACAGAGGTTTCCTCGGCGGCCCGAAACATGCTCCTCCAAGAAATTCTACCTAGGCGTTGAAATTGGTTCTTCCGCTAGTAAGTGTGACTTGGTAATACAAATTCTTGGTCGTAAAAGAAAGATACGTGAATTCAGGTGCGATCTGCACTGCCAGCGATAGACGCTCGGGCCCCAGCGCCGCGACCGCACGTGGCGCTCAAGCTCAAGAAGTGCCAGCGAGAAGCGGACCGCACGCTCAAGATCCAGAGAGACAACTTCAGCTTGCTGCAGCGCCTCGACGCCATCATGAGGGTCAACCGGCTCGACAACCACTGGCCGAAGCCACTGCCCAAGTGAGATTCCTTGCGCGATTATAGGAGCGATTTCGAGCATTCCACAGTCCTCGCCAAACTTTATGGCCACTCTGAATGTAGCCGCAATATGCTGCGCAGACCACAAAATTAGGTATCCACGGGACGTACGTGAGGGGTGGAGGCAGGGCACGTCTTCCACCCGCAGGCGTCCTCGCCTCCAGAGCGATAAGGGTAACTGCTACGTTCGTATTGGTTAGAAAATTTACGATGCGCAAGTTCGCACCGACGCGACAACGGCTACATTCAGAGCGGTCATAAAGTTTGACTGAACTGTGAGCTTGAGGACTGTACTCTATTGGTTTGATATTTCAAACTCAAAAATAACTTTATCATAAGGGTTTTAGCACAAATGTCATGTTTAAAACTGCCATCATCTTTATCTTTAGGCCCTTTTCCCAGATGTTAGTTAATTATTTATTTATATTTATTTACTGGTGTCAGGCCAAAACCTCCTCTTAATAAAGGAAGATATATTCTGTGATACGCTAGATAGTCAGGCGACACTACGTATCATGTCACCGTCCGGGCATACTTTTCTTAATTTGATATAGTATCAATATGGATGTCCTTGTACATTTTAGATGGCTACAAAACACTGTTTACTGTGTTCATCCACTACTACAGTTTTGTCAGCAATGTATCGTATCGTTGTATTTAGTTTCCAGCAAAAGGTGGGTCTGTTCTTCGATGCAGAGTCCCTCAATAGCAAGGTCACGGCGCGCTCGCTGCCCGAAGAATCTACCGAAGAGAGCTATCACAACGTCAAGTGTTATGCTTGCGAAGTGAAGAAGGTAAATTGATTTATACAATCATTTAAATTGAAAATGTTTCCAATGCAATTGCGCGTGGAACCAAACTCGACTATCTGCGTATATAATGTGTGTAAGAAACTTAGCGGTAATTTTCTGTTTCAGAAGCAGTACTACTGCACTTTCAATCGGCGAGACCAAGAGGCCACGCTGCCGTCTATTTACCTAAACTGTCATTAACCTATTGCAAATAAAACAGTCATATAATTGGACAGAATTTATTGGTATATAGATACAATACAAATCGCGCTCGAGTCACACTTGATGGACCGGGCGTCCGATCCGCGATTCTGCGTCACTTATGGGTTAAAATCGAAACATAAATACTATGTTATATCAAAAGCATCGTCGGTCGGTAAGCGGTACACTGCGGTACGTCGCGGCACTCTTTAAAGCTATCCGTAGCTCTGCCTACCGGCCCGCGGTCCAAAACACCTACTAAAATCCCAGTTTGGGCCTCCGTATGGTGAACATCGCGTCGGCTCGCCCTTTTCAACGGTGTCGCTGCGTGTCGTACAGTCGGCAACAAATCCGCCGCGGCCAATAACAATAAGTAACATGACCACTTAATCAGTCAACATTCGTTTCTTGCCGACTGCACAGACATCTGCATTAACAATAACAATTACGTGCGACGTCATTCCACTTAATTTGATCCGCGCGTCAACGGTCGTAGCATTTGAATTACAAGCAAGGACGCCCAATCGAAAACGCCGTCCGACATTGAAAACTCGAAGAATAGAATATAAACACTTAAACAAATCCATTTGGCACCATAAAAAGACGCGGCCGACGCGATCGGGACGGGCAGGGGCCGGTCCCTTCGCACGCCAGATATGTACCGGAGCAACTAAACGACAGCCGCGGCCGCGCTTCGGTACGACACAAGCCAATGCGTACCGAAGCGCGTCGCGGGGGGCAGTTTGCAGAGAGCCAGAGCCAGAGCCAGAGCCCCGCGGCCGTGGGAGCTAGACGAGCGTGAATTCCGGAGGCGGCAGTGCGCGGGGGCTTCTGCTTCCGCTTACGCTCCCGCTTCCTCTTCCGCTTCCGCGGGGCTAGAAGCGGAAGGCGTCGTGGGGCGCGGCGGGCGGGGGCTCGAACTGGAACGCGGACTCCGCCGCCGCCGGGACCAGCGACGCGTCCTCCTCCTGCAACGGACAATTGCATCGCACGTCATTGGGCAGCCGAACATGATTTGCAACATAATTCAAGACATTGTACACTCTGAAAACCAGTATCAACGTAGCACAAACTTATATTTATCTACTGCATAATGAGTGGCATAAACCCTACCTATTGTATGATCTGTTTATTGACTTCAACTAAGATTGATACCAGAGGTACTTACGTCTCCGGCGAAGTATTGCTCGATGATGTCGTAGGCCATCTTGTAGATCTCGACCTTCTCGTGGCTCTGCAGCGCCTCGATCTTGTCGATGCCTCCGCACTCCTCGATCATGTTGGCCACCTGGTCCGCGTTCTCGCCGGCCATCTTCAGGATGTTGCTCAGCCCGTCCAGGACGACCTACGAGTGTCGCGACCACCGTTTACTATAACACTAGCCACCACTGCGTGACACTTATTACTTGTTTGGGAAGAGAACTGACCGAAAGAAAACGACAGGAGCGAATACGATTATTGATATCCCCTGTGCCATTGCCAATTACCGTCTCTGTAATGAGAAGAAGCCGGACTCTGCAGTGAGGTTAATTTGTTTGTGGGCTTTGTCGCTAAGCGACCACATCGCCCTGTATGGCAAATATAATTAAAACATTCGTACAATAGCTAGCCAAAATACTGTTGCAGAGGCCAACATCCATACCTTTGGCGGAATTGAAGTGTCCTAGCTACACCAAATACTTATTAAGCCAGATAGGACCACAAAACATATCGTACAAAAATTTAATTTCTGCTTCTTGAGAAGTGCTGAGAAAAAATATAAATAAATGAGTTTCCTTCTGGATAAGCATATTATTAAGTAGATTTAATAAGCTGTTGGTTCTTCTTTAAATAAATAAATAAAATTTTCTATCGTTGGTCTCTATTCTAGGATTGTGGGTCTATCCTAGGTCAAAATGTAAGGTTTAGATATGAAACACATATTATTTGTACATGAGAGAGACAGGCCCATGCCCATGCATGGACGCGCCACTCACATTGATGACTTGCGTGTCCTTGCAGCTGAGCAGCTTGCAGAAGGGCGGGATGACGCCGCAGCTGACGAGCGCGGCCACCTGCTCCTTGGACCCGCTGATGCTGAGGTTGGACACGGCCCACGCGGCCTCCTTCTGCGTCTGGAACTCGCCCTTGCTCAGGTTCTCCACGATCTTGGGCAGCAGCCCGGCGTCGATCACGGCCTGCACCTGCTGCTTGTTGCCCGCCGTTATGTTCGACAGGAACCACACCGCCTCTTTGCAGATCTTCTCTTTCTGTTCATCACGAATAAAAATTACACATGCATTGTCAAATCACTTGTTTGTTTGGAAACAATGAAATACCGCCGAGGGAAAAGATTCTTCTTTCATACAATACTGTTGTCATTTAACAATCATACCCTACAGCTTTGTAGTCGTTGGAAGTTCTGTGGACACGATTTACAAGAGTCCTTATTATTATCATGTTTTCCATTTGACTATGTATGTATGGGCTCTATCGGAAGGCTCAAAGTCACCCAAAGGGAAATGGAGAGGGCTATGCTCGGAGTTTCCCTGCGAGATCTAATCAGGAATGAGGAGATACGCAGGCAAACCAGGGTCGCCGACATAGCCCACAGGATTGCCAAATTTAAGTGGCAGTGGGCAGGGCACACAGTGGACCGATGACCTGGGTAAGGTCGACGGAAAACAATGGATGCGGGCGGCCCAGACATGACCGGCCTTTGTGGAAATCCTTGGGAGAGGCCTATGTCCAGCAGTGGACGTCTTGTGGCCGAAATGATGATGTAATCCACCCTTCAAATGTGCTCATTGTTTTAACAGACAGGCTCCTCCAATCAGATAAGTGGGGAATTAGCCTATTGCGCTATGCTAGCTAGATAAGCATAGAGTTTTACTCTTCATAGAACACCCTTTACAGGCCACCCTCACCACAATAGTTAAAAACAGCTTCAACAAAGTATTTGTAGCAACTGTTTTGAACATTGAATCATAATACATAATTATATCTACAATAACAATCATTAACCTAGCAACCCTCAGCTTGCAAGTTAACAATTCATTATCTTTAATTATGAAAAACTGTCCCCAAGATATAGGGGACCTGTCACAATGAACTATTTCGTTATCATTAAGCTAATGAAATAAACAGCATTACACGAATTTCAATAATCAACTAAGATCTAATGTGCAACACATGCAATGAAGTCTTCAAATGTTTCATTGAATAAAATCAGTACTTAAAAATATAATTTCATCAGTTTATCAACCTAATCTCTGCAACGGTTAAATTAATTTTGGCGACTCATTTGGAGATAACTTATATTATAAAGAATAACATAGTGTAACCTTCGTTTACAAAAATATCTTAATACATTGAAATTATCTCCCGTGACCATGACTGCTGCAAAGCATTCGGAACGTCGTGAAACAAATACTGTAATATACACTCGATGAATACGTTAAAAAGTGTTTAATTTCGTATTAATGCGTAATTAATTGCGAAAAGTTAAGACGTTATTAAATACAATTAACTTCCAAAAGATTACAAATTTGGAAATACAAACCTACAGGATGCTGCTAGCTACATTATTTTTAAGTAATCACTGTACGCTAATTTCTTTCCACAAACTTAGGGGAGGCACACCTCAGCAGTGGCAATGAGAATTGTCTTTAAAAGACTAAATGCCAGATTAAGCCATAAAGGGTTTTAGGTAAGTGCTGTGTTGGCTTGATGCCCGAGTTGTCATGGAAACACAGACTCATCCCTGCAATATGGTTGAGGGTGATAGCGGTGACATGCATCATGCTTGTGAACAGATGCTCTGGTGTGGGTATGTCGGCTTAGGTATGCAATTCAAAATACAGCGGATTTTTGGCCGTTTGACACTTGTGCGGGCTATCTCATGACTACCTCACCAATGTGTCTTATTACTGTTTGTATAAACGAAAATATTGGAACTGTTAGACTTAACTCAGATGCGCCAATTTGTATAAATAGAATTTCGATTTCGATGCTGCGTCAGTTGTGGTATACAACGTGTTTCCATAGTGACAGTGAGCTTCTCAAATTGTTGGCTCAACAGAAAGCCACTAGGCAACGGAAAGAAAAAAAAGATGAGAGCATAAGCCAATACGTGTGGCCGGGATGGCACATTGGGCTTATTCAATTTATTCAAACTCAAACCGTTTATTTCAGCTGAACCTAAATTTACAGTTGTTTTTGAAATGTCGAAAGTGATGTTAGGAATCTAGTTACTTGTTCCAAAAACGTAGATCCTATGGAGAAGAACAGTCAAGAAACTCCATGGACACTCTTTTTATCATATTTTCTGTTAAAGGTATCTATCTGATAAGGTTGCATAGATTCCGTGTTTAATTATAGTATGCTAAGATGTGAGGACAATGTAACATATTGCACAACAGAAGTGTCCAGGAGATCAATACAAAGCTATGTTTGTCAATAGCAGTTCTTTAAGAGATTGATGATGCCAACGATTATCACAAGCGTAACGCCCAAGCATACGGCTCATGGACGTTTATAACACCAGAGGTGTCACTCATGTGTCACCAACATAGCATGACGTGAAAGTATAACGCTGGCGAGTAGTAGACAGACAAAGTAGAGAGAGAGTTGATTCCTTCAACGGCCACCTCGAGGTGATTTCATTTGGCTGCGGAATTCTGTAAGGTGAAAGTCCTTACCCTGATTATCTGCTATGCTGCACCTGTCTTGAAACATTTATTTCAGTAACTTTTTCTTTAAATACACTATGTTTTGCTAATACGCGAATTAGACGCCGTTTACGACCAAGTTGCGCCGACGCATTTCACCAATCTATTTTTGCAATGTCGCTGACCGTTTGATCATTCACATGCCAACCAAAAAGTAAACATAGATTAAATCGTCACTACATAGTATAAAACAAAGTCGCTGTCGTCTGTCCGTCCCTACGTATGCTTAAATCTTTAAAACTACGCAACGGATTTTGACGCCGTTTTTTTTAATAGATAGTGATTCAAGAGGAAGGTTTATATGTATCATCATCATCATCAGCCCACATTAGTCCACTGCTGGACATAGACATATTTTTTTACATTTATATGTATAATACATGCATAATTGCACCCGTGCGCAGCCGGGGCGGGTCGCTAGTTGTTAATAACTTTAGAATTAACCAAATGCTAGAAGCCAGATTTAGTATCTGTGGCCACATTATACTAGTACAGATCTTGCTTCGGAAGGCAAATAAGACCTTTGAGCACCACTGTCAGTCACCACGCGACTACTACCACTACTCAGCCCATAAGTGACCCACTGCTGGGTCGGGCCTTCTCTATCACAGGGAGTGTAATTAGCCTACTGTTCCACGCTGGCAAACTCATAGCTCTGGTCTAATCAAATGACTCAACAGACGGCTCCCATTAGGTGGGTCTGCGAGAGTGTGTGGCTAAGTGTGAATACTGGCAGCTTGCCAAACCCAATTAGACATGCTTATTAAGTTTGTATGCAGAATTACAAATAACCTTCAAATATTGTTGTGGCGAATTTAAAACACATTGTCACTAAAATATTTCATACTGAATGACCAGAACATTTAGCTCCAAGAGATGGAAAACTCGATATGATAGCTATGTTGTTGTCTTATTTCCCGCGTTGAATGAGTTGAGACACATCAGTTGTTTACAAGCGGACTGCGAATCTTATTTGGTATGACTATAATGATTATTCCGGTTGGCCTAGCTGATTCCGGTTGGCCTAGCTGTCAAGTCAAGTGTTCATTTTTTTGTCTCACGAAAGAAATTAATTAACCTGCACAAAACATAAGTTTCCTTCGCAAATATAGTAAAAAGGAGTGTATCTAAGTGTACGGCAAGTGATTCACAGAAAAAACAACTCCAAACAGTGGTATTCAATCCAAAAAGTGCTCATTATACGAGATACCGAACTTTTGATTATATCTGTTAGAAGGTAGTTGTACAGAAAAAGTCACTGACTGTACTACCAAAACAACAGGATATTTTAATACCAGCTTCAAGTGAGTGTTGCCAACTTATAAAAAACCTACCAAATAGTAGAAATTATGGAAAAACAAATCGAAATGTTGATAGAAAATATGAAGGAACAAATGAATTTCAATATTAATGAGCTGAAAAAAGAATTCCACAAGCAGACGCAGATTATCTCCGAAAACTTTTTAAGCAGTATGTCTCTCACCATGGACGAGAAACTAAAACCACTTCTACAAGAAAATCACGAACTGAAGAAGGAACTAAATGAAGCAAACAACAAAATAGGAAACCTACAAAAAGTGATCAGGAGAAATAACATTATTCTACATGGAATAAGAGAATCTGAGACCAACTATATGGAATTAATGGACACAATCTTACAACATCTGAATAACGCAGCAAATAGCAATAGTATTTCCGATTTCGACAAATGGGAGATTAGCGAAGCACGAAGACTGGGGAAAAAAGATGAGAATAAGACAAGACCGATTCTGTTAAAACTCACTTTGGCATGGAGGAAAATCGAAGTACTGCGGCTAAACAAAAAGTTCCCAGAAGGTATTTACGCTACAGAAGACTTTCCTAAAGAAGTTTTAAGTATTCGAAGGGAATTAAAAATAAAACAGCAGGAAGAAACTAAAAAAGGAAACTTGGCCATCATTAGATACGATAAACTCATTGTAAAAGGAAAATTTAACCAAGACAAAGGTAACGAGAAGAGAAAACGGTCACCATCCAAAACACCAACGGACTCAAGCACCAGTACAAGAAATAAAGTTCCAAATAAACTGAACAAACCAAACGCTTTCGAATACATGAATCGATCGAGAACAAATTCACTACCCGGAACTTCAAAACAATGACAACTCACACACGTCAGCCCCCGGAAGCGAAATACAAAAATACAACTAGCAACAACAAACGAACACACTCTTTCCCCAATCCGGACAGCAGTCACCGTGGGGAAATTAGACTGCCACCTTCCAGCGATAAAAGAAACACTGAGACCAAGTATAAAAACGCGAGAGCAATCTATCTACACTGAACACATTTATGTAGCTACCCTAAACGTTCTTACACTAAGAACAAACGCCAGACTCGTAGAACTGCATAATGCTCTACAAACAACTAAATGGGACATTCTTGGTTTAAGCGAAATTAGAATTCTGGGCACGGATATATCAGAATACAACGATTACATTTTTTGCTACATAGGAGAGACAAAAGGACTGCATGGAGTTGGATTTATTGTCAAAAGAAAACATAAGAAAAACATTATAGAATTTATAGGCATCTCGGAAAGAATCGCAACACTAAAAATGAAACTACCAGGTTACAAGAAATATTGGACTATAGTCCAAGTGTACGCACCAACTGAAGCGGCAGGAGAAGATCAAAAAGATAAATTCTACGCCGACCTAACAAAAACACTTGAAAATACCGACACAAACATTATCGTCATGGGTGACTTCAACGGGAAGATCGGCAAACAAAATTTAGGCGAAGAAAAAATTATTGGGAATTATGGCATAGGAAAAAGAAGTCCTAATGGCCAGCGACTAATTAGTATGGCGCAGGAAAACAACTTAGCGCTTCTTAACAGCTTCTTCAAAAAAAGGGCGTCAACTAAATGGACTTGGCAATCACCAAACGCAAATTACCTTAACGAAATAGACTACATTGCCTCGAATAAGCCAAACTGTTTCCAGGATGTCAATGTAATCAAAAGTTTCAACTTCTACACAAATCACAGAATGGTCAGAGCAATCTTGAAGATAAAAGAGCCAAATAAAATAAGAAATCACTACAATAACAACAACAGTCACTTTCGAATCCCGCGAAAGGAAACCAGTGTTCGCCCAGAAACCAAAAATGAAGTGCAAGAACTATACGATAGGGAAATAAGATGCATGTACGATAGAAAATCCACCACCTCCAAGCCACCGAGAAAAGGAATATTAACCACACGCACAATTGAATTAATAAATGAAAGAAAAGAGCTTTATAAAAGTAAAAAAGATAAACTTATTATGAAACAAATAACAGCACGAAGCAAAGAAATAAGTAAACATATAAAGAAAGATAGAGACCAATGGAAATTAGACCGTATCAATTATTATGTAGCCAAAACCGGCGGTATTAAGAAAGCTTTAAGGGATCTTCAAGAATCTAAGTCATGGATACCAAAAATCGCAAACAATATTAAACATTATGAAACAACCAGAAAATCAATTCTAGACACAGCAACCACTTTCTACAAAAAACTATACTCAAAGCAGAACTCAGAAACGTGTATCGAGATTTTAGAAGAGCAAGAGGACGAAGAAGAAATCCCGCCCATACTTTTGAGCGAAGTGGCAGACGCAGTCAAAACGCTAAAGAACGACAAGGCCCCTGGCCCTGATAATATCACAAATGAACTCATAAAAGCAACGCTACCCGAAAATCTCTCGCGACTGACAAGTATGTTCAACATAATATTAGTATCCGAATGTATTCCTTTACAATGGACACACAGCAACATCATACTCATTCATAAAAAAGGGGACAAATATGACGTAAATAACTATCGTCCTATAAGTCTTATGTCCAATCTATACAAAGTGTTCGCGAAAATCATCCTAAAACGGATCACAAGAAACTTGGATGATCAGCAACCCAAAGAACAAGCAGGGTTCAAGTCAGGGTTTTCCACGCTGGATCATATTCACACATTAAAACAGATAATTGAGAAGTGTCAAGAATATGGTTACCCTTTATATCTTGCTTTCATCGACTACAACAAGGCTTTCGATTCTTTAAACCACCATCACATCTGGCAAGCTCTCAAAAATCAAGGCATCGACAGGAAGTACATAAGAATATTGGAGAACATCTACAAAAACAGTTCAGCTCAAGTGAAAACAGAGTCAATAGGCGAAAGTTTCCCAATCCAAAGAGGAGTCCGTCAGGGCGACCCGTTGTCACCGAAACTCTTTAACTGTGTTCTAGAGGAGATTTTTCGGAACTTATTCTGGGATGAACTAGGCATCAGCATTGATGGCAACAAACTCAATCACTTAAGATTTGCAGACGATATCGTACTTATATCTAATGGATGTGATAATATGCAGGTCATGATACAAGATCTAGCTAACACGAGCAGAGCCGTAGGCCTAACTATCAACAAAACTAAGACAAAAATTATGACAAACAGAACAGAGACTGCCATCACTATTAATGGAGAACCCGCCGAATATACAAATAGCTACATATATCTTGGACAAATTATTTCATTCACTGAACAGACTAACCAGGAAATTGAAAGGAGAATTACTAATTCCTGGAAAAGATTCTGGTCACTGAAAGAAGTAATGAAAAGTAAACACTACTCCATGAAGGTCAAGCGAAGGCTATATAACACCTGTATTTTACCCATTCTTACATACGGATGCCAAACGTGGGCGAGTACAAGAAAGGCTGAGGAGAAACTACGAACATGTCAAAGAACAATGGAAAGAAGCACCTTGGGATTCACCAGAAGAGACAAAAAGCGAGCCGTAGACCTTAGAAAAGTTACAAAATGGGACGACATCCAAGTGAAAATTAAGACATTGAAATGGCGATGGACTGGTCATATGTTAAGAGAAACTCAACCAAAATGGACTAGTGAAGTATCTGCCTGGACCCCACGGTTTAACACCAAGAGGAGAATAGGAAGACCCCACAAAAGGTGGTCTGATGATCTGAAACTCATTGCTGGACCACTATGGCAAAGAATAGCAAAGGATAAAGTAAAATGGAAATCGCTGGAGGAGGCCTTTGTATCAAAGATACGCTGTTTGGAGGACTGAAGTGTACCACCTAATTTAAAAATTAAAAATGTATAAATATTATATCATGTAAAGACACTGTACTCTATTCAGTAAATAAAGGCTTTGAAATTGAAATTGAATAATGATTATTATCAGTCAAATTTGTAGATGCCTTATGCTCATCTAAAATGATATGCAAGACGTTGTTATCGGTGAACGACCGGCGGCGTGTCAACGTACGACGGAGGTCACTCTTAATTTGTTGGGCCAATAAATTTCGACGGCGCGGAAGTATTTGTATAACCGTCTAATATTTGAAATAATCGGGTTTACGTTCGCGATGGCCATTGCCAAAGGCGCGGCCTTGGCTTTCTGTAAGGTGTGCTGTTTATTTTCGGAATGTCACCTAAGCGTAAATTTTATTACCGACGTAAACAATAATTGATAACAATTCGAAAGGAAGCTTTTGATTTCATTGATCAAAGATCAAAACATAAGACATCTGATCAGTACTTGAAAACGGTCCGAGATATGTCATTTGTAGTCTAATTTCGGCCTATTAGAACCTATTTCCTATATCAAAAGCATGTGTGAGTATGTAATCCTGTTTTCTGTGTAACATTTTAATACTTTGTGCTTATTATACTCTGCTCTCTATGTTGATTGGTTGGTATATCAACTCTATTCAGTAGTAAATATTATATTGTGCTAACCTAAACAACAAACTGCATATATGCTAGTATTTTAAATGAAATATCATAGTTATTCACTGTGAATTTCAAAACCACCATTTAGCTGTGCCATATTAATCCTGACACAACAAGCAACTTCAGCACCAAGAAACTTTTAAGAAGACATAAGAGAACTTTGGCCTTTTCAGCATGTTATTTGTACCATAATCTTGAACATAATGTCTGTAAGTTGTGGTAATGGGCATAATGTATAACGGCAATATGAAGTCAAACATAACCCTGACTGAGCGAGATCATCTAATTTTGTATAGAAGAGCTGAACTTCAATACCTACTACATTATGTCATAAATAAATGGGCAAGCTGAGATGGTTATAACTTAATTAAACTGAAACAGCTGATTGGAAAGTGGATGAAATTATACAGAAAGGCCACTATTTTTATTTTTTTACAACTTATGTGATAGATTCACTAACCTGATGTGACAGTAGGGCTGGCACGTGTGATAAGGCATCACAGTTGAGCACAACCTGTGTCTGTTCATCAGTGCCTGTCACGATGTTGCCGACTGCCCTCAAAGCTGCCGTTTGTACCTTCACCTCCTTGTGTGAGAGCAGTGGGATCAGTTTGGGCACTATACCGGATTCTATGACCATTTGTATTTGTTCATTGCCACCATCTGTCAGGTAACTGATGGCCCATACCGTGTCTACTAATATCTGAAAAGATTTAATTAGGAATTGGAAGATAGACAATATTTTTGCTTCAAAAATACTTGAATTGTAAAGTAAACTTTTACATGAATTGAGAGTATGCTTGCCTTTGTGGGTAAGAGAAACAGACTTGGACGATACAAGGTGCATTTATAGTACATGAATAGAGAAGTGGAGGGTATAAATAATCTATAAGTCCAACCTCCATTATCATTGTGTAGCTTATATATTCTTTCCAAGTACAATAAAAACTTAATGGTATTTAAGAAAAAAACATGATTTATGTCTGTAAACAACAAGATACACACTATCTGATAAGAAAACTTTAAGCATCAGTATCTAACATGGAACTGTACATTATCATGACCAAATTATGCATAACAATTTAAAAACAAAGACAGTGGCTGAGTTCGTTACTCTAGGCATGTACACTCAACACCTTAGAAATGTTTAGAAGGTAGGGGCACTTACATTGATGTCATTATGTTGAATTAAAACATTGAGAGCCGGAAGAATCTCTTGAATGGTCTTAACTGCTGGAGGAGGATCCTTACTCCGGCACAGGTTCACAATCACCCATGTGACATTGCGGAGGAATGTGATGGGTATTTCCGGTTTGATGAAACTAAGTAGGGGCTTAACAACACCCAACTCAATCACAAAGTCTCTGAGTACTGGACCATCACCTATGATGTTACCGAGAGCCCACACTGCTTGTTCACACACATTTTCATGAGGGGACATGAGAAGCTGCAAGAATACAGGCACCGCTCCTGCATGGACTACTTTGTTTGTCTGTGCTGAAGTTCCAGATGCTATGTTTGTGAGGGCCCAGGCAGTCTCGAACTGTAAGCTAGGGTTGTCGGCCCGGGAAAGGCACTGCACAAGGATGGGTAGTATGCCAGCGGCGATGAGGTCGTCGATGGGCGGGTTTTTATCAGAGGACAGCAGCTTGCGGCATTGCTGCACAGCGGCCAGCTGCAATTCGGGATTCTCCCCATTTGCCGCGTTCATCACGAGCTCCTTGAGGTCCGTCGCCGCCAGCGTCCTTTCGATCTCCTCCTCGTCAGTGGAGTAGCTGATAGGCACATTTCGACGCTTTTGTAGAGTTTCTTCCCGTTTGTTTTTCCTCAATTCCACTGTGACTTCATTTCTTCGCCTGCGCATTTCCTAAAAAAAAATCACACGCCATACGTCAAAGCACGTACAAGACAGTTTCGGTTTATTACTGCGAAATTACATAAATATTTTAATAGGAGCCATGCAAGAGTGATTCTTTACTTACGTCGACATCTTTGCCTGTGTTCTTGAAAACTTGCATGCGGTTCTTTGCTGGGTCAGTCGCCATTTTACTGTACTTACAATCACTCTTCAAACGTGGTAAATACTTAAGGAAAAAGGACTAACATAAAATAATGCCGCCCAGAACTAATCAAACATGATTTAACGACACTATATGCGTTGCTGATTCATTAACCTCTATATTCACGGAATATTCTACACAACACGAAACCGTCCGTTTCCTCCTCAAATTTCTTTTCTTTTTTTTCTGAACTAGTTCCATCCAACAGACAGAGACAACATTTGTTTTTTTTTAATGTTTCCAGCTCAAAATTATCTTGATTACACAAATAATCGACTAAAAGTTAAAACTAATCTGATGACAATATGACAGCTAGTGTAGCCAAGTATGATAATACAAGTAAAAAATCTTTTTGGTAGGTAATAATTTAAACTGGCAATATAACTTGAGTTATTGACTATTTTCCCCATCTCTTCAATATTATACTATACGCACTTCCGCTTCGGATACGTACGGTTCAAATTGTGGCGTACCTATTTTGCTGCTAAGTGAATATAAACAACTTGTGCCGTGAAATAATTTCGCAATAATGACCGTTTTCACAAAACCCGGTCTTATCATCAAGAAAACGCCGTTGTTAAGCGAAAATCAATGTGATGAAGTACGACACCTTGTATATTTGTAATGCATTCAATAATAATTATGCATTTGACTATTGATCCCCGATGCAGTTCTTGCGAGTAGTTAAATTTTGATTACAATATTTTTTTCGAACTCTGCCTAGGAAATTATTTGAGATTTTAAATGGAGCTGTTAAAATATAAAAATAACTAGTTATCAATCAAAATTGAACACTTGGAAAAGTGTATTTTATTAACAAGATTTCAGCGCAGCGCACCGACTGCATGTATTGATTTTCAATTTCTGGTGACCTAGATACAAATCTAAAAATAGATAAAAGCTGCCAGGTCAGCTTTTATCATTGTTTATATCCATACAAAATTATAGAATAGCTATAATGGTGAAGGTACTTACACCAGGTGATAATTAAAATTAAAACAAATTATGTCACCATTGTCGCTAAGGGGGTCGATAGGGGCAATCCGATCGAGCAAAAACTTAATTATCACTAAAAAAATATAATAATTATTATTTAATTCAAGACTGTCTTGTTGGTCTAGTGTATGGATGCATGTGCCGTGACGCCTTTGGTTCAACGGGTCCAGGGTTCGATTCTGGGGTCGGCAAGTGTCTTAGTCTAAACCAGTGGCACTTGTTTTGAGTCTGGATGTCATTTGTGTTCGTGAATTACACGTTAAACCTACTGCAGGGGTTCCGTTTTTTTTATTTATATCTTTTAAATCGTGTGGTGTATGTACAAAACTCTACCTTCACCATGCTTTTGATCGTCGATTTTGTTGACGTGAACCTCTATTGAAGTACGGGTTTGGGGCACAGGACGTAGTTGCTGTAGCGAGAGATATGGGGCGGTGCAAGCGTGGCCTCGACTTCGACCATATGTGGCAAGCCAAGCCACATAATGGCACTTTACAACCAATGATTGTTATTTATGTACTTAAATAATGTTATCCTTAAAAGAACGGCCCTTCTAATACGTATACAATTTAACCATAGATATGCATAACAATTTTATTTTTTGAAGTAAATTTTTTTTTGCTATTACGGAACAAGCTACAATAGCTAGCAAAAAAATATATTGTTATAAGTATTGTAATTTATAGCCAATTGTTAATAAGATTGGATATTGCATTTCGTACCGTGATATTTCAAGGGTTGTGACCATGTTTTCTAGGTGACCGTAAACGTGGATCCGCCGACGCCCCGTATGATAGCCAAGAAGCGTGCCTCGGCCGCTACGTTGTTATGCTTTTCGCTCAGCCTAGCTCTGCTCGCACTGCTTGGCGTGGTGGTGTCTCTGCAGCTGTTCGAGCAGACCAATAATAAGGCCCGCCGCGTGCACTACCAAGGCTACTGCTCCATTCCGGTGTCCAAGGTAAGAGATAAAATGTCATTCTACTTCAGTGGACCAGAGATCTCACCAGGAACTAAGTTCTGTAGGTACTTAGAATAGGTATTCTAAAACTCTATCCAATCCATTGTGGATAGTGAGATAATTATGATTCACATATTTGTAATTGTTTATTAACACAAACAAAACCGGTGGTGACTAATAACATATCAGTTATAAATTGAATTGCGACCTTATCATGGTGACGCATATTAAAATTACAGGACCTTTATGGTTGCAATATTGTATTCCTTATGCAGACTAGTATTATGATCTGACTTCGAGGCGCCATTTTCATAACCAATTTAAACATCATTAATTTGGGGGCATCGTAGTGCCCCCGCCAAGTCAAGCGGCACGGCTCCTCTCTATCATCCTTTTCTCGAAGCATTCAGGCCACCTTCGACCCATTTGGGGTCGAAAACGAAAACTTTAATGTGCGTATAAAACAAAAAAACATTAAATTTGAACCAGTAGTTTAAGAATTCTAGTCAACATTTCTTAATTTTGTCACTCGCCGACCGACTGACCGATCAACAAAACTGAACCTCTGAATATCCAGTGTGACTGCAATGCAATGTATAGTAACGGATTAACTGCCGCGGAAGTTCGGTGTCGGAATAACCGTCAAGTGTCAGCGTCAGATATAGAAGCTTCAAATTTAGAATACAATTAGTTTTTAGTGTTTAAATCATTCCGTGTGGTGACGGTATTAGAATAAATTGGGTCACCACTCCACTCCATTTCATTTTCATTTCAACCCCTCTGGCCAGACTATATGTACCTAAGCCAGACCCCAGACTAATTACCCTCCATGTAGCTGGAGGAGGCCCGACTCAGCAGTTGGTAACTTATAGGCTGAGAAGTAGTAGTAACTAGTATAAATCAAAGAAAACCTAAATTATAGTATTTTCAGTCCAGTTTTCTAGATACACCAACTGCACAAATAACCCATATCATTATTAGAAAATCTTTAAAACTATTTAAATGAAACAGATTGACTTGGCAATAGCATTAAACAATCATAATTAGTATAATTAAGTGAGATAAATTTTCATGCGATGCCCAAGTCAATCTACATATTTTATTTAAAACATAAAAGACTGAATATTGACATGGTCATTAGAAGATGTTCCTAGATTAGCTACTTACGTAATAACTTAAGACGAAGATTGGTAAAAGGTCCCTTAAGTAGGGACTTGATAAAGTACCCGACTTGGTAGGTAAGAAATGGATCTTACAACTTTTTGGTTTTACTGACAAGTTTTGTTTTTAGTGGCATATAATCATTCTATTAAGTGACCCGGGCATTTTTTCTGTGACTAAAAAGTTTTATTTCTAAGAAACAAAAAAAACACTGAATTAGATTACTAAAATATAAAATTTCTGTGACTATATTAATTAAATATCATGCCACTTTATAAGTTGTAAAAGAAATTAACAACAAACACATGTAGCGACCAAAATGCTTGCGTAAAGTATGTTCGCAAATATCAGAACTGTAGCGACTCTTCGAGGCTAGTTGGTCAACGTCGGGAGGAAGGTTGAATGATACGACTGGTCTTTGCAACTGTGTAATACCAACAGAATACAATTTATTTCTTAATTCGCTAGGCTGACTCCGGAATTCATAACAACACCAAATACGTCTTCTGCTGTATGTGCAACGGCACAAGAACTATCAATATCAAGAATTGTCGTCTGAAACTCGAGAGAGGCCTTAGCGGGGGATAAGAAATATCCCACAACCAGACGAGATATCACCTCGTCTGGTTGTGGGATGACATTGGACTCCTGTGAAAACGTAGAAGGAGTAATCATAATCTCCAACTGCACAAGCCACAGTCATCCAACGGTCCACCAAATTCATGAAGGAAAATTATACTGTGCCACGCTGGCGCTACGGGTAGGCACACGGTTTGTATCAAGTTTGCCTTCCCTCACATCTAGGTGATCTGCCTCTTAAATTCCTTTACGCGCCTTATACGACACGTCAGGATAGTGTGCGTTGGTGACATGTAGGTAGTCACCGTGCTACCTGGTTCGACACTACCGAAAAAATAATGAATCAGTTCAAAGCTTAGATATTCGTCGCAACCAAACAACGTGACATGGAAATTTCTTATAGAATGATGTGCCAAGTTAAGGACTCAACAGTGGGTCATTAGGGTCTGAATAGCTACTACTACTACTATTCAGCCCCTAATGACCCACTGTTGAGTACTCCAATTACATTTAGGCTTAGAACAAAAAAAAATAATTAAAAATTTAAATAAAGCCCCGACACAATGACTTAAGTTCCCTTTAAAATGTAAAAAAAATAAAAAGTACATCGCGTTGTTGGACCTCTCACCTCTGCTACTTATTAATTACCTTTTTTTTTTAAATGGAAGTTAGGTCATTGTGTCGGGGGTTTATTTAAATTTTTAATGTAATTGTTATTTTCTGCTTTTTATGATGCACTTACACGCTTATTATGATGTAGATTTTGTTAAGTTGTCAATACATAGATTCTTGTCGCATCATCATTTTCTCTCCACCACATATATTTGCAGATATTGGGTACCCCCAGAGTTTTTTCAGGGCTCAACTGATTTTCGTAGAACATATTATTTAAGAGCGTGCGCTTTCATTTGAGACTCCACTCGATTATATTTGCAGACTTTCGGTTATTCTTACCCACTTTCACCCCCCACACCTTTTAAACGACTCAACCGATTTTCATATTGTGAACTGTATTGAAATCGCTTCATCCGTTGGCGAGCTACGGAGCCAAAGGCAGACAGACAGACAGACACGTCAAACTTATAACACCCCTCTTTTTGCGTCGGGGGTTAAAAATGGCCTCCCGGCAGCATTTGTTCCTGATGTAGGTGACATTGGAAATTCCGCCATGTTTTTAATAGAAACGCACATACTTTATATTGGACTAGTGGCCCGCCCCGGCTTCGCCCGTGCAAAGCGGGGGTGGGTTATACATATAAACCTTCCCCTTGAATCACTCTATCTATTAAAAAAAACCGCTTCAAAATCCGTTGCGTAGTTTTAAAGAGTTATGCATACATAGGGACGGACAGAAGAATGCGACTTTGTTTTATACTATGTAGTGATACTCTGCAAATTATTCTGGATAAGCATATTGCCAAGTCCTTAAGTGCTCTCGGACTATCTATTGCTGCAAATTGAATGTCGCAGAGGGGTCGGACAAGGTCGGGTAGAGGGTCAATCAGAATCGACTCATCCTGAATTAATGTGCAGTTATTCCATTATTACGCTCGTCTGTAGGCTCGTGAGTGTGAAGTGAGTAGAACGAAAAAGGTTATGCAATGTAATCATGATTTTAGCCATTAGAAGTCCACTGTTGGATGCTGGCCTCCCCCAAAAGCCGATACTAGAGCCAGATGCCAAAACATCGTGAACGATAACAGCAACGCTAAAATGGCAGCGCTGGGTCACGTGACTGTAAAATGTCATCCTATAGCATTTTAGCGTAGCGGATAGTTATGTACCGTTAGCGGTATTTTTGCAACAGGCCCCTGAGCATCCATCGAATGACATTCTATATTCTTTTTTTAATAGTAATTAAACAAAGCTCCGCCGCGATTTAAAACGGTTATATTGTTAACATAATCGCCGCCCCCTCGGGGGAGAGGACGGCGGAGGAGCTTGGGGCGCCGCAGGTTCGCGTGAACGCAATCTACTGTGACGCCCCGGCGTGGTGCCCGCAACGCGGGAAAGCGACTGTCAGAGAGGGCATCCAGGCAACTGTCTTCGCCCTCTCAGTCTCTCTTCGTCTCACCTCTCCCCGTGGGCCCACCCGGCATGGGAGGCCCTGGCCGGTATGGCCCCACGGATCATTGAGGCACTCAAATCCCCTCACCACGACAAGGTGGCAGCACAGTCGACGGGGTGTATATACTAACCTACCTATACCAAAATATCATTTTTTTTTGTCTGTCTGGCTAATCTCAGAAAGTGCTGGATCGATTTTGACGGAACTTTCACTAGCAGGTAGCTAATTTTATAAGTAAGGACTTCCTTTATTTTAGAAAAATATTAGCGTTCCGCGGGAAAAATTAAAAACATGAAATATGAATCATATCGGATTTCTTAAACGGCTCGACCGATATTAACGGGACTATTACTGGCAGGTAGGTGATAATATTATAATGCATACATCGGCTACTTTTATTTTAGAATAAAAAAATTAGGTCGTTCTGTTCTGTTGTGCTGGTCTGCGAGCGCGATGCGACTAGGGCGAGCGTTGAGTGCGTTGGGTCGCGACTCGCGCGACCGCTGCCGATAACAGCGTGCCAAAACACTTTTTCAATAAAACAGGTGAACAAAAAGAAATTATGTTGGAGATAGGGATTTTAGCTACACGAGTAGTAAATTCGGAATGTAATTTGATAATGTAAACATACATTATCTCATAAGCAGGTTTAGAGAATGATTTTGGAAAATCCGTTGTAAGATGGTTAATTTAGTGTGCAAATCAGTATTTTTGTTATACGGCGAGTTATTTTGTTCTATAATCTGTATATATGTGGTGTCTGCGAGATTTTAGTTGTAAGTTAGATAAAAAAAGGTCATCTGTGTTTGATTAATTTTATACGTGTTTTAATAAAATATTTTTAGGTAATCAGGTAGTTAATTTGATATGCAGTCATTTATCTGATACTAGTGGCCCGCCCCGGCTTCGCCCGTGCAAAGCGGGGGTGGGTTATACATAAAAAACTTCCCCTTGAATCACTCTATCTATTAAAAAAAAACCACTTCAAAATCCGTTGCGTAGATTTAAAGATTTATGCATACATAGGGACGGACAGAAGAATGCGACTTTGTTTTATACTATGTAGTGATGCAGTGGGAGATTTAGTTTGCTTACATTTTAAATAGAGGTGCAATAAAAAAATTCCCATAAAAATACTAATATCGGACAATAATGGCGCCAATTAGTCATCCAACTAGTTATGATGATACATCTAGTTATACCTACCAAAATTGACATTCAAGCGCCATTTACTGATGAGCTTAGTTTACAAATCATTAATCTATCGGGTTTTTTGTTGCGAATAATGGGAGTTATGACCTATATCAAAACCTTGATGAAATTTGTCATTAAGCTACTATGTATTAGTATAATGACACATTTCAGCTCATTTGAACCATATGTAAAACTAACCTTAGAGTAAATTGTTGCCAGGATATGCAGATCTTGGAGTCACGAAAGATGGCGCTGCATCTTATGGAGGCTGAGAACGCACCCACCATTCCTGCACCTGACATTCAGGTCTGGGCTATTAACGTTTATACATAACTAGTGGCCCGCCCCGGCTTCGCCCGTGCAAAGCGGGGGTGGGTTATACATATAAACCTTCCCCTTGTATCACTCTATCTATTAAAAAAAACCGCTTCAAAATCCGTTGCGTAGTTTTAAAGATTTATGCATACATAGGGACGGACAGAAGAATGCGACTTTGTTTTATACTATGTAGTGATAGTGATGATGATGATGACTAATTTGGAAAACACGGTGTCACCAGTCCAGCCTACTACTGTGCGTGTCGTGAGAAGACTGCAAGAACTAGGTAGGTACGTAACCACAGGGGCAGAAAAACAAGACATGACCCCTAAATTCCCTCCGTCCAGATGGCGATACGTCAGACAACATATTTGATTTGATGATATGAAAATAAGATCGTGCCAAAATACATGACTTACGCGATGTTTTAATGTAACGTAACATTTGCCCGAACTCAGGTGCTGACCGTAGGCGAGGAGACGGATATGTCTGACGTACTGCGCGAGATGCTGGACATCAACGTGGACGACTCCATGGAGCGCATCGCCGTGTACAGCGACGGCCAGTCCATCAGCTTCATCCACGACTTCACAACCAACGTTTCCGGTCAGTCGGGCATGTCACGTTCACTACTTTTTAAGTCAAGGAACTAAAAGAGTCACGTCATCGGTGCTCCATTTTACTGTTTTAATTGTGCAATATGAAGTAAAATTAGGTTTCCTAATCAACACTTCATGATGATAAATTAAGAGACTTTAATTTAATTCAAATCATTTGCTTGTGCAAGATGGAATGTTATCTATAATTGTCAACATATGAGATAATATTTATACAACATAACATTAGTCCGTCTAGCGCCAGTTTGGAAGCGACTAGCGCCGAATGCCTCGATTAAGCCTCGCAACGAAAGACCATTCGGTGCCGATAGTTTCGACACCGGCGGGTCCCAAAGTGTCGGTAGTGTATCCGTGGTACGTTTGTGCGGGCGGCAGGCATCGCCGACCAGGAGCGCTGCTTCCTGATGGAGCTGGACCCCGAGATCGTGCTGTCGCCGTCGCTGTTCGTGATGGGGCTGCAGCAGGGCGAGGAGTTCGACGTGGGCGTGGTGCGCAGCCGCCTGCGCGCGCTGCTGCCCGCCGTGCGCGACGCGGCGCTGGCCCGCGGCCTGGCCGACCGCTGCAGGGCCAAGCCCGTCTACCGCCTGCAGAAGGACGCGCCCCTAGGTGGGTGCTGCCCTGGCCCATCCCCGGCTCGCACCCGCGCCATCCCGACTAACGCTGCGTTGCGTTGCAGTTCGCAAGCGCTCGGCGTCGGACCCGCCGCACGACTACATCCAGTTCGCGGGCCGCAACGTCCAGGAGATTTCCATCAGCAACATGGCCGAGCTGCTGCACTACGAGGCGTCGCAGGGCGACCGTCCGCAGTTGCCCGCCGCTTAGGCCCGCCGTCGGAGCGGCCTTTAATTATATTCACGTGTCATGTATTTGAACAACATAGCGCCTAGATGTCGTCTCAGATTATTCAATAAACCTAGCCCCCTTAACGGAGATGGGTCGATTCGAAGTCCCTTGTCCTTTGATAAAAGGTTTTTTTAACCGTCTGGTAACTTAACTGTACCTTAACTGGTAGTTATGTAACGGGTCTATGAAGGCATTTGAAAGTTTTGAATCATGGTGCGTAGGCACGAAGTTGCGGCTATTTAGGGAGTTATTTTCTCTTGCATACTTTACAGCAGTATGGCTGTTTAGTAAAACAACATCTGTTTTTAATTTTTATCGTTTATCTCCGTTTTTTTATCTACAATGTAATTTTTGAACCATACGAGTTTTAATGATTATAAGAACAACATTTGATTTGATTGTTTTTTTTTTTCCTTTTTCTATGGCAATCTGCCGGAGTCTTCGGCAATTTTTGCCAGTGTCGCGTGATAGCTGCTCATGTGTTGTATTAAGTTAATAATAATTGATTTGATTGTTAATAATACAAGTTCACATTTTAGTTATGGACTTGCAGATCTATGATGACATATTGAAATGTCTCTGTTACCTATCTTGTAGAATTTATGTGATTCAAAAATAAATCAATGTTTTGGTGTCATATTTTACATTTTAATTCAAGTTCCCTCATAGAATTTAAGTAAGGGGTGCTTGTACACTGCACGTAGAAATGCGGTATACTCGCCCAACATGCACAGGCTTCTTGTACCCGTAATAACTGGAGCAGGTGAAATCACGCATAAAGCTGTTTGAATCGCGTCAGAATGACTCGACTGACTAAAAAAGAAAATTTTATTAGAATTAATAAATTTACTTATTTCTTAGCCCATAAATGACCCACTGCTGAGTCGGGCCTCCAACTACAAGTAGGCTAATTAGACCACTGTGCCACACGGGTTAGCACAGGGTTTGGTATCAAGTTTTCCTTCTCTTGCCGCTAGGTTCGGCATCGGTATGGGCGTCATTATTTCCTTTTGTCGGCACTGCATAAATTTAATATAAAAATTAAAACTCTTTTTATCACCTGTATCACCTGGGGCAGTTTAATAATAATAATAATAAGTTTAGTTCCGCCATCGGTATGGAGTTTGGTGTTGACAAATGTGCGGTCATAAATGTACAAAAGGGTAGAGTTGTAAATTCAGAAAATTTACAACTCTCAGGAAATGTGGTTCTTAGATCCCTCTGTGAATCGGATACCTACAAATATCTTGGTATGTCGGAGGCTTTAGGAATTGCTGACAGTGATGTGAAACAGCAGCTCAAAACGCGCTTCTTGGGACGCCTGACAAAAGTGCTGAAGAGCCCTTTGTCTGGCGGAAACAAGGTTCGTGCATTTAACTGCTGGGTTATACCTGTTATCGCTTATTCTTTCGGTATATTAAGATGGACTCAATCAGAGCTTGACGCCCTGGACAGGATGGTCCGTCGACAATTGACAGCATTTCGCATGCATCATCCCCGCTCGTCCGTTATGAGGTTGTACATCCCCCGGAGGTGTGGTGGGCGCGGCTTCCTCAACGTCAAATCCATACACAACCGGGAGGTCTGCAACCTCAGGGACTATTTCCTCAGGGTAGATGACGAGATGCATAGAGATGTTGTCAAGGTTGACTCTGGCCTTACAGCGCTATCCATGGCAAAACAGAACTGGCGCAGACCACAGGTTCTTAGTATTTCGGAACGCAAGAAAGCGGAAGCGTCCGTGTAGCTCCTTACCCTTCCATATAGCCGGAAGGGTAAGGAGCTACACGGACGCTTCTACTCTGCTCTGACAGGACCAGAGATAGATCAACTCGCTTCCGTCTCCTGGCTACGCTTAGGTAACCTCTTTGGGGAAACTGAAGGGTTTGTCTTTGCAATTATGGACGAAGTTGTCAAGACGAACAACTACCGGAAATACATCATTAAGGACGGGACAGTTGACATTTGTCGGGCATGCCACTGTCCCGGTGAATCCATCAGACATGTTGTTTCTGGTTGTTCTCGTCTTGCCAACGGGGAATACTTGCACAGGCATAACCAAGTAGCTGGGATAATCCATCAGCAACTTGCCCTTCGATATGGTATTGTGGAATCAGAAGTACCATTTTACCAATATAAACCTGAACCAGTTCTGAGTAATAACCATGTCACGCTCTACTGGGACCGATCTATTGTCACTGATAGGACTATCATGGCTAATAAGCCTGACATTGTGGTAATAGATCGGTCGGTGCGTCGTGCAATGCTTATCGATATCACTATTCCCCATGATGTCAACCTCGTGAAGGCTGAACATGAGAAGATCAGCAAGTACTTAGATCTATCTCACGAGGTTGGTGCCATGTGGAATATGGATTCGACAATCATTGTACCGATAGTTATATCAGTGCACGGACTGATGGCGAAGAGCTTCGACCAACACCTACAGAAGCTCTCGCTAGGCTCCTGGGTCAAGAGCCTGATCCAAAAGGCAGTACATTTGGATACGGCACGTATTGTGAGGAGGTTCCTCACTCTGGATCCCTGACCACCGGTGGTTTGGGCCTTCGGCTCCGCCATGGGTGGGATTTTTTCTATTTTGTATATATTTTTTTTAAATAAATGTAAATATTTTATAATTAGTTTATTTAAAAAAAATATTTGTAAAATATGATGAATAAATACATAATAATAATAGCCTTTATTCAGACTTACAAAGTTTACAATTTCACGTATTTTATTTGACTCGCGTCTGTGTGCCTTTATGGGCAAAGGCCTCCTCCAACTCTTTCCACTTTGATCTATCTCCAGCAACTGCTGTCCATGCACCTCCAGCCACGACTTTTATCTCATCCACCCATCTTCTTGGTGGCCTTCCTCGCTTTCGCCTCATATGCCCTGTGAACCAGTTCATCTCTGACCTAGACCATTTCTCTTTACCTCTGATTGTGTGTCCTGTCCATCTCCACTTAAGCTTTCTGATAGTTACTGTGACATCTTTTGTTCTTGCATAATTCTTTACGATGGTGGTTCTTACTCTATCAGAAAGTCTCTTCCCCATCATGCTTCTTTCCATTGCGTTTTGGCATGTTTCAAGTTTATGGATATGACTCTTATTCAGTGCCCAGGTTTGGCAGCCATATGTGAGGACAGGCAGTATGCAAGTATCGAAAAGTTTACGTTTCACAGTCATGGACATTTCCGGATTTTTCATAACTTCTTTTAAACTCCAGTATTGTTTCCATGCATTACCTATACGCCTGTTGATTTCTTTTGAGGTAAGGTCTATTGGCGAGATAGTTTGACCGAGATAGATGTATTCATCTACATACACAATTGTGTTGTTGTTCACGTGGATTGGTTCTTGGTTCCCGTTTGTCATGGCCTTGGTTCTGTATTCATGATTAATCCCACTTTACGACTTTCTCTATCCAGATCATTCAGCATAGTCTGTAACCCTGCGCTTGATTGAGAGATGATTATCAAATCATCCGCAAACCGCAAATGCGACAGGTATTCGCCATTGATATTTAGTCCACATTTCTCCCAATATAATTGCCGGAACACCTGGGCACACTGGGGCAGTTTACCAACATGTAATTCACAAACACAAATGACACCCAGACTCGCAACAAGTGCCTCTGGTTTAGACAAAGACACTTGCCCGACCCCGGAATCGAACCCGGGACCCGTTGATCCAAGGGCGGCACATCCAACCCCTAGACCAACCAAATTTACTGATAACAAATTTGTTGTTCCCCTTTAATGTTTGATTTGGATATAAAATTAACCCATTAAATTTTTGTGACATTAATCTTTGGAATGACCCAGGGCCTGTACTAACACCAAACGGTAAGTATAAATATTTGAAAATGCCCTCCTCTGTAACAATAGTAACCAGTTTTTGGGACTCTTCATCCAAGGGTGCCTGTAGGTACGCTTCCCTTAAATCTAACTCACAAAAATATTTGTTTCCCTGCAGTTTCATCATAATATTATCTATTGTTGGCAATGGGTAATGATCAATGTTTAAATATTTATTGATTGTAATGCGATAATCACCACATAAGCGAACTGTTCCATCTGGTTTAAGTACTGGTACTACTGGGGTACCCCACTCTGAATATTCAATTGGTTCAATTCGCTTGTTTTCCATCAACCTATTATTTTCATTTTTAACTTTACTTTTTAACGCATATGGAACAGCTCTAACAGGCATAAATATAGGTTTTACCCCTTGCTCAATTGACAAATGGATGGGCTGTCCTTTGAAATGTCCCATGCCCGGCTCAAAAATATCTTTAAATTCCACCTGTATATTTTTTACTAACTGAGCTGTTGATACTGCACAAACTTTTTGTTCAAACTTAGGGGGCCATAATTGTAATAAAGAGAGCCAGTCTTTTCCAATTATTCGCGGCAACCCCTCTTTGACAACATATAATATTTGGTCACTTAGTTGAACATTGGCATAACTTACATGTAGATGTTCAATGACTCCTAATGGCATTGATGTTGATTGGTCAAAGTTAGTAAAAATAATGTTTCTTTTTCTAATCTCCAAACCTGGAAAATATTTCTGCTTGTCTGCTAGTGTTATAGTACTGACATCAGCTCCTGTGTCAATTTCAAACTCTATTGTTTGTCCATTAATCATCACTTTTAATGTTGCTGCTGGAATTTTACTTTTCTCACTGAAATAGAAAATATCAAATGTTTCTGTCGCTACTGTAGCACACTGATTTTCTTCTATCCTGTTATCACGGTCATCAGTAGTTTCCTGTACATTCACATTTCTCATTTTTATTTCCTTGCCTTTAGTACAAACTTTAAAAATATGACCTTTTCTGCCACATTCACTGCAAAACTTTTCACGTAATGAACACTGTGCCTTAAAATGGCCATTTTTACCACAACAATAGCATTTCATTTGCTGTTTGATAGTTGCATTTTGTTGAGTATTGTTTCTTTTCCCAGTATATGGTCTTCCTTCAACTTTGAACATCTGTTGTTCCTTCTTTTGGGTAAATACCAGTTTATATGCTACCTCTGCGGTTTTACCAATACTGATTAGTTTTCCCAATGGTTCTGCAGCTTGTTTCAAAATCTCAAATTTTACTGCATCATAATAAGTGCCATTTAACAACCTTTCTTTAATTTCGTCATCTAAACATTTGAAATTGCAATCTTTTGACAATTTCTTCAATTCCATGATGTACTGTTCTAAGGTTTCATCTTGCTTTTGTGATCTGCTTCTAAATTCTGCCTGATTCAGGGCATGGTTCTTAACAGGGTGATAGTGATCAGTTAATTTAGTGCAAATGTTTGCGTAGGTCTCCTTCACTGGTGAGACTGGAGTACACAGCGTAATAAGTATATCAAAAACATGTGCACTCAATTTTGTTATTAACAGGGGCACCTTTTTGTCCTCTGGAATGTCATTCAACAACAAAAAACATTCAAATTGCTGCTTATAAGCTTCCCAATTTCCACCGGAGAATACTTCCAACGTACTGATTGAAGATGTTGAAGACATTTTTAGATTTCGTGACGCTTTCAAATTGTCAATGTGGTCACGCAAAAATGTTCTTAAATCTTGAATGGAATGCTCCTCCGAAGAAAATAGTTCATTCGATATCTTATTTGCGATTTCTATTAACTCCTCCTTAGTTTTCGTATTAATCCACGCCTTTCTCCCTTGTTTAATTTCTTTCAAAATAGAATCCATAAAATTTTTCGCAGAGACAAAAGTGAGGTTATAATATTGCCGCTCCAAAATGTAATTTCACGTAGAACTTTCAATGATTTGATTTGAGTTCGTTTCGTCCTCGTCGCCAGAATGTTGGATCGCTAATTAGGTGGCGGTAATTAATTAATACACCAGTTTATAAAATCACAACACGCTTCTTTATTCTTCCAATAACCATAAAGTAACTCCACGTCATTGTCCATAGACTAACAAAAGGTGAGTAGTGCTGTCCTAAACGACACAGACTAAAATATGGATACAACAGTAAGTCCCCAAAATATATCGATTTATTTAAATCTATTCAGTAGTTTTGAGTGAAAAAGTAACAAAGATCCACCCGTACAAAATGTCTGGTTTGTTATATTAATAGAATCATTCAAATCGGTAGAATTCCCGAAATTCTGTAGGTTCGAGGACTGTGGAACCTGCTCAAGTACCCCGCTGGTGGCCCGCTCTGCTACATGATCCAGTCGTTCTCACGCGCGTTTTCACGAGGCATGTAACCTGCGGCCGGTGACTCGAGATCACCTTATGGGCATTAGTTTTAACTAACTAATGCCCTCTACTGCTGCTGCTTCACGCGGTTCACTCGCGTGGATCAACCATCTAAGCTCATAAGCTTCCTCAAAAATCGCTAGTTTTAATTGGCATAATGTATCGTCATGCATGACTTCTGAATCTTTAGATATCTAATTTTATTTAAAACTTTGATAATCACATGGTTTTTCTTGTTTTTAATTCATACTCTAAAATATATTATATTGCCTACCATCATAAAATAATAAAAAGATTAAGCTGTAGATTTACTGTTTTATAATTTGATATTTACAGTTTTCTACAGTTTTTTTCTGGCATATCTACAGTTTAGCTCTATGCTGGGGCTGGCAACCCTGTCTGATCATGACAGTCATGACCAGTGGGTAGACACATCCATACAATAAAAAGGGTTCATAAAGTAAACTGTCAAAATACAACCTTACGTTCCTTACAACAAGGTCTATTTTACTAACAGCCATTTTGCATAGTCACTACGTCCTCAGGTACCACAATTGCAAAAAAAAATAGTTGCGATATGAATGTTGGTAGCATTACAGTTTGACATTCACAAACCACAATTTTCAAACTACATTTTGCTTTGTTATAAACTGACTTTCACTATCTTTTCCATTTCTATTGAATTTCTGTGTTTGATGATTGTGTTGAGTTGATTAAGTTCCTCCGTATCAACGTGATTGTTTTGTGTGTTTGAGATAGAGGCTCTAATTCACTTGTGTATGTTTGGTAAGTGATTTTATTAACGACACCTGTTATTTTTTATTGTAATTAGTAAATTAACACATGAATTTGTAATACGGCCTTAATACAAATTCTTAACATGTGTTAAGTTAACTCCAGACATTATTTCTAACTCGCATAAATCTTAACCAAATCTCAAAAGAATAACTAAATCAAAACAGAGGTTTCATCACACAATTTCATTGGCTTTTCAATAGCCATTGAATAGACAAATATGTACAATACTATTTGAAACATTTTTATTGGTTGAAATAAAGTTATAAGAAATATAGGAAAATAGGCTACGTAAGTATGGAGAGTAGCAACAACAAGAAGTGTGCTAATTGCTATAATGGGAGAAACTGTGGATCAAATGTATTTTTAAGTAAATTCCCTATCAATTCTGAACGGTGAGATCCTAAAATGAAAAAAAAAAATGCCTAAAATGTACTTTTAATTCTTATGTTATACAATTCCAGTTGTGCGTGTGGGAATGCTGCAATTGAAGACTAAGCTAATTGACCTATTGAAAAGCTACACCAGATTAAGTATATTTTTGGGTCATACTTCTCCAGTCTCTTGCAATCCAAAAGGCACCCACTTGAAAAAGACTGCTATTCCCACATTGGAACTGCGCAATCCTATTCTGCCTGATGAGATTTTAACTGAATTTCCATTTCATATAAAAGATAGCAATAAAGAAGGTCTTGAATCAGGTAAAGAGAATTTTATATTGTGAATAAATATACACTACTATTCAGCCTATAGATGTCTTACTCAAGGAGGCTAAAATAAATACTGATTCAATATACATAATTGGTTTTTGTTGCGGGCAGCAGCTGAATGCGTCAAGCAGAAGACCGGGCGCTATGGCGCTCTTTAGGGGAGGCCTTTTTATGACAATTTGATGTTATTATTTTCATATCTGACACATATAATTACATCCTTATTGTATATGTTAATTTTGTGATATTTATTTCATTAATAAACATTTATTGTTGCAGTACCTATGGAACATTCTGATTGTATTGAAAATAAATCAAAACCAGCTCAACGAGATATGTCTTTATTCTGAATAATATCAGCGATGTTTGAGATCAACACATAATAATCATATGGGTCATATGAGAAATCGTCAAGGTTGAATGTTGCGATGAACATAAACATTTGTAAATTTATATTGACCATTTGTGGTCTAGGCAAAGTACCTAGCTAAGCTAATTTAATTGCCGTTCTAAACAATTGCTCTCATTGTACCTAAAATATGCAGCACTTTGATTACTATTGTTCGATTTCAATTAATTATCATCACTACATAGTATAAAACAAAGTCGCTGTCGTCTGTCCGTCCCTATGTATGCTTAAATCTGCATAACAACGCAACGGATTTTGAAGCTGTTTTTTTTAATAGATAGAGTGATTCAAGAGGAAGGTTTTTATGTCATAATTGCACCCGTGCGAAGCCGGGGCGGGTCGCTAGTAATTAATAATTGATAATTATCAATGCATTGATAATCAGCAATGCTGTTGACTTAGGAAGCTAGTCATAAGTTTTTCAATCATACTTCTAGGTCCCCTTACATGTTAAATTATGGTAAAACCACAAACAACAAAAAATCCCTGGTTTATCCAACAACTGAATTAGATGTCGCTGTAAATAAAGTAAAAGAATTTTATGAAGCCACCATCGCTGATCAACACTATCAGGCACGCAAAATATAGCGCGATCTAGTATTGTGTTGCTGAGTACAAATTGTGATTTTAAGTGGTTTAAATATAAACCGCATTATCAAGAAATGCATGAATTTTATTATGCAATATTATGTTATCTTTTCAAGTAAAAGTTGTAAAATTGTAAATGATAGCTTTGTAAAGAATGAAAGTGTTTCTGCTGATAAAAGTAAAAAAGCTCAGCAAAAAGTAAAGAAAAATATTTTTTTGACCCACAGTATTGTAACGCCTTGTTACTTGTGAACCAACTTGAAACATAATTATATTATGATAGATATTTAGAGAACATATCATTATTAGCTATATTTCGTTCTATTCGTTGCTGTAACCTGTTTCAGGAACAAAACAAATACCAAAACATAACATTATTGTATACTGTTGGAAGCTATGTGTATATTGTTCGATCTTTTACGTCTAGTTTTTCCAGTTATCATTTTCTTTCAGTTACCCTGTTCAGCACCTTCAGGACAGAAAAAAAATCTAATTCATCCTATATATATTCTTACCACAGAAGCATTGTCTTTTTACATCAATTGATAATTGATATTATATTTTCTTAATTGAATCTTATCGATTCCAGCCAAATAAAACACTTTTTTTAACGTTAAGCTGATTACTATTGCTTATCATTTAGTAACTAAAATTGTAATAAATGTAATAAAAATATATCTAATTTCTAAACATTTATTTTTAATTTTATGATAATAAACCCACTGCAAAAAAACTATGAGGTTTCGATATCGGCTATATCGATAAATACAGCTCTAGCAGAAGTATCGATATTGTACAAACATCGTACTTATTACATCTCTATTTTATTCGGTATGTTGGTAGCTCCTACGAATATTGCGCTGTTGTGTTGTTAGAATTAACGGCTCAAAAGATTGTATATGTGTGCGTGAGCTAAAGCGATATGTACGTAGTGCCGTCTCTTAGAACGTAGTGATTATATACTCTTTGGTCATGACATGATTCATAAATTGTTGTCTTTTCATTTCAGATCTGATAAATTTTCAGTTTATTTCTTTGTTTATGGGAAGTGAAGTGGTCATTGAGCTGAAATATTTGAGAACTTGCTAAAAACTAACTAATTGATTTGTTAACTACTTATATCGTATCTATTTTAAACACTACTAGTGGTCTGGTACAGATTACAGTAATTACTGTGTTTTTCTTTCGCAAAATGGGGATTTTCAACACTTCTTCACCATTTGACCAAGATGTCGGTAAGTTAGTGTAGAGTTATTGAAATTGTTGACTACTACGTTCATGGATTTATTGTTTGTTTTCAAACTTTCACTTTATAATATTGTTTGCAATTAACTTAATTTTTTTTATTGGGTATTTCATAATATTTTATTTTAATTTAATTTGGATAACAAGCAGGAGTATTAAAATAAATACTTACTTTCAAAAACAACTCTGTACTAAGTACATTAATGACCCAATTAGAGAATATCTCTTGAGAGTAAGTAAGACAACTTCAAAACAGTTGTAAATATTGTTTATTTTCAAGTATCTTTTGCACAGCGCTTGCAAAGATACTTACCTCAAAACATCCCTGAATTAAGCTTAATATATACATGTTATACAGTAAAATAGTATTTCATTTTAATGGATATGTTTATCAATGTAAGGTGACCACCTGTACTCATTTACTGAGTTTTGTACACATTTTTCGCAAACTGTACTCTTTAAAAATCCTGTACTCTGAAAGTACTCATTTGTATTGCTAAAATTCTTTTGACAGTTCACAGTGCTTTGATGTCACATGCTCATATTGGCTGCCGTAATGCCATAAAGGCCATGTGAGGCAATATTTTTTTTTTAGGTCCACCCTTTTTTAACTGGCACACTGGAGAGGCTGTATTAGCAAACTTCTTTTTTTTTGGTTTAGTGTACTCTTATCCAATTAATGGCATTGTCAATCTAACCTTTTATTTCTCACCTATGGTTTGTAAATCACTATGTAGCAAAGAGTATGATATATAAATGTGGTAAAGGGGGAGCCCTTATTTATGATGGTCTATCACTCCCAACATTTGTTTTCAATATCTGGTCTATGAGGGACATAGACCTTCAGACTAATCCATAATCTAATAACAACTGATAGTGCAAGGGATCTAAGTGTTTCATTACTGCAGAAAATTGTGCCACACTGGCCAGATAGGTTGGCACAGATCCACACATATAATTTACCTAAATTAGAGCATGTCATTATCAAAATACTGGCAGCTGATCCTCTTTATATTAACAGCCTTATAGATAGCCAATAGAGTTGGTACCCAGGGTCAACAGATACTGGTAGAGCATGTTCCACCATTGGGAAGCACAACCTGTGACCTTGAAGCTGGCAGTCAAGGAATTCTGTTGGTTATAATGGGTTGGTTTGGGCACCAATTACCATCTTTATGCTGCCCATGGACTCCCATATTCCCGGGCCAGTTCCCAATAGCTGTGATTGCATGAGGATTACCAATGGAAAAATAAGGCCACCTTACATGTCTATTGTGAGCCTAAGAGTGTATAACATCTCTAACAAATCAAGTTTATGTTTTTATTGTGTCAATAGCACTAATTTTAATCTCTGATTAGAGAGAGCAACCAGTGAAAACAACACTAGTGAGGAATGGGGACTGATCATGGAGATATGTGACCGTGCTGGTGCATCTGCAGCAAATGCCAAAGACTGCCTGCGTGCTATTATGCGCCGCCTTGCACACCCTGATCCACATGTTCAAGTATGTATTTGAGTAGCATTGTAAGGTTGATCGTAAGAGTCTACTAACTAAAGGAACGAAAGAGGCAGACAATCTAACCTCAAGAGAAGGAAATCTTATGCCAACTTATCTGTCCAATGTGGCACAGTAGGCTAAGTTCCCCCTATTGGAGGAGGCCCAACTCAGCAGTGGGCCAATTATAGGCTGAGATGATGACGATCAATCATATTGACATATTTAAATTGATTTGTTATACAACTAGGTAATGTTAATAATTTATATTAAATTTGGTATAAAGAAAAGGCTTGTGATCTATTTTTTTATTATATTTTTAGTGAGCTAGCCAGAGCTACCGCTACACAGGGTAAAAAACAGTGCTTTTAATATGAAAGGTGCATGCGGCGACACTGCTAGACGCGTGCGTGGCGAACTGCGGGCGTCCGTTTCACCTGGAGGTGGCTTCGCGCGACTTCGAGTCAGAGTACCGTCGGCTGCTGTCGCGTGCGCAGCCGGGGGTAGCAGCTCGACTGAGGGCGCTGCTGCGCAAGTGGGCCGAGGGCGACTTCCGTGACGATCCACAGCTCGACCTCATCCCCTCGCTCAACGCCAAGCTGCGCGCCGAGGGCGGCGAGGTGCGGTTCTAATATATACCACCGGACAAGGGTTGTGGGAGATCAAAAGAGATAATAATAAATAAATATCCTTGGAAATTTCACACAACGCCATCTCGTCCCAAGTTAAGCAACTTAATGCTTGTGTTATGGTAACAAGATGGATGATAAACTACTTATATACATTTTTTTTTGTAAATACATACATATTATAGATAGAAATGACACCCAGACTCCGAGCCAGTGCCTCTGGTTTAGACAAAGACACTGGCCCGACGCCGGAATCGAACCCGGGACCCGTTGATCCAAAGGCGGCACATCGGACCACTAGACCAACGAGGCAGTCAAAATTGTGTATTCAATGAAAGGTGTGAATGTAGATATGACGACTGATAGGTGTGTATGGAGACTACCACCTAGCGTGGGACAAGTGACGTAAGATGATAATGGTCATTTTAAATATGACGATTTATAAGAGTTTTGTGATGAAACCTACGGAAATAAAGTTCCTTTTGAGTTTGAATAAACGCGTTTCACATGTTCAAGTCCTTTATTTTTCAAAAAAGGAAAAAAAAACCTTTATGTTTTTTCTTTAAAATGTGTGTGTAATAACATGGTAATAACTAACTAACTGCAAGTAAAAATAAATTGCGACAAGAACTCAACATTTTTAAAGGGAAAAGTTTTACGACTCGACGTCTCAACATGGCATTCGATGTCTCCGCAGACGGTAGCAGCTCGGACAGTCGAGAGCGCGGGAGGGCCGACGGCGAGCGCTGCGGCCGCGGTGCGCGAGCAGGAGGAACTGGCCAGGGCCATCGCCCTGTCGCTGCGGGAGGCGGAGGCCTCCCCCGCCGCGGCCTCCGCCTCCGCCGCGGCCGCGCTGTACCCGCGCGTGGACGCCCCCGAGCCGGCGCCGCCGCGCAAGGTGCGCGCGCTCTACGACTTCGAGGCGGCCGAGGACAACGAGCTCACCTTCCTGGCCGGGGAGATCGGTGAGTTAACCGGGAGGCGTCGACTCGGCTCGCCGAGATCGAGAGCGCGCCCGTCCATCGTTTGTGTCGCGCAGTGCACGTGACGGACTGGAGCGACCCGAACTGGTGGAAGGGCTGCAACGAGCGCGGCGAGGGCCTGTTCCCCGCCAACTTCGTGACGAGCGAGCTGGAGGCGCCCGTGCCGGGGCTGCTCGCGCGGGCGGCGGCCGCGGCGGGGGCGGGGGCGGGGGGCGGCCCCGCGGCGCCCGACGCCGAGGCCGAGGCGGCGCCCGCCGCCATCGACGAGGCCGCCATGGACGCCGCGCTGGCGCTGCTGCACGACGCCGACCCGGCGCAGGAGGGCCCGCCGCAGGCCGAGGCGGCGCTGGCGAGGGCCGAGGCGCGCGCGCTGGCCATGGGCGCGCTCGTGGACGCGGCGCTGCAGCGCGCGGACCGGCGCCACGCCCGCCTCACGCAGCTCAGCGCCGACCTCGTGGACGCGCTCAACCTCTACCACGAGCTCATGCGCGACCCCAAGCCCTTCCTGCCGCAGCCGCATCAACCTCATCAGCCGCATCAACCGCATCAACCGCAGTACCCGCCGCACGCCTACGCGCCCGCCGCGCACCCGCAGCCGCAGCCGCCCAGGTGATTCGCCCCCGTTGCATTAACGTGTAAGGTATTATAGCCGCGCGAGTTCATGTCCATCCTGAGGAATGCGGTAGTGCTGTGACCTAATTAGTTTTGGTAATGTTTTTAATAACTACCGATTTAGTCAACAGCTGTCAATCAGGTGTATTGTAAACTACGGTAATTTTTCAAAAAATGAAATAAAATTAATGTGACAAGTAATTACTTACTTATTTCTAATAGAGAAAAATATTTTTTTAATTACAATTTAATCATTTATTTATTCTCTTTTTTCTCATCGACACACATCTGTAAGACATTTCTCGTGCTTGTTTATGTATTTTATAAGGTTTTTCCAATAAAATAACACAATAGCGTTAGCGTAAATTTTCGGTATCGATAAGTGCGCGTCACAACCATCAAGGACAACACTCGGCGTCAGTCAAATGCGGCGAGGTGGGCGAAGGCGGGCCGAGCTGCCCCCCGCGCGTCGCCTCTGGCCCCGACGGACATGAACTCGCGCGCTAATAGTAGTCCATTTATACCCGACGCCACTCGACTCGTGAATATGCGCGAAATGAGACAAGTAACCATAAACAAACATTTTATTATTCACCCGTAAAGTGACGTACACTATTATACAAACACAAAATTCTAAAGTTTAATAGTTTCAAGCCTACGTGAGAATTTCTCTATCTAGATAAAATTAAATCGAAGAGATACATTCCAAAGAGCCGTTTCTTATGGATAGTGGCGCCTTGAAAAAGCACCATAAGCTACATATTTTATTCTACGTTACATTTGGTGTTCCCCCAGGTCTTTATGTTAGTCCCAATTTTTTGCAGATTAACAAAGTATAATTCTGTGTATTTTTACAGATGCTGATGGATGCACGATAGCATCAATGTGATAAATACTATAAGAATGATTAATTATTATTAGTTTAACATATTTATCTCTTATGTTCATCTGAAGTTATTGTGTAAATAGCAATCTTACGAAGAAAATGTAGAAGAAAAATTATGGACTTGTTGCTCCAACATGACTCCATTGTTTGTTGCGAGTGGTGTATTACCATTCATTGACTAGGAAAAGTTGTTGCGGTTGTCCAAAAATCTTGTAACAATATTATTTGTAATTTTAGTTTATAAAGAAATATATCGATTAAATTATTATTAGTCTATTGGTTTTGTTTATCTTTCACTTGACACACACACCCAGTTTGGTTCCTTCCATATCATTATGTCGGTTGGTATCTTACTCTGTTGAACTTGACTTACGTATTTCAAATGTAGACATAGTTATTTAAGAGTAGCCAAAACCTCATCTAACAAAAATTATGATTCATATTTGAAATCCTTAAGACATTCACGAGCCGATTTTCGTTCCACATCATGGCCACTACTCGGATATCCAGGAAAAGCCAGACTTCCATCTTTGCATGTCGTGTCCATGACTGGTCTGCAGGGGGTGAGCTGCAGGGGATGAGTGGCTTTTGCAGCGGCATCTTAGCTGCGCTCGCCAGAGTCTCGTTCGTTGTTGGGCAAGGTGATAAAAAGGCCCCGGGCGTATATCGTAGATCGTTGTAGATCGACGCGGTCACGCTTCGACGTCGCAGGGGTTAAGACACAGGTCGGGCGACAGCCGCGTCTCGTCGCAGGGGAAGGGCTCGGCGTCGGGGGAGGGGGGCTCGCCGAAGCCGCTGTCCGAGTCCGTGGAGGGGGGCGGCGGCGGCGCCAGCGCTGGCCGCAGCGCGTCGGGCTGCGCGGCGAAGTAGGCCTCCAGCTGCGCCGCGGTGGGCCGGGCCGAGGCGGAGCGGCGCCAGCACGCCAGGGCCGCGCAGCGCGTGGCGGGCGACGCGTCGCTCGGCAGCGGCGGCCGGCCCCCGCGCAGCACGAAGCGCAGCACGCGCAGCGGCGGCTCCTCGCCGAAGGGGCGCTCGCCCAGCGTCACGAGCTCCAGCAGCAGCACGCCCAGCGCCCACACGTCCGACGCGGCCGAGAAGGCGCCGCGGCCCAGGCTCTCGGGGGCCATCCACAGCACGGGGAAGAGCGCGCGGCTGCGGCACGAGTACTCGGGCGCGGCGCGGTCGCCGGCGGCGGTCTCGCGCGCCATGCCGAAGTCGGCCAGCAGCAGGCGGCGCCGCGCGTCCAGCAGGCAGTTGGCGGCGCGCACGTCGCGGTGCACGAGGCCGCGCCGCGCCAGGTAGCCCAGCGCCGCCGCCGCCTGGCGCGCCAGCCGCGTCAGCGCCGCCGGGCCCACGTGCGCCGCCTCGCCCGCGCCCTCGCCCAGGTCCGCCAGCGCCCTGCGCGCGCGCAGGTACCCGCGCAGGTCGCCGAACAGCGCGTGCTCCATGAGCACGAGCGGCGGCCCGTCGTCGGCCACCAGCCCCGCCAGGCGCACCACGTGCGGGTGCTCCAGTGCGGCCAGCACGCCCGCCTCGCGCAGCAGCTCGGCCTCCTCGCTGGGCGCGGCGCCGGCGCGCGGGGCCTTGGCGGCGACCACGCGCGGCGCGCGGCCCGCCAGCCGCAGCTCGGCCCGCCGGACGCGGCCGAAGCGGCCCGCGCCCAGCTCCTCGCGCAGCCGCAGCGCCTCGCGCGGCACCAGGTAGCGGCCCGCCAGCTCGGACACGGCGCGCTCGCGGCCCGCCAGCAGGCGCGCGCGCACGCCCCGCTCGCGACGCGCCACGTGCCGCTGCAGGCTCCGTCGCCCCAGGAAGGCCGCTCCCCCCAGCAGCAGCGCGAGGCCGGCCGCGCCCAGGCCGCCCGCCACCGCGGCGGTGTCCCAGCACGGCCCGAAGGGGCCCCACCGCAGCCGGCACGCGTCCCCGCCGTCGCCGGGGACCGCGCCGGGCGGGCCGACGCGCAGCGCGCAGGCCGGCCCCGCGCACTCGCCCACGCCGACGCCCTCCACTCCGCGCCACTCGTACAGGTACACCGTGGGGTTCACGAGCGCCCCGTTCTCGTACTGGAGATTTCGCCCGCAGGGTCCCGGCCGGGGCCTCGATGCTCTCCTTTCAAATTCCCTGCAAAGACACCGTCGGAAATTTCAGGGATCGCTGGGGCGAGTCCGGGTCTTCCGGCGAGCGGGGCGCCCGAGCGGGACTGCGCCCGTCATTCCGGACGACGCGGAGCGACGTCTACCGGGCGAAATGACTCCTTGCGGATCGACAACGAGTCAACACCAACCGTAAAGTTTCCGGCGAGTGCAGGTCGTACCGGCCGCGCGTGGAGTTCGCGACGATCTCCTCGTAGATACTCTTGAGCGTGACGGCGGCGGCGACGAGCGCCTCGGCGCGCGGGGGCCCGCCCCCGTCGCACTCCTCGGGCATCCCCGAGCGGTTCCGCGGCCAGTACGACAGACCGAAGACGCGGACGTCGGCGAAGTCGGCCGAGGGGCTCCACTCGCGAACGATCCACACGTGCTCGGCGTCGGCCAGGCCGGCGTCGCGGGCCGCGGCCACGAGCGCGGCCGTCGCGGGGGCGCTCGCGTCCACGAGCACGACGCGCGCGTCCACCCGCCGCAGCTCGCGCAGCGCGGCCTCGGGCTCCAGGGGCACGCGGTGCAGGTGCAGCGAGCCCTCCGCGGCCAGCGCGTCCTGCAGCGCCGCGGCCTGGGGCGCGTCGTCGTGCGCCACGGCCAGGCGGCGCCAGGCGTGCGCGGCGGCCAGGCGGGCCAGCGCGCGCGCCGGCGGGCCCGCGCCGCCCGCGGCCGCCAGCGCGGCGGGCGCGGGCCGGGCCAGCTGCGCGTACAGCAGCAGCGGCATGTGCGCCCGCGCGCACTGCAGCGCCAGCTCCAGCGCGTCGCCGCGCTCGGGGCCGGGCGACACGAGGCCCAGCGTGACGATCCGCCGCCGCGAGTCCAGCGTCCGCGAGTTGGCGTTCATCATGTCCTCGAGGCTGGCGCATCTCGGCACGCGGTAGTACCGCAGCCGCACCTCGAAGGCGGGGCTCGCTCTCGTCCGGACGAACCACCGGTCGAGCCGCCCCAGCAGCTCGAGGTACCGCGCGTGGTCCGGGTCGTCCTCGCACAGCTGCACGTTGACGAAGAAGCGGGCCACGTCGGCCGCCGGTGGCAGGCCGCCGGCCACCCGGCACGCGGCCTCGTCGAGCGGCGCGCCCTCCGCCTCGAGCCGCAGCAGCCGCCGCAGCGCCGCGGCCGGCGGCCGGAAGTCCCGCAGGGCCCGATGCAGCGCGGGCTCGTACAGGTCCAGCTCGGCGTCGGCGGCGCGCACGGCCAGGGCGGCGTCGGCGCAGGGCGCGCCCGCCACGGGCCGCACCGTGGGCTCGTCCCCCCAGAAGCCGTAGTCCACGAACAGCACGGGCCGCTGCGCCTCCTCGAGCATCCGCAGCAGCCCGCGGCGGGTCGTCGGCTCCGGGTGCATTCCTGCGGCTCCGATGCAGCTTTGCAGTTCTCCCATGTAGATTTCGTTCGTCGACATTGACTTTTCGATGTCCGCACAGTTTTCGATCTCCGAGTCGATTACGTAGTAAACGACGGTCTTTGTTGTTCCGTTGACGACGCTGTCGAAAAAGAGTACGATCAATGAACAATTTCGACGAGGACCTTTCGCAGATTTTTATTTTATATTGATTACTAGCCACCGACTAAAATAAATTTAAAGAAACGATATTTGCAATATTATTATAATCATGCACAACAATTTGCCGAAGATCATCACACGATCAAATGCGTAGTTTACGATTCTTTAAGCGACACACGGGCAAACATTTATTTTATACTAGCGACATCAACCGAATCGGTAGTCCGACTCGGGGCCTCCAGTGGGGCGGGCCTCCTTACCGATATTGATAGATAACCTTTATTGTCCACAAACAGTATAACATTATTGATATTGCACTTTTGGACTCTACACTATAAGAAACTTAAGCCAATGTAAACCGAGACGGAGCGAAGCTAGACGCGGGGGAAACGGAAAGTGCCAAGACGTTACCGAGCGTCGAAAGGGCAAGCGGCCAGGCCGGCGAAGAGCGCGTCGCCGGGCGGGCACGCGGCGCGCACGTGCATCGCGCGCCTGGCCGCGGGCGACGCCTCGCCCAGCAGCCGCAGCCGCGGGCCCGCCGCGCCGCACTCGTCCTCCCCGCCCCCGCAGGGCGGGCCCGCCTCGCCGCGCCACTGCGCCGCCACGCCCACCGCCACGCTGCCACACGTTGCAAGCTGATGCACCGGCCACGCTATCCGGGAGGTCTGTCGCCTGCCGGCGCGGGCCCTCACCTGCGGTACCCCAGGTCGGGGTCGTGGGGCAGCCGGGCGGCCAGGTCCCGCAGCCGCGCAGGGCCGCAGCGCAGGCGCACCCGCTGGTACCCGAGCTGGCGCTGCAGCCGCACGCGCAGCAGCGCCGCCTCGGCGCGGGCCGCCTCGTGGCCCCACCACAGCTCGATCCCCTCGTCCCTCGTCACCCCGTTCGCGCTCACCCACTTCTGTAGCCTCTGGTCTGCGCGCGGGTAAGATCGCGTTCTTACTGTCGGTTGCTACGGTATGCGCCATTGTGGTCGCCGCGCAACCTTAACGTTACGTTCGGCGAGAGGTTACATGAGACTTATTGTAAAAATAAATCGGCAGATAGCTAAGAATGACATTTCTCCAGGCCGACGAAGACCAATGGTTGAGATCAGGTTCTTCCGAGTCAGCAATGCTAAATTCTACATTCCTATTACGTATTTTCCTTGCAAGTGATCACGCGAAATAACAGAGATTACGAAAAGAGAGGCGATATCGAGCGAGTGTTTAGTTACTTTTAGAATACTGATAATGTAATTTGAACTAATGTTCTGTGGTTGAGGGCGATGGCAGGCACATGCGTTATGCTACTGAACAGGTGCCGTTGACTAGATGTTGCCGATGTTTGGCCCTTTGCGACTGTTGCGAGACTTTGCTCACACAAATCTGTCTCATCTCGGCCTTGTACCTAAAAATGGCCACAGCTTCCTGCCGACTCTTCTCTGTTAAGCCCGGATTCCGATTTGTGTCTTTGACAAGTTAAATAATAGAGTTCAAATGAGCCAATTCGACGTCGAATGCTCAATTTGCAACCAAGAAAAAGCAGTTATGACGAGGAAACTTGAGTACTAGTCGAAAGTAGTTTTGTCCAATAGTTGGTTGGACAAGATATTTTCTTCAACAATTACTTATAAATAATGTTTTGTGACAAAACTAAATCTAACAATTTAGAACACTGGCTGGGTCACAAATTTTTACGATGATTCTAAAAGGGAGATGAAGGTTTTTGGTTTGACTGCATGCATTGCCTGCCTCTAGGTATCATTTCATCAAGTTATCGATGTGCGGGCTTAACATATCTAACAACATTAACGTTAACATTAAGCAAATCAAGTATCTAATAATAGTTTTGTTTTGCGTTTTAATTATGTAACGGTACTAGATTAATTAATTTAATATTTATCCTTAAACTTAGAATATCCAACAATGAGATTTATTTTAGTAGGTCCGACGCGAGTATTAATTAAAATTATTGAACTCGAAATCTTTGAACTCTGAGATGTCCCACCTGGTGTCGCAATCGAACAACTACTTCGCTTTTATTCTCGTTCTCCGTAGGTACCTATTTGTACTTTATTATGTTAAATTTCGCATGCAAAATCAGCGTTGATACTTAGTCTACCAAACTTTTGCCATGGTGCAGGCTGCATAAAATGTCGGTTCGCAAGCTTTTATACACACACACACACACATGGTCAGCCGTGGGGGTTACTACGGCATGGTAGTATTGCCTCTATGTAGAAAACCAAAAACGTGCCTCGATGAAAACACCAGTTGAAATCGTTTTATCCATCTATAGATATGATACGACAGCTTTTAAACTTAAAATACCTTTCTTTTTGTAGTGTAAAATGTATTTGGAAACGAGAAGGTGTGCTTGCCTTTGTCATATTCTTTTTGGAGATATTCGCAGTATTCCGCCTGCGCAGCCGCGAAAATGAGGTACAGTGCAGCAAAACGTCGCGTTTTAAATTTTGCCATTACAATATTTTTGCAACACCACACTGTTTAATTATGTTTAACACTTTTAAATATAATTCTTCGGTTCATTTTTATGAAACAATACGAGTGGAGGATACTGCGCATACGCAGCTACTTATCAGCACTAGAGGAGGTGGGATTAACAATTTTCCTTAACGAGTTTAAACGTACTCTTTGTTGGTTCATTATTGGTTGTAAAATGCCCAAAACTAACCACATGAGTATTTAAGGAAATATTTGGTCAACGATGTTCCTGGTTCAATTATTATAACGACCAACACTGAAAATTTTACAGACAACTTGAAATGCATCAGCAATTTTTCTTCTAAGATAGCTCTTGGGTATGACATCTTTCAAATATAATATTATCGGACGTAGCACCCATATCAGCTCGGAAAGAGATCGGCGATACGGTGCCGGTACCTTTCGCTTCGCTGTCAAACAGGCGTCAATCTAACGTAAGCACGTAACCAAAGCGGATCAGCGGCTCCGATACGTCGTCTCGTCTACCACTGGTTGATATGGCTGGCCCCACATGAGTTTCTACAAACTCAATAAAACACGAGCGCAACACAACGGGATGATGCCTTGTGAATGACATGACAGCACGTGGTGTGGTACTGGGAAGGGAAGTTTGCTCCAGGCAGACTACGGGAGCGCTGAGAGTCCCGAGGCGAGTCGTCATTACCCTCCATGTAGTTGGAGGAGGCCCGACTCAGCAGTGGGTCATTTATGGCCTGAGAAGAAGAAGTATAAGTAATGAAAGTTTTCAACATACTTTGCAAACTTTAATTATAATGTTCTAGCTATCAAAGTCAGAAGCAGGTAGAAGTACTATTTTAGTTCTACTCGATTTATCTTTACGCTTTCGACGGTATGAATGTAGAACTCTGTCTTGCGTAACTTTCAGTCCATTTTATGTAACAGAAAACAAGATGTAGATTCTGAAAATGTTGTTGGTGAACGAACAGAGATCCTCAGTTGAAGCTATGGTACGAGGAACACCTCAAGTCTCAATAATCAGTCGCCTTATTTTCATCTTTGTATAGACAGCAGACCTTTGTGGCAACAGCAAGCCTATTAGGACATTTTTAAGCAGACAAACGACACTCATATTTACTTTTCGTTTCACCCTAAGACACAAACTGCTATTGATAAAATAAACGAAGATCTGCAGGCAGTATTGAAATGGGCTGTTAGAAATAATCTAATATTGAATGCCTCAAAATCCAAAATTTTAGTACTAGGCACCAAAAGTCATCGTCAACTTATCTGCGCCCACTGCCCAAAAATAGTTATTAATGGTGAACCAATTGAAAGAGTAGACTCTTCGAGGAATCTTGGACTGTTGATGGGATCTTCGCTATACTGAAGATTTCAACATTAGGACCAGAAATGCTTTTTACCGACTGAAGGTAAAATCATCCCACTCTACAAAGCTGGCAACAAGAAAGAGCTTGGCAAGTTTTAAGTAAAATTTTTGAGAAAATTATTTTAAAACAGTTACTTCAACATTTCCACAAAAATGTAAATTGCTACATAGTGAACAATATGGGTTCACTAAGAGTCGCTCCACCGCTGATGCCGGTGCTGTACTCTTAAAGCATATCTATGATGCATGGGAAAACTCGCAAGACGCGATTGGTGTTTTCTGTGATCTATCCAAAGCTTTCGATTGTGTACATCACAACACTCTTTTGAGAAAGCTACAACACTATGGTATCAAGTTAAACGCGCTTAATTTCCTTGCGTCATACTTGAGTAGCAGAATGCAGTTTGTGGACATAAATGGAGTCAAATCTACTGGTTCGCCATTAACAATGGCCGTGCCACAGGGGTCAATTCTGGGTCCGTTTTTGTTTCTAATTTATATAAATGATCTCGCCTTTTTTGTAAAAGATATTTGTAACATTGTTCTATTTGCTGATGACACATCCCTTATTTTTAAAGTTGACCGTAAGAAAACAAATTTTGACGATGTAAATAGCGCACTCGTGTAAATATCACAGTGGTTCACTGTAAATAATTCATTGTTAAATGAAGCTAAGACAAAATGCATTAGGTTTAGGTACTACCTCTTACTCAAAAAGCAGCGTTACTAAATTGATATTAAATAATGATGTCTTAGGTTTTCACGATCTTTACACATTGCAGGAAATGATGGCTTCACGGTTATGATCGTCGAATAAAATAAAATAAAACGATCATAACCGTGAAGCCATCATTTCTTGATATTAAATGATAAATATTTGGACCTAGAAGATTCAACAAAGTTTTTGGGCATCACTTTAAATTCCAAGTTACAATGGAGGCCCCACATTCTTAAACTTGCCGATAAACTTAGTTCAGCAGCCTACGCTGTGAGACACGGCAGACCCAAAGAATCCTTAGGAATAAGTTTGTGATATAGGAATTTTGACTGTGGCATCGCAGTTTATCCTTGCTAATATCTTATTTGTGAGACAGAATATCAGTCAGTATAGGACCAACTGTGATGTCACTACGTCCACTATCCGGACAAGGAATAGGCATAAACTACTGATACCTCACCACAGACTGCAGAAAGCCCATGGATCTTTTGTAGGCCTCGGTGTTCGCTTGTTTAATAAAATTCCTGACGCTATCGTCAGTCTACCTTTCATAAAGTTTAAAAATGTTGTTAAATCTACTTTAATTAATAAAGGGTACGACCGCGTCAATCACTATCTGTGTGACATTGATGCCTGGGAGTAACTGTCATTTTGTGCCTGTGCTCTGTTCCTCTTGAATAACATATCTCACTTGTATGTAGCATTTACATTTATTTACAATGTCATATATTGTACACTGTATGTACACTGTACTCAGAATTCAGTGTGAAGGCAATAAAACAGATTGGAGTAACTGGATACCATTCTGGTGTTTCTCATATAATACGTCAGTGCATAGCGAAACGAAGTACACTCCATTCGAATTGGTGTTCGGGAAAACATGTAATTTGCCCAGTAACTTACTTTTAGATGTCGAACCTTTATACAACTATGATGATTACCCTAAGGAACTGAAGTTCAGACTAGCAAAGGCTCAAGCCGAAGCCAAACAAAACCTAATACAAAGTAAAATATCAAGAAAACTTGCTTATGACAAGTCCACTAATTCCATGCATTACAAAAAAGGAGACCGGGTCTTATTAAAAAACCAGACTGGGGGTAAGCTTGAAAGTTTATATACTGGCCCGTATGAAGTCATAGAAGACTTGTCACCGAACGTAAAGATTTTAAAAAACAATAGGATATCTATAGTACATAAGAATAATACCAAATTGTTTTATTTGTGATTGTATCCCTTTTAGTATAAGCACTATAATAAGTTAGTATAATTAGCCTAGGATAAAACGTGATTTCTGTATACGTCTTTGATTTTTTTTGTTGGGAGGGGTTGTAGTCCCATCTTTTCGGGGGAGTTGTAATATACACCAATGATGTAATGTAAAACTGTTGTGTATGCTCGGTGCCGATGCCGCCGTGAGAAACGTTTTTATTTTCATTGAATAAACGCAATCATGTCTGAACGCACGTGTTTCCTTTAACGAAGACCACACAACTTCACAGAGCAACGACGCAATGGATAGCTATTTATTCGCGGACTTGTATTTGATTGGCCCTGACCCAAGGCCTAGTTGTCATTTATTGCGTTAACGTGTTGTGTGTTTCTCTCATCTGGCGAACTTGCTCTCACTATGCTGTTTAGTGCTTTTTGTAAACAAACCCATTGATTTGAAAAAAGCAACTACAGAGTTTCTTGCCTGCTCTTCTCTGTAGTGCAGCATTCCGAACCGGTGGTACTTTCAGCATGAATGTGGGTGGATGTAAGGGTTGTGGAAGATCAAGAGAGGGATGGATTGTAAGCATGAGAAATTGTGTATGATGTGTGAAAGGTGTGACTGTAGATATGACGACTGATAGGTGTGTATGGAGACTACCACCTAGCGTGGGACAGGGGTCGTAAGATGATGATAATGGTAACTGTAAATATGACGATTTATAAGAGTTTTGTGATAAAACCTACGTAAATAAAGTTCAGAGGAGGATCCAGCTGGGCTGGGCAGCATTTTGAAAACTTCGTCAGGTCTTCTCGTCGCCCATCCCGCAGAGTTTGAAAACTAAAGTTTTCGACCAGTGCGTCCTACCCGTCATGACCTACGGCGCCGAGACGTGGACACTCACGGTGAGACTAGTCCACCAGTTTAAAGTCGCTCAGCGTGCTATGGAGCGAGCTATGCTTGGAGTTTCTCTGAAGGATAGGCTCCGTAATGAGATTATCCGGCAGAGAACCAAAGTCACCGACATAGCTCAGAGAATTAGCAGACTGAAGTGGCAGTGGGCTGGTCATATCTGTAGAAGAACCGACAACCGCTGGGGTAGACGAGTTCTTGAGTGGAGACCGCGAATCGGCAAGCGTAGTGTGGGACGGCCCTCTGCTAGATGGAGCGACGATCTGCGAAAGGTTGCGGGCAGCAGCTGGATGCGTCAAGCTGAAGACAGGGCGCTATGGCGCTCTTTAGGGGAGGCCTATGTCCAGCAGTGGACTAATGTGGGCTGATGATGATGAAATAAAGTTAATTTTGAGTTTGGGTTTGAAGATTTTATACGGCATCCGTGAATGTTTGTCAGAGAAAGTACGAATAATCTTGCTTGAGTCACTGGTATTATCTCTGTTTAATTACTGTGATATCGTCCAAGGTCTCAGAATACTGGCAAAAAGCGCCAACGTGGTTTTTGGCGCCAGACAGTTCAAAACGCTTGTGCACGTTACTGTTTCAACATCCCAAAATTTCAGCATACCACGCAGTTTCTGAACAACAAAGAAATCTTAAAGATGGCGAAAAGAAGGGATCTCAATTTCGCATGCCTACTACATAAAATTATGCGTAGAGGGAAACCAAACTACCTTGCCGAAAAAATATTATGGGAAAACCATGGTAGACACAGGCCGACCAGAGAACTCTACATGAACAGAACTAAAATATACTTAAAAACATTACACTACATCTTTCAGAGGGAGTTTCAAATACTGTGCATCCAAAATTTGGAACAAAATCAAAATCAAATTGGTTTTTATTCGAATAAATTCTTACGAATGCTTTCAAACAGTAAAAAAAAATACTCTAAATCAAAATTTAAAAAAAAAAATGTCATTTAGTTTTTACCACCGGTTCGGAATGCCATTCCACAGAGAAGAGCCGGCAAGAAACTCCATGGTTGCTCTTTTAAATAAAAGGGTTACAATGATGGTGGTACAAACAAGTCTGACAGATTAGTGAAAGCAATAACACGCATAAACATGTGGCATATTAAAAAAATAGTAAATAAAAATTAGTGAAATTACACAAATTACATGGTGAGTGCTGAAACTGCACTCACATACTGTTTACAAAACTTCACTAATAAAAAGGCTGAAAGATCAGAGCTAGACCATAACACAGCCGACGTTACTCCCATGCATCACTATCTGATAGATAGTCATTAACTTTATAGTACGCTTTTTTAATTAGTCCGGACTTCACGTAACTTTTAAATTTCTCGAGCGACCAATCCAAAACAGTTTCCGGTAATTTGTTGAACAGGCGAATTCCGAGGCCTACAAAAGAACCATGTGCCTTTTGTAGCCGGTGGAATGGTGTAACTAGCTTACGCCTATTTCTGGTTTGGATATTGGAGGACGAGACGTCACAATTTTTTTAAAGCTATTATAATTTTGTCTAACAAAAATGAGATTAGACAGAATGTACAGTTAAAATACCTATCTCTTTAAAGCGTTCTCTCAGCGATTCTCTAGGTCCTAAATTATAAATTGAACGTAGTGCGCGCTTCTGTAAAATGTGAGGCTTCCACTGCAGCTTACGATCTAGAGTGATGCCTAGAAACTCGGTTGAATCTACTGTCTACTTGTTTATCATCCAAAACTAGTTTTGTATCTGTTATCTTGGTATTCGGTGTTACAAATCGAATACATTTAGTTTTCACAGAATTTAGTAGCAGATTGTTTGTTGTGAACCAGTATGATACCTGACTAAGCTCGCTATTCACGTCGTCGTAATTAACGTTTCTTCGGTCAACTTTAAATACAAGAGATGTATCATCAGCGAAAAGCACGATATCGCAGATGTCATTAATAAAAAAGGCAAGGTCATTATTGTAAACAAGAAATAAGAAAGGACCAAGGATGGACCCTTGTGGCACGCCCATTGACACAGGCGATCCAGCAGACTTAACTCCGTTAATGTTGACGAACTGAATTCTATCACTCAGATACGATGCTAATAAATTGAGAGCATTGTATTTAACACCATAGTGTTGAAGCTTTCTTATCAGGGTTTCGTGATGCACACAGTCGAAAGTTTTCGATAGGTCACAAAAAATACCTATGGCATCTTGCGAGTTCTCCCAAGCATCATAAATATATTTTAAGAGCGCAGCACCAGCGTTGGTCGTGGACCGACCTTTAGTAAACCCGTATTGTTCACTATGCAATAATGTATGTTTATCAAAATGAGAAAGTAATTGTTTTAGAATAAGTTTTTCAAAAATTTTACTTAAAACTGGCAGAATAGAAATTGGATGATAATTGCCGGGCTCTTTTTTAGTGCCAGCTTTGAACAATGGTGTGATTTTACTAAGTTTCATCAAATTAGGAAAAGTACCCACGTCTATACATTCATTAAAAATAACTGTCAGGAATGAGGCAATCTAATAATGCTTTTAATTGCTAGTGTTGACATACCCCACACATCTACGGTTTTCTTTGAATTAATGCTATTAAAAGTATTTACAATATCTATTGCTGTAACGTAGGTGAAACTGAACACGGCTGGACACTCCCTAACATTGTTTCTGAGTAATTCTTCCGCATCGTCAGGAGAAGAATTTAACGAAGCAGTGATTTGACTATGTATAGTGGCAAAAAAGTTATTAAAGGTTTGAGCCACTTCATAATTATCAATTACTAGCTTTTGCGCGCGGCTTCGCCCGCGTGGGCTTCGAACCCGTGCATATTTTTTATGAACATAAAATCGGTTATTGTGACTAAACTATGATAGTTAGATATGTGCTCTCTGACTTTGTAGATCTTTATAAGACCTACAAACCCGTAGTACATCATTTTGTTCTATTGTCAATAGTTTTTGCAGCGCACGCATAAATAGGTTTTCGATTTTACACCTTGGTTTACAAAATCGTAATTTTCATACAGATCCCTAATTCTTTTGAAAATAAAATATAGCCTATAACCTTCCTCGATAAATGGACTATCTAACACTGAAAGATTTTTTGAAATCGGACCAGTAGTTCCTGAGATTAGCGCGTTCAAACAAACAAACAAATAAACAAACAAACAAACTCTGCAGCTTTATATATTAAGTATAGAGTATAGATTATATATTAGTATAGATTATGTTGTTATTTACATTTAATTGGAACATGGAATCATGTGGCTTTGATTTCCCAGTTTCAGCATTAAAAATATTCCAAGTTGTTTTTATTTTATCCTCGGATTTTCTTATTTTACGGCTAAGTGTAAAGACTTAGCTGTATTGCAAACTTTCCTAAAAACTTTTGAGTAAGACCCGGACAGAGTCTCGCTAACTAAAAACTGTGACATCATAGTCGGCCAGATCAGCTATATGTACAGGCCAGCACGCACACTTTCACACATTAGTCGGCCATTACACGCGTGAACATCGATGCTTAAAGACGCAATATGCGGCGAAAAAATAAAAACTATAAATCATGTCTTGCGTGGTAAAATGGTGTAAAAACCGTAGTGACCGAAAGAAAAACAATCCAGGAATCACATTTCATACGTAAATGAATAATTCAATCACTTATTTCCAGATTATATACATTAAAATCAATTTGTATTTGCTAGAACAAAACAATTAATTTTAAGTTCAGTGTTGCCAATATTCACGTGTGCAAATTAACCGAAATGTGGGCAATTTTTCGTTTATTATAAAAATCAATATATTATTATGGTTAATTATTGAATAGTTCATCCTGGGTATTTTATTTTATATTCCTTTTGCTAGATTTTCTAAGGAAAATTAAGTATGGAGAAAGGATTGAATTAAAATTACTTAGTAGAAATTGTAATGGTGAAAACGATTGGATTCCAAACAAATACAGTGTCATTTGCAGTATAAATTTTGATGCGGATGACTTATAAACAACTAAAGGAGGACTCCGGCGTGTTGTTACTTATGCAGTACCATAAAAGGTAAATTAGCAATCTACCAAGACATGGATAATACAAAAAAAAATGAATCTATGCCGCTTATTTTTTCAAAATTTAAATGTACATTGTAGCTTTTGTGTCGGTATATAATAATAATAAATATCCTTGGACATTTCACACAACGCCATCTCGTCCCAAGCTAAGCAACTTAATGCTTGTTTTATGGTAACGAGATGGATGATAAACTACTTAAATACATTTTTTTTGTAAATACATACATATTATATGTAGATAGAAAAACACCCAGACCCGGGACAAATACTTGTAGGTGGTACAAATATTTCTTCCGTGCGGGGATCGAACCCGCGACATGCTGCGCAGCAGTCGATCGCTCAACCACTGCGCCAACCGTGTCGTCGAATCGTAAAACTATTCATACATTCTTTTAATCCCCAGTGCTTTATTTTGTTTTAATATTTGTTTGAGTCAAGACACGTGGCAGAGGAATAAACTGTTATTGTACCATAATACCAGTGCTTCTCAAGAGGTGCGCAATAAATTATAGTTAGGCAACATATATATATTATCACAAAAAAATTTTTGGTAATGAAAGCATTTCTTTTAATTTAGAATCGTTTTCAACACATCTCGAAATTAGAGGAAATTTCAAAAACCTCTCAAAGTAAAAGACGTTATTATAAAAAAATACTCAGTATTTAGGATGTTAAATTAAACATAACAATTTCGAACATTTTTTTTTTATATTTTAACCATGTTTTTATTGCAAAATTTTGTGTATCTTGGCAACCCCAAAATTAACTCACACATACAGAGCTGCCGCCATTTTGGCGTCTCACTTTTGTCTTAGCCAGAGTTCCGTCCGCCTTTTTTTATACGTCCATGGTAAGACCTAACATAATCGTGAAACACTGAATCAAAATTCATTTGTTTCATGGAATAAAGATTATACAGTGTATACCTACTCTTGTAAATGCCTAGTGTAGCCCAATCACAAAATTTTATTTTATTTCTTTTATTAATAGTTTTCAATTGAAATAAATCATCATATTGCCTTTTAATAATATAAAATAAGTTCTTGTATAGAACGATTTACCACCACCTTTTCGAGAGGTCGGTAAACTGTCAAAGTTTTTTTTTTGAAATTGAAGGTACTTTTTTTACTTTGTCAAGGCCTAATCGTCATTCATTGCGTAAACGTGTAGCGTGTTTCTCTCATCTTGCGAACTTGCTCTCACTATGCTGTTTAGTGCTTTTTTGTAAACAAGATGAAGAAGAATTTAAAAAAAAGCAAGAGTTTCTTGCCGGCTCTACTCTGTGGAGCAGCTTTCCGAACCGGTGGTGGTTTCAGCATGAATGTGAGTGGACGCAGGGATTGTGAGCGATCAAGGGCGATGGAAGGATTGCAAAAATGAGGAATTGTGTATGAAAGGTGTGAATGTAGGTATGACGACTGATAGGTGTGTGTGGAGACTACCACCTAGTGTGGGACAGGAGCCGTAAGAGATAATGGTATGTATTACTATGACGATTTATAAGAGTTTTGTGATGAACCCTACGTAAATGAAGATACTTTTGAGTTTGAGTTAAAAAACAAGTAACTTGCGCAGTTCGCTCGGCCTAATTTCAATTTCAATTTTTCTGTTTTTTTTTTTGCAAGGATATTATTATAATTTCCATAATAATGTCAAATGACCAAATAGTGATCGTTTAAACAATATCATTAAAAGTCGTAATTTAGCGAAACAATAATTTTAAGCATTAATTATCGATTTCTTGTAATGTTTATTAGGTAAGTGCCCGCAAAAGCAATATGTAAATTGTTTGTAGTCAGGTCTGGGCTGTAACCCAGCGCTGGGTGAAGCTGTGCCAAGTGCAACTCCCTTATCATTAGCTGAGCCCACGCCCGTTGCCATTGCTTAATTTTTTGTTGTAGTTTTTATGTTTTCTTCCCTATCTAACGTCCATGCCTATCTTACTAATATTATAAACGTGAAAGTTTGTAAGTATGGATGGATGGATGGATGTTTGTTACTCTTTCACGTAAAAACTACTGAATGGATTTTAATGAAACTTTTCAATAATATAGCTTATACATCAGAATAACACATAGGCTACAAGATATTATGTGAATTACAACAATATAAACAAGTCGAATTCTAAATTTCTAATTGTCAAATTTTCGGCCATATTAAACTATAGACAACATAACGTTTCACTGTCAGTTGCGTTTTGTTAAAGTAGGTTTTATATACGGACGGGATAAAAATCTCAAGTATCCTATGTCCAACTTTCTTAAGGTTTTAAATATTTATAATGCGGAACGCCGGGTCAGCTAGTCTAATATAAAATTCTTGTGTCACAGTTTTAGTGTTTATACTCCTCCGAAACGGCTTGACCGATTTTGATGAAATTTCATGTTTATTCAGTAGGTATGAGAATAGGTTACACGAAGCGATTGCCACCTGCTTCCCGGCCACCCATATTGAGGGGCAACTGGTAATTATTTGGTAAGATGAGCCGTCTGTTTTCACGCTACTGACTTCGTGAAACGACTGCCATATATGGTAGAAAGCAAACCGGGACCGACGGTTTTACGAGCCCTCCGGAGCACGGAGGTGGTCAGATATTATAGATGATGCAGCGGATCCAGACCGGTTGGCTTAGCCTGCAGTTCGATTGCGTTCGCACTGTCATGATGTTATTGCGGGAATTGAAACAGAATATTCAGCAATTACACACAGCATAATTACTTATTTCAAATTATTTTATTAACTTAACATAAAATTACTTATTTCAATAAAACAACTTTAAAACATATAATAAAGATAAATTACTATAATACATTACATTAATTGACTAGAATACTTGGAATGATTTAAGTAACACTCCTCTATTACTTGAGCAGACATAAAATATATTTTCTAGATGCAACTGGCAGTTTAGTAGCCCACTTCTGCTAAGAGGGGGTCTGTCAGCCGAACATGTTGAACCACATGAGTTTTAATCCGTGTTCATCGATATCTTCGTCAATAGCTCTTTTTTGTTTGATTACATTAAATAGACAGCAAAATTGAAGACATAATTTTTTCATCTTTTTAAACAATATTTAAACTCGGAAACAGAATCTTTAACAGCCAGAAGTAGGTGTTGACTTAAATGGGCAGTTAAAAATCTAACCTACCCAAGTCTTTGGGTACAACGAGTTTTGGCTATTATTCTATCAATACTGCTTTTCACTGATTATGAGTGGTGACTATAACATATAGGTACGCTCTGTCAAAAAGGTATCGGAAATGGATGATTTGTTCATGGTTCCAATTTTTGTTTTTAGATGACAGTTGTGACCCAACTGAGAACTGAACACAATTTCTGTAATATGTGATTAAAATTATTCGTTTGTGTAAATGTATCGTTTCTGAATGAGCATGATCGACCACACCAAATAATTTGAATGCGCAAATGTTGTTATTTGTGTTGCACTGGTGGTGATATGCGCGAACTTTCTCCCACTATAGCATATTTGACTCAAGATATTTGGCGTAGACAGTACTTTGAAGGCCATAAATAAATTTGTATGAACATGTACTGCCAAACGTAACTGAAACATACAGGGCTGATATGACATAGGGGCATTTTTTTTAACTGCCTATAGTAGGTATCATTTCCAGTCTCTGGACCAAAAATCAATTAAATTGGAGCAAAAGTTTAGCCGCAAATATTTTTTAAATTTTTGCCCCATTTGAACATGATGTATCTTTCCTAACAGATGTTTATGTCTAACGCATCGATTATAAACCTTAAGGGCTGTCAATTAATCACGTGATGTTTTTTTAACATTTTTTAACCCCTCCCAGGTACCACCAAGGCCTCACCAGGTATCACCAAGGGGGAGCCCTTGGTGATACCTGGTGAGGTTTAAGACTACCCCTTCACACCCATGAAAAATCACGTGTATTTTTTTTGTACCGTTTTGAATTCATACTAATCACTTAAAGTATACGTAGTGTAATTTAGTGCCCCTCTGTCATATGAACTCTGTATGTCTTATTGGGAGGCATCGATGCCAGTATATGAATGTTAAAGCTTCCCTCCAACTTACTCAGCAAGAGAAGCTTTTTGTTGGTGTATATGGCTACGTCTCATCATTATTTACCAACTGCTGAGTCAGGCGCCCCTCGATTTCATGAAGGGAAATCGGCTTGCTGTGCCACGTTGGATAGCCATGAGGGTTTGGTTAAGGGGTGACACAGAGCTTGTAATCACTGTTTAATTCTCTAGCTAGATAGCTTGCCTCTCGCGTTTCTTTATATCATACAACGATACCCTCAGTACGGTACTATAGTTAGAGAGTTGCCATAATCCGTCTACGTTTCGAACCCCAACCTCCGGAAAGCGTCTATCACGATAAGAACGTTTCCGCTTCTGGTATGAAACTATTTCTCTCCGAGAGAAAGGTGTTCGTTTCCGGTAGCAAGGCGTCCATTTCGGGAAGAAAGGCGTCAGATTCGCGAGGCGCCCCGTCCGCGCTGAGGTAGGTGGTGTCGGTGGTCGCCGACGGAGGCGCCGCCCATGACACCCAGCGGGTCTGCAACACGAGAGCGCTCTCATCAACAAAGCGCTGCAGGATCGTCATCACATGGCTGTGACAAGTCTAGAATTGTATTGCAAACGAATGCAATTTTTTGATCATGTACCTCGCTACATTCGGCATGCGCGACGCGCTCGGAGGGACGGCGCCAGCGAGCCAGCGGCAGAGCGTCCAGAGGCACGTCCAAGCAAGGCGTCAGAAGCCGTGGCCAATCCGCCAGGAAGGCGGCCACTTCGGCTGCGGTCGGCCGCGCCTTGGCCTGCTGCTGCCAGCACGACTTGATCAGCCCCTCCCTGCATGGCAAGCGTTGACAATTGCTACACGGTATACATAAATCGAGAACTTCTTGAAGAAAAAGACATTCACAACTGAGGCTTGAGACCGGCCGGGAGATCGAGGGTGTGGCCTTCCTTCACGCGCGCTAAAACCTCGGCATTGCCGAGTCCCTGGAAGGGCAGCGAGCCGAAAGTCACTATTTCATACAGAAGAACTCCAAACGACCACACGTCGGAGGCCGGCGAAAAAACGCCCAGAGCCAGACTCTCGGGCGCCATCCACCGCACTGGCAGCATCCCTGTTAAAGTTAATTGGATTTAGTTAATCATTGACATTTGCCTAATAAAAGTAAAATGTACTTTAATTTAGGAGATAAAGCGTACCTTTCCGACTGAACCGATAATAGTCGTTCTCGTAGACAAGACGCGTCATGCCAAAGTCAGCGAGTTTGAGCACGCGGTGCGCGGACACGAGGCAGTTGCGCGCCGCCACGTCGCGGTGCACGTAGTGTTGCTGCGCCAGGTACGAGAGGCCACGCGCCGCGCCCACGGCCATGGCCGTCAGCCGCGACGGGGACACCTGCGGGGGCGGGGCGTGTCAGAAACCTCGTTCCACGGCTAGTGTATTCACTGGGCCAAGCAATACGACCCGGACCGACCTCGTCCCCCGCGTCCCCGGAGGCTCCCACGAGATGCCGCCGCGCGAGGAGGTAGCTCTTGAGGTCGCCGTACAGCATGAACTCCATTACGGTGCACACGGGCTCCGTCCTGGTGACCACGCCGAGCAGCCGGACCACGTTCTTGTGGTCGAAGCGCTTCATCGCCTCGGCCTCGGAGAGGAAGTCGAGCTTCTCGTCCGTGGAGGCGCCCGGCTTGAGCGTCTTGACGGCGACGGCGGTCCAGCCGCGGTCCTCGGCGAGCAGCGCGTGGCCGCCGTACACGGTGCCGAAGGCGCCCGTGCCCAGCTTGCGGTTGATGACCACGCGCTCGCGGGGCACCTCCCAGCGGTCCAGGTCGCCGGACTTGGGCCCGAAGGCGCGCAGGTCCAGCGCGCGGCGCAGGCGCTCGCGGTAGCGGCGCTCGGCGCGGCGCTTGCAGTGCAGCCCCGCCGCCGCCAGCGCAGCCAGCAGCAGCGCCAGCGCGCCCGCGCCCGCCAGCGCCAGCGCCGCGCCGCAGCCCACGCCCAGCGCCGCCGCCAGCGGCTGCAGCGCGCAGCGGGCGCCGCCGTCGTCGGGAGCGGCGCCGTCGGCCGTGGGCCAGCGCAGCGGGGCGCCCAGCGAGAGCCGCCCGCCCTCCGCGAGCCCCACCCGGCGCCGCACCCCGCCCAGCGTCTGCGTCAGCACGAGCGGCCCGGCCCGCGCGCGCACCGCCTCCGACCCGCTCCACTCGAATGCGCCCGTCAGGCCCGACCGGCGCCCCCCCGTCGCGTACTCCATCAGCGACCTGCCGAGGCGCACGCGTGAGTCGTCGCGGAGTCCGGCGCTCGCGGAGGCCGCGGCGGAGGGAGGCGTACCTGACCACGTGCGGCTGGTGCAGGTCGTCCAGCGCCGCGGGCGCGTCGGCCAGGAGGCGCCGCAGCCCCCCGGCCCACAGCCGCAGCACGTCGTACAGCAGAGCCGCGTGCGCGCCGGGCTCCGCGCACGGGCCGCGGCCGGCGCGGAGGCACCGCGCGCGCCAGCGGGCCGTCCAGTTTCTCTTCGCATCTAGAAGGGCATCGAGAATCCGCATTCCGGTACACATTCCGACCGGTGGCATACGCACGTCGGCCGTCGACACTCACCGGAGGCGTTATCGTCCCAGTCGGCCCGCCACGCCGGCAGCAGCATCAGGTGGCCGTCGGTGGCGGCGCGCACCTCGCGCTCCGAGCAGTTGTGGACGTCGTGGGCGGAGGGGCGGGGCCAGCGCTCCGGCAGCGCGGGCAGCAGCCAGGCCGCGGCCGTCGCCCCCTCCGCCCCCTCCGCCGCCAGCCCCGCCGCCCGCGCCGCGCACGCCGCCGCGCGCACCACCCGCGCGTCCTCCGCGCTCACCACCAGGATGCGCGCCCCGGCCGCCCGAGCGCGCTGCGCCCACTGCGCGACCATTGAGTGTGAGCCCAGTGTCAAGTGTAACTACTTGTGAACGTCTTTGGAGGATGGGGACCGTTGGAATCGCTACCGAAGCAACACCGCACCTGCTCGACGAGGCCATAGTCGAGTCGGTCTCCGTCCGCGGGCAGCTCGACGTGCACGAGGACGTCGGCGGCGAGATCGGGCAGGCGCAGCGCGGCCCGCGTGGCCAGCTCGCTGAGCACGGCCACGCGGCGCCAGCGCATGAGCGACAGCAACGCGGCCCAGGCCGGGCCCGCGCGCCGCGCGTCCCCGCCGCCCAGCAGCACGGGGGCGTGGCCCTCGGCGGGCGGGGCCTGCGCCGAGTAGGCCAGCACGGGCAGCGCCAGCGCCGCGCTCTGGCGGGCCACGTCGGCGAAGGCGGCGCCGCACGCCGGCCCGGCCACGCCGGACAGCGCCCCGTACTCCGCGCCCAGCGCGTCCGTCAGGTACTTGAAGGCGAGGGTGGCCTCGCACCCGTCGTCCACCACCTCCACCTGCGGAAAATCACGCGGTATAGAGGTTGGATCGCGCGCGCTCTCACTGTGACGCCGCGAGAAGGTTCCGTGCCTTGAAGCTGACGCCGCCGTGCCCCGCGGCGTCCTCCTCGGCCAGCACGGCGGCGGCCCGCAGCGCGGAGGCGTCGTAGGCTTCGCGGTGGGAGCTGGCGGGCACGAGGACGGCCACCCGCGCTTCGCCGGACGGGCCCGTCCACTCGCCGTGCTGCGACACCAAGCTCTTCGCCTCCGCGACACCTCCGTCCGCTCCCTCGGCGGCGCGCACCAGGGATCCCAATTCGGCCTCGCTCAGGGAAAGTTTCCCTAGTACCTGAAAAGATTTAAAACTTTAATTCGACTACTCGGCGGCTTTCGAAAGATATCGGTGCAAATTACGAAACTTACTCTCAACGCGCTCGGAGAATATGCCAACTCTCGGGCATTCACCACCTTGACGAGTCGATAGGACTCAAACGGGCAGTCGTCAGTGGACGCGCAAGGCGGGGGCCCCAGTAGTTCGAAGCGAGGATCGAGGTACGGGGCCTGGTCGCAGACCAGCACGCCGCGGCCCGCCTCGGCGAGCGCGCCGGCCACCGTCGACACGTGAGATCCGAGGACGCGGATGCGAGCTCGGAGGCGATGCCCCCGGATCACTTCGCCGAGGACGGCCGCTTCGTTGGCGTCGCTCGTGAGCAGAGTCGAGCAGTTGGAAGAGCACCACGAGGGTTCGAAGGCGGCGCTCGTGCAATCGGAATCGGTGCAGGGACTACGGAAGGGCATCAATAAAAGGTTAAAAGCCCGAATTGCACATTGAACTCTCATCGAGGGTCAGCTCTTCTGCGAGGCCGCCTCCGGCCACTCGTGGCATATCGGAATTCGGACTCACAGCTTTGCGTCGGCGGGCAGTGCCGAGGCGACGTCCCGGTCGGAGAGGTGGAAGCGTGCGGCCACGGCCGGGTCGGCGAAGTCGAGGAGCGAGCGCGGGTGGGGGCCTTGGCGGGGGTGGGCGAAGCGGCAGGCCAGGCGCGCGGGGGCCGCGGCGTCGCCCAGCTCCTCCAGCCCCGCGTCGCGCAGCAGCAGCACGGGCAGCGGCCGCGCCGCGGGCACCGGGGCCAGCGCCGCGTGCACTGAGCCCCGCACCTGCCGTCGGCACCAGATTAGTTTCAATGTTTCCTCTCTTACGGCTAGGCCTTGTCGTACGACACCCTCGGGGTGGATTGGGGCGGTGACACTATGTATTGCAAATCCGTTCGACAATCCAACGAATGCCTACCTCTGGTTCGGTGGCCTCTTACGACGCCATCGAGATGGAATGGGTTGGTGACATAATTTATTTCATGTCAACTGTGCTCGGTAGCTCTCGCCGTTTGCTTTTACATAGTTTTATATGTATTATGGTTAATATGCAATATGGTTGAGGAGGGCGATGGCTGCCGCATGCGTCATGCTTGTGAACAGGTGCCGTTGCTGGGGGTCGGTTGGCTTGGGCATTACAAGGTTACTATTGTCAACTATATCTGGCTGATGTTTGGCCCTTTGGAACTATTGCGTGAGTTTGCTCTCACAAATCTGTCTTAAAACCAGTCTTGTACCCAAATGGCGATCTAAAAAGAGCAACTACAGAGTTTCTTGCCGGCTCTTCTCTGTAGAGGTGCATTCCGAACCGGTGGTAGATGGGAAATAATTAATTTTAAATGGTAAATTTTAAATTTTATTTTTTGTTTGACCTGTCAAAAGAGCTCTAATGAGCCAACTTGATTAAATGAGTTTTGATTTTGATTTTGATTTTATTAACTGACTTCAAAAAAGAAGGCGCTTGTCTATTCGTCGAAATCTTTGTTTCACTTTAGTGTTTTTACGTGCGACGTACGAGCGAGCGCAAGATGTCATCGATGCAGCCGCGCGCCGTGGGCCGGGCGCAGGCGGGCGGGGCTGCCACCGAGCGCGCGCTGACGCCTCGCCTGGCCAGCGCCTCCGCCGCCAAGGCGCCCAACGCCACGGATGCGCCGCGCGAGCACACCCCGCTCACCACCAGCGTGCGCGCCGGTGGCAGGCTGCTTGTGTCTGCGAACCGTTGCTTGTTAACACATCACTTTAAAGACGAGGAATTAGTAGTCTGCGGAGGTCGTCTCAAATCGTTCCTGGTGGGACCGCTTTTTTTCCAAAAGAAATTGGTAAGTAGTCGTGCACTGGTGCTTCTTAAGCCAGCAATATACGATGGCCTAGCATTGCCGAGTGAACGCCAATACCAACGTATAGACGGTATATTTGCATTGTCTGGCCATCGCTCGGTGTCGCTCGCCTAGTTGGTTTCGATACACTTGCCCAACGTGTAGGCAGTAGTTACCTTGTATTAAATTGCCTACGCTAGCGTTGGCCTAAGCTCAGCCAACGTGTATTACTGGCATTATATATAAATATCTGGATGAGCGAGCTTTGCTCGGTATTTTCTTTTTTTGTAAATTGTTTTTTTTGGAAATTATATTTAAGTACGAATTACGCAAGCACTCATTGTCTTCGTGTTACTTAACAACGCCATCTGCTGTTGTGCTCACAAAAAAAGTAGTATTATTATTCGCCAATAGATGTCAGGATTCCTAGCGAGATCGATTTATCGCCCCCGAAACCCGAATAAAATGTCATTTTCTAAAAATGATTCCTAGCTAGATCGATTTATCGCCCCCGAAACCCCCTTTAAACTAAATTTCATGAAAATCGTTGGAGCCGATTCTGAGATAAAATAAATAAAACATGTATTTTGCTCTGTGTCTTAGTTCCTGGCCCGAGCGAGGGCCCTTGATTCAGAAACGGTTCTTGTCACCACTATACCAGTTACATGAAAACATGTGAGTACTTTTAGAATTACTACGAGTAAACTCTACAGTCCGCGCCAATCTTTATGGCTGGTCTGAATGTAGCCGTGGGTACGAACTTGCGCATCGTACATTTCATACCAATACGAAAGTAGCTCACCCACACCTAACATGCGGGTGGCGAGGGCCCTTGTAGATGAAAAACGGCGCGCGGGTGTGCCCTGCCTCCCCGCCCCGTGTATGTCCCGCTGATACCTGATTTTGTGTTGCGCGCAGCGTAATGCGGCTGCATTCAGACCGGCCATAAAGATTGGCGCGGACTGTACATGAATATATATTTGTATCCGAGTGAAGAAAGGTTAATTTCTTCAAATGTAAAAATTTTACAATTATGATATCGCGGGTTAATTTATAAGAAACAACATCTATTAATAAAGAACATAGTTTGAAATCTTGCGCGGACCCGTCATTTGTAAGGCAGTATTTATTTATTTAATTAATGCATGGAGGAGTTACATTGATTTTTTGATTGAGTTACATTGACATTACCCAATTACTATGATTGGTTTTACATCTTGATTGCGCCATTAAACCTCTTTCTTTCGTCACTTGCTAGCGAAAGTTATATACTTTCGCTAGCAACGCTACGCAACGGCAACGCCGAAATTACGGTGTATGTCAAAATCATAATCGCATTTTTCTCTTGTTTATACTCTTGTATCTTCACTTACTTTAATCTGTCACCGCCCATGTGTCGAAACAAATTTGGTTGTTGGCAAAATCATCAAAGCCATGATGGAAACCATGTCAATTAAATGAAGAAGAAGAAGTACAGTCTAAAAAACACATCTTGTGAACTGATAGGTTAGTAAACCATGAACATAATCCGCACGAGAGATGCTGCGGGCAACAGCTAGTTATTTCTTTTTTTAAGCGATGTATATTTCAGATTATTTTTATGGCTCTATCACGTAAAACTCCATAATAATGCATGTGATTCCTTTATCCAAACCTTTACTTCAATAAAGAATAGTTTAAAAAAAAGTAAAAAAATACGCTTTTATAGAAAATCGAACTAAAAAATAGAAAATAAATTTGAATTAAAAATTGTGTCAGAAAAAATGTTTTTATTGTAAAAGCGTGGGGTGCATGGTATCAATAGTTCTAAATATTGTATGAACAGATATGACTAGAAGGGTTATTTTGATAATATCCTGAAAAGCACCCCACGCTTTTTACAATAAAATCATTTTTTTCTGACACTATTTTTAATTCAAATTTATTTTCTATTTTTTAGTTCGATTTTCTATAACAGCGTATTTTTTTTACTTTTTTTAAACTATTAGCTATTTTTTAGTTGAACTAAATAATCACTAAAAAATATAGCAATAGCTTTATGATATTTACATCTCTATTAGCTATTGCATCGAAGAGCGGTGTTCCACCTTGATCACCGTTATTATTATTATTCTATTAATGATAACCGGTCAAAATGTTTAAAATATTGAATTGTCATCGGTCCTTAATAAGTATGCCAAATTTCGTGTTAATCCGACGTTTTTAAATGGGTTAAAATCGTGTTCAAAGATTCCGTTACATACATAGATACATACAAGCGAAGCTAATAAAAGCGTATTAATTAAAAGTAATCCCTATGTAAGTACTTGGAACGCACGGTTAAGTTACGAATACAGTGCAGACTATGTCAATTCAATATTAATTCGGGCCACAGATATAATAGTACAATTCGGACGTATCAACGAAACGATGGATTCAGAGTAAATATTATCAAACACCGATGACGATGAAGATGACGTAAATTGTTGACATTTTGCAATTTGTTTTGTTATGCATTACGTTACAATCTTGAACAGATAACGTTATATTTAGAAAGGATACATAATATTAAAGTCTAGAAAATAAGGTTGATACATAGTAATACTATGTTTAGTAAAACTATTAGGATTTATATGTTACTTGCGGCCCATCCCGGCTTCGCCCGGGTGCGATGTTGCCCGCGGTTATTGTCGTACCGCGGGTGACGCCGCGGGGTGAAGCTAGTCTAAATAAGTAGCCTAAGTTACTCCTTATGACATCAGCTACCTACCAGTGAAAGTCCCGTCAAAAGCCATTCCAGAGATTAGTTGAAGGGTTGGAAAAGCCCTTATATCTTTAAAAACACGCCCTTTAGGTAAAACGGGAACTTTCTTGTTCGAGGGGGGATAAAGGGCTATCACACTATATAAGTAAGTCCCTTTATCGTGCCGGGACTCCCTTTTAAGTTTTATCGCAAATTTTATCAACTTAGTTTCTGTTTAAAAATCATTATGTAATAATGATTTTTACATATATTTATATAAAATGCATAGTTTGTATCAGGCTCTTATTCCAGAAAGTCAACAGGAATTTATTGAGATGTTGGTCGAAACTCTTCGCAATTGGTTGTGGTTCACAGGTCTACAGTTCGAATTCGAAGCCGGGCAAGCTACAGATCCTGGTTTTCACATAGCTTAACGACGCTTCGCGGTACAGGAATATCTAGCACGAATAATTGGTCTAATATAAGTGCAAAAGCAGGCAACTTAAAAAAACATATTGTATCATAATCTTTATTCGAATGCGGATGATAGCGTTTAGGAGAAGCATATGCACGAATAACATGACATGTAAATCCACCTTTTATATGAAACTACTTTTCGAATACTAGTATTATTAAACATTAAACTATAGGTAGTTAGCGTTTCAAAATGTGTGATAAATGTGTTGGCTCTTTTACTCTAAAAGATCTAAAATATCTCCGTCCCCCCTATCGTAACCATGCGCCTAGTTGGCTTTAGAGCTTTGTTAATGCGTTGGGAGCCGTACATTTTACTGCTTATTTTTATGAGCTGACTGCATGAAACGTTGGTCGATTCATTGAATTTGCAATTGTTTTCTGGTAGGTGTCACTTAATCCTGGTTTATCTTAATACGCCGTTTAGTTCTAAGTTATTTGAGACCCCGCTACAAGTTCAAGAAAAAGGTAGAAAAAAATAAATGGTTAAATACCTTCTGCAGCGACGCAAGCGCAGGCAAACAAAGCGCACGCCATTGCCCATCCCCACCATCTGCGGACGTAGGTATTATGCCATGTAAGTATTAAAAACACGGTGAATATTTAAAAAAATAAAGGTTGAATGTTAAGTGTGACCCTGACAGCCAGACTAAAATACAAAATAGCCTTGGGTCCGATTTTGATGAAAACACAATTAGGTATTGCGAGTCTGATGCAGTCAGGGTCGAAACCGATGATTTGAAAAACACAACAGCCTATGTTATCGTAATTTAATATACATATAAGATTCTCGTGTCACGGTGTTCGTTATTGAACTCCTCCTTTTATATTCACATTCGGTAGGTCTGCGAATCGGACAACATCTATTTTTCATCCACCTCAATGTTAAGTAAAGAGTGGTCCACAGCAAAATTGTATTTTTTAGATATTTTTTTTAGTTTTTAAATGCAATACAAAAATGCATACAGCCCTAAATGTTCACCCCTCTACGATCAATCCCTATTTTGTAATAGCGATATTTATATGGCAAAACATCGGTTGCCGGGTTGCTAGTAGTAATATAATAACACAGTGACGGATTTAGAAAATGTCATAGTGTGCCACTCTCTCACAGGGTTTCATATCAAGTTCCTTTCTGACTGCCACCGTCAGGAGGAAGCACTGACAAGTATAGGCAATATGCGGGGCGGTACCTCAATTGCGGCATGTGTGGGGAGTGCGTCGCTCCCAGTGGCGTCCAGCCTGACTCCTCGCCGCCTGCCGCATTCCACACTCTGAAACCAAACAGCCATATCGTTCAAGCTTACGTCTTTCTAGGGAAACTAACTACCGGTTGTTCCGCTAGATGGCTCACGGAGGACAGATGGTAATTGCGGCGTATAAATATCGGTGTTCATCGGGTTAATGCTCCAGATTTCAATGAAATTGGGAAATTTTGAGAAGGATCTTATAATTCGAAATATTAGTGGCGTGTTTACTATTACGTGTGATAGCTGACATACTTTTTCTTAGAAACATTTACGCGTTCGCTCGTGGTCTGATATGTGCCTAGTTTACATAATTCGCCTCTGCCTGTCTAGCTATCGCGTTTTTGTCCTACAACTTTAATAGACCTGCTAATAGATCTGCTTATTTTTACGTTTAATATCTACGTTCTTTCGCATTTCATCTAGTCTATATATTATAGTTTTGCTAATGATATAGAATGTTATGATAATACGCCTTGTTGGTCTGGGGGGTTGGATAAAAAAAACATGTATTGCGGCAAAATTACATTTATTGTTAGGACATAGGAGTCACAAAACGATTACAAATTTTGCAGAGCGCTTGGTGTACTTAAACTAAATTATCAATAATAAACCAGAGGCACTTGTTCGGAGTGTGGTTGTCAATTTCATGTTTGTAAACTGCCCCAGCGATAAGGGTACCTAGTGCAGGGGTTAAAAAAAAATTATAAGACCCACGGCTGAGTCGGAGCGCCTCCAAATTTGTAGAGGGCAATTACCGTATTATGCCACACTCGGTAGCCGGGAGAGCGAAGTGGTGGAGGTGGTACCAATTTTAGCGTCTAACCTTACCAGCCACCGCGTTCTGTTGGTCTCAAGGTGGAATGTATATGCTACATGTGTATTCCAAATCTGCACCCAGCATTAGGGTCAGTATGTCAAAAGGTGGGTTTAAACCAAAATAAAACATAAATATATTTTTTGATGATAAAGAAGATATCTACTAATAATACCTACTGGCAAACTTTCAACATTTTCAGTTCTATAATAGCGCTTTGTAATCCAACGTTACAGGATTGTAAAGATAAGGAATTTGCTTAATGGCTCGTAAAGTTCCACTGTTAAGGCAAGCTTTATTATCTAGTTTACTAAAAAGAGACTCCTAAAAGCTTACACCGCACAAAAATGCATCCGGATCATTGACTATAAAAATTGCTTTGTGACACCCGCGGCTCGGCTCACGTAGATATAACTAGTATGTTTAAATTAAAAAAGAATACCTTTAACTTTATAACAATAGCCTTCTGGTACTAGTTGAGCCCCGCGATGTTATCCGCGGTTATTGTCGTACCGCGGGTGACGCCGTGGGGCGAAGTTAGTATAAAAAAGTAGCCTTGGTTACTCCTTATATCATTATCAAAAGTTCCAGAGATTAGCCGGAACAAACGGACATACAGATGGTAAAAAATAAAATAAAATGTTATTATGGTCTGTGTACATACTTAGTAAAAAGTGGTTATTTTATTATTACAAACAGTCACTCCAATTTTATTTATTTGTATAGATTGGATATAAAATATATAAATGTAAGTTATGTGATTTTACACAATGTCACCAACCAACACTATCCTAAGAGTGTCGTAAGAGGCGACTGATGGAACTCAATCGGCAGATCATCTTACCGCAAGAGTAGGAAACCTTGATAGAAACCCGACGTTCAGCAGGCTCATTTCCCTCAATAAATTTGGAGGAGTACCGAGTATCGTTATTTAATTATCGGGCACAAATAACATACATAGTCGCTACAAATGCCTCTCGCTTGCACAAATATTGCGATTTGGCTGAACCAAGATCGGGTCCATCTAAATGCTAAGGGTAGCAGTCCAGGGCTCCATAGATATAAACAGTCCCATCCGAATTCTATTATTCATGGCAATTATCCTAAACAGCGCCTGCTAGCAGGTTTCAGCGCAGGTCCTCACAAACCCACGGTTCGCCCCTGAAGTAAACCTTGCACCCTGGTCATAAGGCAGCGTAACCTATAGCTACGTTGATCAACAAGGCGAAAGCATAAGTCGTCAGTATGCGAATATTTTATTTAATCGGTATTGATAAAAAAACTCGAAATACCAGCTAAACGATTCATTTAATGACTGATGAACAATTATGAATTGCGCGCATACACAAGCAGAAAATATTTACGGCACGATTCAAGGTTTTGAAATACCTTTTAGAGAATGCGTTTAGCATATGTATGTGCACATTAAAATATGGGTATTTAAAAATGTTATTTGGATCATCATCATTTCAGCCACTCAGGCTTTCCACAAAGGCTGGTCCTGAGCCGCCTGCATCCATCGTTGTCCGGCGACCTTAACCAGGTCAAAGGTCCACCGTGTGAGAGGCCTACCAGCACTGCGCTTTCGGGAACGTAGACTCCGTTCTAGGGTTTTTCTGCCTCAGTAGGCTAAGTCGGAAATTCTGGGCGAACCACTGACTCGTTTCTGATTTCATCTCTCTCTTTGTTATTCGGATATTTGGCCTTAATTGCAGCTCAAGTAGGTAGCTACAGAGGTTTACTATGAGACACATGAGTGAAACAAACGCGAAAACACCGCATGCCGTGTGCTTGAGCGTTTCCTTATTGGAATAAAAAAGGGAATGTGAAGTTTCGTAATATCAGATCTGCAATGGTCTTCTTCTTAGTCGTACACTCTTGACAGAGTGATCGTGGTCTTAAGCCATTCAAGCTTTAGTAATTTATCTCTATCAGTCAGTTCAGTCTGTGACGTAACCGAAATACGTTATGACGTTGGGGAGTTACGATCAATCCTGAGGGTGTCGTAAGAGTAGACAAAAGCAAATGACAAGGCCGATAAGCTAGCCGTAAGAGATGTAAAACTTGTAACAAAACCCGTATGGCGTGGCTCAGTGGGGTGATTGCCCTACAAGACATTGGAGGAGGCCCGACTCAGCAGTGGGTCACGTGTCACGTATGGGCTGAGAGGCAGTAGTAGTAGAAGATCCAAAACAGGTTCGACACGCTTCTGGGGCCTTACTCTCGAACGCGATTCCGATCGATCGGGATTGGAATTGTGACGTTTCGTACTCTTGAGCACACTTGAACGCGACGCTAGCGCTAAATTGTTTCAATATTGTGTGGATATTGGATGAACTAATCACTATTGGATTCAAACCAATATTCATTTTTTAAAGTAATTATTTATGCTATACCGGTTTTCGACTAACGTGGGCATTCCTTAAACGCTAACTTCATGTAAATGACACATTCGCTAGCATATACAAGAGCAATTCCGATTTCAATCCAATGTTGTCAATTGGATCGGAATTGGCATTGGATTAAAATTGTTATTGGATTCAAGAGTAAGGCCCCTGACACCATGAAGAAGCAACTAACAACGCATACGTTTGGAAATATAAAGTTAAAATGGCCGTTGAAGCCCAGAACGTTATGGGTCTTGCGTAAAGTTATACTAGTTTTGACTCAATGCAGTCACGTATTAAGAGGCATTGACATTGACCGCGGCTATGACTGCGAACTAGCCAAGAAACTTCACGCTACGCACAAGTTTATTTACGGCGCCTACCATTAAAATGCAATAAAACAGCCTTCGAGTGACTCATAGTCACGTCTTTGTAATGGTTGATTTGAAACAAATGGCGCCATTGACCTGCTCCGTCTTGAGAAGTTTAGAAGTAACAGACGCAGAAGTTGCGCTGGTTTTCTTATGGGAAGCCATTTTGAGTAAGCCTTTAGCTTACTTTCCTATTCATTCTGTTAGTTAACGAGTAATCTTACGAGTATAGTATCTAAGAGTTATAAAGTTAGAACTTTGTGATATGCAATTCAGGAGGATAAGCAACTTCGTTCTAAAAGCATATTACGTGTTACCGCCGTTGTGACTCAAAGTCAGTAACGTTAGTTGAGAACACTGGTATATCCAGATGGTAAGAATAGAGTAGAAAAGAAAAATGCTTTAATGTATGAACCAATTATCCGTTAGGTTAGGCGTTCACAATTGTCAAAACATTTTTTTTTATTTTATTTTATTTATTTATTTTTATTCTTTATTGTACACAAATAATTAACCTAAGGCAGAAATATACATTTGTAATTACATGTACAAAGGCGAGCTTAACTCATACATGAGTTTTCTAACAGCAAACCCGAGTGATAGAGAAATTTTATTGAGGATAATAAAATTATGCATACAAATTTACAATTCGAATTTAGAAAGGATATACATAATATGAATAAGAATAGCCATACAAAATATACCTATTTATAATATCTACACACATAAATATAATAAACGTAAATATACACATAAAAATAGTAAATACATATAATACAACTAACGTAAAACTAGTATATAAAATACATAAACATATAATACTATACCTGTAAAGAGAGAAAGTGATTCTTGACTCCTCTCTTGAAAACGTCCAAAGAGACGCTGGCGCGAATTGAGTTCGGAAGAGAATTCCATAGTCGCACCGCACGTACAGTGAAAGAACCGTCATACCGGCTTGATGTATGACGAGGGACACGAAGTAAGAGAGATGAGGAAGAGCGACATGCTTTACCTCTGGGGACAAGATACTCAAAGCGTTCCCGTAGATACAGAGGAGCATAAGGGTTATGAAGAGTAGAGTAAAGAAGAGAAAGAATATGGGAATCCCGACGCTGCCGAACAGGTAACCACTCCAGTTTCTTCCGAAATTCTGACACATGGTCATATTTCCGGAGACCGAAAACAAAGCGGATCGCTAGGTTCTGCAGACGTTCGAGTTTATTTACCTGCTCCTCAGTTGCATCTAGAAAGCAGACATCAGCATAGTCTATGAGGGGAAGGAGAAGAGATTGAGCAAGCGTTATTTTTGTTTGAAAGGGCAGGAACTTTTGGAGGCGTTTTAGAGTCTGGAACGAGCAATACACCTTTTTGCTAACTTCAGCAATATGTACAGTCCATGACAGATGACAGTCTATGTAGACACCTAAATTTTTTACACTGCTGGTGAAAGCTATTGGTGTGGAGTCGTATATGATTGGTGGGAGGGTTTTTAGATCCAATGACGTAAAGTAATATTTACTACCAATGATAAGCGCCTTTGATTTGGTTGGATTAACAATGAGCCCATAAGATTTTGCCCATTCGCAAATATTATTCAAATCGCTATTTAAAGCACCAATGGCCTCCGGGAAATCATCAATTTTTGAATGGCGATAGACATTCAAACATCATTTTTATAATATAACTACCAGGTCAGATCAGAAGAAACTCAGTGGACTTGTCTTTCTTTAAATGCCATTTTTAATGACTAACTAGTTTCGTTTGGTTCCGAAAGGGGAAAGGTTACCAGTAGTAGTCAGAGGGCATCTCCTTGTAAATACTTTGGTTAGTCCAATCAAGTTAAACGGCTGTCTGCCACAGTGGCAATGGGCAAAGGCAAGGTAAATAGAAATAAATAGCGTGGATTGCAGTTTTCATAGAACGCGGAACCAGTAGTATCGATATTACCGGTTGTCAGTCAGGTTGAGGTGCATTGCATAATTAAGGCGCAAAGTGTATCTCAATACATTACGTATTGAGAACTCGACATCGTTTTATGTGGAGCGCCAATTAAGGAGATATGGCCAAGGCAGCCCACGTTAATTCGGTGGCTATATAGCAACCTATTTGGTTGATACTTTCGTGCATAATATTAAGTTATTAAGGGCAAACTAAAGGCACTTGCTCTGAGTCTGGGTGTCATTTGTGTTTGCGAATTTCATGTTTGTAAACTGCCCCCGCGATACAGGCTTTCATTTTATAAAAAAACTAGCGACCCGCCCCGGCTTCGCACGGGTGCAATGATGAACCTCTAAATTTATCAGTGTTTCTCTACATTAACGCGGATGTATCTATACTCTTTAAACTCTACACAAATAAATAAAATTGGAGTGTCTGTTTGTAATAATAAAATAACCACTTTTTACTAAATGCGTAAGTATGTATATGCAGTAAATAGAACAACACAACATTTTTAAAAAAAATGTCTGTCTGTCTGTTTGTTCCGGCTAATCTCTGGAACGACTGGACCGATTTTGACGGGACTTTCACTGATAGGTAGCTAATGATATAAGGAGTAACTTAGGCATACTTTTTTTAAACTAGCTTCGCCCCACGGCGTCTCTCGAGGGTAACATCGCACCCGTGCGAAGCCGGGGCGGGCCGCTAGTTATACATATAATTGGGGGAAGTTATACCTTCCCCTTGAATCACTCTATGTACAAAAAACCGCGTCAAAATCCGTTGCTTATTTTTAAAGATTTAAGCATACATAGGGACGGACAGACGACAGCGACTTTGTTTTATACTATGTAGTGATAGTGATGATGTAGTGATAGTGAAATAGAAAAACATTTTTTTACATCATGTTCTACATATAATTACGTTCTACATATACTATGACTATGCGAAGTGGGGAAAAAGGAGGGAGGAAAACCGAAAGGAGCGTACACTTCTTCTTTCCCATTTCCTAATCCCAATGTACGGTTGCACATGTCAGCAGATAGAAAGTGTATTCTTTCAGCTGCCAATACCAGGTTTTCAACGACAAAGTTTGAGGACCACCCAGGGGTTATGTTATATTAGGCTGCCGTATTGTATAAGGTGGTCTTTCTCTTGTCAGGCAGCTCCAGACAGCGTGTGGTAATCCGTTATGACCTACCACCGGGACAATCATTATTTACAGCTGTCAACTTTCACCCTATTGACTACATGAATTGTCTGTTATACATTTAAGCTAGAATGGCAGCCGGGATCGGCGGCTGAAGCACGAAGCAATTGTTTAACTAAATGATGGAAGGCATGTAAACTAAGTATACTTTGAAATCTTTTTCAATGTCCAATAAACAATGTTGAAAGTTTAATTCCAAAACAGATACTCGCATTTAAAAAAAGAACTAACCAAAATACCGTTTTAGGCGTCAGAACTGGTTTCAATTCTAGATTGCGTGCAGCAGTTTTTTTACGGGTTGTGCACACGGCAAAATGTATGTTGCCTTGTAATAGTGTTGTAAATCTTAATAAAATATTAATTTGCTTTTGTAAATGTCGATAGATCAATGTTATAATTCAAAAAGAAAATTTTGCTACTTGGGTGGTATCCCCAATCAAAGGGACCAGATGAAATGTATCTTATTCAAGAAGGTTCCATTAAAAACTATTTTTAACGATCGAGTATGAAGCTGGCACCAGTTACAGAGAAGAGCAGGCAAGAAATAAGTAAAGGATTGAATATTTATGTTCTGTAAGTCTTTATTTTCCCTGGTTCTATTTTATAGCAGCGTCGTTGCTTATTTCACTACGGTGTACAATTTTAATTTTAGGTAGGTACCTGACTTACGATAATAATAACATTAATGAAAGCTGAAGAGGCATTATCGCCTTATATTCCTTTCTATAGAGCGTAACTAACCAGCAATATACAGCCGGCAGCAGGGACAGTTCCTACCTGTATAGCCAATGTTTTGTGGTCAAAATACCTATAACTACTTGCTAAATCAACAAATTGATCATTCTGCGTCGCCTTTTGTCCAATTTAATTGGTACGATTAATTGGTTGGTATGTAGGTACATGGAGCGATAGCCATGAAGCAGATTTGGCAGCCGGAACCGACACGACACTTGCTGAAAATCCATTCGAAACTGAGCAGCAGTTTAACCAGCAGTTGGATTGCGATCCACGAGCGATGGTAACACGTACTTTACGTCCACGAAATATCAACTCAATTATCAAGTGTTTTTCCCGTGTATTAAACGGTTTTTTTAGACGATTAAAGTCGTTGTGGCGCCAAAACTGACTTTGTTATTTAAACGTTATCTACCTTTGCCATATCTAGATGTTTTATTAATTCAGGATTACATTTTAGTTTTATGAGCTTTTATGTATTTTTATTTATTAAATAGTATGTAGGAAAGTTTGAGAATTATTAATTTGGAAAAATATCGTGACTTGAAAAGGAAACAAGTTCTCCGAAGTCTCTCTTTTCCTGGAAATGATCCTAAACTTATTTTTTTTTATTTGAAATAGAACTAAAGATGTTGAACTTGTAATATAATAATCTTTCTTATATACCAATAATAAAAAGGCTAACATGGTATCAGACAAATACGAAAAAGAAATTTACAATCCGGACAACCTTTAAAACATGATCTCAATGTAAAAGTATTTTTACGATACTATTACCGTTTTATTTGTATTCAAGGGTGCCATAAATAAATGCGGGGAAGCTGAATGTCTTTAATATTATGAGGACGTAATGAAGTAAAGCCAAGTCTCGTTGTAAACTGATCCAAAGATCTGCGCAGTTCACAACACACACTCGGAACTTATATTTCTTTAGACAATGTCAATGTCCTTCACCAGAATACCCAACAAACTATTGTAAACACGCGAGAAATTAATAGAACTGGTATTAAATAAATTTTATTGCTACATTTACGTCAAGGTCGTTATTTTCGACGCAGTAAGTACCTACACCTCCCACTTGTAACATTTTGTGACATCGACGCACCCGGGCGCATCCACATTCACGTCCACCACAACTCCAATGCAGGTCACAACAGCACTGAACAATCTTTAACACTTTCTCCGCCAACCTCTTAGCACTATCACCTAGTTTAACATTTATTCAACCAACACAAGAAAAGTAATCGATCGTTTACGGCGTAAAGTATTGTAGAGTCGCGCGCAGTCGTGCGCGCAGATATTTTCAAACGACTGATAGCGTTGGCGCGAGTGGCTTGAGCGCCGGGCTGGTGTGACCAGTTTCTAATTTGAAGTTCTGCTATATTTCGGGGTAAACTACTAGATAAATAAGAGATTACCGCCCGATCGCTGGAGCTGCCCGGCCGAGGAAGGCCTTCGGCTACCATATTGAATACCGGCGTAAATAATATCCTTGGGTGGTGTGGCCTCCATTAGAGAAACGTGGTATTGGTAGCAGAAGGAATCCTCTTTCCATTTACTGACAAGGTCATGTTTTACTTTTTACAGGGTTAGTGACACGTTAGTGGTAAGTTACCATCAGGCGAGCCCTAAGCTTGAGCGTCATCCGAGTGGTTTAAAAAAACAGAAAACATGAAGTGGCCCTGGTTAATTCCCTATTATGGCCAGAAAACTAATATTTCGACATTGCATGTGGACTTGGTCATACTGCACATAATGATTGAAGTCACTGCATCGTCTTCTAAGAGACCTGTAGGAAAGCTTAGGGACAAGTTCTAAGGCGGAGACCAGATAAAGGTTCTGTCATTACGATACTGAAAACATCAGGCTGTCAGCGGTAAACTACTGGAATGGTAGAAATTGGCACAAAAATACTCGCCGCCACAGCGTAGCGCCACGGCGCGGGTAGGCCTCGCACTGCGTCATTTCTGTCGTTAATCATCCTAGTTTATCAACAGTTATCTATTTCAGTGACCAAAACAAGCATTAGCGCTGGTGTAGCGAATCATTATTTGATAAACATGCATGTACAAAAAGCTGAAATGGAATATTTACGTAACTTTACCGCACAAACGATGCAAGTCTGTTGAGAAAATGAAAGAAGGGGTATTGTATTTAAGGGAGGTCAACAGGCGAATGTCAATCGACGTCTTCTCTGCCATAATTACTAGTTAATTTCAATTCCGAAACCAGCGCCGTCTGGCTATTTCTTCAATCAAGGCTTGTAATATGCGTAATATTAAAATAAAATTCTTCCGACTTTCTACTGACTATTTGTTGCACTTTCGCAAACCTGGGCTTTCATTTATTGAAACGAATATTGAAAAGAGCTTGTTCGTTTATTATACAAAAGTGGCACTTACGGGATGGCACTTGTGGATTTTTTTTAAATAGCCCTATTTTATAATCAGTATTAATTTAGCTTTATAAAGAAAGAATTTTTAAAATCGGTCCAGTACTTTTTGAAGCAATGCGTTACAAATATACTTACATACAAATCTCTTAATATTATTATATCTTATATTAAAAAAGTCTTTATAAAATTTATACATATAACTATGCATTTTATTTAAAGTTAAGAATATAACCTATAAGACGGGTCAGGGCCTTTTTTTTAAAGTTGATGATCCTTTTTTTACATAATCGGTTTTCAAAAACAACGAATTTCTATTAAAGCATTTTAAGATATTTCCAGAACAGTGCGCGCTGCGATATAATTAAAATAATTTCAACATTAGAAACCGGTATTCACTCAAATATGTAGTAATACTAAATTAATTTTCTAGACTAAATTTGAAGTGTTTTCTATTGGCGATAGGCAAGTTAAGATATGGCAGCAGTAAGCCGTTTACCGTCTGGTATTATGTATAGCTTCCACGAGAAGCTTGGCCGTGTCGTTGGATTCTTCTGGTGAAAGCGTGATTGCGTGATAGACATTCAGATCAAATAAAATATACGAAGTGTTAGAAATTATGCAAGTTGATAGATGCTGCGGACCTCGTTGTTAGCCAGTGCTTAAACGAGATCCTCTGAACATCGTCGTAAGGCCGCAAGGAGTACCAAATGCAATAATGAAGGTCATGTGGTGATGGAAAGTTATGGTAAGTAACTAAAAACTTAAACCCGGCCAGCGAAGAATAGCAGTCTTAATTTCCTACATGTTATATTTATAGGAAATCCTCATGCGTTGGGGTTTAGTCAGCCTATGTGGAACTCCGGGCGCGAGAAGGTTGCAGTTGCGCCCTGACCTACCCCCTAAAGCCCACCGATTTCCTCGATTGCCCTATTCCAGGACCCCGGGGTTCGCTCCAGACTGATGACAATGGCAGTTACCCCATGTTCTGTCCTGGGAAGTGGAGCTAAAATGTCCCTGTATCAAAATTAAGCAGCCCCAACTCACCAGTACGTCGTGACCTGAGGTGGGGAGGATAAAGTTTGAATCTAAATAAGTTAACCAGTTAATGAGAAACGCCTTCATTGTATTGTCTAATACGTTAAGCATTAGCTAGACTGAAGTTACATAGCACAACCAACGCGACCTCTTGTAATGCTTCGAGAATTTAAACAAGTAGTGAATGGCAAGTGCGCATATCCCCGCATGACGTCTACGACTGACGTGAATGAGTGGCAATACCTACTAGTTAGTTTAGGAATCCGTTGAAAATTAATTTAGAGAATACAATAGAATAGAAAAATCGTTGATTGTATAAACCAATTATGGCGGTCACTATCGTCAACAGATATATCATTTTCATAACACTACTAGCAGGTCGGAACGCGGCACCAACCGAGAAGAACTAGCGGAAGAAACTCGGCTGGATTGTCTTTTTTTTTATCCCGCCATATTACAATTACCGTGTACGTATAACTAGTTTCGTTTATCCCGAAAGGTAAACGTAACGGAAATATGAATTTATTAATAAAAATTAATATTCATACCTTTATTTATTTTATTATATATATATTAATACTCATAACTTTTAAACGGCTAAGTTTTACTTTCTATAAGTTAATACAAATAAATAAGAAAATAGTGAAAACGATTCCTGTGGAAACACGTTTGGCCAGCGTGAGAGAACGCGCTAACATTCTTCCAAGAATTCGGAGGGGGCTCGACTTATGAATTGACATTAGGTCATTCATACAAATATCTCTAATTGGAATGTCGTTTTCTAAAGCCTTGGCGATAGTGCCGCAAAGCCCCTGACACGCTTTACCACAATACGTAGGTACTTATTATTTTAAACACAGGAAATAGCGTCGTTCATGTTTGATAGCATATTTATTTAGACGACTGTAAATATAATGGAATATTCATTATGCTTACCGAGGTCTTGAGATCATGAAACCTTTCATGATCTCAGACCTTAGATTACTACCTGTTGAGTCAGGATTCTAAGTAACGAAACGGACCTTAAAAATACCACAGCCAAATAGCGCCCGTGTTGGCTAGTGCTGTGTTCCAGCCAGAGAGAGTATGGTGCTGGCAGTGGATGCATCTCATACCTCACCTCACTCTGACTCTTTCACTTCAGACTCATGAGTAACACCGCTAGCTACGCTAGGCAGTATACACCAGCTTCATCTGCTTCTAGCTTTGTAACACACTCTGTTACATCAACCAAATTTATAACACTACGTTATCCGAATCTGTTTCCCGAGTAACATTATACTGTTTGATAAATAATTATTTCAAATAGTATGCGTGATAACTTGATTCAAATATTTAGATATAATGTGAAGGGCGTATTCTAATCGGTTGATATTGAGTTTTGAACTAAATATGCGTGTTTTAATAGCTTATTTAATTAAAGCAGATAGGGTTAACGCACTCGATGATTCTGAAATAGGTTTTAAAGAATAAACGTAAATTCGATATGAAATTAACTAACAACCTAATCACGACCCATATACAAATTTAGGTGTATATGGGTCGTGTGGCTAGGTTTCCTTTTGTCGGCTCTTACGATACCCTCAGGATGGTATAGGGTGGTGACATTATGTAGGTATTCTTAATCCGGCACCACACATACCAAATGTTAGTAACAGGGTTACCCAATTGTTATAAATAATTGGTTATTTTTGCAAAAATGTCACACATATAGTATAGCCGTTTAGTTAAACCCAGTACTAAGTATCGTCATAATAATTATGTAAGTACTAGCTGACCCGGCAACCGACTTCGCCTTACTAGCCGACTTCGTACCGCCTCAGAATCATATTTTCTTTTAACCTTTTCAACTTTTAAACCTTACCTGGACGCACACGAATATTTCAAGACCAAAATTAGCCAAATCGGTCCAGCCGTTCTCGAGTTTTAGCGAGACTAACGAACAGCAATTAATTTTTATTATATAGATAGATTAAACAGATTAATTAAATTATATACATTGCTTAAAATGTTAAAAATAGGACAAGTGCTAAGTATTTAAAAAAACACAGGTACTGTGTTTTTTTTTCTATACACTGAATAAAAATCGACAATTACATGTAGCTACGTTCATTTTAATTAATTAATTTGGATAAAATGGCATTAGTTAGCATTTTAAAAAATAACATGAATTCTATTTAAAACTGGTCGACATTGCTGTGACTTTAAACATAATCTAGTCCAACTTGTTATTTGTTTACAAAGAAGATAAAGTATTATGTCGCTGTTTAATTATGAATATCGTGCGTTTATAAACTGTCGCGCTAATACCGTAATCTAGCCCATTATTCTGTCGCAAAGGCGAACTTAAAATTAACTTCCATCTCTATCTCTTTACAATGCTGTCTACAGATCAGTATTAGAAAAACGGTGTATTTCCTTTTTCTGTAACAAATAATAGTAACATACGTAATTTAAGAGTATCTAACGGTTTATAAACTTACCGTGTTTACAGTAATACAGTGACATATAAATGGCAGGCATAGGTATGTATATGTTATGTATGCAGAATCATGCGATATAGCTACATATTAATAAATATTCAACAGTTAATAGTTTTAGTAACATTTCAAAGATTTTTAAGTGCAACAGGGCGATCGTCCAGCCAGGCGAGGTGTCATGCCTGACGGGTAAAAGATAAATATGTACTGATACATATTTATCTCGTATTATTTTCCACTATGCAGCAATTAACTGGGTAAGCGATACCAGTATCCTTGTTACGTTCTAAGAAGAAGGTTGTACTGTATTATTTATTACTACATACGTCGGCTTTGCTCGCTCGGAGTGTCAATTAAATTACCCAATTCGTCCCATAATATCGTTTAGGGGATGAATTCCCAGAATCATTTCAAAAAGTCCGAATTATTTAAAAATACACCGTCTTAGCTTTCGTAGCTTGAGCTTTCGCAGTAAAGACAAGAAATATGTAACAGCTTTTTCTAAATGCATACGAAGCTTTTTGCGGTACTGGCAACAAAAACACAATATATATTTTTTACCTGTCTGTCTGTTTCTTCCGGCTAATCTGCGACAGCAGACTGCTTAACCTATACGGAATTTATTCCTATGGGATTATAAATGTCCACTTATGAAATGGGAATATTTATTACTGCCCTCCCTCTAAGACTAGCCGCCGAGTTATTTCTTCAACAACTTGATGCAAATGATGACGGCCATACAGATTGGCATAGGATTGAATATATTAATTTCCTAATCTTAAGCTTGATTTTCAACGGATTTGGTCGTTACTTCACGTTCAGAGTGGGGACGATTGTTGAAAATATTTATCCTGAAGTCGTCACAATATAAATACTGAAACTGTTTGATCAAGTCATAAGAAAAGGGTGTAAATTAATACACCCTTGCCCTTTCATCAGGATCGGTCATCAGTTTAACCTGATTGGGACAGCTACCAGTGTTTACACAAAGTGATTTGCGTGTCGACGCTGATCTAGAAGTCCCGGCCTTTATGATGGTGATACTGAAATACATTTTTTATTAACGGTGAAGAACTACTTAGTTTCAGTATAACCGTGCCCCATTCCTTCCTGCAGGTGACTCTGAGCCACGCTGACCGAATACGCGGGCACAAGGTTTCGTATCAAGTTTTCCTTCTCTTGCGGCTAAGTTTTCTGCTCTCACGACACCCTCAGACTCAGGATGGAGTGGGGTGGTGACACTATATATTTCTAAATCTGTTTCTACACGGCATGATTTACATAAACTGTGAATTAATTAACATTTTGTAATTACTTTGCAGGCCTCGACAAAGAGATAAGTGTTTACACCATCAGTGCGGATATCGCTTCGTCTCTCGTTAATATTCAATACGTTCTCGCGTTTTAAATAATATGCCACCTCTGTGTCATTGACGGACTTGCGACCGAATCACCTTCCTTTTCACAGCTATCGACTCGAAAAATAAATAAGCAGACCGTTGCGTATTCTCTTATAATTTACTACGGCTCCAAACGCCTGTATATTGTATAGGTACTTGTATAAAGTGTGTTATAGAGGATTTTCTCACTGGGGCAGAAAACTCATGTAAAGACGGGGATCAATCGTCCGTGTGTAACAAAACCCCTATAGCCATCCGAACTGAGGTGCAGTGGGTTATATAGAGGTTGAGTAGTAGTAGTTTGGCAGAAACCTTTAACAAAGTGAAGGAAAGGATTTGTAACAATGCAAAATTAATTCGACGATATTGTGAATAAAGTACCTGATGTACGACACAAACGTTAATTTGCACTAACAACATCCAAACATAAAACGGTGTTGTGCATATTTTGAAGTCTTTTTACATCTCATTGTACAGTTTTTGACTATAGACGGCACTAACCTAAAGCAGACTGTACTGGTTGCCATTCCACCACCGATGACAGTTGTAAGCGTGTAGAGGTAGCCTAAAGACTGATGGCTGGTCTAACCACATAACGGTGGTGCCCCTTGGCGTGTCGCAGACAACAGAAGGCAACAGCTGCGTGTAACCAATACCATTGGGAAATGGCGGGGAATAAAAAACATTTTGAAAAATATTATTAACCAAATGAAATGTAAGCAAATAGTCTATACTTGACATTTTCAAAATTAAACCGCTTAGTATCGGGCCTCATAATATCGAGTGTTCCCACTCTTACGTGTCCACTGACAAATATCGTTTACCCAGACTCATGGATCGTCACTCCCCCTTGACCCCTTCTCGCTAGTTCAGTCAAAACTTATTATATCCATAAGTTTTGCTTAGAGAGAAGTTAGGCTAGAGTATTGTTGGTGTGTGGCTATTGCGTGATGTTCCTACCACGATTTCTTTATCTCTGTCTTTGAACAAAAAAATAGCCGTTGAGTGTTTCTTGCCTCTTCTCTGGAATGAAGCCTTCCGGTAAATAATAAATCTATTTTCATCCGTTAAACGACTGTGTGTGACTCTACTTGACTAAATACTTTTTGTTTTCTATAGAGGAGAGGATATTGCGATATGGTGCCAACAAAGAACTGAGGATCAGGCAAAATGATTTTTAACACCATAAGCACGTGCTTTCGTAGGAGCAAATATTAGAACAAAACAGAACAGGTTCGGCGGGAATAGGCCAGTTAGATCGAGTTTGAATCACATCGCACGACACTGCGAACGCACTAACCTATGAAACAACAAGGCACTTAACATGTCAAATAACCTCTGTAATTAATTACGTGAGATGTAAATTGTGGGTTTCAACAACAATGGTTAAATAAATGTTTAGAAAATTTTATGTTAATTAGAAAGCAGTACTTTGAATTGTTATTTTATGGTCACAAACCCTGGTAGATGGGCTGAAGGCAATCACTTCGAGTATTGAGAAAACAAAATGATCTAGCTAGATTTATGTTGAGTCTAGACAGAGATAGTCTAGTCACCTGTGAATACATTAAAACAGTAGAAAGAATAATTATGTGATAAATGCGTTAATTGTTTAACCACTTCCAGGTCGTAAAAAATCAAAGTATCATTAAGAGATTGTTTGCAAGTCTACATCAGTGTGGTTCACGTTAGAGCAATTACGGTCTTCCGAATTTATTGACATACCTACATACAGAAATAAAACCGTGGAAAGTGTTTGAGCGAAATGCTGAATGTTTGTTTGCTCAAAAAATCTTTGTTCTATATATATTGTTCTCAATGCATTTAATGCATTGAGAACAATATGTATAGAACAATAACATAATTTCAAATTTTGAAAGTGTAGGCACAGGATAATATATATTTAGAGAAGACTTTTTAGGACCACTTCAAAAACTATAAAAGGCGCGCGCCATACTTGGAGCGGGCATTCGCGCTTCGTCCGTCGGTCGGAAAGGTTGTTATCGGTGCGATCTGTGAGTGTTGTGAAAAGTGTCGTTTATTCGAGAAATAAGTTAATTGGTAAATAAGTGTAATAATCTACGTAAGTACTTTTGTTTTTCTGTAAATATTCGACGTTACATTTTGTATTGGTTGATTTGATGTTTAATTTATATGTTGAGGGTAGATTTTTGTTAAGCTGAAGTAAATTGTGTTTAGGTTACTTAATTATTGTTTTTTTTTTTAACTATTTCTATTACTTTACGCTAAATTCAGAAGTGGGATAGAATCTCAAGCCCTTCTGGCCATTTGTTTTAATTATTTCTTTGTGAGAATAATATTCCTGACTGAGTGATAGAATAAAACACCTTGTTTAATATTTACTTTGATCTTTCTTGAATATGGCGGATGAGCGACACGACTCTCGAGATCGATCGCATCGATACAACCGTGATAGATATAGATCGCGTTATCGTTCGCGTTCCCGAGACCGGTCGTCCCCGCGACGCCGGTCGCGCTCCCGTACGAATTCTCGCACGCATGATAGATCTCGCTCTCGACAAAGTACGCGTGGTAGGACCCCTCCGGACGCTTCGCGTAATTCAAACGTTATATTGCATGAGACATTGGGAAGTATTCTCAAAAGATTGGAGTCGCTCGAAAACCGTGGGGACTATGTCAGGCCGCAATCTAGTGAGGGAATTCTGATTACCAGTAGTCGCACTCCGGCTACTCAGAATAATTCGACGAACGTACGGGTTAGTGAAAATAGGAGCGAGTTAATGCGCGCCGACGGTTTAAGTTCGGTAAATCCTTCTGTCACTAATGTTATTGCGGAAAAAAATGAGTCTAGTAGTACGATCCAAATTCCTACATCTATTCAAACGGAGTCCATGTCGGATCCAACGCAAATTCTCGCCGAAGCAATAAAATCATTACAATATGCGGGTAAACAAAATTACTTTGTTTCCATCTTCGACCCTAGCCTTCACGACATCGATGTCTGGGGCGAAGAGGTCGAACGGGCTAGGACGGCTAATAGCTGGGGCGACATGGAATGTTTGTCGCGAGTTTCGGGTTGTTTGAGAGGTGATGCTCGCACTTGGCTCAACGAATGGGTAACTACTGAGCGTACGTGGACGAACTTTTTACGCGACTTTAAATCCTTGTGTCCTCGAAAGCGCGATTATGCGAACATTCTTTACGACGCAATGCAAATGAACTCGGACCAATTTAATACGTACGCCGAATTTGCTAGACGAACTTTGCTGCGATTAAAAATGGTAAAGGGTTTAAGTGATGAGCTCATAGTTTCGATAATCGCCCGGGGCATAACGGACATACAAGTTAGAGCAGCAACTACTAATGCCAATCTCACATGCGATGATATCGTACCATTTTTATCCAACTACGCCAAACCAGCGCGCGATAAGAAAGGCAAGGACAGTCGTAGGCCTATAGAAAAACAACCCAACGCCGCGGGTAACACTAATTATAGACCGAAGTGTTTTAGATGTGGTCAACTCGGACATAAAGTCGGTCGTTGTCCAAAGAGACCTCCGGATGAGACACACAAGGTGGAAAATACCCAGGCTAATACTTCAAATCGCGAAAGTGTAATTTGCAAATTTTGTAAAAAGATAGGGCACACAGAGGCCACTTGCTTTGCCAAAGAACGTTCCGAAACCCGGAACCCGCGTAGGGTAAACTTGTGTGGTGAATTACCTGCCGAAAAGTCATCTCTACGTACCGACTTGGTGCCTGCCGTAGTTCAGGGCGTTCCACTTGATGTGCTTATCGATAGTGGAGCACTAAACGTCTCATTGGTCTCGTCTCAAGTGCTAAAATATTTCACGTGCCAGAGGAGACCATTGCAATGCTCATTAAAAGGCATAGGCGACGCATTAGTTGAAGCAGACTCCTTTGTAACGCTGACAATCGAACTCGACGGCATATCGTTTGAAGCAGATTTCGTGATTGTTCCCGGATCTAGTATGACTGCACCCATTATTATAGGCACCGATATTCTTAATCGCGACGGGATTACCTACGTACGAACAAAAGATAAGCAGTACATTACTCGGACCATGGAGGAGTCTGTTCATACTGTCTCATCTTGTCCACCGATAGAAATTAATACGCCTCTCGAAGGCACAGAACGCGACTCTCTCATTGCCACTATTAATCAGTTTTCAGACTCCTTCATAGCCGGTACAGCATCCTCCACCGTTACGACGGGAAAGATGCGCATTGAGGTCACTAGCGATACGCCTGTCGCTTACCGTCCCTACAAACTATCACACGCGGAAAAACTGAAGGTACGCGATATCGTCAACGACCTACAGAGTAAGGGTATAATTCGCGAGTCTCAGTCGGAGTACGCCAGCCCGATTCTCCTAGTAAAGAAGAAAGACGGAAGCGACAGAATGTGTGTAGACTATCGGGCGCTGAACCGCGTCACTCGTCGGGAACGATACCCTTTACCCCTCATAGATGACCATATAGACAGATTAGGTAACTTTAAATACTTTACGTGCCTAGATATGGCAACTGGATTTCATCAGATACCCATCGAGGAAAAATCCATTCATAAGACTGCCTTCGTCACCCCAGAGGGCCATTGGGAATATTTACGTATGCCGTATGGGCTAACAAATTCCCCTGTCGTCTATCAACGAATCATCAATGATACTCTGCGGTCTCACATTAACGCTGGAAATGTCTTAGTATATGTGGACGACGTACTGATCATGAGTAACACAAAGGATGAAGGTATAAAGTTACTAAAACAGGTCCTCACGACTTTGACTAATGCAGGGTTCTCCATAAACCTAAAAAAATGCTCGTTTCTCACTACGGAGGTTGAATATTTGGGGCGAGTCATTAGTAAGGGGCAGGTAAGGCCGAGTCCCCGCAAAGTCGAGGCGTTGGTGAATGCTCCTTCCCCCACCAACATCAAACAAGTAAGACAGTTCTTGGGGTTAGCGGGATATTTCCGTAGGTATATCCGCAATTACGCGGCCAAAACAACACCAATATCCAGACTCCTTAAGAAGGACGTTCCGTTTTTCTGGGGGTCTGAACAGGAAAGTGTTAAACAAGAGATAATATCTGTTCTCACTAGTTCCCCTGTACTATCCATCTTTGACCCTTTATTACAGACAGAGGTACACACCGACGCTAGTAGCATCGGCTATGGTGCAGTTTTGCTACAATTGGGAGCTGATGGTACGAAGCATGTGGTCGCCTATTTTAGTAAAACCACCCAGGGCTCCGAGAGCAGATACCATTCATATGAATTGGAGACTTTGGCAGTTGTGAAGGCCTTACAATCCTTCCGCCACTACTTAATTGGGTTGGAATTTAAGGTAGTTACGGACTGCAATGCATTGAAGGCCACGGAGAAAAAGAAGGATCTGCTCCCACGCGTCGCTCGGTGGTGGATTTATCTCCAAGATTTTAATTTCACTATTGAGTACCGAAAAGGTGCCATGATGACCCATGCGGACTACCTTAGCCGTAATCCTGTTGTTGAGGTAAACCAAATTGCTAAACCTCGTAATTGGGCTTTAGTTGCACAGTCTGCCGATTCCGAAACCCAGAACCTCATTGAAAAACTTAGAGATGGCAGTCTAGACCCTCGTAGGTATGTTGTGCAAAACGAACTCCTATATTACCGTTTCAGTCCTGTGGGTGAAGAACCCAGACTCCTTTGTTATATTCCTAAGGGACATCGACTTAGTCTACTAAGAGTCTTTCATGACGAGCACGATCATATCTGTGCCGAGAAAACCCAAGATCTTATCTTGAAGTATTTCTGGTTTCCGGGGCTTCGACAATTTGTAGCTAAGTATATCAAACATTGTCTAGTATGTGTATCCATGAAGCGGGTTCCTAGAGCCCCGCATCAACCCATTGTGTCCTGGGGCAAACCTAGTGTACCATTTGAAAATCTACACATGGACGTACTGGGTCCATTGCCCGAATCTAATGGGTATAAATTTGTGTTGATAATAGTTGATCCTTTTACTAAATATTGCCTATTGTATCCTATTTTTAGACAGGATGTTTCAGAACTAAAACGCACTTTCACTAATGCAGTTTCTCTCTTTGGTTCGCCAAAACTTCTTGTAACCGATCGAGGGCGCATGTTTGACTCCAAGGAATTTATGGCGCTACTGTCCGAACTTGGCTGTGAAGTCCACTTCATCACCCCGGAGATGCACAACGCCAATGGACAGGTCGAAAGATATGTCCGCACGGTGCTGAACATGATACGCATCGAAGTGAACAACAAGAAGGCCGCCTGGTCCGAGCAACTGTGGAGATTACAACTTATCCTGAACGTCACGAAGCAGAAGACGACCCAAGCGTCGGCGTTAAGACTACTGGTTGGCACTGACGCAGCGACACCTGTAATCAGGGCCTTGGTTCGAGATGTTTCCGTAGATGTTACGCAGAATCATGAAGCCTGGAGAGAGATGTGTAGATCTCGAGCTAGTGAGCTACTGGCTAGGAATCAGATTAACCAAGATGCATATGTTAATCAGCGCAGACGTCAGCCTCGTACATTTCAGGTTGACGAGTTGGTATTTGTGATCAAGTATAGCCAATCGACGGGCAAGCTTGACCCAGGCATGAGGGGACCTTACCGTGTTATCAAGGCCCTACCTAGCGGCCGTTACCAACTTAAGTTGTTGGCGGGGTCCTATGGGAAAACCACTCAGGCGGCAGCCGAATATATGGTGCCTTGGAGTGGAGAGTGGTGTCCCGAGTCTTGTGCTGAGTTTTTTGAAAGTGAGTACTTAAATAATCGTTGGGTACTCTTTATTTCATGGAGGTTGTCAGCACGTCGTAAGGGTCGTGTTGGCGTAAAGCCTGGGGAGACTAGGGCTCGTATGACGGATGTCATGTAGAGTATAGTCTCTCGCGAACAATGGGGACGCCTGTTGTTCGCTGCTGAGTTCACAGAGTCAAGACATCCTGGAGGCTCCTGCGTTCCTGGCACAGAAGTTAGAAACCAGCCCGCAATGACGTCCTTCAGGGTGGTAAGAGGAATGGTAGAAATGAGAGCTCTCAATAAATAAAATTTTAGTTTTATGGTTGCATGTACTATGTTTGTTTAAGCATGCTATTAGCAGTTGAACTATTTCCTCATATACCCTGATTTTTTTAGATGACGAGGAAAATAATGAAACTGATCCTTCAAATGGACCCTCTTCGGCTCCCGAGGACCTTGAAAATGCACAATCAGATGCAAGAAGTATGCCCCTGATATAAGTGGCTGCAGCCACTAAACCACCACCAGCGAAACGAGGACGTAACGCCGTCAGGAGAGGCCGATTTAGAGAAGACTTTTTAGGACCACTTCAAAAACTATAAAAGGCGCGCGCCATACTTGGAGCGGGCATTCGCGCTTCGTCCGTCGGTCGGAAAGGTTGTTATCGGTGCGATCTGTGAGTGTTGTGAAAAGTGTCGTTTATTCGAGAAATAAGTTAATTGGTAAATAAGTGTAATAATCTACGTAAGTACTTTTGTTTTTCTGTAAATATTCGACGTTACATTTTGTATTGGTTGATTTGATGTTTAATTTATATGTTGAGGGTAGATTTTTGTTAAGCTGAAGTAAATTGTGTTTAGGTTACTTAATTATTGTTTTTTTTTTTAACTATTTCTATTACTTTACGCTAAATATATATTAATGCTAAAGCAATTAAAATAAAATCGTTTGTTATAGTTTAAAGCTTTTTTTAATGTTTGTACCCAATGATGTTACCTTTTTACTTGTAACATCATTGTTTGTACCGTTCAAACGGACATACGTCGACAATTTATGTTATAAAATTTAATGTGTTAAGAAAGGATGATAGAGTATTTTATTAATAAAATTATTTGCTTCTCATTGTATCGGGGGCCATTGTACTACTCTGTCAAGAAAGTTCAGGGAAATGATAATAATACCCAAAATGTTTGTTAATTATCCAAATTTATTTTATCACCTTCTAAATATGCTCCTTCAGAAACGATAGACTTACGCCGATGAATAATCCAAATTCGCAAATTGTCTTTATGTCTTCAGTCTTCCACTGATTGAAAACGAGTGCCACGAAGTGGTAGTTTGATATTAGGAACAATCGGCTGGAGCCATATCTGGGGAATATGGTGGTTGCTCGATGGTATGTGTTGAGTGTTTGAACAAAAATTCGTTCACAATGATGGCGCATTATCGTGGTGCAAAATCCAAGACTTTTCTTTCCTCTCTTACACGATTTTGCTCCCTTAAAAGCCGCTTAACGCTCAAATAATATTCTTTAATTACCGATTGATCTTTCGGCAAGAATTCCGAGTTCCGAGTGGACAACACCGCGCTAAACAAAGAAAACAGTCGGGTTTTTCGGTTTCGGTTCAGTTGGATGGAAGGCGCCACTCCGCACCACCCACTCACACACAGCTTGTTGACTAGTTTGCAATTTTGCATGTCAAACTCGTAAACCCACGTCTCGTCACCAGTAACAATGCGTTTCATGAATGGTTGGAATTAGGGTTCATTCCCGGGAATTCTCGAGCCGAGAATTCCCGGGAAATTGTTGGGCTTTGTTCCCGGGAAATCAAGCTCGAGAAAAGTCGAGAACTCGAGAAATCATGTACGTTTGTAGAAAATAAACTTGCAGAGTTTTAATTTGTTTATATTCTATTAACATGCCATAAATGGTGCTATGATTGTAATGTAATTATAATTTACATTTACTTTCTACCTGAGTTTAAGATATTAAAGATTTCTTTCGTGTTTTAAAGAAGCTATTTTGTTTACAAGATTTAAGTAGATTATTTTTTTCTAAATAACCAGCCCAAAATTATGCTGTGATCCTAATGTAATGTAAGTTAAGATAATAGGTCGGGGAAAAAGTTTCGTCGCATTTTTTAAGAAATTTCAAAACATTTTTTAATATCGTTTATTAACATTTAACTAAAGTATGTAGCTACCATTTTGTTCGATAACTTTTTACCATCTTGTAGGTAGGGACATGATCCCATTGCTATAGAAATTTTGGGACTAGTTACTGAACAAAATACCGCGACAAGTGGTTTTGGCACTCCTCTCGTAATGTTAACCTGACGCTGCCTAAAGAATTCTGAAGAGACAGAAACATGTGAAAATCTGAAGGTGCAAGATCAGGACTAAAGATTTTATTACAAGTTCATACATACTATAATGCGAAAAGACTTTTTCCCCAACCTAATATTTACGTTTTCTTTCATGTTGATTTTTTGTTTAGTTTAAGTTCTAACTACATAACCAACTAAAAATGGTGCTGTCATTATGATTATGAGCCTGAATAATATTTTTTCTGTAATATTTTATAAAAACAATATTTATAAGATTAATGTTTTTGAATAACATCGATGAAAGTTTTATAATTAATTTGATACTTTTATTTGAGAGGAAAACTACTGATTTTTAGACGCAATTGGAACCAAATAATATGAGAAAACGTACGTAAATGTAAATTTCTCGACAACCCGAGAGTCCCGAGAAATTAGCCTCGAAATTCTCGAGACCCGAGAAATTGAAAAGCTTGAGAAATCATGAACCCTAGTTGGAATTGACTCGTCCTCAGCGACTCTCATGCGATTGAGCTTTTGGAGAAAATTTATGACTTTTGGGACTGGCCGAGCGGAAACATGAAGGTTTTGACGCTCTTATTCACGTGTTTTTGATAAAGTCGATTCACCGTAAGCTTTCTGTAACATTTTCAGTGACTCCGAACACGAAATTCCATTGGCGATTTAAGACAAACTCTTTGTTCGATGTTTTAGTCCTTATGAATTTTGCAGCACACATGTAACTAAAAGAGCACTGTACCTATATAATATAAATAACAGTTGCATACTCAAACTCCGCGCCAAAATGGAAAACAATTGTGCCAAACTAACAACAACAAAAAAGTCAAAAAAAAAAATTGGAACCCTATAAGTACATATTATCCATTTCCAATACTTTCTTGAGTGAATGTATAATGTGGTTCCTTTCTTACAAAATAAATTATTTTAAACAATGTAATGTAAAAGTTCATTCCGTTCCCACGTTTATGTTAATCAAGTTTTCGGAATGTTCCTTGTCTACCGCAAGAATAATCAAAATATTTAGTAGTCATTAGCATCCTAGGAGCTGTCTAGCATGAACAAGCATATGTTATAACAGGGATTGGTCACAACCGAGGACCAGACGAATACATCTGGTCCATCAAAATGAATCATTTACTAGAATTTTTGACCCATAACAGAAATTAACAGTTATCCCTGGTTTGAACGCCTTTTATCAAAATGAGTCGACAAAAGGACCGATATTACCCTCGGAGTTCTTACTCTGCGTGATGGAAATGGAGAAATCCGCAGCGCATTTCATAGTTGAAATGGCAGTTGGCAGCTCCGAAAAACGCAACAGGCAGCCACCATATCTTATATTATTACATTTATACTGAATGTCTGTTCTGTTTTTGTTTGAATAGCATGCCAATGTGATTTGACAATACTAAATGTTAAAAACAAGACTGTAGTTATTACGCTGATATATCGAGACTAGCTTTTGCGCGCGGCTTCGCCCGCGTGGGCTTCGAACCCGTGCATATTTTTTATGAACATAAAATCGGTTATTGTGACTAAACTATGATAGTTAGATATTTACTCTCGCGGATCTTTATAAGACCTACAAACCCGTAGTACATCATTTTGTTCTATTGTCAATAGTTTTTGCAGCGCACGCATAAATAGGTTTTCGATTTTACACCTTGGTTTACAAAATCGGAACTTTCATGCGGATCCCTAATTCTTTTGAAAATAAAATATAGCCTATAACCTTCCTCGATAAATGGACTATCTAACACTGAAACCTGGTCCTGGTCCAGTAGTTCCAGAGATTAGCGCGTTCAAACAAACAAACAAACTCTGCAGCTATTAGTATAGATATAGATTACTCCAATACTTTTTTTGTTTGTATGTAAAGAAAAATACAACCTCTTTCTTTATGGTTATCTATGACCTGTCATGGTGTTGACAAAATATATGTTGTGGCGTGTCAACATGTATATATTTTAAGTCTAAAATATTTTGTGTAATTAATTATTTTAATGGACAGACGGACTCGACAGACTTTGTTTTATATATATACCGCCGTAGGGTTCGCGCACGCGAGTCCTTTACAGATTCCGTGCGCGGGTTCTATGGCAACCAAATTTTATTGACTGTCACTTTTGGTTTTTCTCTTTACTGTTGTCTTGTACATTTTTATTGCTTTTATTTTTCTGCCTCTGTCCTAACTCCTTCTGTAAATATATTTTACTTGTAAATATCTATACAGAGTTGAATTTATTTGGAGTCAGATTCTTCTTTGACACCACACATTACATATGTCATGTCATGACTCTTAATCTTGTCAGGAATTAATTAAATTAATTTATTTCAATCATTTAAATTATTTCTCTTTAATTCAAGATATTATAGCCGCTTTTACTCTAAATGTTGTCTTGTATTTTCAGAAAGAACGCCGTATCGTGTTATTTCCTGAAAATTCGAAGTATAATAATTGTTTTAAAAACTAAAATTCTTTTAGTACGACATTAGGATCGTTTAGTGACTGTAAATTGGACATTAATTTAAATGAATGGTCTAAGACGAATGGGTGGCAATGTCACAGTCAATATTTATGCATATTTAATTTGTATTTTTCGCTGTCAACATTCTCTGCGATTGCGGAGGCGTAGTCTATCTACATATTTGTTTGGTTACTGCTTCATAATCATCACCACTTTATTATTTTTTTAAATTACCCGTTTTACAGAACATGTAATAATATGAACGAAAACTGAAAACAAACCTCTGTGCCAATCCCGGTCAGATCCAACACATTTCCCTTCTGTAATTGGACTTGGGCTTGAAACTATGGATTTGCTACTTAATACACCTTACCCGGTCAGCATGCTCCGAGAGCAGACAGACCAGTGGTGCGATTCGATTCCGAATCTATTCCGATTGACACAGAACTGGTCACTGGTAGGTAATCTATCACAAGTCTGAAAAAACAAAGCGTTGGTCAAAGGAAAGAAACTGATCACAAGTCGTGCGGGACATTGCACGTGCCTGCCAAACGAACGTCAAACGAATAAACTAAAAAATACGGGACCGATTTAAAAAAAAAACTCTTTACGTTATAAACCTACACTACCCTGAATATAAAAAGCTATAAGCGAAGCCAATTTATGCATGGGTTAAAAACCAAAACCAAAGACATGCGCATGACTTAGTATTGGGAGTAACGCGGATATACAGGGTGGTCAAAAAGTCGTGGATCAAACGAAACCAGCGGTTAGATGGGGCCATCAGCAGCAAAAAATTGTTCTACGTGAGGTCCTTAGGGTCAACCCCTACGGAGTTACAATTGATTTTGTGTTTTTATGAGAAATTGTCTTTTTTTAACTAAAACTTGATAAAATTCGAAGAAATCTACGCCTTGTATCTTTTTTATAATTTTTACTAGATTGGTACTGATGAGTCCTTTCGTTAGACATGCTATTTATGGTAGTTTATGGGTGTGTTGAAGATAGTATTAAGTTTTACGAAAGCAATAATTCTTAAATAAAAACTTGTTATTTACTTCGGCCCCACTGTGAAAAAAAAATACTCTACAGAAAAGTGAGTGATTGTTTTCCGGACTACACGGTCTTTATCGTCGTTTCAGCCCATAAATGACCCACTACTGAGTCGGGCCTCCTCTAAGTTCATGTTGGGAAATTAGCCTACTGTGCCACGCAGCCAAGACGGGTTGACACAGGGTTTGCATCAAGTTTTCCTTCTGTTGCGGCTGGGTGATCTGCCTAATGCATTCTTTTAGTCGCTTCTTACGACACCCTCAATATGGTATGGGTTGGTCACCCTGTAGAAAATTAACAAGAGTTTAGTGTTACTATGAAAGCGTCGTGTTTGAGAGGTAGTACATTCTGTTCGGTACTAGATATTTATTTAAAGCAGCGAGACTGGCCTAGCTCGTGTTGCCCCAGCGATACCAATTTGGCAGCAGCCGATGACCTATTTTTACAATCTTATTAGCGATTCTTTTACACGTCAACTCACTTTTAATCCACCTACCTAATATCTGTTTGAAATTTATAACAAAACTTACAATTCTTTCGTCGCATCATAGATATGTGGGCTGGTCTTATACGTAGTGTGTGTTTGTGCTCGCCCTCGGCCTCATTTGCGTGGCTTCCGTGCTAGGTCAATAATTTCCAGGATTTGATAAAAATAAATTTAATGGCCTGAACTATAGCTGTTTTTTTAATTTTATCGTACCACAGGGAAAATGTCTAGTATGAAAATAATGAAAACATTTCAGTCGGTCAGAACATCGGTACAGCAATTGCCTTAATTATTTACTGTCAAACAAATACTATGTTAAGTGGAAGCTACTCATCGATCTAGCTTCAGAGATAGTAAACAGCTGCTAAATACCAGTGACAAATTTATAAAGTCTTTCACGCCCTAATTCTCATGAAGCATGTAATTTAGGTTTTAACGTAGCGGAAATGGCCTCCTTCTCCTCCGTGAATCGTGGTTGTGTATGACATGCGCCACCCAGGTCTTGTAACCCCTTGACAAGGCGTTGTAGCGTTCAGCATATCCCCTGAAAATGCGGAAATTACCAAAAAGTCCCACATTGCGATAACGAAGTGTACAGAGCAATTTGCACAGTTAAGAAATGCTCGACTACGGGACCCCTGCCAGACATACCACCTCGTCTGTCGAAGTGCCCATCCGACACGATGCAATTGCTAGCCTTATCATGCTAAATTCAAAAGTTCTTGCCAAGTTCAATAGTCAACATCAATAGTCAACATTCAATTAATGTCAACTGTGACTTAACATTCTGTATTCAAAATCGGCTATTTTAATAGTAGCTCAACAATTTCTTGCCAGCTGTACAGCAGTCCACCGAATATAAGCGGCTATAATTGTAGTAGTTCTCTTCGCGTAAACTAAGTCGAAGGCCATTGTTCTTGTGGCGGCTGATGTAAACACAGCAGCCATATCACCTGAGCAATTACTAACATAACGACACTACGTTATGTCTGCGCTACTATACAATCAGTTGAAGTTTGGTACCGTTGATATAAGAATACACTGCGATTCCATTTCTCACAACAGAAAAATGGCTTAAACATGAGTTAATTTTAAGAAGCCGCAGCTTTACGCCAGATCGTCTTATATGACTCACTGCGGATTTCGTCCCACCACGGTGGAACTTCCATCTATAATTTTAAGGAAGCAAAGCTAAAATAACTTATTTATATTAGTCTCCATTGAGCGGAGTGGCCTTCACAACTAATTAAAAATATGTTAATTAACCAAAACACAGACATTCACAAACATTGACTTTGGTACCTAATATTACAATGATGCGTCCAAACAAGTATTGCGCAAAATTACTAGAATATATTCTTGATCTAGACCAAAATTCTAGATTCTAGAATATATTCCGTGTGGTGAGGGATTTAGAATACATAGTGTCACCACCGCATTCCATCCTGAGGGTGTCGTAAGAGCCGACAAAAGGAAATGACAAGGCTGAAAACCTAACCGCAAGAGAAGGAAAACTTGATACGAAACCCTTTGCCAACCCGTCTGGCCAGCGTGGCACAGTAGGCTAAAGATCCTCCCTCCCTGTGATGAGAGAAGGCCCGACTCAGTAGTGGGTCATTTATGGGCTGAGAAGTAGTAGTAGTAGACTCTAATTTATCTACAACTAGTGGGCCGCCCCGGCTTCGCCCGTGCAAAGCGGGGGTGGGTTATACATATAAACATTACTCTTGAATCACTCTATCTATTAAAAAAAACCGCTTCGAAATCCGTTACGTATTTTTATAGATTTAAGCATACATAGGGACGGACAGACGTCAGCGACTTTGTTTTATACTATGTAGTGATAGTGATTTCTTGCACGGAAATTGGTCATTACTCTTTTAACATAATCCAAGTACTTATTTAAACGAAAACTGAACAAATCTTGATTTTATTTTATTACACCGAGAATGGAGTCCATTATCAGTTAACTGGTAAAAGGTTTTCTGATGTTAATAGATAGTATTGGATAATTATCATCATCATATCTGATTCGATCTCGCAGGGCTAGCGGGCATAGCCCTCTCCATTGCCCTTTGGGTGACTTTAAGGATTCTGATGGAGCCCATAGTGAGCGACCATGTCTCTGTACAATATGTCATCACCAGTAACACACATTGATCGAAGACTTTTGTCTTCAAACACTGCGGTATTGTGGACGAAAAGATATTTTGCAACTTCCTGAACGCTGCCCAGCCGAGTTGGATCCGACGATTGACCTCTTTCTCGAAGTTGGACTTACCTAACTGGACAGTGTGTGTCCCAGGTAAATCTAATGGTCAACAACTTCGAGGATTCTTCGATTGGATAACTTGCTCTAAAAATTTAATGTGTAAATGACATGATTGACGTTTTGTTTTGCAAATACTTTTTATATAAATAACAACTATGTTAACAGAATTACTGACTAATAATTTATGTGTGCACCAAGCTTTGAAGAACTAGTAACATTTACACACACACATATAAAGATCAACACATGATACAATCCACTATTTGCTAAACTTAACAATACGTTTGTTTTTCTGGCGCTAATGTAATTCAATTCTGTGGCCCTGGAACGTTCCATTCATTATAAGTAAAACCTAGATTAAAAGTCAAATCTAAATAATCTAGCATTAAACGTCAAATGGAAAATAAGACTGGTAATACATAAGTTCAAATTCAAATCATTTATTTTGCTTGGGTCACGATGGAAACTTCCAAAAAGTCAACACAATATTCATAAAGATTCTATATAGTTAATACAAATGGTCTACCGTCTACCACCAGTTCGGAACGCGACCACTCTTGGGAAGAACTGGCAAGAAACTCAGAGGGCTTGTCTAAGTGTAGGTAGTAAGTGTTTCATTTTGGCCTGTGTAGAAACAAACTATTTCTATTCTATCTATTAAATTACGGTAGGTTCCCTTTGGAGGCCACATGGTCTTGGAGGTTGTTTCCATTATCAAATTAGAGGAAGTACGCCTCTGACTGAAAGATGTCGATGGCCCCCACAAAGAGCTAGGACAGATAGTTAAAGTAAGACGTAATAGCCTTTTTTCTCCGTTAAGTATGCTTCAAGTTTTCCATTTGGACGCACGTATTGTCTGTGTTAGGAACAAATGGACATTTAATTGCGTTGTTTGCTTTCGAACTTGGCATACATCATGAAATTTTATATGAGAAAATAATTAAGAAACTAGTATTCATTTGCCGGTTAACATAAATTGGTATCTATCCTCTTTATTCCACGTCAGAGATGCATTTTTACTTGTATTATTTATTTACACTATTATTTAGCCCATAAATGACCCACTGCTGAGTCGGCCTCCTCCTATCACAGGGAGGCACATGACAGATTGGTTATTCATTAAGGAATCAATTTTAACACCTCGGGAGTGAATTCCTCTAGGTCCTCGTCTAGGTTTGAGTATCTATATTTCCTGAAATGCTCGAGAATTTACCAATTTTATTGCATCTATACGTATATTTTATTCCGGTTTCATTCAATTGCTGTTAGTTGTCCGCAATCCTGATCAACACAGATAATTATAATTGAGGTGACGGTTTGCAAAGTCCAAAGAGCTCTACATGTAATTGTAGTACTAAATGCGTTTGAAAGTGTTTCTGATGCGGGTTTTATTAAGAGAATTTAACAGTTTTGATGCTTTTAATAACCCTGATGTTGACGGAGATATTTTCAAACATCCCTACTATAGTTTTATTTTGGTAGTTTAACAAAATAGGTTTTGTCGCCTTACGATAAATGACGAACGAAAAATACCCATATGAACATAGTGGAAAACAGTCAACGTAATAAGATTATATTTGTACTTTTATTAATACTACAGGTCACCGGCGGCGGTCGAAATACGACGTTATTTAATTTAAATTATTCAAATTCAAACCATTTATTTTGTTTGGGTCACGATGGACACTGACAAATAGTCAACGAATTAAATATGTCGGGTTTGGCCCCAGGCAGACATCAGAAGTAAAAGTCAGTTATGGCAACATACAAATTTATTTCAGTCGAACATAGTCACTTTAATTTAATCTAGAAATGAAATCAAATTAATTAAATAACTAGCATAGCAACGTGACAGTGAGAGCTGTACTGACTGTCAGAGACAGGGTTCCACGCACCCACCGCAATAAGGACAGTACTAATTGTCTGACAACGTTCCACGTCCAATAACCGGGCTGAACCGACTGTCGAAAGACAGTGATCCGTGCACCGCGACGCATCCGATAGAAATGCGTACCGACTCAACCGCGCGACTCCTTATAAAGGCGATCACTTGGCGGAAACGTTACAATATTTTACTGTCTGCATCCGGTGCACGTTCCACTAGCGCCATCTAGCCGCCGTCTCTCACAGCTGTTAAATAATATGACTTCCGGCAAATAAATTAAAAAAAAACAATAACTAACATTAATAAAGAATATAAAATATTGACACTGAACTGCTTAGTCCCAAACTCCCAAGCAGCTGGGTTGTTTACAAAATACGATTCTTCTTTAACACAGTTCTTTTGACTATTTTTTGGAAAATTGTTTTGTATTTTAAGCAGAATCTTCTGTAATGCCAATCATATTGCGAGTTTGTGCGAGTTGCTGCCAGTTTTTGCAACGCTCAAAAACACACATATGCGTGTTTCTATTTTAAAAATGCATGAAAATGGTATTTAAGAAGGTACCTCGAACTTTCTTATAGAGTTACTTTTACATTTCATACCATTACATATTTTCATATTTAAACATCTAGTAGATGTAGATGCTAAATGTTTATTTCTAAATGTCATGTCAAATTACTTATCTTGCTTGCGACACAATGTATACTTACAAATGGTCAACATATTGATAAAATAATACACTGGCCAGTAAAACATGAATTAAGTTACCACCCGCTCAGAACGCGACCACTGCCCAGAAGAACTGGCAAGAAATTTATAATACTTTCGTTATTATTATTTGTATATTTAGTTTCATAAAATAAAATAAATTTACATGAAACTGTTAAAAGTATTGCCCAAAAATTCCCATTACATGAACTGTAGTATACCTACTCTTTGAAAGAAATATCACAGATTGGATTACCTTCGAGGTACCGCCTTATAAACTTTACACTGCTATGAGGAATGTCGGATAATTTACAACTGATTATTTTTTTGAAAACTTGCCAAGTACTAGAGAATATGTATAGTAGTTGGACTTTTGGTCGATAAGACCACGCCACAGGAACTGTATACAATTAATATTGTATCGTTTCCGTTAGTCATTACAACGCCCTTAAGGTGAAATGGGATGGTGACACTCTGTACTCTAAATCCGTCACCACAGTTAAATAAGGATAAACAATAATACATTTCGATTTTTTTAAATAAGTATGTAACAAGGATGCTTTAAGTTGAGTTTGTGTGAGGCGCCGGAACCTTTCGGAGTTACTGCAGGAAGCACCGTTTATTTGTTTAATCTCTTAATTATGATTAAGTAATTTGTAAGAAATCTGGTGTCAAGTCCATAATTATTATCAGACGTAAATTCCCAAAATATACGTCTGATAATAATTATGGACTTGAATTTGCTTATTGAACCTTTAACATTGTATTCAGTTCAGAGGATTGCCCTATTTATTTAAAGTTCAATGTCGTTATACTGATTACTTATTAAAGTTACTGATAAAAATAGTTATTGAATAGTTGTAGTTACATTCAGAAATAGTCAAGCAACGCCTAATAAGTAATATGTCTTTTCCACAAATTTAAGAGCATGGATGCTGTTTTGAAAGTTATCCATGACCAGCTGTAACCTGCGCGGCTTGCTACGGCACTAAAATAAATTTGAAGGAAAGATATTACACAAATTTTAATTTTTTCATACAGTACCTTCGTGAGCTCTTGCACAACACTTTGCTGAAGATCATCACATGATCGAAAGCATAGTTTACGATTCTTATAGGACATACAGACATATATATATTTTTTAAGTTAGTTAGTACAAGTATGTATAGCAAAACGCGGATAACACCGTGTTCTTAGAAATACCGTTGACTCATCCCTAACGATCGTCCAATGTTTTTCATATTGAAGAAGCGATAAGAGGAAACACGAATGGAAAACAATTCACGGAAAAACTGTTGCAAGAGAGCCATGCACGCAATTTGCAACTATTCAAAACATTTGCAATGCGATGCTTAATTGCTTGTAAGATGAGCTCATTGACTGCCTGTACACATCATCAGCAATACATATAACTATGCAATAAATAAGAAAGTGGCTTTATAAGGTATAATTCCTACACATGTCGCCATTTGTTTACATCGGGTTTTGGTACCTTATTCACTACCTGTGTCTGTGTCTCACTACCCAACTGCCAAAAGCAACTAGGGAATCATCATCATCACACGAGGCAGTCCACTGCTGGACATACATCTCTTTCATGGTACGATCTGGTCAGAAGGCGTCCCACGCTACGTTTCCCAAGACGCTGTCTCCACTCCAGGACACGCTTACTCCTGCGGGTATCGATACTGCGACTTAAATGTCCAGCCCATTGACACTACCTTCAGAGCTGTGTCGGTCACCTTGGTTCTCTGATGTGGCACTTAATTGAGAATGACTCAGAGGGCTTGTCATTCTTGAATGAGTTTCTTGCCAGTTCTTCTCAGCAGTGGTCGCGTGGTAAAATATTACTTTGCTTTGTATCCTTTTTATTAATGTGTTGTCAATTGGAAAGGACCATGGTCTCATAGGCAACATAAATAATTCGACTTTGACATTCAGAAAGATTTTAACATGTTTGTGTTCAAGTTATTTGGCGTGGACAGGAGTACTTAAAGAATGAATTATACATACTTAAGTGGCAGTGGTAAATGTAAATTCGCGTTTGCTTAATTGATAAGTTTGTTGACCTTAACATTTCCATGGAATACTTAGTATTTAAAATGCGTATATAATTTGAATTCTAAATTATAAAATATAATTGGTGGCGTCGCCGCCGCGCCGCGTCGTCAGAGGCCGTTATTTTGAAGGAGCACGCTTTCCGGCGCCGCGAGCCGCTACAAAACAACGTTTAATAACACCCACAAAGCAAATTAATACGTGGAAAATCAACAGCCCGTACATGGTGAATTTAGAAAATACACTATACAAAAACATCCAATGCCATGCGTGACGTGAGTAGCTAGTTATGTAGGCGGGATCATTATCATCATCATTTTACTTACTTAAGGGCTTAGGATATTTTATTACTATTCGGGACTCTTACAGCTAGTACATATTTAAATAGAACTTATACAAATACTGTTGTTCATTTAGAAGTTTCCACTGTTAAATTGGATATGGTAGTAAGGCTTAAACATATGTTGTGGGAAATTACCCGTACGTTACCAGTATGGGTAATTTCCCCGCAGTATTAACATTTTTCACTAGGCAGTGCGCCAATAATGGACTCAAGATATGAAACATCCATTACATACGGTTGTATATATAATGTCATAGTGGCGGCATTAATTCAATCGGGAATAGTTAAAAATAAATTAATTCCCAACGAACTTGTGCTTCTGCAGTCTTTCTGCGTTGTTGACGTATTTTTATCAATTCCGTTTACATGTGTGTGGAAGAAGCGCGTACTTGAATACACATACAATTGAAGATGCCATTAGAAAACATGTTTACTGTGCGCGTGCGCTGGCCTAGACAATACGTACAAGTACACAATGTAGGTACGTAAGAGCATTGCCACACGACACGATGCGTACAATGGCGTGCGTAGGTGCGCACAAGTGTCAGACTTAGGGGCTAGAGAGGGGAAGAAGGGGAGGGTATAGTGAAGTAACATGAGTTTGTTTTTAAAAAGGTAACATGCTGATCGACTATTGTTGTTGCTATTGACGTGGGACTTTGCATCCACGGATCCCGGGGTCGGGCAAGTGTCTTTGTCTAAACCACAGACACTTGCTCTGAGTCTGGGTGTCATTTGTGTTTGTGTATTACATGTTTGTAAACTGCCCCTGCGATACAGGTTACACCAAGAGCAGGGGTTTCGCTTAAAAAAAAAGCATTTGCAGTCAAACGCCGGACGGCCAGGGGTTCGATGTCGTACTAGAGTGAACACTGGTAGAAGCGGCTTTCAAATAGTTTGTGTCAAAATAAGGTTGTAACTAGATTGTTTTTCTTTTTTAAATTTATTTAAGGTGGCGTTCAAGCATGCGGCCCCCCTGACGCCTCATTTGAACACCAGAGGCAGCCACTCAGACCCTGTAAAAAATGAAGCCGAAAACCTAGCCACAATACTTAAAACGAAACCCTTTGCCACGTCAGGCCAGCGTAGCACACTAGGGTAATTACCTACCCTCCATGTACCTAATTGAAGGAGGCTCAGTAATTAATGGGCTGAGTTAGTACGTTTCACAAGTCTTGACGCACCTTTAGCTCAGATGAACATTTTTGTCCTTTGATCCGGAATGAAGTGTCGCTGTCGTCGAAAACTGCGTTTTGGTCACCGCATTTGCTAGTGTGGCTCTGGCTACACGACAGATCGCCAAACACCCATGTGGCATTCCTCTAAATAAGCAGAACGGAATTATATGCTCGTCTCTGTCATGGACTGATACATTTGACAGCGCTTAGTTATTTATGACAATTGGTTTGTTTACCGTATTCAATTCACTAATTTATTATTCTGTGTCGCAAGAACACAAACCTTTCTGTCAACATGTTTGATTGTCCATGTGGTGACGGATTTAGAATACATAGTGTCACCACCCCCTTCCATTCTGAGGGTGTCGTAAGAGCCGACAAAAGGATATTATGTCAAGGCCGATAACCTAACCGCAAGAGAAAGAAAAGATGACACGAAACCCTGTGCCTGTGCCATCTGGCCAGCGTGGCTCTGTAGGCTAATGGCCCGACTTGTATAGTAGTTGCCCGCTGCTGGACACAGGCGTTCGCTGCATCCCGGGCTTTCGCATCGCCTACCCTGACCTTATGCTCCCGTCAAACATATCTATTGTATTGTATTGCTGTGTTTGTTCTGGCTGATAATTTGGTAAAATTAAATTAGTGGATATCAATTGAAATGAATTTTTTATCTCATCTGTTCGAAAAGATAATAATATTGTAATGTGGAAATTGTTAGTAAATTTCAAGCACCTACGAGTTATTTCGAACATTGCATGACACAAAAAAATAGCAAAAGGTTTTAAAAAAATACACGCGCCAGTCGTTTCTTTTTTTAAACGCAGTGCGTATAAGAGAGTACCTAATCAAAAGTAGTTTAGTGGAATTGGGATTGATGACGATCTCATAAATATTATAATTATTCTGTAAATCCCTCTCAGGGAATTACCAACTATTATTTCCGTCTGTAAAATGTAGAATTTTTGAATTCTCTATAAAATCTTCACAAAATTGTAAATAGTAACCAGCGACATCTAGTTGTAAAAAAGGAACTAACCTAATTGACAGAATATTATACTTTTTGTTTATTGTTTTAAATACATATGTTAACATATCATATAAAAGTAATTAAGAGAAATCTAACTACTTGAAAAATAACAATAAAATAAACTAAAACTATGTAGGTATATATTCACAGTAAATCTAAGCATCAAAAAATTCCTCCACATCGCTGTCACCGGGGAACGTTCCAAGAAGGCTGGCAGCATTGCCCCGTCATTGACAAAGGCGGGAAGTACTTTTAAATAAAAATATGTGATTTGGTCGAGTAGATAGTGAACTAAATAAACGTATTATTCTTTTAAAATATTTAAAATATTCTCCCCTTAACATTTTACTTTGATCCTCCCTTTGAGATACAATATACTATTTTGTGTATCGAATTAAAAACGCTTATCTCGGAAATGTTTCCTTGTCGTCCACTCTTACCCGTGAAATAAAACAAAAATATAAGATTAAGTACAACTTTATCACGTTTCGCACATAAATACAACCATACACATTTGGTTCTAGCTCTTAAACATAATAATAAGCTCCATAATATCCATAAACATTAAAAAGAGTATTTATAAAATTAGACAACATTATGTTTACTAAAAAACGAATACGTATATCTACTACTACTCAGCCCATAGATGACCCACTGCGGAGTCGAGCCTCCTCCAATTACATAGAGGTTAAATAGCTAGCCAAATGTGCCACGCTGGCCAGCCGGTTTGGCACAGGGTTCATATCAAGTTTTCCTTCTCTTGTGGGTCTAAATTACCACATTATTCTATTATATAATACATAAAGAATCCAAATAAATAGTGTCATTCAATTTAATTTATGCGGTTTTGCTTCTTTCTGGCTGTGGGAAGGCCGGGCCTCTCACTAGATTACTACATTATAAATATTTATGAACGTGCGTCTTCATTGTTTCCCAATTATACTATTTGCGCTGTAGCATGGTGCGGGTGACAGTTGCCTGTGCAACGTTACTAGGGATGTGACGTTAAATAAATATAAATAAATAAATATCCTTGGACATTTCACACAAGGCCATCTCGTCCCAAGTTAAGCAACTTATTGCTTGTGTTATGGTAACGAGATGGATGATAAACTACTTATATACATTTTTTTTTTGTAAATACATACATATTATAGATAGAAATGACACCCAGACTCCGAGCCAGTGCCTCTGGTTTAGACAAAGACACTGGCCCGACCCCGGAATCGAACCCGGGACCCGTTGATCCAAAGGCGGCACATCTGACCACTAGACCAACGAGGCAGTCGAAAATCATTTTTATCGCTAACGATACTCGCAGCATTAATCTAGTTATCTTTAATATTGTTATGAAAATGTGTGTGTTATTCAGCTGTCTTGTGCAACTACGTTTATAAATTTGTCAATATAAATATTTTATGATGTTTGTACTTATTTAGAATAATCAAAATCGGGTTAACGTTTTTTTTGTTAGTAGGGCTTTTAATCAGCATTAGCCTATAAATGTTCTGTTGTATAAATATAGACAAATTTTAACAATAAAAATTTACCTACGCACAATATAGGTTTCTTATTATAAAAAATATCGACTATCCATCGTACCAGTATATCCCATCACTCAAGACGTCTATGGCGTTACGATATACGCATTTTTTTCGCATCACTTTTTTCATCCAATTTGATTATATTTGTAAAAAATAATATTCTAGTTGGTTTAATTTAATTTACTTCAGTTATTAATGATTAAATATATTACGAATGTGGTACAGCTGAAATACTAAGTCATAATTTGTAAAACGCGGCAACTTTCAAGAGTGAAACGAAATGTTACTGAAACTGTCACCCGCACCATGCTACAACGCACAGAGTGTAGTCTGAATTATTTTCTACTCTCCGCTCATCACAAGGTATTTGTGTTTGTCAATGCCATTCCATTGACCTGCGCTGATGCGAATTTAGTGACGCTTATAGGACCGATAGAGAGCAAAGTGTAACACACAGTTTTCAGTCCGAAGGTTCCGTAGAAATCTACAAGCGAAGGTTAGCTGAATATGACACCCTCTCTAACCCGTCTGCCCAGCGTCGCCGGGAGGCTCATTCTTCATGCGTATTTTTTATATTATAACGTAGCCATCAAATATGCTTTGAGTAAATGTCCCGATGAGTTGATAAAAGTCTTATCGTGAAGCTTAAGCTTCACGCGTAAGGAAATCGAAACCGATCGAAGGTCTTTTATGCCCATCTGTAACTGGTGACTTGGCTGATAGAAATCGGAACCGGCGCGGGCGTAGCGTTGTCAACCCGTAGTTATCTATTGAGTACCTATCACCAACTTAAACGAACCAATACCTCAGAGGGTACTGTGGTTTGCCACTCTTTGGTTATTGACAGTCGACCGGCCATCTTGGATTGATCAAAACCTTGAGGCGAGACCTCCACCTCGGCTGTCGGCATGTGAGAGCAAGGCATCCCCCCGTTGCTGCACGAGGTTGAGCGCGGGATAGGGCTGCGAAGCATTAGAGAGGGGACCGGAAGGTAGAAGAGTAGCAGGAGGCAGTGGTCTAGCGGCCTCTAGAGCGGCCTTTCCGCCCACCAGCAGTTGCACTCGGGCCCTCTCTACTGCGCCAGGTGCGCCGTCCGTGAGGAGGGCCACCCCGCCCTGCGCCAATGCCGCTGATGACTCTGCGCCGATCACGAATCGCGTGCCTGTCGTAAATTTGGTAATAGCCAAATATTACAATCTGTAGTCTATAACTTTCTATTAAAATAATAACTCAAAATAAGGATAAAAACGATACCCGAATACGACTTGTGGTTTGCTAAACAAAAATACTTCCATGAAGAGAAAGTATTTGGCAGTATGGTTTTAAACTTTTTTACCATAAGTATTCCTCTAAATATTTCCTTAGTGGTAGGATCTAATGGTCACCCCGGCTACGGGTAGCTACCACCCTCACATCTAAGACCGGCGACAAGCAGTTTTACTGTGTTTCGTCGTGTGTATGTGAGAGCCGGTGCCCGGCATTTCCTTGAATTGCCTGCTCCATATTAGACCCTGGGGTTGCTTTCCATCACGCAAGTCCAGGGTTTAAAGTAACGGATAAAAAACCTATATAAAATCATCAATATAGCCGTCGATATAAAACCTATTTTATCAAATGCATACTCCCTTAAAAAATGGTTAGGTATTTAAGCTTCCCCTCTGAGATTTCAGTCTACTGCAATGTAAGTATCACCCAGCAACGAAGGGAAGTGGTATTATCAAAGTAGAAAACGTTGATCTGGTTTGTATTCCGGGATTATAATGTTTATACCAAGAAATCGTAATTATTGTTTTGTCGATCATGAATGTGCACTGACCACAGACAGAGGCGTCGAGCAGGAAGGCGGGTGCCAGGTCCAGAGGTGCCGTGGGCACATCGCGCGTCCAACCGGCTGGCATCTCAGGGCCGGAGCCAAACGCGGCCGATAAACCACTGAAATTAGAACTTCATACAATTAATAATAATAACGTTAATTATAACTTAAAAATATTATGTGGAATCTATCTGCCGCCATAAACTCTGCAACTGGTAGGCACAAAATTGTGCTCTGAAGACGCCGTGTGTGTCGTAAGTTTTGCAGATGTTGTATTTAGGTTACTAGGTCTTCGGGACCCTTTGAGCGAGCTAGCTCATTTTTGGCTGCGTGATTGTTAAAAACAAAGAACTATCTTTAAAATCTCCTAAGTAAATGAATGGTCTTACGTGACGAGCGCGATGTAGGTGTCGCGATGGTCGACGACAGCTAGTCCGGTGGCCACCCCAGCAGGCGGCCAGGTGCTATTCACGGCTTCCTGTTGAAGTACAACCACCACTCTGGCAAGATATAAAATTATTCATTAATCTCATTATCAAACATGAATAAAGTGGAGACAGGCTTTTCCTCCTGGTTTTACTTTTCTTGTGGCCAAGTGCCGTCTAGGTCTTTGCTTTCCCCATTTTGGTAGAAATAAAAAAACGCAGTTCAGCCGGGTTGGTCAGGGTTGTTGGCGATGGCGAGTGTTCTAGTATTTTTTGGTTTAAGTTGTAGATTGTCCATTAAAAAATGGTGGATGATACGCAGTGGAAAACCTCCTCCTTCCTCCTATGCCTTTCCAGGTTTTTTAGTCACCTCGTGTAGCTGAGTAAAGTAATTTTTAAATGTGGTGACGGATATAGATTGCAACATTCCGTTGCTACCCACCGATTGAAACAATATAAGTACACTGTCATTGATTGGATTTTAAAGTTCTTTGGTTCTTTCATAGGTGAGTTTCGGCCTGGGTATCCTAGTTGTGATAGAGACCTGCGCTGCGCCTCATCGGGTGAGCTGGGTGCAGGCGCCAGGGCAGCGGAAAGTGCGCGACCTGTGACTGCAGCGCCCGCACCGCCCAACACAAGTCGCCACGGCCCTGCAGTACTCTGCAGCGGGCTGGACTCGCGAACTAGGGAGTCGCTGTCCCATGACAAAGATAGATCTGAAACGACACGTGGATCAACTTCGTCATTGAGAAAATATTTCGTTTTATAGCAGCAAATTTAAGTAAGCAGGAAATTTAGATAAACACAGAATTTAGAATTACTAATTATAAATGCTATATATTGTTAATAATGCTACTCAGACAAGAAAACTGGATATAAACCTGTACCATGGCATTGGTGATCGGCGTTTCAGCCCATAAATGACCCACTACTGAGTCGGGCCTCCTCCAAATTCATGGAGGGAATTAGCCTACTGTGCCACGCTGGCAAGACGGCTTGGCACAGGGTTTGTATCAAGTTTTTCTTCTCTTTCGGCTAGATGATCTGCCTCTTACGACTCAAGACGGTATGGGTTGGTGACATTGTGTATTCTAAATCCGTCACCACACGGACATTGGTCATCGTGGTCTTATATAATATGAGCATATTAGTACTACTCAGTGCATACAAGACCCATTACTGAGTCGGGCCTCCTCCAATTATATGGAGGGAAATAAGCCTACTTTACCACGCTTGCCACACGGTTTTGATCACATCAAAACTTCCTTCTCTTGCGGCTAGGTTTCCTTTAGTCGGCTCTAACGGCATTCTCAGGATGGAACGAGGTGTTGATAGTGTGATAAATTTATAGCACCACTTTATAGCTTAAATCACTGATAGCGCATAGAGATTTTGTTTTTCACCTTTACTATCGTTAGAAAGCAAGGTGCTAAGGTAATGAGATATTTTGGGCGACGTGATGTTGATGTTGAGAGCAGGTACCTCCAACCCAGCTGCCGCGGAAGCTGAGGCCAGGCCATCCGACACGGGGAATCCAGTACTGAAACAGATACAGTTCAGAGTTACAAATTGTAGGTTTTTAAATATCAAACGACCGTTTCAGTCTTCGTCGTCTTTGTTTCGAACAACTGAATCGATGTTCCGAGAATTTAACGCTACACTTAGGTTAGAAATATAGGGCGCGCGTAACTCGCTCAGTTTATCACAAGTTTGATATTCACGCAGATTCAACCGCGAATGGAAGGTATTGAATCACTGAATTCCCCGCGCGGTCAGTATTTCGGGACGCTTGTGTTTATGGGAGGTCTTTAGTGGGTAAACGGAGCGCCAAATTCACCGCGTAACCTGTTGAGGCGCTCAGTACTTAACAGAAAACAGAGTAACCTTCTAGAATAAACACATAAACCAATTACATTCCATTAAAATACCTGGCTATTTGTATAGCGGGTGCCAGTAGGCGACTCCAGGGTAAGACTCCGAGTCGTGAGTGTAGTCCTGCCAAGGCGGCAACTAGGCGCGGCGCCTGACCTGTGCCCGCGCCGTCGCCTCCCCACTCGTACAGAACTGGAGGCTGGGTCCGTGCGTTCCTGTACTCCCAGTAGAGTAACGCACCGCTCCTGGAAATCAACAAAACTATGTTTAATAGTTTATTTTACTTGGAAATTAACATATATTTAGCGTAAAGTAATAGAAATAGTTAAAAAAAAAACAATAATTAAGTAACCTAAACACAATTTACTTCAGCTTAACAAAAATCTACCCTCAACATATAAATTAAACATCAAATCAACCAATACAAAATGTAACGTCGAATATTTACAGAAAAACAAAAGTACTTACGTAGATTATTACACTTATTTACCAATTAACTTATTTCTCGAATAAACGACACTTTTCACAACACTCACAGATCGCACCGATAACAACCTTTCCGACCGACGGACGAAGCGCGAATGCCCGCTCCAAGTATGGCGCGCGCCTTTTATAGTTTTTGAAGTGGTCCTAAAAAGTCTTCTCTAAATCGGCCTCTCCTGACGGCGTTACGTCCTCGTTTCGCTGGTGGTGGTTTAGTGGCTGCAGCCACTTATATCAGGGGCATACTTCTTGCATCTGATTGTGCATTTTCAAGGTCCTCGGGAGCCGAAGAGGGTCCATTTGAAGGATCAGTTTCATTATTTTCCTCGTCATCTAAAAAAATCAGGGTATATGAGGAAATAGTTCAACTGCTAATAGCATGCTTAAACAAACATAGTACATGCAACCATAAAACTAAAATTTTATTTATTGAGAGCTCTCATTTCTACCATTCCTCTTACCACCCTGAAGGACGTCATTGCGGGCTGGTTTCTAACTTCTGTGCCAGGAACGCAGGAGCCTCCAGGATGTCTTGACTCTGTGAACTCAGCAGCGAACAACAGGCGTCCCCATTGTTCGCGAGAGACTATACTCTACATGACATCCGTCATACGAGCCCTAGTCTCCCCAGGCTTTACGCCAACACGACCCTTACGACGTGCTGACAACCTCCATGAAATAAAGAGTACCCAACGATTATTTAAGTACTCACTTTCAAAAAACTCAGCACAAGACTCGGGACACCACTCTCCACTCCAAGGCACCATATATTCGGCTGCCGCCTGAGTGGTTTTCCCATAGGACCCCGCCAACAACTTAAGTTGGTAACGGCCGCTAGGTAGGGCCTTGATAACACGGTAAGGTCCCCTCATGCCTGGGTCAAGCTTGCCCGTCGATTGGCTATACTTGATCACAAATACCAACTCGTCAACCTGAAATGTACGAGGCTGACGTCTGCGCTGATTAACATATGCATCTTGGTTAATCTGATTCCTAGCCAGTAGCTCACTAGCTCGAGATCTACACATCTCTCTCCAGGCTTCATGATTCTGCGTAACATCTACGGAAACATCTCGAACCAAGGCCCTGATTACAGGTGTCGCTGCGTCAGTGCCAACCAGTAGTCTTAACGCCGACGCTTGGGTCGTCTTCTGCTTCGTGACGTTCAGGATAAGTTGTAATCTCCACAGTTGCTCGGACCAGGCGGCCTTCTTGTTGTTCACTTCGATGCGTATCATGTTCAGCACCGTGCGGACATATCTTTCGACCTGTCCATTGGCGTTGTGCATCTCCGGGGTGATGAAGTGGACTTCACAGCCAAGTTCGGACAGTAGCGCCATAAATTCCTTGGAGTCAAACATGCGCCCTCGATCGGTTACAAGAAGTTTTGGCGAACCAAAGAGAGAAACTGCATTAGTGAAAGTGCGTTTTAGTTCTGAAACATCCTGTCTAAAAATAGGATACAATAGGCAATATTTAGTAAAAGGATCAACTATTATCAACACAAATTTATACCCATTAGATTCAGGCAATGGACCCAGTACGTCCATGTGTAGATTTTCAAATGGTACACTAGGTTTGCCCCAGGACACAATGGGTTGATGCGGGGCTCTAGGAACCCGCTTCATGGATACACATACTAGACAATGTTTGATATACTTAGCTACAAATTGTCGAAGCCCCGGAAACCAGAAATACTTCAAGATAAGATCTTGGGTTTTCTCGGCACAGATATGATCGTGCTCGTCATGAAAGACTCTTAGTAGACTAAGTCGATGTCCCTTAGGAATATAACAAAGGAGTCTGGGTTCTTCACCCACAGGACTGAAACGGTAATATAGGAGTTCGTTTTGCACAACATACCTACGAGGGTCTAGACTGCCATCTCTAAGTTTTTCAATGAGGTTCTGGGTTTCGGAATCGGCAGACTGTGCAACTAAAGCCCAATTACGAGGTTTAGCAATTTGGTTTACCTCAACAACAGGATTACGGCTAAGGTAGTCCGCATGGGTCATCATGGCACCTTTTCGGTACTCAATAGTGAAATTAAAATCTTGGAGATAAATCCACCACCGAGCGACGCGTGGGAGCAGATCCTTCTTTTTCTCCGTGGCCTTCAATGCATTGCAGTCCGTAACTACCTTAAATTCCAACCCAATTAAGTAGTGGCGGAAGGATTGTAAGGCCTTCACAACTGCCAAAGTCTCCAATTCATATGAATGGTATCTGCTCTCGGAGCCCTGGGTGGTTTTACTAAAATAGGCGACCACATGCTTCGTACCATCAGCTCCCAATTGTAGCAAAACTGCACCATAGCCGATGCTACTAGCGTCGGTGTGTACCTCTGTCTGTAATAAAGGGTCAAAGATGGATAGTACAGGGGAACTAGTGAGAACAGATATTATCTCTTGTTTAACACTTTCCTGTTCAGACCCCCAGAAAAACGGAACGTCCTTCTTAAGGAGTCTGGATATTGGTGTTGTTTTGGCCGCGTAATTGCGGATATACCTACGGAAATATCCCGCTAACCCCAAGAACTGTCTTACTTGTTTGATGTTGGTGGGGGAAGGAGCATTCACCAACGCCTCGACTTTGCGGGGACTCGGCCTTACCTGCCCCTTACTAATGACTCGCCCCAAATATTCAACCTCCGTAGTGAGAAACGAGCATTTTTTTAGGTTTATGGAGAACCCTGCATTAGTCAAAGTCGTGAGGACCTGTTTTAGTAACTTTATACCTTCATCCTTTGTGTTACTCATGATCAGTACGTCGTCCACATATACTAAGACATTTCCAGCGTTAATGTGAGACCGCAGAGTATCATTGATGATTCGTTGATAGACGACAGGGGAATTTGTTAGCCCATACGGCATACGTAAATATTCCCAATGGCCCTCTGGGGTGACGAAGGCAGTCTTATGAATGGATTTTTCCTCGATGGGTATCTGATGAAATCCAGTTGCCATATCTAGGCACGTAAAGTATTTAAAGTTACCTAATCTGTCTATATGGTCATCTATGAGGGGTAAAGGGTATCGTTCCCGACGAGTGACGCGGTTCAGCGCCCGATAGTCTACACACATTCTGTCGCTTCCGTCTTTCTTCTTTACTAGGAGAATCGGGCTGGCGTACTCCGACTGAGACTCGCGAATTATACCCTTACTCTGTAGGTCGTTGACGATATCGCGTACCTTCAGTTTTTCCGCGTGTGATAGTTTGTAGGGACGGTAAGCGACAGGCGTATCGCTAGTGACCTCAATGCGCATCTTTCCCGTCGTAACGGTGGAGGATGCTGTACCGGCTATGAAGGAGTCTGAAAACTGATTAATAGTGGCAATGAGAGAGTCGCGTTCTGTGCCTTCGAGAGGCGTATTAATTTCTATCGGTGGACAAGATGAGACAGTATGAACAGACTCCTCCATGGTCCGAGTAATGTACTGCTTATCTTTTGTTCGTACGTAGGTAATCCCGTCGCGATTAAGAATATCGGTGCCTATAATAATGGGTGCAGTCATACTAGATCCGGGAACAATCACGAAATCTGCTTCAAACGATATGCCGTCGAGTTCGATTGTCAGCGTTACAAAGGAGTCTGCTTCAACTAATGCGTCGCCTATGCCTTTTAATGAGCATTGCAATGGTCTCCTCTGGCACGTGAAATATTTTAGCACTTGAGACGAGACCAATGAGACGTTTAGTGCTCCACTATCGATAAGCACATCAAGTGGAACGCCCTGAACTACGGCAGGCACCAAGTCGGTACGTAGAGATGACTTTTCGGCAGGTAATTCACCACACAAGTTTACCCTACGCGGGTTCCGGGTTTCGGAACGTTCTTTGGCAAAGCAAGTGGCCTCTGTGTGCCCTATCTTTTTACAAAATTTGCAAATTACACTTTCGCGATTTGAAGTATTAGCCTGGGTATTTTCCACCTTGTGTGTCTCATCCGGAGGTCTCTTTGGACAACGACCGACTTTATGTCCGAGTTGACCACATCTAAAACACTTCGGTCTATAATTAGTGTTACCCGCGGCGTTGGGTTGTTTTTCTATAGGCCTACGACTGTCCTTGCCTTTCTTATCGCGCGCTGGTTTGGCGTAGTTGGATAAAAATGGTACGATATCATCGCATGTGAGATTGGCATTAGTAGTTGCTGCTCTAACTTGTATGTCCGTTATGCCCCGGGCGATTATCGAAACTATGAGCTCATCACTTAAACCCTTTACCATTTTTAATCGCAGCAAAGTTCGTCTAGCAAATTCGGCGTACGTATTAAATTGGTCCGAGTTCATTTGCATTGCGTCGTAAAGAATGTTCGCATAATCGCGCTTTCGAGGACACAAGGATTTAAAGTCGCGTAAAAAGTTCGTCCACGTACGCTCAGTAGTTACCCATTCGTTGAGCCAAGTGCGAGCATCACCTCTCAAACAACCCGAAACTCGCGACAAACATTCCATGTCGCCCCAGCTATTAGCCGTCCTAGCCCGTTCGACCTCTTCGCCCCAGACATCGATGTCGTGAAGGCTAGGGTCGAAGATGGAAACAAAGTAATTTTGTTTACCCGCATATTGTAATGATTTTATTGCTTCGGCGAGAATTTGCGTTGGATCCGACATGGACTCCGTTTGAATAGATGTAGGAATTTGGATCGTACTACTAGACTCATTTTTTTCCGCAATAACATTAGTGACAGAAGGATTTACCGAACTTAAACCGTCGGCGCGCATTAACTCGCTCCTATTTTCACTAACCCGTACGTTCGTCGAATTATTCTGAGTAGCCGGAGTGCGACTACTGGTAATCAGAATTCCCTCACTAGATTGCGGCCTGACATAGTCCCCACGGTTTTCGAGCGACTCCAATCTTTTGAGAATACTTCCCAATGTCTCATGCAATATAACGTTTGAATTACGCGAAGCGTCCGGAGGGGTCCTACCACGCGTACTTTGTCGAGAGCGAGATCTATCATGCGTGCGAGAATTCGTACGGGAGCGCGACCGGCGTCGCGGGGACGACCGGTCTCGGGAACGCGAACGATAACGCGATCTATATCTATCACGGTTGTATCGATGCGATCGATCTCGAGAGTCGTGTCGCTCATCCGCCATATTCAAGAAAGATCAAAGTAAATATTAAACAAGGTGTTTTATTCTATCACTCAGTCAGGAATATTATTCTCACAAAGAAATAATTAAAACAAATGGCCAGAAGGGCTTGAGATTCTATCCCACTTCTGAATTTAGCGTAAAGTAATAGAAATAGTTAAAAAAAAAACAATAATTAAGTAACCTAAACACAATTTACTTCAGCTTAACAAAAATCTACCCTCAACATATAAATTAAACATCAAATCAACCAATACAAAATGTAACGTCGAATATTTACAGAAAAACAAAAGTACTTACGTAGATTATTACACTTATTTACCAATTAACTTATTTCTCGAATAAACGACACTTTTCACAACACTCACAGATCGCACCGATAACAACCTTTCCGACCGACGGACGAAGCGCGAATGCCCGCTCCAAGTATGGCGCGCGCCTTTTATAGTTTTTGAAGTGGTCCTAAAAAGTCTTCTCTAAATATATATTTAATATACTTACAATGACTTAGTAGCCAATGAAATGCTTTTTTGGATTCCCATATTTTCATCATAGCTCTAATTTCGTCGAATTAATTCGTCTGTTTTTATTATGTTCTAATTCATGTTAAAAACAAATTTGAAATAGAAACAGATACTTTTTCCAACACATTCTAACCTGACGGCCTAAACCTTTATAATATAGTTATGCAGAAAACAGAAGTGGCCTAAAAAGAAGAATAGAAATGTTCCATGAAATCACGCCAGTGCCCAGTACTGGCTTGTTATTGAGTTAAAATCCAACCAAAAACTTACGCGTCGAGGGATGTCCTGTGGGGTGCAACAGCAGCTAGGCAGAGGGCAGCAGCAACGGCGGCATCTAGTGCTCGGCCTCCGGCCTTCAATGCATCAGTGCCGGCCCGGGAGCAAGCCGCAGCAGAGGAAGAGACGCTACCGTGTGGCACAAGCTGGCGAATAAAATCACACTATATTTGATGTACCGGGTGCTCTGACGCTCTACAGCTGTTTCATGCGTTTCTAGAGTTTCATAGAATATATTCCCTTTCTTATGGGGAATGTTAAAAAAGCTTTTTCATGACTGCTAATATTGTAAACTAGATTGTTTTCAGAGCCCGAAAGTAACTGGAGCCTTCTGTAAGTCCAGGCAGGTACAGTACCTGGTAGTCTCCGGAGTAGATCTGGGCAAGTAACGCAAGAGTGATGGCGACAGTAAGTACGGCAAATGCGCCCAGGATAAGTCGTGGCCCATCAGCGCAGCAATGAGCAGCATTTGCCCTTGCCTTCAGCGGCACATCTTCTCGGAGTTCCACTGCACCTGTTGAATTTCAATTCTATAATAACATTGGTAGAGTCGATCAATTGGCCCACTCTTCTCCTTTGATTTGCATTTGAAACGCGTTTATTTAATATTCAGACTAGATAATGTTTTTCATATTGCCCTTTTCAGACGCCTTCACTTTGCGAAACCATATTGGTGTTAGTAATCGCGAGCAACGCTTCTAATATGAGCATCTAAATTAGTATCTATGCAATGGAACTATTAGGTATTTTTGCTTTTTAAATCTTACTTTATAATACTTGTGTATGTTTTCCTGAATGAATAAAATGTAAACAAAAAAACACCTACTATTTTCTATTGCAGTGCATGACGATGCAATTGCTAGCCGTCGAAATTCTGAATCTACTATAGTCAAAAGCTTGTACCAAGTACTTGAGGTAAAGATCCCAATCTGACACTATACGATTTGTAGGTTACCAAAAGTGTCAAAATGAGGCACTGTGATTGTCGATTTTGATTCACTCTCTAATGAATTACCAGGTTTGGGGTCGGAGTCGTACATCACGATCCTATATCATTGTAATTATTCTACCTAACGATGGGGCAGAAAAGTCCTCGAGTGGCGACCGCGTTCCGGAAAGCGTAGTGCTGGTAGACCTCCCACACGGTGGACCGATTACCTGGTTAAGGTCGCCTGTAAAACGATGGGTGCGGGTGGTCTAGGACCAGCCTTTGTGGAAATCCTTGGGGGAGGCCTATGTCCAGCAGTGGACGTCTTTTGGCTGAAATGACGATGATGATGATTCTACCAAACGAAAATACGTTGTCTAGGGAATAGTTAATAACAAATGCTCTCATTTTCGAGTCGATTTAAATAAACGAACCAGATGTTGTTTGGGAGTCGGGGCTCTCTCGGGAAGCAGGCATCTTCAGCAACTTCGTTCACGGAGCTGACTCGTGCGCTTTCCACCAAGCTAGCAATCAGAAGATGAGAAGGTAAGAATAAGTGTATCCAAACTGAAATTTTGATTCCCTCAAAAGTGCACCTACCTAATATTTCTCTGCATGACCTGAAGGTAGACTGGGAGAAAATGCCGTAGGCATTAAGTCCGCCGATGTAAAATTTGCATAAAGTTAAATAAATAAATAAATATCTGATACGTTTTTAGGCCTAAACGGTTTTGATGAGTATTTTTTGTTCTTAAAGGTAATATTGGACTGAGACATAAGCTTCTTCTGTTGCATAAAGGTAACTAAAAGATAGAAATACGCGAAAATACAAAGAAAACGAAACTTAGATTCAATCTGAATTTCATTTTGGCTCAGAACTGGGTCATTTAACTAATTTATGGCCTAAGTGATGAGTTAAAGTTCCCGTTTGGCAATAAAATAGTAACTACTCCTTCATAACACAAGACAAATTTGTAAATCACCTGAAATACAATCAAGTGATGTTTCACCATTTAGTGGCACCATAGCACATGGTAATCTAAAGGTGAAGCCGTCTGACACAAGGACGACGCAATGAAGAAAGACATAAAAATCAAAATATCACGGCCGTAAAAATTACTTGGTCTAGGCAACATACTGCAAGAGATAAGTGCCGTTATAAGTGTCCTCTACGATCTATTAATCAATTATAGATTTCTTTCACGCGCCTGATGTATAGAATTGTTTTGCTTAAGCAAAAACATAATGGCGCTCAATTTAGTAGCAATAAAGCGAATTCGGTACAAACAAAGGTCACTTTATTGCCATAATTGATACTTTTACGCAGGCGTAATGGGTTTTGTGAACACACGAAGTACTGAGCCGTGCTTCCATATAATGGTGTAGCACTTCGCAATTATCCTCTTTGAGATTAAATCTCATTCTAATGAAGATGACAAGGTCATGCTTTTTTACTATTGAGCTGTAATAATGCATTACAAAGGTATCTTTACCTAATAGGGGGCTGTCCATTAATCACGTGATGTTTTTTTATCATTTTGTAACCCCTCCCTCCCCGTTGGTGATACATGGTGAGGTTTACGAGCACGGGGGGTGCTCGTAAACCCCCCATAAAAATCACGTGTATTTTTTAGTACATACAGATAATCTTACTGTAAGATTCTCTGTAGGTACTACTTACTAAGATTCTTACACTCAAAGGTAACGACAATACACGCCGCTTTTCTGTTTATAAATCACGCGTTTGACGAAAAAATAAATACACGTGATATCTTTCTATATACCCCCTTGTGATATTTCGTGATTTTTGCCGGACCCCTCCCTCCCCCTTTCGTACCTCACGTGATTAATGGACAGCCCCTAATTATAGCCCAAAAATAAATGTATATGTGCATACAAAATTTCGGGATGTTTTTTGATGTGTCATCACCATCAGCCGGGTTAGGCCTTGTACAATTTAATGGACAGAATTTTGCTTACTACGCTTACCAAGCTGGTCAGGTGGATTTACATGGGGTTTAACTCCGTTATAAGTTTTTCTTCCCGTGTGGATTTTCTGTCTATTCTTTGTAGTCGCCTTTAACGACGCCTTCAGGATATTTTTTTTGTATTTACATCCAATTACACTGGGCTGCAAAACTAAGTATCACACTTTTAAAATTGAAATTTTTAAGTACACAAAATATACTTTCGAAATATAAAGGACTCGAAAAAAAGTTTGTGGAGTTTGCTATAGTTACATAGAAAGCTGATAACATTTGCTATAAACGGTTTTTTATTTTAAATCTCTTACTTCTATAGTTTAGAAAAATATATATATTAAAAGCGTAGCACTTAGTATTGCAGGTCAGTGTAGTTTGATGTTTAATATATGTAAAACTTTAGGTCCGGAATAAAGATTAAGTACGTTTTAAAATAAACCACGGAGTCGTATATCCAGCCAGAAGCATACACAACAGTAAAAATAAATTCCTTACATCAAATGCTACCTACAATCACGGATTTTAGTATCACTAATAAAATTACTCTTTTTTTACTAGTTCAGATTTTAAATTTCCCGGAACCCTGGAAGACCATTTGATAGTCATCTCAAATCAAATGAAAATTCAGTTTCATTTATCTACACATGCAACACATTATAAGTATATATTTACAACGAAATATTTAGGAAACTCTTGTAGAAAGCAGGTATAAATTTTTTACCAACTTCTGAAAAAGAAGATTTTTAATTCCTCAAATAGATTAAATAAATCGATAACGGCTTTAAATATACCTCCGACCTAGTCATGCATGACATAGCCAAACGAAAAGGACAGTAGCAGATATAATACACTTTTTAGTTACTAAAGGCATTATAGACTTTTATGATATACTAGCAACCCGCCCCAGCTTCGCACGGGCGCAATGATGAACCTCTAAATTTATCAGTGTTTTTCTACAATATTATGGATGTATTATGCATATAAACCTTCCTCTTGAAGCACTTTATCTTATTAAATAATAATAATTTAGTATATTAAAAAAAACGCTTCAAAATCCGTTGCGTAGTTTTAAAGATTTAAGCATACATATGGACGGACAGACGACAGCGACTTTGTTTTATAATATGTAGTGATAGTGATAGTGATGATGTAGTGATGATAGTGATAGTGATGATGAAGTGATGATAGTGATGCTGATGACATTAAAACAATAATGTTGTTTCATGTTCTGGTTAAATTCATTTCTCGTAGAAACGGGTTCATAAATTGTTTGTTCTTTGCTTGAAAAGGGCTAGTAAATTTTTGCTTTCGTTGAGACATGTTGATTTACTACCCTTTGATTTACTATCAGTAGTGTTATCTTGTTCCAAAAGTGTTTAACCGATTCCCACAGTATTGCAACGAGAGTATAATGTTCATGTTAACATGTACTCATCATCCAGGTCAATGTTGTACTATCCATTGTGCAAATTAATTCACATAATTGGTATTTAGTCTGATAATTAACTCAGTGGAGGCATCTTTCGACACGCCGCAGTGATGTGAGCGTGCAATGATTTCCTTCTTCGGCCCCCAAAACTTGAATTGTACGAATATAAATATTTGAGAACCTCAGGGTGGGTATCATTCGAGAGCTGCAGTCCAAGAGAAGTACACAAAGATGGCAGTTAAGGTAAAACAATTAATATTTCAACACCTTTGCGAGTTCCGAATCTTTCGCAAAATATGAATTAAGTAATATTATTTTCGTGAGGATTGTTTTTGGTCGGAGTATAACTAATAAATTATAAGATCAGGAAATCTTAAAACTTAAGTTAGCTCCTGCCTGAAAAAATATATATAGAAATTTGTATGAATTATTAGTCGTGAATAGATCTGTCTTTTAATATTGAATTAATCAGTTCAATTAAGTTTATTGATGACTTTCCCTGATAACTATGGAGCACCATATTATTGTACTACTTCATAGCCCATAAATGGCCGACCGCTGAGTCGGGCCTCCTCCACCTACATGGAGGGTAGTTAAGCCAGACGGGTTGGTATAGAGCCAATGCCCTAAGCTAACCCGTCTGGCCAGCGTGAGTAGAGTAGCGTAGTACAATTACTACATTGTTAATTACTAAATTACCCTTAAATACAAAATACATATTTATTAAATATAATTTAAATGTCTCTAAGTTACCAAATATACCTTTAGACCGACATTTCATTTGGGGTCTATCGTAGCAAGTAAATCTTTATAGTACAAAATATTTGTATTTCTTTTTTGTTTCGGGACTATCCTCACTTGGGCTATTTTGTTCTTACCCAACTTTTACACAATTGCAAGAGACATTCAAGGAATTCAAGCCGTCTATAAGTGATGTACGCACAATTGCTGATAAATGCCTTTTTATTGACAGTTTATCGTCCTTTCTTTGTTGGTGGCATCGGCTTACGGAAGCGGCGGCTTCTCCAGCTTTTCTTACGGAGTATCAGACCCTAACACCGGTGACATTAAGGATCAGCATGAGAAACGCGTTGGTGGAAACGTGGTCGGCCAATACTCGCTGCTCGAGTCCGATGGCACCAAGCGGGTGGTGGAGTATGAGGCTAATGAGGCTACCGGATTCAAAGCTGTCGTGCACAAGGAACCAGCTGGAGGCCACTTAGGCCACGGCGCCTCCCCGCATGGCCACGGCGCCTCCCCGCATGGCCACGGCGCCTCTCCGTTCGGTTACGGCGCCTCCCCGCTCGGCCACGGAGCCTCTTCGCTCGGCCACGGTGCATCTTACGCGGGAGTTAACCCTCATATCGGCAACTCTGGTTACGCTCCTGGATATGCTGGCGGTCATGGCGGAGCACCTGCGTCTTCTTACTCCCACAACATCGTCCACGAAACCTCCCGTAATAGTCAGTACGCTGGTCATGGCGGCTTTGGCGCACACGGTGCTGGAAGAGGTTTCAACGGTGCGTTTGGTGCTGCACCAGGTTTCGGTGGCGCTCACGGCCACGCTGGTGGTATTGGATATGCTGGTGCTGCGGGTTACGCTGGAGGTCATGGTTATGGCGGAGCTTATGGAGGTAGACATGGAGCCCCTGGCGCCCATGGAGCTAACGGAGAACCTACCGTGTCATCCTACTCTCACAATATTGTACATGACGTGTCTCGTCCCTACGGAGGCCAATATGCTGGTGCGCACGGTGGATTCGGGGCCCTCGGTGCTGGGAAAGGCTGGTCCAACTCTGCCACCAATGGTTGGTCATCTCCCGGTGCTGCCAGCGCCAACGGATGGTCTACGTCTGGCGGCAGTGGCTGGCCATCCGGTCCTAACAAGGGAGCTGGTGTTTGGCCATCATCCATCAACGCTGGTGCCAACCCTTGGGCGTCGCCCGCAGCTAGAGGCGGTGCCAACGGCTGGCCATCATCTTACAGCAGCGCTTCAAGCGGCTGGTCATCTCCCGCCGCCAACGGTTGGTCTGGCCAAGGTGCTAACGCGTGGCCCTCAGCTGGAGCTGGAGCCAACCAGTGGTAAATTTAACGACTGATACATTGTGATCAATTAGTAAATGTAACTAATAAACGAATTAATATGACTTCTGTTTTTAAGTCTTATTTTTAACTAGCGACCCGCCCTGGCTTCGCACGGTTGCAATTATGCATTTATTATACAAAGCTTCCTCTTTAATCACTCTATCTATTAAAACCGCTTCAAAATCCGTTGCGTAGTTCTAAAGAATTAAGCATACATAGGGACGGACAGACGACAGCGACTTTGTTTTATACTATGTAGTGAGGTACATCTACTTACACAAATGTAACCTAAAGTAAATAATACTAGAAATTATGGTTTTTATAGAATCTTAAATAGTTTTTTTTTCGAAAATGACAATATATAATATTTACATACGTATACTTTCTTAAATAAACTTAATAATTGAAACGTAGCACTATCAGCGAATTTCAAGAGTTCAAAGACGTCGCAATATTGAGTACCCTGTTACAATGAAGCTACATATTTATAAAATAAATTGGATTGTTACATTAAAATTCAAGATTTATTTGCTAATATAGGTATTTTGGGTGACAAAGTAATGCAATGTATTATCATAAAACCTATCTCGACTTCATAAAGAAATAAAACATGTTAGAAAGTCAAAAGCTATTTGAAATAAATTACCTAGGTACTAGAATTGAAATCAATATTTTCTAATATTTCACTCTGTGTGACTAATATTCCACCCAAAGGGTGGGAGCCGATAAAAGGAAATGACAAGGTCGATACCTACAAGAGAAGGAAAACTTGTTAAAATCCTGTGTCAACCGTCCAACGTGGCACAGTAGGCGTATCACCCCCCACGTAACGGGAGGAGGCCCGACTCAACAGGGGGTCGAATAAGGGTAGTAGTTCAAATGAAATTCCAAATATAAAAGAATATAATTAATGAATATATGTAGTATTCGCTAAAGTATTTTAATACTTGACTAACAATACTTAAACCCTGAAAATAAGAAATTAAGTTCTTCAAGCAAACCTGCCTAATCAAGGCCAATTATGTTTCCGCGCACGTGCCGCAATTATCAACTTTTAAAACTTCACCCACTTCCAAACAATTAGGCTAAACACAACAAGATCGCTTTCGTCACAAGAATCGCGTTTATTGCAACATTCCCGAGAATACAAACAACGGAACTACATATACACAAGACATCAACTAAACTGAACACCTTAAGCACCGTAAGTAACTGTCCGTTTTCGCTGACATGACGGTATCGGCGCGGCGGCAGGAGTAATATACTTGGAGACTCCAGACATGGAGGCTACAAAACCTGCACGCGACGTCATCAAATGCATTTCCAAGACATACCTGGTTAATCCGGTATTCTTTGCGGGCTGATGAAAATGAATCCAAAACACTATTGTATATGGTCCAAAATTGATTTTCTTTCACCCACTTGATATTTGTCACTCGCTTCTTCTCTTTATACTGTCTTGAGACTGTGGATGTCGTAGAAAACGCGTCCCTAGAAGGCCGGCCGGTTTGAATCTACCGATGACGTAGCGATCTTCGGTAATGTGTTGTGTGAGCGAGACGAGAAATCGGTAGGTGAATGACCGGCGCGTGCGCATGATTCATAGTAGACCGTGGCCGTGCTCCAGTATGTTGGGTTGATGTGGAATTGTGTCAGTAAACAGCTGACGACTGGGGCGGGAACTTGACCTTAATGGTATCGGATTACAACCATACAGTTCTCTGATGTAACACTAGCTGACGTCGCCTTTGTGGAATACACACCCATGCTACATTTATTATTTCCATATGGTGACCGAGCTGGAATACCCAATTTTAACCAACCTACAGTTTCCTGAGGATGTCGCAGGAGGCGCCTAAAGAGACACAATAAGTTCATCTAGATGCAGGAGCAGGAAAACTTGTGCCTTGTGTCTTGTAGGAGTGCCACAGTAGACTAATTTACCCCCATGAAAATCGGTCATTTAAGGCCAAATAATGATGAATGATCATAATTTTTTTAAGGATCAACAATTATTCTTTTGAAAAGGAATGTGAAAATTCTACAGTTTGATTCGGCAGTATAGGCTGTGGAAGCTAAGTAGTTAGGATAAAGATTGATTGGCGTGATCCTTCTTGGGGATCACGCGCATTCTAAAATGCGTGACAGGTCGTTTCCAATTCCTAGAATACGTTATTGCCGAGACATTGCAAGGCACAAGCGTTTGACGAAAGATAGATTTCATGGTGGTGTAGCGACCAACATTCTACACTTTACACAATTTACCCGAAAAATCTGAACTAATTGCATTAAGGAATATCGCCTGCAAATGCGAGAATTACCAAAAAGTCCTACACCTCGATAGCGAAATTTCAAGCGCAATTCGCAAGTTAAGAATTCCCCGACTACAACTATCGGGGGAATAGGCACTGCGACCCCTAGACAGACATCACACCTCGTCTGGCTGGATGTTCATCCCTTTGCGCCTAAAGTGGCATTCAGTAACGTGATTGATTTAGAATAAGGTAACCAAAGGTAGATAGAAAGAAATCTTGATGAAAAGCAAAGAAAGCCTTGATATTATGAAATCCAATCCCTCTTGAAATCAAAGCACAGTGCATATAGCCATTTGTGGTCGAAATGTTCAGGATATTTATTAAAAAATGCACTGGCAGTAAATTACATGAAATCAGTGCCAGCCAAGTTTCAATAATTTCTTAGTAAAGTTGACTCATTTGCTAATGTGAGTCTTTTCATAGGCTGACATCGCGTAACCTTCCCAGGACAACTAATCGTCCGCATTAGGTGGTCTGTTCCTAATCCCGTTAACTAAGGAATCACAAAGTGCAAAGTATTTGAATACACTAGTGCTGAGACTAAGATGTTTACGATTCACTGACACGCTATTTAAAACATACATAACGGACTACATTAAATATTGAAATTAACTTTAGAAAGATTTTAAGAACTTAAAAATTGATTGCAACTATAATTTTATAGCAAAATTTTATAACAATAAGCAAGATACTTAACGAGTTACCCGGAACAAACAGCTTTCATTTCTTAACCTTGGATAAAACATTTTGAGGTGAAACCAAAACGATCCCATAATAATATGTTAGATGGTGGTATTGATAGTCATTAAAATGATGCCAATTATGACTAGTTGCATCTATGGTTTTTCTACAGTTATTTTCGTTTCTTATAAATATGACTACCACTCTATATTCAACTGTCTCTCTTGTATTGCGGTATAATCCCCACCCACCCTCACGCGATCTCCTAATGAACCTAACAAGATTACTCTAGCTTAGAAGCCGCACCGCCAAGTAATCCTATATTTAAGCAAAGGCATGTCCACTGCCATTCCAGTAGCCTCCATTGTTTGTTTGATTTCTACCGGAAAGTTGAATTTAATATACTCCTAGAAATCTGTATTAGCAGGAAGTGATTCAAAATGGTGTACAATTTCAAAGTGTTCAAGAAGTGCGCCCCGAATGGGAAGCTCACCCTGTACATGGCCAAAAGGGATTTTATTGACCATATATCTTATGTGGAGCCTATAGGTCTGTAAATAAGCAGTTAGCACTTGATGAATAAGGCTCTGTCGGTTTGATAATGGATTAAGAATAACTATATTGTGCCACATTCCTTGGTGAGGACGTCGTATGCAGCATCTAAAGGAACCGCATATGCAGAAAAACAAGGAGCAAGACATGTTAATACATTGGACGTGGCTCAGCAGATGGTCATTTAGAGACCGATTTGAAGAAGCAGAGCGTGGTTATCGACTTTGAAGTCGCTGAGCCACATGAAAAGAGCGAAGTTTTGTGTTTATCTAAATATTATTTATTTTACGCAGTATCAACATCAATGTAATCCAACTGGTGACAGATGTGGAATCTACAGTGTCCTCTCCCCATTCTCTCCTGAGGGTGCTGTAAGAGGCGAAAAAAGGAAATTACTAGGCCAAAAAACCTGGTCGCAAGAGATGGAACATTTGACACGAAACAGACGGGTTTCGTACGACGCCCGCGAGGCACAGTAGGCTAATTACCCTATATGTAATGGGAGGCCCGACCCAGCAGTGGGTCATATATGTATAGGCTGAGTAGTAATAATAGTATTAGTAGCGTCAAAACTACCTGCGATGCTGATTTGTTTTATGACAGTTCTCAGTATCAAAATAATGGTGGCTAATAACAATGGATTTTTTTATGTACCATATAAATAAATATCTTCTATTTGTTACTTATTAGTCATTCAGCGATGCTTTGTTTTGGCTCTAAATATGTAACAACTCTTCAACGTTCTTCCTATGACTGAGTTCAGTCAGCAAGTTTGCTGATCAGATGGCGTTGTCCTGCTGGATGAAGAGTACGTTCGAGGACGGAAGGTGTTCGGGCAGGTGGTGTGCACGTTCCGCTATGGCCGTGAGGAAGACGAGGTCATGGGCCTTAACTTCTACAAGGAGCTGTTCCTTGCCTCCGAGCAAATCTACCCACTACCGGAGAAGAGGGCGCATGATTTGACCCGCACGCAGGTCTGCAGGTTTAATAAACATCCAAAGTCCGTAAATGGATTGATACTTCTTACACCAAATATTTTAACTATGGTTTCACTCAGAACAGTGGAATGCGTTTTGGCGGACCTATGGCGCCCCCAGTGTGTCGTTGCAGGGTTTACCGCTGGGGTTTTAGTGGGTAAACGAGTATTTCCGGAGCCCCACCTGATCGCCGACTCCAACCCCGAGGGGCGGCGGTATGCTTATTATTTAAAGTATTTCCTCAGCGAAACAAATAATTTTGTTAGAATCAAGCTAATAAAATATTCATTGACCACTAGGTTAGGAGGCCCGACTAAGTAGTGGCTCATTTATGGGCTGAAACGACGACGACGAAATGACTAACTAGGCCTTTTTATCGAATTTGGAATTTTAAAGTGGATTTTAGAACTTATAGGTTGGTTTTCTTATTTTGTAGGAGCGTTTGATGAAGAAGCTAGGTGAGACAGCGGTTCCGTTCCAACTAAAGGTGCCCGCGGGCGCACCTGGTTCGGTTACACTGCAGCCAGGGTTAGAGGATGACGGTGAGCCCTGCGGCGTGCACTACTACGTCAAGATCTTTGTTGGAGATTCAGAAATCGACCGCTCGCACCGAAGGTTAGAGGCTAGCTAGAGTGATTATGGAATAGTCCTGATTTAACAACATTTTATAAGTATGTATTACGACTTGGTGTCACTTTAAAAACTGCCTAGTTGGTCAAGGTGTTGCATGTGCCGCCTTTGGATCACGGGCACCTGGTTCGATTTCGAGAGTGGGGCTCGAGTGAGTTTACTCAAAGACACTTGAGTAAACTTGGTCTAAGTCTGGGTGTTATTTTTGTTCGTACATAGTAGTAAACAACTCCAGCTTATACAGAATGCAAGGGTTTCGTTTCCGCAGCTTTTTATTGCAAGTGAGTTTCTTATAACTTACCCTTGGTATATTGGAATGTGCAGGAGTACCGTCGCCCTGGGCATACGCAAGATCCAGTACGCACCGTCGAAGCCAGGCCCGCAACCCTGCACCGTGGTGCGAAAGGACTTTGTGCTCTCACCTGGGCAACTGGAGTTGGAGCTGACTTTAGACAAACAGGTAGTAAAATATAAATAAATAAATATCCTTGGACATTTCACACAACGCCATCTCGTCCCAAGGTAAGCAAACTTAATGCTTGTGTTATGGTAACGAGATGGATGATAAACTACTTATATAATTTTCTTTTTGTAAATACATACTTATTATAGATAGAAATGACACCCAGACTCCGAGCCAGTGCCTCTGGTTTAGACAAAGACACTTGCCCGACCCCGGAATCGAACCCGGGACCCGTTGATCCATAGGCGGCACATCTAACCACTAGACCATATACCTTACGTTGGTTATGTAAATTGATAAATAGTCGATCATCATGATATTTTATTTCTTCTGGGTTTGCATTAAAATCTAGCTGTAGAAAAATGTACCTTTTTACATTTGGAGATTTCAGTATATGTGTAAAATTGACGTCGAAAATGTTATTTATTCTACTTATAGTCAGTTTCAAATGCTTATAGAAGTTACCTTATTTTTGTTTCGCAACAGCTATACATCCATGGTGAGACCGTGGCGGTGAACATGTGCGTCCGTAATCATAGCAACAAAGTGGTGAAAAAGATTAAAGCCTGCATCCAGCAGGGCGTTGACGTCGTCCTCTTCCAGAACGGGCAGTATCGGAATATCGTCGCCAGCGTCGAGACGCAGTGAGTTCTTACTCGAATGCTTACCAAGGAAGAAGTTCTTAGAAGTAATGTTGAGCTGATTTTACTGAAGCTTAGAAGTGGCATAAAATAGTAATTGGGATGCACCATATTTCGGTGTGGTGCACCAAGGCCAGGCAGGACAATTTTAAACTAATCGTTTTTCCTCTTTCAGGGATGGATGTCCTCTGCAGCCCGGTTCCAGCCTCCAAAAGGTGTTGCACCTCACGCCCTCTTTGACTACCAACCGGGACAAGCGAGGTATTGCTCTTGATGGCCAACTCAAGAGAACTGACACTACACTCGCTTCTACTACCCTGTAAGTTCATAGTTACGTTTAATCCTATTATTGTGCAAACGCAATTTTTTTAGCAGTTATGGAATAATGATTTCTTAGATTTTCGCGATTATTACACACTGAAATTAAACACTTTTTAACGGATTTATCGCGTGTATATTACATTATTATGGATTTGTTATGGAATATTTGACTTTTGTACATTACGCAAGGGGCAGATCACCTAGCCCCAAGAGAAATAAAACTTGATACAAACCCTATGCCAACCCGTCTTGCCAGCGTGGCACAGTAGGCTAATTTCCCACCATGAATTTGGAGGAGACCCGAGTAGTGGGTCATTTATGGGCTGTAACGACGAACGACGATATTAGGTACAAATGAACCAAGTGTAGCGATTCAACTAATTGCGTAGGCTGCTGGACCCAGATCAGCGTGACGCGTTTGGCATCGTGGTGAGTTACAGCGCGAAGGTGAAGCTGTACCTGGGCGCCCTGAGCGGCGAGCTGGTGGCGGAGCTACCCTTCATTCTCATGCACCCCAAGGTATTGAGTTTCATGACTATCTAAATTTGCAATATATGATCTGAGCAGTTTCCAAGACTACATATTCATAAGGTCAGTTTTTGTATTTCTCGGTTTATTTCATCAGCTATTCCTAAAGATGTACAAGACACATTCAATATTCATAGACGGAGGATTTATGTCCATATGACTATTTAAATAGAGAATTCGAGTCTAGAATAAAAATCTTCAATGTTTGAGTATTTTTTCTAGGAGGGCCGTGCCAAGATGATCCAGGCGGACAGCCAGGCAGACGTAGAGATGTTCCGACAAGACACCGTGCACCACCAGGAGAGCGTGGAGGTCTACTAAAATTATACAAGGCATGGATATCATAATGCAATTTATAACCAAAAGTAGGGCCGATCTAGTTATATTTTTTTCCAAAACTCGGGCTTGCTTGCCATGATTCATGAATATTTTTAAACCTTTTTTGCGCGAATTAATAATAGTCGCGTAATTTTCCGTTGTCAATCACAACAGGACAAATTCAATTCCGAAATATTCATTACACATATTTTAATGAGTACTTAAACAAATACAATATTCTTTTACTCTACTTGATACGTTATATTTTTTTATAGTAGAATGAACAAGTATGAACAAAATAACTGCGTACTGGAAATAGTATTGTTACATTTACATTTATCTGTATAAAATTATGGAATGAATTTAGTCTTGTAATTTGAAAATATACAGACCAATTTGCTTAATCTTTTATACAATGTTAACTATAGAATATAACTACATTTAAAAAAAAATTGGTATCACACTTACTGGAATGAATTCATATTATTCTAATTTCATACACTACTATGTAATTCTAATCTAATTCTCTAATTCTGATTTCATACATAATTATGTACTTTAGCATATATTGAGCTATGCACTGCGCTAATAAATAGAAAATCATAGTCTTTCGTTGTGTTATTAATTATCCCATTTGTTTATACATTAAGTGAAAGATAATACCAATCAATGGACTGCACGAAACGAGAAAAACAAAAACGTATTAACTTTTATGTTGCGTCAAATAAATTTGATTGATTTTTTTTTGAACATTTTTAATTGATTTATTTGGCAATAAATGTATGTTTGAAGGGCGAAAAACCAGCCTGCTGTCAGGCCAGCCGTCATAAAAATAAGGTGAAGAAGGCCTCCTCTGGAGAATTTCAATATTGATGGATTAATCAATCGAAATAAGAGTGTATGTTTGTAATAATAAAATAACCACTTTTTACTAAATGCGTAAGTATGTATACATAGTACATAGACCAAAATATCATTTTTTAATTTTTTCTTATCTGTCTGTTAGTTCCGGCAAATCTCTGGAACGGCAGTACCGATTTTGACGGGAGTTTCACTGATAGGATAGATGATATAAGGAGTAACTTAGGCTACTTTTTTGTACACTAGCTTCGCCCCGTGGCGTCACCCGCGTTACGACAATAAGTAAGGGCGGGTGAAACCGCGGGGTGCAGCTATTTATGAATATAAATTTAACATAAAACATATTCCAACAATTAATCATAGCTGGCTGTAACCATTCGCTTAATTAAACTTGGCGAATGAAGATCGAGTCGTCGAGTGCAAGTTGGAAAACCTTTGTCAACTTAAACCGAGCCTCAAAAGTGGAAGTTAGTTCAACAAGTGTAAAGTTTCCAGTGGCAGAAATGCACGAGTTGAGTAAGCTGTGGAGTTTCATTCGAAAGATGGGTAGCTAATTGCACTTCAATCAAAATCAAAACTCATTTAATCATGTTGGCTCAACAGCCCTTTTGACAAGTGACACAAAATAAAATTAAAAAATTACCACTTAAAATTGAAAATTGTTTATTTACCATCTACAATAGGTCAATAGGGTAAATGTAATGGATGGCTCCTGCTTACTCAAGCTCAAAAGGTTAGATAGTTAAAAGCGTCGTTGTTGGCGTCGACCTTCGCCCCGTCTTAACGGGTTTGCACACGGTTCCGTTTCAAGTGTTAGTTCTCCTACAGACAAATCTGCGTACTTTCCATCCTTTCCTAAATATTGTTGTACCTTGCCTTATCCCACGTAACAAACAAATACTATAGTATGAATGAATGCGTAAATGGTCATACATGCAGACATGCGGCCGACATAAATATCGCAGTTCTTTGTTGATTTTCGTCCGACACGAGTTCCGGGATGAAAACAAACGAATTATAAATAAACCATACATGCTACGCGTGTACTATCTACATACATATAAATTAAAGAAATTGTTCGTGACGTAAATGGATGGCTTTTATTAAACAGGGTGAAAGAAAAACTTATATCCTTAACGCAACAATCTATAGGACTACTGATGCAGATCCTATATTCAAATTCTGGTCAAATTAATTACATAATCCCTTAGATTTAAGAAAATCCCTTAGTATTTTTAAAAGACAAGCAAGCATAATACGCCATTGAGATGATTGAGACAAGGTTATGTTCACCCGTTCCGAATCCATTATGGCTTAGACCATGGACGTATAAAAAAAGGCGGACGGAACTCTGGCTAAGACAAAAGTGAGACGCCAAAATGGCGGCAGCTCTGTATGTGTGAGTTAATTTTGGGGTTGCCAAGATACACAAAATTTTGCACTAAAAACATGGTTAAAATATTTAAAAAAATTGTTCGAAATTGTTATGTTTAACTTTAACATCCTAAATGCTGAGTGATATTTTTTATAATAATGTCTTTTACTTTGGGAGGTTTTTGAAATTTCCTCTAATTTCGAGTTGTGTTGAAAACGATTCTAAATTAAAAGAAATGCTTTCATTACCAAAATTTTTTTTTGTTATAATATATTTATGTTGCCTAACTATAATTTATTGCGCACCTTGAGAAGCACTGGTATTAAATGTCCTCTGCCACGTGTCTTGACTCAAACAAATATTAAAACAAAATAAAGCACTGGGGATTAAAATAATGTATGAATATTTTTACGATTCGACGACACGGTTGGCGCAGTGGTTGAGCGATCGACTGCTGCGCAGCATGTCGCGGGTTCGATCCCCGCACGGACGAAATATTTGTACGACCTACAACTATTTGTCCCGGGTCTGGGTGTTTTTCTATCTATAATATGTATGTATTTACAAAAAAAAAAATGTATTTAAGTAGTTTATCATCCATCTCGTTACCATAAAACAAGCATTAAGTTGCTTAGCTTGGGACGAGATGGCGTTGTGTGAAATGTCCAAGGATATTTATTATTATTATATACCGACACAATAGCTACAAAGTACATTTAAATTTTGAAAAAATAAGCGGCATAGTTTCATTTTTTTTGTATTATCCATGTCTTGGTAGATTGCTAATTTACCTTTTAAGGTAGGTACTGCATAAGTATCAACACGCCGGAGTCCTCCTTTAGTTGTTTATAAGTCATCCGCATCAAAATGTATACTGCAAATGACACTGTATTTGTTTGGAATCCAATCGTTTTCACCATTACAATTTCTACTAAGTAATTTTAATTCAATCATTTCTCCATACTTAATTTTCCTTAGAAAATCTAGCAAAAGGAATATAAAATAAAATACCCAGTAGTAACTATTAAATAATTAACCATAATAATATATTGATTTTTATAATAAACGAAAAATTGCCCACATTTCGGTTAATTTGCACACGTGAATATTGGCAACACTGAACTTAAAATTAATTGTTTTGTTCTAGCAAATACAAATTGATTTTAATGTATATAATCTGGAAATAAGTGATTGAATTATTCATTTACGTATGAAACGTGATTCCTGGATTGTTTTTCTTTCGGTCACTACGATTTTTACACCATTTTACCACGCAAGACATGATTTACCTATAGTTTTTATTTTTTCGCCGCATATTGCGTCTTTAAGCATCGATGTTCACGCGCGTAATGGCCGACTAATGTGTGAAAGTGTGCGTGCTGGCCTGTACATATAGCTGATCTGGCCGACTATGATGTCACAGTTTTTAGTTAGCGAGACTCTGTCCGACTTTTTTTATACGTCCATGGGCTTAGACAGAAACAATACGGACAATAAAGATGGTATGTTTTCGCGACTATACACATTGGAATCAAACAGTTTTTACCGGATTTATCGGGTTTATTATATAATTCCCGACGTTTCGCATGCTTTGCAGCAGTTGTGGTCACGGGAGAGACTTGGTGAATTAAATCTACCTCCTATACTTGGTAATATACACGCGATAAATCCATTCAATGTGCGGTAACCTGTATACCAAAAATAGTTGGAACTTCTCTTTGATCATCATTTGCTCGTCTCCTAAGCTGTGACTATGTATACCTACAACTTCCCAATAAGTATACCTACGTAAGTCTACGGGTATTGGCATACTCGCTTAAAGTCCTTCGCGTATTAAACATTTTGCCCTGATCCCAATCGCTACTTAACGAAGCTTCATAGGCTTAATCCGAACGTGCGCCAGCATTAGTTTAAGTTCTTACAGACATGTGAGACGTCTTTACTTAAAATAACATACTTTACACATTTAAGACGCAATTAACGATATCGGGATAAATTTGACTAATAGTTTATTTAGTTACTTATTACCACACGCAAACAATATCCATACTACTACTTCTCACCCAATTTATGACCCCCAGCTGAGTCGGGCATCCTCCAAACGTATGAAATTAGGAATGAAATTTGTTATCCTCGGCACTTTTTGTCTCGGATTGATAAAAACTCAGGTTTTACATTCCTACTACTACTAACATCAGGCAATAAACTACCCACTGCTGATCCGAATCACCTCACCGGTAACTAGCCTACTGTGCCACGCAGGCCAGACGGGTTGGCACAGGGTTTCTAATCAAGTTATCGGCCCTGTTATTTCCTTTTGTCAGCTCTTACGACTCTCCCAGAATGTAAAGGGGTGATGACACTATGTATTCCAATTTTGATGGACAGACATTACAGACACTATGCTAGTGAGAAAATTTAGTATAAACCTATATAATATAGTTGACAGACTACCTAATGGAACAGTGTTTGCCCGATAGTAGAACTGTGACAAAAAAATATCAAACTCTAATTTATTAACATAAAATGGAAATAATAATAATAATAGTTTATTTATTCACATTCAAGTAGAAACGATTTAAAACGACTTTATTAATAGCGCCATCTAGTGTATCCTACGGGATATAAGCGGGTCTTATGCCGCGTCCCCTAATTCCACCATGATTACCGGGATTTTGTCCTGCCATCAACGTTTATTGTCCTTTTTTATGCGTACTTTTTGACTGTGTAAATCCGTTCCCCTGTTTGTCACGAGCCGGCAAAGCTGAGCCTTATTTAATAGACTGGTAATGAAGATGAGAGGTTAGCGGGTATTGTTCGCCTACTTGTGGAGTTGAAAGAATTTATTTAGTGTTTTATTTCTGGATAAAATATTGTAGCGGTATAAATCATGTTTTCAAGTAAGGTACTTTTTATATAATGTGTTTTATTAGATACCATTTATGTTTTAATGGTTCAATTAAATTTAATTTGTTGTGACAGTGACATCTATTCATCAAAGTAAAAACCGTTTTGTAACAGTTGGCAGCACGCGTGTATGTCCAGGCTTCGCTGTGAATTAGTTGACATATTAAGAGCATAGAGGGCGTTACAAGTCACCATGGATTAGTATATTTTTTATAAACATTAGGGTTACCTACACTACACCTCATGCATTCAAACCGCTTGATGATAAGTTTACCGTTACCTGTGGACGTTTGCCACACCAGAGGCGCTATCCACGTTTCGCCGTCGCTGTCAAAACTGAAACCGTAATGCCGGCAGCAGAGGGGGAGTGGATTCATCCAGATGCCAAAATGTTGATGCCCTTGATAGGAGCTCTGGCGACCTTAATCACACCCAGAAACACAACACCACCCATGGGCTGATGTTATTTGACTGCGGTATTTTATAAAAAGGTTCTTCTTCAGTCGGGCAACTGAGGGTTGCCATATATTTCTCTTTCTTGAAATATAAGTTTCTATTTTGGTCTGCACTTTATGATATAAATAGCTTTTGCGCGCGGCTTCGCCCGCGTGGGCTTCGAACCCGTGCATATTTTTTACTTTCTTTTGCGCGCGGCTTCGCCCGCGTGGGCTTCGAACCCGTGATATTTTTTATGAACATAAAATCGGTTATTGTGACTAAACTATGATAGTTAGATATGTGCTCTCGCGGACTTTTTTGTAGATCTTTATAAGACCTACAAACCCGTAGTACATCATTTTGTTCTATTGTCAATAGTTTTTACAGCGCACGCATAAATAGGTTTTCGGTTTTACACCTTGGGTTACAAAATCGCAATTTTCATACGGATCCCTAATTCTTTTGAAAATAAAATATAGCCTATAACCTTCCTCGATAAATGGACTATCTAACACTGAAAGAATTTTTGAAATCGGACCAGTAGTTCCTGAGATTAGCGCGTTCAAACAAACAAACAAACAAACAAACAAACTCTGCAGCTTTATATATTAGTATAGATATTAAATTAGTTTTAGTAGCAGTAAGTCCGTACATACGTCATTATTACATTTGAGTTTTGACATAGTAGACATTTAGCAATATAACTATTTAGATGTAATCCTGAACAATTATCGTCCTTCACGGAATCACTGTCCCCCAATGGTTACGAGTTCGTATTTGCAATAAATACCACTATTTGCAAGTTATTACTTAGTATCTTTTTGGGTAGGAATAGGGTTCGAACAAAATGATTCTATGTAGCAACATAACTTACTTTTCATATTCATATAAGATTCATTTAAACAGCATGTAACATAGTGGCAAAAAAGATTCCGTACATAATCGGTACGTACATAGGTACTCTTTCTGTTAGGTACACTCTGGGCAGCAGCAAAAAATATGGTTAAAGTGTAAAATATAGTCTAAATAAAAACTGTAAATAAAACAAAAATTATTTCCAAGACAACCTTTAATCTCGTCAAAAATAAATAATGTCAACAGGAGGGCGAACTCTTTGAGTTGTTCAAACTTTACAGTAACAAATCAGCTCACGAGATGGGGGAGGCACAATCAACACTAGGCTTCTTACTGGACCTCACAATATCTGCTAAGCGCTACTTGTTCACTCATTTTTTAAGTACATCTTGTGTGTGTTTACGAGAATCTTGTTCTAATGAACATTGCAATTTCTTATACGGAGTTATACAGTTCTAGACTAAGATTCCAAATAACTAACTAACATAACTTAAGGTGATTCGCTGTCATATTTCGCCATGACGGTATGGTGTCTACAGACTTGAAATCTGACCTGTGTTACGCGGTCTCACTAGTGTACGAAGACATTTTTCTTTCGTGAGAGTAAAAGAGGCCCCAAACTTAACCCAACACTCGTACATTAAGTCAATCATTTCCGTCACCAGAGGGCAGTGAGTTCGTAGCGTTCATTGTGCACCCGGCCCCGTACATACTTACAAATAAATTACCTAACATTACTATCTACAATTTTTCAGGAATATCAGTCTGTTAGTAAATAAAATTTTGATATTGTGACATGACTGTAACAATTGATATGATAATGATACGTTACGTTGCCAGTGTGATAATGTTGATTCTATCATTTAAACATTCAAACTTTTACAATTTAAGATTTTTTGTGTTACAGAATCAGCATTGTACACAACATAAAGATATGTATTTGTGTGATTCACAATGTAATTTTCGTCAATCATTGGAATGTGGTTCATAATACCGCAGCGACCACAATATTATTTATACGATCGCGGGGCGTGTGTACCACAGAACACGAAGATATGCGTGACATCCTTCATGTTTACAATACAATTCATACAACACGGCCGTTTCATTCAATTGCCCCAACGATGTAATCGTTTCAACATTATATATCGTCGGGTTTACATACTTAAATAAACATTGAAATATAATTAAATTAAACCCGGCAGTCACAAAAGCCTCGTTATGTAGAAATCGGATTTTTATGATTACCCCGAAAACACAATTAATCTTCGTCAGAAAGAAACAATTCTCAAATATTGGACTTCCCCAATCAAACTATTTATACGGTACATAAATTTGACGGTAAGCCCAAAAAATTAGAAAAGTTTGGAGTTTCCACAAAACGGGCTTCGGTTCGGCGGGAAAAGTGATTAATGGTCGTGCATGGAACTAATTAATGTCGGATCCGATATCATCGCGTTTAAAACAACAGGATAACGATACGCTAATGTTGTCATCAAAAAACAATTAGCTGGGGAGTGCGCCGTGTTCGTACCCACACGTCGGCGTCGCGCAAAGTTTTCATTGGAGAAAGTTGGACGTACGGCGAACCTGTGTTTAATATTGTAAAAAGTTGCGGCCCGGACGCATTGTTGGCATGCCGTAATTTTCGTGTTCAATAACATATTATTGTGATGCGGATTTTTGTGGTGTCAATGGATGCTAGCGCTTTTATTAACAAATTAATTAAATATTTGGAATTGGTACTTAAATGTAATAAGCAATATTAGAGCGTGTACAAATCAAATACCTACTCGTTATCCTTCAGCAGTAGTTTTTAAACCTAAAGAGACATTGTTTGACGAAAATTCATAAATCACGACATACAGGATTAACATCAAATTATATCTCTTTTCAATCTAACTATACCAAGTAAACGCGCTTTTAAATTTATTAAAATTTTCTATATTAATATCAGAGTCGAATCGTATGTTAAAGTTATAGTCTGTACAGAATCGTAACACAATACATATTTAAGGACACGGGCGCGCCCAGATGCGCACGCCGTCGCCGTTGCCGTCGCCGTCGCCTAAACACGTAAGCCGACCTTAAAACCTTACGAGCCAAGTACAAACACTATTTACATTGAATCAGATTTTATACAGATAACGATGAATTTACCTTATTTAATTAATTAAGTGGTAAATTTCAAATTAGCTAGTTTCGTAGACATGTAAAAAAGTGGCAAAGACAGTCGCTTAAAAACTAATATTTACACAATGGTTGTTAGCGGAATCGTTTCTCTTAACTATGGAGCACTCGGAACATCCAATTTCCCACTATTGAAAGAAACTATAATAACATTATAAGTTTGTGAAACGTACAAAAGAAAAACTTGGGCCATTAGCGGAAATGAGATTCTGGGATAACACACGAGTTACGTTAAATAAGTAAGTTCCCGTAATGTCTGTGCGGGGGATGCCTTTTGCGTTTCACATTTTTATTCCAAACATTCGAATGTGTTCTAGGCCTGTTTAGGCTAGCAATACTGTGAATCCAATTCCAAGCGAATACATATTTGGAAGAACGGTTCGCTAATTTTGATAACAATAAAATATAGATATTCGGTGAGGATAACTATGCCCTAGGCTGTGATTTGTTGTAAAGCTTACGCTTATTTTATTTCGTTGTAAACAATTTAATTGGTTAATGTTGTCCTTATCGACCCGGGGACTGTGATTTAAAGGCCTGTGCTTCGCAAGGCCTTTAAATCACAGTCCCCGGGTCGATTCTGTGGTCAGGCAAACGTGTTTGTGTCAGAGATACTAGCTATTATGTGTAAATGTTATTCGTAATACCTATTTATGTATCATATCATAGGGCGAATAGCTCGCAGGATGGATGGGCGATGGGGCAAGAAGGTCTTCGAGTGGCGACCACATCCCGGAAAGCGCACTGCTACTAAGCCATGGTGGACCGACGACGTGGTTAAGGTCGCTGGGATCCCATGAATGAGGCCAGCTCAGGGCCGGTTGTAGCGGAAATCTTTAGAGAGGCCTATGTGCGGATTCTTGGGGTTAAAGTGATGAAGGTGATTTTGTGATAATGCCGTCGTGATAAAAATGCGGCACTAACAGTGGTGCAGTGGTATCTTAAAAAAAAGAGTTTTAGGAGACGATTCCCTCAGGCTCGCCAACTACAAATTCCTGAAGCCCCTCAAAACTAGGTCGTATTGCGGCGTAACCTAAAAAGAGTTTCTTAATAAAAAGAGTAAGTGAATTCGTAAGTAAGTTTGAGAAATTGAATGTTCCTTTTGTGAATGAAAATAGAATACCTGTATTGACAAATTGCATAGTGGACTCGTACACTTTGAAACGTCGATAGTAATCACACGAATATTTCTACCTACAACATTTACATAATTAGGACAATGCTTTTCATGATGTTAGTACTGTGCTAAGAAATTCTTGCCGCCACTACATGTAGTTTGGAGACACAAAATCCGGGTTTCATTTCGTAGGGCACGCGTATAAAATTTTATTGCGTGCGATTTTATTACAGAAAACTTAAAATTATTTCACATAATACAGATACTTTTTTATATTTATTAACATCTAATAATTATAGTCTACAACACATTCATTTAAATATTAGCTAATTTTATTTAATTATAAAAACAAACGATTAGTTCTTTTTTATGAAAACAAAATATAACATAAAACATAATTTACATAAATATAAGTTGACCCCAAATCGACACACAGCTCGATGTGGAGAGGTCCGCATCGGCGTTTTGTAGAAAAGTGAAGTGGTCTGTATGTGGTATTTTCGATTTTCCGTTGTGTGTAGTTAAGTAGCGTTACAGTCGGAGCTGTGACTGGGATTTTATCGTCAAGTAGGATTTGAAAGGCGAAACACGAGATCGTTTCCGGCGGTACATTAACGGACCCAGCACTTTCGGGCCCTTGTGAGGGTCAAGGGTTGTCCACCGTAGTGGTAGGGTTGGGTGACAAAGAATAGTGGCTCTGCCGATTCTTTTGAAGTGACGAGTGGCTTCGACTTGAATGGCAGGATTTCACTGTTTGGTTTGCACGGGTGCACTGGAGGACAGAACAGAACGATAGACGATGGATTGGTCATAAATTACGCTTTGTTTTGTAGCGGAAACGGGCTAGCGTGGTAAGGCCTCCAACTAGATGAACGACCTTATAAAGATCGTTGGTTGATGAATGTGGCCGTGCAAAACCATGCCTTCTGACATCGCCACGGTCAGGGCTTAATACTTGTTAGCAAAGAGCCACGGTTACACTGTTATTATTGTCAGTGCTTCATAAGCTCAGTTCTGAAATAAGATTAAGTCTTCTTTACTCAGCTCAAGAAATATCAAAAACAACAGAATTTGAAAAGGAAGAAGTACTACTGCTAGCGGCGGCAGCCTTAAACTCAGTTAAGCTAAACGCAGGACTCCGGGATCCGATGGTCGAGGAGCTTCTCTTTAATGGCGTCTACGTTGAGGTCAGCTGCTGCCCGTAACGTAGCTGACGCAGAACGCCCCATCACTCGCTCGGATAGCGCCCCCGACGAGGCTGGGGCGCTGAGCTCACGCGGTCTGGCGCCCCACGTCCAGGACGCGCCGGGTCCGTTGCATGCCTGTATGACAACAACAACAAAAATTAACTTTTACACTTATTATTGTTATGTGCTTCAGGCAAAGAAAAGTGTTCACATTATTTAAATGAAGGCCCGTTAATACTACTACTACCCAGCCCATATATGACCATTTTCTTCCTTCTTTTGCAGCTAGGTACTGGGCCTTGTCATTTCCTTTTGTCGGCTCTTCCGACACCCTCAGGGTGGAATGGGCAGGTGACACTGTGTATTCTAAATCTGGCACCACACGGGTACTCTTTAGTAGCCGTGTGGTAGATGCGACGCGGCAAATGTGCAGCACGCTTTTAACATAAGACCTTATAAACTTAGCAGATAAAGTTCCTTTTCTGTCAGCTGAAGTGAAGAAAATCAATTCAAGGATGGATATTCCTGTTAATACTATGTAGGTATTCTAAATCGGGGTGGTTCCGCCTACAGACAAATTGAAATATCAATGTGTTTCGATATTTACAGGCCTACATGTCCATTAAAATGTACCGAACATTGAAAACCTTATCAAAATATGCTTGTGTCGTTGGCAACCTTACCACCCTCGTGACTTTTAATGAATGACTCGAATCCGACAAAGAGCACTTTGTTACATGGCGTGGCTACAACACGCGTTCGTCCATCCAATCAGCGTAGTATGATTACGCCAGAGTCCACCGACGCGTAGTGATGCCCTTGCAGGATTAGGAATCGGATACGAAGATTATGGTTTACGCGTGACTGTCTCACGGACGGGTTTGGGGACAGCTTAAATTGAAAAAGGATTTACATTAATCAAGTGTGTCCGTTAATTACACGTTTGTAAATAGCCACTGCGTGCTTAAACTACATACTGGGATGATGTCTTCGTAAGAAAAGCAATGGATCACAAAAGTAAAAAGAAATGTGCGTCGTTGGGTTAGATATGCTTCCTTTGGATCAACGGGTGCCGGGTTCAATTCTAGGGTCGGGCAAGTGTATTTGTTTAAAACAGAGGCACATGCTCGGAGTCTGGGTTTCATTTGTGTTCGTGAATTACATGTTTGCAAACCCGCGATACAGGTTGGACATAGTGCAGGGTTTCGTTTTATAAAATACCATAATATATAATATTCAAACATGAATGGAGTGTAGCTTAAGAACCATACACATTACGAATCTTTTGACAAGTCATAAATACATAAATACTTTACTAAATATCACCGGTTCGGAATACTCTTCTAAAAAGAAGAATTAACCATGTTCGGCTCAATTATGGAGGAGCTACGATGCCTCAGATGCGTAAAATATAGAACCACGGATTTGAACCGAGAAACAAGTCCACATTTGGATGGACTCAACATTCAAAGGGCATGCCTACCACAACGCATCGCATTACATTAGCTGGGTAATCAGCGTTATCACGCCGCATCTCCGCCGAATTAAGCGCGTCCTCGGCGATAACGCTAAATTATAACAAATTTCACAACACGCGGCAAAGGGCTGCTCCTAAATTAAATCCTTGGGTTTCTGTGTCAGGGCTGAAAGGGTTTTTTGGTAATGCCAACTGTCTAAAGACCATAATCGAATGAACTCTTTATTATAATCCGAAGTAGTAGACCAAAGCTTTAATATTTTTGCTGATCCTTCTTAAGGTGAATGTTCCAGGGTAGCCCGCGAAATTCAAATTTTCTTACGTTTTTTGCAATTTGCAGGTCAGTGCTAGGTTGTATGTTGATTAAAATGTTATTCGCGGCTGTAAAATGTATGTAGTGATATAATTATAATCATCAAACTCATCAATACTACCCTCCAAGCTCATAAAGGTGCAAGAATGACTTTGGGCTTGAAAAAGTTTTTCTTACACCTTTATGAGCTTGGAAGGTTGTATTGATGAGTTTGATGATTATAATTATATCACTACATACATTTTACAGCCGCGAATAACATTTTAATCAACATACAACCTAGCACTGTCCTGCAAATTGCAAAAAACGAACGAAAATTTGAATTTCGCGGGCTACCCTGGAACATCCACCTTAAGGGTTTTCCATTGTTTAGTCTGTCAACGTAAATCCAAGTTAGTAGAGGAAACAAATTGATTTTGAAATATTTTATTCCAAATCATTTTTTTTTCCTTTATTTTAAACTAGCGACCCGTCCCGGCTTCGCACGGGTGTAATTATGCATGTATTATCATTGTAAACCCTCCTCTTGAATCACTCTATCTATTAAAAAAAACGCTTCACAATCCGTTGCGTAGTTTTAAATATTTAAGCATACATAGGGACGGACAGACGACAGCGACTTCATTTTATACTATGTAGTGATAGTGATAACCTACTTGCGTCAAATACGAAAGAAATGACGTAATTTACACTAATACATAAAATCCACTTATCCAAATCAATCAAACTTCTTCTTCTCAGCCGTAAAAAATAACTTAGCTGAGAGAGAAATTAACTAACCGTGCACGCTAGCCAGACGGGTTAACGGTGTCCTTCTCTTGTCTCTGATTTCTGCCTTCTACTTCCCATTATTCGGCTCTTACGACACCTCAAAACTTTACTGTGTCGTTTCAGCCCATGAAGAACCCACTGCCAAGTCGGGCCTTCTTCGAATTTATACAGGGAAGTGCTCATTGAATTTTAATAATTTTCTAAAATAGGATTTTGGGAAGATATAGTAATCCATCATTAAACCCCGGAAGCTAGTTTATTTGGTTACCATCCAACCATAGTTACCGCGTATCATCACAACATAATATTTTATATGTAGTAGTGATACGCGGTACATATTATAAAACAAAGCTGTCGTTTGTCCGTCCCTATGTATGCTTAAATCCTTAAAACTACGTAACGGATTTTGAAGCGGTTTTTTAATAGATAGAGTGATTCAAGAGGAAGGTTTTTATGTAGGTATAATAAATACATCCATAATATTGTAGAGAAACACTGATAAATTTAGAGGTTCATCATTGCACCCCTGCGAAGCCGGGGCGGGTCGCTTGTGGTATCTAAAGTAGATAAACAACATTTGTGTTTACACTACATAAAATACTTTCTGTCAACACCATCACGAAGGTGAAACCACATGGCGCAGCTAGTTATAAACAAATAAACCAATTTGAATAATTTACGTTATGAAGCGAGAAATAATAGGCTTGAAATTATGTCCATTACTTGATTGACTATAGATTACGCTCTAAATTGTTATAAATCCATGCATGCAAGTTGTTTTCAAAACACGTAACTTTATCGATTTTATACACTATTTAAATTTATTCAGCTACGTATATGTTATTGAATATACAATGCCACTTTATGAAGAGGACCACTAAAGCAGAAAAAGAACAGATTTTTAATCGACTTAAACCTCGTTATCACTTCGAAATACAATGGCCGATTACTTATTTAGCCTTCACCGACTTAGGCAAATGGGAAGGACTGCGTGTAGCTTTGTGTCAACAAGAAATACATCAAGGTACCTTGAAGTACCTTTGACGTAATGGCATTTCTTGTCGTGTCTCTATTTAGAGTGATTGTTTTGTTTGACATTTTTATTGAACGTTTCACACTACTGGAATAAAACAATGATGTCAGACTGGTGAATCAATTTTAAAGTTGCAAATGGACGAGTAATAATGTTCATTCATTAGTAACGATAGAACGGCGGTGTCGTGTCTCCGAGCGGCGGCGAGACAAAAGGGGTCCCGATAAAACTATAGCGCCGTTTAATTAAAGCGCCCTTGTTAGCCGGCCAACCTGGCGTGGGCCTACAACTTCGCAGTTAATCAGCCGGAGGATTTATTGCACACGCTTCCCGCTGACTTTTTGTTCAATTGCTTAATTATAAAGTTAATAAACCTTTTGGTTTACATTATTTGTATAACCAATAAGCACTTATTAGTTTCTTTACAGTAGTTTGAGTGTTTAACGACGATAAAGAGGCCTCTGCAATTTGGTCGCTGTACTTTACTAAAATATTTAATTAAGTAATTAAAAACTCAAACTCAAAGGAAACTTTATTAATGTAGATTTCATCGCAATACAGCCACCGGCATCATATTTCGGCTATTGTCCCACCAGAGGTGGTAGTTTCCAAACACTGAACCCTGTGCTACGTTGGCTAGACGCGTTGGCACCGGCAGTACCTATTTTGGTAAGTTTGTCGTCTGTTGAGACTAGGTTGTCTGCCTCTTACGTGCGTGCACACGGACAAATCAGAATACAAACTGAAATTTATGACTTGTTGAAAAGTTAAGAAGTGTTAGTTTTCTACGGGATGTTATGGCGGGATGCGCATTACAGGCCCCGTGGTTAGCCAATGTAATATCTCCCGCTTTCCATATTCCCGTCATTTGTCCGCACTAATACACAAGCCCCAAAAAAGTGTGACGTGATTGCTCCGCGAGTGACGTGTGCCGATGCGCTCCCGCAATATAAGGGCTATGGGCTCCATCAGAAGGCTCAAAGTCCCACAGGGCTATGCTCGGAGTTTTCCCGCGAGTTAGAATCAGACCATGGTCACCGACATAGCCCACCGCACGTAGCGCGCAGGACCGACGTCCGATGGTGCAGAACAGTCCTCGAGTGGCGACTGCGTCCCGGAAAGCGCAGTGCTGGTGGACAAATCAGCCAGGCCTGGACCCGGCCCAGGACCAGCCTTTGTGAAAATCCTTGGGGGAGGCCTATGTACAGCAGTGGACGTCTTTTGGCTGAAATGATGATGATGAAATAAATATATACAAATTGGTACGAAATAAAACGTGAGTCTTAACATGTTCCTCTTCCAAATATAAGCCACGTCCCCAGATGACTGCGGGTTTCTTAAACTGCGAAGTGTGAAGGGACCAACATGTGGGCTCGAGATGAGCGCAGCGTGACGCGTGACAAACGAAGCCCTGACGGCGTCATTCGCGACGTCAGCACGTGACAGGGACTAGCGTCACGTTATTTCAACGCAACTCAACTTTTTTGCTCTTAGAATGATGGAAGTAAAAGATAGCGCACATGAGCTTGCGTACGTGTTTGAATTTATTTGATTTGCAAAGATGATGTATTTGCTTTGCTTAAACATTCTACAGTGGCAATGTATTTTTGGCTTGTCCAAAGAGCTCACATGTAGCGATTTGATTTGATTACAATCTGATCTTGAATCTGAACATTATTGTGCGAGCCCATAACATGCAATTCAAGGACACTGGAACCAAATAAGACAAGTGTGCCAAGCTGGCCATATCAACTTTTACTTTTGTTACCAAAACTTTTTAATTTCCTAAAAGAAGAGGCGTGATATAAGTTTGTCGTCTCTGTGTGTGGCATCTAGAATGTATCTAGGTGTAGCTTCTAAGCGAATGGACTAACTTTAGTACAGTGTTTTATTTGAAAGCGGGTTTGGCTGTTCTTAGTGTTTTATCAAACTCACTTCAGCTCTTTTCTGAAGGTATCAATATTAGCTATATATGTATTATGTATAGCTAATATTGTATGTGTTATGGTGTGTACACTGCAACTGGTCACAGTCATTATCTTGTACTACTAAGTTCATCGAATGGTTATCTGGACGAGATTGCTGTTTAACGGCAAGTCAAGCTAGATGTCGCTACTAGCGTTGTTAGAAGTCGGTGTTAAGATTTTACGTCATAACTTAAGTATACTTGCAGACCTTCAATAAAAGGAAGAACATTTGTTCCACCTCGCTTCACATGAGTTTTATTTAATATTAAAACCTTGTGTCAATTTTTGTTATTTTTGGGACTCTCAACATGGTCCTTGTGCGAGCCTAATAAAGGTGAGGACAACCAGTTTGGGTGGATAATTGTTGAGTAGTCCAGCCCTAGAGGGCGCTTGCGTCGAGCTAGTGGTGGTTTGCTGCTGATGACGTAGTGGTGCCGTAGCGCACTGAAGCAACGCATCCAGGAGGGTGTGGTCACAACATCAGCGGGCGCTCAAGCGGAAGCGGAAACCGACGTTGGCGTGTCAAGTCGGCACAAGGTAGAAGACGTATCCAGAGTAGTGCAATCACAACGTCGGCGGAGCGAGAGGCGCAAGCGGATTATCGCGGTCAGTGAGACCGACAATCGGAGCTGGAGCTACTACATAGTGAGTGTGTGCAAGTGAAAATACTGTGAGTACTTTTATATTATTTCGTTTGGCAAATTCAACCTTAAAAGCACTAGTGATTTAACTTAGAAAAATTACAACAAAATTTGGACTTAGAAAAATATTGTAGCTATTGCATGGGACTTAGAATAGTTTTGCGAAAAGTGATCCGACGGGGAATCCATGCCCGATTTTTTACTGAGTTCCCAAACACTTAGAAAATTTCTGTGAATTTATCAGCGACTTAGAAAAATTTCGGGATTGTGCATTGACTTTGAATATTTTGTGTTGTCTTCATCTGTTTTGTGATATACTTTGCGGCTATTGGTGAACATTGTATTGTTCTTTAGCGTGTAAAGGGCGCTTACGGACTTGTACTTTTCTTTCTGTTGTTTATTATAGTGTGTTTAGACATTGTTTTAGATCTTTGCGTATAAACATAACATTTTTTAACATGGAGTCACTCATTAAATTACAAGAAAATATCAAAACTAACATTTTAAAGACGAGAGCAACATTTAAAAAATCTCCCAAAGAAAGATTAACAGCGACATACCTTCAAACGCGCCTCGAAATGTTAGAATGCCAATGGACAAATTTTGGAAAAAATCATTGCAAAATTATTTCTGAATTTGATACCGATAAATCTAGCTACAGTAAAGACGAAGTTTATGAACAAACCGAGGAAGAGTATGTCATGTACAAGTCTGAGTTAAGGGATAAGTTGTCTAAGCTTAGCGTAAATGTTAACCCTACAGTAGCCGACGACCAAACTCATTGTCCGGTACAATTGCCAAAAATATCAATTCCATCGTTCAGCGGTAATTACACCGAGTGGACGACTTTCCGCGATTTGTTTCTATCTCTTATACACAAAAACAAGAGTTTGGACGACGTGCAAAAGTTGCATTATTTGAAGGGATATTTAAAAGGTGAAGCCGAACAACTATTGCGCAATGTACCTATCACGGCATCCAATTATAATGTATGTTGGCAGCAGCTAGAACACAGATATAATAATAAACGCCATCTTGCAAATTGTATCCTCCAAAAATTAATTAGTCAGAAAACTTTGACTTCCGAGTCATCTAGCGCTATTAAACAAATTTTGGATACCACCAATGAATGTCTCAATGGTTTAAAGAACTTAGACATAGATATTAGCACTTGGGACGTCATTGTTATATATATTGTCAGCCATAAGTTGGATAGCGAATCTCGCAGATTGTGGGAAGTCAAAGTTAATGCTCAGTGTGATAGTAGCATGCCAACTATCGCACAATTCAGTGAATTTTTGGAGCATCGTTTTCGATCTATTGAATTTTTAGATCCTAAATCTAACAAGCAAGTTATTCATCAGAGCTGTAATGTTAAAACGTTTCACGTAGCGGACATTAAATTAAATTGTATCTTTTGTTCGGCAGATCACAAACTTTGCAATTGTAAACAATTTGCAAAGCAGGATACTGACTCTCGTCGCGAATTTGCTCGAACCAACAAATTATGTTTTAATTGTTTAGCCCAAAATCACACAGTTTATTTTTGTCGTCAAGCCACAAAGTGTCGAATTTGCCAAAAACGACATCACTCACTTCTCCACCCTAAGAAACTTAATGTATCTGAAACGGTTAACGATTCAGTTGACAAGAAGATAGCTGCAGTTGAGACAGCTACTTCTTCTTCACAAAGCGAGCGTACACACAATGTTTGTTGTTTTGCTGACGTTCCCAACCATGGCTTGTTGCCGACAGCCTTGGTCAAGGTCGAGTCACAAATTGGGACTGCTATCGCTTTAAGAGCTTTGATGGATCAAGGCTCTCAAGTCTCCTTCATTACGGAGGCTGCAGTACAATTACTCGGTCTAAAGAAAACGCCAGCCCACACTGACATATTGCGACTAGGCGATGATGAGGGTATTTCTATGCCTTCTAAGTGGTCAGTAAGAGTTAAATTGCAATCACGCCTAGATCCTTCTTTTGTCTTATATGTCGATGCGTATGTATTGAGTAGACTCACTTCCCATCTTCCCGAGAGGAAGATTGTTCAGGTCCTACACCCACTAACAACTTTAGAACTAGCAGATCCAAATTATAACTTACCCGGTAAAATAGATTTATTGCTAGGCACGCGTGTAGTGGGTGAAGTTATGTTGACTGGCTTAATCAAAGGTCCGCCTGGCACGCCCGTCGCCCAAAAGACAAAGCTAGGCTGGATCCTCTCCGGTGAAATTAGCTCACCGTCTGTTCCAGTATATTGTAATGCCATCGTAAGCACTGAGGTAAACGATCTCATTAAGAAGTTTTGGGAATTGGAGTCAGAGCCAACTTCAGTAGGTAAAATGTTGACTGAAGAAGAGCAATATTGTGAATCCTTCTACTCCAACACGACTAAAAGGGACGAAACGGGTCGTTACGTCGTTAAGCTACCCTTTAAGTCCGATGACCCCAAGTGTAAATACGGTGGATCTGAAGCCATTACTCGTAAACGGTTTCTCATGCTGGAACGGAGATTATTAAAGGACCCTGAACTCATGTTACAGTATAGTGCAGTGCTAAATGAATATATTCAGTTGGGGCACCTTGAGCTGGTTCCTCAAGCTGATTTGAATAAACCTGATGCCGTATACTTACCGCATCACGCAGTGGTTCGAAATGATAAAAGTACCACTAAGGTCAGGGTCGTTTTTGACGCATCTTGCTCAGGGAGTAACGGTGCTTCATTAAATGATGATTTAATGATCGGCCCTACGATACAACCAGATTTGCGTCAGATTATCATGAGATGGCGCTGTCATCCTATTTGCCTTTCTGCGGACATCGTGAAAATGTACCGACAGGTTAAGGTTTCAGAGGATGATGTAGACTTTCAGCGGATTCTTTGGCGTGATAACCCTGATTCCGAATTGAAACACTACCGATTATTGCGCGTCACTTTCGGAACATCCTCGGCTCCTTACCTGGCGGTTCGTTCTCTCCAACAAGTGGCTCATGACGAGGGTAGTTCCTTCCCATTAGCGTCAGAGCGCGTGTTAAAGGACTTTTACGTTGACGACTTGATGACCGGGTGTCAGTCAGTTGAGGAAGGTGAACAAATTTATCATCAGATGAATCAGTTACTCAATCGTGGAGGTTTCCAGCTACAAAAGTGGTCCAGCAACAGTAATGAACTGTTAAATAAAATCAAGGACAGTACATTGGAAGTAAAAGAAAATTTGGAATTTCATTTAGATATAGTTATGAAAATATTAGGATTAACTTGGAATAGAGAATTAGATCAATTTCAATATACTGTGCAACTTCCACAGCTGGAAACGCCAGTGACTAAACGAAGAGTGATATCCGACATTGCGCGCTTATACGATCCCCTCGGTTGGATAGCACCGGCCATCACAACAGCCAAGATATTTATCCAACGTTTGTGGTTGTCAGGGATCGGATGGGATGACGAGCTGCCTCCATCTCTATTGAACGACTGGCTTCGATATCGAAGCAGTCTCCATCAGCTTCAAACCTTTAGTTTACCGAGGTGGATTCACACTAGACAGACCGATAAACAGCTTGAATTACAAGGCTTTTGTGACGCCTCGGTCAGTGCCTACGCTGCCGTAGTCTATGTTCGGTCCATAGATGATTCTGGTCAAGTTCACGTCAGCTTAATAGCATCCAAGACCAAGGTCGCCCCAGTCAAACAAATATCAGTTCCACGACTGGAATTAAACAGCGCAGTCCTTCTTGCTAAGCTGATATGTGAAGTTGCGGACACTTTAGGCATTGCGAAGAGCAATATACACGCCTGGACTGACTCTACAGTGGTCCTCTCCTGGCTGAGTAGCCACCCTAGTAGGTGGAAGACATTCGTCGGAAATAGGGTTTCTGAAATACTCACCGTCATGGACAACACCCAGTGGTCACACGTGCAGTCAACAGACAATCCCGCAGACTGCGCGTCCAGAGGCATCAGTCCTGCCGAGTGCGCAGAGCTTGTGCTGTGGAAGGAAGGACCTTTTTGGTTGAAAAATCAATCAATTAGTTATGATAAGGGTATAGTAACAGACACTAATCTAGAAGAGAAAAAGGTTAAGGTTGTGTGTCATGCAACTGTAGAAATAATTGAAAATGATATTATTTCTAAATTCTCATCATTAAGGAAACTTCTTAGAGTAATTTCTTATTGTAGAAGATTTTTATTAAAGCATTCAAAAACCTCATTAAGCCTCGATTGTTTAGAAATAAATAAAGCATTACTTACCTGCATAAGAATTTGTCAAAATGAACATTTTAAAGATGAAATAGATAGTCTGAAAAAGAATAATAAATTAAATAAGAAAGGAAAACTTACCTCGTTGAACCCGTACCTAGATGACGATGAAATCTTGAGAGTAGGCGGAAGATTGCACAGAGCTGACATACACGATGATATGAAGCACCCTGTGATTGTTCCTCACAAGTCACACTTCACAAACTTGTTGATTGCTGATGCCCACGAACGCACGCTGCATGGTGGGCCACAATTGATGCTCAATTACTTGAGATCTAAGTATTGGGTCATCAATGCTAAAGGTATTGTAAGACAACACTTTCGCAGATGTGTGACTTGCTTGCGTCATTCTCCTCGAAGCATCCCACCGTTAATGGGTCAGTTACCGTCTGTCAGGGTAAATGCTGGTCGTCCTTTCTACCAAAGTGGGGTTGACTACGCTGGACCTGTCAGCGTCAGATCAGCGAAGGGGCGCGGTCATCACTCCACCAAAGGCTATATCTGTTTGTTCGTGTGCATGGCCTCGCGAGCCATACATCTTGAAATTGTAAGCGATATGACATCTCAGGCGTTTATCTCAGCCTTCAAGCGATTTACGGCAAGACGCGGTCATTGCGGCGAGCTGTGGAGTGATAACGGTACTACCTTCGTCGGAGCTAACAGAGAGTTGAAGGCGTTATTCGCACAAGAAAGGTCCCTTGTAGCAACCGACATTGCTGACTGGTTGGCAACCAATGGTACCAAGTGGAGCTTCATCCCACCCCACTCTCCAAACTTTGGAGGGCTTTGGGAAGCTGGGGTGAAGTCTACAAAACATCATCTTAAACGGGTGATAGGTACTCATACTCTCACATTCGAGGAGATGACTACAGTACTAGCCCAAATTGAGGCCTGTTTGAATTCGAGGCCTATCAGTCAAATCAGTTGTCATGCAGAGGATCCCAGTCCACTCACTCCAGGACACCTATTAATAGGTGAACCCCTAGTGCTCATTCCCGAATGTAACTTCGAGAATTCAAACATAAGTACGCTAAAACGTTGGCACTTGACCCAGCGTTTAGTTCAAGAATTTTGGCGCCGGTGGTCGCGTGAATACTTAACGCAATTTCATCAACGACATAAATGGTCACATCATACTCCTGAGCCCAAATTGGGTGATGTTGTTTTGGTAGTAGAAGACGATTTGCCTCCCGCTAGGTGGCTCTACGGATTGATTACGGATAAGCACACTGGTTCGGATGGCGTCACGAGAGTCGTATCCTTGCGTTGCAAGGGTTCTATTATTAAGCGATCGGTTTCTAAACTAATTGTACTTCCAGTCACAATTTAAATGTTTATTAGTAATTTAAGTTTACTCAATTGCGTTTAGTATCATTCAACTTAGTATCGAATCTGGTTTTGTACTTCGATTGTAAGACTAAGTACAGTCTGTTTAATTTAGATTTTTGCTGTAAGGCAATGTTCTACCTAGTTCACTTACATTTGGTACATAATCCAATGTAGGCCTTGATTATTAGTTCTAGTTCAGTTACTTGAAATTGCTTTCATAATTTGTTATACAGTCCACTAAATTCGTTCAGGTTCATGTAACTACTTCAAGTCCCTATTGTTTATTTTCACCCGTATAATGAACACTTTGTTCATGGCGGGCGGGATGTTTAACGGCAAGTCAAGCTAGATGTCGCTACTAGCGTTGTTAGAAGTCGGTGTTAAGATTTTACGTCATAACTTAAGTATACTTGCAGACCTTCAATAAAAGGAAGAACATTTGTTCCACCTCGCTTCACATGAGTTTTATTTAATATTAAAACCTTGTGTCAATTTTTGTTACTTTTGGGACTCTCAACAATTGCCTTTAGCAATAAGACCGCCGTTAGTACTGTACTCGAGTTTCATTAATGTGTGTTTGTTGTTTCTGTTGATTATATGTACAATAAAAAGTTAAATCTATTATCTAATTCACTGCGTCACGACACTCCGCTCAATAATAAAATTATTCGCCGGTTTCGATGTAAACGTTAAATATAGATATTGATGTAAAGATATGGGAGAAAAGTAATAGAAAAGTGGCGATCGTGGAGCAGATGCATTTAAGTGTGGCCAATGCGTGATATACCTACGAAAAGGTCGTTTCCAGATGAGTTTTTACTAGTATTCGCCGAGCTAAGGCGAAAATTGAACGCACAAATCAAACTTAAACGTCTCATTCGATGGAATAAATAATTTGATATCTGTTTTAAAATATCTTTAGGGCATTTTAAGTTCTCGTAAGTGTCAATAGCACTGAGAATTCATATTGGAATATTCGAAATTAAAATCTATTCATGTATGTTTGTGATCTTCTGAAGCATTTTGTCGAGAATTAGCCGCTGGGGTTTTGTTGTGAAACATGCTCAAAGTAACTAAAGAGTGACTCATTATGCTTGCTAATGCTATGATTTCAGAACTATAGGTTACAATTGGCATACACATCATATTTTATAAACTAAAAAATTAAATTAAAAATTTAAATAAACCCCCGACACAATAACCTTTAAAAAGTAAAAAATAAAAATAAATACTTCGCGTTGGGGGACCACTCCCACTTATTTATTACCTGACCCCTGGTCCCCCAACGCGAAGTATTTATTTTTATTTTTTACTTTTTAAAGGTTATTGTGTCGGGGGTTTATTTAAATTTTTAATTTAATTTTTATTTTATACTTTTTATAGGTACATACTTATTATAATGTAGATTTTGTCAAATTGCACGTGATGCGCTTTCATTTGAGACCCCACTCGATTATATTTGCAGACATTCGGTTATTCTTCCCCACTTTCACCCCTCATAACTTTTAAACGGCTCACCCGATTTTCATCAAACATGTCTAAGAACACTCGCCCGTAACTCACCTTTCATACAAAAAAAACTTTATTGAAATCGCGTCATCCGTTCGCGAGCTACGGTGCCACAGACAGACAGACAGACAGACAGACAGACAGACAGACAGACACGTGAAACTTATAACACCCCTCTTTTTGCGTCGGGGGTTAAAAATGAAACAAAGAATCTTTCCCAAATATGGATACGTTAAGCTAGTCAGAAGCGAAAGAAATGTAAAGACGTTTTCGCAACAAAATATGAATGTGTTGACTCTAGATAGCGTAATTTGGATGCGATGGTCTAGCTAGATGCCTGTTTGTGCGCCTGATGTCTTTACCAATAAATGCAATCAAAAACTGATTGCTTAGAATTTAAATTCCTGCTCTGGTACAGCTTTCTCAGTTGTTGAATTTCACTTGTTGCTTGTAATTGTTAAGACCACAGTAAATCAATGCATAATTGTACAATGGCGCTGCCGTTTATTTTCATTTCCAAGCATGTACTGCAGAATAGTTGCTGTTTAGAGTTAGTCGATCAACTAGCTTTCTTATTTACCTAGCATCTCGCAGCTATATAATTTATTCATCGAAACAGCGACTCTATTAAAGTAAACCTTTACAAAGAGGCCGCTAACTTTTGGCGGTATTAAAATTCAACTCATTCCACTTTATCGGTTCGTAACTCAGTTAGAACTGTGTCTGTGTTTCAGTTTGAGGACCGAAGTGAATTCGCGATGGAAGTTTAGTGTAAATACGGTAAACTTTGATGCGGGAGTTGGAGATGTTTTAATCTTCGGTGCGGTTTTGCGTGGCGAATGTTTTAATTGAGATCGTGCATTGTGCCGACTTGTCTAAGTTAGGGGGCCGGAGATCCGCCCCGCGCGGGGCTAGAGGAGATAAACCTCGGAAAAGTTATTTCGGCGGTAGGTGTAAAACAGTTGAAACGCGTTTTTGCACTGCTCTTTAAATAAAATAATAAAATAATTAAATTCAAGACTTTATTCTGTTCATTTTGGTTTTATAAATGTAAAATAAGAACTACTTACATCAAGCACAGTGTTAATGTAGGCTCAAACAGTTTAAAAAACCACCTGCCAGCTAACCTGCACTATTTTGACTATCACTGTTAGACACTATTTTGAATACAGTTCACTTTTATTATTTGGCACCATGTCACAAGTTCATCTTGCAGAAGTACAAGCCAGCCAGAAGAACCTGGAGGAGCTCATCATAAATAAGATGAGTGATATTGAATCCCAGATTCAAAATGCTGGTCTAGCAAAGGCAAACACAGTTGCCAAGCTTGCTGATGAATTCAGAGTGTTCAGAGAGTTGGTGTTCAGTATGCTGGGACTCCTGCGAAGTCAAATTCAAGAGTGCTCCAAAGTTGTGGATGGGCTGGAGATGAGGAATCGCCGAAAAGCACTCGTTTTCACTGGTGCACCAGAAGCTGACAACGAGGACTGTAAAGCCCTCATCCTGGGAGTCCTCCACAACAAGTTGGTGTTGAAGGACATTACAGCGGACAACTTAAAAGTGTGTCACAGGCTCGGTGCAGTTAATAAGGACCGTCCACGACCTATCTTGGTGAGATTTGCTCATGTTGACGTGAAGGCTGCTGTTTGGAGAAAGAAACCAGCATTTAAGGGCTCTTCGATCGCCATAAAAGAGTTTCTGACTAGGCCTAGACAGATGGTGTTCAGCAGAGCACGGATGCATTTTGGGATGCGCTCGTGCTGGACTCAGGATGGGGCCATTGTCATCAAATCCTCAGATGGCAGCAGGCACAAAATCTCTACACAGGCTGAACTTGACCCACTACTGGCCAAATACCCCAAGAAGTCTGAAGATCAAGATACTGTTGGGCGCAAACCTGCAAAAAGGGAATAGTGTTTTTGTGGTGTTCCAAACAAAAGTCTGAATTTATAATTTTGGTAATGTATAGTGTTATATCTTGATATGCATAAATAGGTACTTACCAAAAATTTGTACTAGAAAACATACTTATCCGGCACGTAGCTTAGCTAGCCATTTATGTACCGTTGAGTATGTAGAATTCATGCATGCATTTAGCTCATTCTCAGCGACTGCTGTACATAACGCCTGTACAGCCTTTTATTTTTGGTCATCTCATCCACCCACAAGTCACATTACTATTATATACATTATATTAATTTATTCTTACACCCTCAAAATTGCAAGTTTTCAACTCGATTTTTCGATTTATTTGTTGATGTTGATATGTGTCATTGTCACCGTTGACAGAAGACACTGACATGACATTTGACACTACTTTAGGATTTGCGTTTCGTTCCACGCATCGCAACAGCAAGTCAGAGTTTGTAAATTTATGATACTATTTTATTGTTACTAAAGTGGTAAAAATAAGTAGTCCATATATTATTTATTCTTAATTATTTCTGTGTGACAATTCAGCATATTAAAAAACAGGCGTATGGGGTTATGTAATAATTACTACTTAATCACATTGTTAAATGAGTTATTCACATAATTTTGTATAGTTTTTTTGTTTCTTTGATTTTTTGTTTTACAATTGTTTATTTTCGTGGGTGGGTAGGTACTTTATTAGTTTTAGTTAGTAAGTCACTACTGTATCTACGTTACCTAATTATCTTTTTCATAACTATTGCATACTTTGTGAAGGTGCGGCTGGCGGGTGGTGCAGAGAAAACCTGTTGCACCATTTAATTAGTTACAGCTAGGTAGTAGACTAGCTGTTTAATTTATTCAGTAATAATTTATTTATATTTATTATTTTATAATTTATTTATATTTATTATTTTATAATTTATTTATATTTATTATTTTATAATTTATTTATATTTATTATTATATATAAGTAATCAATGCATACTGATGATGAATCATTTCACTCTGCTAACAACTCCACAGATCTATCTGATACGAGTTTCAGCTCCTGCACTGACACACTCGGGGATAATATGAATCGCATCTTCAATAATAAAAACCGACACCTTTTAAATATATGTCACCTCAATGCCCAAAGTGTGCCAAGCCACTATAGTGACCTTTACGAAGCCTTTTCTAATGCCAACGTTCAAATCGTCCTGGTTTAAGAGTCGTGGCTCAAACCAAATCTCCCTTCTACTACCTACCCTCTTCCTGGCTTCATTCTTATCAGGAATGATAGAATTGGGAGGGGAGGGGGAGGAGTAGCTATCTACCTTCGTAGCGATTTTCCCTATAAAATTATTGCCACGTCACCCTCTAATTACTGCGCCTCTGCCGAATATATTTTCCTTGAGGTATGCGTTAGAGGAGTCAAAACCCTCGTTGGAGTTGTCTACTGTCCTCCTACGGTGGACTATTTCTCGGACTTGGAATTGGCACTGGAATCCATCGGATCTGAGTATGAACATCATGTTATCATGGGTGATTTTAACACCAACCTCCGTCATCCTTCCCATCGCTCCCGTAAACTCCTTCATATCATTGAGTCTGCCAGTCTCCAAGTCTTGCCTCTCCAAACCACTCATCACAATATTACAGGTGAAGATACTTGGCTAGACTTAATTCTTACCTCGAGCCCGTCCCATATCTCCTCCCATGGTCAATGTTCCGCCCCTGGTTTTTCCCATCATGACCTGATCTATTTGTCCTACATTCTAAAACCCCCAAAACCTATCCCTAAAGTGCTGCGCATGCGTTGCTTTGCGAGAATGGATGTGGAAAAGTTACGTGATGATGCATCTAAAATTGAGTGGGAAGTCGAAGTAACGAGTGCCTCCTCTATCGATGAAAAGGTGAATACCCTGTACCGTATGGTGAAAAACCTCTACGACGTCCATGCTCCAATTAAAACAGTCAAAGTGAAGCGTCCACCTGCGCCATGGATGACGAGAGGTGTACGCATGGCGATGAGGAGGAGGAATCGTGCTTTTCGCAAGTTCAAGAGGGATAGGTGTGAAGAGAATTGGCTCCTCTTCAAAACAGCAAGGAATCGGTGTAATCAGATGATACGTAACGCTAAACGCCGCCACATTCTTGATAACATTACGTCCAGCTCCTCAGCCGATATTTGGAAATTCCTAGGAACTCTAGGTATCGGTAAAACGTGTCATGTGGAACTCCCCAATGCCATCGGTTTAGACGATATCAATCTCCATTTCTCTACCTCTGTTACATTGGATCGTCAAACTGTACAGCAGACGGTTGATTACATCACCAGTCTCCCGCGACCTAACATAGATTCGTTTAAATTCTCCCCAGTTACCTCGGGCGAAGTCAAAAAGATTATCCTTTCCATCAAATCCAAAGCTGTGGGCTGCGATGACATTGGGCGCACCATGGTCATCCCCATCCTTGAGTACATCCTGTCATCGATTACTCACATCATTAACTACTCCTTGTACTCGGGACAATTCCCTTCCCTATGGCGTTATGCATACGTTCGGCCCTTAGCCAAGACTTCCAATCCTAGTCTCCCTACTCATTTCAGGCCAATTTCAATCCTTCCTTTCCTCTCCAAAGTGCTGGAAGCCTGTGTCCACAAACAGTTTTCAAGTTTTGTCCACCACCACAATCTTGTGAGTCCGCTGCAATCTGGATTTAAGCCAGGGCACAGCACTACTACAGCACTCCTCAAAGTGACTGGCGACATTAGGCAGGGGATGGAGGATACTAGGATCACAGTATTGGTCCTGATAGACTTCTCCAATGCTTTTAATGCTGTTAATCACGACATCCTTGAATCTATCCTGTCCCATCTTATGGTCTCGCCCGAGGCCCTGGAATGGTTTTCTTCCTATCTTCGTGGGCGCCAGCAGTGTGTTCGCATTGAGGAGACATTGTCGAATTGGCGTGAACTTGCTGCTGGTGTCCCACAAGGCGGTATTCTTTCTCCTTTGTTATTTTCAATTTTCATTAATTTCATCACCCATAATCTTCAGTGTGCGTATCATCTTTATGCTGATGACCTTCAATTATACACTCAAGCGCGCCCGGAGGAATTGCCTATTGCCATAGATATGATAAATTGTGATTTAGATCTTATAAGCCGTTGGTCGAGCCAATTTGGATTATCTGTAAACCCTGCAAAGTGTCAGGCCATTCTTATAGGCAGCTCTCGTATGGTGGGCAGAGTAGCAATGGAACAGCTTCCACCAATCATATTGGATGGAACTGTCATACCCTTTAGCTCTCATGTCAAAGACCTCGGCTTACACCTGGATTCTACCCTAACCTGGCAAACTCAGGTTTCTAGCGTTAGTCAAAGAGTAACTGGCACTTTGCGGTACCTTAATCGATTTAGAAATTTTTTACCACCCAAGACCAAGGCAATGCTTGTGCAGTCCTTAATATTCCCTATAATCGACTATGGTGACGTGTGTTACTACAATCTCAATTCTGACCTGCTGAACAAACTTGATCGTCTCATCAACAACTGTATAAGGTTTGTCTTTAATCTTCGGAAGTACGATCATGTTTCTCAGTTCAGGTCAGAACTTAAATGGATGCCCATACGCCAGCGACGATCCCTGCGTGCATTAACGACTCTCTACTCTGTCCTTAACTCCCCTACTCCACCTTCCTACCTTACCCCTCATTTTCAATATCGGTGTTCCAAACACGCTAGAAATTTTCGCTCTTCCCACTACCTTCTACTTCACTGTCCCTCCCATAGCTCTGACACTATCCACTCTTCCTTTCACGTCCAATCTATTATTCTTTGGAACGCGTTGCCCTTGGAAATCAGGATGGCTACTAGTAGGCAATCTTTTAAATTTAAGGTTCGCAAACATATCATGAAGGAAATGTTAGCAGATTCATCTTCAAAATAAGATGTATGTTAGTATGTACAAAATAGTATGTATTATAAATGTATATATAGGTATTTATATATATATATATGTGTATATTATATTACATATTATAGTATATTATAATATATTATGTGTCTTTATTATATGGATATTTATGAGTATGTAAGGGTATATATTTAATATGTTATTAGCATTTAATAAAGTTTTTCTAATATATCACCCAAAGTAAGTTCTACCTTAAATGCACCTACCATGTTGTCTCTGTATAGCCCAAAGGTTGACTGGAGAGAATGCCTAAGGCATTAAGTCCGCCATTGTACAACTTGTTGCATAAAGTTTAAATAAATAAATAAATAAATAAATAAATATTGACATTGTACGAGTGGTGGCGGATTAATAATAACCAATTTTAAAAACCGTTCGTGTCTCAAGATACAATTATGACCCCCCATTAGACGTGCTTATTTATGTGATGACGATGAGGAAGATTTAAAATAAATTTCGTTATTTTCCAGTGGAACTTCACCAGCTCAAAGTGAAGTAAGTAGCGGTACATTTACTTAATAGTCGAATCAGTACCGTGTGAGTACCATCACTACTATTGCAAAAGTCCTCAGGCGACGGTACCCCCGGATGAGTGAAAGCCAACCAACTAGTATTAAATATCTTTTCTCTCTTCTGTAACACCACTCAAACTCAAAAGGAACTTTACTCATGTAGGTTCACACAACTCTTTTGAATCGTCATGCTTAAACCTACCACCATCATCTTTCGGCCCCTGTACCACGCTGGGGGGTAGTCTCCTTACACCCCTATCGGCGTCATATCTACATTCGTCTCTCATATGCCCATCCACGTTCATACTAAAACTACCACCGGTTCCGGATCAATCCAAAGAGTCTCTCTCTCTCTCTTTCACTCTGTAGTTGCTATTGTAAAGATAATGTTTGGTTGTAAATCTTTAACAGATTACATTATCGACCGTAAAAAATAATCTGATAGGTAGACGCACATTACAAACTTACTCTTATCTAATTAGTCAAGTTGTGATAATCACGTGTAGTGTTGAATCGAAGGCCAGACGGTGCCGCTACTCAAATGGGACGTATTTTGAACTGTTTTTACTTTCTTGAGGTCTGAGGGAGAACCTCTGCTTTTGTAGTTATTACATAGCCTCACATTATCATTCTACAGGCTTTTGGATTTGTACTGTTCGCCAATACATAACAGCCGCCACAGTGGGTCCATATTCAAGATTCCCTTTCATAGGAATTTGGAAAAAATGTTTGTTTTTTATAGTTTGAAGTATACAGTTCTTTTAACACCATGCAACATTGAATAATTAAGTAGTAACGAGTGTTTGTGTTGGATTGTACAGTTGTCACTTCATATAAAAACACAGAGGTTTTACATGACTACATACTTCTGCTATTCAGCCAATGAATGACCCAATGCTGAGTCGGGCCTCCTCCAATTACACGCCTTCTACCTATGCCACGCAGGCCAGACGGCAGCACAGGGTTTCGTATCAAGATATCGGCCTTTTGACGGCTCTTACGACACCCTCAGGATGGAATAGGGTGGCGACACTATGTATTCTAAATCCGTCACCACACAGTATTTCATGAATAGCATTAACTATCTAATCTATCGATCCATTCTCTACTCGTTGAAGGATATACGTAGTGTGAAGTTAAAGATTTATAAAGTGCCAAAATGTCTCGAGCGTTTGCAGTAAGTAAGCACGTCCAGGGAACAAAAAGGAGCCGGACCGTTATCAGTTGGATATTCGGAACGTTTTGACAGACGATCTCCGCGCCGCGTGAGCGATGATGGCCTGTGACTGGCATAACTGAATACGGACCGCCTTGGGCCCAACGGCCGCGGGGACCGCCCGCTCCCATAATCTCTAAAGTTCCTTTTACACCGACCGGGCAGCGCGGAGAAAACAAACGAAGAGTTCGACAGAAATGTGGTCTGTGCCACATTTTTGTAGTGTAAAGCATCCAACCCCTAGACCAACAAGGCAACAAGGGAAGTTGTGTCTTTAAAATTATCAGCTCAGCTGTTTGTAGTAAACTATAATCTGTATTCGAGTTCATATCATTGCTTAATGATTGAATCTTATGTTTCTAGTGGCATAATGAGCGTTATCAGTATTTTAAACATCCTTTGTTTCTCTTGTTAGCATATTTGTTATCTAGACTACCGATATTAAAACTTATGAAATGCAACTTAATGATCAGAAAGTAACACACTCACAGTGTTTCGAAACTTTGTGATATACTCGCCCTATCACACTACCGGTGTAAAACTACCCTAACTCTGATGGAACATAAACGGATATCGTTTTCTCGGCGTGTGTCGTTTGTTTTTAAGGTTTTCACGTCACTAGGCAGGCCTGATAAGAATATAGTAAAGGGACGGCGACCGAGAGATGGATGGGTGCATAGTGCGTGTTCACTGGACCGCTCTGGCCAGGTTGGTCTTATTCTATGGCATTGGGAACACTAACGTGGCCCTTGATAATAAACCATCTAATATATAAAATTCTCGTGTCACGGTGTTTGTTATTGAACTCCTCCAAAATGGCTCAACCGATTTTGATAAAATTTTATATTCACATTTGGTAGGTCTGCGAATCGAAAAACATCTATTTTTCATCCCCCTAAATGTTAAGTTTGGTCCACCGCGATTTTTTTTTGTTTTTTAGACAAAAATTTTTGTGTTATTTTTTTTATGATACCTACAGTATACAAAAATACATGCAACCCTAAATTTTCAGCTCTCTAAGATCAACCCCTATTTTTAATAGCGATATTTTTATGGCAAAGCAATGTTTGCCAGGTCAGCTAGTATACTTAGGTACATATACCTATAGGCATTTGAGTACTTTGTGTCACAGTATTTGCTGATGGCAATCGAGAAAGCGTTCTTTTTTATATCGAACTAGCGACCCACCCCGGCTTCGCACGGGTGCAATGATGAACCTCTAAATTTATCAGTGTTTCTCTACAATATTATGGATGTATCATATTTAAAAACCTTCAAAATCCGTTGCGTAGTCTTAAAGATTTAAGCATACATAGGGACGGACAGACGACAGCGACTTTATTTTAAACTATGTAGTGATAGTGATATTAAAAAAAATGATATATACAAAATTTACTTATACATGCCAGAAAATTTATAAAATTCACTTGCGGGATATCGAAAGATACAAACTAAAATCAAAAAATTATTGAGTAAGGTGTATTTTTTGTTAATACTATTATTCTTAATCATTTAAAGGCTTGAGATATTTCTATATCAATTCATCTTCCACGTTGTTCTATGATATAACTAAATATTAATCACGAAAACAGATATATACTGAAATCAGAAAAATCGACGGTATTTTGTATTAAATTGACAAATGAGCATCATATACTATATTTAGAATACATAATCAATTACGCCATTATATTAGATGCGAAAAATTTAATTTGAACAATGACAATGAAAGAAGAAGAAGAATTCAGTAAAATTAAGAAATCAAAGTATTTCTCCTCTTCAAAAGGTTAGAAAATCACAAAACTTATTTTAGGAATTACATCTGTCGTATTTGTTTGGGGTGATTCAGCATACTGTGTCAATAGGTCAACACTATGCTGTTGACTTATGGCCGAGATTGCATTGACGGGTATCAGTTTTATCGTTTCCGCGCAATCAATCTGCTAATGGATTGACGGTCTGTTTACTCAGCATTCACAGGTTGGGCAGGGACAACTAGACCGACATTTGATTGACGAAAACTATAATTGGTGGGTTCAATGGATCATATATGGTTATAAAACCAAAAAAGTAGTAAACATGTCGCTCATTCATTCCATGGTAGATTAATATTTATTAAATATTGCAGAACGCGGCTAGATGTGAGGGAGTTATCGCAGGAGCAGTTTACAAACATGAAATTCACGAACTCAAATGATACCCAGACTCCAAGCCAGTGGCTCTAGTTTAAACAAAGACACTTGCCTGACCATAGAATCGAAGCGGGGAGCCATGATTCTAAAGCGGGACATCTAATCCCTAGACCACTAAAGCAGTCATATAATTCAAGACCGTTTCATTTTCATTTCATAATGAAATAACTAGAGAGGAGGACATCCTCGCCGCAAAATAATTAAGACTCGTTAACAAACTCTGCACCTTCCACCTGGCTAGAGTGGCCCAGTGGGATAATGCAATGAACGGATCATTCGGAACCTAAAATGTTAAAACCTCAAGCTCACGAGCATCATATACTATATTTAGAATACATAATCAATTACGCCATTATATTAGATGCGAAAAATTTAAATGATTTCTTAGGTTTTCGCGATTATTACACATTGAAATTAAACACTTTTTAACGGATTTATCGCGTGTATATTACATTATTTAATTCCCGACGTTTCGAATGCTTTGCAGCAGTCGTGGTCGCGGGAGAGACTAGATGACAGTTGTCTTCAAAAGTACAAAGAAACAGTTAAAATCTACCGCCTATAATTTTGTTTTATTGATAACGTTCCATGTGCACGCAGAAATCGCTCACGGTGTCCAGGGGTCTTGCAGATGAGTGTTTTGCTTGAGATTTGATCAATTTAATGACTGGATCCCAAGCAGCTGGTACTTGCCAACCATCCTCTCTATTGAAATTGGATGTTTTTTAATCTCAATAGCCTCGCGGATCATTCTTGGAATGTAATGATTTTCCTTGGCAAGGATTTGAGGTCTATCAAAGTGGATGTAGTGGTTGGTCTTGTTGAATGTGTGCTCACAAACTGCAGACTTGGTCGAGCGTCTGTTTTTCATGTCCCGCGACCACGACTGCTGCAAAGCATTCGAAACGTCGGGAATTAAATAATGTAATATACACGCGATAAATCCGTTAAAAAGTGTTTAATTTCAAAAATTTAAATGTTTAAATTCTAACATAGCCTCTCTCTTTCAGGCCATAGGTATTGGGTTAAGTAATGGTAGAAACCAATCTTGGGCCCTAGAGTTGGCCGGAGTCTGGACATTTTCTGTCCGTTTAGGCCGACATTAAACATTTTGTCAAAAAGTTCTCAGTCCGCTATTCGCTCAGCTAATGCACTCTGACCGCGCATTGTAGATAAAAGTGTGCTAAGTCGCTCTCCGCTCTCAAGGGTGCGTTAACTTTACACACGGCCACTTTATGGCACTACGCACTTTACTGACGTCCGATTATAGTAAAAAAAAGATAAAATACCGCATGGGTCTCGTCGGTTCTCATATTTCCTTAAGATACGGGTATTATGACCGAAAAATAATTTGAACAATGACAATGAAAGAAGAAGAAGAATTCAGTAAAATTAAGAAATCAAAGTATTTCTCCTCTTCAAAAGGTTAGAAAATCACAAAACTTATTTTAGGAATTACATCTGTCGTATTTGTTTGGGGTGATTCAGCATACTGTGTCAATAGGTCAACACTATGCTGTTGACTTATGGCCGAGATTGCATTGACGGGTATCAGTTTTATCGTTTCCGCGCAATCAATCTGCTAATGGATTGACGGTCTGTTTACTCAGCATTCACAGGTTGGGCAGGGACTACTAGACCGACATTTGATTGACGAAAACTATAATTGGTGGGTTCAATGGATCATATATGGTTATAAAACCAAAAAAGTAGTAAACATGTCGCTCATTCATTCCATGGTAGATTAATATTTATTAAATATTGCAGAACGCGGCTAGATGTGAGGGAGTTATCGCAGGAGCAGTTTACAAACATGAAATTCACGAACTCAAATGATACCCAGACTCCAAGCCAGTGGCTCTAGTTTAAACAAAGACACTTGCCTGACCATAGAATCGAAGCGGGGAGCCATGATTCTAAAGCGGGACATCTAATCCTAGACCACTAAAGCAGTCATATAATTCAAGACCGTTTCATTTTCATTTCATAATGAAATAACTAGAGAGGAGGACATCCTCGCCGCAAAATAATTAAGACTCGTTAACAAACTCTGCACCTTCCACCTGGCTAGAGTGGCCCAGTGGGATAATGCAATGAACGGATCATTCGGAACCTAAAATGTTAAAACCTCAAGCTCACGACCCGTCTGAAGTAGTTACCATCGCGTTGGGATGTTAGTAACACTGGAAACGCGACTAACGTGTGAAAAGGTCCTGGCGCTCCCAGCAGGGGGTAACTGGATTCCTTCAACTGCTGCCCCTGATAGAGCCCTAGTAGAACTCACTCACGCACAAGACCACTATACCAACCACGGATCATGTTATTCGGCTGGTTGCTGTATTCTATAAGGTGGTTGATTCTGGTCAGCGTGAGCGACTGGGTGACACTTAACTTTTAAGACAGGTCTTCCATATTGGTTAGCACGAATGTCAGATATCCAATATTTCGCGTGTGTAATTCTAATAGCATTTCGATGCAACCTGAACTGCTCAATCGTGATCTATATCAGTTAGGTTACTGTACTGACCGCTGTTGTGAGAGGCGCGGGCGCAGTCCGACTAGGCGTGGACACCGTTAAACTCGGCGCGCTCGTTGCATCGCCTGAAACAAAACCAAAAATACACATTTATCGTAGTTATATTAGTGGGACGTATGACTAAATAGCATGTCATGTCGTTAAAAATTACTGATAGCTTCTCGGCAATAATTAGATTTTCGTTCATGGATTCGAATTCTTTCAGCAGAAAATATTTAATCAAAGGGCAGCTATACTGCCGTACTGCTGTTACAGACTTTCTCCTGCGTGTTAGAATTCGAGATAAATAAAATTGCATAAGGCTATATTGTAGCCACCCACATTATACTCTATGAATGGCTTTTGACCACGTATCCAGGAGATAATATTACCTGAATGGCAACTATGTATGAGAAGATGCAAAACACATTGGTTACAAAGTAAAATGTTTATTTTTTTACAATGTTTATATGTTGCTTTACGTTGTCGGTAATATGTCCAACAATGTAACAGTTTAAACCGAAATATATGCTGGTATGAAACGACTCATGTCTTGGACGCTAGCTATCCATTATGTATAGGGTCACCGAAGGCCGAGTTTTTCCAATTTGACCGAACCCGGCTAAATCGGGCAGCGTGTTACGAGCGCGATAAGCCGAATGATTAATTCGGAAATCCGAGTTCGTATTAGTCGAAGATTTAGGACTGCAACGTCACTATTACAAGCTGATGGCCGAAATTATGCATATTTGTCTGATGATGCAATACATGCCTGCACGCATGCTTAATTTAATGGTAAACTTTAATGGTATTCCCATATATGGAATGAGCTCAGGACCAACATGGAGTTGGCATCGGAGAATCTATTTTTCCTTCTTACTGCCAATGTCATGTTTTAATTTCTTATATTATGGGTAATATGATAAAGTATTTCTATAGTTGCCAACGTGAAGAATAAGCTTCTTGCTTGAATCCTGATGCGTTGGTGTTCCTGATGCAATGTCCTCAAGAAAGAAATACAGACGTCATTGGTCATTAGCAAACTGTTACTAGTATCCCTAAAAAGACTGCGGCTGCACCCAAACTAATGAGCTCCAACAGTCGGAATAGCGCAGAATCGATCGCGCGTCGCTCCAGCGAAGCGCACAGTCATCAATTCCATTTGTGTCAGCTAATGTTGTGCGGAAATAAATTACGTGTCGGCATTGGAATCAAGCGCTATTATCAGCTAAAGAATACGCCGCTCAATTCTCACACCCAATATACTTAGATGCAAAGCCGTTCCTTTGTAACTGGTGCTATTGGAAACTGTATATAACTACCGTAGCTGAACTATGTAAATGGGAATGCCTTGAGTACGTATTAGATGTCGTCCCGTGTGGAACCTGTTCTAAATATTAGGCACTGTTTAAAGCCGTGTGTAAAACCGAAGATTCAGCAATTGTGTAGAGATAGTTTCTAAGGTTTATGTTTTGGGACAAAGAGTAACATGTATTCCTTTCCAGGGTGTTAATATTATTGAAATATTTTTGAATATATAATGTTGTTGATGCTTTGGAAGATGGGACGCCACATGTGTCGACACTTTAGATCATTCTCATCTTCCAAGTACATCGGCTGCTCCCGGCACTGCTTCAGCGGAAGCAGAAAACATCAAGCGGCATAATTATAGCAGCTTAACCAGTGGTTATACATTTGTGGAGCCGCTTGGGGCATGGGGCCCTAATACCCAATCTGTCTACAAGGACCTAGCAAAGCACCTATTCGACTACACTCATGACCAGAAGTCTGGCCTTTATTTCGCTGAGCGAATAAGCACAGCCATCCAGCGTGGTAATACCGCCAGCTTCTGGGCACGTTTGCAAACACCTGCGCGCTGAGGATGCGATGGCTATTTGAATTAGTCTCTCTATATATAAAGTATTCTTTTCTTTCTTTTTCTTTTTAACGTTATTAGTGTAAAATAAATTTACCATATATACTACTACTAATAGTCAGCCCATAAATGACTCACTGCTGAGTTGGGTCTCCTCCCAACATAGGGGGGGTTTTTAGCCTAATGTGCCACGCTGGACAGACTGGTAGCTCAGGGTTTCAGTTTAAGTTTTCCTTCCCTTGCGGCTAGGTTTTCGGCCTTGTCTTTTTCTTTTGTCGACTCTTACGACACCCTCAGGATGGCATACCATATATAATATAAAGTTTATTTGAGTAATACTACATATAGATTTTCGGAAATATAGAATAAAATTTATGAAATTTGAAATTGTTATCATTATTATATTTATAGATATCCATTCACACGTGTACTTGATATCAGTACCGCATTTTTAAGTATACCACGGTAAGGTAATCGGGATTAATCAAAACGAAACGTCTATAAATGTAGGTACCTTTACTTACATTATAATGATAACATGATACGTAATATTAACAATATCTTATTACTAACACCAGACTATTATAATGTTACATAAGGACTAATTCTGTTTTGATTTTTGTTTCTTTGAAGTTAGCTTACATAATAGTTTAGCAATAATCACAACTGAAACTATTATAACTGAAACAAAACCACCAAGAACTACTGAAACCACGTCTAGCATGTAGTACTCAGCTAGAGTTTTGTTAGCAGAGGGTGCACTTAAGTGTCGCGCTCCTTCGTGACGAAGAACGTATTCTGTCCACCAGACTGCCTTTTCTAATGGCGTTTGGACCTGATCCTGCAGAATTGCTTTCAGGCGTTTGATGTTTTCTAGGTATTTATTATCACTCAAAATTTTATTGACTGCACTAACCAAGTCGGTAGTTGACATCGTTTCCGAGTTCATTTTTATTCCTATACCTAGCTCCTCATATTTGTTGACATTGAACCATTGGTCACCCAACATCGGGATACCAACTAGAGGAACACCAGCGTCTGTAGCCTCATCGGTCGACTGCAAGCCGCCTTGCATAACAAATGTTTTTATCTTGGGGTGCATCAATAAGTCTCTTTGTGGAAACCATTTCTGTATTTTCACATTCTTGGGTACATTTTGAAGATTATCGCCATCAAACTTCCACAATATATCGTAAGGTAACGCTTCAAAAGCATTTAAAAACACTTCCAGAAACTCCTGGTGCATCATAGAGGGTCGCACGTTAGTGCCAAGACTGACGTAAATGACACCTCGAATAGAGTTATCCAAATATGATTTCAAATCCTCTGGCAATGGCTTTAACGGTTGCAAATGTAGACCTGACCCCAAGAAAATTACGTTAGTTGGTACCGGGCGGTTTCCAGCGATGATTGGATGAGCGTTTAAGAATAGCATGTGTATATTTTGTTGCAATTCTGCAACCGTGGGCGCATTGGGGCCATATCGCTGTTGTAGCATTTTATTTTCAGCTTGCTCTAACTCAACATTTATTCTATAAATTTTCCATTCTAAGTAGGCTGCATCTATTTTCTCCCAAAAACTTAAATTTCCGTGTTTATTACTGTATGTGCTGGGAAAGTATATCGGGTGCCAAGATGGTGCTCCAATAATTTCAAAATTTTCCGATGTTCCGTAAAATGAGGAGAACTGAATAATCGGGACATCAAATATTTTGCCCACAACTAATGGATAGTTGCATATGGCTTCCACAATCGCCAAATCAAATTTTTGGGTCTTGTCTTCCAAAAATGTTCTTACCTCAGGTAAATCGAACTGATAAGTGGTCAAATTTAACATACTGTCTACGAACTGCTGAAGCGATATAGATAACAAGTCTGCTATTACACCTCTCTTCATTTTCTTGACATTTTCTAAATCAGACATCAATTCCATAATTGCTTGGTAGGATTCGCTAGTATCGATTTCAGTGATGTTGTCCGGTGGTCGATCCTTGGGTAAGGCAGGATTTGGAGTAAACACTACGAGTTCATGACCACGTTTGCCGAGCTCCAAAGTTAGAGCCCTAAATACAACTTGATGACTTATAGAGGGCATAGAGAACACTCCTAATATTCTAGCAGACTCCACTATGTCTGACGTCAAATATATACACAAAAATAACGCTAAGCACGAACGATACATTCTGGTTACGATGTTTTTAAGGAGTGATGGATCGTTTCTGAAGCGTCGTCAAAATATTTAACTTATAACGATTTAAACGTTATCTGGTTATCTGAATTTGATAATGAACGATATTTTTTTTTAATCACACACCTGATGCGTTTTATCACGTGCTGTTGTTACAACAACTACCGGATCATACAGTAACTGCATGGCAAACCATAAACAGCTACACTTTCCAACCTTTCTATCGTAAGTAGCATTCCCAATCGGTGGTAATTAATAATTCATAGCTTGTTCATCTGCACTAATATTATAATTAGGAAAATAATATTATAATCAACGTTATCTGGTTATCTGAATTTGATAATGAACGACTTTTTTAAATCACACACCTGATGCGTTTTATCGCGTGCTGTTGTTACAACAACTACCGGATCATACAGTAACTGCATGGCAAACCATAAATAGCTACACTTTCCAACCTTTCTATCTTAAGTAGCATCCCCAATCGGTGGTAATTATATTATAATTCTATTTATTATAATTCATAGCTTGTTCATCTGAACTAATATTATAATTATGAAAGATTTGTATGTTTGTAACCACTAACTCAAATATCTCCCTTAAAATGCCACGTTATCCCTGAGCAACATACGGTATAACCGAAGCCGACATATGCACAGGTTTTAAACCGACGCGGGCGTAGACGCGCGCATTAGCTAGTAGACAATAATTTTAAGATCGTATATTGTAACTGGTTAGCTGTAACATACTTTTCGATTGCTTAAATTTAATTGTTTGGAGTACTAAAATATTTTTATTTCATTAATAATTTTCTCTGAAATGTGTAACTAACTAATCGTTACTAAATAAAAGCTCGCTACCATTACTCACCAGTAGGATATTCGAACTTTGCCGCCCTTCATGACCTGTACAATTTGACACCCTAGATCAAAACAATATTGATTTTATTTTTTTTACTTGATGCTATTGGAATTTTTAAATATGGCGATTTATAAGAAGTTTGTGATAAAACCTACGTAAATCACTATCAAATTCAAAAGGATTTGCGTTTGTGCACTACAGGTAGTCCTCACATAAAAATGCATATTTTTGTAAGACAAAAAGAGGTTTAGTGCCGGCGTTATTCGCATATGATGCATTGAACCAAATAAAGATCAATCGTTTTTCTTGTCTGTTGCACTGTCTCAATGACACACTGACTATCATACAGACGCAGCTTTGCGTTTTAATCAAAATTGATAGGATAAAAACTATTATAATCGATAAATCGTACTATTGTTAGTATATTTTACGAAATACATAGGTATTTTTTTTTATTAAACATAATTTTGCTTAGTTTTCACTGCAGTAAATAATGTATAAACTACTATAATTGTAATTCCTAAAACGATAATGGCACCCCCAAGCACCATGGCCAAAACATGTAGTGCTCCGCCAAAGATTTGTTAGCTGATGGCGTGCTCAAGTGTCGGCTTCCTCCGAGTCGAAGGACATATTCCGTGCACCAAACTGCCTTTTCCTATGGCGTTTGCGGCTGATTTAATAAAATCGGCTTCAACCGTCTAATTTTTTCTCTATATTTATTATTACTTTAAACTTCTTCGATTGCCCCAATTAAATCGGTAGGTGTCAGCGTTAATGAGTTATTGAGTACATATTTGTGTACATTGTACCACTGGTTGCCTAGCATCGGAATTCCCACCAAAGGAACTCCTGAATCAATAGCTTCGTCAGTCGATTGCAGGCCACCTTGCGAGACTAATAATTTTATCTTCGGATGCAAATGTTCACATTCTTTGGAACATTTTGTAGACTATCGCCATCAAACTTCCACATAATATCGTAGGGTAGTGCTTCAAAAGCGTGTAGGAATACCTCTAAGAAATCCGGATGCATCATAGATGGTCGCACACTTGTGCCCAAACTGACGTATATCACCCCAGTGCTGGAATTATCAATATAAATATAATATAATATATATCTGTGGCAAGTCTTTCTTGCAGATGTAGTCCAGATCCCAAAAACATAACATTTGCTGTGCGCCAGTAGCGGACGATTATTTGCAAAAATAGGATGAGCATTTAAAAATACCATATGAATATTCTTCTGTAATTCTGTGGGTGCATCAGGACCAAACCTTTCTTCTAATCGTTGATTTTCTAATTCTTTAGTTCGAAGATCAACTGTGATGTGATATTTCAATTGTACAAAGGCTTCTTGGGTCCGTTCGATCAAGCTTAACTCCCCGAATTTACTTCTAAGAATATTTGGAAAATATAAAGGATGCCCTGTGGGGGCACCTAAAATCCGACATACCAAAAAATGAAGAAAACTGTATAACAGGAATATTGAATATTTTTCCCTCAATTAATGGATAGTTACCAACTGCTCTAACTATTGCCAGATCAAAATTTTGATTTTGGTCTTTCAATAATCTCTTTACCTCTCAAATATAGAATTGAGAGGTCACCAAATTAAGGGAAAACTTGTAAATTTTTCTTGTAGTATCTATTATAACACCTCTTTTCATAGTATTATCTTTTGCTAATTTCATAAAATATTGGCGAGAGCCTTATACGACTCATTGGTGTCAATTTCCGTAATTTTGTCTGAAAGTCTCTCTTTAGGTAAAGCTGGGTCTGGGGTAATAACGACGAGTTCATGGTCACGTTTCCAAAGCTCAAGAGGCAAAGCTCTAAAAACCACTTGATGGCTCAGTGGTATAGGTGGTGGTATAGGAAACACTGGTAGTTGCATAAAGGCAAAAATAAATTATCAAAGTCTTTAAAAATAATGGTTGAAAATGTTGTTTCTAATTCTGTTGATTAGAATTATCGGGTTATCTGGCGATGATAAAAGTTAGAACGACGTTATCATATCTATAGTAAATTATTTAAGGAAAAATATTAGAAAATCAGTCAAAACAAAATTTTTTTTTTCCATATAATAAACACATGCTAATTAAGTTTTGTTTTTGAAGTTTTAGTAGTCAATGCACTGAACTTATAAAAAACAACAACGGTGACAACTATAATTATCAAAACACCACACAAAACAAGTGCAACTATATCCAGCATGTAGTATTCAGCCAAAGATTTGTTAGCAGAAGGTGCGCCCAGGTGTCGTCTGCCTCTGTGTCGGAGAGCATACTCTGTCCACTAAACCGCTTTCTCTAGTGGAATCTGAGGCTGATCTTGTAAGATTGCCTTCAAACCTCTTAAATTAATTCTGTATTGATCGTTATTTAAAACTTTGTTTACTGCAGCAATTAAATCGGCAGACGTCATCGTTTCCGGCTTCAATCTAATTCCTATTCCCAATTCTTCGTATTTATGAACGTTGTACCACTGGTCGCCTAACATTGGGATTCCAACTAATGGAACCCCTGAATCAATGGCTTCATCAGTCGACTGCATGCCACCTTGTGTGATAAATGCTTTAATCTTCGGATGCACTAGTAAGTCACTCTGCGGAAACCATTTTTGTATTTTCACATTATTTTCACATTCGGAACATTCTGAAGATTATCACCATCAAATTTCCATAGTATGTCGTATGGTAACGATTCAAAAGTCCGAAGAAAAACTTGTAAAAATTCCTGATGCATCATATAGGGTCGCACGTTAGTACCCAAACTAACATATATGACTCCAGTCTTTCACTGGCTGCAAATGCAGCCCTGATCCCTAACCGTTTTCGTAATGCTTCGTTTTCAACTACTTCCATTTCAGAGATTTGTCTATTGAAAAGGAATTCTAAATATGCTTCTTGTATTGTTTCAAATAAACTTAATTGGGTGAATTTATTTCTAAAAATATTTGGGAAATATAACGGATGGTATGCAGGACCGCCCAAAATATTGAAGTTCTCCGACATACCGTAAAAAGAAGAAAACTGTATAACGGGAACATTAAGAATTTTTCCAACAATCAGCGCATAGTTACCAACCGCTTCAACGATAGCCAAGTCAAAATGTTGGGTTCTATCATCTAGTATCTGTTTCACTTGAGGCATATCCAACTGGGCAGTCACCATTTTAAGCGAGTAAGTCATGAATTGATTTTGAAGCATAGCGCTGGCATCTGTTATGGTACCTCTTTTCATGAGGTTGCCTTTCGACAAATCTCCCATCAATTGTGCGATAGCTTTTTATGACTCACTGGTGTCAATTTCCGTTATATTATCTGGAGGTCTTTCTTTAGGAAGTGCGGGGTCGGGAGTAAATACGACCAGTTCATGACCGCGTTTTGCAAGTTCTAAAGTCAAAGCTCTAAACACAACTTGATGGCTTATAGATGGCACTGAAAACACTCCTAATATTCTCGCTGAATCAACATACAACGCACAATGATTACCATTGTAAAGCCGTACTAAATCGGTTAAAATACATTAATATTTATCTTGAACCGATAAAAAGATATCTATTTCGTGGCCTATGTTGCTGAGTAATGCTTACTGCGTGTAATTTATCACTTAGATATGTGAAATAGTGAATCATCATATTGAAAACACAAGTCAGCGTCGAAAGGACATTAGGAACTTAGCGCTGAAACTAGACAAATTAGTCGCCTTGGCCTACTAATGCCGTACATAACCGGATCACGCTGGTGGGAAAGGTAATGAAACTTTGATGACGAAATTGTTTATTTTACGCAGATAATAGAATTATCACTTACAATCACTTACAGAGAAATACAAACACATAAAGAGTGTGGGAATATAATTGTAAATTATCTTTAAAAAATAGTCTGTTGGGTACATTAACAATATTCTATTTTGATAGCACAAACTGAGGTCTAAAGCAACAAAACACTGGGTGTTCAATCTGTGTAACTAGTACATTGCAGTAGAGTACATACTTCAAATGGATAAACATTATTTTTCCATTGCCATATTTTCTTCTGTTACTATGTTAGTTTTCATTCCTGAGAAATTGCTATTTCCTTAATTGTCCTCTCCCTGAGAAATTGCTTCTTAAATTTATGATTGTTTACAATATATAATAGAACATTTTATAAAATATAATAAATATATATATATAAATATAATATTCTTATATTTCATCACATAACTAATTATATAATTTTAATCTATTTTTCTAACATGAATTTTCTTTTAAAAGATGTAATGGTTATTTGGTTCATTTTTTTTTAATAAAGCTATACTTTTAGCTTCATTGATATCTGTATTTTTGTTGGTATGTATGTCGTACATTCTTACTCCTCCGAATTGTTTGTTTTATCTCGTAGTTCATCTTTTATTGGTAGTTGCATTGCTGCCTCTGGTACACTGTGGCATAATCTCATAAATAACCTGCGGGATCCCGGCGGCGGGCCCGACCGCACTCGAGATTTTCCGGGAAAAAACCTGATTAATCACTACATTCAAAGACGGGCGAGCGTAAGTCAGGGCGCAAGAAATAATTAATTGGTGCGCGCATCGAGACACGCCGCCCTTCACCCCGTGCCTTACCCCCCTAGACCGTCGGCTAATGCGCTAAGTTTATTCAAATCGTTCTTATTAGGCCGCGTCCACAATCGGTGCTAATTTACATTGAACATTGTTTCTGCCACAGGTCTTTAACATTTTCAGACATTGGTAGCTGATAGTTAAATTAAAAACATTCATCATTTCAGATCACATATTACTAAATTAAGAGCTACATAAGAGACATACAGCCAGCCGTAATGCAAGGGTTAATATTTTTAACCGCTCATGCTAGTAGTGCTAAAAACGTCAAATGAAATAATAAAATAATGCCACCTAATTCTCGTCGGGTCGAGGGTTCGAATCTCAGCTTCGTCCGTTTCGTTAGATTTAAATAAAATAATCAATGAAACAGTATCGGTTACTTGATTGAAGCTAAGACAAACGGAACGCGTAAGAAAACTACTGGTTTCATAAATATTTCGGTCGGCTCACTGGACCAAGGAAGTTTTATTTTATTTCATTAAAGTTAGTTTTGTATTGTTTTAATATTCACCTTTCAGCTGACGCCTTCCAGATCCGATACAACAGTTTGTTATATGGAATTTGTTGGGTAAATATATACATATTACATTATGAACAGGACCGCAAAGTAATAAAAAAGAAAAAATGACAAGCCCTCTGAGTTTCTTGCCAGTTCTTCTCAGCAGTGGTCGCGTTCCAAACTGGTGGTAAATTATATTACTTTGCATTGTATAAATTTTATTAATATGTTGACATTTTCCAAGTGTCCATTGTGTCCTATGCAATATAAATGATTTGCCTTTGACTTTGAATAAAAATAAATAAGAACTCGCAAGTCATATACGTTAAGCATAGCAAATCGAGGCATTCACTGGATTTATTTATCTGTAACTGCATAACAGTGTTTCATTACGCTTAAAACACCTAATAAAATAAAGTAATATAACAATATAATATATTATATATACATCTAATAAATAAAATTCTTGTATCACAGTTTTAGTGGTTATCCGAAACGGCTTGACCGATTTTGATGAAATTTCATATGTTTATTCAGTAGGTTTGAGAATAGGTTGTTAACTCATTTTTACACCTGAAACAGTTAAGGGTGGTTCATCCCAAAAATTTTTGTTGAAGAAATAATGGGATTACTGTTTTAGTTCGTCATCATTTTTAAGCCTATCGTCATCTCAAAGGTATAATCTTCCCCAATGTCTAGTCCTCGTGGATCCTGGCATCGCCTGCACCCGTCACGAGGTTAACCTAATGGGAGTACTTTCCTACTCATCGAAGTCCAATTGGGACGAAGTGTTTGTTCAAATCTGTGTTGTGTGTCGCTCGGGAAAGCGTCCGTTGGCGCACTTTGCGGCGTGTTTTCAATTGCGAGTGTCGCCCTCTGAATATTCACGATGCTGCATCAATATTCATGAATACACCTAGCACCCCCTCCTCCGCGTACCCCCTCTCGCTTCGCTACGGGAATATTTCCAATATTCTTCATGAATGGTTGCCGTACGATTGTATCGACTCCGACGTTGACTTTATGAGAAATTACTCGTAGTCTTCTCGTAGCGCGCTACGAATAAATTCGTAGCAATCATAGTGTACATAATATGTTTCTTCTGGTCGTACATTTATGTGTTCTAACAACCCTTTTTATGATTACAACGAATGTAGTAATAAGTTCAGCCCTTGAATTTGTTTTATTAATCCACGATGACAAAAAGAGGTTGTAAAAGAGAGGTCAGAACCGACAAACCATTTGGTTAGTGGTTTGTTTTTATTTTACTGTTTTGAATGTATCTTAATCAAAACCATTATGTTTATAATAATAATTATACCCTTTGAACGTTATCACATTTTCATAGTGCTTTTTAAGTAAGCCTATCTATTTCTTTACCGACTACCTAAAACTATTTCTTTACACGTGTTTCAAATTATCTAACCGCATATATCTAATTAATAGCTTTAGCAAATCCAGTAATAAATAGTAACAGGGTAATAAAACTGTCTTCCGTGACGTGATACCGCGGAGTATATATTCATAGCAAGCCCTGTTTAACATACCCCTGAAACACGAGTGGCCACAATATTAATAACAATGAGCGTCGGTTTGTGAGGGGAATCTAATAAATTCGCTTCCGCGATCGCTTCCGCGCCAGCGACTGACCTTCTTTGGGCGGTTTCTTTACACGCCAGATTACGTTTCGCCCACGGTATCAAAATTAAACGTAAACTGGTTCCTTGAGTTGGAAAATGTGGTAATATTGGAACAAATTTTCAGTGGAGCCTACTTTTCCCTGAATTGCATTTTTTGTTCTAGTACTTATTTAATTTTCTAGTTCAGATATGTAATGCACGGAGGCCAATGACATCCAGACCTTGAGTCAAGTAAAATAAATAAATATCCTTGGATATTTCACACAACGCCATCTCGTCCCAAGCTAAGCAACTTAATGCTTGTGTTATGGTAACGAGATGGATGATAAACTAATTATATACATTTTTTTTTGTAAATACATTAATATTATAGATAGAAATGACACCCAGACTCCGAGCCAGTGCCTCTGGTTTAGACAAAGACACTTGCCCGACCCCGGAATCGAACCCGGGACCCCTTGATCCAAAGGCGGCACATCTAACCACTAGACCAACGAGGCAACTGGCTCGATACTTGCTACCGTGGCCTGCGTGGCACAGCCGCCTAATTTCCCTCGACGACAACGGAGGAGGCTCGAATAAAAATTACAGTAAAGGTTCGCCATTTGCTGTTTCTATGGTGCTGATTTCAGTCTGCACATGGAATGGAAATATGCGGTGCATTACAGGAGCACATAAGCCGAGTCAGCATATTTCAGGGATTATTTGCATGACGCGGCACAACCTGAACTGTCGGGGACAGCTTTGGATTTCTGATATTTATGTACTTGGTGGGATTTGTGAGCTCGCTGCATCAGGATTCTAGATATATTTGGTTAGTCTATATTTCTTTTTATAAATAAAATGTCCACGTGGGAATTAAGAGTGGGTTAAGTACACCTACAAAGTGTCTTTGTTTTTCACATTTCAGCGCTCACGCCAGACACGGTGGTTGTCCGTTTTTAAACTAGTCGCGCATAATAAAAATTATGAGTGGCAATCAAACAACAACGTTGCTATGTTTTTAATGACACATTTAATATGTAGCACTGCTACCACTACTCCGGTTACAAATGACCAGCTGCTAAGACAGGCCTCCTCCAATTACATGGACGGTCTGCTGTACTGGGCTGGCCAGGCGGGACAGCACAGGGTTTTGTATCAAGTTTCCCTTCACTTTAAGCTGGGTTTCCGGCCTTGTCATTTCCTTTTGTCGGCTCTTACGACACCACAGAACGGAAAGGGATGGTAACTGTGTACACTGAATCCGTCACCACACGGAAAATACGCATAATGAACACTTATTATAGTAATATTAATTGCTTTGCTGGATTCCAAAACTTCCTCACGTGTAAAATATAACGCAGAATAAAATTTTAAATAAAATAGCGTAGAAAAGTCAATCATATCTTTATTATTTATTTTGTTACCTGTCGTTTATTTGAGATGCGATTTTGTTAAATTCGCACCAATGCTGAAGTAAACCTACTCTTTAGATGCTAAAATGCATTATTTGATTAACATGATCTGATGCTCAGGGTTATGAAAATTCGAAAGCAGAAAGCAGAAAGACTTGTATGTTGATTTGAAAAATCACCATCAGAGATTCATGTCGGCTCTTCTCTTATCGGTATAAAGAGTTTTGTAGGAAAAACTTTGTTTAAATAAAACCAGCCTGAGTTTATTTTTTCCAGCGGTACTATCTATAAGTCATACATATTTCACATTATATCCGAGATGCAGTTTTGGCATTCTAAATTCTGTCTGATTTTCTGTAGCTCCAATTTTATTTGGAAATTTCAGAAGCATATGAGGAAATCTATAGATAACATGAACTAGAGATTCATCAATACTATCATCCAAGTTTAAACTGTTTCCTTTTATTTTTACCTTCACATTTTAGGTATACATATATAACTTATGGAAATTAGGTGAAGGTGAGGATGTTGGTCCACATATACAATATTTATGTATATAATGCTGCACACAACCCTCAGGGTGACGTAGTAGACGTAGGTGATACGAACAAACCCTGTGCCAACACGTCTTTCCAGCGTCGCACAGTAAGCTAATTTCCCTCCATGAATTTGGAGGAGGCCTGACTCAGTAGTGGGCCATTTATGGGCTGAATCAATGAATTATAAACATATTAAGCTTACGAAACGTGCGAATCGTATCGAAGAACACTGAAACATGACTGAAGGTTGATTGTTATTAAAAAGAGTAATATATAACCGATTAGCGTGGAAACTGAAAGCTGGTCTAACCATATAAATAGTAGTAGTTAGCCAAATAAGGATAGACTGGTGTCGACCCCGATGAAATTGGGAATAAGGTGAGAAAGAAGAACATAATTTGTACATAGTATTACGAATGTGATGCTATTATAAATCTAGTGTAGGAAATATAGAAGTCGTCCCTTGGCCTATAAATCGCCTGTATCACATAATGCGGCGCCCGTTTTTATTGAGGCGCGAACGGCATTCATTACCCGCCGATTTATGGCGCCTGCTCTCCGTTATGTTGACACCCACTGGATACTTATTAATGGACTATAAATAAGTTTTTATTTGATACAGGTTCTTCGTATATTTGAAATTAAATGTTCTAGTAAATAGTTTCATAAGTAAGAGGAGTTATGAGCAAGTTTATTGTGCCACTCTAACTAGATGACTTGGCACAAAGTCTCATATGTATTATTTTTTTTAATTTCCACTTATCTTGTATTTTTTATGTTATTATTTTATTTTACTCATTTTGTTCCATATTTATTCTCGCAAATCCCTCCGATTATGATATAGTATGTAAAAGGGCTAACACGTTGTACTGGTGATACTAAATGCCTAATCTGACTCAAAGTATTCGAACAAAAACATTTTAATTTTGATCTAACTATTTTCTTCGTAGATTCCCTTGAATGTTAAAAAGATGCCTTATTTATTTGCCTCAGTCACCCGCAACCAGTCAATTGCGTTGTTTTAGACGTGTCTGTTTGCCACCTCACCCCATAACCCTTCGCGCTCGATCCCATGACGACTCATGAATATGAGATGACTTTATTTATTGTCGAGCCTCTGATGATTCAGCTATGAATGCACAATGATTGCGGGCCAATTTGATTTCGAGTAATTATGAATGGCAAGGAGGTTCTGTTGATCTGTGGCTCCAGAAATTGACGGTGACTAAACAAATTTGGTCTAAGATTTGTGGTCTTTAATCTAAGATTTGTGGTCTAGAATAGGACGAAGAAGATCGTTATTCATAATTGATTTTGTGCCATCTCATCTTGATTCAAAGACACAGTGTTAGGCGTAGTATGAATAGGTTTAAGTACTCTCGACTCCAGGTCGCTGGGGTTCAACGGGTACGGTACTGTGGGGAAGGCTTTCGTCCAAAGACGTCAGCATATATACAGACAATCGACTAACCATTTCAACATCGGCTCTTAATTTTGGCGTACATATTAATGAAAGTAAAAACAAATATGTCATTAATTGATTTATAGAAATAATATATATATAATTATTAAATAAAGCCTGTTCCGGTCTGCTGTAAAACAAAACATAAAAATGGTTTTTAATTAACAGCTCATTAAAATTATACACATGATAGTAGCATATCCTCCTATGTCCTTTGTACAACACAATTGACGTAAATTAAATGTACTATTTTCAACTGTTTTTCAATGGTGGTTAAAATTTTTATCACTGTAAAATGACTTCACGTCTATTTTTAAACAAAATTAAGCCATTGTTTATCACATTGATTACTTGTGACTATCATTGTGACTTTTCATTTTGTGCTTCATAATGACATGTATGTATTTTCATTATCCATTACATATTTTATTATGATATGATTATATGATAATATGGTACGGATTACCGTACACAGGACTTAAGCTCAAGTGACATCAGCAAAAGTGAAAGTATGCCACTGGCAGCATAGTGACGGATTCCTTTCGCTGCCAATTAATCCGGTTCCCAAATCCCACCATATCTGACAATTTAGAAAATAAATAGATCACTTTAATGAGTAGGTCGTATCGTAGTAACGCAATCGATCGACGAGCTTAACCAACGTCTGACTCAGCTAGATGTTGGATGAGCGACCATAACTTGTTTGTAATATCTAACCTCCTCTGTGCTTGGGAGCGTTCGTAAAGCAGTCGGTCCTGGCTGCCATTCTCCCATTAGCTGTTCTAACCGGTTGTCCCACTAGCTGGGTCGCGGAGAGCAGACGGCATTCGCTCCGTGAAAATCCTGGTATATCTTGGCCTATCAGGTTCGACTGAAGTCGATCGCAATGAAAATGGGGATAAGGCGAGGGAGATATATAATCCTACTAACATTATAAACGCGAAAGTTTGTAAGTATGGATGGATGGATGTTTGTTACTCTTTCACGTAAAAACTACTGAATGGATTTTAATGAAACTTTACAATAAAATAGCTTATACAAAAGAATAACACATAGGCAGTTTATACAGACAATTATATAAATTTATAAAGATATTGTGTGAATTGTCCAACATAATTACAATAAGTGTCAAGTGGGTAGAACAAAAATCCATCAGCACACGGGTAAAACCGCGGGGCGTAGCTAGTAAATAACTAAGTTTAACGTCAATTTTGTAAATTTCGCGTAAAAATGTCTGTTGCACAAGTACGGGAAAATAAGCCTTCAATCTCAGGTAATGATTGACAATAAAGAAAGATGGTCTTAAAGTTTCACAACATACCATTGTATCTCGAATTCCTTTTATTTCTAATCGGACAAATAGAGAAACACAATCTCCTTAGTTCTATATAGAAATCCAAGGCAAAACTCACCTGTTCAGTTTGAAATAACTCTCGTATAGAATGCGGTAAAGCTGTGGTATTTGTTCAAGCTCTTGTTGAGCGCAGCCCACACAAAGGTAGCTCATCCCATCTGGATTCTTTGTATCGAACACAAACCGATCTTCTCAACTCGGAATAACCTTTGAATGCCAGATAACTAAACGCGGGGACATCGTTATTTTTGCTTTGTACTTTACTCCTGGACGAAAATTATACGTTTTATGTAGCCCCAAACGGAAAAAGAGAGGTGTTATTGTCTATCTGTAACATCATGAATGATTTTGTCTGTTCTTTTTTCATTTTACTTAAAATCTGCTTAGCTATTTGAAAAGTGTTTCAATAAATGTGCAATTTTCTTAAAATTCTGGGTTTTTATATCGCGTCGTTAAACCTATCTTGTACATTTTTATTTCTTAGGCCATAAATGACCCACTGCTGAGTCCGCCATGTAATTACATGGAGGGGCATACTATACCACGCTGGCCAGATGGGTTTTCACAGGGTTGCCTAATAAGTTTTCATTCTATTGCGGCTAGGTTAGAGCCGACAAAAGGACATAATAAGGCTTAATGCTTTATTATTTCTTTTTGTCGGCTCTTACGACACCCTCAGAACAGAATAGAGTGGCGAGACTATTCAAAATTAGAAAATATAAGTATTCAAAATGTGGCCACACGGAGTTTCTTGTAAAATGCCTATAAATTTAGGTTCAATGTGTCTTGAAATTGATGTCGTGTGCTTAACCATACGCTAATCAAACGTACCAAAATCGCATCTCAATGGATACAAGATCACGACCGAAAACAATGCGTGTATTTTCCTCCCCCAAAATAGAGGAGATAAGAGTGGATCACTTATCCCCTTAAAGTCAAACCATAACGCCCAATAAACACATAATAGACATGTTGCCGACCAAACGATTTGATTTAAAGTCCATCCCAGCTTTTGTTTTCGCGAGGCGTGACTCGTCCTGGAATTATGACAGCAATAATTCGCGCACATAACGTATTATTATAGTAGAAGGGACATAGCCCGCGCCGGGCGGACATTAAACTGATTTACAAGCGTTTTTAATTGTTAACATAGAGTATGGACGTCATTGTTGAATGCCGGCACGCGCGGGGAATAGGGCGCTGTCACACTGGGCGAAATACGACGACAGGTAATCGTCCTACGTGAAATAAAAACGCGTTTTTGTTCAAGTGGATCGTGCACGTCAAAGCAACAGCTCACGTTGTTTAACGTTTACATATTTTAAAGATAAATTAGAAAAAATGCAGTTGAATTATGGTAGAGCATTATAAACCAATAAATAATTCGTAACTGCTTGGACAGGATAAAGGCCGTGGTGTCGTGCGAAGCATATACTCGTAAATGAGGTTTAAGGATCATCATCATCATCATCATTTCAGCCAAAAGACGTCCACTGCTGGACATAGGCCTCCCCCAAGGATTTCCACAAAGGCCGGTCCTGGGCCGCCCGCATTCACTGCTTTCCGGCGACCTTAACCAGGTCGTCGGTCCACCGTGTGGGAGGCCTACCAGCACTGCGCCTTCCGGAACGCGGTCGCCACTCGAGGACTTTTCTGCCCCATCGGGCATCGGTCCTGCGCGCTATGTGCCCTGCCCACTGCCACTTAAGTTTGGCAATCTTGTGGGCTATGTCGGTGACCCTGGTTTGCCTGCGTATCTCCTCATTTCTGATTCGATCTCGCAGGGAAACTCCGAGCATAGCCCTCTCCATTGCCCTTTGGATGACTTTGAGCCTTCTGATGGAGCCCATAGTGAGCGACCACGTCTCTGTTCCATATGTCATCACTGGCAACACACATTGGTTGAAGACTTTTGTCTTCAGACACTGCGGTATTGTGGACGAGAAGATCTTTCGCAGCTTCCCGAACGCTGCCCAGCCGAGTTGGATCCGACGATTGACCTCTTTCTCGAAGTTGGACTTACCTAACTGGACAGTGCGTCCCAGGTAAATGTAATGGTCAACAACTTCGAGGGTAGAACCTCCGATGTTAACAGGAGTGGCTTGAACATGGATATTAGACACGATCTTCGTCTTCTCCATGTTCATCTTAAGGCCGACTCGTTCGGAGGCTCGACAGAGGCCATCGAGAATCGTATTGGTCTAAGGATGTACATAATGAATTACAATACCACAAAGCAGTGGATGCGGGCGGCCCAGGGCGGGCTTTGTGGAGATCCTTGGGGGAGGTCTATGTCCAGCAGTGGACGTCTTTTGGCTGAAATGATGATGATGATGATGATGATGACAATTGTAGAAAGGTGCATAGTTCATAAGAAATCTCTTCCAGCAGACCTGTGAGAGGGAAATTCTAATTGGAAACAAAAGCTAGCAATAAAATAAAACGATGTCAAAATATATTAAAGTACTGCAATACTACGACAATAATATACAAAAGTAAATATCATCATAGCCTCACAACAAATTTATAGAATATCTAAATAAATACGAGTACACATAATTTGTCGAATCAATGGAAGACAAATAATAATCCATTACTATTCTTTAAAATTCCGAAGCAGTAATATGGAACATTCAGGAGAGTGCGGAGATGGGACCTACTATCATCACGTTGATGCGAAGTAGAAACGCTCTGTTAAGTAAGAGGTACACAAAAGGTTGCAGAGGACGTTGGAAAGAGAGAGAGAGAGATCAAATTTGAGAATCCGTAGTTCTTGAAAATTGGTACGAGATCCGCGTAATTGCGCGTAGTGCACACGTGCGTATGAGTTCATTCTACGCACGTATGGCGGGCATGAAGTGTGTCGCGCCCCTATACCGATGTTTACCGTCCGCTGATTGCATAATTTCCATCGCGGAGCTTATTAACGCGCTATCCGCCGTACGTGCAATCGCATCAATCTGATTGTGCGACAAGCGCCTCCCATGTGGAAATGAAATACGCTATAGGTCATGATTCATTAGTCCTGTTAACATTATCAAGCCTTTGTTAATTGCCAAAGTTTTAACGGGCCATTTCAGGGTGGTCTACGAAATTTCCCCTTTCCTACACATATACCACGAATCTACAATAAAATATTACTATAAACTTTATAGTAAGTAGTTTATCAAAATATTATTGTTATAGCTCTTTGAAATTACATAGTTTATTTATATTTACACACACTTGTCAGTCGCAAAGACTTGAGATTGTTATTATTTAAATGGATTGAGAAAATATTTAAACTAAAGTCGCCAGTTAATCTCCTTTCGAAGTTACAGGCTGTATATTTAGTTAATCTAATTCTAAACTATAATTACCGAAGCCGCGGCGAACTTCGCAGCCGCTACAAGCTCACTACCGCCATTTGTTCAGCTAACTATCTTCCAAATCTTCGAGGCATGACAAAAACGTCAGAGCCGAGCTTCGTTCGAGTTTGGGAACAACGCTAACTGTGCGGTAACGGTTAACGTTGTTACGAAACTCGCTTAGCGCAGTTTGATCCGCACCAGGCCTAAATAAATATCACGCAGATGATCATTTGCGGCTTGTGCAATGTTTTTAATACAATCTTGGCGCACTAAGCATATTTTGGTTAAGGGTAATGTTTCTTTACACCAAATTAACCATATTAAATTACTCATTCGATAACCGCATATTTGGCATAAACTCAATGTACAACACAAAAACAGCTATAAATTAGAAACGAAGTAAACACACTCTAGTCTGTGTGGATTTTGTGGAGGGATGGATATATTTAGTCAATATTATTCACCAGGACGTTCCAAGCTCAGGTTGTCGTGAGATACGCCTAGCCTCAAGAGAACCCAAATCTGACACAAAGCGTGGCCCAGGAATAACTTCCATAAAATTGAAAGACACTCAACTCGGCAGAGGGTAACGTTTGGCTGCCATGATAATGATTTAAGGATGCCTCGTTGGTTGACGCACTTTCCTTTCCCCGGTTCAATTCCGGGGTCGGGCAAGTGTCTTTGTGTTAACCAGATGCACTTGCTCCGAGTCTGGGTGTCATTTGTGTTCCTGAATTTCATGTTTGTATACTGCCCCCATCATACAGATATTTAGTACAAATAGGATAGGTTTTAAAATAAATAAATAGATTATTATATTAGTTGTAGCGGCTGCGTAACGTATATTGGAAACGACGCTACACTATTTCAGACATCCTACAGATCGGACCAAAGTCTCCTTCAAATATTTTCAACGTAGGTTAAATTCTAAAAAAGTGACTATGTGGCGATTCTTCGATTGCTACTTAGCGTGATAAGCTACTTCCACGGTTCAAAGTTTGATTCACATTAGGTTATAATTAGGGCGTTGTTAGTGTCGCGACAGCGGCATTGCGTGACGCACGACAGTGAGCACCAAGTTAAAAATTAATCGGTCTTTATGCTTGATTGTTCAAACTTTTCAGGGACTGGCTAATGATTAAGTTCACAAAAAAGGTTGGTAAACTTCTAAAGTTCAGCTAGTAAAATATTGTGACAGTAAGTGTCGCAGATTGCGTTAAGAACATGTTAGTAATCTATATTATCTTCTGCGGTCACAATTATGCTCAAAATTGAAGAAAATAAACTATATCATTATAAATTGGTCGAGAGTAGCACACTTGTTTAGAGAGTGCATTATTAAACACTCATTAAAGAAACCCATAAGCCTTAGATATTTAAAAAAGTCGTGATTGTATAGTTCACGGCCATTTCTTTTGTGGAAATCCTAGCAGTGAATGAATGAATTGACACCTTAACTAAAAGCTATTCACAAACAGTTTAACATCAGAACTCAGTCATTCAACTTTTAGTCACAACCGACGGCCAAAACGAACGCCCGCACGTATCAATTTAACTTTGGCACTTTAATGTTGCACTGTATTCTGCATATTTATGTAAATATGGCCGCGGCCCGTGGATGGGTCGGGCCGCCTGGCCGCCTCCGAATGGAAATTCCAAATGACAGGTTATTTGACTGTATTTAACTCATTTCGAAAGCTGGCAATGGCGGGCCGTTTGGATGGAATCTCCAGATATCAAATGGCTAATTCAGTATCTCATGCTTTCGTATTTAATGCTGTGGGTTTATCTTTAGGAGAGAATTATGTGGACTCAATTTGCGTCAGAACTATACATATTAGCCGGACGAATAGATGTATTTTTTTTTCTTATATAGTTTTCCTACTTACGTGCTGATAATTGCTAGTGTGTCGTTTTTTGTTTGACTTGACTTGATTATAATTGGACTACTGTACTATCTTAATTCAGCCTATAAAATAAGTGACCCACTGGCGAGTCGAGTGATTAGCCTACTCTGAAACGCTGTGCGGTTAGCACGTTTGGTTTCGTTTCAAGTTTTCCTTCTCATGCGATTGATTTTCGGCTTTGTTATTTCCTTTTGTCGGGCCTACGACACCCGCAATATGGAACGCGGTGGTGACACTCTGTGTTCTGAATCCGTCATTAAACGGAACGGATTGTACGGTGATTCTTAATTGTTATTATTCTTTTACTGCTTTATCTATTTTTATGACAACGTTTTCCAAAATAGCTCCTTATCTGTTACCAGTATTATTAAGTGTTCTACTATTTCCTTTTATCTTTTACTAGTTCACTCATATTTCGGTGTTATTTAACAGGGCAAAGCCCTCATAGAATTAACTTGAACATGATTAAGATGTGGCTTAGAATTTCTACACTTCCTTAATTTCCAAGTTACCCCACAATAATGTTGATTGCCATCGTTATTATTACAAAAGCATCTTTATATATGTGTTCTAAAGTCTAATTTTGCTTTAGTGTCTCGACGGTGGTCTCGCTACTCCCGGCTGCTAAATCTGATTACATTTCATGAGTCGCGTCGAGTTGTTCCTTTTCGCCACTATCACTAATTTGCATGCGAATGCCGGTTTTACTTAGTGCAACTTTTACCTTACGGCACTCGTTGGGACTGGCGAAATGTTTAACGCGATGCAAAACTGAAACAATGGTAATTTTAGAAAATGTCTAGATGGAGAATTTCTATGAAACTCGACAGATATCGTTATCAGGTTCTGTTAGTAGTTATAAAGTCCGCTGACTTAAGTTTAACATGGAATCATCATTTCTGAGCAACTGGATAATTGGCGCTAAAAGAGTGCCTATTGCGTTAATTATATGTGAACAGTTCTTCTAAATATACTTGGCAATAGCTTATCAAATAGGATTCAATACCGGATTCATACCGTTTTGAACCGTGACGAGCTCTACCCTTTTCCTTACATAGCTCGGAGCACTCTATTCTGCTGCTCTGTCAGTGATAGACCCGGTACACGCGACATGGTACCGACAGCCCTGGGCCTCCACTTCTTTAGGAAAACCCCTAACCCAAACTATACTATAAAATATAAAGTTCAGCTTAACGATGCCTGTACTCTGAGAACACCAAGAAGATGCCAAATATATTAGGGCATAAAATACCCTAAGACTTAGCTCGTAATTTTCACGGCACATTTAAAGCCGAGCCTTAGTAAAAGATAAATCAATCAAGGCGGCGTCTGAGCTAAACCCGTACAAGGAATGCTCAGGGAGCGTGTTAAGCAATAAGTATAATCAGAGCTCAGCGGCGGCCGAAGCCGAAGGCCGAAACCGAAAGGGCCAGTAATCCGACTTACGCCATTCCGGCACAATATTAGTTCGGCCCTAATCGTGTTGGCCATTCGACTTAGCCGATCCCTCGGCTTTCGCTCCTTCGTTAGTTTATCTGGCTCCCCGTACCCTTCTCATGCGATTCATTAAGAACTGTTTGAATACGTTCCTAAAGCAGTCTCGCGCTTCGATCTGTAGACTAGACAGCCCAACTACTTACGGCGCTGTTAAGTGAGACTTAATATCATCACAATTTTTTTGCACTGCTTACTTTTTTCTTTTGTTTGTGTCTAATATAATGTCTAATATTCTTGTGGCATCTCGTAACGAACTGTGATAGCTTGCAATCGTGTTCTTGTAGTGTTTGTATTGATACGAATGATTTCCTGCACTCTTGTACTGCAAGAACTCTGTTTAAATACCCAATTCGGACACAAATGTCACGCAGACCCAGAAAAAGGCCTTCAACAATATACTTGCTAGTCCCTGAAATTGAGCATGTGATCCAAAGGCACCACTTGCAACTTGATTGAGAATAACTCAATTCTGACAGCCATAGGATAATTGCACTAGGCATGTGTCGGATACCCACAACCTTCAACAGCAAAATAGGTAGGATTAATTATTCACATTTAAAATGAAGAAAAAAAAGAGAAAAACGACATTGATATATATTGATATGGTAATTAGTGAATCACGGCTAATAAGCCTGACATCTAAGTTATACATAATAAATGAAAATTATTATATATAAAATGTACTAGCGGACAAACAATAACTTTAAAACATCCGCAAAAGTGATATATAGGATACACAAAGTGTACAAACAATTGTTTTGGGATTATTTTCCAAGCTCATTTCATTTTTTGTTTGGAAATTGTGCATCAGCGAACAATGGAAATTCGCAGAGATTAGCCGCGGCAATGCCGAGTTATAGCTTGCATGCTAAAATAATTTCACACGAAAGCTGAAAATAAGTTTCATATTCAACACACTTTCATAAAATTTCCTTGTGAAAATTAAGAACTGTAAGTATTGTTTATTCATTTGATTATGAAACTATGGGTTTTTAAATATTGTAAGCATTGTTGGTGTTAGGGTACGGCCCATGAATCTTCTTCGCAACCGGTAAAAGATGTATTCGAAGAGTCCGATGTACGACACTGGCATGGATGGCAATCAGCTGCCACGCCATCCAGAGACGGCTACGTTCAGGGTTTTGTATCAATTTATCTTCTGTTGTAGATAGATCCCCCTTTCGATTCCAATTTCCTTGTTTATGTTAGAGTCGATTGCTTGGTCTAGGTGTAAATTATATTCAAATTCAAATTCAAATTCTTTATTGCGAACTAAGTGTACAGAATTTTGAAGATGTTAACAATAGGTAGGTTCTTAGAACTTAGTTACCTGTTAAGGCATTGCAATTTAAATGGTAAACACTACAAAACTAGATACTTCCTTAAAATTACAGTTTTGAATCCTTAATATTAGCTATCATCCATAATCATACAGTTACATTATAATATATTATATATCATTATTCATTCATTTTACATTATGTCACAAAGTTATATCACAAATTTTTATCACATTGTATTATATCACAAATTTTTATCACATTAAATTAAGTATCACAATAATTTCAATTTAAATACATTTAATACTTATTTTTCTTCAATGAATTCTTTTACAGAGTAATATGCTTTTTTAATCAGTAATTCTTTTAGCTTCCTTTTAAAAATGTTAATTGATTGTAGATCCTTAATGTCTGTAGGTAACTTATTATATATGTTTATGCCCATACAAAAGATACTATTACTATACACTGTAGTGTGGGATGTTTTATTGCGTAATATATTTTTAAGTCTACTGCTTGTCAATGTTTCATAGCTACTTAAGTTTGATTTAACTAAAATTGAGGCGGCGTAGATATATAGAGCAGGAAGGGTTAATATCTTGAGATTTATGAAATGAGGTTTACATGAATCTGTTTTTTGTATTCCACATATTGATCTAATGCACTTTTTTTGTGCCTTGAACGCAACTTCTTTATCAGTTGAGTATCCCCAAAATAGTATCCCATAAGATAAAGTGGATCCCACATAGGCATGATAAGCATTTAGTAGTGTGGTTTGGTTAGATACTTTTTTTAGCATGTAGAGGGCATAAGAAAATTGATTTAATTTGGTACATACATTATTTACATGTGTTTTCCATGACATATTGGCATCTATATAGATACCTAGAAATTTTGTACTTGTAACCTCAGATACAGTTGCATTATTGTACTCGATAGATAATGGAATTGATTTTGCATTTTTATTTTTGAAATTCATGTAATGGGTTTTTGTTAAATTTATTTTTAGATTATTTATTGTAAGCCAATTAATTAATTTAGATAAAGAATCATTAATTTCTAATTCATGATTTTTATTTTTGTTATTTGTGAAGAGGACCGTACTGTCGTCAGCAAATAAAACCATAGGGTGCTGAATAGCATTAGGTAAATCGTTTACATAAATGAGAAATAGTAATGGTCCCAATATCGACCCTTGAGGTACACCATATTTAATATATCTTGGGCTCGATGTATATTTAATTTCTGTTTTTGTGAATGGACATAATTGTGTTATTTCAGTGAACTGTATTCTATTCCTGAGATAGGATTTGATTATTTCCAGTGCTTTGCCTCGAATTCCGTATATTTCTAGTTTATTTATCAGTAGTCCATGGTCAACATAATCAAAAGCTTTTGTCATATCCATGAATAGGGCTGTGATCTGATTTTTTTTATCTAGTTCCGTAATAATTCTTTGTAGAAGCTGATTCATTGCTGAATTAACCGATTTCCCTTTTCTGAATCCAGCTTGATTATCTATTATTATTTTATTTTTTTCGAAATATTCACTTAGATTATTATATAGTACTCTTTCAAATATTTTAGCCAGTATTGGAATGAGAGCGACAGGTCTATAACTTCGTACATCTTCCATGTCTCCTTTTTTGAATATTGGTGTAACTATAGTAGTTTTCAAATATGTCGGGAAAATCCCTTCTTCAATACACTGGTTTATTATGTAGGTGATGACAGGAGCGATTTCGTGTGCTATTCGTTTTATTATTTTTGTTGAAATTCCATCCCAACCTGTACTGTTAGTGTTTTTTAATGTCATGATTATTTTGACAACATCGTAAGGGGTAACTGGTGATAAGAAACAGGAATTTGGTTTGTTATAGGTTAGAATATTAGCGTAGTTTATTCTATTATTCGTTAGTTTTGAAATGTCATCTATAAAAAAGTTGTTGAATGTTTGTGATATGGTATCAGGAGCAGTTATAAGTTGGTTGTCATATTTTATTCTATTAATGTTTTCAGGGGGGTTATTATTTTTGTATTTATTGATTATTTGCCACACTGCTTTAGATTTATTGGTGGCTGTTTGGATATGATAGTTGTTTTGCGACCTTTGAGTGAGTTTTATGATTCTTTTAAATTTTCTTGCATATATCTTAAAATCACTCCTATCTCTATTATTTCCTGATAGTCGATATGTTTTGAGTAGCCTTCTTTTACGGAGGGAACATATTTTTAATCCTTTACTAAGCCATTTAGCATTTCGTATAATTGGAACTTTAATTTTTATGTTTGGAAAGCAGAGGTCATAAAAAAGTTTAAATAGTTTATGAAATTCTTCAAATGCAGCATTTGGGTCACTTTTTCCATAGCAATCACTAAAAGTCAGGGCTTTTAAACATTTAATAAATTTTTCAACATTTTCGTTGCTGTAGTCTCTTCTAAATTTGTACCAGTGGGTTATTGAATACGTTTTCCGAACAGGACATGATAGTATTTGTGCTGTATGATCAGACAGTGCTAGTTCTAAGACACTTTTTGTAGAGCCTTTTATATTATGAGCAATGTTATCGATGCATGTTTTGCTTTGCAAACGGGTTGGTTCATTGATTGCAAGTTTTAAGTTAAAGCTCCGCAGCAAGTCTTCAAACTCTCTTGAAACAGGAGTATCTTTTAATCGGTCAATATTGTAATCACCACAAATAACAAGTTTCTTACCTTTGGTACAAAATTTTGAGAGCACAGCCGTTAAACGGTCAAAAAATATTTCTAAACAATCCCTTCTAGTCTTTGGAGGCCTATATATACATATGACAATCAACCCATGCTCCAACAATTCAACAGCCGAACACTCTATGAGGTTGTATACGCTTACAAGCTTTGCTTCGTGTAGAATCTTAAATTTATGATTTTTCCGTACTAGGATACATGAACCCCCATTTCTATTTGTTCTTGAGAAATTTGCCGCCATAGTATAGTTGGGAATTTGGAGAAATTTAGTATCGTCTGATATCATATTATGCTCAGTAACACACACCACATCAATTATGTTATTGCTAATATTATTTAGATGTACTGTAAATTCATCAGCTTTGTGTAATAAACCATTAATGTTTTGATGAAGTATGTGTATTCTGTCATAAACGAAAAAACTGTTTGTCATTGCAGCTATCCTTTACAACATGATTCAATGTATTAGCAGTTTCAGATGGTTGTTTAGGTTCATCATCTACATGCATTGTGTTTAAATTTAGGATTAGGTCTTGTAAATCGTTTAAAATAATACTTAAGCCTTTATTATTTAAGCTTCCATACCTTTGGTTATAAGTTTCGTAGGAGTACGGCAGATTTAAGTTGGAATCCAAAATATACGCATATTTGTATGTCTCAACGTCCATGTAAATTAAATTATTAAAGGTGTCTATTCTACTATTGAACATCATTTTATCAGCCATATATTTAAAAGTCGGCAGACATACTATAAAGTTTGTGTGGGTTAAGGTTTGTAATGTTTCGCGAATGTAAGTAACTAATTCTATATAATTATGCGTCCTTTTGAAATCCTCTTCCCCAACATAAATAACACAGTAGTCGGAGTATGTGAAGTTTTGTACTTTTTTATCAAGATTATCTAATAGTTGCTTCAATCCACAATTTGGCATGCGATAGTGACATATATTAAAATTAGCTAAATAAGTTCTTTGACTGATTGTGTATAATCTACTAGACGTTTCACTACTTAAAATGCATATACTATTCTTTGCAATCGATAACGTTGAATTATTTTTATTAATTTGTATGTTTGGTGATTTTTTGTTTTGCGAGTTTTCAGCAGGGTCTTCAGCAGTGGATGTGCAACAATCAGGAATTTCTAAAGTCTGTGGTTTACTGGTCTTCTTGTAAGTAGAACTAATTATGTTTCTCTTCGGTGTTTGTATTTTCTTCTTTAGGGGGCTATTGGTGACTTTTTTATACATTTCATTTTTCTTTAATAAATCGGCGTTTGCTTGCTTCAGAGAGCTATTTTCTACAGATAATAATTCTATTTCTTGATGCGCGCTATTTAATTGAGACCTCAGGTTCTCAATCTCAGTTTTAAGGATGTTTATCTGCTTGTCCTCCTCGTCCTCTGAAATTTCCGGCATACTATTTGAAGTCCCATCCAATGTTTGAGACATCATTTCACTGGTGTCATTAGTGGGTTCCGATATCGTACGCGTGCGACGGAAAGTTATATTTTCTAGGAAGTTCATGATGATTCTACAAATTTAAATTATCACAAAAAGTCTCACAGCAACCGTCGGGATTTGAACTCGCAACCTTTCCTTTTTTAATTTCTACTATTTAGTTCTTTTAAGCTGGTATCACTATTTTACTTTTTATTACACTGGTAACAGTTAATTTCCTGTCATTTGTCACATAAGTTTTAATTTTACCCACTGTTTACGAGTTAATTCGTTTGGTAGTTTTATTGACTGTCTCCATGTATAGTTATATATTATAGATTTAGCCGCATGTTTTACGAGTTTTTAAGTTTAATACGCCACTTATTTCAGTTTATTTTCTGCAAATCACTTGCTGTGAACTCAGATAAGTACGTATCATATGTTTTTATAAAGGAATATTGGTTCAATCACATCTATTTAGATTTTTTACACTGCACTACAATCGAAACACACTTCATCTTACTACTTGAAAAAAGAACGCGAATTTACGTATATGCGTAAATGATCTATGTCAGAAGGCATACAAGCAAATATTGCCCTAAGCTACTGGTAAAGAATTTAGTAAATTTATATTCTCATTCATAGTCAAATTTTTATTCTTAATTACATCTCGTTCAAATTTACTCTGTCACTGAATCACTGAAATAGTCATTGACTTGTAACATTTTGATTTTCTCGCATCAAATAGATCAGCATGCATTTCCATGACAACGAAGGTCACAAAGGCATAAATAGGTCAGCGACCCTGCCAACCATCATCTGCTGTCCATGACCATTACGAGGCAAGGGATGTCACAATAATTAACTTACGAGCACAAAGAGACACGCGGGGCCGCCAAACTCAAAGCCATTTCCGTGACCCTCCATCATAATGCTGTCACCTCCTCCAAAAGGCTAGGGGGGGAATGGCCACTTTATCACGGCGCCTACGGCTCGAAGGACCACTCTCGTCCGTATATTTAAGCTTTTATGAGGATCGCCTTTAAAAGCGCCCCTTGCCTGCCGCCTGTTAAGGGACTTATATGAATATTTGAATTAGCGTGTGTTTATTCCAGAGAGATTATGCTGGTTGCTTTCTACGAAGGTTAGGGGCACTTATCAGTAATTATTAATTTGTGCTTCAAATACAAATACGTATTTTTGAATGAGACATTTTAAATCATCTCTGAGCCCACAACTGACCTGTTTAGTGAGATCTATTAAGCCTCTTAATACCGTTGACGGTTGATGGTTACTCTTAGTACACCGCAATGATAAAACTATACCAGCGAAATCCGTCACCACTTCATATAAACCTTAAGTAACGTTCGACTCGGGAAAGATAACACCGAATGGGGACTAAATACCATAAAAGTGTGTAATTGCAATGTTTAATTTATTGCGGTAATTCAAGATATCATAACTTAAACCAATCACTTGATAGCAACCAAAGAAATGGTATTACAAATATCCGATTCCGTCGGCCGAACGTTGATTACTTTCCAAAGGCAAATTGGTTTACTGGAACACACGTAATGTGGCTTGAATACCAGCATCGAGGGCACTTTTCATAATTCCATCACATCACAATGGAACCTTTTGAGGAATTGTTTCACGGAACCGGCTGAATACAGAATATTACACACATTTCATTTCGTATCTGAACTCTTCAAAGGCTGTCAGATTCGCTTTGATATTATCTGACATCTGTTGGGAAGACATTGCGAGGCTTTTGCAAATTGTATTAAACGTGTTATTGGAAGTGCTCAGCGAGTGGATGTCAAATCAGTCTTGAGACGCGGTTTCAATTGATGACAAACGATTCGAATGCTATTATAATTATCGAAAACCAATTATAGTAATAATAGTATACTTTAATATTTTAATCAATCAAAATGAAGCAAGGCGAAGGATGTAAACAAAACATGGACTCACAGTAGTTATTAGGTATGAGGTCCGGCTCGGCGTCATCGTGGTCGAGCTTGTGCGCGGGTCGCGTTGAACGCGCAATGGGCGTAGAATGCGCTTGCGAAGCCGAGGGTGGTTGCTTGGCGTGGGGCGCGCGGCGGCGGCGACGCAGAGCAGCCACGCAGGCTCCCCCCGCTACTGCCAGCAACGCCCCAGCACCAGCCCCTGCGGCTCCAACCACTCCGCCGACTCCCAGCAGCGTCTCTGATGCTGCAATAGAAACGAACTTGACTGCCTCGTTGGTCTAGTGGTTAGATGTGCCGCCTTTGGATCAACGGGTCCCGGGTTCGATTCCGGGGTCGGGCAAGTGTCTTTGTCTAAACCAGAGGCACTGGCTCGGAGTCTGGGTGTCATTTCTATCTATAATATGTATGTATTTACAAAAAAAAAATGTATATAAGTAGTTTATCATCCATCTCGTTACCATAACACAAGCATTAAGTTGCTTAGCTTGGGACGAGATGGCGTTGTGTGAAATGTCCAAGGGTATTTATTATTATTTATTTATTTATTTAATATTGCTCATCCAGTGAAACGATGGTGACTTCGTAGTAGCGCTGTGTTATTAAGTAAGCTAAGTATAGCTCGAAGCATGTTGCTGGCAGCAGAATAACTCTAGTTTTCGTTTTGTGCTGCTAGTAGCATATAAACGAGAGAGTTTTAAGTAAACTGATGGTGACTAAAAATTTATTGGCCTGCCTCGTGGAAGAGACGAAATCGGACACAACGAGTATCGGAGGCCCAACTATATCTCACGGGCTCTGGAGACAATTACCGAGGACCTAATTAAAACGAATACGGCCAGAGGACGCACGTCCGCCGCTGAGATGAACTTTCACCTTGTTCCGGTACAGTACCTATGTAACCAGTAGACTATCTACTTCCTGTCTTTGTTTTACAGTATAATATTGTATCTCTAAGACCCAAGTGCATTGGTACTGAAATATATCATGTAGAAGTTTAAGGAATAAATAAAATTAAAAAAAAAGAAAATTCTTCCATCTTTTTGTATGCGTTAAAACATAAGAAGAGAAGTTCAGTATTTTTTAACTGAAGAATAATTCCCTTGGTCACCGACTAAGGCAATAATTAAATAATATTGTTTGTTTGTCCACGTTCACCAGTGTTCGTTAGGTACAATGTCTATTTTCAGGCCATAAATGACCCACTGCTGAGTCGGGCCTCCTCCCAACTGCATGGAGGGTAATTTGCCTAATGTGCCACGCTGGCCAAACGGGTTGGCACTGGGTTTAATATCAAGTTTTACTTCTCTTGCTCGACCCTTACGACACCCTTAGGATTTAGTGGGGTGGTGACACAATGTATTCTAAATCCATCACCACACGGAAAGAGCGTTCGTCGCAATGTCTAGATAACAGCCGGGACTGATGGCTTTTCGTGAGGAGGTAAGATAGAATGAATATATCGAACAGCTATTCTACATCCAGCAACGTCAGGCGATGCTTAACCTGTGCATCAACTATTCACGAGGCTACGACCCCCTCAACGACGAGTGTCCTTGACCGCGTTTAATTTGTAATTTGTGTCCAGAAACAATTTATCTATCATTATAAAAATATTACCGAATGTTAAAAAATACACACATACATACAATTGGACTTGGTTGCCATGGCAATGGACAATAGGACATTCATATATTTTTTGCATCCCGGCCACCAAAACCCGTTCCTGATGATTCCAACGAATTTAAGCTTTTACTGATAAAAAGACGCTGCCTATATTCCAATCCGTCCCAATCCCTTGCTCCCGTTTACTCGTTTCCTGGTATTAAACATCCAAACACCCAAATTTCACATTTATAACTATAGTACTACTATACTATGGATATTAGGTCTACTGTCGGTCCTGCACTGTGCAAGCTCTCACCTCGTTTTCCAAATGACATCTAATTTCAACTTTGCATTGTTTCGCCGAGTTTAAACAATGGTAAGTTATTGCGTCGCAATAAGTTGGCAGCCCCCCCTGGCCAGCCGGGTACGCCGAGGGTTCATTCATCTGATTCTGATGCAGTTAAGAACAAAAGATAGTGCAGCGATTTATTGAAAGCGACCGGACGCAAAATGAACTAGTTCATTGGGAAAATTGAATAACTGCTTAAGGAAATTTGCACTGTCCTTTTGAAATTCGAAGTAGCAAAATTACCTCGTGTGACTGAATTAGACTTCTTTGAATTTGGTTATCGAGACTTTCTTCTACGTTCATAATGTTAATTGGTTACGTTAATTACGAATACTAAATCAACGTATCAGCCTCAGCAAAGCGTGGCCATGTCAGATAGCGTAGAGTACGTATTCTACCGTAAGCCTCTCCCTGCACCACCTCCAGGTTGACTGGTAGAGAATGCTTTACAACATTGCCTATATGTCCTATATCAAATACTCATATCGAATAAATCTTTTATATTGTTTCATTTGATACTAGCTGTACCCTGCGCGCATGCTTCGCCACTAAATAAAATAAATTTGAAGGAAAGACATTACACAACTTATTTATTTTGTTCAGAAACCTTCGTGGGCTCATGCACAACACTTTGCTGAAGATCATCACATGATCAAATGCAAAGTTTACGATTCTATATAGGAAATACAGACAAACATTCATTTTTATATAAATGAAGATGTATATTTAAAAACTTATCGGGACTTATCGCGCACAGAATTAATACCTGTTTTTGCTCGACGTTTCGACCATGTTACAATGGCCGTGGTCACGAGCTGACTGCAGACCGCAAGTTTTTTCAGTGGGAAGTGAGGGTACTTTGGTCTCCTACCCTCACTTGGTTTTGCACACACGTAGGGTTGTCACTACGGCACACAACACTGACTGTATCTGTTGAATACTTAGTACCTACACCGCGAACTATACATTTGTTTATAACGGGGTTCCACGATGGCGCCAACTTGAATCCATCTTCTCGGTTAAAATTACAGTGTTTTTTTATTTCAACCGCTTCACGAACCGTTCTCGCATAGTAATGCCGTTCAGTGGAGAGGACTTTCGGATCGTGGAGCTCGATCCAGTGATCAGAACCCGCATCAAGCTAATGCTCAGCAATAGCAGACTTATGTATCTGGTGATTTTTGACAGGGGCGATGTGTTCTTTGATACTTTCCGCAATAGTACGCTTCGTTTGACCGATGTAGGAACTACCGCAGCTGCAATCCACCTTGTACACACCGGGAGTCTGGAACTGAATGACATCCTTCGGTGTCCTCACATGCCTGGTTAACTTGGATAAGGGGGTATACACCGTTTTGATGGAATACTCCTTCAACACAGTCCCCACCTTATCTGTTACCCCTTTAACGTAAGGCATGAAAGCCGGCTGCCTCTCGACGTCAAACTTGCTCCTGTGTCCTCTGGGTATTGCTCGTCCTCTCTTGGTCACACTATAGCCATTTCTTTTAAGTACCTCCTGAACATGGGCTACTTCAGCCTCCACATGTTCAGGGTCACAGAGGGCTACAGCTCTGTCTAACAGAGATCTGGCCACCGACTGCAAATGGCGCGGGTGATGGTGTGACGTAGCATGTAGGTACCTGTCCGTGTGCGTGGGTTTTATGTAGACTGAGTGCGCCAACGAGCCATCTGGTCTAACCATCACTTTGATATCCAGGAATGGCAAAGTTCTTTCCACTTCCAGTTCATATGTGAACCTTAGGTGAACCCCGTTATAAGCAAATGTATAGTTCGCGGTCTAGGTACTAAGTATTCAACAGATACAGTCAGTGTTGTGTGCCGTAGTGACAACCCTACGTGTGTGCAAAACCAAGTGAGGGTAGGAGACCAAAGTACCCTCACTTCCCACCGAAAAAGCTTGCGGTCTGTAGTCAGCTCGCGACCACGGCCATTGTAACATGGTCGAAACGTCGAGCAAAAACAGGTATTAATTCTGTGCGCGATAAGTCCCCATAAGTTTTTAATTATGTGTTCAAATCGCGAAAGTTTAAAAATAACAATGAAGATGTAGTTATGCAGATTTAAAACGCTATTATAGATTACGAAACCATAAATTAACTTATTTTATTATAGTCTGTTGAATACTAAATTATTATTACTTTACCCTGTTCATTTTATATTTGAATCTGTTGATAACGGTGCTGAGAATATTATTATAATTTACGATACTCCTGTTTTTTCTCGCATAAAGTAAAATAAAATATATTGACCGATGACCTGATTAAGGTCGACGGAAAACGATGGATGCGGGCGGCCAAGACCCGGCCTTTGTGGAAATCTTTGGAGGAGGCCTATGTCCAGCAGTGGACGTCTTTTGGCTGAAATGATGATGATGATGAAAATATATTGCAACAAAACATATTTAAACATATTGCATAAAGAATTATATGACTATATATCAAAAGGGATTTCATGCCAAGGGTACGTAGGTGACTAAAGGAACTAGATCAAATCAATATTTGGCTGGATGACAAAGTTAAAGAAACGTAGGCCCCGTCTAATCTCAGTTGGCTTATTAGGGCCGTTAATGGGTTAGAGAAAACATTTTTCTTTTTAAAGTCGCAGGTGAACATTGAACATAAATAAAAAAGCCTTGCACACAACAAATTACACCCGCCTAGCGTATTCCCTCTTAAAAAATAAGTAATAGAGGCTGAAAGTCGCCGTTCCCGTTAATTAGTGAAATTTATTCCAGAGTCGTTAGAGCGGTGGAGGCTCTAGCGTTCAGCGCTTTTATTATTTGATGACCACAGACGTTACAGCGATGTTATGGCTGTAATGCCACGAGACCGCCTTCTGAACTGGCGTACTTACCTCGAATTAGGCAAAAAGTTGGGCAAGGAAGGTTAGAAACATCTGGGAGCAGATTTCGAAATGTAAATCTCTTTATACATATAAGTGAGTTTCTTTACAAAACGCATTGATTTGTTGAGTAAGAAGATCTTATCGGATATGAATGGGAAATCTACACAGAGGAGCTGGCAAGAAACTCTGTAGTAACTTTTTTTGTGCGCAATATTTGCCCCGTCACTACTGAGCCCGTAAATTATCCACTGCTGAGTCGGGTCTCCTCCCATCATAGGGAAGGTAATACCCAACTGTGCCACGCTGCCCAGACGGGTTGGCACAGGGTTTCTTTTCAAGTCTTCCTTCTCTTACGGCTAGATTTCGACCTTGTCTTTTCTGTTTGTCGGCTCTTACGACACTCTCAGGATGGAATGGAGTTGGTGACAATTAGTATTATAAATCCATCACCAGACTATGTTTTCACTAAAACGGAATTAACAAAAAATAACGCTTGATTAATTAACGCAAGGAAAAAGATTAACTCAGTAGCTACAAGACCGTTCTGAGAATTCTGTGATCTGATTCTAGTCAGGTCAATGATTATCACAAATACGAGCCACCTCTCTAAAAATAGCATTGGGGAAGTACGGTTCAATTATTCGATTGATTAGGCACAATTATATTCACAGGTTGTGAATATAATTGTGTGTATCAAATCAAAATTGGCGATACATATATATATATCCTTAATAAAGGCGGTAGATTTTAACTGTTTCTTTGTACTTTTGAAGACATCTAGTCTCTCCCGCGACCACGACTGCTGCAAAGCATTCAAAACGTCGGGAATTAAATAATGTAATATACACGCGATAAATCCGTTAAAAAGTGTTTAATTTCAATTTGTAATAATCGCGAAACACTAAGAAATCATTACATATTTCCTTTTAAATTTTTTTCAATACCCTAAGCAAAATGTATTTTTGTCCGTGACGTAAATGTCTGTATGTCCGGTATAAAAATAATCTACCCTATAACATGCGGCCGTCCTGACAGTTCACGGCTATAATAACCTATTAGACGTTTGCAACACCTATCAAAGGTGAAAGCGTAACGTTAAGAGTCCTTCCGACCTTCTTACTCACGAGTATAATACTACCCAAGGATGACGCTACTCGTCCTTCCTTCTCAGCCGTCAAGCAGCTAGATTTTGAGGTGGTTATCCGCTTTACCTCTGTTTTTGAGCGGTATTCAAACCAGTTATTGTCAGCCATATAAGTTTACACCTTTGTTCGAGTGTAGCGCACAAACTTTATCTTGACAGTTAAATTTATTATTCACTTTAGTCTTTGGTATTGTTTTGAGTTCATTCAAACTTGGTATGGAGATTTAGTCAAGTGTAAGACAGGTTAGTGGAAATTATTTCGTTGGTGAATATGAATATCAAGAACCACATCCAAACAAGATGAAGCCCTTCTTTATACGTGTGTTGATATTAATGTAATGTAATGTAAGATAACAGTGTCACCAACCTATACCATCCCGAGGGCGTCGTAAGAGGCGACAAAGGGAACGCAAGAGAAGGAAGTCTCGATACAAACCCGTCTTGCCAGCGTGGCACAGTAGGTTAATTACCCTCCGTGAATTTGGAGGAGGCCCGACTCAGTAGTGGCTCATTCATGGGCTGAAACGACGAATGCAAGAAAAGCAAAATATTTGTCCCTAAGTTCATACGCTCCCCGACTAGTGCGGCCAGTATGCGAGACACGCACGGGCAATCATTTGCATGTGATACGCGGCGAGGACGCGACTCCGCCTAACGATACACACTCCAGCATCACGCGTTCTGTCGCACAACATGGACTGCCGTTGGCTTGCATGGTTGCCAGTAACTGCTTACCATCAGGCGTTTTCTTGATTACCACCGAATACGTATCCGTATTATACCTGGAATGCATTTAAATGTCATCCTAAACGAGTAGTCAACATTTTTTTCCATATGGTTTTCCGACTCGTTTTACTCTCTCTCTATCGGATATTAAAGGCGACCGTCCATGTCCATATTCAAATGCCCACAAGCCATAGTACATCACCATAGAGAGTAAATTATTTAAATATGTATTACAAACCGCCTAAGCCGTAGATGAATTTGAAATTCGATAGGGGATAATAAACACGCGAGTGTAAGCCGCTAATATGACGTGCGTTAATCGCGCGATCGAGTCGCAATGTCGCTCGTCTGCAGCCGAGTTGCAGCTGAGTTATAGGCTCTAATTTGAATGTAAATTTGATGTGTAATAAAACATGATTTTCTTAACTGGTATTATTTTGTTATATTGTACATTGTTTTTTGGAACATATACATGTCGAAATATGTCATTTTTATACAACGAGTAAGTATCTATTTTATTTTAAAAGTGCTGTGTAAAAACCCGTAGTCTGTAGCAGGTAATACGTAAAATTACTCAACAAAATTTTCCTTATTACGGCCCTCAATCATCGAGGAGTTTTATTTATTTGACAACAAAGCTGAGTGTTTCTAAACAAGATGATCCGAAGCCTTAACCACAGTAAAGGCAACAGTAAATTACTGGTTTGTTGGTAATAGGGTTAGATTGTAAACAGCCCCCGCAATACGAAAGCGAGATGGATTAGCTTATTGTTGTCTAAATCAATTCTTCAAATTATTTTTTAAAAGTTCGTAATTTGTTAATAATTATGTTATAATTTGACAGCTGTGTCGGGTGAATCAGGATAAAAAGATGAACTAAATTAAATTTATTTCCTAAACCATCGCATTTCTTAATTGACTTAGTTAAAGCGTAAGATGTAACATATTTATTCGAAGTATCGAGGCTTTGAATGAATGACTAGCAAGGGACGTAGTCACGGAAGATACTGTACTATTAATTCCGTCTCTATTTCTCCCCAAAGTTTCACTTGGTCCATACACAATGTCAGTATGAAGGTGTCTTACTGCTTTGAATTTATGCTGCAGCGCGACGCACCAGGTGTGGCTCATTAATTATTGAGGTTACAGATAGGGCCCCGGGGCCAGTGACGGGCCTGCGTTGATCTTCAGCAGGACCCAAAATAATGTAAGAGAAAGAATTACGAGGGTTTAAAATAAATACTACTACACTTAACTGTACTGCAAAATTATAAGCTCTACATTATCTACCTATATTCGCAACGATATCACACTCACACAGCGCACCACCCCTGGAAGAAAGCAGCAAGTGCACTTGCGTCATATTTTTTTTATTGCACCAATGAATAGAGCATCACGGTTTACACCTTCTGACTAAAATTCGTGAAGCTGTCGGCAAAACCAATGAAATGAACGCAAAACAAAGGATTTTTTGCGAAACTAGATAAAAAAAATATCCATAGGTATAAAGAATTAAGCACATTTACATTTATTTCATTTACAATTTTCCCATTTCATAAAGTCGTAATAATGCTTACGTAAAATATCCACTAAGATTAATAGAAAAAAATATTCTTAAATAAACTTAAACACATATTTCACCACAGTACTGATAGAGAGGAGCTGTGCAAGTCCGGTTACGTACTTCTTCCGCGAAAGGTTTAGCATAATGTGTCTGTGTAATTAATGCTACGCAGTTTATCCAAGCAAAATTTTACTAAACGCAATGCGTACTTGCAGTTACTTTCAAGTCTTTACGTTCGTAATCTTGAATTCGTTCTTTTTGTAGGAAATATTTGAAAAATATTCTCATGTAAAATTAATTAAGTTATACTAGAAACTGATTTCAATATTGTAATTCGAAAAGTATATACTTTCGTGTACAAAACCTATAGACAAAAACGCGAGAGTAAGGCGTATGTTTAACCTGAACAATATTGAGGACCATGGTGATTTATCATACTAATGTATGTACCTATTAGAATAAGATCCGAAAGCGATATGACATAACTTATTTTCACATAAATGAAACCTTAGGTTTTCAGTAGGTGTGTGTTGTGTTTATTATGTGGTTTGAATAACTGCGTGTTTGTGGAGCTCATATCAGTGACACCTGGGCAGTTACCAGCTAAGAAAGGAGAAAAATAAAGTGCTACTTAACATGAATAAGTAGCAATACAAATTAAAGTTAATTAACATTTATTTTTTATTACATTGAACCTACGGTTTGCACCACAAGTGAATTCGACTTAGCATCTATCAAACCACCATTAAAAGATCCTAAATTTACAACCAATTTGGTGGCTGGTGCTCTGAATACGACCTCATCTTACATTGACAGTTATTCAGGGATGCCGTGTTCATCCCTTATTAAAAAGCTAATTACTGCTCCTGGATCGTTTAAAGAGGATTTAATACGTGTACATGACAAACATTTCTAAATAATAAACCTGATTATTTTGACAATACCATAGTTACAGATCCATCAAAAGACAAACAGGTTGCTTGCGTAGCCGCCAAAAGGATTAGAAATTGCCTGAATACAAAAGACTGCAGCTATGAACAATTTTACTTTGTAGCATCAACTTCTACAGTATTAATAAGTGCGACGTTACTAGAGAACATTTTATTTCTGCTGAAATCTTAAAATCTGAGTCTAATTTCATTGTAACGCAGTCCACAGTGTTTATGAATGATCAATATGGTATTGATGATGATGACAAACAACCTATATCTACAAAGAAACTGAGTCGTAAAAGAGTTAGAGATGAAACTTCATGGCGTGTAAACAAAAATAAGTCAAACTCAAACGGAACTTTATTGACGTAGGTTTCATCACACACTCTTATAAATCGTCATATTTATCAATACCATTATCATCTTACGGCCCCTGTCCCACACAATGTAGTAGTCTCCACACACACCTATCAGTTGTCATACCAACATTCACGCCTTTCATACACTATTCCTCAATCCTTCCATCGCCCTTGATCGCTCACAATCCCTGCATCCACTCACATTCATGCTGAATCTACCACCGGTTCGGAATCACCCTAAAGCTATTAAGAAAGAAAGGAGAGGAAAAGTTTTGGGTGATCAATGTGTATGTAAAAATAAATGCCCTGAAAGGATAGACAACTCAGGAAGAAAGTTAGCATTTGAAACTTACTGGCAATTAGCAAGTCACGAGTGTCAGTGGGACTTTATATTGAAATATGTAAAAGCAAACGTGATGCAGTAGTAAATTCTAAGAGACCTCGCAGACTTTAGTCTATTCTTTACTGAAAAAAGACGGACGGAATATAGTTACAGTTTGCAAGAAGATGTATTTACAAACGTTTGACAACAACGACAAGATTGTGTGCACAGCTCTTGTGAAACAAGAACACAACCAGATTGTTGACCGGCAAGGCATTCATACTAATAGGCCTAACAAAATAGATGAGAATACAACCAGAAGTGTCGTTAATGATATTAATAAATTTCCACGTAAGGAATCTCATTACCTTATCCCCATAAAGCGAATCTCCTCTTTACAAAGGGAATATTTATACGAAAAGCTTAATTGCGCTAAAATGCATCGCATTAGATTGGATTAAAAATAAATCCTGATTACGCAAATATTACGCCAGCCTCTGAACGATGGTTCAATATTGGTTTCTTCCAGCCAAAGAAGGATTTATGTGAAACTTACAGCTTAAAAAAAGAACAGTAGAAAGAAGAATTCGAAATGCATATTAAGAACAAAGACATAATACGAAAAAACAAAGAACAAGAAGAATCTGATATTATAGAAAAAACAATTGCATGTTTTAACTTCGAGAAAGTATTGAGCTTACCACAATCGGAAGTTGGAGTTTTCCATTATAAACGTACCCAGTGTATAATTTCACTGTATATAACATTTTAACTAAAAGCGGACATTGCTATCTTTGGCATGCCTAAATGACAAGAAGAGGTGCTAATGAAATAGCCAGCTGCTTGTGGTATTTTTTACAAACTGAAGCTGAAAAAGGAATAAAAGAAATTTAATTCTATTTGCAATCGTTTTGTTTTTGCCTTATATATTCACGCTTCTAAAGCGTTAGGTAAAAAGATTACTAACAGGTTTTTACAGAAAGGCCATACTCAAAGCGAGGTTGATTCAATGCACTCGTGTATTGAAAATAGCATGAAAAATCATGTTCTTTATATACCAGACGAAATCTATGCAATTATTCGAAATGCCAAAGTACGGGGCCAAAAATATAAGTAGAAAGAAATGGATCAGTTAGATTTTTTCAATTCCAAACATGACGGCAAAAATTGGGAAAATGAAGACTTGGGAAAAGAAGTTAGCTGGAACAAAATAAAAGAGATAGCAACAGGATCCTCAGTCCCCAGGGGAATTGAGAATTAGATAGATAGAGTTTGATAATAATGCTCGTGGATATAAATAAAAGTGGAAGTATAGGAAGAAAAAGGAAAATTGCCGCTACTCAGGTAACAGAAATTGTACGATGCACCAATCAATGCAAATTTATACAAAGACCTAATGAGTCTCTCCCAAGATAATCATTTACCACCACATTACCAAGTATTTTATAACAGCTTGAGCATTCAATCAGCCGTTAACGTGCCAGATCCAGAGGAAGAGGATGATGAAGTTTAAAAATTTATAAAGAGTATTATATCACTATTTCAACAATAACTTTGCATGATAATATAAACTATTTCATATATAGGAAGGCATAGATAATAGAAGACACACTTTAAATATCTTATTAATTTTAATTTCAGAAAAGCTTTTTCTCTACTTATATTAAACTCATTTAGCGTTAGTTGCTCGTAAGAAGTACGTAACTTTACTTACATACATGAATTTCTCGTGGAAAAAGTACGTAACACATACTTATCACTTTCGATTGAACTAAGATTCAACAGTGAATAAATGGATAAGTGAAATTACCTCAGTTGATATGGCCTAAAATACATATCAGCAAAGCAATATGTGAACTTACTGCTGCACATATGGTTAATGTTTTGAGGAAGAAATAAGTAACAGTGTTTTTTTAGGATAATGTCGGTTTAGATTTAACTATCATGAAATTTATAATATTGTGCTTACGAAGGTTAGTGTTAGCTATTACTGCTTATTACAAGATATTTTCTAGGACTGATAATAAAAAAGTAGCGCGGTTTTTTTACGCTCCTGAAAACTTGGTGGAATACACTTATTGCTTTATTCCAGGAATGGTGCGAAGTTCATTCAGTAATTTTTCATCATTTAAGTGACCTTATTGCCTATTCAGGTCTCTTACAAGTATAGTAAGGAAACATTGATATTATGCCTCACCAGACAAACAGGTTGGCATAAATATAAAATAAATTTTCACCGCTCGCCACATCCCATCGCGTCAAACCACTTTTGGATCGAGATATTAAAAAAAATTTAAGTGAAGGACCTTTTTGTAGTGCCAACCGTGTGATCGATGAAATGAAAGCCGACCAAACGAGTCAGTGCTGTTTGTCTACAATTCAATCAAGCGGGTGGCTCGACAGCCAATCAATCAGTCGGCTTGGATGCGTGCGACGATTATTGCTAACGGTTTTATTAACCGATACACAAGAACGAGGCGTTAAATTCAGGCGCCAAAACATTATGGCTGGTACAAAATCACTATAACCTGAAGCCTAAGGAACTATTGCATTGTCCATTGCGGGCATAGTTACGTTACACGCAGTCCCCCAAGATCTGCAGGTTATTCTTCATTTGTGTGTGATATCTGACCTCCGTGACCGGGCACACCGTTGGTGCTGGGTGCCATTATATCATCTACAGCAGTCGTTACACGTATTCAGTAACGAAACATTCATATCTGGTTTAACCGTATAATTTCCGGTGGTCCCATTAGACGGGTAGCGGAGTGCAGATTGGAATTAGTTCGTGTAAAAACTGATAGTTAGCAAACTTAGATTAGACCGGTACTGACCTCAATGAAATTGGGAAAGACGATGTTTTTTTCTTTGATTTTTTTACACATAGTCAGCCTATCAATGCTACACTAGAAATACACTTCCAATTTGTGGCCTTTTTTGGACACGATAAGAAAAGCTAGCATTGCCTACGGCCATTACAGAATTAGAATTAAATAAATAAATGTATAGGAGGTATCCTATAACGTATTGAATTAAGAACTTGCATTTAAAAAAAACTAAAAAAATACGCTTCTATAGAAAATCGAACTAAAAAATTGAAAATAAATTTTTAGTTTTTTTAAACTATTATTTATTTTTTAGTTGAAATATCATAAAGCTATTGCTAAATAATCACTAAAAAATATAGCAATAGCTTTATGATATTTACATCTCTATTAGCTATTGCATCGAAGAGCGGTGTTCCACCTTATCACCGTTATTATTATTATTCTATTAATGATAACGGGTCAAAATGTTTAAAATATTGAATAGTCATCGGTCCTTATTAAGTATGCCAAATTTCGTGTTAATCCGACGTTTTTAACTGGGTCAAAATCATGTTCAAAGATTCCGTTACATACATACATACAAGCGAAGCTAATAAAAGCGTATTAAAAAATACTAATAGTACAACAGATTGGGTATCGAACATAACATTATCTATTTTATCATTTACTAGTGGCCCGCCCCGGCTTCGCCCGTGCAAAGCGGGGGTGGGTTATACATATAAACCTTCCCCTTGAATCACTCTATCTATTAAAAAAAACCGCTTCAAAATCCGTTGCGTAGTTTTAAAGATTTATGCATACATAGGGACGGACAGAAGAATGCGACTTTGTTTTATACTATGTAGTGATAATTAACATCAAAAGATGGCCATGTGTTCACGAGTCTTCAAAAGGAAAACAAGTTCTATTCCACAATTTGAATGGAACTGATGTGATATAGACGTTGATTAAGCAAACAGTGTCCATAAAGTGTCCATCGGAGCTGTGGGTGAAGCGTAAACGTGGACTAGCCTAAAAGAGCGTCTGAATAATGGAACAGCTTTTTAGTTTTATGTGCAGGTGTAAAACCGCCGCCGTTGGATGCCGTGGAATGCGACACCGTAGCAGGGTGTTCACACACTGGGCGTTTGTGGCGCGTGGCGGTTGGATTAGTGCACTCGCACTCGACCACGTTGCGGTTTGAAAGTCTGATCCAACCGTAATTGGAAAAATAAAGTCACTGGAGACATCTGCTTCAACTAAATTTGTTTCGTTCCTAACGCTTTTACGGAAAATTAGCTTTCGAATTGTTTAAAAATTAACTTAAATTTAAAAACCTATAATCCTTTTTAAATATCGTTTCGTTTCAGCCCATAAATGACCCACTACTGAGACGGACCACGCTGGCAAGACTGTTTGGCACAAGTTTTCCTTCTCTGTTGGCCAGGTGATCTGCCTCTTGCGTTCTTTTAGTCGCCTCTTACGACACCCTCAAGACGGTATGGGTTGGTGACATAATATACTCGTATTATACTTATGAGAATTTACAACTTTTATTAATTATTTTGCTTAGAGAATTTCTGAATAAAATGAACCACTACAAAATATTTTTCCTCTCTTCGTGTGGTGACGGATTTAGAATACATAGTGGCACCACCCCATTCCTACATGTGGGTGTCGTAAGAGCCGACAAAAGGAAATGATAAAGCCGAAAACCTAGCCGCCAGAGAAGGAAAACTTTAAACGAAACACTGTGCCAACCCGTCTGGCGTCTGGCCCATCTCATATGTGTTTGAATAGAGACGATTTTGATGTTTGCACCTGAGTCGCCAGTGTGTCGCGGGCCTAACAACAGCTTGTTTGTTGCGCGTTGTTTGCGCGGGAGCTGTTTTTATTAGTCGGTCTATAGTGAAAAATTTGGCAGAGTAGGTTTACTTAGCTCTTACCCGATGGATGGGACTTGTGCTTTGTTTCAGTTAAAAAATAACGCGTCTTTTTAAGGCGTGTTGTTTGTTCAATTCATTTGTAACAAGGATTTGAAACCGAGTCTAACCATATTCACATTAGAAACTATAGAATCTGAAATGATTTGTTTGTGTTTATTGATTTCAGAACATGGGAATTTTGGAGGGCATAGCTTTTCGTTGTTTGACCCCTGGGTGGTTTATGTAATACAAAGTGGCGATGATGATAAACAATTTATTCTTTACATTTTCATAGCATATTCTGCATAACTGAAGTTTGGGTTATACTATGGTCTTTTTATTTACTGAACTATTGTGGTAAAGTATTATAAACATTTAACAACAACAAGTATTTGTCAGCCTCTCTGTTACACAAATGTCTCCCATAGATCGCTAAAAAGTACAACCCTGCCGAATCCAGGATACGTAGGCTCACAAACATTATAATTTCCTATACCTTGACCCTCTGAGGTTTTCTTCTTTGTAATTTAATTCTCATCTACCACTCCAAGCAAATTTCAAGCGCAAAGGGATGATCATTCATTCAGACGAGGTGGTATTCTTATCTGTGCGAATTGCCCTGCTAATTTTGCTATAGCATTTGTAAATGATACTTCTTAATGTTGATAGTTTTGATTTTTCGTGTAAATTGTGTATAGTTTGTATCGTAGCATGCTGGTCCGTGCAAGTTCATAATTCTTTTGTGGTGCAATGGCTTATATTCGTAAAATAATTTCTGCACGGCTGTTCTTGGGTCAGACATTTGTTAAATGGTAAATAGTACATATTATATAAGTAGGTATGTATGCATATTGTGTATCTACCCTTTCGTTCCATAAATTATTCAAATCCAAATCGCTTTCATAAGTTCCTCATCGAAACCGATATCCTTCGTTTAATTATGCAGTCGGCGCCACAGTACAAGAAAAATAATTTAAAGGTAATACTGCACATTTTAACGGAACAATTATTTGTTCGAAGGAAGACGGTTATCGGTTTTCTGTAGCGTATTAAAAAAACAGTCGTAGCATCAGATAAATAGCCCGTAAATAACACACCGTATAGTGAGTGCAGGTCTTCCACCGTCCTCGTCTCGGAGTGCAACCCGTAGCCCCGGAGTGGGCAGTCAAGTAACGCCGTTGCTTTTAGTGAGTAGGTTGGGGAACTTGCTTACATCTTTCCGTGCCCAGCATCAGGATTTCCGACGTCAAATTTTTTTTTTATCTCAGTCGCTGTGTATCAATTTATCATATAAGTCCTCCATGCACCATTGAGTACGTACGTGTCTTGACTGCTATTAAATTGAGAATGGAAATATTAAAATACCCAGCTGTTCCACCCAGCCGACAGCCACTTGTGAATCATATGTAATAATTATCAGTAGTCTAATTGTTTTTTAACATGTATCGCTAATAGTATGGGTTTGTTTCCAAATATGTAATTCACGAACATATATTACACCCAGACTCGCAGCAAGTGCCCGGCCCGGAATAGAACCCGGGATCCTGTGATGCAAAGGCGGCATATCTAAGCCAACAATGCAACAAAGGGGTATCTGTAGGCAGATCGTTTCCGTGGAATATGAAGTTATCTTACTGCTAAAGGTCAGTTTCCTGTGCCGGAATGCTGTGCTCGCTCCGCTGCCGGTACGTTCATTAGTGCGATTACAATTAGAGCACGGTGTAGTTAACTCTGCATGCGTTATGAACTCCTGGTACTACCGACTGTTATACTTGACCCCAATAGCTGGGATTTTCGCGCCATAGATTTAGACAACCGTAGTACGGATTTTTCTTATGTTAATACCGGCAATGTTAAGCAAGGTCTGGCTCGTGTAGTTTTGGGTGGTTGACCATGATATTATAATAGATACCTTACTGCAAAGAGTAGATAAAGGCCTGGCCGAAGGTCATCCTAACATCTAGTCTCTCCGCTAGTCTACCACGATGTCTAACGGGAGACCCTTTTGAAAAAGGAAAGACACGTATAGATGGTGCAATGCATACAAAATAGCATTGTCACTCAAATTTGTTTCTAAGTCAATAACTGCTATTCTACGCATTCAAAGCCGAGGGTAGCAGTTGGTATCTATATACATAAAGTAACTATAAGTTTATATTATATTTATATACATAAAGTTTCAATTTAGCAATATGTACTTGAATGTGTAATGGCACGGAACGTCGCTCTCCGGCACACGTGTTATTGCGCGCCCTCTATCGGCTGTTTACCAATCATGTCCAATATAAATTCATACATGTCGAGATCCAACGGAGGTTTATTCCTCTACTAGAATATATTACGTTATTGGTTGGTCAGGCCATTCCCGATCCGGCTGTTGCTAAGACGATATTGCTGTAACACGATGATGTAAGGTAAGGCCGGATTCGCACGGCAATGTACTGCAAGTTTTTTTGCAGTTTACGTCTTAACTAATAAATAGTGGCATACATAGAAACATTCACACATCGTTTGTACTGCAAAAAAAAAGTGCAGTGCAATGTTGCAGTACTATATTGCAAAAAAACGTACAGTACAATGCCCCTGTCAATCCGGCTTTGGGCAGAGTCACAAGTTTTAAGTACCTAGGCCACTGTTACCTAGGATCTCTCGGATAACCTAGACATTGATAGGGAGCGCAGGGCATTAGCGGTAAGGTGCAACATGCTGGCTCGTAGGTTTGCCGAATGCACGAAATGCGTAAAGATTACGCTTTATATAGCTCACTGTCAGACCTTCTACACATGCGGCTTATCGCTAGATGTCCTGCGAGTCCAATATAACAATGGCTTCAGAATGCTGATGGGACTATCCCGCTACTGCAGCGCATCAGCCATGTTTACAGAGGCAAGCATCGATGGATTTAAAAAAATAAAGAAACCCACAGCTTCCCTGATGTGCTGTATACGGGACAGTCTGAACGGCTTGCTGAACCGTATTTTGTTCAGTTTTCAATGCTTTCTAGTGAGTCACTGAAACAAAATACATACAGGCTCTAGGCCTGTCATTTCAGCCCATAAATGGCCCACTACTGAGTCAGGCCTCCTCCAAATTAGCCTACTGTGCCACGCTGGCAAGACGGGTTGGCACAGGGTTTGTATCAAGTTTTCCCTCTCCTACGGATAGTAGATCTGCCTCTTACGATCCTTTACTCGCCTTTACTCTTGCGACACCCTCAGGATAGTGTGGGTTGGTGACATTGTGTATTCCGTCACCACACGGACAAGGCCTGTTATTTCTAATATTAAATAGACTGCTACTCACATAATCATAAATTAATACTAGGTAACACAGTATAAGGATGTTTATTTGATTTACAGTAAAATAATAACCATAATAATTTAGACTACAAAAATAGTATATGTCCCATACAGACATGCTATTTATATCTAATACCATAAAAAGTATAAGTAATATAAGTTCCAAAGTGCTCGGGGTGCATGGAATTGGGAACGCCAAGTTGGGAGCGGGCGGGTTTGTTAGTTTTATTCTAGTCTCCCGAGGACTCGTGATGTTTTCTCATATAACAGTGAGAGACGACGAGGATTGTTCTTGGAAATAAATAACATTTTTATTATAATATACCTACGGCGGAGTGCACCTACGCTGATGTACGCCGAGTACCTACTTACACCTTATCTGGTTATAGTGCTTTTAGTTTTATTTATACCGCACTCCACGGTACTTCTATGATTGCGGTATTCGAAGGAGTCCTCCACGACGTAGTTATTTTAACATCTAGCCAACATTCGTGCAGATAAACTGCAAAACTTGGTTTTATTTATTTTATACTAGCGACCCGCACCGGCTTCGCACGGGTGCAATGATGAACATGTACATTTATCAGTGTTTTATCTACATTTATCAACATTCCTCTTGAATCACTCTATCTATTAAAAAAACCGCTTCAAAATCCGTTGCGTAGTTTTAAAGATTTAAGCATGATTTATGCAAGACAGACGACAGCGACTTTGTTTTATAATATGTAGTGATAGTGAAGGATGAGGATAATTTACGCTTCGGTTACGTATGTTGTTATTAGAAAACAATATAATAAAAGGCTCGAAAAATAAATTTGGATTGAGAAACACATTTCTCTGTCCTAGAAAGAAAACAGAACGCGAAGGGGCATAATGTGAACTCTAAACCAGCATGTTGTCGAATTTCCATACGCGTAGTTACCGAGACTACATGTTAAATTATCTTTCAAAACAGTAATAGGCAAAATATGTTAATATTTAAAACAATATTGAATTTGTACGAGCACATCACATGAATGTATTTCAGAAACTCGTCCGAAGTTCGTAATACTATTAAACATTTTGAACCGATTTCACATTTTTTACTTATTGCCGATTCTTACTTAGTAATTTATTAGTTAGTATTTTAAATAATGACTCTCGCTCGACCGTGCTGTTGTGGTGATGGGGTTTGCGTGCCTTTAGGATCCGATGAGGCCATACCGGCTTAGGGCCCATGCCGGGCGGGCCCACGGGGAGAGGCCAGACGAAGAGCGGCACACACGCAGCGGAGGGATGGCCAGGCCAGCGGGCACGTGCAATGTCCCGCACGTGCCTCTCGATGGTTTGGGGAGCATCCAGAGCTCCACATAAAAGCGTGGAGCACGCTTGTACAAGCGGGCCAAGTCCCCATCAGGGTCGCGGAGCATGGTCCCCATTGGGCAGTAAAACCCGTGGCCCTGCGTCAGTCGAGGGACACCGTTGGTTTTAGTGGGTAGTGTTTGGGGCACAATTGCCATCTTTCCGTGCCTCGGAGTCCCACATAACCCAGCTGGCTTTTAGCGGTCGGAAATCCATGAAGATTTCCAACGTAAAAAAAAAACAAAAAGTTTTGAATAATGGCTGGTGGTAGCGAGACGCGCACATCTCAGACCCTCGTAAATAACCCGAATTATCGCCGAACGGGCCATTTGCATGAAATTAATGTAAATATTCATCACGGAGGCGCATTAATGATTAAAGTTCTCCTACACTAATGTATTCATTAGCCGCGGCTCGCGGTACAAATTGTTTGTTACGCTCACCGTTGTTCCACAACTAACCATTACGATACAGTACATGGAACGATGAACCAGTAGCTATACCCTTCAACAATAAAGACCAATCAAGGGTTTGAAAAAGTATAGTTCGATAAATTTCTAGGTCCACTTTAGCATCGAAATAACGCCAGTAGAAGTCATACAGTGGTAAGAATGTGGATTTATCGAGCTTTAGCACAATTTGGGTCAACTTACTCATAATTATCTATAAGTGATACAGTGTGCCGTGGGTACAAGTGAGGCGTATGCATATTGGGATCTAGTTCTGAAGGTGTACAAGGTAATAATTTTTTCTCGCGAGAAAAGTGAAAGCTTGGGAGCTTTTGTACTACTTACTATTTACTATGGTTACAAGAAAGCACTTGCGAGTTCCGCGATGGAAACTGTTGGCGTAGGTGGTTGGTACAGTGACGTAGCGCTGTACACGCCAAACTTATTAGTTATTGGGGAGGGATATCGCATACGTATTGCTTACTAATAGTTAGTTGTACATGTTCCTGATCACTCATTAATAAACTTATTTATTTGGGTCGACGATAGGTTAAGTGGATGTTGAAGAAGAATGTACAAATATTCCTGATAAGTTTTATTTAATATTCTGCACATTCGTACAAAGCAATGTCTTAGGAATTCTTTATCTCAGTCAGTCAACGTAGCTGGGTGGTGCAGTGAAAGGGTAGTAGGTGCGATAAAGTAGACTATGTAGTAATTTAAGTTTTAATAATTGGTCCTCATCATTTTAGCCAAAAGACATCCACTGCTGGACCTATGTCCAGTAGTGTCCTTGGGGCAGGCCTATGCCTGCCCCAAAGAAGATTTCCACAAAGGTTGGTCCTGGGCCGCCCGCATCCATCATTTTCCAGCGACCTTATGCAGGTCGTCAGTCCACCGTGTGGGAGGCCTACCAGCACTGCGCTTTCCGTAATACGGACGCCACTCTAGGACTTTTCTGCCCCATTTGAATTGGTACCATATACATATATAATCGAAATATTTCTTTTTCAACTATAGTAGAGTTTGCGTATTTTTTATACTTGCTCTCTGCCAACCCACATTAATATTTTTCAGGAAATTTGATTACCAAATGGGTTTCGGTACCCTACATCTGATTTGGATTAAAACAACGGAATACTTCCTGCAGATGTTGAATTAAAAAACAACATTTTGGTGCCATTTCGCACTGTGTCGGCCGATCTTCCGTGTGATGACGGATTTAGAATACATAGTGTCGCCATCCCATTTCATCCTGAGGGTTTCGTAAAAGCCGACAAAAGGAAATGACGGAAATGTGAATGACAACTTGAAACGAAACCCCGTGCCAATCCGTGTAGCCAGCGTGGCACAGTAGGCTACTTGCCCTCCCTGTGATGAGAGGAGGCCCGACTCAGCAGTGGGCCATTTACGGGCTGAGTAGTAGTTCGCACTGTGTGTATAGTTGTTTCTATAGTAATATAGAATAAGCCGTACGCATTTCAGTAGTACGCCAATGAAAAGGAAGTTTGGAGCTAAGAGTCTGCTAATGGCAGATTAGGAAACCTAATCCTCAGCTAATGCTTCGCTGCAGACACCCGGTTTCTCTCATTGACGGTAATCTCTAAAAGTCTACGGTACGAGTATCGTTTGTGGAAATGTATCACGTGATATGAAGACATTTCCGTAAAAGGTTCATTTCCGATAATTTATTTAACTTTACATGTAAGTTAATATTTCCCCGGAATTTTTTATTAAAATGAAGCTGTTAGATATGTGAACGGTGACAGGAAGGGACACACGTCAATTAAACTCGCTTGCCTGTTGCACACTACTTTATTTTCATAATAGCTCGCGGTGCAAGGGCAGGGCGGACGTAGCCGCACTAGGTATATACATACATAACATCCCTCCCCCTTAAGCTAGAAAACGCTCTTAAACCTAATGAGTACTAACTAATCTATGGAAGTGTCCGTTGGATCGTCTCCCTCGTCATCACTGACAATCTGGGCCGTAGGCGTGGAGAAGATCGGACTAATGGCCCGTCGCCGTCGAGTTATAGCGGCGGCGCACGTTTCAGACACCGGAGTATCTGGCGGCGTCGCTGCTTGACCGGAAATCATTATCGGCCCTCCTTCCTCTTCTGGTTGTGCGACCGGCTGCGTTTTAGTGGCAGCACGCGGCGCCACATCGGTAATCACGTCCGGATCCCAGTCCCGATTGTCACTCGGCGGGGAGTATGATCTTCTTCTTATTTGATCCATGTGCCTGGTGACTTCACATCCTAATTGTGGCACGTATACCACGTACATTACGTTGCCTATTTTGTTTTTAATGATGCCCTGAATCCAACTAAATTTCTTATTACTGGTATTTTTAGTTATCCAGACATATTCGTTTTCCTTAAAAACTTTTCGGTGTATACCTCGGTAATATTTAGCCTGTAAGGACTGATTGTATGCGACGGTTTGATTTAGGTCCGCAGATGAAGGTGACGGCGCTATCGGGTTTAAAAGATCCAGCCGTGAGCGTAACGTACGCCCGTATACTATCTCCGCGGGTGACTTATCAGTGGTACTATTTTTAGAGTTCCTGTAGTCGAATAAAAATTTTGAAATTTTTTCATGTATAGTTTTTTTATTACAGCCCTCCAAAATTATAGCCTTGAGCCCCTTTTTCACAATTTTCACATAACTCTCGGCTTGACCATTACTAGCCGGGTGATATGCTGGAGATAGGACATGCTTGATTCCGTTAAGTTTACAAAAGTTTTTAAATTCTCCCGATGTAAACGACGTGCCATTGTCACTCACCAACGTGTGAGGAATGCCAAACCGTGACATTAAGTCATATAATTTATTTATTACCGCCTTTGAATTATAAGTCGTGGACATATCGTAACATTCTACCCATTTACTATATGCGTCTACAATAATTAAAAAAAAGTAACCGTGATACGGCCCTAAGAAATCTATATGTATTCGGTAAAACGAATGCGGTGGCAACGCCCAGGGTGCGAGAGGGGTGCGCGGGGGAGCGGGGCGTAAGACGCAACACACCTCACACGCGCCTGCTACTCGCTCCAGCGCTGCGTCCACGCCAGGAAACCATAGTCGTCTGCGAGCCTCCGCTTTCATTTTCACCACTCCAAAATGTGAACTATGTAGTTCTTTGCAAACTCTCCCTTGTAAAGACAAAGGAATAACAACCTTATGCCCACGCATCAGTATACCATTTTCGTAAGATAGCTGTGCACGACAATCAAAAAATGGTTTCAAATGTGCGTCATTTACTTTTCTCGGCCAGCCGTTTAAAACGTAATATTTAATAGTGGCCAGATGGGGGTCGCGAGCAGTTTCTTCACGCATGACACCTAGTGTCACCGGTAGGTCACCGTCCGCTACAAAATTTACATAAACTGCGCGATCCTCGCACTCGCTTAACTCTGCCGGCCCCTGCGCCTTCACTGCGTTCTCCCCTCCAGGCGCCCTAGATAGATAGTCCGCGCTGTTATTTTTGCTACTAATATACTCAATTGTATAATTATACGCTGCTAAAAATATAGCATATCTCTGTAGGCGGTTGGCGGACACTTCAGGTATGCCCTTATGGGGTCCGAATATAGTCAACAGGGGTTTATGGTCTGTTCGTAGTACGAAAGGTTCGGACCGACCGTATAGGTACTGGTGGAATCGTCTTACCCCAAAAATTATCGCAGTTGCTTCCTTTTGGATTTGTGCGTAATTTTTCTCCGCTGGCGTCAGCGTGCGGGAAGCGTATGATATGGGCCTTTCTAGCCCTTCGTCATCTATTTGGGATAGTACAGCTCCCAACCCCGTCGGTGATGCGTCAACAGTTAATATTAACTTAGCCCTCGGATCAAAATGCGCTAATGTTTTCTCGGATGCTAAAAGGTTTTTTATTTGAAGGAATGCGTCATCGTGGACACGTGTCCATTCCCACGCAGTATTTTTATTTAATAGATTGTATAATGGGCTTAACACGGTCGACGCGTCCGGCACGAAGTTCCGATAATAATTAGTGAGGCCTAAAAACGACTGCAACTGTGACACGTTTGTCGGTTTAGGGGCCTGTACAATTGCTTTAACTTTATCAGGCGACTTCCTCACTCCATGTTTATCTATAACATGTCCAAGATATGATATCTCATCTTTGAAGAATTCGCATTTACTCATTTGCACCGTTAATTCGGCTTCATCTAAACGTTGTAAGACTGTGATAAGTCTCTGTCTGTGCTGTTCTTTATTTACTCCTGTGATCAATATGTCATCGAGCAGAAAAATTATCCCGTCGATCCCAGAGAGCAAGCATTCCATTGCGCGCTGGAAAATAGCTGGTGCGCAAGACAATCCAAATACTAATCTCGTGAAATTAAAAAGCCCGCGATGCGTATTGACGCAAGTGAGCTTCTGAGACTCTTCACTTAGTAAAAATTGATTGTATGCCATTGATAAATCAATTTTACTAAACTGTACCCCCTTATGTAACTTGGCTAATAAGTCGTTTACCGTCGGCAATGGATACTGATCGATTATCAATTGTTTATTGATAGAAACTGAGTAATCAGCACATAATCGGATGCTACCATCCTTTTTCAACACTGGTACTATAGGCGACGCATAGTCTGAGTGTTCCACCGGTTTTATAATGCCCAACGACAATAATCTGTCCAGTTCTTTGTCTATTTTTTCTTTTAAAGCGTACGGTACGGGTCTCGCTTTAAAAAAAATGGGCTTAGCATCGGATTTTAAATATAAATCTATTTTATACTTATTAAACCCTCCGAGATTGCCTGAGAAAACTTTAGGAAACATCTCTGATAATTGTTTAACAATATTCGTGTTAGACTCGCAACCCGTTTGTATTCGGTCGCGCACGGCGTGTATGTAAGCCGACACAGGCGCCAGTTGGAGATCGAATTCACGAATGAAGTCGCGGCCTAGCAACGGCGGACCACCCGCGCGCACTACATACACATTCAGCGTGCGCGTACGGCCCAAATACGAGACAGGTAATATAGCAACTCCGACCGTTTCAATCATTTCTCCTGTGTAACTATACAACTTTTTGTTGGTGACTGACAATGGCAATCGCTTAAACTTCGAGTTGAAGGTATTTTCCGAGATTACGCTTACTGCTGAACCACTATCAATTTCGAACTCTAAAGCCAGCCCACTGATCATCACGCGTTCCGTCATAGGTTTCCCTTTCACGCACCGAATATTACAAAGACACTCACCGTCGTCGTCACCGTCATCTGCAGTACCTTCATCGACGTATTTAACCTTACCCTCGTTAGGGCACACTTTACGCAAATGACCTTTAATACTGCACTTTTTGCACTTATAATTTTTATACCGACACTGATTAGATCTATGGTTAGTAAACCCACACACACTGCACTTTTCTTTTTTAGCAATTTTGAAGACGCCATCCGGGCTCGCTGTGGCGATGCCGCTGACACTGAGAGCTGCCTGCGATGAGGCCTGGCGCGCACATCGCATGCTCTCAGCCAAGTCAATGGCCTTCGCGAGGGTCAGCTCCCGCTGATCCTGTACGAATAGTTTGTCCCGCTCACATCCTGCCCCCATGCCCATGATGAACTTATCAAGTAGGGCCTCCTCTAAATTCTTGAACCCGCAGTGGGTCGCTAATCCTCTAATCCTGGCCGCCCATTGAGTGTGCGATTCTCCTGGTCGTTGTGTTGCCGAGTAGAAATTTGATTTCTCTGCAAACCCGAACCTTTTTGGTGTAAAATGATCGTCGAGGAGTTTTACAATCGCCTCGTAATTCAATTCTTCCACCTTGTTGGGTAACGCCAGGTCACAAGCAAGCTTGAACGTTGATTCACTTAGGGACGTTAATAATATCGCCCTTCTTTTGATTGACGCTTTGTCCGTTCCAGGGGCTATGTCGTTAGCAATAAACCACTGATTTAATCGCAACTTAAAACTGTTCCACTCTTGAGACAGGTGGTCAAAGGTGGAAAGAATTCCATAGGTTACTCCTGTAGACATTTTTAAAGAAAGAATGTGAGTCCGCTCGTCGCCACGTGTTAGATATGTGAACGGTGACAGGAAGGGACACACGTCAATTAAACTCGCTTGCCTGTTGCACACTACTTTATTTTCATAATAGCTCGCGGTGCAAGGGCAGGGCGGACGTAGCCGCACTAGGTATATACATACATAACAGAAGCTTAATACGTTTTTCGGTTGGAAATCCCTAATGTCTTACATGCTTTATGTACACGAACATTTAAAGAGCCCTATGCAACTATAAAGAGAGGGGGGTACAATTTAAAATTTACGACTGAGCAGTATTTTTTCACACATAGCCTTTCAAACCAAGTCACTTAATCAGACTAGGTTCATCTGTTCAGAGACTATGATACGACAGACACATATAACTTATGACACTCCTTTTTATTCGGTGGTTAGAACCTACTTAAAATGTAACTGTATCCTATAGTTATGAGAAAAAAAAAGTTTTCCGCCTAGAAAGATACAACTTGGGCGTGGGAGTTCACCCCAACCTGTTCGGCCCAAATGAAAATCATGAAGTTATAATAGGATGTATGAACTTTAACGTAAAACAAACGAATGTTTGAATAATTCTTTGAGGAAATATTATAACGAGGCGCGCCCGGGCGACGACGATTCCTAGTATCAGAGTGCAAATGTTGATTATCAATTTGTGAGTTTTATGTACCACGAAAAATGAGATTAAAATATAAAATAAGCAACATCATTTTAGCCCGAATAAGTCCACCGTGGAATATAGCTCTCCCTCAAGGATTTCCACAGTTTTTGTTCCCGACTGGCTCATCCATCGCATTCTGGCGAACTTAACTTTATTAGAAGTCTTTAAGGCCAAATACGACCCACTACTAAGTCGGGCTTCGAAAAGATAGCCTACTGTGCTACTCCTTCCGAATGGTTTGGCACGGAATTAAAATGCCAGTCATGGAATTGCCCGAAGTGTTGCCGATTTAGTTACGAGATTCAACAATGGATCCAATAAATATCCACAGAGCCTTGAATTTGTCCGTAAACGTGTTCGCTCCTCACCCAATAAATTAATTCGCTCGGCTTATCGTATTAAAATCGAGCAGTCTGTCGTGTGCCCTATGAATACGCAATATTTTCGTACAGATTCGTATTCATTGCGCTCGGAAAAGCACAATAACTTGGAAATAAATCATTGATAAACTGCAATGAATAATGATTATTCATTTCGTCGTTTTTGCGTATCGGGCGGCGTCCCATGTGATGAATGCGGGGCGAGGCGATTTCGTCCCACGCTCGCAGCGATATAAATCAGCGAATCGCAGCGATGCTGTCGACACGTTTATGCGCTGTCCGAACCATCGCTAAAACTCGATTTTATGATGTTTGTAGTCTCGGCACTATTTCTATTTCGGGATTTCGACGCTAAAGTGGATATGTCAATGCAAAAACGGGTTATCAATTGATTTCTTGCAAAAATATTTAGATGTTCGACAGGAGATTCACTTTGCACATGCAGGTAATTGGCAAAAAATATCATTAAATTTTAATAACTGAGATATCTATGAAACTTTACAGGAGGCTATTAAACAGGAGACGATCGTTTTAGGCAAATCATTGATTTGTTTTGACAAACGTCATAATGAAACATTTTTGAGAGTCGTGTTACTATGGTGACGTTGTTATAGCTATGATTTAAGGTGACTAAGGTGAGGCGAATTTTAGAATACTTTGTAAAAACCATCACGCACCTGTCCGCATCGACATTTTAATGACTATGAAAATCTTGCAATAAGTCCGTAATAAGTCAGTAATCCCAGTCTAAATCTCTGCATCGCGGAGATATTAACAACCTGTGATTCACGGATATAAATGACAGAACAAAACCCAAAGGGAACTTTATTTACGTAAGTTTATCAGAAAACTCCGACTTACTTGACCCCAGATTTGAACTAATAATGTAACGCGCGCGCTTGCCAATAACGTATTGACCTTTTCTCACGGATTTCAGTCTATTTACAAAAAAAGCTTATTGACTAAGAATAGTACTCTTAACGACTAGCTAATCCACGGTGAATTAATTCTGCAAGTAGAATATTCATGGGGCGAAATGAGAGGAAGGAAAAATCCTAACACATGTCACTCGTCCGACGAAGCCATTACCATGGGAGAGACATAGGCGCTGAGACGAAGAGAGCCGACTAGTGCATGACACACGGCATATTAACAAAATAATGGATTCAAATAGGAAAGGTAATGACGAGTCCTGAACACTATAATGGAAATCCGATGAAGCCAAATATCAATAAAGATTTTATACTAATAAATGGGCCACTGCTGGGTTGGGCCCCCTTCCATCACAAGCTTCCTGCATTGGGCTACTGTGTCACCCTTGCCTGACAGGGTTTCGTTTCAAGGTTACCGGCCTTGTCATTTCCGTTTGTCGGCTCTTTTGACACCCTCAGGGCGGAATGGGGTGGTGCCAGTGTGTATTCTAAATCCGTCACCACACCGATGATTATTTATCGTAAGATTATTTATTAAATAGTTTTCTCCACAAACCGAAAGCTAAGCGGAATTATTTTCTTTAAATGTATTACCAAATAAAATGAGTACATGCCGCTTGAATGTGAATATCATCAGCAACATCATCATACATACAGTATCGAGGCATTACTGGGCCGCAACCCTACAGCGGCCAGGCGGGTTGGCACAGGGGTCGTTTCAAGTTTTCCTTATTTTGTGGTTATGTATTCTAAGCCTGTAAATATAGCTGTACCTAATGCAATTAATGTCACAATAGCGATTACGAGCCGTATTGTTAGTTAAACAAAATACATTTCGCTTTCGAAGATGTTTTTGTCACAGTATATAAACATACATCCATCACAAAACTAGTCCATTATTTCATACCGATATAGGGCATTTACATTGTCACCTGCAATAACATTATTTGGATAGAAATATCAACCAAAAATGGTGACAATATTTTAATTCCGTATTATTCTAGTGTATCCTGGCCATAATATTTCCCCAAAACAATAGACACAATGTACGCTAACTGTGCAAAAATGTACCGGATAAAATGTACAAATGACATTTGGAATGGCGGCTGACATCGCAATGTATCGCCAGAATTTCCATGGGGCTGGCATCGATCACTGCTCCATTCGAAGCCTGGGCCTCCGAAGCTGCGGCGGCACAAAAGGCGGATCACGGCTGCGATCATATTTCAGCGCGGCAAACCGGCTGATTTATGCGAGCCGAATACGGCTAGAAAAGCCGCCTAACTAATGGCCAGAGCGGACCGAAGCTAACCAAATAAAAATGATAACTTCGCCTGTGATTCTTGATGGAATTCGCTGGAATATTTATTTCTCTTGCAATGTCGCGAGACGGCGACTTCTTGGAATTTATTTCAATGTTGCCTACTGTGACTCCATGTCATATTTAACGTATGGAATATTCCATTCGAATGGAATGTAGTAAAAGGCGTGCATTAAACTCACAAAGTAAGCGCAACAGTTCTCATTTTATTAGTTCTCTACGACTATTTTCTGATGTAAGTGTATGCTAATTGGTAATACTGATACTTCTTTATGTGGTGATGAATTTTAAATTCACAAGGTCACCAACGTATACTATCCTGAGGGTGTCGTAAGAGGCGACTAAAGGCACGCAAGAGGCGAAGCTCCTAGCCGCAAGAGACGGAAAACTTAATACAAGCCCTGTGCCAATCTATTGCCAGCATGGCACAGTAGGTTTACTTTCCTCCATGAATTTGGAGGAGGCCCGATTGAGTAGTGGGTCATTTATGGGCTATAACGAAGACTATTTGGAAACAGATACAATTAATTCAGTAGGGCACTATCAGTCACTACAGAATAATAATTATCTCACGTAACTAAAGTTAGACCTATCAGCTTTTTAAAAATAACCAATATAACAGCACCCTAGCTTAGCACTTGATCAACACTACAACACGCACTTCAACCTTATTTTTTTAGATAGCAACATTATTATAAATTCAATATCTTTTTCGTCTTGGAGAATAAATCGTGTCTGCATATCTCATTCTAGTATTGCACTAGTGGCTTTTCTATTACTACACCCATTTACATCCACGCGACAGCATTATCGCAACAACTTCTTTGTCCACACTGCCTCACCGCTCCAGAAGGCATATGCGATTAAAGAAACTCGTAACGCATAGAGCCCCTCTCCGAATATGATTCTCTCATCTCGTATTTATGAAGACAGACGTGCATCTCGTGAATCATTCATGAATTGTGAGGTCTGTGCCGCTGTTTCCAAAGAAGCTGCGCGTGTGAAGCCCTTTAGAGAGTTACATAGACGCAATGCGATTCAGGCAGCCATCAGCTTAAAATACAGTACAAATGTTTCCCAAGTCCTTTTAATTTTTTTAAGTTTTAATTTTCGTATTAAAATTATAGTTAGGATTGCTGTAAATCTATAAATAAATCATTTAACACTGCGGTATATAATGTCTTCCAACGTTTCAGGCACTTTGCAGTGTCCATAGCCGCGACCACGGCCACTGCCAGCGTTTCAGGTTGGGATATATATAAAAAAACAGAATCAGAACCGTTAAGCCATCATATACCACAATTTGCAAAGATCGTAAAAACCTAAGACATCATAATTCAACACTGTTTAAATTCAATCTGCTACAAATCAAATCATTTAAATATTTAACCATTCAGGTGAAAAACACCTAAGGTTTATTTGATGTCGAATATTCGCATCATTTTCAAGTAAAAATAACGTTAGTAAAGGATTTATTAAAATATTAATAACATAAAGATTAAAATTATAAGTACCTTCAAGACCGGACACTAGGTAATGTCATTATTTTATATAGTCACAATTATATCGCCAATTACATGGCACGACACCAACGACATATTTCCCTATCGTGTCGTACAATGTGCAGAATAATTCAGTCTTATTTGTTGCTTATGCATGCGCTCCTGCGTCACAGTCAGCATTCCATTTTACGAACTGGGAACAGGGCTTTTGTCACACCGCTTCCATAATTAATAATGGTCGCATAACTGGCGCTAGGTCACAGTTTCCAGTTAGCCTAATTTACGGACAGCGCGCAAATAGAGTGCAAATGAGTTCATGAAAGTATTAACCTATGTTGATAAGACCACCACTGAATGATGGCTGAAGTAATCAGGAATAAGTTAGGCCCCTTATTTATTCGTTACTTGATTTTATGTTACATTGATAGTAATATTCCAGGAAACATATATTTGTTTTTGTGCGAGGGGGATATTTAAAGAAAAAAATTAAAATACCAACCACTACTATTTCAGTTTTGTGTAAAACGACAAGTTAGGCAAAGGCTACAAATCAAAAACTTGCCCACGGAATAGTACAACAAAGACAACAAAACAAAAAAGTATTTAAAGTTGTTAAAATCTCAAATCATTTTTATTTTCAGATACTTTCCTTATATTGATTTACTCACGTCGACTTGCAAATCTGCATAGCCTTCTGTCACTTAATCGCATTTATCCAAGCGAGATGATGAGCGGATTAATGAGTTGATCCAAGCTCATCCTTGCAAATAGAAATGGCTTAAAATAGCTCGACCATCGCCGAGCCGGATGTCCGGTGCCGGCACCAGCGCCAGCGTGGCGTAGCCGTCGCTACGCTTCGCTACGACCAGCGAGCGATGCTACGCCAAGTGATATATGTATTTGGTCAGATTGATATGTCACAAAAAAACAATGTTTCTAACTAAATGATAGTTTGTCTACTACTACTCAGCCCTCCCATTACGTGAGGGCTAATTAGCCAACTGTGCCACGCTGGCCAGGCGGGTTGGCACAGGGTTCCGTATCAAGGGTTCCTTCTCTAGCGGCTAGGTTTTCGGCCTTGTCGTTTCCTTTTGTCGGCCCTTACGACACAATCGTTTGCCTACTGCCATATATTATAGATTCAGAGCAAAAATAAAGAAGAGAAGATTTTTGCAAGAAATCAGTATAGCAGTTATACATTTAAAAAAAGGCTTTTTTATTAAGTAATTCGTCTGAGATATCTACTACCTTAATTTGGAGTTAAATATTACAGAAAGCCTGCGTGGATATTGAACAGCATTGCGAGGGCAGGAAAACGGAACACAATGTGTTACGCATTAAATTTCTACCGTTTTCAATATATGTATGTAATTTAAAATACCAGCTGCCACTTCAATTTCAATCACCCACGTAGACCGCGAGGAGCCTCGTTTCTTCAGTCCTGGCACTTATCTCTTGATGTGCAGCACATCATTTATAACCGAGGGAAAGCAATAGCGGGAAATAATAATCCGACTTCCAACCTACGTCACTTCTCGACATAAGCTTCGCCCGGCTTTGCCCGTTATATTATGTTTACGAATAATTCCGTCCGTCGACGCTTCATTATCTCGCGAACTCAGACCCGATTTCATTCATTAGGAGCCCCTTTTCAGCGTAATCGTTGACAGATTTTTGTATTGTCTCGAACTGCAGAGCTTTCTGAGCGTAATTGCGGACTAATTATGAAAAATGTTTGGACAGATTTACTACCTGTCTCTGCTAATGTTGTCTCGGTTTAAGATTGTGAAGGAATAAATTGAGATAAAGAGCCGGGCGCTGCTTTCAACGTGTGACGTATTGCATAGCGAAGTGATTTTAAACTGTAGCAGTCGTTTGTTTGGGATACTAAAATCTAAATTCACTTTATTCTAAAAAATAGTTACAAACGCTTTTGAATAGCCAAGAGACTGTTGTGCCGCCAATTAGTAGCTTTTAATTATACACTCAAACAGTAATAATGTTTTTTAATAAAAAAAATAAGAATAAAATTCCATAATCAGCCAGAAAAAGGTTTACTACAACAGACTAAAGAAATTTTAATTGTATCCATGCGACAGATTTCAAACAATTAATTAAATTAATAATACTCGTATGACACACTCTGTTTCAAATGCATTGGTATCGTTATGTTTATTCTTTTTTTAAACATAAAAAGTCCCTGGGGCAGTATGCAAACATGAAATTCACAAACACAAAAATGACAGCCAGTGTCAAAACAAATGCCTTTAGTTTACGCAAAGATTCTTGCCCGACCCCTGAATCGAACCGGGAACTCGTGAACTCTAATCATCTAACCCCTAGACCAACAAGGCAGTCAAAGTCAAGTTGTTTATTATTAATCTAACATTAATCAAAAACGGATCTCATTGTTGTAACGAAATTCCAATGACAACGATGAAATGTGAAGGAATGTTGTAAAGTCAATCTGAATTTGATGTAAATGGTAATAAAACTTCCATTGTAGACTCATAGCAATAATATACAGGCCTATAGCCATCCGAAATGAGTGTGTAGAGCCAAACAAACTAAGCAGTTCTGTAAACCGACAAACAAGCATCCGTTATCATACAAGCTTAGTATTTTTTGTTTCTTCAGTTCTTTGTGTTTTTTTTCTCAAGTTAAGACACTTTGGTCACGAGTTGATGATCAAAATATAAGAAAATAAATGCTTATTTCTTCCTGAAATTGTTTACGCAGTAACTTTGCCAGAAGTTTTATGGGGTTTTGTTACAACCTGTATATGCGTAGAAATAACTTGCGCTCGGAAGGGTGAAACGGGTGTCTCAGACCATCTTCAAAGGCCGAAGGAACATAACAGACAAATGCAAATAAGTCGTTTTACCCCTGTGGGGACGGGTCAGAATATTTCACTTCCCCACCGCACGCTGAGAAAAGACGCGTGTTGTAAAAGTCAACAAAACCCAGCTCGCTTGGCGGTAGGATCTAATGATCCGCGTGGCTAGCTACCACCCTCACATTTAAGTCCGGCGCCAAGCAGTTATACTGTGTTTCGTCGGATGTATTTGAGAGCCCGTGCTTTCCATCACGCAAGCATAGGGTCAAAGGCATTCAAATAACTGATAAAAAAGTGTGGCTTCCAATCGAAAACAAACAGCTTTGTAGGCGGTATGTCTGTCGCGGAGAGATGTATTAATACCGATATCTTAACTAGCACATTAAGTAACACGTTAATTTATATAAGTTGTAATTAAGGATAGTTTGTGTCCATAAAACATATTTTTGTAAATTTCATAGTTCAATTTCATTTTCATAGTTTAGTTAAATAGGCCAAAGTTAGCCTGCTGGTTAGCTTTACGTTTACTGTGTCCCTGCCAAGCCCCAGCCGTTTGTGTCCTGGCCGGTTGAGCTAATTTAGATTATCCGTTTGTTGATGGAGCGCAAAGATAGCCTCGTACTTATTTGTTGATGAGTTACTTTGTTATTGGGTTTATTTTATTTAAATTGTTTCGGTTTTCGTTTTAAACGTGTATAAATAAAGGCCATTGGGGTTGTTTATCTGTTGATTCTAAATTGCACTCAAGAGAGTTTTGTTAACGATACTTTATCATATCAAATGTTCTCAACGGTTTTTTGTCCATTCAAATAATAAATAAATATTTAATATTCGTGTATTTAATATTCTTCTTACATAACCTTTTAACCGTCGGCCCACAACTCTGTAGTATTATGATATATACAACTATTCGAGACTAAGTCAGTCAGCGGAGATGAAGTTTACATTTATTAAAATTTTAGTTTTCTAAAGTTGCCATTGAATTACCTTAAATTCGCAATCTATGTTAATAAATAACGATTGGAAGTAGAATTGAAAGTAAAATATATTCGCCACTTAAATGTTATTAAAACGATAAACAATTACACCATGTGATAAAAGTTAACGCCAAAGCATATTTCACGAGCAAAGTATGCGAATTAATATTGTGACACCATTTAATGCACGCTGTAAGTTTTTCAATAAAAGCCCTTTGTGGCAAAAGTAGCACAGAAAATTTATGATTGTAATAAAATTAGAACGATTCTTATCATTTTTTAAAATAATATTTTTCGAATAATAAAATAAGACGTTTTTAAAGTTTAACTTGGCGGTCCTCCGCGGTTTGTTTATATGTATAATACATTATATTGTAGGTAAACACTGATAAATTTAGAGGGTCATCACTGCACCCGTGCGAAGCCGGGGCGGGTCGCTAGTTATATGTATACAAATAAGTGATAGATCGAGGCACAGCCTTTATATCTAATAGGTGTTGTAAGAAGCAACTAATTGGGCTAAAAATCTGACAAGGAATTTACTTTTTAAAATATGATGTAACATAAAACACGGGAGAAAATATAAATCTTAAAAGTATTGCAGTTTTGAGGGACGACGAATGAAATTATTATGTGCCTATTTATACATACGTACGCACAAGGATATAAATCAATAAAATGATTAGGTGGCCTATTCCACAAAATTTGTTGGATCTAGCCGCCACTCGTATTTCAAAAATCAGTAACGGGAAAACTGAATTAGGAATGATTCTGCAGTGGACCTCGGATCGCAGATAAATATCACTGCGCGTATATACTGGTGGCAACCGAAATTGACGCGGATACGTCAAGCTGAGTCAGGGCGCTATCGCGCTCTTTAGGGGAGGTCTATGTCCAGCAGTGGACAAATGTGGGCTGATGATGATGAAGGTGAATTGGAGAACCGATAATGTTATTGAAAAAGGGCAACGTAAAAGATTTTGCGTAGGTACATCATTACAGATGTGGCAATTGAGAGCCGATTTTCACGAACATAAGAAACTACTTAGTCGTGTGTGCGATATTTCTGGAAAAGTAGACTGATTACTTTCCTAGAAATATTTGTAGAGCAATTTTTCAGCAGCACCTCAAAGCCACAAGTGACTTCCACTCTTGCCAGAATAACGAGGTGGATTGCACGGGGTTGCTCTTGAAAACTATCGCACTCTGATGACAAATATCGCAATGAAAAATTTTAGGTCATTAGAAAATGGCAAGGTTTTGCCATTTTATATGATCACGTGTTGTGTTGTTGAAATTGAAGCATTAGAATTTTGTAAAATTATAGCTGTTGCAGTGTGATGACTGAATAAGAAACCACAATTGCATCATGCGGGTGTCGTAAGAGACGACCCAAGGGGCGCCAGAGGCAGGTCACCTATCATGATTTGGAGGAGGCCCGACTAAGTAACGGGACATTGATGGGCTGAAGAGACGACTAGCTTTTAACCGCTGTGTTCGTCGACTCCCAATTTAGTTTCGTTTTTGAAAGTATATACGGCTGATTGGACATTACTACAATTACTAGATTTTCAGGATAAAATTATATAATATTAGATATTTATATTTTACCTCGGTGTTTATTCACATTGCAATTTTTAATTATTATTTTGTTTAAAGCAGTTTCTAATAACATGTCCCCATACAGCATATACCCTATTTATGCTGGTATCGAACTTGATGAATTAAAAATGTATAATATTTAGAGGCAGGCAACGCACATACTAAACAAGACGGTTAATTGCATATATACCTGTTATTTTACAGTTATATACACGTTGGTCTAGTGGTTAGATGTGCCGTCTTTGGATCAACGGGTCCCGGGTTCGATTCCGGGGTCGGGCAAGTGTCTTTGTCTAAACCAGAGGCACTGGCTCGGAGTCTGGGTGTCTATAATATGAATGTATTAACAAATATATATATATATGTCGTGGATAACGATATCGTTTTATTAAGTTTCTCAATTGATTGTTAACACAGTAGTGCGGCAAACGCGGTGACGTCAGTTGTTTTGCAATGGCGGCACGTGGACAGAGTCGTAATGGAAAGTGAGGTTGGCTCGATCAGTCAGTCGACGTTGGGACACGGACCGAGACACTTCTCCGTTGCGAACCTGTCGGTTTGTCTATCTAAGTGTGTTAACTGAACATTGTTATTTATACTGTGGTTAATATTGTGAATTATAAAGTCACAAGTAATAAACCTCGTACCAAGTCAAGATGATGAGGACTCTATCGCTCAGCCGTCGCTATCTCCGACATCAGAAGTGGGATGTAACTCAGTCAGCCCACGTGGAGAAAACAGTGTAGTGATAATGTGTGTACTTCTGTACGCGATGGTAATAACCGATAATGGCGATTCATTGTCACTATAAAGGAGACATTAAGCTACATGAAGATTGTTCTGAACTGAAGATCACAAGCGGCAGTCATAGTGCGGCGATTAACCAAGTGGGGATCACTTGCTTTCATTGTGATGGACAAGGACACTACGCGTCTAACTGCCCTGAGCGGAGCAGCAGGAAGGCGAGCAACAGTACTGTGGTCAGCCAGGTCAAAGAATAGTGAGTGGATCTGTAGTAAGCGCACCAGCTGCAATTTTACGTCACTCCGGTGAGCAGTTTCCATTTTATTACTCGGGTATATTGTATGGTATACGAATTTACGATAGTGTGATTTTGACCGGTGTAAGAAAATATTATTTGAGGTTCTTTTGCGTGTTTACCTGTTAATTACTTGCGATACGAAGTTTAGATTGCTGTGCTTGTTTAGCTTGACGGTTCATCGGTCTGGCGTCGTATTTTCGCCAGTTTATAGCAAAGTTTTCCAAGATTATGGAGCCATTGTATGCCTTGATTTGCATCGGTAAGGTAGCCTAAACGTGAGGCGATAGGACAGCAGATCCAGATTTCAAGCGATCGGGTTTTCGGTCGGCAACTGTGGAATGTCACAGCTGCGGTGGAATGGGTCACCGAGCATCAAATTGGCGGTGAAAGGCAAGGCAGCTAGTGCTGCCACTGCACACTTCAGCGTCAGGCTCTGCGGGGCCGCGGCCGCGGTCGGACTTAGTCTGTTTCAGGTGCGGCAGCGCCGGACATTTGGCAGCGAGATGTCCACGTGGCAACAACGTGGCAACAGCGGAGGAGCTGGCGCGGCGGTAGGCGCAGGCGGTTCGGAGCGGCGCCTGCTGCGGCGGCGAGTAACGAGAGGCATGTGGGAGCTTGCTATGTTAGCAATCCCAGCGGTGCGCTGATGAACGCTTGTGAGTCGTATCCATTTTATTCTGATTCTGGTGCAGAGTGCTCTCTCATCAAACATTGTGTTGCGCCGAAGCCAAGTGGAAAGAGTTATGAGCACCCTCAAAAATATGTTGACTGTTGTAGAAGTTAGTTCAAATATACAGTCAAGGGCGAGGTGGCTCTATGAACTATAAAGGGCGAGGTGGCCAAATATACAGTCAAGGGCGAGGTGGCTCTGTGAACTATAAAGGGCGAGGTGGCCAAATATACAGGGTTGATCACTATTGGTTCGAGCACATGGCTAAGTGCGTTCGTAAGTTTGTCTATGGTTGTATTACTTGTAAACTATCTCAATCGCAATCAGGTCGCCCACAAGCGGGACTTCATCCAATTCCTAAGATTAGTATCCCGTGGCATACTGTGCACGTTGACTTAACTGGCAAATTAAGTGGAAAAGCGATTGCAAGGAGTACGTCATAGTTTTAATTGATGCGGTCACAAAATTTGTTCCCTTGTATCATACCCTGAGAATAGATTTGGCTAGAACAATTAAATCCCTTAAATCAAGCGTCTTTAGTTGGAGCTCCAGTAAGTAATTGCAGATCTGGGACGATGCTTTGCCAACAAAGAATTCAAAGTTTTTTTGTCAGTTTCATTACGTTTGATAGCTGCGGGTTCAAGTCGCGCTAATTGCCAAGTAGAAAGAACAATGAGCGCGTTAAAAAGTATGCTGACCGCGATAGAAGCGTCTGATAGGTCCCGGCATGAAGCGTTAGAAGACGTGCAATTAGTTTTGAATTCCTCTGTCCACCGTGTAATACAAGCGAGTCCACTCGAGTTTCTGATAGGACCTTTAGCTAGACCATTTAACCTATTAACTTTGAATGATTCCGGACCGGCAGTAGACATTAGTAAGAGAGCAAGCGGCCACATACATAGAAAATAGTGCCGTTTACGAAAAAGTAAAATTTGATAAAACTACAAGTTAAAGTGGTAAAGTTTGATGTTGGTAATTTAGTTTAAATTCAGAACGAAGAGAAACCAAACTAAATTAGACGCGAAATACAAGGGACCGTTAAAAATTGTGGAGTTACTTGATGGTGATCGTTATTTGCTGAAATCTTTGACCGGTAATAGAACATAAAAATACGCTCACGACTGTATAAGGAGATTCCACTAAGCAGTGTGCCCGTTGAGTTAAATTTGTCTGATGAAGATGGTGAGGAGGTTGCCTCCAACAGTAAAAAAGAACACATACCTTGGCTAGGTCGCACTACACGCACTAGTCTGTAGTCGTAACTGCAACTCTGGGAGTTGTACAGAGCGCGATGGGCAGCTAGTGGTGTGGCGGGGACCCGGGTCTCGAGACTATTTGTATGGTCCTGTGTACTGGGAGTCGTGAACTCTAGTTAAAGTGTTGGTCGTATCGCTTGGAGCGATGACGATATGGGTGACATGTGAATTGTCACTAGCTGCTGGGACAGCTGGGCCATGTGTTGTGTAATTATTACTTTAAACCTACTGTTTTAAAGTATCAGTATTGAGATTTAAAGATTATGGGCTTAGAGGAATCTTTCGTGTTAAAGTTGTTAAAATTATTTGTATGCTAACGTGATCTCTGTTAACTTGATTCTTAAGATACGATTACGGAACATTACCGTCAGGTTGGCCGAACGTGAAAATGTGCCTCAGTTGGTTATTTTGTTACAAGTACACACGAGGACGTGTGCTTCGTCAGGCTGGCCGTGTCGTGGATAACGATATCGTTTTATTAAGTTTCTCAATTGATTGTTAACACAGTAGTGCGGCAAACGCGGTGACGTCAGTTGTTTTGCAATGGCGGCACGTGGACAGAGTCGTAATGGAAAGTGAGGTTGGCTCGATCAGTCAGTCGACGTTGGGACACGGACCGAGACACTTCTCCGTTGCGAACCTGTCGGTTTGTCTATCTAAGTGTGTTAACTGAACATTGTTATTTATACTGTGGTTAATATTGTGAATTATAAAGTCACAAGTAATAAACCTCGTACCAAGTCAAGATGATGAGGACTCTATCGCTCAGCCGTCGCTATCTCCGACATATATATATATAAGTAGTTTATCATCCATCTCGTTACCATAACACAAGCATTAAATTGCTTAGCTTGGGACGAGATGGCGTTGTGTGAAATGTCCAAGGATATTTATTTCAATCTTTAAGTTTATTTCTTATAATTTGTTACCTACAACACCAATCCAAATGGTTTGACCGCTTATCTAAAAAGGAGTATTTTCTCGCACTTCGACCTTTTTGAAACGACGTTTAGAAATTGAATCCATCAAAAACTCCCGATAAGTCTGAAAGGGGTAAATTTCCCAAATCCTGTCAATTTACCCCGAAATCGGGTCCGAGCGGCGACCAAACGAAATCAAACCTCCGATATTAAAAAACCCTAGCAGGGCTTGCTCCTTCCAGGCGAGAAATTAAAGGGCCGTATGTCGACGTCGATAACACGGGCATTAGTTTTCACGCGTCACTACTCGCCTCCACCGACACCGGGGCCCTAATAGGGTTCCGTGGCCAGCGGGACAAACACTTCAGGGCGGCCGAGGTGCACTGATGTGTGCTGCAATGTATGACGGTCGTGCTTAACGATACATCGACAAATACTATCGCGAAATAGGAAATAGGCGGCTAATTTCAAGAGAGAATTGATCTACTGTTTACGAGTACATCAATGAATTTGATCTTTAAGTAAAGATGGACACATGAAAAAGGTATATGAGTGGTACAATCAAATATAGTATAGAAATAGGTGCTCAGATTCTGAAAACTATATTTTTTGCTAATGATCAAAGCTCTGTTGCAATAGAATATCCATAGTCAATAGACATCAATAGTTGTCGATTGTAATTGTAATATTTCTTCTAAGCAAGCATGGTCCATCTTAGGTCGCAGTGTCGCTTAACATCAGGGGAACTGGCGATCAAACATAAGCCTATAAAGATTAAAAAAAAAGAGTTAGTATATCAATGAAACAATATTTGTGCATAGTTTCGCAATCTGCCAGTGCATCTGCCATAAGCCCCTCTGCACCACCCAAAGGTTGACTGGGAGAGAATGCCTCTTGACATTAAGTCCACCTATGTAAATATGTTGGTATGAAGAAATAAATAAAATAAATAAATAGTTACAATAATCGTAAACTGTGGCTAAAGCTGAAATTTTAGATTTACTTATTTTTTGTGAACTGATATCATCTATTCATAATATACAATAAATCAGGCAAAAATGTATTCGCAACAGAAAAAATAACTTGATACGTTCTGTGCCAAAACGCTTGCACATCGTGACATGTAAGGCTAATTTCTTAAAATAAATAAGAATACCACATTCAAGAGAAAGAAACACATACGGAACTGTAATTTATTACAGTCACTAATGTTAAATCCATCTACAATTACTCGGTATAATATATTTTCTGTGTAACAACTTTAGTTATCAGAGCTTTCCTTCAAAAATCTCTCATCTAAAAAATAACTCATAAGTAGAAAACAGCAAATTGTAATTACACTTCTCTGGAAACAACCTAAAATCACTACCAAGGCAAGCAAACTTTATCAAGAGAATATTAAACGTAAATTGAGTCGAATAAAAAATATTCTTCTCACAAAATACTATTAACTCTAAAAATAGTCCTAAGTCTACTAAAAGTTGTTTTTTAAGTATTATGGAAAGTATTTTAGTCCTTTGTATTTGGTAAGCATCAGTTATCATAAGCGCATGATAAAACCAAAGGAAGAACGGACTTTGAAGAAACCCAACAAGTTAACCAACATCTGGCTCTGCGGGAGGTTGGATGGGTGGCCATGACCAAGATTTGTGTGTAATATCTCCGTACGGCAAGTACGTAACTCCCACGAATGCGGCCATTCAACCCTAGATTGGGGTGAAAACTGACAGCTGGTATAACCATATAATTACCGGTGGTCAGGCTATCGATTCGTTTGAATATTGGTACTTAACCAGATTTGGTTCCACCGGTGGCGAACTAAATGATATTGAAAAAAAGCGAGAGACATATCGCATCACAGGTATTTCGTTTTAAACGTTTGTGTTTAAATGCTATTTCTTCACGGAGAACCTGTTATCGTATTTATCCATGACCATTGCTTTATGTTTTGTTACCACAATGGCCAGCATTAAACGACTCACTGCTGAACCGGCTTTTCTTCAACCTGATGGAGAGAAAATGGGCAGCCGGGTGGATTAAGCGTATAGTTCCTTTTACGATAGTGATATTTTAGAATAGGTAGTTGACATAAAGTATTTTAAACCTGACCACTGCTGTTAGAAACGGGTTTCATGCACCGATGAGGAGTTGTGGCTCTTCCATATGTATTTCATTAAATTATGAGGGCGGTACAATGTTTATAAAAAAAAGTGTTTGTGTAAGCTAGAGTGAGACCCTCTCCAGACATGCGACCTGTAACTAATAACTGTAACTAATATATGTCTATTTGTAAAAAGTACAAACCGGACCTTATATATACATCTGTTGTATTATAAGGTCCGGTTTGCCGTGACAGACCTGGTACGCCAGTGCCGAAGATGAAGAGAATGGAAGATTTGTTGGTTGGTTGGACCTTTGGATCACGGGTCCCCGGTTCGGTCCGGGGTCGGTATAAACCAGAGGTACTTGTTCTGAGCGTGGGTATCATTGATATCACATGTTTGTGAATAGAACCCGATACAGGTTTAAACTTAGAGCAGGGGTTCGTTACTAAAAAGAAAAAGAGTAAACAAAAAACAATTTTATGAGAGAAAATGTAGAGGATACAGTTATGTAAATGGGTCGCTAATCAGGGGCTGATGCCTTCTTGCTCTTAGAAACAGTCATAAATAGTATGGGTTGGTAAGGAAGACTTCGGCGTCTCACAGAGGGCGGCACCCAGAGAAGCTCTTGATTAATTTCTCCAGTAAATCCGGGCCGCGTTTAATTAAAATGGGATTATCTCGAGGCTGAGGAAGCGAGGCTCGCCGATCAGGCTCACCCGATGCGGAGTGATGCGTGACGAATTGAGAGTCGATTGCGGGATATCTACTAATAGTTTTCTATAATCCTTACTAATATTAGTAAGGATCATACGATATTATTATACTTCTGGTAGTAATGCTAAATACTCCTCCTCTCAAACACCGCCATTTTAATATGACGTAAGGATATTGAATGTATAATGGCAGGAGGGTTCTCTTTATTAGTTTCGTTCCTCAAATTCAGAATATAGGCACTTTGCCACAAAAATAACTTCAATGCTTTCAAACGTGCATCAATCAATACAACTTTAATGAAACTCAATGGAATGTCAATGGAATTACAATAGGATCTCATACAAACCTTAGAGGCTGTCCATTAATCATGTGATGTTTTTTTAACATTTTTAACCCCTCCCCCCCCCTTGGACCACCCCCATGAAAAATCGCGTGTATTTTTTTTGTACCGTTTCGAGTTCATACTAATCACATATAGTATATGTAGTGTAATTTAATGCCCCCCTGTCATATCAACTCTGTATATGCGAGCATCTCCTATAATATCCATACATAATATATATATGTCGTGGATAACGATATCGTTTTATTAAGTTTCTCAATTGATTGTTGACACAGTAGTGCGGCAAACGCGGTGACGTCAGTTGTTTTGCAATGGCGGCACGTGGACAGAGTCGTAATGGAAAGTGAGGTTGGCTCGATCAGTCAGTCGACGTTGGGACACGGACCGAGACACTTCTCCGTTGCGAACCTGTCGGTTTGTCTATCTAAGTGTGTTAACTGAACATTGTTATTGATACCGTGGTTAATATTGTGAATTATAAAGTTACAAGTAATAAACCTCGTACCAAGTCAAGATGATGACGACTCTATCGCTCAGACCGTCGCTATCTCCGACATCAGAAGTGGGATGTAACTCATTCAGCCCACGTGGAGAAAACAGTGTAGTGATAATGTGTGTGCTTCTGTACGCGATGGAAATAACCGATAATGGCGATTCATTGTCACTATAAAGGAGACATTAAGCTACATGAAGATTGTTCTAAACTGAAGATCACAAGCTGCAGTCATAGTGCGGCGATTAACCAAGTGGGGATCACTTGCTTTCATTGTGATGGACAAGGACACTATGGGTCTAACTGCCCTGAGCGGAGCAGCAGGAAGGCGAGCAACAGTACTGCGGTCAGCCAGGTCAAAGAATAGTGAGTGGATCTGTAGTAAGCGCACCAGCTGCAATTTTACGTCACTCCGGTGAGCAGTTTCCATTTTATTACTCGGGTATATTGTATGGTATACGACTTTACGATAGTGTGGCTTTGACCGGTGTAAGAAAATATTATTTGAAATTCTTTTACATGTTTACCTGTTAATTACTTGCGATACGAAGTTTAGATTGCTGTGCTTGTTTAGCTTGACAGTTCATCGGTCTAGCGTCATATTTTCGGCAGGTTATATCAGTTTTCCAAGATTATGGCACCATTATATGCCTTGATTTGCATCGGTGAGGTAGATTGAGAGCATAAACATAAGGCGATAGGACAGCAGATCCAGACTTCAGGCGATCGAAGTTTCAGTCGGCAACGGTGAAATTTCACAACTGCGGTAAAATAGGTCACCGACCGTCCGATTGCCGTTCCAAAGGCGAGGTGAAAGGCAAGGCAGCCAGTGCTGTCACTTCGGCGTCAAGCTCTGCGGGACCGAGGCCGCGGTCGGACTTAATCTGTTTCAGGTGCGGCACCGCCGGACATTTGGCAACGAAGTGTCCACGTGGCAACAGCGGAGGAGCTGGCGCGGCAGTAGGCGCAAGCAGTTCGGAGCAGCGCCTGCAGCAGCGGCGAGTAACGAGAGGCATGTGGAAGTTTGCTAAGTTCACCGTTGCAATGCATTGGAAGCTCCGCGCTTCGTGTAACACTGTTATAGTGCATTGGAAGCCCCGCGCTTCGTGTAACGCTGTTATAGTGCATTGGAAGCTCCGCGCTTCGTGTAACACTGTTATAGTGCATTGGAAGCTCCGCGCTTCGTGTAACGCTGTTATAGTGCATTGGAAGCTCCGCGCTTCGTGTAACGCTGTTATAGTGCATTGGAAGCTCCGCGCTTCGTGTAACGCTGTTATAGTGCATTGGAAGCTCCGCGCTTCGTGTAACGCTGTTATAGTGCATTGGAAGCTCCGCGCTTCGTGTAACGCTGTTATAGTGCATTGGAAGCTCCGCGCTTCGTGTAACGCTGTTATAGTGCATTGGAAGCTCCGCGCTTCGTGTAACGCTGTTATAGTGCATTGGAAGCTCCGCGCTTCGTGTAACGCTGTTATAGTGCATTGGAAGCTCCGCGCTTCGTGTAACGCTGTTATAATGCATTGGAAGCTCCGCGCTTCGTGTAACACTGTTATAGTGCATTGGAAGCTCCGCGCTTCGTGTAACGCTGTTATAATGCATTGGAAGCTCCGCGCTTCGTGTAACGCTGTTATAATGCATTGGAAGCTCCGCGCTTCGTGTAACGGTGTTATAGTGCATTGGAAGCTCCGCGCTTCGTGTAACGCTGTTATAGTGCATTGGAAGCTCCGCGCTTCGTGTAACACTGCTATAGTGTATTGGAAGCTCCGCGCTTCACGTAGCTCCGTTGCTGTACGTCGGAACTCCGTGTTTTGTGTAGCCCGTACTGTTACGTCGGGAGCTACGCGCTTCGCGTACAGTTGACCATTGAAAGCTTGGCGCTTTGTGACTCGGGGCACCCCGATAACCGTACGAGTTTTTCCTTTTATTACGTTTCACACACAACGACAATGAAAGACGCGCGAGAACGCGCTGACTGTCAGGATGGTCGTGTGGCGTATTGAGTTAACGTTTTAGTACTACTAGCGCCATCTATGCCGCCTCCGTGGCATTACTCGCGGATGGCGCTGCGCATAGATTCTGAAGAGCTGTGACGTATCGAACGAAGGAACGAGTAAATGGATGGTTTCGCTCGCAAATGGGCATCGAAGTCTTATCCTCTGTGCAAGACCTGGGGCGAAGCTAAGGAACGACTTACGCGTCAGTTTGCAGCTACTAAGAGGTTCCATGACCTGTTTCGAGACATGGTGCAGTACACGAGCGACAAGGCTGCGACCTACGTGGAGTACTCGACAAACAAGCTGGCGATGACGATATGGGTGACACGTGAATTGTCACTAGCTGCTGGGACAGCTGGGCCATGTGTTGTGTACTTTTTGTTTTAAACTTACTGTTTTAAAGTATCAGTATTGAGATTTAAAGATTATGGGCTTAGAGGAACCTTTCGTGTTAAAGTTGTTGAAATTATTTGTATGCTAACGTGATCTCTGTTAACTTTATTCGTAAGATACGATTACGGACCATTACCATCAGGTTGGCCGAACGTGAAAATGTGCCTCAGTTGGTTATTTTGTTACAAGTACACACGAGGACGTGTGCTTCGTCAGAATGGCCGTGTCGTGGATAACGATATCGTTTTATTAAGTTTCTCAATTGATTGTTGACACAGTAGTGCGGCAAACGCGGTGACGTCAGTTGTTTTGCAATGGCGGCACGTGGACAGAGTCGTAATGGAAAGTGAGGTTGGCTCGATCAGTCAGTCGACGTTGGGACACGGACCGAGACACTTCTCCGTTGCGAACCTGTCGGTTTGTCTATCTAAGTGTGTTAACTGAACATTGTTATTGATACCGTGGTTAATATTGTGAATTATAAAGTTACAAGTAATAAACCTCGTACCAAGTCAAGATGATGACGACTCTATCGCTCAGACCGTCGCTATCTCCGACATATAAATCCAAATCTCTGTAAATAAAATGTTATACAAGTTGCGTAGGACTCGTTTTAAAATATTGTAGGAGATCTTATTACGAGACTGATATCCACACAGACAGTTGTAGGTTTTATACTTAGAGCTGATATAAAAATTACTCTAACCTATCCGGCTTTCATCTTGACCTACTTTTATTAGTATAAATAAATATCCTTGGACATTTCACACAACGCCATCTCGTCGCAAGCTAAGCAACTTAATGCTTGTGTTAAGGTAACGAGATGGATGATAAACTACTTATATACATTTTTTTTTTGTAAATACATACATATTATAGATAGAAATGACACCCAGACTCCGAGCCAGTGCCTCTGGTTTTGACAAAGACACTTGCCCGACCCCGGAATCGAACCCGGGACCCGTTGATCCAAAGGCGGCACATCTAACCACTAGACCAACGTAAAATATGAAATAAAATAAAACATCACTACATAGTATAAAACAAAGTCGCTGTTGTCTGTCCGTCCCTATGTATGCTTATATCTATAAAACTGCGCAACGGATTTTGAAGCGGGTTTTTTTAATAGATAGAGCAAATCAAGAGGAAGGTTTATACGTATAATACATCCCTAATATTGTAGAGAAACACTGATAAATTTAGAGGTTCATCATTGCCACCGTGCGAAGCCGGGGTGGGTCGCTAGTTTTAAATAAAATAAGTTATGTACTAGTGTGCATCAATATAATTGTTTTCTTTTACTTTATTTGGGATAACAAACAGTACAGTAGTACAGGAGTAAGTATTATAAATATTATAGCGTGAGACGGGGGTCGTAAGATGATAATGGTAATTTAAAATATGACGATTTTTAAAAGTTCTGTAATAAAACCTACGTAAATAAAGTTCCTTTTAGAGTTTGGGTCTATCAAAAACGTAGGGTGTTCACGATGCTTGTACATTGCGGTCGATGATGTCAGTAATGGTTTTGATCGTGTGATTTTATTTACGGACACTGCAAACAATCTGAAACGTTGGGGTTTAAAAAAAGAACACGATCCGTTAAGGTCGGTGTCATTTACCGCAAAAATGTAGGTACTGTTAGTAACTTGAGTAATAAGATTCCCAGCACCGTTATCCACAGATTCAAATAAACGCTGAAGTACAGGGAGTCGTTAAATATGTTTGTAAAGTAACAATAATTTTGTATACAATAGTCTATGCCACCTTACTAAGCTAATAAATGGTTAAGTAATCCGTTATAGCTTTTCTGAATCTGCATAACACATCTCAAATAAATCTATATCATAGAAGTATATAAATCTATACCATTAATAAGCAGCCATAATGCGTTGTAAGGTTTTGTTTGTATGTCAATTGAATACGCGTTGAACTACTTGATATACGTATATATATTTGGTTGGACAATTGATTGCAGTACAGCACTGTAGAATGAAGACGTGGAATGATCTATAGTAAATAGATCGAAGATACTTACTAAGGCAATCAAAATCACGACGCAAATAGACAGTTACGGTATTCGTACCACATTTGCGTGAGCTCTTCCCAGGATCTGTACACAAAGGCTAAAGCTGATATAACGAGCTAAGATTACGTCCATTTGTGCACTAACAAGCTCTAGGCAGACGCTCAGAGACTCGTATGCCTTACACGTGCCTTTAGATGTTCAGTCGGTGAAAGGATTTGAGGTGAGGAGACTTAAGTGGCCTCCGTGGCTACTCACATGTGGATATCATCATCATACCAGCCCATGAAAGACCCACTATTAAGCCTCCTCATTATTCTGGGAGCATAAAGCGCAAAGAGATACAAATAGTCAAATAGAGAATCAAATAGTCATAGATCTAGTTTTCCTTCTGTTCTGGCTACGTGATCTGCTTCTTGCGTTCCTATAGTCGCCTCTTAAGACACCCTCAGGATGGTATGGGTTGGTGACACTGTCTCTATCTATATAGGGCCATATTAGGCGATAAACGTATCAAACAAAAAAGAACTATCGAAATGGATCCAATTGACGCGGAATCAGCCGACATACGTGCAGCCGAACTCATAACCTCCTCTTTTCCAAAGTCGGTTAAAATAATCCGTCGGAACACTGGCCAAAGGTACTCCAAGCGCCATAAAGGTCTGAAAACGGCCCGACATTTACCATCATTAAGCTCCCTTTGAATCATAGGTACGAACATCACTCGGCTATAACTAGTTTTTGTTCTAAATCACTCAGCGAAACTCAATTTGGAGGGTAAGGGTGGGTCCCGCGGGGCCCCTAAGTGGCGGCCCTGGGCTCCGCGGCCAGTTATTAGCCGGGGAACGCACTGCCGAATACATGGAAAAAGGAAACGTATCAAACTGGACAAGCTATGAGCTTTTCACGGATCTTTTTTGCGTTAGAATCACATTGGTCACCTTTTTGATTTGATCTTTGCCACTGTCACCATGTCTCATGGATGAACAACATCAACGTAGCATTCGCTTTTTTAATGTACAAGGTACAAGGATCTTAGGTATCCTTGTATCATTATCACTGCTCATAAATTATGTAATGAAAGTGGCAGCATTAATTTGGCATGAGTTAGTGCGTATTTGATCACTATTATTGTTGATATCTGTTTTTCTGTATCCATTAGTATCTTTATTAGTCACATTGTAATAACATTTTCTTTTCTATGTTATGGCAACCGAGTCACTAGCTGCGACTATTCTGCCAGTGTCGAGTTATGGTAGTGGTAATTAGTAGCATTCTTGATAATCTCCTTCGTATGTTGACAGTTTGACAATACAAAATGTCACCAACTCATACAATCCTAAAGGCGACTAAAGAAATGCACCTAGCCGTGTGAGAAGGCAAACTTGATACACTTGATACTCGTTGGTCTAGGGGTTAGATGTGCCGCCTTTGGATCAACGGGTCCCGGGTTCGATTCCGGGGTCGAGCAAGTGTCTTTGTCTAAACCAGAGGCACTGGCTCGGAGTCTGGGTGTCATTTGTGCTCGTGAATTACATGTTTGTAAACTGCCCCCGCGACACAGGTAATGCCTAGTGCAGGGGCGTCGTTTTTAAAAAAAAGAAAAAAGAAAAAAACCCTATTCCAACCCGTCATGGCAGCGTAGCACAGTCGGCTAAATGGCCTCCATCCACTCAGTAGTGGGTCATCAGTGGGCTGAAAAGATTGCGATTTAAGCTAGCATACCTGTTCTCTTCTCAGGATCTCTAAAGAGTACATCGTCCAGCCTCGCAGGAGGTGAGCGGCCTTTGCTGTTGAAAGCCACCGCCACGAGTCGGAAGCGTACGTCCCATTCCAAGCCGCGCACTGTCCATGACGGCTCGTCGGAAGTCAAGTTCACTCTAGAAAAAAAACATTTATTTAGAAGAGGATCTTATTGAAAATTCGCCACAAAATCAATTAACAGGTTTTGTATTTATCATCATCATAAGCCCATTAATGACCCACTGCTAAGTCGGCCCTCCTCCCATCTTATAAGCAACTGAAAGATATGTGTCTAGCAAAGCGTGGTTCGTTTGGGAATAATACAGAAAATAATAGAAAGTATACAGAAAAGAACATCACCCTCAGGATAGAATGGGGTGGTGACACTTAGTATTCTAAGCCCGTCACCACAGAGACAGATGTCGTTTATAACTTTAGGCAAACCACACATAGTTGTAAACGACATCTAAAAGAGACAAGTTTCAACCATAGCCATTTGTTATTCTAGGACTTTATTCCTATATCTAGGACTTTTACCAATGACATTTACATTTCAGAATTGGGATGAGTTACTCAGAATTAATTTAAGCTTGTTCGTATGTTTGATATGTGTAGCGATTATCTGCATCAAGCTCAGGACAACGCGACACAGCGCTCCTTAGGGGAAGCCTATGTCCAGCGGTGGGCTAAAATGGGCTGATAGATGATGAAAATGACTATCAAAGTATTGAGGCATTATTTAAACAACAATCTTTGGCACTTAATGACCTGTGAATGGCCAATATTCCATCGAAGAATTTTCCTAACTTCCAGCAGTCATAACTTTGTAGGCCATTACTGAAAGCGCAAAATAGGCCTTCACTGACGTCACATAATTATTATTTAATGCTTTATAGCACATAAAGCGACCGATTCAATTCTAACAAGCATTTTACGAGCCTTATAAAAACCGCTCATATTTAACCGTTTTTCGCTTCTCGCGACCCTTTATTGTTTGCTGATGGGAAACTGAACGCAGTAATTTGCTAATATTTTTCAATAAAGTACGTAACCATTTTGTGTTACATAAAATGTGACTGAACTCTTTTGTAATTCTGAACCATTTAAGGCTATACTCATTATAAATTTGTTAGTGTGTTGAAGGGTTGTGTAAATCCTTGCCACCGGCCAGTGTAGCATAGTAGGTTAATTTCTGTTCAAACTTGGGTATTGGTACCAGGGTCGCATAAAAGTGTAGGAGATTCCACTTCCTTCATGGTGAATTTAGATGGCAGACAACCTAACCGCAATAAAAGGAAAGCTTCATACGAAACTCTGTGCACACCCGTCTTGCAAACGTGGCACAGTAGGCTAATGACCCACCATGTAGTTGGAGGAGGCCCGACTCAGCAGTGGGACATATATATGCATCAAGCTGAATAGATGTGTTAGATAATAAATATAATTTTGTTCATCACACTTTTAGTTTATTTTTAAGCAATGCTGTTTCTAGAAACGATATACGAGAGAAATCATCTAAAAATGTTAACTATAATATGTACTTTTCGTGAATCTGGTTTTGTTAAATATTGCGCCACCCCCGGAAGAAGTTGACACATTGCATTCAACATTCACGTAACACGGGTGATTTAACGTTGCAAGTTCACGTTCAGTTTACGACGAGAGGCTTTACGTAATTCATAAGCGCACCGGGACTTGTGTCATTGCGGGCGAGGCGCGTCGCAAGGGCCAGGCATTGTTTTTAATATTACACAGGCAATCTGCCCTCAGGCTCAGCCGTTGACGTGCGCAGACTTAACGACGCCGCCCGGCGACACGGCATTATTACAAAATTCCTTTATTATATTCCCCCAAACGCACCGTTTTAAGTGAAATAATGTGTATCGGAGCCGTAATGGATATGGAAACGCGACCTACGTCGCTTATATTTTATTATTTTTATGGAGAAACGGGAGTGTGGTGTACAAAACACCTATGGAAGCTGTGATTCTTCTAATCTGGATCATAGTAATGCATCAGTTGATATTGTTTCACTGAATTAAGTTCAAAAGCATATTTTGTGAAGGTTATGTTAACCTTTTCAGTTATTGCGTGTTAAACTACAGTTGTAATTTCTTACCGGCTGTTCTCTGTGGAGAACCTGTTGTCAGCAACGCTGTTCAAGTTTTCCGTACCTGTAGACAACCTAGCCTGCCTCGTTTTAGTGACCTTGTGTCGTACAAAACCTGAAGATGTATTTTAAATTGTATGACATGAGTAAAAAGAGCATTATTATTCTCTAAACACGAGCAAATAAAAAGGCATAGCCTGAATATAGGTCATGTCTTTATGCCTAACACAATGCCGCAAGTTAGTTCCGCCCGATGCCTTGCGCGTTGTGTGGTGTAGCGCAAAAATGGCGACAGAGCTCGGATAGTCCCAAAGTAGAATCCCGTGTAAACATCGGGGCCTCATTAAAGTTGGTGGATGGGCGTTAATTATGAATTAACATCACCCGGCCCAGCCGTGAGGTCTGGGCCTCGCGCCCCAGCATCTCACACGCTTAATGTCTTATTTCGTATTCATGTATTTCAACGTAATACGCGTAGGAATAGGCTATTAATGTAAAGGAGCTGGAGTAAACTAGCGTTTTCGTATCTCTAAAACTTACTTGTACTTGGGTATTCATGTCATACGCGCACTTCGGGAGTTGGTCTTATGAGAATGTTTGAAGGTTTAAGAGCGCGGTACATCGAACTGCGAATATTATATATAGGTCGAAGCGCCGTTCAACGCGGTGAGCGCGTGGTTTAATTGGTAAAAAACGCTGTAACTACTATTGAACTACACTTCTCATAAAATCGAAACACCTTGCAAGTTTATGTTTTGTAAGGATTATCAGAAAAATGTATATATTTAGGAATATACATAATATGTCAAATGTAATTTTCATCCACCCATCTCGGAAAGAGTATTTTTGCTCTTCGATATCTGAGTGCAAAAGCCGTTTTTATTCGCTAGAGAATAAAGTAAAGATTATTCTGTAATACTTACCTGTCATAATGTAGTAATTAATACCTAAACTGAAATTAAAGTGTACCTATCTTGTGATTGTAAACGTTTTTTTTTTGCATTTAGTCATTTCCTCGCTGAGGTGGAATGAAAAGTTACGTGTTGCACTCGAGTGCAAAGATTTTTCACCTCGTGCTCTTTTGATTCCCTCGCTAACGTTCAGGATTCTAATTTTGAATCACTCGCTGCGCTCGTGATTCAATTTTAGAATCCTTCGCTTGCTCGGTCATCAAAATTGAACACGCGGTTAAAAAGCAACTTTGCACTCTTGTATAACAATAACTATTAATAGTGAGCATTAAAAGGTTTTTAAATCCTAATGTTAATGTTCTAAATCCAAATTAAACTTTCATAAGTTTCGTATTTTGTTTAACAACTATAAAAAGGGAAGTGTTATTTTTTACTTATTTTATTTATTTGAACTTCTTTATACATATACGATACAAAAGAAAAGAATAACAGCTGGCAGCTAAGGAGCACTATGGTGCCTTAGATGCTCTTCGCGTCCATTATAGCAATGCTTTCAGGGTTTCGTTGCGGCTGCCACGCTAATGTACTTCATCGGCCATGTTTACCCAAGCCAGAACTGACAGTTATCCCGGCGTGATAGGAATCTTGAGTGATTCTCACTAGTAGAATATAAGTAGCTTTTGAGAGAATGATTACTAACCCTTTCGTGTTGTAAATATGTTTGGGTCCTTACTGTCCGATAATAATAATCATCTATATCTATCTATCTGTATAAATAAAAATGAATTGCTGTTCGTTAGTGTCGCTAAAAATCGAGAACGGCTGGAGCGATTTGGCAAATTTTGGTCTTGAAACATTCGTGAAACTCCAGGGAAGGTTTATAAGGTGAGAAAATATGGAAATGCTCGGAATTAAATAAAAACAAAAATTAGCTTTTTCTTTGACGCGACGCTTGACGATTCCTTTCGTTTTAAGTTTATTTTATACAAAAGGTATTTTATTAATCGATTGAGTACGAAGTCTGCCGGGTCAGCTAGTAATAAATAATATATTGTATTGAAATTATAAATCAAAAAGCCTAATTTAAATTTGTAATTTAATATTAGTACAACACATTCTGCCATGAAAACCTTCCTCCGTGCAATCAAGTACGTACGTCAAATGTTCCTAAGCTACAGGCGAAGGCTTTCAGTAACCCCCCCCCCCATTACCAAACAATTACGGGAGCCGAGTACAAAAACCTTTTATTAACATATTTCTATTGGGCCGAAATGCTCATAAGATGTGAACGCTCACGCGAGTTCTAAAAGTGTCAAGCTTAAGAATATTCAAACTCATCAAATTCAACTTCAGAATAAAAATATCAGATTAATAAAGTCATTTTAACCAAAATGTAAAAATACATATAAAAAAAATTATAGACTCTTACTGGGCTGTTTGAAAATTTCCAGAATAGACCACTTGTCCAGAAAAGAGCAGGCCTCTTTTATTATTAACTAGCGACCCGGCCCGGCTTCGCACGGGTTCAATTATGCATGTACTAAACATAAAAAACTTCCTCTTGAATCACTCTATCTATTAAAAAAACCGCTTCAAAATCCGATGCGTAGTTTTAAAGATTTAAGCATACTTATGGACGGACAGACGACAGCGACTTGAAAAACTGGCTTGCATGCAAGCTAAACTAAACTAACCTATTTTAGCTGCCGTGGGCTTTAGAGTTGTCGCAAAAAATATCTAATATAACTTTACTCACATATCACTCACAAAGCCAAGATGACAGATTTAGGATACTAAGTGTCACGAATGTATTCCTAGTTAGTTAGGTCCACATTCTGGCCACAAGAGAAGGAAAACTCCTGCCAACTCTAACCCGTGTGCAGAGTAAGCTGATATTGCAGGACGAAATACGAGAGAGCTACCCGCTACATTTTGCACAATTTACTTTGGACTGTGCGTTTCTCTTTATGGACGCCCTTCTGCTAGATGGTGTGACGACCTGAGTAAACGCTGACGGTAGCAAGTGGATGTGTAAAGCCGAGGTTAAGGTCTTATATGCAGCATTGGACTGTGTGCTGAAAGTGGGCTGATGAAGATGATAATTCCACAATGACGCAGAGGACTAAGTTTCCTAACAAATATAAATTACCTCGCAGAAGTTCCGTCAGCGGTGTAAACTTCTAGAATAAACTTCTGTGGTAGTCCACCGTCAAAACCAGCCACGCAAGACACCTCTACGCTGTCAGCTGTCTGGTTCCATAAGGTGCAGTTGCGGGGTGCGTGTGGCTTACCTGTCGAAAATATATCATTGAGTACAGAAGAAACTTGGACATTAAAGGCTTTTTAACGCATTTATCACGTGTATCCATATTTTACCAGAAGCAACTCCCACTACCTGTAAATAACTCGATAATTAAACTTTAATAAACACAGGCGATAAATCCGTTAAAAAGTACCTAAGACTTAATAAATCAAGAAAATTGAAATTGGCTACAATGCTGTATCAAAACGCCTCTCTAGACATAATTTGACGAAGGAAATTAAAAATATAAATAAAACATTGACAGTGTCAGCTCCTACCACTTTGTGAATAAAAGAAAATGAAAATATCTGCGATAAAAAGTTACTCATGTCCTTATCCGAGATCTCACGTTTGTTTTTGCCAAAAGTCATCCAGGGCTGGGTGTTTCCTTCATTTGATGCAAGTAATGGAATGTCACTTTCAAGAACAGTAAGACAATGAGTACCATAGAATACGATCTCCTGGCATAAATATAACAAAATTACAGCTACAGTTATTTACTGTTTATTATAACAAAACTGTTTGTAAATGCTGAACAATTTTGTGTAAAAGCTACTTACCTGCAGCCACCATTTGGAAGACACACGGCGCGAGTTGCGCGCCCACCTCGTTGGAGGCTGAGCACGATAGCGTGCCGTAGTCCAGGTCCGCTACTGGAGTGTACCTGATGGAGGATTACTGGGTTGCAGAACAGATGCTATTTCATTTTTGATCTTAGTACGTACGGCTCACTACTTCAAATATTGTCTCCTACGGATAGTAGTATAACCACAGGATAAATGCCATATAATTTGTTCTAAAAACTGATGCCCGACATAGACTTAACGTTCATACGATTAATATTAACGAAGTGTCAACATTTTCTTGATTTTACTAACATGACCTTACAGAAAGTAATCAGAAGTGGGATAAGATAGCACGTTATTTGTGGGCTGAGGGGAAGTAAAGATTAGCTATACAAAAATACCCTCATAGAAATAGACGCAGAATAATCTAATTACTTTAGACTGGACGCGCTGCCATTGGAGGTGTACCGATCGGCAGCAACGTCGATGGTCTCCCCGGAGTTATTGAACTTCCACTTGAACACGGCAGCGGGGGGATCGGCGTCCACCTCGCAGACAATCACGACGGATTCTCCTCGCGCTGCTCCCACCACTGACACCCCTCCCATCCGGCATGAAGGGGCATCTATTTTAAACAAATGCAGAAAACTTTATAAATGGCTAAGAGAACACTTAAATACTTTTCTCTCTATGTGTGTCGCCGAGTGAAGAATCAAGATAGGCAAAACATTACGCAAGAAAAAGGTACTCCTAATCCTGCGTCTCACATGGCGGTCATTTCCCGCCACGAATTAAAGCAGCAGTTGATTAAAATGATAATAAATGATCTACGGTACCTACATGTTTATTTATAGTATTGTGCTTATAGGTAGCAAAATAAATTTATCCTTTTGTTGTGAGCAATCCCTTGCTAATGAGAGCTGGAGCACGTTAACAAATGAGAGCGTCCCGATCGTCCTGGCACTTAATACACAACAAAGCACGTATCCCATTCACTACTGTGGCGCCCCTCCAAAAATATAGCGCCCGTTTACGCAAAGTGTTGTTACAAATCTCAGTAGGAGCCCAAATCTCATCAAGGCTAATGTCCCCGTGTGATGGGCCGATTTACCCACCTACCGTTTTAAATTACGACACTGTTTTGTACGCGTGTGTAAATCTCTATGATTCACTTCTCAGGTACTGTTCCAAATGACAAGGTTGTTTTTGTTAAGAGTGATTTCTTTTTTATTGTAATACGAGTAGCTGATATCGCCCGTATGGATTAGGAACCCGTGCTAATCTCGTAAGTGGTTTAGGAATGAAAATGTAGTGACGGAGTACTTTTGCATTTATTATACTAGTTTTTTCGTCATACCGTCTTTAGGTTAACTATTTAGATAAATTGTTTAGACAGAAACTTATTTATGTACGAGTACATAAAAAAGTTATTTATATAAGTAAATGATATTTTATACATTTCCGTTATTAGGCAAAATATGAAAAGGTATGGCTCTACATCTTAAATGGCCGAGAGACATATAATGTAACTTAATTAGTTATAAGTATCTAGATGAATTACTTCTTTTTTACACGTATATTCTATACTCAATAATAATAAGTTTAAAAAACTACAAAATCGTGATCTACAGGGATGGTCTTGTCTGTTTTTGTGTCTCACCTTAGCGAAGGAGTTGTCCACACAAATTGAATACCTGCAGTAATAACGAGCTCACTATCACCTCTGAAACTATCAGCTTCGATGTTTTTCGGTCCCTTGTGAAATTGAGCGTGTGAAGACTGATGACGCTCAGCGTCGGTTTTATTAACCTTTTTGTATGCGGCGAACGTGACGAGTGTACCGAGGGGTGTCGTGTCGTCTCCGTGTCGTGGCTGCTTCATTTGTGACGGCTAATTGGACACCAAATTGTGCGCGAGCCTTTTGTGAGATGTGTCTTATCGTTGACGTCACTAGGTTTAATTTTGGTCATAAAGTTAATTTGATACATCAATAGTTAACTTCTTGGGTATTTTGACTGTTTGTGAGTAGATGGTAGCATTACAATACATATTTCCAGGTGCTTAGCAAAATATAAATTTAGTTCTTTATCGAATGCGTACTCGTTTAATACAACAAAATATAATAATATTTTAAATTACTCAGTAACGCAAACAAGACTACGGGTTAGGATGATATTTCACTTTGAGATAATTTATAAAGGAGATTGAAAAGGACACTTTCTACTTTGGGATGAATATAAGGTTTTGGGAGATCTTAAAATCTCACCCATTGAGGTCATCTAAATGGTGATCTAAATGTGCGGAAAATATAAGAAACTTAGATGTAAGCTTAGTTTAGTCCAAATTAATAAGTTTACTTCGGATTCAATTCATTTCGGTATTGGGCACAGAAGCAGTACGATCAATTATTAAACGTTATTTTAATTTTTAAATTGACCTTTAAACTTTTACATACCAAAATCAGGACGTGTTTCATTCAGCGCCATCTATTATGCGAAGTTTCAACATTAGCAGGGTTGACACGGATATCCGAAGACAAATCACCCCGAACCAAGGTGGCGAAGGGGCTAAGGTCGCCGATAGTGTCGTTACCCGGAATTAGGAGCAGTAATTACGTCACCGCAGTTAATAATAGGGCTGCCACAGAGCGGAACGCGTGGACCCTTCCCCGGGAGGAGTTCCATCCCACGCTTTCAATTAATAACGCTCCCTCATGTGGAGCGGTGTGCGGATATTAAAATTGTAGCCCTATTCGGGATATTGAATTCACTTTGCTTATGATACAAAATACCTGCAAGTATCACATTTATTACGCTCTATTAAGAATATCGATAGATTTTCAGAGTTGGTAGTTTATTGCTTTGTAATGCATATTTTTGGATATCTATAGTCTATCGGATATTAGTCGCAGAATTGGATGAACACAATAACTGTTACACCTTGTTGACGTTAAAGACATAACAGATATTCGAAGTATCCTTGAAGTACATGTTGGGCAATAATGTAAAAAATTATACGTCTGTAACATATTTGATTTCATCAGACTAACATCTACTAATAAGACAGCTAAAGTCATCATCTTCCTCGCCTTTTCCCAATTTAATTGGGGTCCGTAATAGTCTACCCTGATTTGGCTAACTGCTGTTATTTACATTTTCCTTTAAAACACACACACACACACACACAAACACACAACAATTGAAATAGAAGTGTGGGTTAAATTTCAAAAATATACCGGAAACTCGATTTCATAAAAATGATACAACTGGTAACTGGCTACAACAGTCATCTAAAATAGTTCATTGGTCTAGGGCTGCATGGGTCGCCTTTGAATCACAGGTCTCTACTTCGATTTCCAGGTCGAACAAGTGCATTTGTGTAGACCACAGATATTTGCTGTTCTTTGTGTTCGTGAATTTAAAAAGGCCCGGTATACAAGCTTACTTTAGGGCAGGGGAGTTTTAGTGGGTAGGTCGGGGTGCAATTTACCATCTCCACGCACTCCGGAGTCCCACATAACCCGGGCAGTCCCCAATAATACATGATACATGAGGGGAATACATGAGGATTTCTGACGGAAAAAAAAGAGAAAAGGGGAGTACCTACTATTGTTTTAAAATAACTTAAGAATCGATAAACTTCTCGATTAAAGATTATAAGTAAAAAAATGTGGATGAATTCTAAAATATATCTATATATAAATCTGCTAAAACCCTCAGACTCAACAAGCCGATCGACTAAAACAAACCGCAAGGCGACATTTCAGCGATCCCAAGCACTATCCAGAGGTTCAGAGACATCCTCCCAGAGAATAGAATTTGTATTGCATTGTGTCCGCATTTACGTTTTGTAAACAACGCTTTGCTCTTTTAAGCGTAACCAATATCGTGTGATAGAATCGACAACGGTTGTAGCTCCGCCATAGCAATGAAGTATTGGAATTTAATGGAATCGCGACTGTAATCCGAGACGCTAGTGGAACTTGAGATTGGTAGGAGCACAAGTCCAAATTGTTAAAAGCACGCGGAGACGTCTTTTACCAAATGGGAACTGAATTAGGTTTTCTTCATCTCAGTCCATAAAAGACCCACTGCTGGGACGGGCCACCTGCAATTACAGAAGCAAAGCCCGTGATGGGTTGATACAGGGGTTTGTTTCGAGGTTTCCTTCCAGTTCATTTAGTCGGCCTACGACATCGGCAGGGTAGAGTAGGACATTATGTATTCTAAATCTGCCACCACAAGGGCAAGGTATTTAAAACTGTTTGTATTTAGCAGGAAATTATTTATTGACGGTCCTGATTCGTTCAACGTTTCATTTATTTGTATTTATTACTCGTACGTGTTATTTAGAAGAAAAAATCTGAGTTGAGTTTCTGGGTAGAAGATATACAAAAAAGAGAATGATGACATCAAACTAACAGATCGACCCACATGGAGAAGGGAGGCTAAAGATAGAACACAATGTAAAATGTTAGAGGAGGCTTATGTCCAAAGGCACACTGAACTTATGTAGAGCATTGATAAAATTAGGCAATAATTTTTAATATTCCGGTATTTATAAACGGGTTGATTTATTGATTGATTGAATTGGTGGGAGTGCATCTCGGCAATGTGTGACTTGATAGGATAAATTGATAATACACTTCAAACACCGTAATCATAGTATTGTAAAACATTGTATCTTTATGAAAATTCTATGCGAAATTGGTTTATCTGACTATTTAATTCAAGAGAATAGGCTTATTTCAACGCAATTCTAGAAACAGAGACACAAAGCAATTGTGAGATGAGCAAATAATTTAAAACAAAAACAATTACTTTGAAAAGTCATCTATTTGATGAACTGCTATAAAATAAACGAGAATGTCTATTGTGGTACTATTGTAGTGTATTGAAACATGAAAAAGCAACAAATATCTCAAAGTAGTGTTATTTGCTTAAAGTTTCAATGGTATTTTAGGCTGTGTTTATTTAAGAGAGGCAATTCATCGTGTTTAACATTGCAGAATAAAAGAATATAGAAGGGTGATGTTTTTTGGCTAAGATATTCGTGAAATCAAGGTGTTAGTAGCCGAAAGAACCAACTTCTTCTCCGCTGCCAGCGTCGCTTTCATTGTTCACAACGCGTGACATATGGAGTCTCCTCTGGTGTTACGAATGTACTTAAGAGACGGTAACTACTCAGCATCTGGCGGCCCTTACGCCACACGAAACCATCTGGTATACTTCTTAATGTTGTTACTTCTGATTTCTGTTATTTAAACACAGGTTCTAGTATTGTTATAATCAAATTACAGACATTCTCATTATGTAATAATATAATATCAACTGCATGTGGAAGTTCCTTTACAGTAACAACTTCATTACGCAGTATTTTTTCTTGCGAAACAGAAAATTTATGACGACATTATTCGCAGTTATGTCCTCCATTAAAAATTCCCATCTTATTTTGTCAGGGCCATATCTTACAATTGGCAAAATAGATCGCGAGCCATTACGGGCGAGGGGGTGGGAGGGTACAGACGCTCGATTTAAAGCAACGAGCCGAGAAGTGGAGTGCCTCACCTGCGTCTCACCACTCTACAATACTAAACAAAGGCTTATTTAATTTATAGCCTTTATTTATACCTCGGCAGAAGGCGAGACTAGTTTAATCACGCCAATCCAGCGTACTAATTGACTATTGTCCCGCGCCACGCTGTCAATCTGGGCGGCCAAAAATGCTGTTGCTTAAATGGTAATTTGAAATACAACGCCATCTATTGTTAGTAGTGACAAGTGTCTTTTACAGTCGCGTGGGCGTTGGTTCATATTTTGAATAATATTAAGGTTTCTGTTTTAGCTTTGAGTTGTTGTTTGTTTATGACAGGTGTTTGAATTTCTGTAGTATATTAATTGTACGTTACAATTTTATAAGGACTGGCGATGAAGCTTTATTGTCCTTATAATAATCGTTAACATTTTACTACAATGCTTCACTCATTTTTGCATCTTAGGTGGTAGAATAATCCCCATTGAACGTGCTGCCACCTTGGTTTGGTGATGGGACTTGCGTGCTTTTGGGATCCGTTGGGGCCATATCGGCTCTTTGACAGAGAGGCCCGACCAAAAGCACAGTGAAAGTCCTCTGTCCTTAGAGTTGCCTGCCTGAATCTGCCACGACACACCGCGTAGTCGTGGCAGATTGAGGATAGGCCAAGCCGACATAGTTAGTTCCACAGTGAAAGCGGAAGACCGACGGGGCTTCAAACCACGGCTGCCTCTTTCTGGGGTTGGGAAGCGTTCCGGGCCACAAGGGTCATCAGTTTTCCAAGATGGTTGGTAATATCTTAATTAGTTAACATACAAATGCTATGTCAGTTGAGTTTTGGTTACTCATTGACAAAGCATTGAATCAAAAGCGTCAAGAAACAGAAACGTAGTAATAGCTTATTTAAAAAGATTCGATTGAGAAAAGTATGAACTCTATGGACAATAATATTCCTATTCAGATCTGTCATTTAAACGATTTTATTGTTCAGTAAAGATTAATTTGGCCAGGAAAAGTTTACTGTTTATCATTTCCAGCGATTTTATTTTCGTTTGCAACTTATGGAAAGTATACGTATTATTGGGGGCGTCACTCGCACGGAGTGTCGTCATGGAGTTAAGATCAAATACCTCCGGACGCCAACACGACACGGCCGGATATAAGTTTGTTATAGAATCGAGGAAAACTCATTACTAGAGTTTGTACGGTAGTTGAGTCATTCAGGGAGTGCTTTGGTCACAAAACATCAATGTCATTTGTGTCTATTTCGACATGTGCGCAATTCATATTTTTGTATTATGTATCCTCCTTTTGATTAGGACACTTTGTGGAAAAGTATCTCTACCCAAAAACGAAAACAAAGTAATACATAAATTTATGTTATCAAGATGTATGTTATAACTAGTATGCTTTTCAGAAGTAGGCAATATCTTTTTGATGTTTGTTGCTTTTTCAAAAGTGTTTTTTTCCGTTATTTTAATAATGCACACTATTTATCCTCGAACTATTGCGAAGACGTTTTATGGTGCACAGAAACCAAACCCTACATTTCCATAACATCAATCACTGCGCCTACTCTGAACATACATAAGGAATGTGCCTCGGAGGTTGCCTAATAAATAAATTGATAAAATCGTCCAATTTGAAAGCGACCACGGCAATGCTTCTTAATTTGTGCGATTGTTTTGTAAGCGACAATGCGGAAGCAACTCGATTAATTATTTAATTAATAGTGAGCATTCGAATGCGGCTGCATTGTCCTAGCTCCATGCCTTTTGTTTTCTATTGAGTATATATAATAACCAAACTGGGTATCAGTTTTCAACTTAAAGTTGGAAGATAGCTCAAGCTTGGAGAAAATAAAACTTTTTGAAGAAAAATAATCGCAACAGAACACAGAATAATTGCCCAATTGAGATGACCATCGATCCAACGAGATCTCATTTTAACCGATTTTAATGAGGAGGAGTTTCTCAAACCGGTTATTTTATGTCTGTTACCACATAACCGTCATTTATAATCAAATTTTGAAAATTCTTTGATTTTATTTAATCTTCATCATTTAATTAAATGTATGGCTTCAAATTGGTCCCATAAAATTTCGAAACTGGCTCAGTTGTTTGGTATAAAACTTGATTTATGTGAATATAAATATGTGAATAGAATCGAAAAATGAAGGAGACTGTAATGAATTATGTTCATTGCATTTTTTTGTAGTCGGTTTATATTTTTTGTTAAAAATCTTTAATAAATGTCATTAATTCATATCTTGGAAATCTTAAAAACTTAAGATCCTATTCTTGGATTTCTTTGAATGACACATTCCGTACCGATAGTCAGTTAGAATAGTCTAAGTTGAACTAGAACCTAAATTTAACGGTATCGGTTCCAGCCGAGTCAGACACGTCTGACAGCAAACCAATCCAAGTTGCATGGATATCTGTGCGAGCAGAGCTTGAGGGGGCACGGAGCACGTCCAGCTACCTTCGATCCCCCAAGTTCCAATATGTGAGCTTTATCTTGCATAATTCCGTTTGACGCGAGACGGCGGCGGCCTCAATGGGCGTGAATATTGCATGAAACTGTCGAATCCTCGGAGATTTAGTGAGCCAACACTGAATTCAAAACACTGTCAATGAGATGTGAATATGCCACTGTTATTTGGTGCTAAAACAGTCGGGGTTCGATTCTGTTTGTTTTTAGGATCGATAGGAGTGCGTTGGAGGAAGGGAAAATGGAAGAAAGGAATTCATAAGTGGCTGGACTGAAATTGTATGGACTTGTATGAAAAGCACCTTAACTAGATGTAGATAATCTGCTTATCTGGTTCCTTTGATCTCCTCATATACAAGCCTCTGGGTGAAATAAGATGGTACCACTTATTTGTTCGTCAGTAGAGAACAAGACAAGAGAAATCAACCAGAGAATCTCATTAGAATTGAGAGTCCTTTATCATGCAGTAAAATCTGAAATGACATAAATTGGCTTCTGAAGTCGGTTACCATTTATTGATAAAAGGTTTTCACTAATTGACGAAAACGCGTCAACCCTGCATGTCGGTGGTGAAATCGATGTGATAAACGCGAAGCAGCCGAACGGGCTGCCATTAAGAAGTTCGGTCCTTGCCTTAATTAGTTTCCAGATGAACTAGCCCCAAATGGAGTGTAGTTCCCAGCTGGGGTCTGATCTCGATCAACTTACTGCTGTGCTTTGGATTGGATCCTCCGTGATTCCTTTAATTATGAGGGTGCACTAAACCATTCCGTCTGGTGACGGATATGGAATAAATAGTGTCACCTCTGCATTATATCCTCAGGGTGAAGTAAGAAACAAAAGGAAATGACAAGGCCGATAACTTAGCCGTCAGAGAAGGAAAACTTGATACGAAACCCAGTGCCAACCCTTCTGGCCAGCGTGGAACAGTAGATTGGTTGACCTGCATGTAACTGGAGGAGGACTGACTCGGCAGTGGGTCATACATGGGCTAAGTCGTAGTAGCCTTCGGATAAGGTGAATATGTTTTGAATGGCTTTCGAAAAGCAACGTCAACTAGTGAAGCGTACCTTTCGAGTCTTTTAGGGCGAAGAAGCAATTGATAAAAATATTTATTCCATCATCATTAATCATCATTTGTCAACGATTAAATTACTGCAATTTCATGAGGATAATCTTATATAAATCTATAAAATTGAATGCAATCTTATTTCTGTACGACCAATCTCAAACTGAATTTTGGCATAGTTATGACATGACGTTTTCTATTTTAGAATCACATATTGACTTTACACGTATTTGTAACAAATTTGATCAGTTGAAAAAAGCAACTACAGAGTATCTGTAGATCAACATTCAGACCAGAGTCAGGTCGCTTCACGTCCAATTCAAAAGTATTTTGATTTTACAAAACATGTTTTCTTTGATCAGTAGTTTCGTACCATATCCGAGTCAGTCAACTTACAAGTGCCCTTCTAATCTAATAATTTACTAGATTGTACTCACATTTAACCCGGAAATGCAGTTCGTTGGAGACGGTCTCGCCTTCAGCATTGATGGCGGAGCATGCGTAGCGGCCGCTGCTGTGGCGAGTCACCTTCTGCAGCACTAGGCTTTGGTTGCTGTGGAACACGCGCGCTGTGGCATTGTGCGCCAGTGGCCGGTCCTGAGAACAATGTCAAAAAAGTTCTTGGTTTAATAAAGGACACAAACAGATGTCAAATTATGTTCAGCAACCAATTAAAATCTGCATAAGACATTTATTTATTCATAAATTGGTCAGATCATTAATAATTGTATATAATGAACCTGTAATTGGCTCTGTGTCTCATATTCAATTGTTTTTCATTAAGTTTAGCTGTTGGTTTTCCTTACAATAAATAAATAAAATAACAGGTTCTTAATTGGAAGTGTTCAATGATGTCATAGACCCATTTTTTTCTATTGTACTGTAGCAAAGGAAGAAGTCTATATTAGACAAGGCATATTGAATAATATTATGTAGAATATAGAAATGAATGTAAGCCAAGTAATTTGACACTACATGTGAATACAACAATCTCGATTACTAAGTTAAGTTAGTTATTAGTAAGTTCGAAACTGTCATGACGTGCGGGGCCTTTTTGCAAATAATACCTAAAAACACTGAGCCCGTAAAATATCTCAGGCTTATGTTGGTTTAATCCAGAAATCAAACCGGAGACTACAAAAGCAAAGCCATAATAAGACACAACAGTTTGCATTTAATCAAACCGATGCTCTCAGTGTCACTATTTTATTATGATTTTAAAACAAAGAGAACTAATAGATACTCAGGTAAGCACCGTTTCTGTCACAAAGCAACATCTATACAGTGAACATATGCTGACCTCTAAAGCGCCAGTGCTTGTCTCGTCACAAAACAGATCCTTCAAACCGGCAAACGTGCCGGTCCTCAATGATACTACTGAAATCTCTTTGTTTGTTACAAAAAATATATAATCAGTTGTTCAGAACGTAACGAGTACCTTTGTCCGTCCGCGAGACGTCCTTTGTAGGGCCCTTTGTGTAAATATATTCTAGTAATTGTGCCTCCCTGAATATCCACCCCTTGTGCATTTGCGTCGCGATATTTTGTGATATTTTGCTCGTTGCGTGGGATGTGTAGGATTAATAGATTAATGGCGCTCTTATTTAAGATAATGGACGGGCTTTTGTGCAACTTTACTTCCATCAAAATGTGTATTCATTTTTATAAGGCATAGCCCTTAAACGGGCAATTTACTCGTTGCTTTTTCATTTTTTGGAAGATGTTTTATCCTTCGCTTTAGTGTTTCGTACTTTACTACTTTATTGAAACTGTTATGTAAAGTCATAAAATATCGATAGTCTATAACGTTTTGTGAATAAACTAATTGCGCGTCGCATTACAGTAGCTGTTACACACTGTGGGCGCTTTAAAGGAAATCTATTCATCCCAAAAATAAGTGTCAATTTACAGAAACAATTTGTAAAATCGAAGCACTGACGACGAGGACTAGCAGAGCTGCGCAGTAAAGAAAATTTAATTTCTACTCAAATGAAGTCGCCGAGTCAAATAAAAGAATGTTAAGTCACAATGAGTGGAACAAACGAGATAAAAGAACACGTTTTAGAGGCGAAATTAGGACCACGACTTGAAGGAAGACGTTTCCTTTTGTTTGGCAGACATTATTGAACAACGATCCAATGTTTCCTATGAGTGTATTTATTGACTAATTAGTCCACGCGGTGACGGATTTAGAATACACAATGTAACCAACCCAAACCGTCCTGAGGGTGTCGTAAGAGGCGACTAAAGAAACGCAAGAGGCAGATCACCTAGCCGTAAGAGAAGGAAAACCTGATACAAACCCTGTGCCAACCCTTCTTGCCAGCGTGAGACAGTAGGCCAATTTCCCTTCATGAGTTTGGAGGAGACCCAACTCAGTAGTGACTCAATTATGCGCTGAAACGACAACGTACGCCTGTTAATAATTATTCATTTATATTGTTACAATAATCCAATTTGCTTTGGAATACTATAAACGGGCTTCCAGGAAAGGGCGGGTTTTCTTGCTTTAATTACCAATTAAATTAATCCTTTTCTCCGTTTTCAAGGTGAATTCACGTTTCTGACGAATGCTGAGCTGAATTATAGGTGTAGCGTTACAAAAGCTTTTGTTCCGCGGAAACGATTCTACGCGATAACCAGATATTATGGCTTTGCTGTATTCACAGCGGTAGATAACATTTTAAAGGCAGGTAGTATAAAGTTATATGGTATAAAGGATCTATATCGAGATAACATTTTATGGTCCATTTAACTTTGAGGCTAGACAAATGTTTTTTTTTTAAGGAAATAACTTGAAACTATTTGGACCATAGAGCTGATTACGCACAAAGGCATGCTGTTGATCTGTTAACTTCTATTTACCTATCGGCCATATTCGTTCACTGCTGAACATAGCCCCCCCCCATGGATCGCCATAAATGACGATCCTGTGCATATCACATCCACTAGCTCCTAGCTTCCTTTACAAGATCGTCCGTCAAGATCTTGTGGGATGCCACGCTTCGTTTTTACACGTGTGGTCGCCACTATGGGACTCGGTGCCCCAGTAGCCATCTGTTTTTCGGCTTTACTCACTTTTATTTTGGTATCAATATTTATTAGACGTGCACTCCGTATTCAGTAGACACAAGTATTCAGTGTCTATTTACAAGTAACAATATTACAGAAACCCTTTAGGAACATGAAGGCACAAATTGTAGTGTATTTTCTAAACCACATCCCAGAATGATAAAAAACAACAAAACTATTTTATCCCTAAAGAACGTTGCTACTCCGCATAGCAACTCGTTTGGTTCCCCTTTTGAGTAGAGAGCCATATTCCCCAACATCGGCACAGCAATGAACGGCAATTCGTAGGCAAACAACCAACCAAACGGCGGCGCGGCCTAGCAAGGTAAAGAACTCACTACGAGTAATTTAATTTAACGAACAAAGCGTAACAGCGAGTTATCGAATGAAAACAGCCCAAGGAAGGAGAGCGGGGGAGCCCGAGCAAATAATCATCCATCCGATACAAATAGGCCCGTTTTGAAACAAGTGCACCGTTCCCGCGATTGAAACGGCCCATACGTAACCGAGTGCGTACATTTTTAATATTTACAGCCCTATTGCGGACATACGTGACAATACACCGGCCCGGTCGTCCTTCGCAGTAATGACGCGTTTTACGATCGGCCGAACGACCTTGTCTCCGGAGACGCTCAAAGGAATACTCATATCGAATCCAATAAGGGTCCAGCGTCTCGCTCGGAGCGTAAGCAAACAGCGTTATCAGGTGGAAAATACCTCTCTTTATTCGTTAATGGCAGCCGTTTCCGGGGGTGGGGCCTGCTCCACGGTCCCTCGCGACCTCCGCGATCATCCGCGAGATTGTGCGCCAATGAAACTCGTCTGCTCATAATGGACAGGCCTGATTGAATCAGACGCTCGCCATTCATGCGGGATGGGATCAAGATTTTGTGAAGTGTCGCCTCGGTGCTGATGAGAAAATCGGTGAGCATGCTTTCAATATGCGCGACAGGGACGCATTCCACTGACAGAGTCTTCTCTGCCAAGTGATTGAGATTTCGGGTATTATTTTTCAAACTATGTTCTATGCATTCGGACAAAATTAGTGCAGTTTATTATCGTACACATCGTGTTTTACAAAAGAAACGTTTTCAACATCATCAAGAATCGTCGTTGGCTGGGTTGGCTGGGTTGGCATATGATTTGTATCAAGTTTTAAATCTCTCACGTCACTGAATCCATCATCCGGTTATCAAGAATGGTTCTGCCAAAGCTTATACTTAATTTATTTTAATCCTTATACGAAAAAAATACTCCGTTATTTTAAGTCGAAAATGCCCTATTGGAGATCATCACAACTTTGACGGTTCTCAGGCGACGATCGACATTCGAGCAATGTCAACTTACAATCCCCGGAAAGGTTAAATTTATTTTGAATTAATATAAATTATAACATTCCACCCCGAAGAATTTGAAACTCTTCGTGAAAAGCTTAATAAAGCAATTGTGCCCAAAATAGAGACAACATTATTAGAATCACAAATTCTCTTCGATATCTTTGACAAAATGTCTTAAATTCGTAAAAATAAACCTATATTTAAAAGGAGATTCCAACTGCAGGGCACTCGCGTAGATTTAAAATAATAGTAATATGGCTAAAATAATCATGGCATAAACATTTTTTTTCTTTTTTTAGTCGAAGCTCTGCTCGTGTAATGTACGAACAAAAATGGCACCACCCAGGCTTAGAGCAAGTGTCTCTGGTTTACACAAAGACACTTGCCCAACTCCGGAATCGAATTGGGAATCTGTGGTCCAGAGGCGGCACATCCAACCCCTAGACCAACACGGCAAGCAATCTGTTGTTAAAAGAACCGTAAACGTAACTTTCTATATGCGTCTATTAAAATGCTATAATTTCACATTACAAACAGACCTTTCAATTTAATTTATTTGTGTAGACGAGTTTGGGGGAAATATAACGGGAACAATTCTTTCATGAGGAACAATTAATGTATAGACGTGACCTTTTTGTTCCCCGGTCGATCCTAATAAAACATTTACTCCGAGGGCGTGATCGGCGGCCCAATTCGCAGCGCGTGAAATTACGCGCCCGACTGTACTTGACCTACCGTGAAGGAGCTTCTGTGGCCGGCCCTTGTTCCGCAGATGTTTCAGCTTGTTATATTGTAGTTGGTTATTTACTTAAGCTGGGCTCAAAGGAGGAGTAGTCATAACAAGAAAACGAATTAATTCTTAAGAATGCTTACAAATAGGCGAAAAATAAAATATACAATATTTATTCTTTACCATTGGTTTGGGAGAGAAGAGCGAACCAGAAACTCCATGGTTGCTCTTTTAAAGAAAAGGGATGCAATGATAGTGCTATAGAAACATTAGGACACGAAGATAGTCTAATAGACCAATGTCGATAATTTCTAAAACCAAAAAAATATACCGTAGGGTAGCAGGTAGACGGGCAATCTGAGGCCAGAAAGGGGGGGAGTTTTTGAAGGTAAAAAACGGTTCATCTCGATTTCCGGAAAAACTACAAGTCCTATGGAAACAAAATAACAAAGTTGTAGATAATAAAAAGATCTACAACTTTTGTATTTGCATTTTTTTCACATACCTCAAAATTTATGTGAAAAATTCAAATAACTTTAAGTACAAATAACTTTAAGTCTTTGTATTTTTATTTTTATCGTATGCAATAATTTTTTCTCTCTCGAAATTTCGTGAAAACTTATTCCTGGTAATAAAGGTTATTCTTATTACAAAATGTATTCGCTTAGAACGCTATTATTTCCGGTGAAATGTGCCAATAATATTTAAAGCAAAAGATAATCAGGCCCTCGTTAGGAAGGGCGTGATGCGAATGGGCTCCCATCATTGTCCGTATGTGGGCCGCGTCCATTAGCGCACCGTCAGGTGGATGGGCCCATAATAACATTATTTATTTTCATTACGCACCCGTCGCCGTGACTGAGTGCGCGTCGATAACCGGTGACATGCATTATAATGTAGCGGACCATTTCCTAAAAACATCATGGAGATTTACCGAGTCAACCAAATATTCGCTATCTAGTAGATGAAGTACAGACTTCATCTAAGGTTCCACAGAAACCTTTAAAATACTTGTTCCAATCAAGCATTGATAGTTAAAGCGGCAATGTAATCCGTTAGACAGAACGAACTCAGATAGCGCATCAATGGAATGTTTACACGATAAAGGGAATTTATATTAAGATACTTATAAGTAAGAATAAAATATTAAGTACGAGTACTTAACAATACACGAATGCGTCTCACAAATCGAATCGAGATGATGATGTTGATCATGATGAAATTAAAATGCAGAGCAATAGCTCTGCATTTTAATGAACAATAGTTCGCTTGAATGAATAAATATGAAAATGGCGAAATCTAAAATAAACTATTTAAAAAAAGTCATAATAACTTGGACGTAAGCACTTTATAATTTCAAAAAGGGAATAACATAATTATTCCTTAACATAAAGTCATTGTTAAGTTAAAGGTTAATGTTTAGTAAATAACAACATCTTACATTTGTTCAACAGCTGAGAGGCCTTATTTAAATTAACTACTGTTTAAATTGTGTAACTACATCCTTGGCAACTTTCAGTGTAATAACTAAGAACCTCGAAGTGTCAATTATAATAACTTAGCAGTTAACCTTGGAAGCTACTGTCCTTGGCTCTAACTAATCACAGGAGGCGGCCGCGCACTGTTTAACTACTTAGACGAACCTGTTAAATTAATAATAGCGATTGACGAAACTAATACATATCCCTGTAACTAATGCAGAAGTATTCAGGAATTGTCCTTTATTATAGACAACAAAACTAGATGGGTATTTTTTTCAAAATGATTGTGTTGATTCCTGATATAGAATAATTCTTTTTCACAAATCAACCAAAAACCTATTCTATATATTTAGAGACTATATGACTCTATCAAAATAAAAGAAAAACGTGCTCGGTTTATTTTCAAATTTCTTCCGTTCTTGGTACGCATAAAAAGGGCCATTTTCATCAGTTTGCGAAAGTATCAAGCCAACCGGACACCACAGACCGTTAAAAACCACTTGAGCGGGAGTTAGTGTCAGGCACCTGCGTCGGTGTGCTCGTCCAGCACTTACCCGCACCAGGTAATGAGTGCCACCCGGTGGGACCTAATTGTTAGCAGCCATCTAAACGTAGGTTCCTAACCCCTTTGCATTAAATATATGGATCCGAATTGTTTTTCTGGATTATCCATCTCCATAACTGAATTTCTTATGTATAAATAATCTACTGTCTGTTCCTCTTCGACTGTACGCTGCCTAAAGATTGACCGGCAGACAATGCCAAATGGCATTAAGTCTGTTGTCACGTTAGTTTGTACGGCAAATACACATTATGACACAGACCAGCTCACTGACCCCTGACTGTACCTCAGAGAGCTGGTCTGTACTATATTCTGACGTTTTCTGAGTTATTGGGTTTCCGATAGTAAGTATTTCAAGCAAGTATTTTCTACGCCTTTAGTTTGTAATTACATCAAATACTAGGAATTGTTATACCATTTTCAGTAATTAAATTTGGTATCATGATATAATGTTTGCTAAGATTAGAATCTTAAGCCTGGACTATCTATTTTCATGTCTTAAATTTCCATTTGAAATATTGTTGCAGACAAGCCTTTGAATTATATTTAGTTTTTACTCAGTCGAATGTTTCTCAATTTTTATTGTCTTGTCTCGTTCATCGCTGTATTGCTGTTTCACAAAAATTTACGTTTTAAATCATTAACGATTATCAATAATACCCAAAATATTGTAATCAATTTATTATAAGGGCCTCTGAATATTTTATTTTAGAAAACTAACTTAATACAAAATATCAATAATGAAAATTACAGTATAAATACATTAATCAAACCAACAAATATTTGGCTGATCAAATAATATTTAAATCCACCGTCGACCAAGCTTTTAGGATACAGTTCATAGCGTAAAGTTTTAATGTTAATCCCCAAACTCTGACTAAGTATGCATAAAACCTTAATATCTCCAATTTATAGATGAGACCGAAGATGCGACTGGATTTCCAGTTCCAAACTTGGACTGTTCCACGGGTATTGTCTCACTGAAAGCGTGAAATTCCCATTGCCTCTTAAAATAACATCCGATATTTAGAATCCTATCTTATAAGTCTATTAGCCTATTGGGAAAAATGGTCGATAGATGGCGTAAGCTTTTAGTCTCCCTTTTACTGTTTTTCTGCTTCTGTTTCGCAGACTTAGGAATTGAATCCATTGGTGACACTATACCATCATAAAAACAGACAAAATCTGTGAATATAAAAAGATTCACTTAATGTTTCATCACAAACCTTACCTTTTCCAGGGTTGCTTGACAAACCTGGTAACTACCAGGTTTGTCAAGCAAGGTGTACCAAATGTATTTTTCATTCGTTTAGCCAGATTCAAAGTGTAAGCGTGCCATAGAAAAGGTACTAATTAGTCTATGTTAATATCTCGTGTAAAATGGTCTGACTTGCATTGGGACTACGCTACTCCAATTAGCCAACAAAAAGTGAATGACAATCTTAAATATTTTACATTGTGGTTTTATTCTTACCTGTACATGCTTTGAAATAATATGGTTCATAATAAAGGGACCGCATACGCTTACGACAGGTATTGCGACAGTAGGCTTGGTGACTTACCACAATTTAATAAACACACGAATTCATCGTATTCACTTCTCGCTATAGTAACTCTGCACGATGCGAATGCTTTGCAGCATCATGATAATGGGAGACTTGATGATAGCTCAATTCTAAATGATCTTCAATAATGTTTACATGAATTATGATCACTTGTCTCAATAATTTGTTCACCACCGATGTTTTCCAGCCGTAAATGTTTAGTTTTAATTCGATAAATGTTTAATAATACTCATCGATTTGAAACTTAACCAACAACCTTTTATGTAACCGTATAATTTAGGAAACCAAATTATACGTTCCATATTGTATAAAAATACGTATCCTTGAAATACGTATGGTTCAAAAAACGTATCCTTCACAATCACCTAACGCTACCAGTAGTACACAACCTCATACTCCTGAAAGCTGCCGATTTGATCCGTCGCCAACTCCATTGGTTCCGATCTAATTTTAAATAGGTATTATCGCCCCACTGGTAAAGTTATATTCAGTGAAATTTTAGTACTTGAACATTAACCAATAGTTGGGCCGGAATTTGAAGAGACAATCTAGATAACTATTAAGATCTTTGTCATATTGTTTATAGCTTTTTTGGTGTGAGTGCGAGATGTTTCAGTGAGTCATACATCACCTCACTCATAAGTGACCCGCTGCCTTAACAGGTGTGTCCTATTGTGCTACGCTGGATCGGCACAGGGATTCTACTGAGATTTTGCGGGCCGACCATCTGTTGACATATTTGTCATTGATGCAATGTCTCGTAGGTTAGAACAATCTCCTTTCTTTGAGACCAGATGATTGCCTATCTAGTTCTTCAAGTCGTCTAGTAAAAAATTCTGAAGATGGAATGGACTGACAATATGTAGTATTGCAAGGCTATCATCACACTGACTTTGGTAATAGCGTGCTAGTTAACCACTACTATGCTTTTATCTCAATTTGTTGGAATAACAATGATACCATTATTATTACAATAACAAAAACGACATTATAACTTATTCTTCTTCATTTTCTTCAAAGTATTTTCAAATTGCCGTTGAAATTTATACCTCATTTGCTCTCTCGAGTGCAGAATGTGTTTAAAACGTACAAAAAAGCAGAGCTCTGGTGTAGTGAACAGAAAATAACAATTGTAGGGCTGCCGCAGTTACTATCTATTTTAACATTTTCCTATACCATGGGTCGCTTTACAAAATTAACCTCCATCTCGAGTTACTCCGCACATAGTTCAAAACGTGAGTAGTAAGAGAAATATCTAGAAGTGGTATCCATGAGAGGCCAATGGCCCCACCTGGATTGGACGGTTAGTGGTGGTTAGTCGAGGCACGAGCCCAACCCCATTCTATCTACTCAGCCCACTTCTGAGTTGTTGGGCTCCTTTTGTAACATAGAGGGTCGGACATGGTATCGTATCTACTTTTTCTTATGTCTTAAATTATTTCTTTTTATGTGAACATATATTATTCCATTCCGCGCGATGATACGAAATTCAAATTTGCGCAGCCCTATCCTCAGGTGTGCACTCGTTACTGAGAAGCGTACAAGCAACGCAACGCTACTGGCCAGCTCGGCCACTTGCAAACTTGTTTGTGACCTACAAAAACATTAAAATCCCCTTTAAACGAGTTTCTTTTGTTTCTAGTAATATTTAAGCGCAGTACCGCGCTTTTTTCAGTATGCTTAGTGCAAGTGGTTCTTTTTATAAATAAGACTTGTCTCGGACAAGTGAGAGCTTAGGTAATAGGTCGATTTGAAATTAAAATCTCCAAACTGTGTTATTAAGACTATCTAGCCTTTTTAACGTTCTTTAGTTTAACTTTACCGTTAATGAAAAATATTCGTTATTTGTTGGCACCTAGTGGACTAAGCTGTTCAGTGTCAATATTCTATGTTCTCGAATGATGATAATGACATACATAAAATAGAACCGCAAGGAAAACAACATCATTCATCATTATATAATTTATACGCTTTGAAACAATTTAATTTTAATTTAGCCTTTCAGGAATACGTTAGGTCCTACTCAAAATTGTTTAAAAAAGTTTGCTATACGGCTAAATCTCTACACATTAGTCGTAAAATAAGAAAATCCAGTAACAAAATTAAAACCACCTGGAACATTATTAATAACGAAACTGGCAAAGCAAAGCTACCTGAATCTAAATTTGAATTGCATAATAATGGTAGTGTAATAAATACCAACTTCGATGTAGCTCAATGCTTTAATATTTTTTTTGAAAGTATACCGAAGGAAATCACCACGTCTTTGGCTTCATCTTCTGTCCAGGCTGAGATGCTGCTCAAGGATAATGTTAGAGAGACGTCGGGCTTGCTCAGGTTCACTTATGTGACCCCTTCTGACATTGTTACAGCCTTTAATAGTATTACTTTGAAGAAAACGGGTGATTTGTGGGATATATCAACTGTTGTGATTAAAGGGGTTATTTCAGATATAGCTCCTCAGCTTGCTAATATATTTAATGAGTGTGTAGATGTGGGTGTATTCCCAAATTTAATGAAACATGGTAAAATCATCCCACTCTACAAAGCTGGCAATAAGAAAGAGCTTGGCAACTATAGACCTATTTCCATTTTGCCAGTTTTAAGTAAAATCTTTGAGAAAATCATTTTAAAACAGCTACTGCAACACTTCCACAAATATAAATTGTTACATAGTGAACAATATGGGTTCACTAAGGGTCGCTCTACGGCTGATGCCGGTGCTGTACTCTTAAAGCACATCTATGATGCATGGGAAAACTCACAAGATGCTATTGGTGTTTTCTGCGATCTATCTAAAGCTTTCGATTGTGTACATCACAACACTCTTTTGAGAAAGCTACAACACTATGGTATCAAGTTTAACGCGCTTAAATTCCTTGCGTCATACTTGAGTAGCAGAATGCAGTTTGTGGACGTAAATGGAGTCAAATCTACTGGTTCGACAGTAACAATGGGCGTGCCACAGGGGTCTATTCTGGGTCCGTTTTTATTTCTTATTTATATAAACGATCTCGCCTTCTTTGTAAAAGATATTTGTAACATTGTTCTATTTGCTGATGATACATCGCTTATTTTTAAAGTTGACCGTAAGAAAACAAATTTTGACGATGTAAATAGCGCACTCGTGCAAATATCTCAGTGGTTCACTGTAAACAATTTATTGTTGAATGCAGCTAAGACCAAATGCATTAGGTTTACTACCTCTTACTCAAAAAGTAGCGTTACTAAATTGATATTAAATGACAAAAATTTGGACCTAGAAGAATCTACAAAGTTTTTGGGCATTACTTTAGATTCCAAGTTACAATGGAGGCCCCACATTCATAAACTCGCTGATAAACTTAGTTCAGCAGCTTATGCTGTGAGACAGGTAAGACGGCTCACCGACGTGGATACCGCGAGACTTGTCTACTTTGGTTACTTCCATAGGGTCATGTCATATGGTATTTTGCTTTGGGGCAACGCCGCAGACATTGAAACTGTATTTGTATTACAAAAGCGTGCTGTACGTTCCATTTACAATCTAGGACCCAAGGAATCACTTAGAAATAAGTTTTGTGATATAAATAAATAAATAAATAAATATCCTTGGACATTTCACACAACGCCATCTCGTCCCAAGCTAAGCAACTTAATGCTTGTGTTATGGTAACGAGATGGATGATAAACTACTTATATACATTTTTTTTTTGTAAATACATACATATTATAGATAGAAATTACACCCAGACTCCGAGCCAGTGCCTCTGGTTTAGACAAAGACACTGGCCCGACCCCGGAATCGAACCCGGGACCCGTTGATCCAAAGGCGGCACATCTGACCACTAGACCAACGAGGAATTTTGACTGTGGCATCGCAGTTTATCCTTGCTAATATCTTATTTGTGAGACAGAATATCAGTCAGTATAAGACCAACTGTGATGTCACTACGTCCACTATCCGTACAAGAAATGGGCATAAACTAATGATACCTCACCACAGACTGCAAAAAGCCCATGGATCTTTTGCAGGCCTCGGTGTTCGCCTGTACAATAAAATTCCTGACGCTATTGTAAATCTACCCTTCATAAAGTTCAAAAATTTTGTTAAAACCACACTAATTAATAAAGGGTACTACCGCGTCAACGACTATATGTGTGATAATGATGCCTGGAAGTAACTGTCATTTTGTGCCTGTGCTCTGTTCCTTTGGCCCTTCAATACTATATCTCATTGGCGAAATATTTTGTACGTAGCATTTAGAAAATGTCATATATTGTACGCTGTATGTGTGAGCAATGACGCAATGGAGACCTTTAATCGCGGATTTGTTTTTGTTTTTTTTTTATTGGCTCTGTCAAGGTCTATCCGTCATTCATTGTAGCGTGTTTCTCTCATCTTGCGAACTTGCTCTCACTATGCTGTTTAGTGCTTTTTGTAAACGAACAATAATTTAAAAAAAGCAACTACAGAGTTTCTTGCCGGCTCTTCTCTGTAGAGCAGCCTTCCAAACCGGTGGTAGTTTCGGCATGAATGTGAGTGAACATATAGGGATTGTGAGCGATCAGGGGAGATGGAGGGATTGCAGGAATGAGGAGTTGTGTGTGAAAGGTGTGAATGTAGGTATGACGACTGATAGGTGTGTGTGGAGACTACCACCTAGTGTGGGACAGGGGCCGTAAGATGATAATGGTGTTTGTAAATATGACGATTTATAAGAGTTTTGTGATGAAACCTACGTAAATAAAGTTCCTTTTGAGTTTGAGTTTGAAAACAAAAGTTCAGTTCTTCTCAGCAGTGGTCGCGTTCCGCAGACGTTCGAATGTTTTATTTTATAATGTTGAAATAAGTTTGTTATCAAATAATGTAGCTGGCAATGTACATACATAGATAATATTGGTTTCCATGGTTTTGATATTATTAAATGTTATACTTCGTTCCTATCAACTGAAAAAACATAATATGGGTCTTCCATTGCGTTTATAAATAGTTTTATTTACTGCAACTTATTATATAATATGTTGTATGTTGTATGTATCCATCGTGACCTAAACAAAGAGAGAGATCTTGAAGACAAGCGCTAGAGAGGGGAATCTTGACACAAAACCCTGTGCCAAATGTCTGGCCAGCGTGGCACAATAGGCTTATTGCCCTCCAAGTAATTGGAGGAGGCCCAACTCGGCAAAGGGCCTTTCATGGGTTGCGATGGTGGTGAAAAAGGTAAAGCATGACCTTAAGTCCTTCCCTTGATTGAGCTCTGGTGACACTAGATAACAATATGACCCTAACCCCAATTTCAATTACAACTCATCGAACCACCAAGCGATTTTATCTCCAATTAATTGGCTCTGCGTTTGAGTACAGGATATAAATCCCGCCATAGAATCCTGCCCACATCCAATAAAATATGATAGTGCATTACCGCACCGAAGGCAGCTGCCGGCTAAGCTTCAAAACCAGTGTCGGCCTCCCGACCCGCCAGACTAATTGTCCAGATTACAATATATATAAATTCCGGGAAATTTATGACGACTTAAGGCGGGAAATTTATGCCACGTCTTATTATTTTGACAGGTCATTGCGGGTTTGTTAATGACGGACTGGCGCGCACTCCGCCTTAATTGATGGCGCTCATTTCGGGTGTTTGTGATTTGCAGCTCGCGTTTGCCCGCTTGAAATATGTGCCACTTAATATTGGCGATGCACACTTGCTCTTTACAAATCATTGTAATCAAGTATAAGACTACGCTGTAACTCGTAGCACTGGATGCTACGACAAGATTTCGTAGCAAGAGATATTAATGTCGTACTTATTATGAGACCTATAAAATCTGCACCTCTTACATATGTGTAAATATCAGTTTTACAGTCGTTGATTTCAATTATTTTTGTTGTTTGTTAATTTTGTTGATGGATCTTGATTTCGATAAAATAAACCGTGGCGACAATAAAATAACTTTGATGGTTAATTTTAACTCCTAACACAGTTAAAAAAGTCAGTTGCAAAATATTTAGCTGGTTATTGTTTAAACTTAAACTTGTTAATAAAACTCGATGTGAACCTTTTTAACAGGAGTATAATCAAATAACTATATTTTTTAAAACCAGTTAATACGAACAGCTCTCGTAGAGACAGAATAGCTTCATTACTATGCATTGCATCTAAAGTACAAGTACAGTAAATAAACAACGAGGATCTAAACTAGAGAATCAAGAAGTCACCCGAGTCCCAAATATCCAACATGACATTTACGGTGATCTCATAAAACGACAAGATTTCACGTCAACGGTTAATAAGATCAAATGCTCGCCGCGTCAGGTATCTGGAATGTTAATACAGGGGCACCTGATCCCCATTTTAATATTTCCACCCTGATTGACGAGTTCGACTCTGCCGCCATCTTGGATTACGAGTGGAATTGAAATTCATTCGACGAAATCGCGAATCAACTTTTTTAAACCAAACATAAGTATTTTTGGAATTATTTTCCTTCGACGTTTACTAAAATGTCGTGTTTCGATAACGTTATAATTTAATAAATCAAAATTATGTCATCTCTTAAAATAATGCAGAGACCATAGATTAGATTATTAGAAGTTAGTATACAACTAGTATTAAAAGTATTTACAACCAATCTAAGTTGAAACAATGAGATTTATTATATGATTTTTCGATAAGCTAATATTGCATTGAGTTAGAACCAGACTGGAATCCCAAATATATTGTACAAATGACTAAAATTCAAATTAGTTATCGGCCACCCTAGCTCAACGAAGGCTATGCGAGCGTCTATGTGTACACAAACCCTTTATTACAAGTTCCTTTGATAAAGGCCGATGGTAATATAACTAATTTTAGTGGCGGCACTTTGAACTATAAGATTCTGTCTAATTTGATTAGTGTAATCAAATTCCTTTGACAGAAACGGTGAAATATTAATACTTGGTGCCTTGCGAAAATATTTTCCTTTCATTACTTTAAGCACGGGTATCTTTAATTGAAAAGGGAAAATAATATCACTGAAAGTTACCGACTTAATATTGAGATATTTTTCGTTGAACAAACACCAGAGCTCCAAAAGAACATCGCTTTTGACGAGTTTTTCGTAAAGAATAAGTACGTACTGATTATTTTTATATTCCATTTTTTTCTAGATACTGAGCCAACACCAAAAAGTCGAAATTGAATAAAACAAATCTGCCATACCACGTCAACCAGCCGGGTTAGTATGGGGTTAAGTCCAAAATTTACTACACATATCTTGTATGACACCCTTAAAACACAGTTGGTATAACCATATATTTAATATTATTTTTCACAACCACGATATATTTATTTTCACAAACGTACTAAAGTGCACGTAGTGTAGACTAGCCAAAGTGCAGGCGATTGGTAGGTCACATGATTTCGTACGGCATTTAAGTAGTAACGTTCAATTAAAAAAACGGTTGGGCCAAGTAACTTATATCCGTAAATGTAGGCTACATTTCTCTCATAAGTTGACAACCAAATATAGATACACGCGGTGAGCAAATAGGCTGGTGCGCGGTATTTGCACGGTCGCATTAACTAACAGTATTGGGATATTATGCGTAACGGCCACTTGATTGCATTACAAAGATCTTAGATCAAGATAATTTCCATAGATACATACGTGTATATTTCATGAGTAACTATATCATACAGAAAATTAATTATTTTAATGAGAGAGATAGAAAGAGAGAGAGGTGTTTATAAAATAATCTTGGCTCCCTAGTAGAGAAAATGTTTGTAATTTGAATTCAATATACAAAAAATATTCAGCAGCATTAGGAGAAGGAAATCAATACTTGTTTCATTACATACATTATTAGTACAATGTAAGCTAAACATTGAAATGCAACTGATTTATAGTTTTAGCTAGCCCTCGCAAAAAATGTAACTGTTCCAATTCTCGTCCGCATTTTTTAACAATTTCCATATTGCACACACGTACACAAATACCGTCGCATTAACATTCCCGTTTTTCGTACGTACGCGTCCCGCGGGATCTGAGGCCGAGCGAAATTCGTTTCGTACTAAATTATAATGACCCAATTCGAGGTGTTATGCTCATATTTCGGGGCAACTTCTTGTCGCTGCCGAACCATAATACTGCCCAGTCTATTACTGTTAAAGCTCCATGGGTCAATTTGTTGATGGAAAGGTCTATCTATTAAACATTGGAAACTATAATTTAAGTAGGCCCGCCCCCTCTTTGAGGAAGTCTTGCGCTACTGGGAGTTGGGAGGGTGTCCATTAAACTTCCTCCAAGCTTAGGAGAACACGTAAGTCCGTCTACCCCAGCTGTTAATCTATCATCTACTGCTGTCGATATAGGAAGCCAATAGCGTGGTCTACTTTACAGGGTGTAACAAAACACACCATATAGCCATAACGAAAGGACCTAAAGTTCTACTGATGGTTAGGTATGCCGCCTTTGGATCTCGAGTACCCGGTTCGCTTCCGGTGCAGCCAGTGCCCCCATCGAGGCGAGTGCAGAGGTGTCGTTCAAAAATAACACAACAAATAAGCAATTTTACTGTTAAATGTTTGGTCACCACTTGGTGATGGAAGTGCCATACGAAAGGACTAGAGAAGTAAGCAGAGAAAACCTAAGAAACCTAGTGGAACTCAGATTGCTAAGCTTGTAGGATCAAAATAAAGATAGCTCTTAGTGGAGCTTTTTGATCAAAATCAGATTCGGAAAATCATTAACATCTCACTAATATTTCAAAATATAAAATCAGTTTAAACAAAGAACTGATTCCGATGCTTAGCTCTATGACGTCTATCTTGTTGCATACACAGGACGTGAACTTCATGTTTGCAAATATATTTTCTAAACCACATGTCAACTCGGCATTTCCAGTTCTTTGAATATTCAATTTCTTTTAAGTCCTTAGCATCGGAATTCTCGTCGGGGAAATCCGAGCCCTCTGAAACTTAGTCGGCCATTCAGCTCAAGGGAACCATCGGACTTTCAGAAACTCAGCGCTAGTTGCAGCTGACTAAATTAAAGACGGACTTTGCTGAAGCCACCTAAACTTGCTAACTTAAGCACTTAACCAGCGCAAGATAGTATTACATGATTACGCTGGTTGTAAGATTATCTCGTTCCAAGAATTAACTAACAAAACAATACGATTGTGAATATATTTTTATTCTCAATTGTGAATATTTATGTGGTTGCGAAATATGAAAAAAGGCAGACTAGATAATAAAAAATATGTTTTTGTGACATGTCTATTGTTGTATTAGGAGTTGTAATTATGTTTTATTCAGAGTAAAACTACTGAAAAACTAAAATAAACGAATTGTAGTTTTCCAATAGAAATTAAACAGCTCAGGTCCCCATTATTCAGTGTCCTCCACCCAGGTACTCATGCGAACGGGTACAAAAAAAAACTGGCAATTGTATTTAACTAATTCTTAATGTATATTATTTACTTTTAATCCACGCTCTTATTTACGTGCTGTTTAAAACAATCTAAATGTTTTCTTAGGAATTTAATTTTTATTGATAATAGCGGTGTCCATGTAAATCTATCATCATCATCATCACTAATATATAAAGCTGCAGAGTTTGTTTGTTTGTGTGTTTGTTTGTTTGTTTGTTTGTTTGAACGCGCTAATCTCGGGAACTACTGGTCCGATTTCAAAAAATTTTTCAGTGTTAGATAGTCCATTTATCGAGGAAGGTTATAGGCTATATTTTATTTTCAAAAGAATTAGGGATCCGTATGAAAATTGCGATTTTGTAAACCAAGGTGTAAAATCGAAAACCTATTTATGCGTGCGCTGCAAAAACTATTGACAATAGAACAAAATGATGTACTACGGGTTTGTAGGTCTTATAAAGATCTACAAAAAAGTCCGCAAGAGCACATATCTAACTGTCATAGTTTAGTCACAATAATCGATTTTAGTTTCATAAAAAATATGCACGGGTTCGAAGCCCACGCGGGCGAAGCCGCGCACAAAAGCTAGTTACACAATAAAGGATGGCCCAAAATTTTTTAGACTTTTGAATCAAATGTTATTTGTTGATAATTTATGTAACGTAATCATGATCTTATGATTTTTTTTAAAAGAACATCGTCCTGATGTGCGCCTTCTCGTTGTTGGTACTCTTGCTGCGGGGGATCGCAGATATCTCCTCGTGGATTTTATGTTTTAATTGGGAAATTGTCGTCGGTTTATTAAGGTACATTCTTTTCAGGTATCCTCACAAGAAAAAATCGTCGCAAAAGTCCGGGCTTCTCGGAGGCCATGAAATATCACCTCTGCGAGAAATAAATTTGTTCGGAAACATTTCTTTGGCCACCGGTAAACTCACATAAGACGTATGGCATGTTGCTCCAATTTGTTGCACCCAGGTCCTGCTGTTGTACCCTTGAAATTCATGGAACTGCGGCGTCAAGAAGTCTTGCAAAATCTTGACGTATTCCGCTGAATTCACAATTGAATTATTTCCTTGTTTATTATTAAAGAAATGTGGACTCTTTATCTAATTTCTTTTTTTAAAAAAGCTCATATCAACTAAAAATCACAATCGTTTTAGGTGAATCGAGTGGCTTTTGGTGTTCCCTGCTCAAATAGTGATTATTCGCGTGCCCATTGATGTGAAAATGGGCCTCGTCCGCAAACAATACATCCCAAACTCAAGGCTCCAGCATAGTGTCAGCCAATAACGTACGTTGAATTTAATTAACTATTTGTTTTCAGCTTATATGGGTGCAGTTTCAGGCCCAAATCTAAAATCCGTCGTAGACTAGTTCTTGGTATTACGAAAGCCACGGAACACTTACGCGTACATGATTTTGGATCGTTCCGTAGAGATATTTCGAGCTCTCGAATGTTAAAAAATATATTTGTTGTCGGTCCCGTTTGCTCGAACTTCTCGATCCTATCTTTGATCAAATTAACACTTGGACACTCACTTACACGGCGTGATCCGTATTTAATTCTAAACAGGCGTCGTACAGTAATGCAGGTATCATTGTTTTTGTAAAATTGTTTTACACGAACACCATCATGAAGTGACGCATAGTTTACCGCCCTTACTCGCCCCTCGAACGGTTTTCAACAAAATCTAGTTACCATTTGCAAAAAGTTTTGGTCCACCCTGTAATAAAATGGTTTCACAGCTATCTTGCAGACCGTTACCAATATGTAAGATTGACACGTGCTGATGGAACCTGATAATTTCTGACCAGTTGGCCGTCACTAGATGAATTCCGCAGGGGTCTATACTGGGTCCAATTCTATTTATATTGTACTCAGCTGACGTACAAACGCACATTAAGTACTGCAAATATCACATTTATGCGGACGATATTCAAATATATATAACATGTAGGCCAGGCGATATAGATACAGCCATTGAAAAACTCAATGAAGATCTTTCTAGGATAGTAGCGTGGTCCACAAAAAATTGTCTTATGCTAAACCCCGTAAAAACAAAATATTTGATTTTCGGGAATAAGTATCAGCTGGCTAGTGTGTCCCCTTCATTGAAAGTTACTGTTATGGATAAATCCATAGAACGTGTGTATGAGGCATGTAGTTTAGGTTTGCAAATGGACTGTGATCTTCGTTTTGACAAGCACGTAGCCATAGCAAGTCAGAACTGTTTTTATAAATTAAAAATACTTTACAAAATGAGGTTACATATATTAAAGAAGAGCTCCGTATTCAGCTAATTGAGTCGCTTATTTTGTCAAAACTAAATTATATGGATGTAGTGTATGGTCCGCGTTTGCTTGGTAAAACGAAGAAACTGATACAACGGGTCCAAAACACTTGCGCGCGTTTCTGTATCAAGATTCTAGCGAAAACTCATGTAAGTCCTTATATATAATAACCGTTCGTTACTGAAAATGACACATCGTCGTAAACTACATTAGCCTGCTTACTTTTCGGTGTCCTGAAGCATAATGAACCTAGATATTTGTTTGAAAAGTTATACTGGAAGTCCAAACGTAGGTGTGAAGTATCGCGACAGTGTGCGCCACAGCTTTCGACGCAGCGGCACAGTTCTGCAACATTTAGGGGGAGTTTCCGATACGCTGCGACAAGGTGTTGGAATAATATTCCACCACCCATAAGGGACTCGCCATCTGTCATTACATTTAGGAATAAGCTTAAAATATTTTAATTAGGACATCAGCTTCAGCAGGAAACACAAGTAAATGATACCAGTGCCATTTAATTTAATTTTCACTTCAGTAGCTCAAACATGTAGGTTTTGCTCACTGAAAACAGTGGGCAAAATGCGATTTTGCCCACTGAGTGAGACAAAGTAACTTTTTAATTCTAATTCCTAACATTGACACTATCTCTTTCCCGCCAATAGAAAAGAGAGAGAGACAAAGAACAAGCGGCCAGTACCAACAGCTCCGATTTTTCTTCTTCTTTTTCATTTAGGTTTTGGCTTCCATCGTTATACCGATGATTTTGCCAATGACAAGTGTGTTGTGTTAGAAATTTCGTGTGATTATAAGAGTTAAATTAATTGGTTATAAGTTGCGTTAGAGTTATGAAGTTAAATGTTAGCAGGTAGTGCTATAGAAAACTATACAAAGCATTAAAGTACAGATTATAAATATTAAATTGATAGAGCAATATTATGGGAACTATATTTGATTAAATACAAACTAGACGTACTTTTAACAGTTCGATTGGATGAAAGGAGTTCGTTATGGGGTTACTCTGATTTTTAATTCGACCTCAAAGACAAACACGTTCGGAATTTCGTACTAACTAAAGAAATTTTGCAAAAATGATAATTAATATATCTTTTATTGTAATTTATTGAATTTTTAACTTATTGTTGTATTTAAACTAAAATAAGTATTTACTGCTTAAAAAACTGATATTTAAGTTAAAAATATTTAATTATAGTTTCAAAAATGTTACGTAATATATTTCATTTCCTATAGTGTTCTCGCTGCTGAAGTGAAAAGTTATGTGTGTTACACGAGAGCAAAATTTTTCGCATCTCGTGCCTTTGAATCCCTCGCAGCACTCAGGAATCAACTTTAGAATCACTCGCTACGCTCGTGATTCAATCATTGATTCCTTCGCTTACTCGGGATTAAATATCAGCACTCGCAGCAAAAAACGACTTTGCTCTCGTGTTGCACAAATAACTATTAATTTATTGTTCTTTCTTAAACCCAGCTTCCGTGTTCTGATTTGCATGAGAACCTCTCTTACGGACGTGAGGAAAGTTTATGGCCGATATTTTATTTAATATTATGTCATTGTTAACACCATATATGTTGCCTAAATCTGTATATTTATTGTTTTATTTTTGTTTTGTTAGTTTAACGTTATTTTTACTTTATCTTTATTTCTATTGTTTGCTGGTTTACTAACTAAATACTTGTGCTCTAGTTACCGGTGCGTGATGTCACCAAACGGTTCCAACGGAAGACCAGCGTTGGTTGTATGGCTAACATTATGCTGAGTTGGGGCCGATTTGTGACACATACACTTATGTACATGTAATTGCTAGATTGTAATTTTTCTCTCCTTCGTTTATACTGTTTTTGTAACTGTATGTCATGCATGACTCATGAGTGTATTTGTTGCAATATAATAATTAGATGCAATAGAATAGAATAGAAAAAAGTTTTATACAAATAAAACTTTTTTCTATTCTATTCTATTGCATCTAATAATATACAAAAAATACTTTGGTCAAAGTAAAACCGCAAATTAAACTTAGTCGACTAAAATTTTAATTAAGCATGTAGTCTATTGTATCGTTAAATTAATAGCGAGCGCCAATCAACAAAATACTCACGGCAGATTGCTGCTAAATAATGAATTAACATAATTCTAATGGTATTATGAATACAGTTACGGCTCATTAATTAGTTTAATTGAATGGTGCATTTACTTAACTAGTATTTCGCTGAATGAGTTACTTGTACATACATACTATTTTTATTACGAATCCAATGTAAAAGAACAACTGAAATTTGACCTCATCTTAGTTCGTAAATAAAGCATTGTTGGATCGGGCATACCAAAAGACAACCTTTTGAAGCCAATTTAAATTGGCTTCGATGTGAATATAGATACAGGTTATAATTTATTTTTAGTATATTATATATAACGTCGAACCAACAACTAGTAAGTAATCCAAGAATACCGAAATTTACCTTCCGACAAATGGTTTTGTTCACTTAATTCATGTTTTATAGCAATCTACTAACTAGATAGAATTTCTACGGGACCAATCAAAATCAATTTAGAAAAAAGTATTTTCCAAATTGATTTTGAATGACGGCCTTATGCGGTAGCACACATACTAAAAACATACAGACAAATTCAGAACCTCTTCCTTCTTTGAAGTCTTTCTTTCTTTCTTTGAGGTTTCGTATACATTTTCCTTCTCTTGCGGCTATGTTTTCGGACTTGACATTTCCTTTTGTCTGCTCTTAGGTTAAAATCAGGATGAAATGCGTTGGCGAAACTAAGTGTTATAAATCCGTTACATAATACATAAACCCTGTGGGTAAGTGTACCCCACTGCGATAAATATAAAATATTATCATTAAAAATGTAAAATACATTGCTGGTCGCCATCTGCGTCACCTACGTGTATCCCTTATGAAAACAGAAATGTATGTGCGGCCACGGCGTGTTTCGTTTGGCTGAGAGAGTATTGTGACATGTACAAGCTTTGCATTACGTTTTGGACAAGCCACTGTATAAAATGCAGTTTATGTTTGAGTCTCGACTACAAAGTACGTTTATTATTTACATATGAAACCCGGAGCATTTTAACTTATTTTCATGCACACATTGATATACAAAGAAGAAGAAGAGAAGAACAGTTTGTTTGAACGCACTAATCACAGAAATACGGTTCAGATTAGGAAAAATATTATTGAATTAAAAGCCGAGAAAAGCCGAAAATTAAAAGAGTTTATTGAAAAATAAACATTTTTTATTTTCTAGCAATAACACACCAACGGCAGCAGCTTTGGTTATAACTGTCAACAAATCGGACAGTCGGGAAGGTTTGAACTAACCGCGCTCCGTTGGAGTAACTTCCGACGGTGATTATACATGTAACTCCAACGTATTTTACGGCGCAGATGGCACATTTTTTTCCTACCTACATAACACCTATATTTTGGATAATTGACACTATATGTTTATAAATTATAGCCTATGTGTTCTTCTAAGGTGTAAGCTTTATTAATGTAAAGTTTCATCAAAATCCATTCAGTAGGTTTTTCGTGAAAGAGCAACAAACATACATTCATTCATACTTACAATCTTTCGCGTAGGATTAAAAAGTATAATGATTGTTGGACTCTGGTTTTAAAATATGCAACTGGGATTGGTGACGCAAATCTATTAAAAACTGATGCAATAGTCAATCAAACGCAAATGTAACGACAATTTTCAGGAGCACGACGTACGTGTCGGCATCGGAACCCGGTATGTGAATCCGATGGACGGTTTGAGAATGCGACTATTAAATTTCAGAATAACGGTTGGCGAGTTCCTGAAATATTTGCTTGAAACCTGAGCCCGGGTTCCGCGGGCCTGCGGTCACTTCGCACGAATTATTCAGCTTCAGATACACAAGTTTCACCATCTCTGTGTACATTATGCTTGTGTATTGGAATATAATACATGGAAAGTGTCTCAACAATTATCATTTGTAGCATCCGAGCGCTGTGCCTCGGATTCTAAACTCTATGTCAGCCGCCACGCGGAGTTAGCAACGTCAAAACTGAATGCTGGTCAAACATCGACAGTTTCACTAATCATCATTTTAGCCAAAAGACTTCCACTGCTGGACGTAGGCCGCCCCCAAGGATTTCCACAAAGGCCGGTCCTGAGCCGCCCCATCCACCGGCGACCTTATGGGTCCACTGAATTGTTCCTAAATTAAAGACAAAGCGAAAATGGGTAAAAGTCAATAAAAAGTGGTCATCAAAATCTACCTAATAAAACGAGGGTGGCAGTTAGGTCCCCAAAGGCCTATGATCAGCAAATCAGTGATCCTGTACGAAAAAATCGCACCCCGCTGTCTACTCCGTATTAACATCGATTTATTTTGCAGAAAAAAACATCTTCCAGCCGACAATAAAGCCACCAAGTGTAAAAATACAGGGGAGTAATAAGCACAGGCCCGTAAAAGCATCGTGGAAATTAAAAATAGGCAGAGCCCGCGCCGAATCGGCAGAGATAAAATGTACCGTCAACAACAACGCGGAACAAGTCGGGACGCGGACGACATTCCGCCCCGATAAGTGGGCCGCGCCGCGCCGTAGCGGCTGCAAAACAAGTCAGCACATTATTTGGTCAGTACCATGTCGCTCGCTCCTGCTTCGTGGTTCTGTTGGGATTTTCGTGATCCTTTAATCACCTCGACCCATAGATGTCCCATTGTTGATTCCGGCCTCCTTCAGTTACATGGAATAGAAAAATGCTTGATTGTCTAAACCAATTATGGCGTTCACAATCGCCATAATTGGTGATTATTACCTTTTGTCGTCTTTAACGACACCCTCACGATGGATTGGGGTGGTGACACTATGTATTCTAAATCCGTTTATCATTAAATTTATTTATCACTAGCTTCACCCCGCGGCGTCACTCGCGGTACGACAATAACCGCGGGTAGCATCGCACCCGTGCGAAGCCGGGAAGGGCCGATAGTATATAATAATAATGATTTAGTTACGTTTTAGTTAGAAAACGTTTGTATGGGAAAAAGAATAAGGCTGTTTTTAGGATTTTTCCGGCAATTATTCGATGTTTTCTAGTTCAACGAACATTTAAAAAAAAGAATTGGCCAAATTGGTCCAGGCGTTGTTGAGTTATGCGCTTACGAACACATTTGCGAATTCATTTTTAACTAGTGGCCCGCCCCGGCTTCGCCCGTGCAAAGCGGGGGTGGGTTATACATATAAAACTTCCTCTTGAATCACCCTATCTACTAAAAAAAACCGTATCAAAATCCGTTGCGTAGTTTTAAAGATTTAAGCATACATAGGGACGGACAGACGACAGTGACTTTGTTTTATACTATGTAATGTAAAGAAGATATAATATCTTTAAATTTAAATTATAATTTAGTTTTACTTTATTGGGGTCGGCACGAGTCCAACCTGATTTAGCTATCGGGCAATCGACAATTATTTGGTCAGACTAGTTAGTCAGACCACGTGTTACGTCTGCAATAGATGGCAGAAAGTTAGTCGGGCCGAGTGCCGAGTGGTGACCTCCAAAGCAAACAAAGGTGATACATCACAACTAATGGACACCCGTCCAACATTCTGCAGAGTCAGACGTTGCTTAACAAGCAGACCGATTGCGTCCCACACTGTCCGCGAGGATGCGACCCCGTCACGAACACCGTGCCGTTTTGGTTTGTAAAAATTTATGCGGCTGCGTTCTGTCTTCGATTATGTAAATTTCAGTAACGCAAACGTACGGTTAACTTAAACATTAGATTTCACATCAATTAAAATTTAGACGCTGGATATCCTTGGGGGAGGTCCATGTCCAGCAGTGGACACATTTTGGCTGAAATGACGATGATGAAAATCTAGACGATTGTATTCCCAGGAGGTCAGGAATGCTTTGTAACACGATCTAAAGGTCACGACAGTTGTCTTTTAGGTATGAAATATGCAAACTTGCTTATCTGTGTTCGAGTAGGTTTCAGCTGCACTTAGTTCTAAGCGCGTTTTGTGTAAAAGCATGATTATACAAATTTAGGAAAAAGTAAACAAATACATAAAAATAATATGTATTACGATATATATAAAAATATGCATAGTGTCACCACCCCATTCCATCCTGAGGGTGTAAGTGGCGACTAAGGAAACTGCCTCTCGCGGCAGATCAACTAGGCGCAACAGAAGGAAAGTTTGATACAAACTCTGTGCCAACCCGTCTTGCCAGCGTGGTGTAGTAGGCTAATATCCCTAAATGAATTTGGAGGAGGCCCGACTCAGTACTGGGCCATTAATGGGCTGAAACGACGATAAAAAAAACAAATGACAGTCTGTTCAACGGATCTCCAAGCCAGTGAGCGAGGCGCGCGCGACGATGCGTGGTCCGATCCGCGTAACATCGCGCGTTTCATTGCCCCTGAAAGGGTACAGCGCAAAAAACGTACAGCCTGTACGCTGCTGATTAAAACGCTAGCGACAGAGTACAAAGCGATTATCGGACCGTACGCCGCGTCTATTACTTTATTCCCGCCCCCCGCGCCCCTAGGTGCTGCCACAAAGTACCTATGTACAAAGAGTGCATTTACTGATTATGAAAAAAGCTAAATCATAATTATTAAAATCCATTCGGTCTGTCGAGGTGGTTCGTTGTTCGGCGAGAACGAAGAGTGACACGACCCGAGAATAGGACGGAGGACTTTATAAAGGTCGCTGGGTCTCTGTGGATGCGGTCATATCATAGTTTGTGGCAATCTATGGGGGACGTCCAGGTTTAGCAATCGATGTCTGTGGCTGATAGACAGATAGCTGCGGTCTGTATTTTTGCTGCGGCAAGTGTTTTTGTCCTTATAGTCGTCAGGGTACGTCAGAGGAGTAGAGTAAGCAATAAATACCATAACAAAATCTAAATTGTTGCTTAGGTCGGTTGCAGAGGAATATAGGCCAAGTCAGGGTTCTCTTGTCACGCGGGCCCCTTTTAAATCGATTTTATTAGTCAAGCGACATAGAAAAATCCTTTTGTGAAGAGTTATTTTTTTTAATAAAGTCTCAATGCCTGTATTTAGGTTTTACACAGTTTATGTACACGTCGATGCTGCCCATCTGTGTTTTACATACTTTGTGGCGCTTGTTTTCACATTGACGTGGGATTAATTTGTTACAATAAATCTTTCGTGGACGGTGCGACATGACGCTTTACATATTAAATCAAAAATGTTGTTTTTCCATAAAGGACCACCTACAGTCAGTGTAAGGTGTTTTGGGAATAACAACTGTGATGGATTGTTTCAATTTTGTGTATTTCTGTTTAGTTAATTGTTGTTGTTTTAGACCTCTATTAGACTTATTGCACTGTAAAATTGTGTTATCTTGAATATTTTCGTATACATAGAACAAGACTCTGTGTGAAAACCCGAATGTTCTAGTTTTGTGATGTAACTTTTATGTTAAGTGTTTACCGTTTATGACAGTCTTTATACGCAGCAGTAGCATAAAAAATCACGGTTGGTCTAACCATATTATAATTACCGTTGGTCACACTAAATGGGTCACGAAGGCCTGACGGTAATCAAGTTAGACCGGTGACGACCACGATGCGGCGAAGGAGATATTTTTTTATTTATTTATAAACTCTTTATTGCTCTCTAAAACAAAAAAATACAGAAGATAAAATGTTCTAAGGTAAAGTGTACATTGGGCGCCCATATCGCATACCGCGATCTCTTCCAGGCAACCTTTGTATATATAATATAGACAATTTAGAACTGGTCGTCAAAGTGATATAAATCAACGTAAAGATATGAATTAAGGAGAGTGCCGAAAGTGATTCGAAATTATTAAGGCAAAGACCGAAGTAGGGTAATCAACAAATTTAAAACGAGTGACAATACTTTCCCTGGTTTAGATGTATTTTATGTCAATATTGTTAAACAACCCGACGTCCGCTCGGAAGACCGTGAGACACCTGGCTCTGGGCAGGGACTCTTAAACTTTTACTACAGTAACTAACGACTCACGTCATGTAGCCAGGAGAGCTTCCTTGTTGCAGGGTTGGCTCGCACGTGGCACTCGAAGTAAACGTCATCGCCCTCCTTGATGTCTCCGGCCGCCAGGGAGCTGCCCAGCCTGAGTCGCACCACCGGTGGATCTACGGACAAAGACATCTTGTTTTATTTGCTTGCTATTAAAAATCGTAAGTCATATTAGGTTTTTGATTTAGTCTGTTAATTGTAAAATAAAAAACATGTAAGGTCATAAAAATGTGCTTCGTAATATCTCAATTGCTTCGCAACGATGGCTTTAAGTCGCGTACTATTCCACTATATTATAGTAAAAATGTACTTTCAAAAACATCGCGTTTTAATTACCGACTTGTAATTTGAGAGAACATATTTCCAACGATTCACAATAAACTTTATTAATTTTCAAAGTTAAACGCTCGCTGCGGCATAAGTGCCGCCGAACAACTTTACACCCTCACTGACAAACACACTGCAAGTAACTATGTATTCCTAAGTATTAATATGATTTGAGACGAGCTTCTGATTGCACACGAGACTATTTCGACGAACTTGTTATGATTGTACTTTATCCTCAAAGGAATCTCAAAATAACATGGCCTCCATATTGAATTTATCAGCTTCCCTTTATTTTTTCCTCAATCATAACTGTTTTAAGTTATTATATTATTCTACAAGTATCTTAGCGAAATTCCCTCAGCTCACATAGAATATAGTGGCAAACTTGATATAAACAACGCGCTATACAATCTTAAAATTCATTTCTCTACTAGCTCTCCAAACGCTACTTATGTTCAACGAGTAAGTTTATTAATTTATAAACTCAGCAACGATGTAAAGTTGCACATTCGCTGTGGTGTGAGTGCCGCCTCAGAGCCCTCGACCGCAGTGTCGTCTTGTTCTAGTTAACAAAAGTGATCACTCATTGCGCAGGACTTCATGAAGACTACGATGCGCTTCTAATAAGTGGCAAGGTTACTATTTGAGTTTAACAGATGGAACAAACTAGTCCGTTTACGAATAGCTGACTGAGTCTTAACCGAACTGTCTCAGACCTTTTTTAACTTGGACGGTGCCAAATGGCCTTCAAATCAAGTTTATCTATATCCTTTAGTTTTCATGTACACTTAGAGTGGAGTGATTTGGTGATATTATGTAGGCCAAATGACTGCACGCTTCCTGCACGTTCAGGGGAAGCACGGTGCTGGAAAAGGGTTCCTTTTCTTACTTATTATTGGCCGGTAGCGCAATTGCGGCTCGTCTGGTGTTGCAGGTGCACAAGAGCGGTTACGTACTTGCTCATTTTCCTCCCTCTTTTACAAAAATAAGAGTACTTACAGACGACATTGATAGTCCAAGAAGTTTCCATGGTGAGTGTGGTGACGTTAGGGTTGTCGGCGCGGCAGGTAATGGATTTACCATCATCGTCCAAGGTTGGCACGAAGCTCATCACGCTCACCGTCAAGTTATCTTTTAGCTCCTCCTGAGGATAAAAGAAAAAGTATTAACGTCTATACTGTAAATTCTAATTAGATACCGTTCTAAATTTCATCATCATCATTCAAAACTATTACATACTAGCGGACCCGACAGACTTCGTCCTGTCAAAAAAGATAGCGGTATTGAGGTTCGAGGTTCGAGCACATTTTGCTGGGGCGCAGCGTGCTGGGGCGGAGCGCAAAAATCCGCTCAAATCGCTTCAATGCAATTTGTAAGAATTATCGCACACTGTGTCAGGCCGCAGCGGCTCGCATTATAAGCGGATTGGTGGGCATATTTTGGTATTTCCGTGTTCCTGTGGTGTGCAGAAAAATAATAATAATAATAAATAATAAATATCCTTGGACATTTCACACAACGCCATCTCGTCCCAAGTTAAGCAACTTAATGCTTGTGTTATGGTAACGAGATGGATGATAAACTAATTATATAATTTTTTTTTTTTGTAAATATATACATATTATCACACCCAGACTCCGAGCCAGTGCCTCTGGTTTAGACAAAGATACTGGCCCGACCCCGGAATCGAACCCGGGACCCGTTGATCCAAAGGCGGCACATCTGACCACTAGAATGAATGAAGACCTCAAAATCCGTCAATGCACTGCGACCCGGCCCGTCAATAATGTGCTTGAACCTTTAAAGTGCAAATTGACTCTTTGACATTAGGAACACACCTACATTGCTTAGACAACAGTGAGTGGTTGTCATTTAATATTAACTTTATACAATAGCAATAAAGCTCAAATTATCTCTACGTTTTAGTTAGAAAACGTTTGTATGGGAAAAAGAAAAAGGCTGTTTTTAGGATTTTTCCGGAAATTATTCGAATTTTTCTCGATGTAAAAAGCATCCTCGAACTTCAACGAACATTTAAAAAAAAATTTGCCAAATTGGTCCAGGCGTTGTTGAGTTATGCAGTTACCGTGTTGGTACTTGCGATTCATTTTTATAATATAGATTATTTTCCAAGAGTACTAATCCTTAAAGTACTATTAACAAAACAGAATATAATATATACTAAAATATTGTTATCGTAACTCTCTTCAGGTGTATTACTGATATTACCATCGAAACTAAATTTAAGACGACTATTAATCCCACGCAATGTAAGCCTCAACTAGAAGGAAGTTATTAAATAAACTACAACATTATTACAGGCTTAGCTGCAACTATGACAACTTAATTTAAATAAATTGATAATTGGCTGATGGAACCAGAATGCATTCGGTTAAATGAATCAGCATTATGTCGACGGACTCGCTAGTCGACACTTTTGGCCGTGATGCAGTCGGCGTGCCAATGATTGCTGATTGATTCGCAACTATCGTCACCGCAACTAAGCATTTATCGATACATTCTTTCAGAGTCCAGTAACTATAAATCCAATAACAGGAGAACCATAAAAGTTATATTTTAAAGTAGAGGAAAGTGTAAAGAGTTGTATCTGGGTTACGTTTCAGATGGATTGGGGCCATGCCACGTGGTCCGGGTATGGCACTAAGAATGTTTCTCCAGTTGCAAACTAAGCTGAAGCGGCGTTTAAGGAGCTGTCTTGGTGATCATGAGACGGGACACAGGAGTATACACAACCTGGCCACAGCTACCTCCGATTCGAAATCTCGCGGTTAACCGTTGACACGGGGTGCTTTTCTTAGCATCATTCTCTTGTGTTTTTAACTTTCTTAGTTGGTAATTACGAGAACTCGAATTTGTAGAGATAACATCAAACGAACAGTAATTCTTGATTAAGTGACAAAAATTAGAGGGCAATATTTAAATACATGATAACATTCCAATTCACATGGCTAATCAAGAATGTAAGCCATCAGCAAATTATCCGTGCAGTCATCCACCTTCGCCCAACTCATCAGGGATTTAGAGGTGATGACACATTCAAGTTAATTTATTCCCTCTAATCCAGTTACGAAGGAGCATTTAATGAATGCCGCACTGAATAATGCCCGCCACACACTACATACAAAAGACTTCGCTCATAACATGCGAACGAGGAATAGATTTTCACTTTGGCGGGGCTTTGCATTGTAATGAGATGTCTTAATATCGGCTGCCGTGTTTGCTTTCGAGCTTGATGTATTGGGAGCGAGGGGAAAGTTAAAACATTTACCGGGTATCTTTTTCTGGAGATTTCTGTAAGTTTTATGAAACTTCACTGACTATTTATTTACTACTCTGTAAATTGGGCATGCATCTTAAGCGCCTCGTCCACGATAGATTAAAATTACGGAGAGCGACTGTCACAGGACAATCTACGACGTGTACACATTAGCGAGACTACCCTAGCTAATGTGTCACTACAGTCTACGTAGATAGGCTCGGCTACTCTCGGCTACGTGTACGTAGAAATTAGAATATAGATTAGATTAGTTGTCATGCTGTCTTCTCTCTGTGTGGACGACGCGCATTAGAATATACTTAGGTCAAAATCAAAATGTATCTGACAATTTTAAACCATCTCTTTAATCATTGCGCAGCGTTCGAGAGCTGCGAAAGATCTCCTCGTCCATAATACTGCGGTGCCTGAAGACAAAAGTCTCCAATCAATGTGCGTTGCCAATGATGACACATGGTGCAGAGACGTGGTCGCATACTGTGGGCTCCATCAAAAGGCACAGTATCACCCAAAGGGCAATGGGTAGGGCTATGCTCGGAGGTTCCCTGCGATCGAGTCAGAACGGAGGAAATACGCAGGCAAAACACCGACATAGCTCACAAGATTAAGTGAGAGAGAGCCAAACTTAAGTGTTAGTGGGCATGCTACAAAGCTCGCAATACTGACGGCCGATGGGGCATACAAGTCCTTGAGTGAAGACCACTTACCGAAAGTGCAGAGCTGGTAGGCACCCACCATTTCAGAATGATAATATTAGTAGGATATCGGGGCATGCGTGTGTGATCCTACTATGGCTGCCACATGCGTTATGCATGGGAACAGGTGCCAGATATTGTTGATGTTTGGCCCTTTGCGACTATTGCCCGAGTTTGCTCTCACAAACCTGTCTTATCACGGCCTTGTACCTAAAAATGGCAATATAAAAAGCACCTACAGAGTTTGTTGCCGGCTCTTCTCTGTAGAGCTACATTCCGAACCGGTGGTAATTTTTTTAAGTGGTAAATTTTAATTTCCTCCTCTGATGCGCAAACTTGATTAGTTTAATGAGTTTTGATTTGATTATAAGTCCACGGTAAGATTCATCGATAAAACTAGCCTGTCTTTCGTTGGTGCTTTGTTTCATCTATTTCTCAACAAGGTTTATCAAAATCGGTTGAGCGCCATTGAGCAAAAGCCGACTTATTTTATTATAGATTTTTTTTTGTTTCTACAAATTCAGAACTTGGGGAATTTAAAACTATCAAAACCAGATACAGCAATCCCAGCATCTATTCTCTTTAATCCCATCTGTATTTACACTCAAACTAATCCAAACCTGTTCGGCAGATTAATGTTGACAGTCAGCCATAGCATTACCACCAGTTTGCAGTTAAAGTAACTTGAAAATGACGTTGTTAAAGACATAAATATAAAACGAAAAAGACTCGTTCTACAGTGAGATTAGAAGAACAAAGAAATAAGTCGATAAAGTCCTCATTGCTATGCACAGTAGCGAGTGTTGGGTCAACAGTGGCTCCTCGGTCCCCCGGAGTTCATCGTGGGCCGGGCCGTCCACTTGACGTTCCGCTCGTAAAGCCATTTCTTGCTAGTAGCCGATTAAGGGGAAAAAGTCGCTGATTGTGTAATAAAGACTCGAAGATTGGTTCGATGTCGTATATATTGGTTGATATTCAATAGGAAACGGATGAGCGATCTTTTTGAAAATGGATCGTTTCATAGAAGATACATTATTAAAATTGGTTATGTTACTCCGTTTACTGAATATTCCTTGAAATAGTAATATTTATTTTAATACACGTTGTCGTATAAAGTGTCGTATAAAGTCATGATAGAGGTGGTCTAAATGTAATCAAAACAGACTGCGTAAAATAATTATAGTCGCAAAACACAGATAACAAGTGTAGAAGACAACGATCCTTTACAGAATGACTTGATAAAACACCACCGTGAAGCTAAGCCAAGGCAAGGCACACACCGCACCATACAGCCATCGCACGTTGCACCTTCTAATTAAACATGGGTGGGTTAACACGCTGCACTGCCATAGCTCAGCAAGGCCTTAGCTTACGGGCAATGGGCGGAGGATATGCGCAGGTCGTGGCTGTCCGCAGATTAATAGCGTTTGGCTGGCAGCAGGTGCGCGGGCCCGATAACCAAACAATCAGGTGTTTGGCTAGGCTATCGGCACAGTGCAAGCATCAGATCAAGACAATCAGCAGGGAGACTTGGCGTCTAAGCCGTTGCAATTTTCTTATTGATGAATATTGGCTACTATGCCACGCTGTACAGTAATGGTTGGCATACTTATCTTGAAGCTAGGTTTTGTCTGTATTTTATTTATACTTAGTAGGTATGTATCTCACGGTATACAATCATTTGTTGTAAATAATAGTATTGTGATTATTTCTGACATATGTATGTAAGAATTATGTTACTCTAAGTCTCTACGGTGTTGGGTTTCAGCGTGGTGTCATACACCGCAGCATCACATACGAAATTGACAAGACTTACAAGAATCGTGATTTTTTTTATTAGTATTGCCCTAATATCAAATAAATACTCGTAATTCGATGGTTCCACCTAAAACATAATATTGAGTACATGGGCCTTCTGATTGAAATATCGTAATATGTGTTTTTTTCTGTTTAACCCCATTTTTGATGGTTCTATATTCCGGTCTACTGTAACAATCTTCATCACTTCAGTCAAGAAGACATAATAATCCTACCGTCTTTTATTTTAAAACTAGCGACCCGCCCCGGCTTCGCCCGTGCAAAGCGGGGGTGGGTTATACTTAAAAACCTTCCTCTTGAATCACTCTATCTATTAAAAAAACCGTATCAAAATCCGTTGCGTAGTTATAAAGATTTAAGCATACATAGGGACGGACAGACGACAGCGACTTTGTTTTATACTATGTAAAGATATTCGGTTAACAATGTCTAACACCAGCAAAAAGCAAGTGACAAAGTTACGTGGCGCAACTTCCATACGTTTCAAGTATTAAATTCATGCAAACGCCGAAAGCTTCCAAAGAAGTTGGATGTCTGTGTGAACTTAACAAAGTTGCGCAATACAAATTCAAAGTCAACTCGCGACTCCATTTAGTCTTTCTTAATATTTTTCTTACTCTGCACCCGTTTCGTATTAAGCTTCTTATAGCGGCTTATGGGAAACTCTGCGGATCGCGGAGTGCGTTAAGCTCGACGCAGTCCCAAAATGGAAGATTACAGGTCATTAATCAATAATTCTCGGGGGATTATGGCACTTGCTCCACATTTAAAGGTTTTTGCAGTTTTGAATTGGGAAATATTCGTGTCTATAACCGCGGTAGAGTAAGAATCCAGAAAGTTCGCATCATTAGCTCCAAAGGATGTCTGTATGGTGTTCTTTGATTCCTAGTATACCTAACAAGCTCTGTAGCCCGCAGTTGTACAGCGCTTTCTTAAATATATAATAATACCGACCCGCCCCGGCTTCGCACGGGTGCAATGATGAAAATCTAATTTTATCAGAGTTTCTCTACAATATTATGCATGTATTATACTTAGAAATCACCTCTTGAATTACTTTATCTATTAAAAAAAACCGCTTCAAAATCAAAGGTTCAGAAGATTTAAGCTTACATAGGGACGGCCAGACGACAGCGACTTTGTTTTATACTATGTAGTGATGATAATTAGTTTCCCCCGCGTGGATTTTGAACTCGTACTCATTTTGATTTGTAGCGACAGCGACTTTGTTTTATAATAAGTAGTGAAGTAGTGATAGTGATGGTAGACGAAACGACTTATCTTTGTATGATATTATGTCGATTATTTCAACTCCTTCAAATTAACAACCATTGGGGAATTACTTTCTGAATCCCTGGCCAGTCAATAAAATTATCCATCAAAATAGTTAACTAGTTTAGGCTGGATAACATAAGTCTTTTGTACTTCTAGAATTAGCTTGTTTGCATTTTATGCCATATCTACACAGCTACTGAATGGAGAGGATAATTAAAATGGTTTAATTAAATTCCTGAACCAATCAACCACACACTAAAGGCAAACCACAAGCTCTGGGCGCCCCCACAAGAAAAATGTTTAAAACATTGTAACTATCTGTTTTAATTATTTGCAGCTTCGCCTCGTTTAGATGTAACTGCGCAAATACTGCCAGAGGCAATAATGGCCGAGACAGTTTGTTCTAATTAATGTCTCAGATTTAATCCTTTTATTGTAGTTAGCGAGAATATCTGTTCAGCGGAATATTGTAACAACGTCTTTTTATCTGTTAATGCAAATAGCGTAATAGAAAACAGGCCCTTTCCCTTGGGCAATACTAAAAGAGGTTAATAAGGCATTTATAAGCGTTCAACATCTAAAGGCATTATCGTACCATCTCCAGCAATCATTTGCGTACTTGTTATCTCTGATCTTTACCGACTTGTAACGCCATCATTATTATTTTATTATTGAAAATACCGCCGTAAGTCTTGTGGTATCTTCTCCTAGAAATATTAATAAGATTATCATAAGTTTTAATGAAGTTAAGTTACATGATCGTGTTGAATCGGGTTAGAATAATAATACATAAAAAAAAGTTATACCCGATACAAAGGCTGACTACGCTAATATTGGTTTACTTATATTGGTTTATTCAATAAATACTACAAAAGTATTACAATACAAACTTCGGCCAAACTGCTAAACAGTTTGTCGGCAGTGTATTTGTTTTTACTCGCACGTACTTACTTTATACAACGCAATAAATATTAAATTCTAAATAAAATTTTGTAATTAATAGATTCTGTAATAAATAAAAATGAATACGACCTGTATTCATTTTTATTTATTACCTCTGTTACGTGGCTTCCAATGACCAATAGTCGCATAAACTAAGGATACTACGATACATAGGATACACTTGTTTACGAAACATTTGTTTTTAGCTATTTCTTGAAGAATATTAAATTCTGCTGGTAATTTATTAATGAAACTTTGGCATTATCTACTGTCGCATTCTCCCTCCCTAATACATAATTAGTATAATTTTTGCAACATGGTATTTCGTTTTTGTTATATTTTACGGGTTCTCTTTTTTCTTTTATTTGTTTCTGTTATACTGTTCCCTTGATATATGTAATTTAACATTTTTTATTAGTAGGCAACATTTTACAACTTTTTAATTATACTTCATAGTCTTTGTTAAAGTTATCTTTAGTTTTCTTGTATACTAATAATTTTGATAATCTAATTTGCAATGCTTTAATTTTGCTTGCATGCAGCGGGAATGTCACTCTGTGACCACCCAAAACTATAATTAATTGTTGTATCAGCTAGAGTATGGTATAACATAAACATTATTGGTCCAGTGCAGTCTATTACATATGTTATAAGTATTGAAACATGTGCAAAGTTTTAAAATAATTCAAAAGCCCGCTATAAAACTTTTATTTATTAGTCTAATAAATATATATATATACGGCATGGAGAGGTAATAAATTAAATACTGATTTCTGGTTTACTTGAGAGGGCCAACTTCCAGCATTTCTTTAGAATCCAATATTTTCACTAAAGACAGCTACATCGACGTGTTCTGTTTACCCGATAAATCCAAATTGCAAATAAAGTTGAACGTGGAGTTGTGTGCTTCACACTTTCTTCGGCTAATTTCGCCGGGAAGCGTGGCTGAAGGACTCTTCACAAGAATTGCGCTCTCGCAGCTGAGACCAGTGCAGCGGATTTGTTGCACAAATTGTTCTACAACTTGTCTTATTCTTCATCTAATTGATCAGATCGAAACTCAGTATATTTGGCGCCAACTACTATTCTACATTAAAAAGAAAATATTACAGGAGAGCAGTATTAACCCTAACCACTAACTACGACCTTTGATGAGACAGAATACAACTGAAAGGACACCTCATTAGGCAAAGCAAACGCCGCTTCAGCAAAGCCTATGTATTCAGACATTTATTTCCAGAATTCAGTGAATTCTCAACTGAAATATTTTCATCGTAACGAGTTTCCAACACAATCGGCTTCTTTCGACTCTAAGGTACACTTTCCGCAATAGAAATTATAATTGGGAATACGATAACACGGCTACAGTGATTTGACTTTAAGGAATCAACATTTAAGTTAAACTTTTACAGGAATTTACGAGACAACTGATGATATCATAGGACGGAATCAACGGCCATTAAAATATATTGATTTTAAAGAGGGCTAAGCTTTTAAATGTAGCCAATCAACACTGCCTTGTTGTTGACATTTAAAATGAACTATGGTCGTTTACTAATCAGGTGATTCCATATGGTGACGGATTTAGAATACATAGTGTCGCCACCCCATTTCATCTTGAGGGTGTTGTGAGAGCCGATAAAAGCAAGTGATAAGGCCAAAAACCTAGCCGCAACAGAAGGAAATCTTGATACGAATCCCTGTGCCAGCCCGTCTGGCCAGCGTGGCACAGTATGCTAATATGTATGCTCGGAGTATGACTGCCTCGTTGGTATAGTGGTTAGATGTGCCGCCTTTGGATCAACGGGTCCCGGGTTCGATTCCGGGGTCGGGCAAGTGTCTTTGTCTAAACCAGAGGCACTGGCTCGGAGTCTGGTTGTCATTTCTATCTATAATATGTATGTATTTACAAAAAAATATATGTATATAAGTAGTTTATCATCCATCTCGTTACCATAACACAAGCATTAAGTTGCTTAGCTTGGGACGAGATGGCGTTGTGTGAAATATCCAAGGATATTTATTTATTTATTTAATTACCATCAATGCAGTTGGAAGGGGCCCGACTCAGCAGTGGATCATTTATGGACCGAGGAGTAGTAGTAGATTAGGAATTGGGTGGTTGACTTTCATCCAACGAGCGTTAGAGAAACACATGCTAGGAGACTGTGAATGAAAGTCAGAAGTGAGATAATCCCAACATAGATCAGATTAATCAAGACAGTTTTAAATATTAGACGCTTTGAATAGCAATAGACAGCCAGTAGCTCAGAATTCGGATGGGCGTTGGGACTGCAAACTTATTATTATGCAACAGAAACTTGGTAGACCTATACAAATCGCTGGGAATTGCAGGATGCAGTCGGTACTGCACCGTACTTTGTATCTATGGGAGGTGTATGTAGCTGTGTGGATTCTAGCTGTAGAGTCCAAGTCGTTGGTCTAGTGGTTAGATGTGCCGCCTTTGGATCAACGGGTCCCGGGTTCGATTCCGGGGTCGGGCAAGTATATTTGTCTAAACCAGAGGCACTGGCTCGGAGTCTGGGTGTCATTACTATCTATAATAGGTATATATTTACAAAAAAAATATATATATAAGTAGTTTATCATCCATCTCGTTACCATAACACAAGCATTAAGTTGCTTAACTTGGGACGAGATGGCGTTGTGTGAAATGTCCAAGGATATTTATTTATTATTATTTATATACTCCGACCAATTCGTGACTCTTCTACGCATCACTTGATTTGTTAATAAATATTATTTTTTCGTACAGAATTCACGTGAAGCGTGTCCGCCGTATTTTTTCCAACGCTTTCCCCGAAGGGCCGATCCCTTCCGGAGACTCATTAATTTCGGCCGTGTTAGCCAATTTGATTAACACTGTCAGCTGGGAAAACAACTCATTATGCGTGGGACGTTTTTGCACTAATCCTAATTGAGTGTTATTTAACGTACTGCGATTGGGTATGATGTTTTTAATTTTAACTATGCGTAATTCGGCCAAAGTCATTGACCTCGTCATGGTATAATAGATATTTAAATTATTGATCAATCTTATCGTTAGGTTGCCTGTAAGAAACCGCAATCTGCGAAGACATATTAAAATACGATTACCAACGGTAATGGTGTCCAGACGGTTTGCAATAGATCTTTGAATAATGGTCAGTTGAACAGCTCTGCATCACGTATTTTACTGTGACCACTTAAATTTAAACGAAATATTGGGCATGCACTAACAATATCAACTTGTTCGCAACATTCCTCATTACTTCAGCCTAGCAAAGAAAGATAAACACATTCGCGTGGAATTTATGACGCTTCAATTCAAATACGCGGAGCACGAGACCCGAACGTGGACGGAGTTGTAACAACTGATTTTATAGCAATAAGAAATCGCTAGCAGCGCTGTACCGGCAGCGCTGGCAGCGGGCCAGCGGACACGCGAGCGTTTTGCAACTCACTATCCACCCAATAAACTGTCGTGTAAATCAACATTTTATCCGCTCCGCACACTACACTATATTGTATGGAATTATGCGGCACAACATGCAGTGTGCAGCTCTAATTTTGGTCCGCAAAGTAATAACATGACAGGTTTTTTTAATGATAATGACAGTGCGACTCTATTGTGGTTGAAAGTCGCACAAAAAGCGTACCGCAGTGGATTAAAAGTGAAAAACTATAGTAACCTGTGAAGTGAAAATCACAGCGGACACGTAACATAGTCTTTTAGGGCGACTACGTATGGAACCGACCCCGGAATCAAACCCCATGAACCAAAGGCTGCATACCAACAGGGCGTCTACTTTAATGAGTTTTCGTCTTGCGCTCCGCAGTTTTATAGTATAATTAGCTCTATTTCACTGCGATTTATAACGTTCTAAATTATACAAGGCGCTGTGTTCCGCCGACTGCGGCTCTTCCATTAGGGCGCCCCAAAATAAATATAATTTAATTACGGCTGCCAGCTCGCCGGCTAGTTGGCTCTGGAAGCTGTTAAGAGCTCGTCCCAAATTGTACTATCATACTTGTTGTTTCTTTATTATAGTACTAGTGTATAATAAAGGACAAAACATTGAATAGTAATACAGTAATAAGTAAGGGCCTAAGACCTAAACAAGTGTATTACACTATCGAGAAAATTCAATGGGATAGCATCAGTAAAATGTCACCTGACATTTACATTATTTTTGTGTTTGATTTGTCTATTATACCTTAGTAATAGAATTCAGAGGGTTGATGTCAATGGCATACAATCACAAGGATCCATGGTCACTATTGGTGTGCCCCAAGGTTCGATTCTTGGTCCTTTTTTGTTCCTCGTTTACATTAATGACCTACCTTATTATGTGAGAAATAACCACGGTATTGTACTGTTCGCGGATGATACTTCTTTGTTGTTTAAAATTAAACGACAGCTACAAAATTTTGACGAAGTGAACAATGCACTTTCTTCGGTTGTCCATTGGTTTAGTATGAATAACTTGCTTTTAAATGAAAAGAAAACTAAATGCATCAAATTTTCACTGCCCAATGTTGTTCAGAATCCGACCAACGTACAACTGAATGGAACAATTTTGGAACCGATTGAGTTAACCGTATTTTTAGGTATAACCATTGATAATAAACTACAATGGGGCTCACATATAGAAAAGCTATGTAATAGACTTAACTCGGCGGCTTTTGCTGTTAAAAAAATTAGACTTTTGACAGATGTTGATACGGCTAGAATAGTTTATTTCAGTTACTTCCACAGTATCATGACTTACGGGATACTTCTCTGGGGATGCGGTGCAGACCTTAATAGCATATTTATATTACAGAAAAGGGCTGTAAGGGCTATATACAACCTTGCTCCTAGAACTTCTCTCAGAGATACATTCAAGGAAATAAATATTCTAACTGTGCCATCTCAATATATATTTGAAAATTTGATGTATGTACATAAAAATATTAATAACTTTGGAAAAAACTGTGATATACATAATATTAATACACGAAACAAGAATAATCTTGCTATCCATTGTACTCGTCTCCGCAGAATAAGTAACTCATTCATGGGTCAATGTATACACTTTTATAACAAATTGCCCATGCAACTTAGAGAATTGCCTCGCAATGCCTTTAAAAAGACTGTTAAGACAAAACTTTTCAAAAAAGCATATTACCGCATTGCTGATTATTTAAACGACCCAGCTGCTTGGGACTAGGCTGTTCAGTGTCAGTGTATTTTTTATGTTCTTTATTTATGTTACTAGTCAAATAGGACCGCAATGAAAAAAAAAATGACAAGCCCTCTGAGTTTCTTGCCAGTTCTTCTCAGCAGTGGTCGCGTTCCGAACTGGTGGTAGACGGTCGATTTTTTTTTATTGTATAATATGACAATGTGTTGACTATTTGTAAGTGTCCATCGTGACCCACACAAAATAAATGATTTGAATTTGAATTTGAATTTTGAATTAAGTTAATTCGTTTTAGAAGGGGACTTAGTGGTTCGGGTAGCCTAATTATAAACACCTAGTTACTAGGATATGCAAGAGTAGTAAAGTTTGATAGCCAACTTGTCCAAAGTAAGTTCCCTCCACGAAAGGAGGCATGCCTGACGACACAGTGGGCTAGAATGATAATGATTTATCGTTCGTGGTATCAATACTTATAGATGAAACGTTTTTTTTACTAATTTATGCTTATTTTATTTTATTTAATAGCAAGGAGATTTAAAGAGCAATAAAATTCATTATTTCCGTGAACGATACTTGAGTTCTGTCGGAGCCTCGATTGCGGTTATTGTGAGCCCAACGCATTGTGTATTACGGATACTTTAAACATTCTTCTTTGTTCGCCGTTCAGTAAATAATCATGCAAGACTATGCCATACTTGGTAGCGGTCTTTCCGGTCGATTCTTAATGAAATAGAAAACATTGCTATCTAGCAACAACAGGAGAAAACCTTATTAATGAAAATGTTGTGCCAACCCCTCCGGCCAACGAGACACAGAAGGTTAATTTACATCAATTAAAAGTCATTTATACCATGAGAAGATTAATACTGTTAAAACAACCAGGTTACAAAATCCTCGGTTTTATATTTCCAGAAAATGGATGTATATGCAATATGTATATTCTTCAAAACTGTAACTTAATTACGAACTGTTGTAAACAAATGTAGTATTTGAAACATCATTTAAATAAATACACAATTTTCTTTGAATCAGAATATTATTGGGACCCAACAGGAGTGAGACACTTTTAATTTAATTTCTTTCAAACGAAAGATTCATTCTATCGGCTTTTTTCGCGGATTGCGCCCACGGCGACGCAATTAAAATGAGCTCCAATAAAAAATATGTTACTTAATACTTCGTTTCTGAAAATGTATTTTTCAGACACATTTCTTCTTAAGAAATTCAAGTTCTTTTAAAGGTACTTTTCCACTGATTGGATTCCGCGGTAGACGTGAATGCGGTTGGACGTCGCGTCGATGTGGACGCCAGAACTGCACTCCAGTTCACAGGGTTGCCACTTACTCTGGAATTAGCGTTAATGATGGCGGACATTTTGGATTCGACATAAAAACTGTAATAGAAACTACTTGCAGAGATGGTTGTAATACTAATTAATATACTTTAAATGCAGACTAATTATACAAATAAACAAATTTGAAAGTGACTGTAAAAATAGTTTCCTTCATATTTTTAAATTCTAATATTCGGTTTTAATTAGATAACAGCGTCATATATTATTTAAAAATATAACTTGAAGTATTGTTAAGCAATCAGGCAAAATATAGTAAAGTTTATACGTAAATTAATCATTATTATAATTATTTCTCCTTCTTCGCCGTCCATGAATGACTGCTGCCACTGCTGATTCGGGCCCTTTCCCTGAGCGATATAAGCCCACTGCGCCCCGCTAGCCAGATGAATAAGTTTTCCTTCTGTTAAGGCTACGTTCAATACCTCTTGAGTTCCTTTAGCTGCCTTGTACGACACTCTGGGGATGGAATGGATTGGTGACATTATGCATTGTAAATTAACCTAGTTTTACTCGTAGCTAGCCTTGATATAACAGAATAAGCCGCATTATTTTGGAAAGCCCTGGCGTTGAATGCAGTCAATGAGCGGTGATTGCAACGAGGGGCGTGGAGTGAGGGCGTGGAGCGCATACAACTCGATTATCGGCCAGTGTGCGATTACCTTTATGTTAACGTACCATTCACGAGCGCTAAATTTGTGGTCAGTAATTAAATTTAATATCGTTTTCCAGCTGAGTTGGGTCCGACTTTGTTATGTTTGATAACGGTTATTATGTGAGTTTACTCATTCTGTATAGTGCTGTTTTAACATCTATTGTCAAAATCTGTATAAACTTTCGTGAAGTGTGTTTTGCTGTTTATGATTTTGTAGCTAATACCGGCCACGCATTGGTTGTTTCATTTTAATGCCTTTTTTATTAGTACTTAGGAATAAAAGTAATATAAACATAATATATTTATATACTACGACCCGCCCCAGCTTCGCAATGATGAACCTCTGAATTTATGGGTGTTTATCTACAATATTATGGATGTATTATACATATCAACCTTCCTCTTGGATCACTCTATCTAATAAATAAAACCGCTTCAAAATCCGTTGCGTAGTTTTAAAGATTTAAGCATACATTGGGACGGACAAACGACAGCGACTCTGTTTTATAATTATGTAGTGATATGCCTATTAGTGTAATTATGTTTAAACCCGTGCTTGGCAGTTTATGTGATCTTAGATTTATTTCTAAGTAGTCTAACTTTGTAAAAGGTTAAAAAATCTTTATATACTGCTGCCAAATGTTATACAAATTCGGAGAAATTTAAAAAAAAATATCACTTTAGTTTAATTTTACGCACGCCGCATATATCTCCACGCCGTCAAATAAATACTGGAAGCTAAAAAATAATGTATATCCTTACGCATGTAGCTATTGTTTTTATTTACATCACTACCTACTCGGTAGATGGTAAGGAAACCAACGCAAGCAAAGCCCTTGCGTAGTGTTAGTTGAACAAACAAATGTCACTTGACAAATGTTAGCATTGCACTTAACATTGTTTAGCCGTGATAGCTTTGTGTTTGGCAAACTCATCGCATATTTGATTCACCAACAGTTTCAGCCTTAAATGAACTTAATAGTAACTAATTATAATAACATTAGGTTCTAACCGCAGCTGTGTCCGCGTGGAGTTTTATGGCATCAGCATAGGCCCGTGTGCGGGTGGTGACTGATTTAGACATACACACACAGTGTTATCACCCCATTCCATCCCCAGGGGGTCGTAAGAGCCGAACAAAGGAAATGACAGGCTGAAAACCTATACGCAAGACAACCCGTCTGGCCAGCATGGCGCAGTAGGCTAATCACCCTCCCTGTGATTTTAATATTGTGCTAACCGGATGATCTAAACCCAACGTCATAATATGGACAATTTTCAGAAATAAATACTATTTAAAAAACCAAAAACTTAAACACACTTAAAATATGTTCTAAATACCTAAAATAAGCAACTATCACTTTCCCTTAGGCAAGCAGGATACCTAATATCTTTAATCGTTATTTGTTATACAAGAGTGCAAAGTTGCTTTTTAACCGCGTGTTCAATTTTGATGACCGAGCAAGCGAAGGATTCTAAAATTGAATCACGAGCGCAGCGAGTGATTCAAAATTAGAATCCTGAACGTTAGCGAGGGAATCAAAAGAGCACGAGGTGAAAAATCTTTGCACTCGAGTGCAACACGTAACTTTTCATTCCACCTCAGCGAGGAAATGACTAAATGCAAAAAAAAAAACGTTTACAATCACAAGATAGGTACACTTTTATTTCAGTTTAGGTATTAATTACTACATTATGACAGGTAAGTATTACAGAATAATCTTTACTTTATTCTCTAGCGAATAAAAACGGCTTTTGCACTCAGATATCGAAGAGCAAAAATACTTTATTCTCTAGCGAATAAAAACGGCTTTTGCACTCAGATATCGAAGAGCAAAAATACTTTATTCTCTAGCGAATAAAAACGGCTTTTGCACTCAGATATCGAAGAGCAAAAATACTCTTTCCGAGATGGGGGGATGAAAACATATATTTAACGCCCGACTTAAAATGCTTGTTTAATTTTTGTTTAATGTTGGTTATTTGATATTGAAACAAAACTTGCCTTCTTTACAAATCTTTTTGTCCACTTAATGCAATATTTTTGCCAAAAATAGCTAGTCGTATCAGTTTACAAAAAACCGGAGCTATGCGGTAATGCATAGCTCCGGTTTATGGCTATGCCTTTTTTGAAGTCAGTTGAAAGTATCGTTAACGCTAAGAAAATCAATTGCAAAAAGCGTCACAAACATCCGACATTGGCTGACATCTGGCAGAAGCCCAAACTGAGCTACAATAAATAATTGTAGCAAGTCCGCTATAATTCCGCTACGAGGATAACATAAGACCATTTCCACTTCTAAACAAACTTTTCAAACCATTTCTGTAAAGCCTAATTTCTAAAGACTCGATCAAGTTTCTAATATCTTCACAATAGAGGAATCCGGCAGCAGGAATTAGCCCCTCATCTCATTAAAGATAATCGTTTAGATCCTTATTTCTTCAGGCAATTAATTTCAAAGCGTGAATGTTCCATATTAATTAACACTTTCATGCTAGGACGAACATTCCTTTTTATTTAAATAATATTTAAGTGAGGAGGCAATTGAATACTGATGGTGTAGAACTCAATTATCTGCAACTTGGACTTTAACGTCTGACTCAGCCACTGTCAATGTGGCAAACAATGTTCATTATAACACTAGTGCATTGAAAGGCATGTGAAAGCTGAACGTCCGGGATGTCATTCGAACATCTGGCGGTTCCCCCGACCCACCCCCGGCCTCTCAGGCGAGGGCAGAAGGGGTTCGCATCGTCACGACCCCCCTCCACTCCTGCCTCCGTCCGCGGCGCGAGTCAGCCGGAGCTCCCTCCTTTGCGACCCGCCCCGCAGCCCCCTTCTGCGACATTACGGCCTCGCAGAAGGAGGCCCGTCAGCCCTCGGGTTAGCGACAACCCGAGGGCGTTGGTGCACCGCAGCGGTCCAGGACTCGCAGGGCAACTCTGAGGACAGAGGAGTCCCTGGAGCCCCAGTCCACTGCGGCGCTGGGTGCCGCTCTTCGTCTCACCTCTCCCCGTGGGCCCGCCCGGCATGGGAGGCCCTGGCCGGTATGGCCCCACGGATCATTGAGGCACTCAAGCCCCTTCACCAGCACAGTCGAGGGGTGCAAGAGAAAACCTGTGCCAACGCCTCTGGCCTGCTTGGAACAGACTAAACTCTAAATTTGATTAGAAAAGAGTCATATGTGGGCTAAATAGTAGTGCTAAATACCAACAGTGAACCAAACAAGGTAGATTAAAATGTGGTCTGGGCGTCACAGTTGAATGAGTTGTCGGTAACCGCTGGGGTTTAGTTGGTAGACCACTAGTTTCCGGAGTCCCACATAAACGTTAACCCCACCCCCCAGGGGCGGCGGTGCACCGAGCACTTCCCCAGCAAAACCAAGATTAAATTTTTGAAGTGAAAAGCTTAACTCGGTAGTGCTGGGTAATAGGGCAATATAACTTGATAAGGGCCCCATAGATTGAAGTATTAAAATATGATAAAAAGTTTACGATCTCTTGTAAATTAGCTACCGGATTTCATTATGGTTGAACTGAAGTGGCAATAAAGTATTAAGTTAAAGTTAAAGGAACTTTTGGCCACAGTTGCTTCATTCAAAGTTGGTAAATATATTATAATATTATAGCCAATTGTAAATATATTAATTATAAGTGCGTGCGGTTTAAATTAGGTAGAGGCTGTATGTAGAGAAGATGTCAAGACTCACTGCTTAGTTTGTCCGTTTATCTTGCGGTTTTTATTCGTTTCCCACAGTTACTGCGGTTTTTCGTTGTTGTTTTTGTTAGCTATTTTCTTATTGCGGAAGTGCAACAGTATTTTTTTAATAGGGCATGGGCATTTATGCTGGGTCAGTGTCAAAATATGGAATGCCGAACACATTAAATGGCTTAGGTCTTGAATATAATATTTTAACGATTTGTTTTGTCGTTTTTGTGATTAGCCTACTGTGCCACACAGGCCAGATGGGTTGGCACAGGGTTTCCTATCAAAGAGGCCGGTGGTGGGTCAGGGGACCAGCACTGATGAAAGACTCACTGACTGTGGGCGTCCCAGCTGCCCGGAAAGCCCTCCGATAGTCGCTTACTCTCGCCCTCGTCGGCGCGTCACAGTGAAATGTGTTTACGCGAACCTGTGACGCCCCAAGCGTCTCGTGTGAGGGTATACCGCTGGGGCTTTAGTGGGTAGTTTTCAAAGTCCCACATAATCGCCGGGCCCATCCCCGAGGGCAGTGGTATATGATGAAATCCGTCACCACACAGATAACATAATGCGTTTTTAGACTTAACCTTACGGGATTTATCAACTATTGATAAATAAAATCGACATATTCCTTTCCTGATGAGCACCATAGAACCTTCACCTGAGCTAGATGCATTCAGCTGCCACTCGCACCCTTTCGTAGATCGACCTTCTATCAACAAGAGGGGCGTATTAAATGTACACTAGTATAAATAAACTTAGCTACAAGAAATGAAATATTGAGACAAAACAGCATATATAACTAGGTTCCTTCATGAAATTGAAGCAGAGTGGGGCACTTGATAATGGTTTTTTTTCCTGTAGTCAAAGTGAATATTTCCAGAATAGCACCCCAGACCCCTTGCAGTGCAGTCGCTTCCGTCCCTCGTCAGAAATAACAAACATTTGGTACAATTTAAAATGCAATTACAGTCCGGAAACGTCGCTAATTAAACGGAGATATTCGTTAATGGCCCCCGCAACCCTCACCCCGTGACGTCACTTCCACTCCCGCTTTCGTCCATCGGACTTGGCTCCAATTTGTAATGACATTACCTTTCGAACCTTTTTTGTCCGGTCAGAGCATCACGGAAATAGATCCGTTTTAATCTAGGTTAAGTTTACGGGCAACGCGATTTTCTTATGGAAAAAACACTAATTCCATTAAAATTTATAGTGCATGATTATTCACAAATTTTCATAGTGCATTTTACTGTACCTAAGCGAAAATGTTGTGATGTGACGGATTTAGAATACACAATGACGCCAACGGTGTGAGTTGGCGTCATCCTAAGGGTGTCGTAAGAAGCGACTAAAGGAGGGAGAAGTGGAATAGGCTTCCTGAATTCGGAAAATGCTCGACTTAATAGTGGGTTATTAAGGGCTGCAATGGTAAAGGTAAGATTTCATAATAAATGCCGCTCTAGTAGAATTAGCATTTAAAGATTTAAAGGAAAAAAGTCACTGAATAAAATTAAAAAGAAAATACAAAAAATGTTTCAAATGGCCTGCTTTCTGTGTTACATAATGAAATTGTTGGCGGCTCCTGGCCGTTCCGGCAACAATACGGCACACCGTTTTCATTATTTACGATCGGGTAAAATAAGTTCACCATTAAAATATTCAGTGGGGGGTCCACCGGGGCTCTGAGACTCAGGTTCTCGGGTACGTTAGGGGCCCATTTTAAAACTGCTGGGCGATAAAAACCTGCTGCAGAATTATTATACAATCATATTCACATATTAATGTAATAAATATATCTTAACTATCGAGAATTCTAGTCCAATGCATGCGATGATTACTCGGAACGAACAAGCAGACAGAAAAATCATCATCATCATTTCAGCCAAAAGACGTCCACTGCTGGACATAGGCCTCCCCCAAGGTTTTCCACAAAGGCCGGTCCTGGGCCGCCCGCATCCACTGCTTTCCGGCGATCTTAACCAGGTCGTCGGTCCACCGTGTGGGAGGCCTACCAGCACTGCGCCTTCCGGAACGCGGTCGCCACTCGAGGACTTTTCTGCCCCATCGGGCGTCGGTCCTGCGAGCTATGTGCCCTGCCCACTGCCACTTAAGTTTGGCAATCCGGTGGGCTATGTCGGTGACCCTGGTTTTCCTGCGTATCTCCTCATTTCTGACAGAAAAATAGTAATTACAATAGCATTTTTTTTTGTTTTTGTGGTGTAGTGGGCAGAATAAAATTGGTTCAAACAATACCACCAGAAGAGGTTATATATACTGTCAGCCGTAAGCCCTTGTTAATAAGCAGCGCACAATACGGCGGGACAGACAGGCAATATGAAAATTGTGCCACGTACGAAACTCATCGACGCGTTATTATTTTAATTTGGTTTCTTTCGAAGCGCAGCGCTACGTGACCGCTTACAAAAACGATTATTGCTTCATTTTTACTACGCTTTTTTGTACTTCGTTATTAAAAGCTGAATAAAGATGAGCTGAATTCGAAATGAAAAGGAATTGTTTGGAAGTTTGCGCGTTATTTGTGTCGACAAGCCTTTTTGGAGAGCGTTATTGTTGCCCGGAGTCTCCCGTTATAATGCGACCCAATGGCGTACTAAGACTGCCTTTTAACAACACGCAAATTTAGACGTCTTAGACGTTTTGTGAATCTTCGCATTTTGACATATCGCTCTGTGTTTTGTACGGGGTAAATATTACAAATGGGCGAATGATGTGAGAAACACACATACGAGGTAAAATATATTGTGGGTTGGATGTGTGTCGCCTTTGTATCTTCCGGTCCCCGGTTCGCCAGATGCACTTGCCCCGAGTCTGGGTGTCATTTGAGTTTGTGAATAACATGTTTGTTTTTCGATATACTGGATTTTCGTCAATGCCTACCGTACCGTATCTTTTGAATTTCCCATGCCGAAATGTTTGTTTCATAAACTCGTACATTAGAGTTCACAATCTTAACTGTACATATACTTCCCGTATATATACAAATTAGATGAAAAACAAACTATACGTGGACGTATAGAATTTCTGTAGGGTACAAAAAAGGCAGTCCACAGAAAATTGATTATTTACAACAATTAAAATCCAAGCAGTTGTACCCATACTGTCAAGGTCCACTTTACCATCGCGTTAAAAGTATAACGATACGCCACGTTATTTCAATGTACCGGCGCGCGTTTCACGGCTTTCAGTAACGCGTACCTTTAGTGGGATAGTACTTAAAACGGCGGAGTGTTGGCTCAAGGAAATATTAGCCTGTATACTTTCATAACGGGGATGTGCAACAAACTTCAAACTATGGCTCTAAAAGCGACGTACTGTTGCATGCTGCGGTTATATTTGAGCTACATTTTAGCACTTTTACGGTAAACCCAGTTATTACACCGGGAAGATCTTCGTTAATCAAGCTCTAGGCGGCGAAGGGGCTTTTGTTTTTTGCTTTTAAGTTTCGATTTGTTGTTAACATTTTTGCGGCCTAGGGAGATATCTATTGCTCCCAATATTAATTTTTTTATTTTATGATTTACCTAAATTGCTTTTTTAATTTTCCCCCCCTCTACGATCAACCCCTATTTTTTATGACATATGATTTACTCGTATATGGCAAAACAACGTTTGCACGGTCAGCTACTTAGTTTTTTTTAGGAATATATGTAAAAACATATGAAATAAAAAGATATAAAAATATTCTAACTAGCCTCTACAAAGCTCGCTGAAAACAACCAGCGTAACCCACATTTCGGTACAATGACGTCATAAAGACTGAAATTGCATACAACAGGAATACTGAGGCACGCGGACGCTATGTAAGCTAGGCAAAATGCTAGGTCGAGCCAGTGATATACTTGTGTAAGTCCATTCAAATTCTGTAAAATACTGCCTTCAAACACCATAAAACACCGGTGCCTCGCGCTCCCTGAGACACTGTTTGTGTGAGCATTATGGAAATCGGTTGTACGTTTGCTACCTGGACACGGGACATTTATAGGCCAATTTGACTCTAGTCTCGACTCTCATATATAATGTTATTCAAAATATTTTGAATTAAACACTAAATTGGTTACCTACAAAATTCCTGGGGCCGAAGGCGGGAAGATCAATTTGCACCCCGACCTGCTCACTAAAACCAACAGCGTTCTTCGAATGCCCGAATCAGGGCCACGGGTAGTTTGCATCTGAAGCTAGATAATTTTTATTATACAGGTAGCTAATAAACTAAGCTGAATATACGAAGGCAAGTGTGTGCAGTCTAAATTTGTGTTGTGTTATGCGGCGTGGAATACGGGCCATAAAGAGGAGCTATGTGCTGCAAGAGCACTACGCTGCTGCCATTGCGAAAATGCCAGATAATGCTTAATGCACTGCTGAACATTTTCGTGTGATGAACGGTTCTAAACTCGGCGGTTATGGCACGGTAGAAGTAATAAGCAAGACATTGATCACAATATTAACAAAATAATTGTTTTGTTACTAAAGAAACTTTGGGGAAGTTAAAACATCCTTATTAACATTCGAGTTAATACTTCTAATTATATGACGTCCGGCTCATGAGCACCAGCGATCATTCCGGGCTAATAAGCTCCCACTGGCACATCGCCAGTTTCTATGCGCTGAGTCGGCCGGTGATTACGATTGTGCTAGCGCAGTTGAGCTGAGAAACAGCTTATTATTTGGATTGAGTCGGGAAGTTAAAAGACCACTGCCTTTTTTACGCTGGAAATACTCTTGGGACTCCGCGACCTCCCCCCTGAAACTAACGGAAAGCATCGACTGCCCGAAAAAGGGCCACGGGCTTGCTACCCAATGTGGAAACATACTCAGCGATTCTGATGAGGCCAAGGTCCGTCTCGTATCAATGCTGGTATAACTGAAATAGTTTTCACAAAGTATTAACAGTAGAACTATACCTAAGTATTCACAAAGATTTGGATTTAGTGTTCTAATAAAATAACGAATTCGCTAAAGAGACCATATAACAGATGATGTGGAGTCATATTTTATTAATGTATTCCTACTTATTCTAGGAGAAGGTTAAAGTAACTAGATCACGCCAAAGCACGGCATATATCGCTCCACACATTTAAGAAATTCCTAACTTCCTGACTTAGCAACACCTTTCTATGTGTTGGTAGACAAAAATGCATAACTACTTTAATCCTACAAAGAAAAATCCCCCAGGTGCTTCAAACTTACAGAACCTCTTGTCTCTCAAAACGCCCAATGCCCTTGACCGTTTCTTACGGCTGCTCCACCTGGTGGAATTAGTTTTGAACATCTTAAGCTTATCTCGGCAATGGTCATACGTCAAGTGGCCCGTTATAGGGGTCGTTCCAGGCAGAAATGTGCTCGTTTTATGCGAGCTTGACATTATCTGTCCTTTTGCCATTAGATTACTTTTAACCCCATTCAGAAGTACTTTTTCCACCCACCCATTTGTATATACCATTCAAAGCGCTTTGCATTTTTAATTTTAGAATTTTATTTTTCTTATCATAAATTTATTGTAACACTAGATTGGTCCCAGACGTCGATGCCTCCAGGTTACTTGAGTTCGTCAAATCACGTTAGACTGCTGCGGACCCGATGAAATTGACATTGAAACAATGCGGCAATTTTGATCACCTGTTGGTGGATAGCTTGCGGGTTAACGGGTTCGATTCCGGGGTCGGGCCAGTCTCTTTGTGTCAGCCGGGAATACTTGATCTGGGTGACATTAGTGGTTTTGAAATATGTCTTTGTAAAGTGCCCACGATAAAGGTTGAACCTAGTTTACAGTAGTCTTTTGAAATCCTTACGATTCACAGTCCAGAACAAATGAACCATTCGATCACCTATTTCACTGTAACTACGCCATATTTGCCATGGAGTAACCCTAATTTCCTGGATATTCCTGCTTGAAAACGACACAATAAAAGCAGAACCGTTGTTGACTCCTCTATTGTTTAGTTAGGATGCCACAAAGGCCTATCCGTGCATTGCATTTCTTCATCGGGACGCGAATGAAAGAGCCGGTCGGTTCAAAGAACGGTTTCATTGTAACTACTTTTTCCTGTTTAAAGCTTTGCACAATATTGTAGCACTTTTATTAACGTTTAAAATTAAAAGACTTTCTTTTCTGAGTTTGAAGACTAATTTAGTTTGTTACTGTGAAGTTTTTTTATTAATTGCTGGTAAAATATTCGTTTCACAGAGGATTTTTGCTGCCATCTGCTTCATAGGTTGGAAAATGTATGTACTGTCTATAATCGTTCTGATTTTAATATATGAATAGATGCTGCAACTAAAATAATTTTTTGAATAGTTTGATTAATTCTTTATAAATAGGTAGTTACAATTTTAGTTATGTTTTTTAATTATACTAAGTACAACTAAAGGTATTATACGTTATATCTAAATTATAATTTTAATCAGGAGAAAGTAATACACTACAATACGTGTTAAAATTGCAAGTTTATAAAATATTCCGAGGCACTCTGTATCCTCGGGGAGCGAAGAGGAGCGATGCCTAACTTCGGAATTGACTTTATTGTACCATTTCAATTGCTGCTTGAGCACGCTTCATGAGCAAATATTACAAGCTTTGCGTTTTAATAATATTAGTTTTATGCTTCATATTAGATCACTTTTAACATCGGGATCGCATTATCAACATTAAAATAGTGTATTAGGGACTCTTATAGTATTGAGCCTATTTGAACAATAAATAATATTAAAGTTGATTTTTCCGGAAACTTGTCAAGAAAAACTGTTTTTTTATTTAATTGATAATTATAACCAAATCTATCATCAACCAAATCAATGTTCATGGACTGTGGCAAGAAAGAAGCGTTTTTTTTACATAAAAACGTTCCCTGAAATACCCGTAAGGGGAGCTGCAGCGTAGCGGAAAATAATATATTGATAATTAACATCAATTTGTCTTTGTTGTATTCGAAAAAAACGAGTTTTGTAAAAGTATTCGGCACGGAGATGATTCCAACAATACAGTGATCATTAAAATTAAACTCGACTCTGGTTCATAGCTACTGAACAGACATAAAATTGCCGAGAGCAATCGAAAATCTAACAAGTATTTTTGCCAAGTTTATAAGAGGATGTAGAAGCGTATTTAATTTCGAGTAAGACATTCTTCAGCCAAATATCGTTTGAGGGATCTCCATCTGAGCTGCAATAAATTTAATTGAAAATGAAGCTGTAGATTTAAAAATAATAACTCGGTAGTTCTTGGTGTAAGAGGTTGAACCGGATTGCGACACCGCTGCAAGTACGGATTAAATGAGTTCCGCAGCCCAGGGCGCCCACGAGCCAAGGAAATTCTTTAACTCACGCCGACAATGCACTTGATATTATGGGGGCTTTAATATACAATACTTTGATTTGATTTTAACAATAGGTATTTTGTATTGAAGGTATAAATTCTTTACCAAGGTTTAATTTAATTTTGTTCCTGTAAAACAATATTGACATCTCGATATCATCATTTCAGCCCATTAATGACCCACTACTGAGTAGGGCTTCCTTCATATTCGTGGAGGGAAATTAGCCAAATATACCACGCTGTTAAGACGGGTAGGCACAAATTTTGTGGAGGATTTGTAGCACAAGTTGTCCTTTTGCAGGTAAGTGATTGTGTTGTAAGTTAACTCAATAATGGGATAAAAGGACATGTAATTACAACTATCTTATTAAACTTGATCGTGTACACCGTGGTAGTAAATAATTTGAGAACTTGAAAACATGAACTTGAAACTTTATTAATTCTATATCCTATCGACTACAATCTTCCTACCACCTTTATGCAGATGATCTTCAAATCTATACATATGCTCCTCCCGCCACACTATCGGAGGCAAATATGACCACAAACACTGACCTTGCCCGGTTTATCAATGGAGTAAATATTGCGGCCTAAAAATTAATCCGTCCAAGACTGACTGACTTCTCGAATAAACTGGGCTCAAACTCCACAAGTCTGCTTCGAAGGAACGATTATACGATTTACCGATAGAGTAAAAAATCTTGGACTTGTCATTGATAGGCATTTAACATGGGTCCCACAACTCCAAGAAATCAGCCGTAAGATTTATGCGTCTGCTAGTTCCCTACGGCGACTTAGGAACTTTTTACCTATTGCCACTAAAATTACGCTTGCTCAATCCCTCTTACTTCCTATCCTTGACTATGCTGTCGCCAGCTACCCCGATGTCACTGAGGAGCAGCTTAATAAGCTTGAGCGACTTCAGAACTTTTGTTTACAATTCATATTTGGTTTGCGCAAATATGATCATGTCTCAGAATTTCGTAATAAGCTCAAGTGGATGCCAATCCGCCATCGCCAGGATCACCATATTTTGTGTCTCCTTTACAATATTCTTTTTAATCCCACAACCCCTTTATATCTCTCGGAACGTTTTGACTTCCTTCATGACACGCATGATAGGCTTTTGAGGTCATCGGAGAACTTAATTTTGAGTTTGCCAGTGCATTCCACACAATTTGTGGACAAATCATTTGTAGTCCGTTCTGTCCGTTTATAGAATGCACTGCCCTTACACATTAGACAGTCCCAATCCCTACCCTTATTTAAAGAATTGGTCCAAAAACATTTCTTTACAGAAGCAATTGAATTGCACTCCCGTTGAAGTTACTTATACTGTAACATATTCAATCATTCAATATTTTATATAGTTTTGTATATATTATACATATGTATATATATATATATATATATATATATATATATATTATGTAGTATTTATATATATATATATATGTGGTTTATTAATAAAAAGTATTTATATTAGACCTAATAGTATCTGTATAGGATCCCAATAGTTTGCGCAAAATTTTCTCTTTAAAATGTGTTGGTTGCCTGGAAGAGATTGCTTTTAGTGATAAGCCCGCCAATTGTATGTGTTTTGTATAATTTCTCCTGTACTCTATGTTTATGTCGCAAATGTGCAATAAAGTGTTATCTATCTATCTACAAACACCTATCATTAAGCCCAAACATTACACGAATAAATGTTTTGTGTTCCTTTAGACGAATCTTAGTACACCATCATCCCACGTCGGATTGGAGGCATTTTGTATTATGAATCTGGAATCACCACACGGGAAAACAGTTTTCAAACGGTTAAGATTTATGTCAACAATAGCAAAAAATCTTTGAACGACACAGCTTTTAATGAACAAAGACTGTGGCAAGGCCCGTTCATACATTCAGAAACAATGCTGCAGACAAATAGATCAATAGACAGACACTTGTATCAAACCCCCCTTTTTGTTGAGATACAGCAACACATTACTTCCTATCTATTTACTATCATAAAGTCACTTTTCTATTTTAGAAAAACATAGCATTTCCTAGAGAAAATTCTATCATTTTCCGTATAAATGGAAAATGCGACATCTTTAGCAAATAATTGCTCCGGCGAAGTTCCTTTGTAGTGTACGGCGAGCATTAATAACGCGGAACATACGAGATTTATTGCTTTCCCAGAAAAGTTTCAACGCTTTATCCCCACAAACGGTCTTGCACCACTAATTGAGATAGAATCACTAAAGCGATCCTAAACTTCGTTATGGTACATAGATATTTTTCTTTCATCGTTCAGACATACCACAGCAACAATATACTTTATTGGTACACGTTTTTCATACACCATTTATAACGCATCCCTTTTTTCTATACACTTCGCCCTCTAGCATTAGACCAGCCGTTGGAGTTCCTCATGGAGACACCCGACCTCTATTAGCCAGCCGGGTTATGTGGGAGTCCGAGGCGCAGAAATAGGGTAATTGCGCCCCAACCTACCCACTAAACCAACTGTGCCCTCGACTGCCCGACCTGGTTGAAGCCTGGGACCTGTGATGCAGCTGCGGTACTTTATAAGGTGGAAGCAGGCGGTTTATGTCTTGTCAATAAATACTAAGTTCTTGATCACTATCTATACTAAGTAATATTAAAAAGAGGATTTTTTTTTATTTGTGTAACTAATTATCGAAAACTACTAGGCCGATTTCAAAAATTCATTCGCTATTAGATTTTCATATTGTTATATATTTTATTCATTTTATTTGAATTGTTAATTAGGGTTCTTCACAGCAGACAAATTCAGAATATTCAAAGAATTTCATTATTACATCAATAATTACAATGTAGACATTCATTAATACATTAACAAAGACTATTAATTATAAACTCAAATGCATTTAGAAGTATGTTTAACAAGATTATTAAATTAATGCGTGGGTGTGTGTTATTTCGTTCACTTATCTCGGTGGTAGTCGGGAAAGACTGCACTGAGAGCACTTTGTTTTTAAAAGTATTCCACCATTGAATAGATCGAACGATGCGAATTTCGTATTTGGCCAGGGACTGTATATATCCGGATTGCGAACAAACTATTAGATAATATAGCAGTGCACAACAATCAGTAACCTTTACATTAATTTACAGCAAGCACAAAGTGTTCTAGACACGAAAAAAAAACTAAAAACAATATATAGATGGTTTTTTTTAAAACATACGTACGTAACTGATGCTTAAGCAGCACAATACTCGTAGGTACTGTTGCATCGTACCATAGGCTATATGCGAGGCGAGGCACGGGTGCGAAGCCCACACGCATAAGCCAATCAATATAAAAAATCGTTGATTGAAAAAAATCTTTATCATACTAGCCAAGACATGGTCAAGAAGCCCACTTTAAACAAAAATAAGGGTTGCTCTCCGGGAGTGCCGACAGAAGTGAAAACTAAAAAACGCGGCAACTAAAAATAAAATAATGCGAATTACTTCCCTGTCTCGTAATCGCCTTCCTGTCTTGTAATAGGTAGAGACTTTATTGTATTTTGCAAAAAAAAAGAGTTTTGTGTCGAGTACTGAAAGTGATAATACATTACCTCCTGAAACAATAAAAATTAAAGCCAATAACGTCGTACAAAATATAAATAAATCCACAACTATATCAATCCCAATAAATTTTATAGCAACAAATGCTTTTTTTTAATTTATCTAAACGCGTTCGCGGTCTGCTACATGTAGACACTTTAGCTGCGTCTCGTAACCGTGTAGCGAGTCCAGAGATTTTATCTCATCTAAAAATATGCGTACCGCGCTAAAAGAAGTCTTCTCTTCAAAAATACACTCGCCTAGGACTCGTTAACGCTGCCTTTGGATTACGGCTCCCCGGTTCAATTCCGGTGTCGAGCAAGTGTCTTTGAGTAAGCCAGACTTACTTATTGGGTTCAACGAAGCGATTACTAACTGAACTAAAAGCCTTGTAGAACTTCATACAATGTTCCTTTTACGTATGTATAATGTATTATGCAAATAATATGACGAGGGATAACACAATCAACCTCTCTCGAATATATAAGTGTCTATGTAAGATATATGACTGATATTCACGCGTCTCGTGATATATTCGATGTATCGAATGTATTTGAACTCTTAAGTGATAAATATACTCGTAAGAACTTGTATTAATTTGATCTGTAGAAATATCATAAATCTTCTATATTATATATATGAATATGACTTGATGCTCGTTTGTCTGGCTAAAACTGAAGAAAGGCTGTATTGATATGGCTAATTTTGATCTTGAAATATTTGTGAAAGTTCAACGTTTCAAAAGTTAAACGTCGGGTCAACCCACTTACTGGCCAACAGACAAAAGAAAAGTCCCGGACGTTATCGATTTCTGTGTCAGCAAAGGAATCCTAAATAACAATATATCGTGTCGGAGTTGCTGGGATCTGTCCTCAGACCACTCTCCTATCATAGTGGAACTACATACTACCGCCCAACAATGTGCCAAGAAATGCGTTCTGCATAACAAAAAAACTAACTGGCCCCTATTTCGAAAGCTCATCGACAAAGCATTCCAGGAACCACTTAGTTTAAAAACTGAAGACGAGATAACAGAAGCTATTCTGTACTTTAACAATAGTGTGCAAGGATGCAAGCCTGGTCTTCAACCCCACCTCTACCAGATAGAAGCACGGACAACTATGTAGCGAAACATATATTAGATAAAATAATCCAAAAAAGGAGAATGAGGAAGCATTGGCAGCAAAGCAGTGGTGTGAAAAAACAACTCAATCACATCAACAGACAGCTGAAACACATTTTAGACAAGGATCGTAATGACAGTTTTCAAAATTACCTCACTGGCCTGGATTCTACCGCTTCCTCAGATTATTCCCTATGGAAAGTCACTAGAAGACTGCAACGGCCTGTTACTGTTTCTCCTCCTATAAGAAAATCTAATGGTTCCTGGGCACGGACAGACCAAGAGAAAGCCTAAACCTTCTCAGAACATCTCTCAAAAGTCTTCATTCCTCATTCATATGAAGGCTCTCCAGTAGATGCTGCAGAAATTATTAACGTTTTGAACACTCCTAAAAATACGGAGGAAATGCCCTTAAAATTTACAAAGACAGAAGTTGCCCAAGTCATAAAAAAATCGGACCCAAAAAAGTCACCAGGATACGACCTTATCACAAACCGCATATTAAAAGAACTACCAGAATCTGGCATAACTTTTCTGACGTCATTATTCAATGCCATGACAAGACTACAGTTCTTTCCCTTGGAGTGGAAGGTTGCGTAAATTATAATGCTACTGAAACTAGACAAACAACCAAAAGAAGCAAAATCATAGGTACAGACCCATAAGCCTGCTACCCATCCCATCAAAAAATGTTGAATCTCTACTGCTGCAACGAATTCTACCTATACTCAAAGAAAAAAGACTAATTCCTGACCATCAGTTTGGGTTCCGCAAAATACATGCCACTGTCGACCAAGTGCACAGACTAGTAGATAAGATCATGGAGTCTCTGGAGGCAAAGTCTTACTGTACCAGTGCATTTCTGGACATATCTCAAGCGTTTGACCGAGTCTGGCATGCGGGTCTGCTTATTAAATTAAAAAACGCCCTACCAGGTAACATGTACGGAATACTAAAAACATTCCTGCAACAGCGCCACTTCAAAGTACAAAGTGGGGAAGCACTGTCTGATCTGCGTCCCATACAGGCAGGAGTGCCACAGGGTAGTGTACTGGGTCCCATACTCTATGTCCTCTTCACTGCAGACTTGCCGACATCTGAATCTGTAACTACCGGGACCTTTGCTGACGATACCGCCATACTAGCTGCACATAGTGACCCAAAAATTGCCTCACAAATACTCCAAGAAGGACTAAACGACATCTCAAACTGGCTTAAAAAGTGGCGGATAAAAGCCAACGAAACCAAATCAGTCAACGTTACGTTTACTTTAAGAAGAGGATCCTGTCCTCCAGTCACACTAAACAACATCGAAGTCCCACAAGCCGATCATGTGAGATATCTTGGATTGCATCTGGACAAAAGACTTATCTGGCAAAAACATATTTTCACTAAGAGGAAGCAACTTGGTATCCAAACACGAAAACTTTACTGGCTCATAGGGCGAAAGTCTCAGCTATCTCTCGAAAATAAAATACTCTTGTACAAGGCAATACTTAAGCCCATCTGGACGTACGGGATCCATTTATGAGGCACGGCATCTCACTCAAACATAGAAGTCATACAGAGGTTTCAAAATAAAGCTCTGCAAATGATAACCAACGCGCCCTGGTTTGTACCCAACGAACTACTACACCATGACCTACGAATGCCCACAGTGATACAGGAAATCGTACGCTATACCAAGTCCTTTAAAGAGCGAATCCAACAACACCCAAATACTCTGGCTCGGTCACTAATGGAGAATCACAACAAAGCGCGATGATTAAAGCGTAAAATACCTCAAGATCTAATCCAATCACAGTAAATATAACTACTGTTTAAACAATGAGGATGTGACACAGGTCACATGCTGAGAGAGCCAGCGATAGCACCAACCAACATACTTCTGAATGTCCCACGAAGGAGACAGATTGTAGTTAATAAAGAACAAAAAAAAAATTTTAACGGTGAGAAACTAAAAAAATAAGAAAATAAAAATACTAAAAATGAAACATAATTTTCAATAACTTCTAGCTATTTGTCTCTTTTTAAATAAGAAATGTCACTGGGTGGTCAATTATAAATAATAATGATTACAATATTTACAGGTGCGTTCAGATGTTTTTCTGTTTCATAGTATAACAAAATAAATTTCAAGAAGATCATCAAATTTGTTAATAATTGAGATTAAGTTTGTCACTGCGCGACAACTTTAATTTTGTATTCAGTTTTGACCACATTTTACACAGATATGTATTTTAAGTGATACGAAGTTTACCGGATCATCTAGTTTATTATATATATATGTCAACGGAAAACAACACGAAACGGAAATTCGTCCGTAGGATTCCAAACGAGAGATAAATTGTATTATTTTACGCCCACATTTTCGGAAATTTATAAACTTACGACGTCTCGTCGTAAATTTATAAACTAACGGATATCCATTCGTAAGATTCTAAACGGTTCGACCAATCACAGTAGAGCTTTTAATTTTACGCTTCTACAAGATACGGCAAATAACACACTGTTCTCTGATTGGTCGATGTTGATAGTGGCATGCTTGTGTCCATAGACATAGGTACAATTAGACTTGCCAAACTATAAATTTATCAGTACGTAACAGTATTTTTACTTTAAAACTAGGTAAGTACCTTTAATACATGGTTACTGTTTTACATAATATGCTAATGACCCGTACTTCACTCTACCAAATAAAAACAATAGAAATGGAGTGATGCGAAGTTAAATAGTTTTATTTAAAAAAAAACAATCATAAAACAATATAGCCGGCCTTCCGCCAACAAAAAACATAATAAAGTTTAATTAAAAAAAAACGCGAATTGCGATCGCGATTGGCGAATTTCCAAACAGACGCTAAGTAATAAAAAAAATGCTTAAAACAAATTAAACATGCATGCATGTAACAAATTAAACATAATAAAATAAGTATTTAACTTAAAAAAACCCCTGACATCGGACTGCATTATTGCTGAGTACACACTCAATGTTCACTACATTGAGAGTCTACTCAGCCATAAATGTCAGGTTAATGTCAACTTTTTTATATCTGTTTCATTGATACCCTTACAATGAGTCCAAACACGATACATCTACTGTCATTTGGTAAGGAGTTGGGTATCCTATAGATTCCTGATGATGCAGCAGGTATATCTGTTGATGCAGCAGTATCAGGTCTAGGTTACCACTAGTAGACAATATCGAACAATGGCGGCGGAGAGAACAGAGAAGGAACACGTGACTTATTCAACCAATCAGAGCGCCCATGGCGTTTGGTTATTGCTACTTATTATTTTACGCGTGAGTTCAGTAAGTTTATAAATTTCCGAAAATGTGGGCGTAAAATAATACAATTTATCTCTCGTTTGGAATCCTACGGACGTTTATAAATTTCCTAGGAAATTTATAAATTTCCGGTTCTTGTTGTTTTCTGTTGACATATACAATCTTTGGCTCACTGAAGACCTAGTTACGAAATAGTTATTTGAGCAACAAGAGAGCAAAGTCGTTTTTTGCTGCGAGGGATTCAAAGGCACGAGATGCGAAAAATTTTGCTCTCGTGTAACACACATAACTTTTCACTTCAGCAGCGAGAACACTATAGGAAATGAAATATATTACGTAACATTTTTGAAACTATAATTAAATATTTTTAAGTTAAATATCAGTTTTTTAAGCAGTAAATACTTATTTTAGTTTAAATACAACAATAAGTTAAAAATTCAATGAATTACAATAAAAGATATAATTATCATTTTTGCTAAATTTCTGTAGTTAGTACGAAATTCCGAACGTGTTTGTCTTTGAGGTCGAATTAAAAATCGGAGTAACCCCATAACGAACTCCTTTCATCCAATCGAACTGTTAAAAGTACGTCTAGTTTGTATTTAATCAAATATAGTTCCCATAATATTGCTCTATCAATTTAATATTTATAATCTGTACTTTAATGCTTTGTATTGTTTTCTATAGCGCTACCTGCTAACATTTAACTTCATAACTCTAACGCAACTTATAACCAAACTATAATTTAACTTTCATAATCACACGAAATTTTTAATACAACACACTTGTCATTGGCAAAATCATCGGTATAACGATGGAAGCCAAAACCTAAATGAAGAAGAAGAAGAAAAATCGGAGCTGTTGGTACTGGCCACTTGGTCTTTGTCTCTCTCTCTTTTCTATTGGCGGGAAAGAGATAGTGTCAATGTTTTGAATTAGAATTAAAAAGTTACTTTGTCTCACTCAGTGGGCAAAATCGCATTTTGTCCACTGTTTTCAGTGAGCAAAACCTACATGTTTGAGCTACTGAAGTGAAAAAGTTATTTTGTATATAACTATACTATCGACCCGCCCAGCTTGCACGGGTGCAATGATGAACATCTATATTTATCAATGTTTCTCTACAAATATTATATGTACATGGTTTATACAATATAAACCTTCCTCTTGAATTTCTCTATCTATTAATAAAACCGCTTCAAAATAAATTGCGTAGTTTAAAAGATTTAAGCATACATAGGGACGGACAGACGACAGCGACTTTGTTTTATAATATGTAGTAATAGTAATAGTAATGATTATAGGAGACCTGGCTGTAATATAGATATTCGTTTAAAAAAGTATCAAAGGATTGGGTCGTATTTTATTTTCATATCTTTTTCTTTTCCCTGAAATCATACGTTTATTCAATCTCGGTCCAAAACGTATTTCATTAGAAATCCGCTGTTTTGTTTTACCCAGACATGCGCGGGCATTCTTATGTCACGGAGCGGAGAGCTACAAATACGTATTGTACAGATTTCTCCTTTCTATTTGATTTGGAAACTAACTTTGCTGTTTTAGCGGAGTGCTATTTTAAGGCATTGTTTTAATGGCGATATTTTAATTTCACTTAGTTTTTGGATTTTGTTGATAGTTTTGAAATCTTGTGTCGACCCCCTTTTTTTTGACCCAGGGTAATATCCTTTAAGGACTATCCCTGCCAGCCAGGGGATGGCCAACAGGGGGGGTGTGGGTGTGTTCCCGTGCGTGCCCGGCGGAGCGGGTGTGCATCGGGATCCCTTTCTCTTTCCCGTTCTGCCAACTCTTTAGCTTTCATGACTGCCTCCGAGAACTTAGTCATTGCCCTCCATGCGCTCTCGCTCTCGACCATCTTCGCTACCAGTGTCGGGAGCGAGATGTCTGTCCCTATTACCGCGACCAGCGTCGCGCCCTCATCGGTTCAAGCCTCGCACTCCTGCAAGGTGTGGTGACCAATGCGGTTGTGTCGTGCCCTGGCGGTTTATACACGAATTTTGCTCATTGAATTGAGACCTGGCTAAATAGAAGGTCATTTATAGGTGATAATCAAGAAATATATTGCAAGGTGTCGTCAATCATTGTAACTCAAAACTCCAGCAGAATCGGCACTTTACTTTCTAGATAGCGGGCCCCGAGGAGATTTCGAGCTTTATGCTGTCAACAGCTAGAGTGCATTACATTAACTGACTATATCCAGAAAGCGGAACAAACATGCCCCTGAAAGACAAGTGTTTGCGTTCCGTTCCGCGCCCGGCCGTGACAAGTTCTGGGGCACTCAGTCCAGATTGCGTTCAATACTTGCCCCGGATTTTCCCCTCTCTAAGAAACTAGATACCCACCGTTGAAAGACTAAGAAAAATATCAGCTTTATTTCGTTTTCATTAGCTTTTGTTAGCAGTTACGTAAAAATCAACGGTTAAGTGAAGATTAATAGCTAAAAAAGAAATTTGCGCTACATTACTGTCACTGGGTACGGTGCTAGGAAAGCCAGGAGCATCGCCACGTTGTATGACAATACTAATTTGATGAGCGAAGTAATCATTGGTTGGTGAAGTAAAAATTAATATTGGTTTTTATAAAAGACGATTTGTCTTTGTGTACTTTAAAAGAAAATTAAGATTGTGAAGTATATATACGAGTAGATAAGTTTAGACAAAATCAAGATGCTAATAAACCGACACAAGCTGGAATAAAAAGCAAATTAAGAAAAGTGCCAACACTGCGTTGAATGCCACACGAGCGTTGGCGTACGTCCAAGCACGTCTGTACGGGCACGTTGCCGCACGCAGAATGCCGAAATTACACCCCCACCTCTGACATCCCCACTCCCCGTATCATAATTTACTCGGAAGAAATTATAATAATAGACATAATATGCTTGGTAGCTAGAAAAAATTAGTACAAACATTATTCTTTTTTTACTGAAATCATAAATTATTTACACCTGAGTTGGGCCTCCCACTTACATGGAGGTAAATTAACCAGAGTCACCGGCATTTTTATAGAGAGACGAATTCTTATCTAGTTTGAAATTGCAGCATGTTACACAATTCCTGGCCGGGGAATTGTCTATAAATAAACCAGAGGCACTTTCTCCAATTCTGGTTATCATTGGTGTTTGAAAATTATATGTTTGTAGACGGGCCGAGATACAGGTTATACATAGAGTAAAAGTTTCGTTTTCTTTAAAAAAATTGTGAATAGTGCCACAAATTGGACAGGGGTTGGCGGGTTGCGTGTTCAGTTTTCTTCCTCACGCAGCTAGATTTTCTGTCTAGTTCGCTTATTCACCTCTTGTGCCACTTAAAGAATAAAATTCGTTCACCGCACAGAAGGCATTCCTCAAAAACTTTACCATTATTATATTCGCCTAAAACAGCCAATTTAAAAAACTTTTTGCTCTCGAGTCCCCTGATTTATCACACTAAAATCTCGGAGTTTATCGCCATTTGAATTTAATAATTAGAGTTGTGTGGAGTTGAGGCGGACGCGGTCGTGATAGATTTCCAATTACGGGGACACAGAAGTTCTCCCAACTCGGACAATCGGAGTTGGCGCTAGTTCGCAAGCGGCGGGACTTGGCCTCTGAGCGCTTTATTTTATTAAACGACTTCGACAATTCTTAATATTTAAATAGACTTTATAGAATAAATGGGATATTTTTCAACAAGTTTATAAATAAAAAATATGAAAGGTTTCTAGCTAAAGTGTGGTTTAAGGAGTTATTATATGTCCATCACATTACATAGTTTTTACTAGGAAAGTCGTAACTGAGGCAGATCCCCAGGAGACAGCGAAGAAGTTAGTCGAACATAGTGTATGCAATAGCGGCGCAATGCGGAATAATTAAGCCCTCGCAGCCCGATGTTAATTAGGTAGTGCCGTGCCCAGCCGTGAACAGGCTAATGCGTTCGGCCGACGAGAATGAACCGCCACCTGATCGATGGTGGGGCTGAGCAAGCGATAGCCCCTTATCTTACCCACCATCAGAATGTGCATGGATAAAACTGTTTATGTAGTAACCACTGGAGGCGTGGTATTTTGCATGTCCAATATAACATATTATTAACTTGTTATATCTTGAGGAAAACTTGACACGGCAAGCCGCACATACCTGTCCTTGTCTCAGCTTCGAATATAGCCTGCTACTAAGGGATAATGTACCATGCTAATCGGTCAGGAAGTTTTGTCGGTTTATTGGTAAAACCATACATACCTACATACGAATCTGATCAGAATCTGATACATCAATATCTAGTTTAGATTCGAGCGAACTTTTTGATTCAAAACTTAATTGATCTTGTAATGTAAAGAATTAGAGCTATCCCCGTGAAGCTGAGCGGTAGAGTCGTTAGTGTACTGTACAATTTTAGGAACCGCAAACTGTACAAGTACCAGCACAGCAACAATCCCAAAGTTTCCACACATAGCTCCCCGGTTATTGATTTAGACCAATATACATTTTGCAAACTTGGAACATACAATATGTTCTCATGAATGTCGCCAAACTAGCTAAATCTAAGCTGAACGTAAACTAGTTAATTCTGTTACACTGCGATGAGAGCGTATGCAAAGCGGGCAAACATTGCACTTTAGGGAGACTGTACACTGTACATGTTGGCTGCTATTAACTGCTATTAACGGCTCCGTGCCCTAAAATCAGTTTCTTGCTTTAGTAAACGTTTTAAAGAACATCTACTAACTATACAAAAACAAGATAAATAAACTTACCATTGATATACACTTATATGCCAGGTGCTTGTCATTCTAGCGGTCGATTTTGTGTCTGTTTGTTTCTATAGGTTTTACAAATAAATAGGTAGCGTTCCAAAATGAAATAAGATCGGTAGAATACAAAATCTATTCAACTCTTACGATAAAGCACACAAATAGTATCACTGCACGAGTTTATTTCACTCAAAAATATTAACACAGCACACAAACAATAATTAATAACAGTACATATAGTCACAGAATAAACTAAAATACTTAAACATATTGAATCTAATCTCACCTACAATTCCTAGAAATGCATTGTTCGAATTTTGAACTGGTGAGAACCCCGCGCTTATTTGACGTCAGCTGTCAAATTGTCAATGTCTTCTTCTTCTTCTTCTTAGATTAATGGCTTGTCATGTTGTCTATGTCTTATTACCTATCATAAATTTGTCAGCTTTTCTTTTCTTGTTTTTATAAATTCTATGGCGTAGACAGACTTTAAGCATAATTCTGATTTGTATCAACTTTTTTATATTTATTCTATGTATGTATGGATACCTAGCTGTCCGATGCCCGTGTAGTCGCTCAAGGGCCTAGCAGAATACCAGCGCTGCGTCATTTATTGTTATGATGTGGCATATGCTGAGCTATGGTCCTTTTTTGTTCTCACAAAACAGGATATTAAAAATTTGTTATTGTTACTTAAATATATTGTATTTTTACTTTTTTTTTTTTTTAGTTTATATTATTTGTAACTTGTCTTTTGTACCGCTCAGATGTGAGAACAAAATAAACACGTTTCTTTCTTTCTTTCTTTAACGGTAATAGTGAATGGTAATGACAAAGGTCTGAGTTAGGTCTATAGGCTTCGATGGTTTTTGTAAAGTCCTTTTACAAACTAAGGGACGTGAAACTGACAACTGGTTGTATGAACACTTCTAGTCGTTTAGAACAATGAAGTCTCGCTATACCATTCATTCATTAAAATTGTGTTTGCGCTAGTGCCGTCTCCAATAGCACTGTCCATGATGTTAGTGTAAAATCACCTCAACAACCAATGGCAAAGTACGTTCAAAGCATGTAGCGGGGGCAGATTACGAAGAGCTACAGCTGTTTTATTCCTGGCTTGTTTACGGATTCACGAGCTTGCTAGTTAGGAGAGCGTTTGGCAATTGAGGCGGGAAGAAGCGTTTACCACATCATGCTTACACCTATGTTTATACTGATTCAATCAAACAAATATTAAATCTAGTCCGTGTACTAACATAGTTACAAAACAACGTTACACCAACTTGTTCCATCCTGAATGTGTCATTACAGGAACCGAATAAACAGAAAGTAAGTAGTAAGTAAAAGATTGGGAATGCTGTATTCACTTAAAGACGTCAAGTAACGCTGAAGAGACACTCACACTCACAGCCATAACGGGTTCGATAGTACTACGGAGAAAGATACCGGGTGCAAAATTTCTAGAAAAAAAATCAGCACTTGAGTTGTCTCAGGCGATTATTACACATTGATATAAAATACTTTCAAGTGCTTTGCAGCAGTCGTGGTTACCGTCATGAAAATATTTCTTTTTCTTACATATTTGGTCATCAGTTGGACCTTGTGGAACTCAGATTAATATGCTTGTAGAATAATTATAACAAAAGCGTGGTTGATTTTTACCGGACCCCATGTTTCATGATGAAAACCAGGTTCAGAAAAAGATAGATGGAAAAATATTTCAATACGTAACTGGTTCTATGGATCAGGTCCATGTCTTTTCTTCGGATGGTCATAGTTCCTATAGTGAAACATGATTTCTTTTTTCAGGATTAAAATAGCTTGTTCGTTAAGCATACTAAACCGAAAAAGGTGCACAATAACACAGTGTGGGTGCGCGCAAGCCCGGCTCGTAACTCAAACAAATAACACACACAGTTAGCACCCCGTTATTGGGTTCACAAACTTTGTCCGTATCTTTTCAGTTTACCCCTTCAAGTATAACGGGACCGCGGGGTTTTCTTCGCAGTATATCGCAGCCTAGCACATACTGTGGATGCAATTGGGTTGCAGGTAAAGTAACGTCGAACTCATCCGAGTGATGGATGGCTGATCAGTATTGACGGTCAGTCATCTATCGAAACTCCTCCGTATCTCGGAAATCACTTAATGATGAGACTGAACAGAAACTTCTCACTGAATTCATATGATTCTATAATTAAATATAACATGATAACAAAAGCAAGTTTCTTAGCGGCTATTCTCTGTATTGCGGTTCTATAATATTTAGAGACGCTTATTATTGGGTGTCCAAATAGGGAAACATTAACTTGAGGAAAAGTGAGCACCGCGCTTACTTAGCCCGCTCCGGACGAAATCGCAGTCCTGCTACGCCCCAGACATGGTTATCAGCGGTAACTTTGAAAGGTGTAACAAATGAGATGTCCAGGGGCGGCTCGTAAAAAACTACGGGGCCCCTGGACCCCGCTCGGTGCTCGGGGGTCAATTTATCGCTACAGCGGACCGCCTTGCGGGCTCCCCCGGGTGCTATTCCGCCCTGTTTTAATTTCCACCGGATTTCCTACGGAATACAAAGCCACTGTTATAATGTCTTTTGTGTCTGCTACGTACATATGTTGGGTGGGTGTATGAATTTCAATTATCGTGCGCCTATGTCAACCTGCGGTGGAGCTGGAGTCGTATTAGTTAATAAATATTCCACAAATGGTGGATATTAGTCAGAAGATTATGAGACAGTATTGCGTAATGTACAATAGATTTGCTTCATGCCAAACTTGCTTTGGCGTAACTGAGCACAGTCTTCAGATTAGCCTTCCTTACACCGTTCCCTATGACAGTTATCTGGCGGAAGTGTCGTTATTATAATTTCAGATATTAATCCTTTTAGTGTAATTAATACGAGTAGAATTTTAGTTACTTGTGTTTTTATTTTATTTACTGTTGCCATAAGGCCTTTGTCCAGTCTAGTCAAGACAACGTGGTGACGGATTTAGATTAAACTGTGTAACAACCCGATTCCATGCAGTGGGTGTCATAAGAGGTGACTAAATGAAATACCAAGGCTGGTAACATAGCCGCAAGAGAAGGGAATCTTGGAACAAAACCCTGTGCCAATGCCCTGTGCCTGTGCAAATGTCCAGACAAATTATTACAGCCATTTTTGTGTATTCTATGTATTAAATCCCAGGCACGTCACTAGTTAAAAACGAGCTTAAAATGTTGTTTCCATTTTAAATATTTGTCGTCAAAATAAAGTTAAAAATCTTCAATAGCTATATGTAATTAGCTGCATATTATTAATATTTCGAGTACAAATAAGAATAGAGCTTTTTACATTAGAGACTTTTTAATAGTATGTAAGTAATAATAATTCTCCGTGTGGTGACGGATTTAGAAAATATAGTGTCACCACCCCATTCCATCCTGATAGTATCGGAAGAGTCGACAAAAGGAAATGGCAGAAATGAGAAGGACAACTTGATACGAAACCCAGTGCATACCCGTCTTTCCAGCGTGGCCCAGTAGACTAATTACCCGTCATGTAACTGGAGGAGGCCCCACTCAGTAGTGGCTCAGCTATGGACCGAAGAGTAGTCAATAATAAAAGGCACTAAAACTTTTTGCCATCCGCATCCGGCGTTTTCTGGTTTGCGACGAGATACTTTAGTAAAAGGTTTACATCTTATCGTGCGATACTCTAAGGATATAATGAGTTGGTGACGTTACGTATGGTCTTAATGTTGTATGATATACCGTTATTCGGTCAGTATACCGATATTGTGGATCATACGAAGTAGCCGTTAGTAGTCACGTAGTGCACACGTGCGGCCTTTGGCGCGGCGCCAGCGACGACACGCCTTCGATACGGGGTCGTATTCGAACTTTGGACGCCGCGGTAATGTTAATAGACAGTGCGGCTGCACGTGCTTATGGCATCTCTTCGTAGGTTAAGAAATTGGTGCATGCGGTACAAGCAGACAAAGCTCTTAAGCGTTCAAATGTTTCATAGGTGATCAATTAGGCTAAGAGACGAAATATTTGTAATATTTTTCATTTTATTTACACAAATTTGCCTCATTGCTGTCTGTGTACTTGAAGCTGCGATAAATAAGCAATTATAGTAGTCCGGCTTTGCTCCGGAGAGCAGCTTTGTGAACTAATCGTAAAAAAGTGGTCAATGTAATTTTGACTTCTCAATAGGCCTTATTCCATCCTGAGGGCGTCGCAAGAGCCGACAGAAAGAAATGACAAGGCCGAAAACCAAGCTGTAAGAGAAGGAAAACTTGATACGAAACCCTGTGCCAACCCGTCTGGCCAGCGTGGCACAGTAGGCTAATTACCCTCCACGTAACTGGAGGAGGCCCGACTCAACAGTGGGTCATCTTTGGGTCATCTTGAGTAGTAATAGGGCTCACGTGACCTAATTCGATTAAATGAACTCCCAAATTTGTAGGGACCTTATTGTAGAAGCGAATACACTGACCTACAAATGAATGAGTGAATCTATGGAGACGAGTAGGGTGTAAAACAAGATTACTTTTATTCCTAGCATTCACAGCGTGTCACTCAACTTAGGAAAGTTCTCAATATTTTTCCGAACGTGGCACTAATACGTCACCACCCATCCAAAATTACTACTTCAACTTGTTACAGTATAATAACGTACCAATACTAGAAGTAAGTGTTACAATAACAAAGTAAAAACAGAACAAGTATCGGAAAGCGTTCCCCAAACATCACAAGAAACAGAAACAAGTCAATACAAATAATCGTACAATAAAACTTCGGCCGCCAAAAAAGTTGGCTTTGGTGGGCGATAGGGCGCCCTTCCTCGCTTGAGGAAAACTCGCCGCTTTATCACCGGCGCCCTAAAAACAAACGAGCCGTCGGAAAAAGTGCGGCTCACTTTTACACCCAGATACAGCCAAGAAATATATGGCGCGTTTTAATAATACAAAAATGTAAGCGCTTCAAACGTTGTGGGTGTTCACAAATAATTTTATTAGTGTAACATTTCTCTTAGGGCGTCTTTTTATTGTTGTTCCGTTACAACATTGATAGACCGACGGTTGGCATTCTGGCTTGGGAATCCTTTGTAGGTTTTGTATCTGCAGTTGCATAAAAAACTAAATCAAAAATTTAAATAAACCCCCGACACAATGACCTAAGTACCCTTTAAAAAGTTAAAAATAAAATAAATACATCGCGTTGGGGGACCGCTCCTACTTATTTATTACCTGACCCCTGGTCTAATAATATCTGACCACAGAGAGCATGTGAAACCGTCTGTCCCGGCTGTCATTCTACTAGCTATGACAGTCGTTACACGTGACATCTGGTCTAAACATATAATTACCTGTTGTCCCACTGAATCCGTGTGGTAATGGATTTAGAATACACAATGTCACCAACCCATACCATCTTGAGGGTGTCCTTAGAGGCGACTAAAAAAACCCAAGAGGCAGATCACTTAGCCCACAGAGAAGGAAAACTTGACTCAAAACCTGTGCCAACGCGTCGTTTCAGCGTGGTACAGTAGGCTAATTTCCCTTTATGCATTTGGAGGAGGCCCGACCCGGTAGTGTGTCATTTATAGGCTGAAACAAACGACCACTAAATGGGCCATGGGGGGCAGATGGCAATCGCTCATAGTAAGCCAATTCAAGTCGGACCGGTGTCGAAGCCCACGGAATTGTGAACAGGTGAGGGATTAGTAGGTGTACTGAAGAACCCTACGCAAACATCACAAGAACTATATTAAAAGTAATAATTAAATCTCGATAACACTCCACCAAATATTAGATTCATGATCATTTGTTCCCAACAAGACTAAACAGATCACAAGCGCCACATTCACATCTCCACATCCACATCTCGCGAGCCACAATACACGCGGCACAGCCACACAATTCAATTCCGCGTCTGTCGCCGACGACAAAACCCGTCATCCCCGCCACACCAATCAGCCGCAGCGGGTCCAAGTTTGGTGACAGCTGTCGATTTCCCTCGGCACCTGCGACTCGCATTTACATCAACTATCACAATAATAACAATGTAACCCCTTGGCGCAATCACCGAACTTGTGTCATTCAAATTACAACTTTATAATGCCGATGACAGTACTCAAATGACAGCTTTGATATGCGTAACGGCTTGTTCACACAATAGAAGTCTATTATTTGCAAGGTGTAAAAAATTGCAACCATAATCATTATTTTGTTTAATCAAGAGGTATAAGAATCTATACAATCCTGCCTAGGCTTATAGCGAAATTTGGGAAGTAAAGTAACCTTTTTATATCCTCTACAAATATCAAGTATTTTTATACATGATGAATTAGTTTTCCTCCTCATGTAAAATGTCCTTTACACTATTGCATTATAAGAGTGTCACAGTTGTGAAGTAGAGCAAAACAATGCAAACCTGCCATCAATCTAGCGGAGGGAGCCTTCGATAACGTAGAGATGTGACACGTCACGCGTACGGGGACGGTGTCAACACTACGCTTATCGATAGACAGTTGTGGGACAATGTCATGTTCATATCGTGTGAGAGAAATACCAATCAGATGTTTGAACGCGACAAAGTTTTATAGTTATGAATAGAATCTTAATCATATTTCAAATCTGAAAGTTTCGATAAACGGTTGGTTGATACTAAATAATGCTAGCTGAACAGCATTGTGAAATGTTAAAGATAAACTGGAATAGAAATAAATTATTTGTGTCAGAAACAAGAACGGTTTAGAGATACAAGTAGGGTCTTTTGTGTTACGTAGCTGTAACATATTTTTGAACAATTTAAAAACAATCACGCCTTTTTTGTAGTTTACTAGCGGACGGCGTAAACCGAACGATAGGACGGTTAATGTTACGCGGGCGAATCGGAGTGCAGAATATTTGTCCACTCAAGACTCTAGTTGAATTAAGAAACCGGACACACAGTTGGTTTGCACAATATGCAACGAGTTTCCTAATATTAACCTCAAAAAACATGAATGCAAGAAACAAGTAACGACTGCCTCGTTGGTCTAGTGGTCAGATGTGCCGCCTTTGGATCAACGGGTCCCGGGTTCGATTCCGGGGTCGGGCCAGTGTCTTTGTCTAAACCAGAGGCACTGGCTCGGAGTCTGGGTGTCATTTCTATCTATAATATGTATGTATTTACAAAAAAAAAATGTATATAAGTAGTTTATCATCCATCTCGTTACCATAACACAAGCATTAAGTTGCTTAACTTGGGACGAGGTGGCGTTGTGTGAAATGTCCAAGGATATTTATTTATTTAAGTAACGGAATATTTAATGCAATTAAATTATAATCAAACGGAAGAATTGATAGAAAAAACATTATAGGTGGAATAGAATGGAACAAATTATGACATTTATCATAAGACTACACATACTCACAACACTACAAATACAACTCTCACATCAAACACACATATAATAATATTTAGATAAGGGAGCTCAAACAAGGAATTATACTTTTATAAAATTTAGAAACATATATGTCTAAAAGCAATCGACTAAAACAAAAAAAGTACTGACACATCATGTCCAGCTTATTTTGTACTTTTTGCCAATTTTGCACTGAGGTGCACCCTGAAACCTCACTGTACAGGATTTTCCTAGTGTGAGGGATAGTGCACCGCATAAGTATGTCTTAGGTAATCGTATCCCATTATTGTACAAGCGATGTATCATTTGCTTAAAGTGTCCTCCATTGACGATTGATTTTGTACTCTATCGATAGTTGTATTTTTGTAAAATACTTAGGAATTAAGAACCGATGTATCCATATAAATAAATAAATGAAATGAAATAAACAAAATATTGTTTATAAATTACTATATCAAGAGCTTTGTCTTGGAAGCACCCGCTCGGGATGTACCCTTAAGGATATATTTCATGTAAGTTAAACGACCAATTGTCCTTAATTTTTCGAGCATGTAAACACCACGCTTATTCTCATCCGTAATTAACAACTTACAAATTGAATTGACGTTCCACGTTTATTGCGAATGTAATAAGCTGTAATTGTCAATACGCGTTCGCTTGAGCGGAATATTTACACATTGTGAAATAAATAAGAGAAAACCAAATAAACATTAGTATATGCAATGTAAAGACGGTGGAACGCGGAAGGTAAAATTTATTCTTCTCAGCCAGTAAATGAAGACTGATTCAGTGCTACCAGTTTAAGAAATCAAATGCAGTGTATGTCCAACGACTAGACAACTCAAGTGTCATCAAGATCATAGAGTTCGTTTAACCTTCAAGAAACGAGCCTATTCCTTTCTTAAAGGCCGGCAACGCACTTGCAACCCCTCTGGTATTGTGGGTGTCCATGGGCGGCGGTGATCACTTACCATCAGGTGACCCGCTTGCTCGTTGGCCTCCCTCTTTCATAAAAAAAATAAATAGAGTACACATTTAGTGTGAAACGAAAAAACAGAAAACCTAGCTACAATAGAAAGGTTCTGGTCCCTTTGACCAGCCTGGAGCAGTAGGCTAATGCCCCCTCCATTCAATATGAGTGGATCTGATTAAGCAATGGCAATTGGGTTGTCGAGTGATTTTCAACAGTTGAATATAAAACTGAACAAAAGTTGGAAATTCTGCTACACAGACAAAAGTTGTAGCTTTTTTTCAACGAGCCCAAGAGGTTGAAAAATATGATGTACGAGAGCCAGTTTACAAATTAGGAGAACGGCACGTGTCTGTACAAAAAAGTAAAGGCAAAGCTGCGCGACGCAGTCAGTGTAATATAATCTGTGTCTATTTTTACGGGCTCAGCGCCTCCGATCCCCAATTTAGGCAAAATCGTGCGGATCCCGGCGTCGATATTTTCTTATGATTAAACTCATTACGCAGAGAAGGACGTCGATTCCCATCGGGTGGCGTCCACACATGTGCATAAATGTATGAGATGCTTTAGGATTCTCTAGTATTTTTCATGCGGAAAAACGTAACGATAAACTTATTACCATTATTTTCCGAATAAAACGAAAAGAAAGGATAAGTTTAATAGCATTTTCAAATAACCCTGACATTAGTTTTAAGATACGGGATTTATTTAAATTTGGCTGATTCATTTACAGATAACTACTAGTTGTATACTGCGCGCGTTGCTAAGCCACTAACTATAATCAAAATTTTTCATCAACCCCCCTTTTGGTGCAATTTCATAAAATCCGAATATTCCTACCAAATTTGACGTCTCTATGTCTTATGGTTCCAGAGATATCCTATATCTTTATTATATAATAATATATGTCGGAGATAGCGACGGCTGAGCGATAGAGTCGTCATCATCTTGACTTGGTACGAGGTTTATTACTTGTAACTTTATAATTCACAATATTAACCACAGTATAAATAACAATGTTCAGTTAACACACTTAGATAGACAAACCGACAGGTTCGCAACGGAGAAGTGTCTCGGTCCGTGTCCCAACGTCGACTGACTCATCGAGCCAACCTCACTTTCCATTACGACTCTGTCCACGTGCCGCCATTGCAAAACAACTGACGTCACCGCGTTTGCCGCACTACTGTGTTAACAATCAATTGAGAAACTTAATAAAACGATATCGTTATCCACGACACGGCCAGCCTGACGAAGCACACGTCCTCGTGTGTACTTGTAACAAAATAACCAACTGAGGCACATTTACGTTCGGCCAACCTGACGGTAATGTTCCGTAATCGTATCTTAAGAATCAAGTTAACAGAGATCACGTTAGCATACAAATAATTTTAACAACTTTAACACGAAAGATTCCTCTAAGCCCATAATCTTTAAATCTCAATACTGATACTTTAAAACAGTAGGTTTAAAGTAATAATTACACAACACATGGCCCAGCTGTCCCAGCAGCTAGTGACAATTCACATGTCACCCATATCGTCATCGCTCCAAGCGATACGACCAACACTTTAACTAGAGTTCACGACTCCCAGTACACAGGACCATACAAATAGTCTCTCTCGAGACCCGGGTCCCCGCCACACCACTAGCTGCCCATCGCGCTCTGTACAACTCCCAGAGTTGCAGTTACGACTACAGACTAGTGCGTGTAGTGCGACCTAGCCAAGGTATGTGTTCTTTTTTTACTGTTGGAGGCAACCTCCTCACCATCTTCATCAGACAAATTTAACTCAACGGGCACACTGCTTAGTGGAATCTCCTTATACAGTCGTGAGCGTATTTTTATGTTCTATTACCGGTCAAAGATTTCAGCAAATAACGATCACCATCAAGTAACTCCACAATTTTTAACGGTCCCTTGTATTTCGCGTCTAATTTAGTTTGGTTTCTCTTCGTTCTGAATTTAAACTAAATTACCAACATCAAACTTTACCACTTTAACTTGTAGTTTTATCAAATTTTACTTTTTCGTAACTGGCACTATTTTCTATGTATGTGGCCGCTTGCTCTCTTACTAATGTCTACTGCCGGTCCGGAATCATTCAAAGTTAATAGGTTAAATGGTCTAGCTAAAGGTCCTATCAGAAACTCGAGTGGACTCGCTTGTATTACACGGTGGACAGAGGAATTCAAAACTAATTGACAGACGCTTCTATCGCGGTCAGCATACTTTTTAACGCGCTCATTGTTCTTTCTACTTGGCAATTAGCGCGACTTGAACCCGTAGCTATCAAACGTAATGAAACTGACAAAAAAACTTTGAATTCTTTGTTGGCAAAGCATCGTCCCAGATCTGCAATTACTTACTGGAGCTCCAACTAAAGACGCTTGATTTAAGGGATTTAATTGTTCTAGCCAAATCTATTCTCAGGGTATGATACAAGGGAATAAATTTTGTGACCGCATCAATTTAAACTATGACGTATTCCTTGCAATCGCTTTTCCACTTAATTTGCCAGTTAAGTCAACGTGCACAGTATGCCACGGGATACTAATCTTAGGAATTGGATGAAGTCCCGCTTGTGGGCGACCTGATTGCGATTGAGATAGTTTACAAGTAATACAACCATAGACAAACTTACGAACGCACTTAGCCATGTGCTCGAACCAATAGTGATCAACCCTGTATATTTGGCCACCTCGCCCTTTATAGTTCACAGAGCCACCTCGCCCTTGACTGTATATTTGGCCACCTCGCCCTTTATAGTTCATAGAGCCACCTCGCCCTTGACTGTATATTTGGCCACCTCGCCCTTTATAGTTCATAGAGCCACCTATTACAATTGGGACTCGAAAATTAATCCAGCGTGTCGAGGCATAATTGCTGCTGACCACACCCTCAGGTATTAAAGGCGTGAAGTTACATAAGCACATAGCCATATGATGTTTTAATTAAAGAAACTATTAAACTAGTCCCAATATCTTACCGTCATTATTATCTAATAAGCATGGATCCAGCCCAGTAGGGACATATGATTGGGGGAGTGGACGTTGGCGTTCTCTCGAGTATTTATAAGTGCGTTCAAACTCTTATGATATCTGTCACCGTCAAGTACCTCAATGACTTCATAAGGTCCGTTATATTTAGGATCCAATTTGGTTTGATTCCGTTCATGATTTTCGACTAAAACATAATCTCCCATCGAAAATCTAGTCACATTTGCCTTATTTTTATCGAATCTTAATTTATCAAGCTGTGCATTATTTTCCATTAATTTGTCAGCTTGTTCCCTAATCTCTCAAATTTATCTCAACCTCATGATCGTCAATAGTTAATAAATTTAGTGGCCTAGCTACTCTACCTATTAACAATTCTAATGGACTTGCCTTAGTTACCCTATGAATCGTGCTATTTATAGCAAGTTGGACATCATCTAACGCATCTTGCCATGACCTATTTGGACTAACTTCTACAACAGTCAACATATTTTTGAGGGTGCTCATAACTCTTTCCACTTGGCTTCGGCGCAACACAATGTTTGATGAGAGAGCACTCTGCACCAGAATCAGAATAAAATGGATACGACTCACAAGCGTTCATCAGCGCACCGCTGGGATTGCTAACATAGCAAGCTTCCACATGCCTCTCGTCACTCGCCGCCGCCGCAGGCGCCGCTCCGAACCGCCTGCGCCTACCGCCGCGCCAGCTCCTCCGCTGTTGCCACGTTGTTGCCACGTGGACATCTCGCTGCCAAATGTCCGGCGCTGCCGCACCTGAAACAGACTAAGTCCGACCGCGGCCGCGGCCCCGCAGAGCCTGACGCTGAAGTGTGCAGTGGCAGCACTAGCTGCCTTGCCTTTCACCGCCAATTTGATGCTCGGTGACCCATTCCACCGCAGCTGTGACATTCCACAGTTGCCGACCGAAAACCCGATCGCTTGAAATCTGGATCTGCTGTCCTATCGCCTCACGTTTAGGCTACCTTACCGATGCAAATCAAGGCATACAATGGCTCCATAATCTTGGAAAACTTTGCTATAAACTGGCGAAAATACGACGCCAGACCGATGAACCGTCAAGCTAAACAAGCACAGCAATCTAAACTTCGTATCGCAAGTAATTAACAGGTAAACACGCAAAAGAACCTCAAATAATATTTTCTTACACCGGTCAAAATCACACTATCGTAAATTCGTATACCATACAATATACCCGAGTAATAAAATGGAAACTGCTCACCGGAGTGACGTAAAATTGCAGCTGGTGCGCTTACTACAGATCCACTCACTATTCTTTGACCTGGCTGACCACAGTACTGTTGCTCGCCTTCCTGCTGCTCCGCTCAGGGCAGTTAGACGCGTAGTGTCCTTGTCCATCACAATGAAAGCAAGTGATCCCCACTTGGTTAATCGCCGCACTATGACTGCCGCTTGTGATCTTCAGTTCAGAACAATCTTCATGTAGCTTAATGTCTCCTTTATAGTGACAATGAATCGCCATTATCGGTTATTTCCATCGCGTACAGAAGTACACACATTATCACTACACTGTTTTCTCCACGTGGGCTGACTGAGTTACATACCACTTCTGATGTCGGAGATAGCGACGGCTGAGCGATAGAGTCGTCATCATCTTGACTTGGTACGAGGTTTATTACTTGTAACTTTATAATTCACAATATTAACCACAGTATAAATAACAATGTTCAGTTAACACACTTAGATAGACAAACCGACAGGTTCGCAACGGAGAAGTGTCTCGGTCCGTGTCCCAACGTCGACTGACTCATCGAGCCAACCTCACTTTCCATTACGACTCTGTCCACGTGCCGCCATTGCAAAACAACTGACGTCACCGCGTTTGCCGCACTACTGTGTTAACAATCAATTGAGAAACTTAATAAAACGATATCGTTATCCACGACATATATATAAAAGAAAGTCGTGTTAGTTACACTATTTATAACTCGAGAACAGCTGAACCGATTTGACTGAAAATTGGTGGGGAGGTAGCTGAGGACCAGGAGAAGGACATAGGATACCTATGAGATTTTTATCCCGTTCCTGTGGGATGTGATATAAAACGTGGTATAACAAAACGCAACTGGCATGGAATAACAATACGCAACTGACAGCGAAACGTTATGTTAACGTAATAGTTTGACAAATTTGTCAATAATAAATTTTGAAGTTGAGCGGTTGATATATTCAATGAGTAAAATAATCTTAATATATACTTCTCATCAGAAAAATCGAAACACTCCACTTTTTATGGTTGTTATACAAAATACGAAACTTATGAAAGTTTAATTTGAATTTAAAACATTAACATGAGGATTGTAAAACCTTATAATGTTCAAAATTAAACGACATTTGACATATGTATATTCCTAATTAAATATTTTTTTCTGATAATCCTTACAAAACATATACTTGCAAGGTGTTTCGATTTTTCTGATGAGAAGTGTATATAAATTACGTGTCACGTTGTTTGTCCGGAATGGACTCCGAAACTTCGCTACCGATTTTAATGAAATTTGCACACCGTGTGCAGTTTGATCCAACTTGAAAGATAGGATAGCTAAAATTTTAATTTAATAATATTAATTTCAATATGAATTCATTGCAAATTAAAGTCATATGTTAGCTCCATCAATGGCGATATCTGTTGACAAAATTGTAAATATTGGAGTGAGTATTCAATAGATGGCGCTTTGTTAAAAGTAAATGAGGTTTAATAAATTAATAAAAAAAATGAATTCATAATTCTATTTTTTTGTGTTTGTTATTGCCCCGGCAAGGTTTGTACAAACATTTGAGAATATCAAACCTCATGACTGACATGACATGACAAATAATGTAACCTCATGACGTTTGTCATAGAATTGTCTGAATGCGAGCTGCAAATATCGGTAGAGAGGATGTAAAAAAACTAAACATCGTTTAAAACAGATGCTTCGGTCGGCGTTATTTTATTGATAAAGTACATGTAAAATAATTAATTTATTGTTCCTAACAAAAAGGATGTAAGAAAACCGAATTACTCAGTGCACAGCGTCAGATCCAACATGCCTAATATTAAAAGTTGAATTTAATATGGAGTTTTGGTACGTTTGGATAGACTAACTTAAATGTTGATAATTCGGTTTTCATTACTTTACAGTTAAATTTTCTACACATTTTCTCTCCAAATAATCACAAAATTGACATCAAAGCTGATAAGACGCCTTCAGGACAACACTTTATAATGCGGTAACAATTGACGAAATCGCTGTTGCCGTTGTGGGTGAAAATTTAGGAACCCGAGATATAGGGTGTTTTGCATCGGCGCGGCGGCGTAGCAATCAACTGCAGCGTGTGTCCGAAACACATCGATTATATCATCATTTCAGCCAAAAGACGTCCACTGCTGGACATAGGCCTCCCCCAAGGATCTCCACAAAGGCCGGTCTTGGGCTGCCCGCATCCATTGCTTTCCGGCGACCTTAACCAGGTCGTCGCTCCACCGTGTGGGACGCCTACCAGCACTCAATTAGGATGGATTATATGATGCGTTACAATATCCTATCTTATTTTGGAAAGGTGAAGATGGATATCATTTTTCAATGAAGATGATAACTCCAATTACAGTTTCCGAAACAAACAAAAAACAACAACGGGTTGCACTCCGGAAGTGCCGGCAGAAGTGAAAACTTGAACCTTTGTAGTTTATAGTTAAGACAGGACAACGTCTGTCGGGTCAGCTAGTTTATAGATATAATAGAAGATACAATTGAGACGAGTCTCCTCCAATTTGATAATACAGGCCGATATGAAGTGATACTTTCGTCAATGACACGAATCTTCTATAGTGGTAAGAAAAAAGAAAGTAGGGATTAATAATTAAATGTGCATTCCTGCCACAAACCGGCCGCAATTGAGCAATATGCTGGCTGGAAGCGAGCAATTGTTGAACCTTTTTGGTCTCAACCGCCAGGTTGAAGCCGATTGTAATTTATTTTTTAATATCTGTCTAATGTCTTCTTGATTGTTGTTCAAACCTTTTTGTAAGTGTAATATTGATTTGTAATATAATGTAGAAAAATAATAATTTTGGTCTTGTCTTGAAAATATATTTTTGTTGAATTGGAAATAAACCTATTAATTACTTTTGTCAGACTAAAGCCATACTCGTAACAATTGACTTTAACAATTGTCTTGTGCTTTTTACTCTCGTTTTTACTTTGACGTAAATTAGCTTGTAATTTGTCGTTTCAGCTCATAAATGAGCCACTGAGTCAGGCTTCCTCCAAACTCATGAGCCTACTGCACCGCGTTGGCAAGGCAGGTTGGCACAGGGTTTGTGTATACTGTTCCTTTTCTCGCAGCTAGATGATCTGCGCTTTCATTCCTTAAGTCACCTTTTACGACACCCACAGGATTTTATTGTGTATTATTAGTAGTAGTATTATCTTATGGGGACTAGTGACATTGTGTATTCTGTATTAATATTTATTATAAGTTTTACCTAGCTTCGTGCGTATTAAACTAAGATGACTCCCTAACAGCCACCAACGCTGTTCTGCTGTTAGAGGCGGTGGATGTCGTGTCACCAGGACAAAATAGTACAAATCACGCAAAGTGAAAACACACGGCTAGATTGATGTTGTGCTCGGGTAATACGGAAACTAAGAAGAATAGACATGGGAAAAAGACTTTCGAAGCGCATATATTAAAATCCAATATTAAGGGCACCACGCTTTTGTTTTCCAAAGCAACTCTGTCCAATTTGTAAAAAAACATTTAGCGTAATGGCTGGGGGGTTGTGGTAAACCCGACCGAACCGAAGCCCCTGGAGGCCTGTGGTGAAGTTCTGTTTTCTAATCCATTAACCCGCCATATCGCGCGGCCTATCGGTCTATCTGCGATGGTTTACGGCTCAATATTTAATCACCTAATGAGCCCAACAAGGGACCGCTCGGGTGCAAGCAGAGACTATTATTATGTCTACCGTTAAGATGAACCAGCCATGCTGCAGGCACTTGGAAAATAAAATTAGGTTTGGAGAAAAATACGTTACGGAAATAAAGGTAGAGAAGAACTGGCAAGAAACTCAGAGGGCTTGTCTTTTTTTATTACTTTGCGTTCCTATATTATAGAGTAACAATAACGTAAATACTTATTTTCCCAACCAATTCCATATAACAAACTGTTCTTATTAGTTCCGGAACACATCAACTGAAATTTGAACAATATAACAACACAATATATCTTAAATAAAAATGTCTTTGGTCCGATGACCCGTCCAACCCTAAACAGCAGGACAGGTTCATAAGTATAACCCTTTGACAACCATCGTTCTCCTCAACCATAGTAAAGGGCAGTGATTGACCGGTCACACGTCTCTACCACTGCTCATAGTTTTTTTAGTGAGCCTGACAACTCACATAAAAATCTTGAGCATCAGTAAGGAATTAAAAGTTAAAGCTCGTAAATTCAGTTCCAGCAAGACCGCAGTTTCAGAACCAATCTTCGTCCAAATGTATCTTTTCCAAGGTTTCATGTTCGTAATTCAATAAAATTTTATGAGCAGCTTTAGTGTGAAAATCTAACAGGCAGACACTTTTTCTTTTATTATTAGTTTGGGATATAGATGATATGTAACAATAGGCTAAATATTTACTGTGAAAAAATAACATAATATAAAATATATCCCCTTTTTCCCCATATGGTGGGACCACCGGTAATGACATGGTTAGACCAGCCGTCAGGTTTAACGACTGTCAAAGCTGGTAGTTTGCAGCCGGGGCCGGGGGATTTACGTGATCTCCTTAGAAACTACATAATACACACCAGTTAGTTATTGTTTTGGTGCAAGGGCACAAGATCAATATCACTATCACTATCACTACATAGTATAAAACAAAGTCGCATTCTTCTGTCCGTCCCTATGTATGCATAAATCTTTAAAACTACGCAACGGATTTTGAAGCGGTTTTTTTTAATAGATAGAGTGATTCAAGGGGAAGGTTTATATGTATAACCCACCCTCGCTTTGCACGGGCGAAGCCGGGGCGGGCCACTAGTTAAAAATAAATTAAACACACATTATCACCACCTGTATGTATTTTACGTTATTTAATTCCGTTATAAACTGTTTAATTGCAATGGGTATTAATGGCGAAAATCTGAGATATTATTATAAATATAATTTCTTATGCTGGCAGTGTGGTGACGGATTTAGAATACATAGTGTCACCACCCCATTCCATCCTGAGGGTGTCGTAGGAGCCGACAAAAGGAAATGACAAAGGCGAAAACCTAGCCAAAAGAGAAGGAATACTTGATACAAAACCCTGTGCCAACTCGTCTAGCCAGCGTGGCATAGTAGGCTAATTGCCTTCCCCGTGATGGGAGGAGGCCCGACTCAGCAGTGGGTCATTTATGGACTGAGTAGTAGTAGTAGTTATTTCTTATGCGGAAAACTTAATTGCTTTTGGCATTGCTATTTTGAGTCTGAATTAATATCAAATAAAAGACTGAATTTCTTTTATCTAGATAAAGTAAAAAAAACACCGTCCCTATTACTCGAACTCGTAATAGGTCCTGCAAACTAAATGAAGCTCCAACATAATCGACTAAGCTGACTATCCTGAAAAATGTGCAGTTAAGCACAATAGATACTCCTTCAGCCAACAAAAGGTACACCGTCCGACACCGATGACTCGTCGAGTGGGTATTAATACCCCACTAAATCACCCCACGGCCAACGCCATGACCCCCGGCCTCTGGGCCCCCCAGACCCCCCCGGGCCCCGGCTATCAGTGACCGGTTAAACGCCCATTAGCCAATTATATTGTAGACACGTTTAGCCGCTTTAAAATAAACGACTTAGTTTTTCAATGACTCAATGTTATGTGTTAACTAAACGAGAAGGATTTAAATTCTCAAATGAGCCAACCATTCTATCCTGAGAGTTTCGTATGAGAAAATTAAACGAACTGGATTGGCACAAAATCTAGCCGCTACATGAAAAGAGTAATCTCATTATTTTAATATCTATTTAAAATGTATAAATCCGAATTTACTATCTGCGCTTGAAATTTAATCCTAGTGGTAATTATTTTCACGTTACTACTTTCACAAGTTGATTGCCATATATATTGAGCATCACAAGAGACCGACGGCTGTACAACCCGGAACGTGATGATGAGATGTTATAAATATTACCATCACCAACAGCAGACTGAAGTAGACTTTTAGTTTAGTTAAAAAAAAACCAACCAAACCCCTGCACTAGGTATAACCTGCATCGCGAGAGCAGTTTTAAAACATGTAATTCACGACCACATATCACTTTCAGACTCAGAGCAAGTGCCTCTGGTTTACACAAAGACACTTGCTCTACCCCGGAATCGAACCGGGAACATCGAACCCTTAGCTTTGTATTCAACATAATTAAGGGATCCAGCCTAGGTTAGATCCGTTTATTAGAATTAATGTTTAGTTGTTACCTGTTTTGTTGTCCAATAAATAAATCCCGAATTCTCATGTAAATGGGAGTGTGTAAGTGCGAATCCACCTCGTGTACGTGGGCTTAATTAAGCGTTAGAACAATCCAGTATCCGCTCAACACCTCGATTATAGAATGAAGGGTTGTGGTCGGTGGATATTCACAATCAATTTATAGCACGCAGGCCCGGACTCAGTAGGGGTCCTTTTCACTACTTCCTAAGGGCTAATTATATAGCGTAAACAATCAACATTTGGTTAAACAATATTTCGCTTGTGTTGGATATGCCACCTTAGGATCATAGGTCCTAGATTTGGACAAGCTTTTTTTGCAAGTTAGAGATATTTGCTCTCAGTTTGGGTATCATTTATGATCATCAAATAATGTGTCTGTAAAGTGCCGCCGTGATACAGGAGCGAATAGGTCGAAAATCAGCGGGTCATAAATTACCTTGGATTGTTCTCGACATTAAGCAAGTACTACATACTTATTTGTTTGAGTTTATTTGAGTAACTTCAAAGTTTGTAAATTTATCTTCATTCAATTTATTTTGAAATCCGATAACCTAACATTAATGGCTAAAATACAATCGCTGTAAAAAAGTTGTAAATGTATTTTTCGCCTGGAATAATAAACATTTCCCAGAGGAGTTACTGAGCTGTGTGCCAGTTTTACGCAATTGCGTAGAAAGCATCCTTTTATAAAATTATTCCCACTTATATTAATAGTTGTCGATGCTCTTAAAATTGTTTCTAGATATATTTCTGCTAACCCCGTGTCCGACGAATTACAGCAAAACGCCCAAACTTACAAATCAAATTTGTACATTGCTTAACAAAGCTATCGCATAAAATTGGTCCATCAACGATCACCGTTCCCTTTTTGATTCAGTCTTGGGATTCCGTTATTCAGAAAGGATTATGAGGGTTGAAGGGGATACAAAAGGCACTCCCTCTATTCACTTCGGTGCTCGGAAAAGTATGAAAATTATCTTGTGACAGATCAATGGACGAGTTGTCAGGTGTTTCGGATATTTGGGTTTTCGGGTCGACAAATAGTAAATATTTGGCGAATCAAACCCGAACTTCAAATTATTTTATTGAAGCTTTTAGGAGTTGTCAGTTGGTGTTATTAGAGAAGGGAGTTATGGTTTGGAAATCAAAGTGAGTTATTTATCATCTGACAATGTAATGAAGATCGACAGGAGTAGTGAGTGGTCTGCACAGAACTTTGTGTTGAACCCCGAGATAATTTATATCTTATTTATTTATATCTTTATATTATTAGTGGAAACAGATTGGCTTGTAATTTGTTCCATATACATATGACAAATTAACCATATTTTCAATGTGTACATGGATTTAAAATACATAATGTCTTAGATGTCATAAGTCCTGTCGTGGTTTTATGCGCGACTAAATGACAGAAATAATTGATAAGAGCAAGGGCATTGAGATAGAAAAATCGAGATGCACAATCAACTTATTGGTGTGCCAGCCAGCAAACTAATAGGTTGATTTTTTCTACCATAAACACCTTACTTAAGAATTTCCAAAAAAGCATCTTTCTTCTGAGCCATGTCTACAAGTCGTTCCCGAGGGTCATTACGAATCCCAGCCTCCCAAACAAGGCGCTTTCCGAAAATTTGGCTATCAGTACATCGAAGTGTTGAAGTGATTATATGAAAACGCTATAATGTCAGTCTGACTCCAGGACCAGACCTCGAAACCGATCCAGTTGCAGCGAGGTGTTAGTTAGACAGGGAGACGTTATCCGTCCGAAAATGTAACCGCTTCACTAGAAGATGTTTTCAAGGTTCTGCACTGGAAAGGGCTGGGCATTAACGTACACAGAGAGTACATCACTCACCTTCGATTTGCTGACGACATAGTCGTAATGGCTGAGACCATGGAGGGTCTCACTACGAGTCTCGATGGCTTCTGTCGAGCCTCCGAACGAGCTGGCCTTAAGATGAACATGGAGAAGACAAAGATCATGTCCAATACCCATGTTCAAGCCACTCCTATTGACATCAGAGGATTGGCCATTATAATTAGCAGGGACACATTGACAAGTTAGGTAAGTCCAACTTTGAGAGAGAGGTCAATTTTTGGATTCAACTCGGGTGGGCAGCGTTCGGCAAGCTGCGAAAGATCTTTTCGTCCACAATACCGCAGTGTTTGAAGACAAAAGTTTTCAACCAATGTGTGATGACATATGGCACAGACTCGTGGTCGCTCACTATGGGCGCCATCAGCAGGCTCAAAGTCACCCAAAGGGCAATGGAGACGGCTATGCTCAGAGTTTCCCTGTGAGATCGAATCAGAAATCAGGAGTTAAGCAGGCAAACCAGGGTCACCAACATAGTCCACCGGATTGCCAAACTTAAGTGGCAGTGGGCAGGCCACATAGCTCGTAGGACCGACGCCCGATAGGGCAGAAAAATCCTCAAGTGGCGACCGCGTTCCAGAAGGCGCAGTGCTGGTAGGCCTCCCACACGGTGGACCGACGACCTGGTTAAGGTCGCCGGAAAGCAATGGATGCGGGCGGCCAGGACTGGCCTTTTTGGAGATCCTTGGGGGAGGCCTATGTCCAGCAGTGGACGTCTCTTGGCAGAAATGATGCTGATGATGAATCGCTGCCACTTGGCAAAGTACCCAGAAGACAAGCAACGTTTTCGCGCTGGAGGACTATGCTGATCCATTGCAGGAGATACGTGCCAGCCCTCTGGTCACTAGAAGAATTGACCAACATACGCAAAAGGTAAACCTCAACCGCAAACGGCTCGAATAAATAGCCTTCGTCATGCTACTGTATTTGCGCGGTTTCCTGCAAAATCCGCAGCACTACCAGCCTCAACAGATGTTCTAGGAAAATGAAAGGGCGTCAAGGTGTCCTTTCATTTTCCATTTTCCCACATGTGATATGCCAGACAAGCGGCTGACCCATATTCCAAGGGATTACAGTCATTTCGTCTGGCCTTTTACCATCGTCATGCCAAAGCCCGTTTGGTTCAATAAGAATAATAATACCGTATTAATGGAATATTATGTTCCGAAATGAACGATGTTGCACTATTGATACGAGCAAGCTATACACGAACACATCATTTTAATATTGCTCTTACAGAGTATTTTTTTCAAAAACTGTAACACAGTGGGTTTCAGTTTTTGAAAAAAAATATTCTATTTTAAATTTTAATCAATATTTCAGTATCCTACATTGCAAAACATCCTTGTGACTATGTTGCTTTCAAATACGTATCTTCCAGTAAAACTGGCATTCCAAATAAGAACGTCTCGGCCAATCAGATAAAGCGATCACAGTTTCCCCACAAAGTGTCCACAAAAACTCGACTTTATCTCAACTCGTAAAAAGCATTTATTAATGACACCGGAAGTGCAACTCACGGTCGGAAGGGAGAGTGAGCCGTCACTATATTGTTTGGCTGATAAAAATAAAACATTGAATGGCTGAACAAGATAACTTTACCTCAAGTTATTCTTCCACGTTTATAAAGTATTTTGCGGCTTCTACATAATTCCGGCGGGCGACGGAAAAACGTTTTGCTACGCCGTAGCGTATACTACGCGTGCTACGGGATGTGCTACGTGATGCTACGCAATTTAAAGAACTTCCTACAATTGTATTACCGCTTTACAAAAAATTAAATATTCGTGTTTGTTCATTCGTAGCATCAAAATAATCATCATCATCATCATTTCAGCCAAAAGACGTCCACTGCTGGACATAGGCCTCCCCCAAAGATTTCCACAAAATCCGGTCCTGGGCCGCCCGCATCCATCGTTTTCCGGCGACCTTAATCACGTCATCGGTCCACCGTGTGGGAGGTCTACCAGCACTGCGCACTGCTTCAAAATAATATTGTTCTACTAAATGCATAGAATAATAAACTAAAACTTAAAATTACACGAGATCGCGCGCGGATAATAAGTACATTTGTCAATGTCTGTACTTTTCAAGTCTGTACAATAAACGAGCTATTTTTCTGTTTATTATATTAACCCTATAGTACAAACGGGGATTTTCACTAACATATCATTCAATGTCACAAATGACACCCAGACCCCAAACCCAGTAGATTTATTACAGACAGACACTTGCCCGACCCATAAAACGAATCTGGGACCCGCAATCTCGAGTTGCCGCTTGCAACCCGCTGGGCCAACATGCATCGTTACGTATATTGAATCTTATCATCATTTCAGCTCATACATTACTCACTACTGAGTTTTCCTTCTCTTGCGGCTAAGAGGTTTACCTCTATTCCTCCTTAGTTTCAAGTCAGTTGTTTACTTTTTATATGTGTTTTTACAGTCTGTAAGCGGGTTGGCTTCCCCAAACTCTTATTTATATATCGGCCGGGAGCGACGTGTAGCGACGTTCCGACTAAATAATTTATTCATCTATTTTCCCGTTTACTTTCATTTGCATTTAAGAAAGCAATTTCGGCAGTTGCTCGAGAGCAAAGAGTTGCCGAAGAGTGCTGCCAATGTTACTGGCACAACATGACGACATTCGCTTGTTCTACGAACTTGATAATCACTTGACATTTTAAGTGCGTGTAAAACAGTAATTGCATTTAAATAATCTCATTTATTTCATAATAACATTCCAATGTGATTTAAAAACTTACTTGACGACGTTGATTGGGACTCTTTCATGGTGTCAAATCCACGCGGGGGAACGTGGATTATGAACGCGTTCTTATTCTGATTTGTAAAAAGTAGAGTAGTCCTTCATTCCGTACTATAAATATGTTTTAGGGATCATTCAACTCAAATTGGTCGAGCAATTTAGGCGTGAAAGTCATAAAGAAGGAAATTTACATATCACAACTCTCATTCAATTATATCATATCAACATCGACAATAATGTGCAGAGAGCAATGAGCATTCATGATTTCAGCCAGAAAACGTCCACTGCTGGACATAGGCCCGTTCACAATACATTATTACAGTCAAACGAGGTAATAACAAAATCGATTCAGCTGAAATAATTACAACGTGACCCTCTGCAGTTGCTGCACTGTGGCGTAAAGTCACCGAAGCGGCTAATGTATGGCGCTGTCGTTTGTTACCGCTCACGCGGAAAATGTATAATTACAATATCCGAGCCACATCGGTTACATATTGATTCGCTCGACAATACTGTCAATAATTTGTGGCCAATGGCATTCACTCATTATTTATTACATTGTTATTTGAATCAGTGAAATGAATCTTTGTACAAAACACTACATTCAGCACTCGTCGTTGCCGGCGTGGGATTCCAACTCTTGCTATGTATCAAATTAATGTTAACTTTATTCAACTACATAGATTTAAATAGAAATAATTTGAATCGTTCGATCAAAGTAAGGAGATCATATATGGTTAAACTATTTCAATAACCTTCTTCGATAAAATAGGTATCAAACAAACAAAGCCAAATAATGTATGTTTTATTGAAGTGCACACTTTAGACAAATGTGCGTCATAAAAATATCGGCGGCACGTTTCGGCTTGGGCGGCTTGGAAGGCCATGTTTGTTTAGTTTTTCACAAACCGCCGGCGGCCAGTGGACAAATATTTGTAGGTGCGTTATCTAAATTGCCTCTATGAATAATGGGCCGAGCACACACTGGGCAGGTTGGAGGCCAACTATGAAAAGCCTTCTGGCTTCTCAGAAATCGGGTTACTCCGCTCTTTCACGGTTAGCAAAGAAATAAGCCCGTGTCTTGGCATGGTTTTAAAAATGAGCGATGTCCATTAGTAATAATAGAGGATTATATTAAAGCGATGGTGAATAACTCTTATTTATGAAACAAAATTGGCAGCTTCCATACCACTCTAGTGGTTAAAATGAGCATATGTTAGTATAAAGCTGCTCACGCGAACGGCTCGTGATGGCAATTGGTGACCGTCACCTACGGACGTTTGTATCGTAGCCGCCAATACCCTGTCACCAAACGTTTATTTTTCTACGTTTTAAATCTTCAAGATACCCCTGAAGGGGCTACGGCTGGGGACTCCCTCCCACATAATGCCTATCTGGACAGGTGCGCCCCAACCTACTGGTTTTGCTCCCGAAGCATGGTATTGACAGCCGAAGGCGACGCATTAGTGACCTGGTATTACCAACATTAATTGGCGAAAGTATCATGTTAGCGGTATAAAAACTATTGGTTAAATATTTTTTGTAATAACTTTGAACATACTCTCCATTTATTATACCAGGCCGATAAATTGGTAAATAATTTAATTTGGTATTAACTTCACACAAAATTAAAATATCATTTTATTGTGGTTTCTCCACACCGCTTTCAACACTAGCTGTACAATCTCGAGGGCCGTTCGGCTTTCCATAAAAACTAAAAAAACGCGTTAGCCTGCGGCTCACGGCCGCAACCTTTTTTGTCCGTTATCTAAATTGACTCTCTGAATTATGTGTTAAGAATTGTTTTTACGAAACATGTACATAAATATTAATATCGCTGCCATGCTTAAAAATTACGCGTGCTTCGGAGGGCACATAAACACTGCCATTTTACATCGGTGAGAGTCGATGCATGAATTGAGTAGGGAAAAGTGACAGCTGAGCTAACCATCGTGATTATCAGTAAATCTTCTAGAAAATCAAACGACAATAGTTTACTGTAAATACTGGCATTTAGTCAAATCATCATAATTTGAATCAGGTTCAAATGTTGTAAACAAATTGACAAAGACGAGTATAATATAACTCTATTGGCATTAAATTATAAGATATACATTTCCTGGACCTAGACTATTTCCAAGAAGAAAACTCGATGATATGAAATTCAAAGCAAACTTGCAAGTAATCCCAAAAAATCCATGCGATTTGCAGCTAAATCATATCCGTGGGGCACTACGTTGGCGTCACACCTCACTGCCAACCGAACGCTAATGTTGCTGGACTATGCGTTTTTGGAAAACGGTTGCCAAACATTTGCACGGAAATAAAACACCTATGCAAGATGGCTAACGAAACCTCCATCAAATCAGTTGACATCACGTTATGACTAAATTATACTGTTCACTAAATTGACCTCACACACGCCCGTAGGTTGATGAAGAGTGAGATCATTCAGACCGTCAATTTGGTTAAGGTCTCCGGAATTCGATGGATGCGGAATCTTTGCTGGTCAAAGACCAACAGCAGTGGACTTGTTTTGGCTCAAATGATAATGATGATGATTGTCTCCAGTTTGGCCTAAACTATACATCCGTTCCCTAACTAACTAGACACACTACTGATAGATGATCACGTTGCCCGACTTAATGGAAAGTTTGACGAGATAGCAGTGTCAGTGCTTATGATATTGCTCTCAGATTATTTTAAATTTCTAGAATATAGCCTGCCGAAGCAACATAATATGTTGATGCTGTCACTTCTCATCATTAATATATGATAAAACTAAGTTGATAACATGTGCGTGCCGATAAAACTTAAAAAGAAGTCCCGGCACGATAAAGGGACTTATATAGTGTGACAGCCCTTCCCCCCCCTCAAAAAAGAAAGTTCGCGTTTTAACCTAAAATGCGTGTTTTTAAAGATATATGACTAGCTTCACCCCGCGGCGTCACCCGTGGTACGACAATAACCGCGGGTAACTACGCACCCAGGCGAAGCCGGGACCGTTAGTTTGCATCTATGTAAATTAAAAGTAGTATTCAGGCTCTAATTAAACCAACAAACGATTCCACAAAGTTGCACTCGAGGACGTTCAGCGCTACTACTTGGGTTCCAACATGCGTGGATGAGCATTGAGCAACTATGACATACAGTGCAACGGCAGCCGTGGAATAGTTATTCTGAATGCACCCTGTGGTACTGGCATATGTTGAATCGTCTTTTTGATCACCACCCATGGCCCACTGCTGTGCTGGGCCTCCTCTAATTTCATGAAGTCTGTATATTTTCGATAATGTTGAAATTTTGCAAAGCACTCACAAATAGCTTCCATTGTTATTGAAAAGGATTAAACGGAATCCAACTTTTCAAAACAATAGATTAGGTGTGAATCCCTTACACCGTAACGTTTATCTTTTTCATTCGCACTCTTAGATCGGTTTTATTGAGCGTGTTAAGTCGACAGAAATTCTCTAGAATTCTCGATGTAGCACAGATTGAATGGGTCCACTCCCTGGATCTTTGCAAATGGAAACGATTTGGGGTTGTTTAAAATAGTTATGTCTCAATAGCATCAGCTGTCTTCGTACTGCCAATTGCCAATTGGATTAATGGTTATTTATAGAGAGACTTCTTCAACCGTCTTTTTGCGATAGAAAACACTTAGTTCTGCGTTTTCCGAAAACATTTGCTTGACCTAGAAAGGACTTTTATCGAAAGGGATTAGATAAGATACACTTTAGTTACACCTGTGGCCTACACGTGTTGCTATTTCACGCCAAAACGATAATTTTGAAGAATAAAGTAAGTAAGTAAGAATAAGTTATTCAGATCGGATCGTTTGTTTTTAAACAGGATTTTACAAAATATCAGGGTTTTATGTTATGGGACTCTGAAATGTTGTATATTGAAATGGGATTTTCAATTTTCATACAGTTAAACAAAACTTTGCAGTCCTGCAACCTTAGTGATGTCAGGTTCACGATGTTTCTTGGGTTCTCTGTGATTATTTCTTTGATAAGATACTTTCTTCCAGTTGGTCAAACATTCTTTCTTCATACGGTTTTCAAGATAGTATCGATCCTTTCGTGATGTACGAGTACAAGGACCCTGTATAAGGATTGTTACAAAAACACCACTTTATTTATTTAAAATCAACAGTTTACTATTCAACCTCTACATAAGTAAGGACAAGAAATTTATTTGTTTCGGTGCCACCCACCGAACGAACATGTAAATGACAGCATCGTTGATTAACCTATTCTACAGTTTCAAATGCAATGGAACCCCATTACACTATTACGTAGTAAATTATCGAATCGTTTGCAATAATCATGAATAGGTTACTCGATTATTGTAACGATGCATCGGAAGAACGCTGGCGGACTTCCAACGTTGCACGTAAGCGATGGGCGATCACGCGAGGCTGTACGAATCGATAATCGATTCGATAAAAGTTTTATTCGATCCAATTTGAATAGGTCCGAATGCAGAAGGCGTTCCACGTGCGCCCAGGTATGAGGTACGGAGTCCCAATGAGGTTTTAACACAGATATTGAATTTATGTGATGCCAGTGCATTTTTGTATTTGGTAGGAATTTTCGAATGAAATCGAATGAATATTTATACAGGGCAAGGATGAGACTATTATAATGATTGGACTAGTTTATTATGTATTTTTAGCCAGTAAATAGATCCACAAGTATAATGTAATGACTCAGGGAGCTAGACGGGTAAATATGGGATTTTGTGCATTCTTTATTCACCGTCGCCATCACGCTTACAAATACGTAGCTTCTGGGTTTCCGTCACCAAGAAGATATGTGGCTGGTAACTACTCGTATAGATCATTTCACTATCCGCTAATGAACTTATTACCGGTTTGCTCTACACGAAATTTGATCGATTGATTGATAAGAGAAAATGTATTTTGGGCAATGAATACACGCGGCCTAATTAAAATCTGTGATATGGCTGGTTACAAAACTGAAAGCGGCACGACACAAAAATTGGCTATTTTTGCCTTTTTTAGATGGCAACGTGAAATCCCAAAAGCACATTTTTGTAGTTTACGAATATCAAATGCATAGTATTCTGTTTTTTGTTAATTAGAATAAATCATTTCTAAATCAAGATTTTTATATTTTTATGCCCCGACAAAAAGAGGGGTCTACTCGTGTGTGTCTATTTGTCTGTCTGTGGACTTGTAGCTTTATGTTTTAACAAGATGAATTCAGCCGTGTATCGGGGGCTCCTTATAATTTTAAATGTATCTTCGAAGCTTCCCAAACGACTATAATCCATGTAGTGATGACGTCACTGTTAGGCCCACGCACGCCTCTGCCTCCTATTTCGCGTTCCGCCATTAATTATGCGTAGGTATTTGTTCGTTTGAATTTGGGAAATGGCGATTGACTGGTCGAAATTATGCTTAGCTAACGTGACTGTGTGCTGCAGCACGTGCATTGATAATGCGTAATGACAACGTGAGTGTACTAATGTATAATTAATGATAGATTTAGAATACATAATTTCACCACCCCATTCCATTCGGAGGGTGTCGTCAGAGCTAGCTCGTAATTGAAGGCTGAAGTGACGAGTGCGTTTAGCCATCGTGGCACAGTACATTGTTGCAAGTAATAAAGTTTTTGTTTCTGCGTCTATAATAAATAAATAAATATTCTTGGACATTTCACACAACGCCATCTCGTCCCAAGCTAAGCAACTTAATGCTTGTGTTATGATAACGAGATGGATGATAAACTACTTGTATAATTTTTTTTTGTAAATACGTACTTATTATAGATAAAAAAAACACCCAGACCCGGAACAAATACTTGTAGGTCGTACAAATATTTCTTCCGTGCGGGGATCGAACCCGCGACATGCTACGTTCAATCATTGCGCTTGAATTGAACTTTATACCTGAAGTACCTTTTTGTTGTTTTAAAGTGGAACTCGTTTAACTGTCGAGCGCTCGTCACCGCCCGACTATTAGAGCAACGGCAGGCTCAGAAAAATGCCATTCAGACGTGGACCGGACACGTTCCCAGGCGCACACGTGATGTGAATGCCGAACGGCGAACGGCGAACGGTGTGCCCTAGCCAGATGTGTCACGTGAGGACTAGCCAGGTGACACGATCTGAGACAAGGTGGGGCCAATCGTAACACATATTTGTGCCAGAATATTTTGATATATAATTTAAGCGACTGGGTTGCTTTTCTTTATATAACTTTTAATTTTATTACTGCCCTGAATCGTAGGTGTATTTTGAGTGCAACCAATGATATTAATTTTAAAATAACTCATTGTGCCTGTCTGTTATCCCTTGAAATCAAAACCGACTTTGACGAAACGAAGAAAAATTAGCTTGAGAAAAAAAAACCAGCTTGAGGCGAAAATACGTATTACCTTATGGGTTGAAATAGAATATCTATAACATTGAAAGTCGATATGAGCAAGGGTCCAAAACCCAGGCGCACCTAAAAGGGATGAATCTAATTACAAAATATGTATACAGATTTGAAGAGGTTAAGAAATTAGGTTTTTATATAGGATTTAAACAATGTCACCAGCCGACACTACCCTGAGGGTGTCGCAAGAGGCGGCTAAAGAATCTAGCCACAAGAGAAGGAAATACTAGAGAAGGCTACGACATTTGACACCATATCTTGTTAAAAAATACCACGTGGAAGATAGCAAATCTAATCGAAGAATAACCGTTATTAATGCTGTAGCGTTGTCGGAAACTAGGCGCTATTCTAGAGATGAGAGACAACTTTCATGATACACTGTGGTAATTATCGTCTGTTGATGGACTCCAGATGAGACCTGGCCAACGGCCAAATGCGTCTGCCAAGCGGGACGGCCAGGATAGCGCTGGACGCAGGCGATAGCGACGCTGAAGGCTTTTACTAGATGTTTATGAAGAATTTAAGGTTTTTTGTTTATGTTATAAGTTATTGAATAGTTTTTTTGCCAACTTCTGTCTGCAGTGCTGTGCAGGCCTTCTAAATCTGTCCTAATCAGTAAAAATATATTGTAGGAAGGCGTATAGAATCAGGCCAGCTGATTGAAATATTTGTGTGTATTGTAAAATATTTCTCGTTTCGATGCATCGTAAATACCTTATAACTAAATTCAAACGGATGTTCCTCACAAAAACATCAACACACAAATGTCATCAGAACGTTTTTCGTACGCTGCGTCCTTTCCTCGAGTGATCGTTTGTAGTAAAATATATTATTCTAATGGGCACTTTTTATTCTGCTTGCTCGTGCGGAAAGAAAAACGAACAAACTATTACGCGAAAGTTGTTGGGGGAAGTTTCCCGGCGAAGTGGCGAGTTGCCTGCAGCTCCGCGGCGCGTTTATTGGCTCGTATTTCAGTTATGCGAGAACTAGCGCCGCCGCTACTCTCGCTTACCACTAAACTACTAAGGACTTCCATTAAACAATACGCCGAAGATGAGTTCCATCTTCGGCGTATTGTTCTATCTGCGAGGTAATCGGAGATTTCGAAATAAGAGCAAAGTAACTCCTACCGTAAATGTGTCCTGTTGCTAGCAGGCGATATGTGGAACAATTTGAAAGTTAAAGAAACTGTAGTAGACCCGACTAAGCGGTCGGTAAACGTGATTAATATCTCTCGTTAGTACGTCCCGATAGTATTGCTGAAATGAGTCCTTAATATTTCAACAACGGTAATAAAAGTCACCTCTACTGACAATTCTGTAAGAATTTAAAACTGAATTGAGGCTGAGCGGCTCAAGAGAGCCCGGCAAATTCAAAAGCCAAAGCATATCTCCGAGCGGTGGTCAGGGCCGGCTAATTAATTCTGAGTGCTGTAGCGATGCTAATGAAACCGACCCGGAATATGGAAGCGGCTACGATGTCGCACAAAATATAATTGCGTGAAGTATCGTCCGAGCGAAATGTAACGTTTTTAGGCAAAAAACATAAAACGAACACCTTTTGAAATATCGGAATAATTCTAGAACTAAACATCCTGTAAAGAGTCTTACAAACAGACAAGCTTCCTCGGGCTCAGCCAATTTGTTACAATATCATATAAAGGCATCAATCTCAACTGTTATTATGACATTTATAGCAGTGTAACGTGAACATTGGCAGCCTAATAAAAGTACGTGAATTATTTGTAAAAAGTATGTACTCGTGTGGGGACACAGTACGGTGGACTTGTTTTAAAAAAACGATACTTGTATTTGGTAGACGAATTAATTTCTTGAGCCACATTTGCCAGATCGACAAAAAGTTCCTTACCGAGTATTGCTACAAGTTTTAATGTGTTGTGATTCCTGCACCTGAGTATATCGTCCTAATCAATACACAAAGAGACAAAGTATACAATTCAGTGCCGTGATAGGATACGTCAGCAAACACAATTAGCTACGCACGACACTCACGCACGCCCGAGGAAACGAGGACACTCCAGGCTGAGGGCTTAGAGCGGAGAGGTCTGTTGTCCCCTGCCTCTTGAGCCGTGTACCTTCGCACTTACACCCCCGAACGTTGCGTGTAACGTGTTCTTAATGAGTAATCGCAATCGGGGAAATCTCTAATTATAGAGTTTCATAAACCTTGAAGTGCATGTAAAGGGGATTTGAAGAGATCCTAATATCGATTTTTCTGTGTACAGGACGTAGCATAAAGGTATACAGGGTAAATTTCACATGTAAGTTGATGGACAAAGTTCTCGGATTTTAAAGGAGTCTCAAAAGCGATTTCCTGGCGAGTAATTGAAACCAGCGATTAATCGAATTGAATCCCGTAAAATATAGTACTACTACTACTCAGCCCATAGATGACCCACTGTCGAGACGGGCCTCCTCCATTTACATGGAGTGTAATTAGCCTACTGTGCCACGCTGGCCAGACTGGTTGGCACAGGGTTCATATCAAGTTTTCCTATTCTTGCGGCTAGGTTATCGCCCTTGTCGGCTCTTACGGCACCCTCGGAATGGAATGAGGTGGTGAAACCATGTATTCTAAATCTGTTGGTCTGGACACGTTTTTAATGTGTAATAATTCCGGAAACAATCACATGACTTGGCGGTCGCTTATTGGTAATTACGGACACGTGTCGCGTGCTTTGTTAACTGGTGAACTTGCTCTCACTGTTTTATTCTATGGGTTTTTAGCATTTCGAACCGATGGTAGTTTCGGTATGAATGTGGATACACTGATGATGGATGAATCTGGACAGACCTGAACAGGGGAAGAGAGGGATGGATTGTGAGAATGAGGACATGCGTATGAAAGGTTTGGATGGATTTAGCTTGGGACAAGGGCCAAAAGATGACGATGGTCTGTGATAAAACTCTTATAAATAAAATTATTTCTGAGTTGAACCAATGATGTACATTTATCATTAAAATGGGATCGTGGCTCCTATGAGTTACTTTTAAATTTGCCTAATAATTTCCGTCTTCTACCATACATGCACCGAATTTCGTATACCAACTATCAAGTAAAAAAAAGAAATATTGAAATTCCATAAAGCTATGACTCACCGTGATCCGCTTCAGCTGCCGTTTGCCCTTGAACCAGGAGACGAGCGCGGGTGGGCGGGAGCCAGCAGACTCGCATGCCACCTCGTACCGCCTCTCTGCCGTCAGTACACCGCCCTCTCCGAGTTCCGCGGGCTTCTTTATTTCCACCGTCAACGGCCTCACTGTATAGAACAGTTCAGTAAGATACAAAGTATTGAAGCACTGGTAGGACACGGATCAAGGTAGCCAGTGATTTGGTTTATGTTGGGGGGCCATAGCAGAGTGTAGTGAAATACAGTGGAAGATTAAGAATACATAGTGTCACCGTCCCATTCCATCTTGAGGGTGTTGTAAGAGCCGACAAAAGCTTATGACAGCTGATAACTTGATACGAACACATAATTTTTTGTTGTCGCTGGGGAAATGCTTTATGCATACCATCGCCCCCCGGGGGAGAGGTCGGTGATTATGTGGGACTAAAACCCACTAAAACGCCCCGACGAGGGCAAGTGACTATCAGAGAGGGCGTCCCGGTACACTGGGACGCCCTCAGTCATCGAGGCTTTCGTCGGTGGCGGGTCCCCCGACCCACCACCGGCCTCTATGGCGGGGGAAGGAGGTGGGCTTATAGTCGCCTCTTCCTCCCCGGGCGCCGTGTGCGGCGCGGGTCAGCCAGGACGTCCTCCTCCCTGACCCGCTCCGCGGCCTCCTTCTGCGATATGACGTCCTCGCAGAAGGAGGAAACCGCCTCCCATGCCTCCTCGCTGTCTAGCATCCGTCCGATTAGGCTCGACAGCGAGAGGTCTCCTCCGATCTCTGCCGCCAAACTTGATACGAACCCTGTGCCAACCCGTCTGGCCAGCGTGGCACGGTATGCCAATTACCCTCCATGTAAATCAAAATCAAATCGAAAGACCCTTAAGTTTAGTGTGATAAAGATTTAACAAAGAAACCTCTACATCATATTCTTTGAGCTCCGGACAATGATCGTATGTCACAGTCAGATCCAGAACCTGTACCACTCACCTGAAATCGAGTATTGTCAACCAACAGGATATCAGTAAAATCAACCCAAGAACAATTTTTTTAGTGCCTATTATTAATTTATTTCAATTTAATGATACTTTAGGAAAAAGTAAGTTGCAACTGTCTGTTCTCTATGTTCGAGTTTCAATAGTTCAAAGGCCATATTATATAGATGATGAATTTGATGCCAGTATTTTTCTTTTCTTTCGGTAGATTGCCTTTTCAAAGAAGGCTCTTCGCTCTTCTTTCCAAGCGAATCATTAAAAACAGACAAGGAAAGGACGTTTCGTATAACCTTTGTCATTTCACAGATCACAAGGGATATGTTGTTATTGAAACAACATGATCCAGTAATGGATTCAAGTTATTTATAATAAAACAAGATCCTGATCTTATAAGGAATATTATATTGCTCGGCTAAAACGATATCGACGTTACATCTCTTACGATATACAGTCCTTTTATAAATATTTAACTACTTACAAAACATATCCAGGACCAAAGACAGCTCTTTGGGCGGGATCAAGTGGGAGTTGGTGGCTTGGCAAGTGAAGACTGCGGCGTAGTCCGCGCGGCGTATGGCCGGCCACAGCAGTCTGTTTTCTATGACGTCACCCGTGTTGTGCTCGTACTCTTCATCCACCAGCACTCCGTTGACAAGCCACCGCACGGAGGGCTCTGGACGACCTATGCAGAAATACCTCGCGTCACATTTACATCAACCTCCTTCATTAGTCGAAAGGTGTCATTTGCCACTACCTAGGGTAAATGAATAATATGAAGAATTTAGGTGACCTATACTCTAAATGGTACAACTAATTATGTTATGTCGTTCAATTGTGCAAGACAAGACAAGCGATTGAATATTCATACAAATATAATTTAAGGATAATTTTGATGAACATTTCGGAGATAATTAAATCAAGCCTGTTTACTCTGAATCTGCCGGAATCAATACTGAACAATAGATGTTTACGAAACTAGATAAGTCCTCAGAATCTCCCGTTCGCTTAATAATAAATGAGGTCCCGGCTGAGATAGACATTCGATTTGCTAAATGTAAACATCACGATTACGCTACGACAAACGCAATTCCAATGCTCTCCGTCCGTCTATACGTAAATAAATTTCAGGAGAAGCATTCTCTTTCAGCGCGGGTCCTTTGTCCGTTGTTTGGTTGTTTATTTGTCCGGCTATGTGCGCTTTTGTTCGGCCCTCGGAACACCGCTCAACTATCCTTAGATCCACTTTGGGGAAATTGAATTAGTTCACGTCTGGAGTGCTACTACAGGATCTAATCGAAATGTCAATGGATTTAATCTGGATTTGTGTAGCAGATAGACGCAGCCCCTGGATGAATTCAGCGCTGTTCACGAATTTGTGGCATCGAGCTGCGGTTTATACTGCATTAGCGAGGACTGCTTTATAGGGGATTTTAATTGAATATGATTAGCATAATTGAGCACGCGTCACAATTTTGAGATACCAGGGGAACCATTTTTAGATCATCAACAATAGTCAGATTATGGATACTAATTATTGATACAATGCCGCCCTAATGGCGAACTCCTTCATACTTTTGAGATGTCTAATAATTAGTCAGAGCATGTTTCATGCAATGTCGCTTTGTCCAATGAAGCCGAAACTGCACTAAGGATTAATGCTGCACGCAAATGAGCGCACATTTCGTAACAACATGGATTTAGAGGGACCGGATTAACATTTTTTCTTGGACACATCCGCCAAACTAGTAGCTGCCATTAGCATTGGATTTAATGCCAATTATAAATGTCTAGTTTTCAATAACAGATATAACAGAAATGATTGTATTTAAAAAACACTCTATGTACTTTGGCACTCAGCAGTCGGCCATTTATGGTCTGAGAAGTATTATTGTAGAGTGTTTTTTAAATATATTGTTTGTTAGAATATCAAGTAAGACCTTTTGTCGATAGTAATGAGACTTATACTCGTATATAATAATAGTCTTAATAATAGAGAAATATGTATAATATGTTAATATATTAGAGACCATAAAGAAGCAGACACTTGACTCGTCCTTGAGATGAAAGGTTCTCAGTGGGTCGGAATCAAAAGTCGCGGGCACCGCTTCCGTTGGCTATTGTTCCGGTTGTTTTTCCCTTTGATAAACAATGTAACAATGTCGCCTCTCTGTGTATTGAACTTTGGCGTTTGCTGGTCCAACTTAGTCCAACTTCACTAAACTCTTGTCATTACAGGTTATTACTTTGAAGGGCGTGAAACTTTCTTTAGGCAGTTTGATTTTGTATTGGTTCATGTACGTAGAGAGATACATACGTTTACTTTTTTATTGTATAACAACGACGTTTTAATACAACAACGAGGCTTTACACAAAATATTTATGTAAGTATGTGTGTTGACTATTTTCAGTATTCAATCGCCGTTGTTTGGTTACTGTTAAACGGTCTACCCACTTGGCAGAAGGCATTCTCAACATACTGAATAAGTACACTTAACATAAAATGCCGCTCTTAATATTTTTTAATTCTTGATTTGGAAATAAAAGTTATACAAATAGGGGGAATGAAGCAGTGTAATCTTCAAAGTGAGCCTTCTTCGTCAGCTCTATCAAAGGCTTCCCCTTGATATTATCCTTTCAATTGCTTTTTAAATGAATCCCCCAACGCGGTGCCTCTCATTACTCCGAACGAATCACCTATTAGTATTCACCCTCCGAACGGAAATATCCGAACGGCGTGTCTCTGCGGTGCTCGGTGCGAAGGTGCTCCAAAACTTGGCGCATTAGGACGCAACAGGCTTGTCAGACAAAAAGCTCGTGAAACAAAACTCAGCGCTTCGCGGGCCGTGCGCCCCCGTCATTAGAAAAGCATCTGCGTTCACAAGAATTGAATAGGTTTTTTCTGTCGGCCGTATTTTCGGGGAATACGCTTCAATCAATTTCTCGATTATGCAAATTCGGCGGGTGCCGTCATTCCAAATTTTGTTAGTGACGGCGCAGCGTAATCTTTCCAATCCGGTTTGATTGGGCCCGTGTCGTTTTGACTTTGTGATTTTTAAACGGTAACTCAATTAACATTATTTTCTCTAATTGCGGAAGAATAAAAGCTGAATAGAAAGACACTTGATAATGAAATGAGTGCAATAATTAAGTTTAAACTATGGTTTGCGTGAAATACAGTACCACTCTGTACACTAAAGCGAAATTATTATAAAGGAAATCGGGAATTCATTAAAGCCATTAAAGCATTTCAGCCGGTATTCATTAAATTCATTCATTCATAAATAATTCTTGTTTTTTCATTTTATAATAACATATTGGCAGGAACAGATAATGCAGAGAATTTTAATTACAAAGCACTGTGTATATATTTCTATTAAATATTACGGTGATAAATACTCCAATATTTCATCATCATCATCATCAGCCCACAATAGTCCACTGCTGGACATAGGCCTCCCCTAAAGAGCGCCATAGCGCCCTGTCTTCAGCTTGACGCATCCAGCTGCTGCCCGCAACCTTTCGCAGATCGTCGCTCCATCTAGCAGAGGGCCGTCCCACACTACGCTTGCCGATTCGCGGTCTCCACTCAAGAACTCGTCTACCCCAGCGGTTGTCGGTTCTTCTACAAATATGACCAGCCCACTGCCACTTCAGTCTGCTAATTCTCTAAGCTATGTCGGTGACCTTGGTTCTCTGTTGGATAGTCTCGTTACGGAGCCTATCTTTCAGAGAAACTCCAAGCATAGCTCGCTTCATAGCACGCTGAGCGACTTTAAATTGCTGGACTAGTCTCACCGTGATTGTCCATGTCTCGGCGCCGTAGGTCATGACGGGTAGGACGCACAGTTTGAAAACTTCCAATATTTCAGTGTACACTATTGTCACAAAAATAACCTGTTCCTAAACTAAAATCCTAAAAAAGCATTACAATACAAATATTGTATCATGTGTCTCTAATTTGCGTTTTGCAAACAAATCAAACGCGTATACACGGAAATATATGAATAAATATAATCACACTATGTGATTATTATTCCATTGGTTGTGGAACATTGTGGAACACGACAATCAGCGCCGGTGTATCGAAAAGGAATTGTGTTTTGTCGGATAAAAGCGTTTCTGTGTCTGAACACTCCGCACCACCGAGCGGAGAAGATATACATCCGTCGACTTTCCGCCCCACAGATGGATTGGTAAGTAGATCGTTATTTATTGATGGTTTGCCTATTTTTACAGACCACGTATATTTGGAACTTACATTTCTATGTGGAATATTAACAAGCCTAGTGGAAAGCACGCAATGCATTTGATCCTCAACTTTAGACACAGCTGGTGGTTAGAGATTCTATGATAACTAAGCCGTCAGATTTAAATATTGATAAAATGTATGCTTAAGTAAGTAGACCGAGAAATTATTCTAAAATAACAAAGCTTATTAATACATAATAATTAAAGGCGTTGATCGAGCTGTATCTACGCGCCTGAAAATTAATTAAAGCAGTACAAGTATTAGTGTTCCTCTGAAACGTTATTTCAAAATAGTTCGTGATAACCTACACTAACATCATGTTATGTTTCAATTAGCATTTTCGTCTATATCTAATTTCAATAGTAAACCAATTAGCGAATCTGTCTAATGTTTCTGTTTACAATAACTAACTGTAATCATTTCAGTATGGTTGCCAGTAAAAGTTGCTTCATCGGATTTTGAGTCAATACGAAAAATATCACCTCCTTTCCTCCTTTATGCCTATACAATTTATAATTTAGACTACAAAAGGTCTAATTTTGTCTATTTTCTGCTCGTAAATTTCCTGCCCGATGGAAAAATAATTAGGCTGCCACTTTCCAGGGCATTCTCGGGGGAAATATCCATATTGAGTCTCCATTATTTAAGTTTTTTCTTTAAGACATAACCGTCACCCGGACTATTCCCGGTTCAAACAGAAAGCAAAGCAATAAATAAACTGTGAAGCAGTCCAGATGTCGCGGACAGCGACCGCTGACCGTGCCCGCTGCTTGGTGACACTGCACGTCTACTGCAAAACTGATAACACTTATATTTTCGTGTTCGATCTAGGAACATGTGAACATCGAACGTTTGCTGGGCTGGGAGCTAAGGAGCCCATGATAACATCTTAGGCTCATGTAGCAAATATTTTTCTTAACATCATGTTAAGTACTCTAGGTTAAAAAATATGTTTTATTAATTTCATCATCATCATCATTTCAGCCAAAAGACGTCCACTGCTGGACATAGGCCTCCCCCAAGGATTTCCACAAAGGCCGGTCCTGGGCCGCCCGCATCCACTGCTTTCCGGCGATCTTAACCAGGTCGTCGGTCCACCGTGTGGGAGGCCTACCAGCACTGCGCCTTCCGGAACGCGGTCGCCACTCGAGGACTTTTCTGCCCCATCGGGCGTCGGTCCTGCGAGCTATGTGCCCTGCCCACTGCCACTTAAGTTTGGCAATCCGGTGGGCTATGTCGGTGACCCTGGTTTTCCTGCGTATCTCCTCATTTCTGATTCGATCTCGCAGGGAAACTCCGAGCATAGCCCTCTCTATTGCCCTCTCTATTTATTAATTTACTTTAATGCAATCAAATGTATTTCGGAAGATTTTATGGTGATTACAATTTAAATTACTAAATCATTTTTGCAAAGGACTATAATTTTGTAATTCCGACAAACTGTACTATACACATAAATAAAATTCATCATATTTCAGTACCACAATAGCAAAATATTGCATAAAAAATCCACTTTATAAATATACATACAAGTCATACAATACACATACAAGATAGCATACAAGTCTACAATATAGTCATGAGCCGCTGCAAGCTGCACTTCCAAGTCTGTTTGCTGTGCGACATAAGAATGCTTTTATCGCCTCTTCTTAGATGTGTAACCAAGAAACATATGGTACTCTTCGGTAGTGGCTGCGGTATCCATTTCAGCGTAGCTTTTGATTGATGCTCTTGGCTAATGGCTTAACATAGTAATAATATTTCGGCAACAATGACAAGTATTCAATGAACCTGCACTGATCACGTGGTTAGATTTTGAAATTAAACACTTTTTAACGGATTTATCGCGTGTAGGTATATTACATTATTTAATTCCCGACGTTTCGAATGCTTTGCAGCAGTCGTGGTCGCGGGAGAGACTAGATGACAGTTGTCTTCAAAAGTACAAAGAAACAGTTAAAATCTACCGCCTATAATTTTGTTTTATTGATAACGTTTCATGTGCACGCAGAAATCGCTCACGGTGTCCAGAGGTCTTGCAGATGAGTGTTTTGCTTGAGATTTGATCAATTTAATGACTGGATCCTAGGCAGGTGGTGCTTGCCAACCATCCTCTCTATTGAAATTTGGATGTTTTTAATGTCAATAGCCTCGCGGATCATTCATTATATTGAATTTATATTTTAACGTATTTGTACAATTATTCCAAAAACACTAACTTAAGTAATAAAACAAGACTAAAAATACCAATTAACCTAAAACTTAAATACTAAAATATATTATTTAAAGGAGTCCCTTTAGGCAAGGTTCCGAAGATACTGGCAGCGTTTCCCCTTTGAATCGCTAGACTGATTCTATGTCCGAGGTAGCTACCAGCTAACCTTTTTGCTATTTCCTTAAAAAGGCCTATAGCGCTAGGATTATGATGATTATAATTAAATAATGTTATTACATACATTAATGTAAGAAATCATTGTGGTTCGATATTCTTGACTACTACTACCACTCAGCCCTTGAATGGCCCACCGCTGAGTCGGGCCTCCTCCAATTAAATAAGGGAAAGAAGCCACGCTGGCCGGACGGGTGGGTTAAGGCTTCTCTTGCTGCTAGGTTTATTACCGTGGAATTTCCTGTAGTCGGCTCTGACGACACCCTTAGGATATAATAATGTGGTGGGTAATCCATCACCATACGGACAGATTTTTAAACACTATGGGCATATTGAAGAATTGATAATGAACCTGGCCTTAGTTTCGTAGCACTGGTGACGAGTTGTAAAAAAATTTCTTGATACCTTCAAATACCGTCAATTTGATAGATGTCAGCTAAACTGACAGCGAAAAGTTGACAGTTGACATTGACGTGACGAGTGTTGCCGTTCCTTAATTTTATTTTCCCAAAATTTGGAAACATACAACATGCCACCAACTCGGGCACAAAAAGGCGTTCCTGCAACTAGTGATAATTTGGAAGAGTTAAAACAATACATTGATCAAAAATTTCATGAATACAAGTCAGAGATATTGGAGGAAATCAAGAAAGAAAGCAAAATTAAGTATTTAGAAAATGGAAAACTGATGTCGGAACTGAAGAAGAGTGTTGATTTTATGTCCACTAAGTATGACGAACTTCATGAAATCGTGAGTTCCAAAATTAAAATAATTAACGACCTTGAAAGTCAGAATGCAGCATATCAAAACCAAGTCACTGACCTTCAAACTAGACTTGATCATATGGAACAGCAGTCACGTGAGAATAATATGGAAATTCAATGTGTGCCTGAATCAAAATCAGAAAATCTGAAAAGTATTGTACACCAACTGGGGAACACCGTCGGATGCAGTTTGGCTGATAGCGAAATAATAAACTTTCACCGTGTGGCTAAAATAAACCCAGATTCATCTAGGCCTCGTGCAATAATAGTTAAGCTACCGAGCCCATTAGTACGTGACAAAATACTAGCAGCTGTGAAGAGCTTCAACAAAACTTTGCCGCCTGCTGATAAGTTGAACACTTCCCATCTAGGCATTACCGGGGAAAAAAAATCAATCTACGTGTGTGAGCATCTCTCGCCCTCAAACAAACAACTTCATGCGGCTGCACGCAAGTCTGCGAAAGAGAAGCAGTACCAATTCGTTTGGGTGCGAAATGGGCGAATATACATGAGGAAGAATTCGGATGCTAAAACCTTCGTAGTGAAAAACATCGAAAGCCTAAAGAAATTGTCTTAAATTGGAGTTCACGATGGCTTCAACCAGAACCACGACTTAGGGTTTTTTAATTTGTTATAATTCAATCTGCAAATCTATTATCAGAATGTTAGAGGTCTTCGGAGCAAAACTGATACTATTGTGGCCAATGCGTTGAATCGTAATTTGGAAATTATAATTCTTACGGAGTCCTGGTTAAACGATTCTATCTATGATCACGAGATTTTGGATAACAGGTACGTGGTCTTTAGGCGTGACCGCTCCTCAACCGATAGTGCGAAGGGAGAGGGAGGTGGTGTTCTCATTGCTGTCCATAATAAACTGAAAACTGTGCGTGAACAACAATGGGAAACTTCTCATGAAGATCTCTGGGTTAGTATCACTTTAAACCGTGGCACCTCAGCCATAAACTTGATTATTTGCGCAGTGTATATCCCCCCACCGATTGATTATGACCGGTTAGATAAAATATTGACCAATATAACAAACGTTACTCAGCACAATTTACCTGAAAATTCAATATTTATACTGGCCGGTGACTTTAACCTCCCTAGTCTAACCTGGAAATTCGATCCAAACACTAAGACCTTAAAACCTGATAGCACCGTGACCAGATCAGGCAATTTATTTGTGGATGCACTTCTCTTTAACAATCTTGAGCAGATAAACACAGTATTTAATAGTAATCATCGCATCCTCGATTTGTTTATTACTAATGCAAGCTCTCATTTTGTCGTGTCACCCTGCTTAACGCCCTTAGTACCCCTGGATAATCACCATCCTGCTTTGGATATCATATTGAGGCTTAACTATCTTAAAATACCCAAACATAATATCTCCACTTACCTGAACTTTTCCAAAGCCAATTACACTTTGATAAAGAGTGAACTTGATAAGGTGGACTGGGAAGATCACTTGAAATCATATAACCATAATATAGATCTCATGGTAGATTTTTTTTACAAAAAGTTATTAGCCGTAATTACAAAACATACACCACTAAGTAAAACCAAAAACAACACATATCCTGTATGGTTTAGTAAAGCTCTAATAAACAGTCTTAAAGAAAAATCCCGAATTCACCGTAGATGGAAAAAATACAATAATTCCAGAGACTTTCTTACATTCAAATTGTTACGAGATCGATGTGGCAAAATGTTAGTGGACTGCCTACATAAATATAGAGAAAATGCTGCAGCAACTATCAAAACTAACCCGAAACATTTCTGGTCATTCGTTAGAAGTTTTAGAAAAGACAGTAGTGACTTACCTGATAAAATGCACCTCCTTGACAAGAGTGCTCAAGGCGGCCAGGAAATTAGTGAATTATTTTCAGATTATTTCCATTCCATTTATAGCAGCAATAACACCCCTGCAGTTTTTCCAAACTGTGATTCTAATAATATTCATAGATCTTTGGGAAAACTTATAATTACAAAATCTGAGGTCATCAAAGCCCTTCAAACATTAGACACGAATAAAGGCCCTGGCCCTGATCAAATCTCACCTCTATTTCTACAAACATGTCATGAACAGCTTGCCACTCCCTTAAATATAATATTTAACATATCTCTTGCAAGTGCAGTATTTCCCAGCACTTGGAAGATCGCTAACGTCACTCCGGTTCATAAGAAAGGTGATAGAAGTGATGTCAGAAACTATAGGCCAATTTCTATCTTGTCAGCTATGGCCAAATTATTTGAATCAATTGTGCAAAAAGTACTGCTTTTTCACCTAAAACCATTGTTGGACAAAAGGCAGCACGGCTTTCTTCCTGGTAGGTCGACCACCACTAACCTGCTCGATTATGTTAGCGATATTTACGAAGCATTTGAAAATAAACAGGAAGTTCACGCTATTTATACTGACTTTTCAAAGGCGTTTGATTTGGTAGACCATGCCATCCTTATCCGGAAGCTGGGCCACGCTGGTATATGTGGATCGCTGCTGCGTTGGTGTGAGTCTTATCTTCAAAACCGCTCTCAATTAGTTCGTGTCCGTGGTTTTAAGTCTGGCCCTAAGCAAGCTCCATCTGGCGTACCACAGGGCTCACATTTGGGTCCTCTTTTCTTCTTAGTGTTCATAAACGATCTCTGTACCGCTGTGACCTCGAAGTTTCAGATGTTTGCGGATGACTTGAAACTTTATAGGGTGATAAACACGTCGCACGATGTAGCTCGCCTCCAAGCTGATCTAACTTTTATTAGTGACTGGTGTTCCAAAAACAAAATGGAATTAAATGCTAAAAAGTGCTTCCACATAAAATTTGCGAGAAAAGCTCCAACACCAGCATCATATACAATAGATAACGAGCCAATTACTGAAATATCGAACATCAGGGACTTGGGGGTTACAGTAGACAATAAACTAGCCTTTACGCAACATATAGATAACATAGTGAAAAAAGGAGCCCAAATTTCAGGTTTTGTTTTAAGACAGTGCAGACTCTTCAGAGACCCAGGCATTTCAATGATTCTCTTCAATTGTTTTGTGCGAAGTCTCCTGGAGTATTGTAGTCCTATCTGGAGCCCCGTGTACTTAGTGCATATTAATCGAATTGAAAGCCTTCAAAAGCGATTTTTATATCATCTCAGTTATGCAAACAAACTCCACAACACTCTGAATTCGTATGAGGCCAGGCTACAACACTTTAGAGTATCAAAACTGCAGTGTCGCCGGGACACAGCTGACCTTGTACTTTTATATAAAACTATAAACAGCTTTATTGATTGCCCAAATCTACTAAACAAATTCACCATTAAAGTTCCCCGATCTTCCAATCGTACACATAACAGTAAAACTTTTTACCCCCCATTGTGTCGAACTAATTATGGACAGCACTCACCCATATATCGTTTGAGCACTAAGTATAACAAGCTTCGAGATACATTTGATATATTTAACGCATCGGCCACAAGCATCAAACGTATTTGTAATACATCTAGGACTTAATATATTTACCTACACATTTAGTTATTAAGTAATTGCCTAATGCTTATCAGTGTTAATTGAATGCTGTGTTCACATCGAGAAGGATGGATACACTGTCTCCCGATAAATGTTAGAATCCATCACTTATTAAACGTGTACACCATCCAGTTTTGTGAACCGTTTAAAAAAAAAAAAAAAAAAAAAAAAAAAAAAAAAAAAAAAAAAAAAAAAAAAATAGAGTAACCATGGGAGATAAATGAGCAAGAACTTGGATTGTGTCCTGTTGGAAAGCTAGTTGCAGCCAAATTTTCCTTCGTAGCCTCAGTTCAGGAGGGTGTTAAAATGATTTGTGGTACTGAGAATTATAATGAAATTTATATAACCAAGAGCACGAATCACTGTTACTCAAAAACATTACTCAAATATAAAATATATTCCACTCTAAGCACTTAAACTCCGACTGTCCATATTTCTATGGTGCACAAAAAGAACGAGTCAGCTAATCTAGAAAACATATTCTAGAGATAGATATTACATAATAGGCAGACCAATATTTATAGTAAATACGGCAAAGCCAACAAAACGTCCCGAATAACTGGGGCAATCGCCATTAAAGGACAATACTGTTATAGTACCGCAACGGAACCACCAGGCCCACATTTACATCGCCCTGCTTAATATCATAAAGACGCAATATATACGAATAGCTAATGTAGCGATAGGAAGCTAAACAGTATTATTTATTGGAGCCATTCTTACAAGTAAACTGGGGTTCAGTCGATATTTTACGATACTACATTTTGAAAAGTAAGATTAACATATATTTACCGGAGACTTATTGATAGGTTAGGACTGTGTAATAGGCCATTATCTGTTGTCTTTTTTGTTTAGTTCCTTTGTTGTTTCTAAAGATCATTTTAATGTATGGTTCAAATGTTAAATTAATTTCTCAAATTACGCTGCTATCAGGACTTTTACATTTGTGTCATTTTGGTAAAAATATTTTAAACACATTGAATTAATTTGGATTTTTTACTTTTAATTAATGTTCTGTCAGAACATTGTCAGACTTGCTACTAACGGAATTGTCTAGAATTCATCAAAGCAACCAACACCTTTTGTTTAACAAGTAATTATTGACGGACTAGTACGCCGTTTTGATGAGAATATTTCTTAATAATTAAGTCTTGTGCTGGTCCAAACAAGTATATTAAATTGGGAAGTTAATCTCTAATGTGTTTTCACGCCCAATCTAATTATTCAATTTGGATGAGTGTTGGTGTAAAAATAAACAAGCAGCTACTTTAGGAAAACTTTGTTCACATATCGCTTTTAAGCGGTGATTGTGCGATTATTTTTTTAGTCGAGGTGCGCTTACTCATCAACGACGACAAACACGAAGCCTAAGTAATTTAAAGGTATACATTTTTATTTATTTGTTTATATAAGCTGTATAGTATATTCACATTTTCGGCGTCTAATAAACTTCCGAATAGGCAAAGTATCACTTTATATCTGAACTGTTTATATTCGGGCATAAATCTAGTTTTACCAGCAAAGCCAAGTAACACATTTTGCAATGTAATCCACCTATCTGGCAACGGCGTAATTTATTACAAATTCATCAAAGCATCTCCTGGAATCGCGTAAATTAATTCGCCAGCCTAATCCATTGTACGTGTATCATAACTTATAAGATTTGCAAGCGAATTTGAATGAAATATTAAGATAAATGAGATAATTTAATGTATTCGGGAAACTTCGGATGTAGGTGAAGAGATCTTCACAATTGGGTAGGACATGAGTCGTACTAACCAATTAGTGATTTTATTGAAACTTATGAACTATACTAATTTTTCAGTCACATCAGGAGGCAATGTCCTCCTTTAAAAGAAACAAATGGTTCATATAATTTTTGGTAGTAAATAAATTACTCAATCTCAAAAGGAACTTTATTTACGTAGGTTTTATCACAAAACTCTTTTAAATCGTCATATTTAAAATTAGGATTATCATCTTACGACCCTTGTCCCACGCTAGGTAGTCTCCATACAGGCCTATCAGTCGTCATATCTATAGTCACACCTTTCTTATACAATTCCTCATTATAACAAAGATTGATTGTTTGAATTTAAAAATCATAAACTGCACAGTTGTAATAACTAACCAATAAAAAAAAAACAACGAAAACAAAAAAAAATTACAAAAAAAAAATGTATATAAGTAGTTTATCATCCATTTCGTTACCATAACACAAGCATTAAGGTGCGTAGCTTGGGACGAGATGGAGTTGTGTGAAATGTCCAACGATATAAAAAAAATATAATATATAACTCTTTCTTTTCTTTCTCTGCTTCACTTACGCGTGGTGGTTCACACTGTTCCGAACTGTTCCGAAATGTCGAGCCCGTGAGTGGTCTCTACGTTGGCATTGCTCGAGCGCGTGTTCTATGTAACATGAGGTTTGTGTCTAATTATTTCGTTGTAATATTTTGAATTCTAAACCAAATAAACCAAAGGTTGAAATAATATTATATTAATGAAACTTGATGCCTCACCTCCGAGAACCCTGCAGGTGAGCAGAACGTCATCACCCTCCTCGTGCGGGCCCAGCGTTGTAGTGTTGATGACGCGCCCCCACCGGTCCACCACCACCGGCTTTTCAGGAGGCACTGCAGGAAAGAATTTTATTAGATTCAAATATATATAGCATTATGTGTACGAAGGACATAGATTAAGTTAGCAACAAAAAGGGTTTTATTAATATTGGTCACCTTAACAATGTAAACAGAGAAGTCACTGATTATAATAATCTTATTCATCATGACATACCAATTCCACTAACCTCCAATCTACAACTTATGGTAACAAGTATTTTATCAATCAGTAATCTACACTAATATTATAAAGAGGAAAGTGTTTATGTAAGTATGTTTGTCAAGAAAAAAATTAATGTCCACCTGCGCGATGCCGGGACGGGTCGCTAGTTATATGTATCGTGTTTTAATATTTAAAAAGACAGAGCTGTGGGCCTGTGGTGAATTGTAATTGCAGCCAAAAGACGTCCACTGCTGGACATAGGCCTCCCCCAACGATTTCCACAAAGGCCGGTTCTGGGCCGCCCGCATCCATTGTTTTCCGGCGACCTTAACCAGGTCCCACATGATATTCTGCGTTTCCTCATTCGAATCGATCTCCTTTTAGATGGAGCCCATAGTGAGCGACCACGTATTTGTATCACATGGCGATGACTTGGCCACACACATCAAAGATTTTTCTCTTCAAACTTTAACTGTAAGGCCATCTGAATACTACCTGCTAGATATTCTTTTAATAGTTATAAGTTGTATTCTCTTAGTAGGATTAAATTTGAACATTATGACAATCACTTATTAATAACTGTTTCCAACCAGTTTTTGTGAGATTAAGATACGTTTAAATCTAATACTAACACTATTATTGTAGGTGCCTGACAATCTCTCAATGACTGTATATACTCGTACAATGCCGTTATGTCCAATATCGATATGAATAATTTCTGACACTATTTTTTATTTATTTATTATAAATAAATAAAAAATAGTTTTTATTTATTTATTATAAATAAATAAAAAATAGTGTTGATAAACAGATAACTTTGAGAGGGATAGAGCATAACTTACTCCTCATCATTCATCATTTCAGCCCATAGATTACCCATTCTTGAGTCAAGCCACCTCAGAATGCGTGGAGGGATTTTAAACTACGTACAATTAATTTGTGTGTTTTATTATATTTTTTGCACAGAACGACGGCTATGGCTATAACGCAATTGAAGATATTTATTACGTATTAATTATATCAATTTTTATATGTGATAATGTTCTCGACTGGACTGGACTCGACGAAAAGAGTGTCCATGGAGTTTCTTGCCTGTTCTTCTCCATAGGATCTACTTTTTGGAACATGCAACTAGATTCCTAACTTCACTTTTGACTTTTCAAAAACACCAGTAAATAGGTACAATTGAAATAAATGATTTGAGTAGAGTTGAGTTTGACTGAAGTGAGATAAAAATACTGTTTATCAGTTTAAAGATAATACTTTTAATTATTACGCTTAGTAAAATAAGATCGCTTAATATCGTCAGACGTGCGCAATGTTTCCGAAAATCGTTTTAGTTTTTATATTCATGATTTACTCAACGAATGTAGAATCGGCAAGAATCCTTGGAATATTCCCCATGCCGTCTATCAGCCATCAAGTGGTGTTCAGAGCTTTGGCAATAGAGCTAGCAAAAAGAGGACATGAACTTGTTGTTTTAACACTAAATCCTGCTTTCGCAGGCCAACAAGCACCATTCAATATCACGGAAATTGACACAAGTGAATCATACGCTGCATGGGCAAAGGTGCTGCAAGATGGACGAAACCAGAAGAAATTACAGCGTGGGGTGATATTGGACATCAATTCACTGTTTAACCACGAAACCACGAAAAACTTCATGGGCCTATTTGTGCAGCAATTCAAGTTACCACTGTTCAGTAGGGAACATAAATGAAATAGGCTACTCACTCGATAGACAGATGTATATTAAAATAATGATTAAAATACAGTATTTGGTGGCGATCGGGTCGCGAGCTATCGGCGAGTGCGAGTACAGGCGCGGTCAACGCTTCGGGCCGTTGAAACCCCCCGCACTTGTCTCATTCCCCGCGAACCCCGTCGGTGATGTTTAAACGGCGGCGCCGACATACTCCCGCCGCTGGAAAGCTTAACAGCTTTCAAGATTCTCCAACTCGTCGGGCTTCGGTAGTAGGACGATTCTATTAAGGGCGCGTCGCACAATCCCTCTTGCAGTATCTATATCTGCGACGCGCGTCAATCCGTCAGTCCCCGTGAAGAGTCTTCTTACACGTCCGAGACGCCAGTGGAGTGGTGGAGCGTTTTCCTCCTTCAGAAGGACCAGGTCATCTACCTGTAAGCTCTCCTTGGACCTCGTGCGCCACTTCGTCCTCAACTGCAGCTCCGCGATGTACTCGTGGCTCCAGCGTTGCCAAAAGTGTTGCTTGTACTGCTCGATGCGCTGGAATCTGTCGAGACGATTTGTATTAGCCAATTGTAGACATGGAGATGGCAGCGCGCTTAGTGGTCTACCAATTAAAAAGTGGCCCGGAGTCAAGGGATAATAGTCAGTGGGAGAGGAGCTTAATGGACATAGGGGGCGGCTATTGAGGATGCATTCTATTTGTGCGAACAGTGATGACAATTCCTCATAGGTTAGGTGCGTAGTCCCTAATATCCTAGCCAGATGGAATTTAGCAGACTTTACACCGGCCTCCATCAAGCCATTGAAGTGAGGAGCGTATGCAGGCGAGAAACAAAATTCGACGCCTTCGCTAGCGGCAAAGTCAGCGATAAGGTTGGCATGAGCTTTAAAGAACTCTTTAAGCTCCTTAGAAGCGGCAACAAAGTTTCCACCATTGTCGCAGAATATCTGCTTTGGTAGCCCTCTCCGAGACACGAAACGTTTTAAAGTTAAAATAAAAGCGTCCTTTGACAGATCACTGACTGCCTCTAAGTGGATGCATTTATACCTAAAGCATATAAAAATACATAGATAGCATTTGATGATTTTACAACCACGACCCTTGCGATCCGTAGTCATAAATGGCCCAGCGAAATCAGTCCCTACCGTAATAAATGGAAAGTCTGCCATTAGTCTCTGTGCAGGTAGGTTGCCCATTATATTTTTCATAGACTGGCCCTTGAAACGCCTACATACAGTGCAATTATGCACAGTACGCCTAGCCAAGTTTCTTCCACCAATGGGCCAAAACCGCGTTCTAATAGAAGCTAGTAAGGCTTGAGGCCCTAGATGTAGAAGCCGTAGGTGCTCCTGTTGGAATAGAAGTTGGGTGAAATGGTGTTTAGGGCTCAACAACATGGGATGTTTCATGTCGAAGCTATATTCAGATGCCTGAATTCGACCACCTACTCTAATGATTCCTTCGTGTAAAAAGGGATTAAGTGACGAAATATGCGACTTAGGGCTTAGTGATTTTCCCTTTGATAATAAATTATATTCTTTAGGGAATGACTCTAATTGGGAAATATAAACTAATGCATCAAGTGCTTTATTAAGTTCTGTAATAGTTAGGGAACCTGTAGTTTTAGTTTTACAATTTTTACAATTATTTATAAATCTGTGTACATAGGCCAAAATGTGTTGTAATTGTTTTAATTTAGAATATTTATTAAATTGAATAATTGGTTGATTATTATTACAAATAGCAACGGGATGTGATTTAATTTCTGGCAAATTCTTCATCTCAATAATAGTCTGTGATTGCATAGAAGGCCATTCCGACTCGGGTAATAATAAAAACTTAGGTCCATGCCACCACATATCGCATGCAGCAACCTGTTGTGGATTCACACCACGGGATAGCAGGTCAGCTGGGTTGTGTTCTGTAGGAACGTGGTGCCATGAATTAGTGTCAGTCAACTCTCTTATGGCAGCGACTCTGTTGGCAACAAATACCTTTAAATTAGAGGAACCGCTGCGTAGCCAACTGAGAACTACGCTAGAGTCAGTCCAATATACATGACGCGATATTTCACGTCGCAAGGCTTGGGTCACAGATGAGCTCATTTCAGCTGCAAGCAGAGCACCTGAAAGCTCGAGACGAGGAATTGTAATAGGGCTGGATGCTGGGGCAACGCGAGATTTGGCACATAGAAGTTGTACGTGTACTTGTCCTTCTTCATTTGTAGAACGAAGATACAAGCACGCACCATAGGCACGTTGCGATGCATCACAGAAACAGTGGATTTCCACAGAGATTGGTTGTGCTATTGATACCCATCTAGGTATATTTAAGGAAGAGATGCATTTAAGCCCTTCAACAAAAGGTCTCCAGACATCAACAACTTCCTTTGGAGCGGGATCGTCCCAGTCCAATTTAAGGGACCATAAGGTCTGAATTAAAATTTTGGGAACGATAGTGGACAAGGATATGAGCCCCAAGGGATCGAAGATCTTGAAAGTTGAAGACAGTATGGTGCGCTTAGTGACGACATCAGATTGATCCACTGTAATTGGAAACTGAGTACTGTCGGACGAAGGACTCCAATCTAGGCCCAGCGTGTTTGTTGACTGACTTAATGTCAGGTTGCCGGATGATTGGACAGCTTCTGAGGGCAGTAAAGAAGGCAAGTTGGATCGGTACTTACGTAGATTAAAACCAGCCTTAGAAAGAGTCATATGTGTTGATTTCTGTATATGACGTAATTGATTATCATCATCATTGGAAGTTAACAAGTCATCAACATATATGTCTCCCTGTATGACCGTTTTAATCACGTCATCGTCACATTCCTCGCCCACTTGCCAGAGACACCTGGTGGCAAGGAAACTAGCGCTAGCAAATCCGTAGGTTACCGTATTTAGCCTGAGTGTTTGTAATGGTTTGTCTTCCGCATCACGCCACAATATCAGCTGTAAGTTTCGGTCAGACTCGTCTATTAAAACCTGCCGGTACATTTTTTCAATATCCGCCGACAATACATAACGATATTGCCGGAACCGGATGAGAATATTGAAAAGAGAGTCTTGAACTGTGGGGCCTATCATTTGAATGTCGTTTATAGACAAACCAGATGAGGTACGAGCTGATGCGTCAAAAACAACGCGAAGACGTGTTGACTCACTGCCCTCACGAAGGACAGGATGATGCGGAACAAAATAGGCAAGCTCAGGTCGGTCTACCTTGGATATTGATAAATGACCTAGTTTGTGATACTCCTCTATGAAGTCTACATAGGCGGCCTTAAGCTCTGGTTGCTTGCGAAAGCGACGTTCCAGGTTTATAAATCGCCGCCTGGCCATAAAATAGGAAGTGCCTAGGCAGTCTGGGTCGTCGATCAGTGGCAGCTTGACACAGAAACGACCCTCTTCAGTGCGTTTTGTGTGCTGTAAAAAATGTTGTTCGCAAGCTTTTTCTTGGTCTGTAACAAGGGGTTTTTGTGGCAAGCTTTCAAGCTCCCAAAACCTCTTCAAATCATTGTGAAGCTCAACTAAAATATTGTTGTCTTCAACACTTACAAAATTACAATCTGTTTGAGAATTGAAATTAAACTTGTCATTTTGATGGTAGTGCATGGGACCTGCGATGAGCCATCCTAATTTGGATTCATGTAGGATAGGATTTCCTCTGCCTAGTGAATGCTGTTTGGTTCCTATAATAGACCAAAATAGGTCAGCACCGATGAGTAGTCCTATATCAGATGGTTCATAAAAGCTGGGGTCTGCTAGTTCAAAAGACTTCACGTTAAGATGTGTTACATTCACGAAACACTTAGGTATCTTACCTGATATTTGTGGTATAACTAAACATGACGTCATAACGCTGAAAGAACCTACTTTTGATTTAATTTTAATATTACAACGTTCAGCGTTAAGCTTAACTATCGTGTTACATATTCCGACGACATTCCTAACATCAGACGTGGAAGTAATTAAGTTTAATTTTTGTTTTAGTGCTTCTGTAATGAAGCTAGACTGACTACCGTTGTCTAAAAGGGCCTTAGTAGTTAGAAATTCATTTGTAGTGGGATTAAAAATATCAACCAAAGCAGTACACAATAATGTCTCAGAAGTGGAAACAGCTGACATCGCAACTGGCTCAGAGACTGCTACATTAGTGGCTGGAACATTAGTGTCAGAATCTGTAGCTTTGTGTAAAAAAGTGTTATGACGCTTTCTGCATATTTTGCACGTGCCTGGAAGCTTGCATGCACGTATATTATGGCCTTTACGCAAACAGTTGGGACATAACTTTAGCTCAGACACTAATGAGAGTCTATCCTCAATAGATTTGGATTTAAATTGTAAACAGTCATGATTACGATGACTTTGGCTACAAAAAATACACCTGTGAGACGTGGTTGATGATGAATCACCCTGCTCAGCGCTAACAAATGACTTTGTGTTAGAAATGGAAGTTTGTTTGGTGCCTTGATTGTGATTCGGATATGACTTCGCGCCTCTTTCTTTACTGCGGTAATTAGACTCTAAAATTTCAGCGCGGCCTTTAATAAAGGTCATAAATTGATCTAAGGTATCTGTAAATTGATCTAAGGTAGGTAATATCTGAAGCACTAACATTAGCTTGAATGTATTCCCGCCATTTAACACGCGTATTGGTATCTAATTTCGCTGAGAACATAAATATGATCAGGGTATCCCAATGTTCAGTTGGTTGTTTTAATTTATTTAAAGCACGTAAATTTTTTGTGATGTGGTCTACAAGAAATTTTAATGCCTTGTCAGACTCACGCAATTGCCCAATATCGAATAAAGATTCTAAATGGTTATATACTAATTGGCGAAAATTATTATAACGCTCACAAAGAATAGACCATGCCTCAGGATAATTATTGTCGCAAACTTCCAAATTACATACAACACGAGCAGCTTCACCCTCTAAATAGGAATTTAAATAATGAAATTTGTGAATGCTTTTTATTTTATCACATATATCTCTTTATTTCATACTTTTTTTCATATATTCTTTAAAAAAACATAGTTATTTAAAAAAATATACATAAAAAAATAGAAAAACCGTCGACAACGAGGTCGATGACCTAAGCTACCGACGGTTCAGGGCTCCAGAGAGAGGAACCTCCTCACGATCCTTGCCGAATCCAAGATGACAGCCTTTTGTATCAGGCCCTTAATCCAGAAACTCAGCGAGAGTTTCTTGAGATGTTGGTCGAAACTCTTCGCGATAAGACCATTTACTGAAACGACTATCGGCACAATGATTGTTGAATCAACATGCCACATTGCGGTAACCTCGTGAGCCAAATCGAGATACTTGGTAAGTTTCTCTTTTTCGGCTTTAACAAGGTTCTCGTCATGCGGGATAGTGACGTCAACAAGCATTGCCCGGCTCGCCGATCGGTCAATTATCACTATATCAGGCTTGTTAGCGGGAATAGTCCTGTCAGTGATAATTGACCGATCCCAATAGAGCGTGACATGACCATTGTCGAGAACTGGCGCAGGCTGGTATTGGTAGTAGGGCACTTCAGTATCCACAAGACTATATTTAAGGGCAAGTTGTTGATGGACTATCTTGGCCACTTGGTTGTGTCTGTGCAAGTATTCTCCGTTAGCAAGACGAGAACAGCCAGAGACGATATGCCTAATGGACTCTCCTGGACGATGACAGGCTCGACAGATGTCGGCAGTCCCATCCTTTAGGATATGTCTCCGGTAGTTATTCGTCATGATAACTTCGTCCATAATTGCACAGGCAAACCCTTCAGTCTCTCCGAAGATGTTACTGAAGCGTAGCCAAGCCACAGAAGCGAGTTGGTCTACGTCCGGCCCAGTGAGAGCCTTGTAGAACCTTCCGTGTAACTCCTTGCTCTTCCATATAGTCGTGCGGTCCGAAATGCTTAACACCTGGGGCTTGCGCCAATTCTGTTTTGCCAAGGATAAAGGTGTGAAGGAATTGTCAACATTGGCCATATCTCGGTGCACATCCTCGGTTGACTGTAGGAAGTATTCCCGCAGATTGCATACCTCGCGGTTATGTAGGTTTTTGACGTTTAAAAAACCACGTCCCCCACATTTCCGTGGGATATACAACCTCATAACAGACGAACGGGGGTGGTGCATTCGATATAAGGTCAATTGTCGACGAACCTTTCTATCCAAGGCGTCTAACTCAGACTGAGTCCACCTTAGAATGCCAAACGAGTAAGCAAGTGCAGGCATAACCCAACCATTGACAGCGCGCGCCTTATTACCTCCAGACAGAAGACTTTTCAGTACTTTTGTAAGGCGGCCTAAGAAACATGCTGTCAATGACTGTTTTATCTCCTTGTCAGCTATACCTAGTCCTTCTGCCATTCCAAGGTACCTATAGGTTTCCGACTCCGAGAGACATCTGAGTGACATATTTTCAGAGAGTTGTAATTCTTCCGAAGTTACAACTCTGCCCCTCTGTACATGAATGGCCGCACATTTGTCGACACCAAACTCCATTTTAATATCTTTACTAAAGATTTCTGTGATCTTTAATAATGATACTAAGTCAGATTTCTTTGGTGCATACAACTTGAGGTCATCCATGTATAAAAGATGTGATATGACCTCACCATCTCTGCGGAGTCGGTAGCCTATCTTGGAATCCATTAGTAGTGCGCTTAATGGATTCATAGCTAGGCAGAACCACAAGGGACTCAGGCTGTCGCCTTGAAAAATTCCTCGCTTTATCCTTAATAAGCCTGTGGAGTCAGAAAACCCCGCCATGACTGGCAGACAGAGACGTGTGGTCCACTGGCTCATGCATACACTAAGAAAAGAGCATAGATTTGGATGGAGACGGTACAAATCTAATACTCTACTTAGCCATGAATGAGGCACCGAATCATACGCCTTTTTGTAGTCTATCCAGGCCATGGAAATATTTTTTTTGACTCGACGGACTTGTTGGCATATGGTCATGTCAATAAGAAGGAGTTCTTTAGTACCCCGAGACCGGGGCTTACATCCATTTTGTACGGGTGCCATAATATTATTAGCCAAAATGTGCTCCATAATTTTGAATTTTAAAATGGAGGTAAGCAGCTTGTAGGTGGTCGGCAAGCAAGTAATTGGTCGATAGTTTTTCGGTTCCGAGGTACTACCAGATTTGTAAAGGAGGTATGTGACACCGGTAGTCAAAAACGTAGGCAAAGATCCAGTTGCGATAGCGTTTTGGAATTGTGTTGCCAGACGCACGTGTGAACTGTGAAAACGTTTCAGCCAGAAATTGTGTAAACTGTCCGGTCCCGGACTTTTCCAGTTTGGGGCCGAACTAACTGCACGAGCTATGTCCGCTTCGTCAATATTAATTGGCCCCATGGCTGTAATAGGTTCACATGCACGTCTAACAACACTCATCCATTCGCCTTCAGAGTGTATAACTGGTTCTGACCAAATATCCTGCCAGAATGAGTACATTCCGGCAGGGTCTGGGGTCACACCAGGGCTCATTTGCCCACTATTTTCCTCCCAGTTTCTATATACCTTCTTCGCATCACTTTGGAAGAGGCGATTCTGATTATATCTATCAGAGCGCTTCTTGAAGCGCCGTATGCGTTTTGCCCATGCCTGTACTTTTTGTTTATAAAAGTCCATGCGTTCCGTAACCGAAGCAGTATAGTCTTGGGGTCTGATACCAGTCCCCTCGAAAGCTTGATGTACGAAACGCATGACTCTTGGACGATTATTGCCGGATCTAAATGTTAATAATTTTGCTATTATAGTTCTGGCTGCATTAATTCTCTTCTCAATTCTATACTGCCACGCTGGGGTAGTCGTTGTTTGTGGGGTAGGCCTGTTAAGGTTTGGAAACCTAACTCCGCCTACTCGACAAACGGCAACTGCGCCGCAGTATAGAATTGAGTGCGTTTCGGTTAAATTTTCGGTTGTATTAAAATAGGATGCTAAAATTTTGTCAAGAATTGATGTAAGAGCCAAATTGTGTTTAGTCATGGGCAAACGAGGTAAGCGCGGTCGATCGGATGGACGGACATCGCGGTATTCCAGAATCGCATCATCCAAAGCCCTTCTTAATTGCTCATTATACTGGTTGTTAACATTTACCTCCTCGCTCTGCACCAATTCCGCTGGCGCGAGTAACGGTGGATCCAGCTGAACAGCAATAGCCGATATCGCCGGGTCAGGCTGTGTACGAACAACAGGACGAGAAGATAATGTTTCCAAGCGTAGACGATCAAGTACGGGCTGTGCGAGCAGCTGAAGCCGCTGGATAGCACGCACTTGGTCCGACAGCCGTTGTACAGTAAGCGTCGTTCCTGGGTTAAGGTCCTGAAACAAGGCAAACATTCTGGAACGGTAGGCAGTGAGGTTGGTTCCCCCCTCTGTCGCCCTATAATACGCTCGCATGACATTCTCATTTAATTCTTGAGACCATCGCATGCGGCGCACTGAACCACCGGTAGCGGAGGTCATCGACGTTGCAATCTGCTCCGTTGACATCAAGCTGGCCGGTAGCGGGCGACCCCTGCGCGCAGAGCACCGCGGTGCAGGGGGCACAGGAGATCCAGTATCATCACTCGAGGCCGCGGTAACTGGCGGCGTGTGGTATTCGTCTTCGGAACTTGGTGACGAACTGGACTGTGGTGTAAGTCGTGCGCTGGCAGTCCCGTAGGCAGCACGCAAACGGCATTGTCTTTGTGGATTTCGTCGTGTATGTTGGCTCATTGCAGTTCAAAAAATTATTACGGCAGGTATCCCAGATTGGTTTGTGTGTATAAATAAACGATAATTGCACATTTTTAATGATAAATGAACACATTTTAAAATATTTTTCGGTAAATTTTCAGCTTTGACGTGCACGTTGACAGGCGGTTGCCTAGGTTATTTTATTATTGTTATGTATTAGAGAAGTGAAGGTATCACGAAATTCGAGCCATTTATTAAATGAGCCATCAAATTTATTAAGTTTAATGACTGGCAAGCGGAAACCGATAACCTCATGATCATCTTCATCAGCTGTGATTATACTGCTGTGCTCACGCGACGGCTTTTTCGTCGTGCTGTTTGCAGAAATAATCTCCTGAGCCATTGCGATCGAATTGTGGAAAGCTTGTTCGATAACTTCTCTGGTATCCAACTCTAAACTTAAATTGTTTTCATCTAAAGATTCTATCTGATTTTGCACGCTATCGAATTCGCCAAATAAAGCCTCAACCTTAACTAGTCGCTGTGACAACACGTTAACTTCTGTAGGAGTAAGCTTTTTACCTATAAAATCCTCTAATTGGTTGTTAAACTTTGTAATGCGGCCTCTAATTGATGCGCGTTTTAAATTGAGGGATTTATATTTTGCTTCCATATTAGTGAAGTTAACTTGCAAATAATCAAAACAACTAGTTGGGTATGCGCTGTGTTAATTAAACAAATAATAATTGCATACGATACGCTCCTCGCTTCGTAGCCGCTGTGACGGAAACCGGTTCTAGTCAGCTGATGCGCGGTGGAATGTTGGATGGTCGCCGCCCGTCGCCTTGCACCAGGACGTGAGCGCGCGCGCAGTGCTGGCAGTGACACGGGATGCGATGATAGTCTGAAGCGACCGCCGCACGGTAGCTGGAATGGATTGTTGGAATGCCTTGTAGATTACATATAAATAATAACGGGAAGCAAGGATTATCGTTAATTCTCTTAGTTTGTGCAAATAATAGCTTGACTAGCGCAGAGGTTTGCGAGTGATAATGCTGTAGTGAATTAGCCAATTAGTGATAACTTATTTATTTTGTGCATAAAAATTACTAGATAGTGGATAGCGAGAAGTGAACTTGCTTGAAATTAGATGAATTGAAATGCTTAGCCAACCCAGGTAGGCATATATATTACAACTATACAGCAGTGCCTATTTGAAAGTATGCTATTATTTAAAGAAATAGGTTCAGCTATTTAAATTTTAACTGTTCTATAGTGGGTACTAAATAATTAAATGCTAGTTAAGGCTTTCAAGTCGTGAAATAGGCGCAATGAATGCAAAGATGCGGCTTGCATTGCTTGAATGCGGCTTGATAATAATTAGCACTGATTTAGCACAAGAAATAGTGATACAGCAACTTAATAGTAGGAAGAATATGCATATAGCTGATAGGTAGCGGATAGGTGTAAATAGTAGGTAGGTAGGTATAGCTAGGTTTTTCTTTTTTTTTTTTTTTTGGATAGTTATTTTATTTTATTATGATTAATGAACAGTTTTATGCGAAAGGGATAGGATAGACAAGGAATTTATAATAGGTATGTTACCTTAAAATAGGTAGGTAGGTAGGGCAAGGCAACAAAAATTGGATTAGATTCCTTGTTTCCCTGTTCGCACAAATAAAACTTCTGGGAATAGTGGGACACGAAGGGGTAAAATAAAAGGAACGGGCTCACTGTTTGTTGGCAAAACCGCTGCTGTGGCGCGAGGACTCCGCTGGACCTCAGCTTGGCCGGTTAACGATGGCTGAACACGTGGTTGATTTTCCGCTCCAGATAAATTCTTGGCCGCTTCGTTGTTCGTAGACCGTATCGGGATGCTACGCCGTATCCCTCGTAGCAGCGTCCTTTATTCCCGTGGCTCGTAGTCCTTGCGTAGCGAAGTATTAACGCGGGAATCTTCGATGACCTTTGGTTGGACCGTACTACGCGGCGGTATCGGAATTCATCCGTTTCTTTTACGGGATTTCAATTTTTCACGGTCGCCACTTATGTTCAGTAGGGAACATAAATGAAATAGGCGACTCACTCGATAGACAGATGTATATTAAAATAATGATTAAAATACAATTATTTGGTGGCGATCGGGTCGCGAGCTATCGGCGAGTGCGAGTACAGGCGCGGTCAACGCTTCGGGCCGTTGAAACCCCCCGCACTTGTCTCATTCCCCGCGAACCCCGTCGGTGATGTTTAAACGGCGGCGCCGACAACCACAAGTAAAAGCAATCATAGAAGATAAATCAAAGAAATTTGACCTGATCATAGTTGAAGCTCTAATGAACTATATTCTGATAGCTGGAAAGATATTTAACGCTCCCGTCATTCAGATGTCGTCATATTACGGCTCCTCAGAAAATTTCGATGTGATCGGTGCCCCTGCCTGGCATCCCCTATTTTTCCCTAGCACGTATAGACGTAAGTACAGGAATCTCAGCTTATGGGAGAAAATACAAGAATCCTACCAAGAGTATTATTTGTTGCGATTCATAAAGTTAGGAGAAGAAATAGAAAACAAACTTCTGCAAGATAATTTTGGACCCGATGCTCCTACTGTAAGTGAACTACAACAACAAATACAAATGCTGCTCTTAAATGCGCATCCAATTTTTGGAAATAATCGTCCAGTGCCTCCAAACACTGTCTACTTTGGAGCTTTACATATGCAGCCTGTCAAAGATCTACCACAAGACTTAAAAAGCTACTTAGATAATTCACAACGAGGTGTTATTTACGTCAGCTTAGGAACGAATGTTAGTCCTTCAAAAATGGATGAAGATTTTCTAGAAGCATTTTTACAAGCCTTTGAAGCATTACCTTACGACATTCTATGGAAATTCGATGGCGACAAACTAGACGGGGTTCCTAAAAATGTGAAAATACATAAATGGTTTCCCCAGCGAGACTTACTAATGCATCCGAACATAAAATTGTTTGTGATGCAGGGTGGTCTGCAATCGACAGACGAAGCTATTGATGCTGGTGTACCACTAGTGGGAATTCCTATTTTGGGCGACCAATGGTACAACGTCAATAAGTACGTGGAACTAGGCGTGGGCGTAGAAGTCGATGCTCTGACAATGACAGCGGATGATTTGCTAAAATCAATTAACGAAGTGCTTAGTAACAACGATTACAGAAAAAATATGAAGAAACTCCGTGAAATAATAAACGATCGGCCTATGAAGCCTTTGGATCACGCCGTGTGGTGGGTTGAGTATGTCATACGTCACGGCGGAGCTCGGCATTTGAAACCGCCAAGTGCAAATAAAACTTGGGCAGAATATTACATGCTGGATATTCTGATATTCGTTGGAAGTGGCATAATTTTAATAGCAATAAGTGTAGTAGCAGTTATTTTTAAACTTGTTACTATTTTGAAGCCAAAGAGTATGAAGCTAAAAGAAAATTAGCATGGACTCAACTCAAACGTATAATAAAGAATTATTATTTGGATTGCATAATGTGAATGAATGTTTATCAAGGCGATTCTCAGCTAGTCGCCATGACATAGTAAATATTAAACTGCAGATTAAGATAATCGATATCTGGTGGGCTACTTTTATATCAGTCTGGCAGTCTTTCAATGAATGCGTGATATTATGAGCGATCGAAATAATTTCCATATGATTTTGTAGTTTATTTATGGTATTAATGATGAACATGTACCCTTTGTATTAATTTTAGATTCCAAAATCTTTAATTTCTTACTTCTTTAATTCAATTAAACATTATAATTGCTATAAGTGTTCATAATAATTTCAATTTCCTAAGCTTTTAGTGGTAATACTTCTGAGTCAGACACTCTTGTCAGAGCGGTCGTGGTTGCACTGATGAGGCACATGAAGAGGCATTCCTGGCGATGCGCTTCCAATTCTGACGATTTAAAGCGTTCCGCGTACATTGGTCTATGGTGGACTCAGTCGCTTTGGTTATTATGTCAGTCCAGCGGGTTGGTGATCGGCCGCGTGATCATTTGCCTTCCACTTGGCCCTGAATCATCAGTCTCTCTATCGCGTCCTCCTTTCTGGAGATATGGCCAAAGAACTTCAAAACTCGTAGCAGCACAGTTGACGAGAGGCGGTGTTTGATGTGGAGTTCTTTGAGGATGGATGCATTGCTGCGGAATGCCGTCCACGGGATCTTTAGGAGGCGTCTCCAGCACCACATCGCCAGTGCATCGATTTTGCGGCGATCCTGCAATCTCAGAGACCAAGTTTCGGCTCCATAGAGAAAGATTGGAAATACAAGGCATTTCATCAATCTGATTTTCGTATTCTTGGTAATTCTCCTGTCTTTCCAAATCTTTCCCAGCCGTTCCACTGTCGACCTGGTAATGGCGCACCGTCGTCTGATCTCGTCGCCACATCCTCCTGTATTTGAGATAGTAGAGCTGAGGTAGATATAGCTCTTTACAACTTCGCAGTTAGCTATGCTGTGTAAGCTTGTTGCACTTAGTTCAGCCCGGTCTACCCGGTAGTGGTAATAAACATTACATTATTTGTTATAAGTAAAACTGTTAAAAGCTAAAGAGTTTGAAGTTTAACGCAATTTAATATCAAGCATAATTTATTATTACTACAGATTTTTCAGTAATCATTATATTATTAAAAATAAAGGTTATCACTTAAATAATGTCGATATCAAACTACTGGCCTACGATGTGATTTTGTGTCAGGCTTAATTTCGGGACAGAAATTAGTTAAACTACTAAGAAGAACCTTATCAGTAGAAAAGAATACTGCCAATGGCATTTATGACATTGTGAATCGTCATACATAGATTATCTCATTAAGGAAAATTGGCTTGTATGTATTATTTTTGTCTTGGTGAAGGAAGGGTAGTAATACGATGGAATCTTATATATTTGTTCCCTTAGTGCACTCATTTAAATGTTTCATCGTTACGTTTCTCTTTCAACTCAAAAAAATACTAAGTCACGTGAAATGCATTACGATGGCTTCAATTGATTCTTGTTCAAAATTAATTAAATCCAACGTAAAACAATACCCGCACTAAAGCTACATTCATCAGCAATTAATCACGCACATACAATGCAGGTGATCACTAACAGCTTCGGTGATTAGTACTGGGATATGCTCAGCTATCTTTACCTACGTCAATTGCAGCTTTATAGTGTCTCGATAAGGTTTGAAATCGGTCACACGAAACGGTAGCGAAATACCTATTGATGCTAAGGTTGTCACTGAAGGGTGAAATAAAGTGTGTATAAAAAATATTAGGCACAAAAACTGTAAAGATGCGGCAGTTATTAACATATTATATGGATATACTTACACATATAACTTGTTTATATAACATAAAGCTTTTAAGTTTGTTAATACTTCTTGTCGGCCTATAACAGACTCACTCACCTAACAGGTCTCCTCCACTCACAGGTCTCCTCCACTCACAGGTCTCCTCCACTCACAGGGAATACATAAGTCATCATTTCAAGTTTATCTTCAATTGCGGCTAGGTGTTGGCTTTGTAATCTGCTATAATCCCAGTATGAAATGGTTTGGTATAATTAAGTATTCTAAGTCTTGGATATTTCTTCCAATGGCAGCCCTACGTTCGCCACGCCAGTGGGTTATTCCGTAACAGCTTCGTTTAAGCGTCAAAGCCCAATTGGGTTTTACATTCGGCGCAGTGGGCTCGTCCAATCTAACTTTAGCCTCTAATACCGAACGAGCGGTTGACTCTGGCCACTGCATCACTGACCTATCACGTTTTTTACCGCCATCATGTAAACACAACCTGACACTCCACGTTTTAGATTTCCGGGAAAATTGGCCTGAAACTTGATTTGTTTTTACAATACTTCGAGTATGCAATAATGTCATTTAATAGAATAGGCAATTTTATTTTCAATTATATTAACTATTGCTTCATTGGGAGAAAATAATATATGGAGAGAATGGACATCTACATGGACAGAATTCAACAGTCAGTTCTCTAGATCTAGAACTCATCAAAAATAATTTCCCGAAATGATTTTATTTATTCATCTTAACTACACTCAAAATACGATTAAGATTTGGAAGAACTTTAAAGTTATAAGCGGGCTCGAGCAGAATGTTAATGCAAAGAATCTCATTAAACATTCATAAAATACCAACACCATTTATAGTCAAGAGACGAAGACTCTCATCCAAAAGTTATAATCTTTAAGTGGAATACGAGGATACCTATTGGAAATGTTGAAAACTAATTTAAAGTGATAACGAGACGCGACATAATCTGCATTGAGTACTCTGGACAGTGATCAAGGAGCTCTTGCTAATAAAAAGACAACAATCGGTGATCAGACAGAGGGTTGATTGAGCTTTCAGAAGCTTCGCGAAATAAGGAACAATTTGTTTCCACTCAAAATCAAGTATAGCAAAGAGAACGGCTTAACAGAGAAAGGCACTGAGCCACTTCGGTGTGGGCAATCTACGTTAGAAACAACTGCGATCGAGCTTTAGGCATCGCCGGCATAGGTGCTTGACAGTGGACAAGTGACGGTTAAAACACGAAAATGACAGATACATTCGAATATAGTATGGAATGGTATATTCCGAACGACAGCAATTGCAATAAGAATGTGGATATAAATTACCCGAGGAATGTCTAATTTTGCTAGTTAAAAATATAGTAATACGAGTTTCTAGCACAGACTAGTTTCCAAACGCTCGTAAGGGTATTATTTAGATGAAAAACTCGCTTCAGGAAGTAACATTATATTATTTAAACGAAGAGGGCTAAATGTATATATCATGGAGTTACAAGAACTATGGTTAATCTTCAATAATTTCAGCTTAATTTAGCCCACTGCTAGATATAGGCCTTCTTTATTGGGTGCCGCATCACCTTGTCACATACAGATTCTTGGCACTCCATCCATCAGGTGACGAGCTTACGTTTGCAATATCACCAGAACTCGGAAAGTAAGTTAACCCCAAAGTGTATTACGAAGCTAACAACAGTATGTTGATATTTAACAATTGTAATCCTAAATGTATTTGTCGATAGAATGCGTTTATCAACCCTAAGGATACATAAATCTGTCAAGGATTGTATCACAAAGTGCAAACAAGCAAGGCTGGCATTTTTGCCAGCTCACCTTCGCACCAGCGATACAACCATTAGCATTTCCGTGGCATTTGTTAAGGTCAACACTATTTACAAACGTGGAAATTAACACATTGACTCCTTATTTATAAATAACGTAAGGTTTTTTCCTATTGAAAACTACTTCGTAGACACGCCGTCAATAGTCAATAGTAGAAAATTAAAAGTCTTTCTCTATATACCTTTGTATAAAAGTTTTAGAATACATGGTAACATCGACAATGCTGCAACTAAACAAAATACTCTTGCCTCCCCCCCCCCCCCGCATCTGCCTAGGCTGAGGCATAGACATGATCATTGAAGTTGATGACATTTTATTTGTTGATTTTGACAAAGAAATGTAATGCTCACTTTGGAACTTGTAACCTACCTACATTAGAGTTCATACCCGCAATCAAGTGATTCCTTAATACGGTTGGTGTTTGCGTCGGTGTAAGATATATTCGAGCGGGTGCATTGTTGGGCGACAGATATAGTGGAACGCCACGGGCGCCTGACTTACGGAGTAGACTTAGTGGTTCAACTTATGGGGCTTTATTACTGACTTCATTACGTCACGTGTAACTTGTAATCTATGATGCTATACGTATTTGTGTCACAGCTGAAAATCTTCATTAAAGTGACTCGAGTGAAATGAAATAGATTATCGATTTCTATTATTTCTTATGACCATTGATGTGGTGCTAATCTGGGAGCCGATACCATTACCGCCTTTGGAACATGGGTTGATTCTGGCGTTGGAACAGAAATTAGTCTAAATGTGAAGATTGAATAATCTTAATCATACCTTAATCAAAACCAATCCATACACGTGTGAGCTCTTGCTTTGGCATCACAATTAGAGTTTTAAATTTTAGTGTTTGCAAACACTTTCCATTTACAGAATGAACTTGTACTTCATGCATTGACTTTAAAAGTCAACAGAAATGATAAATACTCTTAAACTCGTGCGTAATTCATAAGTGACAGCGCTACAACTGATTTTGAATCGAACATGAAGCATCAATTGTCTATTTCTGACACTCAACAAGAGTTTACGTCAGTCAGCTGCCATAAAAACCTCGAAGACGCGACACAAATCGATTGTCAAACTTTCCGGAATGTTCAATCAATGTTCGCAACGTTCAGAGGTGCTCCGTCATCGATGTTAATTAAATCGATTTATTAATTCAATTAAGGACGTGCCAGGACTGCGTGATGTGTGACACCAGTTTTCCGATCGAGTGGCTGAAGTTTACTCATTTGGATGTTACCAAACATGTTTGTTGAGAGACGGTAGGAAACATGGAGGACGATATTGAGTTTGAACATCGATGAAATTGGACGCGCTCCGCGGTGTAACTTTCGCTGTCACATATGGCCGTCACTATATTATCACGAACTGTCCGCTTCTGGTGACAGATTTAGTACAAGTGTCACCACTAAATTATATCGACGATATAATGGGAATAACTTAAGAAGCTGTCAGTATGGACAGGTCTCTTTCTCACCGAATACCGTAGCCCAATAACATCATGTAAGGGTGATGCGCTGGTTTGTAAATAAGGTCATTATACATATATCTTTTACAGAGATATGCACGGAATGCAGAAATATCAAGAGACCTGATTCAACAGAGACAGTATGCAAACACTGTCAGTTTATGTTCTATTTTACGAGATTATGAACTATACACAAATTGTAAGTTCTAATTGATTCAGCAGATCAAAACTAATTTGAAACACGGGTCAAAAATCAACCTCGGCGAAGACACTGGTGATGTCTATCGTTGCAGAAATTATCTATAAATGTAATCGTTTCGGTGACTACTGCACCGTAGAAAACACAAAAGCGTTAGATATTACTCGATCGGGAATGGATAGCTCTAGAAGATAGAATATAATATTTGAATACTATCTGCTAACATATTTTGATTTCAGTCTATTATTAGTATTAGTATTCAATAGCAACAGGCTTCACTGGCAGACAAGATAAGTTTCTATTACTCCAACAAAAGCCTTTCCAAGGTATCTCAGTCACGTCTGGCTATCTCAAGTCTTTATAAACCAGTTTTTCAACAAATTGGATGAGGAGCTCCGTGCTGGGAACATTAATCCGCCGACTCTTTCTTCGGACTCTCGCAGCAACAAACGCAATTTGTCATGGTTCCCAATTTATACCTTCAGTAGTTGTTACTCTCGTTTTACGTGTTCCCTGTTGCTAAGCAAAAACAAAGAGCACTCACCAACGACAGTCAAGTTGTATCTGAAGCTGGTGGTCTGCGTGTTTCTGAAATCAACCCGGCAGCGGTAGACTCCTTCGTCACGGCGCTTGACGTCGCGCACCAGGAGGGCGGCCGGTGGGGGCGACGTGGAGAAGTGCGCCCTTGGCCCAAACACTTCCGGGGCGGACCAGTGGCGTGCTTCGGACAGCGGCTTGCCGCGCACGTCGAAGCTGAGGACAAAATGAGACTCTTAAACACAGAATATATTACTCCAATTTTGTAAAAAGAGACTAATCCCGTCATCATCACTTCACTATCACTATCACCATCACCACATAGTATAAAACAAATTCGCTGTCGTCTGTCCGTCCCTATGTATGCTAAAATCTTTAAAACTGCGTAACGGATTTTGAAGCGGTTTTCTTAATAGATCGAGCGATTCAAGAGGTAGGTTTATATGTATAATACATGCATAATATTGTAGAGAAACACTCATAAATGTAGATGGTCATCATAGCACATGTGCACATGTTCATAATGGCGGGTCGCTATTAATTATATAAAAAAATAATTTGTAATGATTATGATAAAATAAAGAGATATAGTTGCGTGTCTATCCCCGATTGCTTGTGCTATAACTTCAATATAATTTATTAAACAAACCACACCTTATTCTCTTAGAAAACTTACAATTAAACTTACATTTCCTCAAAGATATTATTGGTATACGCCTTCCTACACAGTTAAATAACTACAAAGAAGTCGATATTTTACCATATACCCAGATTGAGAAGACCAGCCTTCAGCAACATTAGGCCGCAATGCCGTACCCTACGACGCTAATATACCGTCGTGGGTCGCGTGTTCACGCCGGCGTAACACTATATTGGCAACAGCGGCACATTACGCCGCCAGACAATGCCGCCATTACGGCTTCCTTCAGCATACATTATTAGATCTCCGCTGATTGTACACAGTTATGAGGCATGCGGCCTTTGTGCCTCATAAGTAGTCCACGCCGGACTAGGACCGACGCCATATTTACTATGCTGTTTCATATTTTACTGCGCTTTTTTGGTTGCTTGCCTTCGTTGTACTTACTGGCTATGTTGGTTTTGGAATGTTAGGCGCCGTCCTATTGCCATCGCTCGCGCGATGATACGTTCGTCCGACAAAAAATGATCGTGTGACCATGCGATCAAACATACTGATTTCTACTGAATGTCTTATTGAAGGTCGTGCGATCATGCGATGCGACCAAATTGTTTAAACGCATCATATCCGTTGGTTCACGTCGTATATCCAAAACAGGTGTCAAGTTGTGGTCCTCAATGGTTACATGTCCCGATCTGTATGTGCTCCTTCGGGAATACCCCAGGGATCTTTACTGGGCCCGCTTTTATTCAATATATTTATCAATGATATATCTAACTGCTTCACTAATTCTAAAATTCTTTTGTTTGCTGATGATATGAAGATAATGAGGCCGATCAAAACTTTAGCGGATGCCTCTAGTTTGCAAAATGATTTGGATCAATTTTATCAATACTGCGTAGTTAATAAGCTTGATTTAAATATCTCAAAATGTTACATATGTTCATTCACTCGTAAGCCTCATTTTATCAAGTACAACTACACAGTTGCCGGCACATCTTTAACCCGAGTGAGCACAATTCGAGATCTGGGCGTAACCTTTGATGCAAAACTACTCTTCGATACGCACGTTAATAATATAGTTCAGAAAGCTTCCAGATCGCTAGGTTTCGTGTTCAGAATAGGCGCCGAGTTTTCAAACATCAAAACTCTCAAAATTCTATACTGTGCATTTGTTCGAAGTCATCTTGAATATTGCTCTCAAGTCTGGAGTCCTAATTATAACATTTATATAAATCGCATCGAAGCCGTACAGAGTAAATTCTTGAGATTTATCCAATTTCGGGCCGGGCTCTTCTTACCTAATTATACAGACAGATGTAAAAGATTTCACACACTTCCATTGCACGAGCGAAGAAAAATAGCAGATATTATGTTTCTCTGCCGACTAGTTAACAACTCCATCGACTGCTCTGAGCTTTTAGAAAAGATAGGTCTACGTGTTCCTGCAGCAATGTTGAGGAAGCATAAACTCCTCGATGTACCCGTAGCACACACTACCTACAGACAGAATAGCTACATGATAAGGGTGGCCAGGGCATACAACATTGCGTGTGAGAGGATAGACTTCGACCTGTTCTGTGATAGCTTAAGTATCCTGAAAAAGAATATGGCGGCAATTTTTTTTTTTCAATTATAATTAGCGTTAAGTTACTTCCGGTGGTGGCTTCTGTCTTTGTTTCCTTTCTTCTTTTGTTCTTCTTTCTACCTTGTCGTTTTTACTTGTTCTAATGTATGTATTATATGTGAAAACTTGTAATTGGCCTTCGTCTACTATTTTATGTTCTATGTTTATTCTAGCTGTAAGTTTTCGAAATAAATAAAATAAAATAAAATATTGATCGGACGACCGTGTGTTCAAATATTCTGATATCTACTAAATGTCATGTGGTTCGATTGCATGGATTCGTAAGATAATCATCTTAGAATCATCTCTTTGAAGAGAACTTAATTAATAAAATGCGTGCTCATCCCATTGTTTGGAATAAATGTAGTGAAGACTATTGAAACAGGCTTAAAAATGACAAAGAGTGGGCTATTATTGCAATGAATTTGAATAAAATAAGAAGATTAAGTGAAAATATTTTAATAAAACTTACATTATTATTATTGATAGATAAAACTTACAATATTATTATTAATCATGGTACGACCATAATAGGACAAATGTTTTCTCATCGCGCGATCGGTTTCATCGCACGATAAAATCGCATCGCGACATCGCACGAGCGATGGCAATAGGACGGCGCCTTAAAGAGTCTTATGTTAGTTTAAACAACTGAGTCCAAACAAGTGAACCTAACTAGTAAAGTAACTACTACTACTCAGCCCATATATGACCCACTGCTGAGTCGGGCCTCCTCTACTTACATGAAGGGAAAATTGGCCTCCTGTACCACGCTGGCCAAAAAGGTTGACATAGGGTTCCGTATAAAGTTTTCGTTTCGTAGCTTTGTCATTTCCTTTTGAGGCTCTTACGACTCTTACGGGTGGGCTGGGGTGGTGACAATATGTATTCTAAATCCGTCACCACATGGAAACACTGTGATCTAAATCAGTTACCACAGTATTATAGTGGTTGATAGCAATACCTAAAGATCACCAACTCAGCAGTTCCAAGCGCCATACTGTAAAGGTCCTGGCTGCTACAATCCTAGGCTGCTACAATCCATAAATGGCCCACTAGATCTCATCTTCCTGCATAATATAACATCCCACAAATAGGTGTTATTTCAAGAATTACTTGTCTCGCAATAAGGTTTTATGGCTTACTCGCCGCGTACGATTATACTAGCTCAGGTCGTATTGGATCATATTTATAAAACCGCAGCCGTGGCGAAAGCTAACAATAGCAAGTGGAATCGGCATCATTCTTCAGGCGTATCGTGACAGCCAGCTCAGATAGCGCGTGATGTATCGCCTAAACTCGATACACAAGTTCGCGATGCCCGCGCCGCCCTGTTTCGAACAAGTTGGGAACTTTGGGAGTCACGTGTAAGTTTCGAGTGTCTGATCGCCGGTTTTCAATCACTTAACTGTCTAAGGTGTCGAGTTTTGAGATGAACTGGTTTATCTAAATCAATAGATAGATGATATCTAGTATGTGATTAACATTTACAGCATTTCCAAGTACTCGAGCAAATCTTTATGGTTAACGCATTCTATTTATCGGTTAGCCTGGTAGTTTAATGCCCGAGCCAGGAATATGAATGTCAATAGTTAAAATATAGTCCAAGTTATGGACTTTTGGTCCAAGTAAACTAATTAGAACGAATACGTGGTCATTACGAGACGTAATCTATAATTGGCCAGAAATTGAGCGGTAGCTTCATTATCGTCATCGTCATCTCAGCCAAAAGAACTCCACTACTGGACAAATGCCTCTCCCAAGGCTTTCCACAAAGGCCGGTCCTGAACTGCCCGCATCCTTCTGATTCCGGATCTGGATGAACTAGGTTGTCAGCCTGCCACCATGCCGAGTGTGAAACCTGAACTAAGCGTTCCGGTACGTCGTCGCCACTCAAATGACCCCGTGGTGAGTCGGGCTTCCACCAATAACCGGAAGGAAATTGTTCTGCGGCCCCACGCTGGTGCGCAGACCGGTGGAGGGATTGTGGGAGTGAGGAGTTGTGTGTGAAAGGTGTGAAAGGTGTGAATGTAGGTATGACGACTGATAGGTGTGTGTGGAAACTACCACCTAGTGTGGTACAGGGGCCGTAAGTTGATAATGGTATTTATAAATTTGACGATATATAAGAATTTTGTGATGAAACCTACGTAAATAAAGTTCCTTTTGAGACGGAAAAGCAGTGAAGTACCTTATATTTTTGAATGTATGTGTATAAAAGCGATCGAATAAATTCCTGGCTAATTTCTTGGAAACTTCATAATATGCGAATCATTGTACCAGGCAGGTATAAAAATATTTGCAAAAAGTTGTGGGAGTCGCGGTCACGGATCGCCCGCCGCCGCGATGTAGCTGCCGCTGACAAAAATATTTGCACATTCAAAAACATATTTGAGCTGGAATTGTGTGCAGGCCGGTGATTGGGCTGCTCCGATATATCGGATTGGCTGGATCCTAAAAACAAAATACTGAACGAACCTGGGCGCGTCACGTCCAACTTTATTAGTTTTCGATAGTTCTGACAGACGACTTTTATCGACGTTTATGACAGTTGTATTTTACGTAAATCTGCAGTTTAATTTCAGCAGGTCCACGGTACTAGAGGAGGCTTGACTAACAGTTGTTATTTTATGGGCTGATAGGAGGATTATGAGATGTAGTGCTTTCGGAGTTTCTTGGCGATACTTGACACGCGTGTCCGATTCACTGTTGGCCAGTACCTTGTGATCCACGTGCCACTGCTAGAGTCGGAAGTTCAGTGAACATTTTGGAAGGGTGTTTTTGTTTTGATTAAGGAGACATCATCGTTGAATAATAAAACTGTCTTTCGTTTTGATCCTGCCAATTAATCTGAATATTGAGTTTCCAATACAAACGTCCTACATCCAAAACAAATTTACAATTGGAAATAGATCTTATTAAATAACGTCTTCTTAGAATACGCTCTGCCACATTCAAATTTCAGACAAACAAATATTTTGATCGACCTACGGAACAATATAACGTTACAATGAACTTCAACACGACAAAAATAACAGCAAAATCCTAAAACTCCGATTTAGTGCGGCCGATACTCAGATATCACCGTTAAGTCTCATGAAATAAGTCTCAAAATGGTTCGTCCAATGACGACGCCCATTTATATTGTGATGTTTTCAGGACCGGTGGGTATTAAGCAAACATTAGAGTAAACAGACCAGCATTAAGTGTCAGGAGCCGCCATTAGTCATAGGAGCTTGTGTGCCCGCCATTTAACGTGTAGCCGCCAACGTGGAAAATGCCCACACAATAAAAATACTCAATGTAAATGAAACGCGGGACGAGTGTGGAGCAGCAATATTTATGGGTGCTGTTTGGAATTCCCTACAAATATCATGAGTGAGTGAGAGAGATAATATATAATTAAATGCTCCATGTGCCTAATTACAAAATGTTTGAATTTGCAATCTAGATGTAGGGATGATTACAGAGTACGACTGGAGTATGAGCAATGTGGTGTACGCAGTTGAAGTGTTGCTCTGTTCACTCACTTGAAGATTACTAGCGATAGCTCTAATCACGACACCATCACCACACTGTCAAATTTCAGTCGGAACTATATTTCTTACTATACTCATGTATTTGTTAAGCGATACGTTTTCGCTGATATTAGTATACTAATCTTATCTGATATTTACAGCCGCCGTTCTGTCTATACGTATTTTTGTTCATGTTGACAAAATATGCATGCAGAGGCGTAAATCATACACGTGCCTGTTATGTTCAATTTGGTCCAATCTATGAACAGGCATCATATTATTAAGAATATATACTTACTGATTTGAATTTTTTTTTAATATAATTTAGTGGAATACATTTTAACTCAAAAAGTTACATAATTCTTAGCTTTAAAATTTTATTCATAAAACTCATTTTATTGTAATTGCCTTCAAAAGCAGGAGGTGTTTTAATCAGTTGTTTGTTTTAAAGGAGACTTTACTTTAGCCTTTTGCTCTGTGGCTTGTGTAAGCGCTCATACATACAAACGGCATGTTGCCAACGGCACAGACAAGCTGCAGCCGTCGACGCGTCGGCGAGTGCCGTCAACGGCAATCGACGGCAGCCAACAGCAGGCAACGACAGTCGACGGCGGAGTTGTATGTGCGGCGTTGACAACATGCTGTTCGTGTGTATGAGCGCTAAGGCGATGTATAGTTCAGGAAATATGAATTGAATTTGTAAAGATCGCAAAGTAAATAAGAAGTGACCAATTTATATTTCCGGAACTATATCTATATTTTATGCACTCTTAAGCTATTGAAGTTGTGGATTCAATGGACACGACACATCCACATCGTGATGGATTTAGCATAATGTCAGCAAGCCGTCTTAACCTGAAGCTGTCGTCCGTGGGATACGGGCCCTCGGCGCAGGGCGGTGCAGCGGAGAATGTTGCACTCCTCGTGCCTGGACCCTGGGTAGACTCCCCGCCTTTGATTCTCCAGTCAAAGGCGGGGATGATGACAAAAACAAAAGAAACTAAACACATCGCGTTGAAGATTAAACGTACAACGTATCGTTAAACTTAGTTGACTGAAACATCATTAATCTTCGTCCGCCAGCTTTCTTCACTCACACGTCTCATATTTTTGCGGGATCAGTGTTGTTTTTATTTCCCAAAGGCCCGCTCATCGCGTATTCCGCCGGCGCCACTCGCCGCCCGCGCCCACTGAGGACCCACTCTTTGTCCATTCCAAGTATTACTCACAAATACGCACATAATTCACACTTTTCGAAATTTTCTATAAAGACAAGGTATTGCGTTATATATCAATTCTCTAAACTGTAATTGAGATGATTTGGCACAGGGCTTCGTATCAGCTATCCTTCTCTCGCTCAGATCTTTATGGCACTCTGACGATGGAATGGGGTGATGACACTATGTATTCTAATCCGTCACCGCTCACGCGAACTAGGTACTGATCTGAATAAGTCACGTGACTTGTAAGTATTCAGCATGTTTCTAGCCTAGGTCATCACAGAGTGCCTACGCAGGGTAAGGCCAGTCCCAGGCGCATCGCCCCGCCATCCAACGAGAAAAGTTGGAGAATGGAAAAAATGTGTTACGACACACGAGCACTTGCCCAACTTGTGTGAATAAAAACGAAGCACCATGTACGTGGCGGGTTATGATAATGGTGCGTTGGAACTTCCCACCAACTTAGTGGCGGAGTGTTTAGGGTTTGTAGCTGGGGTGGACTTTTGTACTCAATTTTCAAACTAAAAGTATAGTCAACTTCGGTCTTGGTGTAAATTGCCAGTGTTGTAAAATGAGTCCCAGGAAAACTAAACACGGTATAATTATACCACCACGGTGGGAAGGGGTGGCCGACATTTGCAACACCCGAGTTACAAATCATACGTCGCTGACCCTGAGAAAAGCTAAAATATGAAACTGGAAGCAGAGGAAACGTGGATTCCTTTCGCAATCTATACTCTATACTAATACTAATATACTAATATATGTATAAAGCTGCAGAGTTTGTTTGTTTGTTTGTTTGAACGCGCTAATCTCAGGAACTACTGGTCCGATTTCAAAAAATCTTTCAGTGTTAGATAGTCCATTTATCGACGAAGGTTAATGGTTATATTTTATTTTCAAAAAAATTAGGGATCCGTATGAAAATTGCGATTTTGTATACCAAGGTGTAAAATCGAAAACCTATTTATGCGTGCGCTGCAAAAACTATTGACAATAGAACAAAATGATGTACTACGGGTTTGTAGATCTTTATAAGACCTGTGAGCGAGTGCACATATCTAACTATTATAGTTTAGTCACAATAACCGATTTTATGTTCATAAAAAATATGCACGGGTTCGAAGCCCACGCGGGCGAAGCCGCGCGCAAAAGCTAGTCTTACGATAAAGATCTAGCGAGCTGTGTTGTCTGGATGGGTTATGCTGTAAAGCGACGGTCCTTTCTTACTTGGACAGCTCCGACGGGCGGATGGGGCAGACGCGTTTGACCCACCTAGTTTTACTCTTTCATGGCCAGTTTGTTATACGGTTGTATCACAAACTGCTCATGCAACTAAGAGAATTGCCTCGCAATAGCTTTTACAGAGACGGCCAAGACTAAGCTTTACAAAAAACTACATAATCACATTTCTGATTACGTAAATGACCAAGGACGGCCCTCTGCTAGATGGAGCGACGATCTGCGAAAATTGCGGGCAGCAGCTGGATGCGTCAAGCAGAAGACAGGGTGTTATGGAGCTCTTTAAGGGAGGCCTATGTCCAGCAGTGGACTAGAGTGAGCTGATGATGATGATGTTGAAATGACAAAGCTGCCTGGGACTAAACTGTTTAGTGGCAATATACTTTATTTATGTTATTGTAAATAGAACCGCAATAAACAATTACAAACCTTCTGAGTTTCTTGCTATACGGGTTCTTGCGAACTGGTGGTATACGGTCGAATGTTGAATTATATAAATGTTATGAATAATATGTCGACAGCTTGTAAGTGTCCATCGTGGTCTAAACAAAATGAATGATTTGAATTTGTCGCAACGGACTAAAAGAAGTGGTCTTGAAGTACATGTTTGTAGAGCTTCCGCGATACAGAAATACCAATGCAGGCGACATGTTTTTCAATTTATTTATATTCATTCCTGATGGTTCGTACTTTACGGTTTCAATGCAAACAAAACAGTTGAACAAAACTTGTCTTAGATAAATATTATCAGGAAACCGTGGGTATACAGAATTCTCGGAAAACATAAAAGTGAGCTTATACAGAAGCTGTGTTATGCAAGTTGCATTGAAGCGTGCGAGCAGATTCCTAAGCCGTTTCAAGCTAGCCATTTGCAGCCAGCAACATTACTAAATAAATGTAATATTAAGCTTTGAGATGAAATATGCAATCATACTGGCCCAATGCATTTATCTTCTAAAAGAATTTAGTTACCCATTTGAAAATAATTAAACAAAAAATGTTAACTGCTTCAAAATAGGCAATAAAAAGCTTACCAATAGTCAATTTGTGTTGGCACCAATTTCAGATGGTTGTTTATTTTTCACTTTTTGGTGCCTATTTTGAAGTAGGTTTATATTTAGCTAAAATCTTTTATTGTTCTATTTTCAGTGCATATGTAAGGACTCTGTTAATAAATTCTCCCAATAATCTTTGTTTTATCTTCTTCAATCTTTGCCAAACTACTGACCGTAGCAGTCTGGTACTAATACCAGTCGATTAAAAACGTTAAAAACAAACACCTGAATTGGGTCCCTCCTTCTTTTTGAAGTCTGTTGAAATGAGGAAGTCTCATTGTATTAGGTGCTGTAGGAAGAGGAGAATCTATACATCAAGATGCCGCTAATGCAATTGTCTGGACAATTTCAAATCAAATCCAATCTTATTTCTATATTCTAAATATGCAACGCTGTGCTCCTAATATCTATAAACAGCATCCAGAATAGACGTAAAATAGCTACAACGGCTATGAATATATCTGAAAGCAGCTTTTCAGAAAATAAGCCTACACTACTACTCCAGATCTTTTTCTATTACAGGTAGATTTTCTGCCAATCCTCTGTTCACTATATACGAAAACCTTCGAGAAGGAATAATTTGGTTCCACATATTCTAACCCTGCTGTGATGAGAAAAGATTTCCATTTATTTCATACGAATATGAATAACAAATGAGTGTAGCAATAATTAAACCGGAATCACTCAGTTCACACTGAAACCCAAATTTAACCAAATAATTGCTTGTTTCAAACCAAGGTTTGTTAATCATCGTAATATAGCAACACCCTCTTCCAAATACACCAACGCCCATATTAGAATTCATGTAAACTTCAGCTTATCATAATTATTAATGCAAATTCAGTGGATCAGTGTACACACGGCTAATTGCTTGTTGAGAGTACATCTGTGTTGAGCCTGTTCTCGCTGTGAACAATACTCAATCATGTTTAGAACTAGTTGTTGCCCACAGCTCCGGATTATCAAATCAATTTAAGAACAGTACTGTCTGTATTTCTGACATGACATCTATTGTAGGATCATCCTTTTTTAACGAAACACCTTTACTAGGCATAACCAGTTTACAAACATGAAATTCACGAACACAAATGACACCCAGACTCAGAGCAAGTGCCTCTGGTTGACACAAGGACACCCGACTCCGGAATCGAACCGGGTCCTGTCGAACCGTCGATGACGTCGACTCTTCTAAATAATATTTAAAATAAATTGATTTAATTAATGGCAAAGTGAGGTAACGCCATTCCGGGCGCATAATTTATTTTTCTATATTAGGAGTAGACACAAACATGAATAAAAAGTTAATTAAACTATAGTAAAAAGATGGTTGGCTAGTGCCCTAGTTCTTCACTAAACAAAGCTGTGTATTCAATTTTTTGGAAACAAAACGAACATTATTTCGTTGAAGCGATTTAAGGCACGTTTATATCCAGTTATAAGCTAGACTTCATTATTTTCTTTAAAAACACAATTTAGGTCGTCTTGAAGAACCTAACTACTGGACAAAACAATAATTGACTTATGATTTTCTTGCCAGGAGCGTTTTTAGGCGTGTAAACGTTCTGTAGTTTCTATTATTGTTATTAATTTCTGGTAAGAAGGGAAGCACTAAAATGTTCAAAATTAGCTCTTTAGCCATGTGTGTAAATAGTAATTTGCACTAGTTGTTATATTCTGTATTGCGTTTGACTGTCTTGACTGGCAACACTCATTAAACGAAGATTTTTGAATTCAAACACTACGATATTATGGACGAGAAGATCTTTCGCAGGTCCACGTTCTGGAACGCTGCCTAGCCAAGATGGATCCGACGATCGACCTCTTTCTCAAAGTTGGACGTTCCTAACTGGACGGTGTGTGTCGCACACACGTTCATAGGATTCGATAAAAATCCGTAGCATATTAGCCCTTATCGTTAACGTGCAATCTTTGATCAGATTTGGAGCTGCTTCTCTGTCAGGTTGACAGTCATGATCATCCCACTCAGTAACATACTGATTGGTATGGCATCCAATCCAAGGGAAATAAGCCTACTACGCTGCCAACACTATCAAATAACTGAAAACATACAACGACTATCAAGGAATCCTAATCCCGTAATAACTAGAGAATTTCTATGAAAACCTGGCATCAAAATGTAGGTTACTCTCGCCCGTTGAATGGTAGCCGCCGGCGAAGGGAGGCCATTTCCAGAAGACGATGGAGGCTATTATCTGCGCTATTACGTTATTATACCCGCGAATTGGGCCACTCAATGTAAGCCGATTCTCTGTTGCTAAACCTAAATGAATTTACAAATACGGAGCGTTCGACAATAGCAGCTCAGATAACGTTGGTATCAAATGATGGTGTTCGTCGACTTATTTAGAAGTAACCTTAAAAGAGGTAACATTATTCCAAGTTACTATTTTAGCTTAAAAGCTTTGGTGTTTGCCCTGTTTCGTTTAATTATGTGTTTGTTTAGAGAAAGAGATTTCACGGTGCAATCTTTATAGTTTAAACATAGTTTCTCTAACGATCTGAACCCTACATCATGAAAGACAGGTAACAGCGTCCACCCACGTCAAAAATCCTCAATTTCGCTAGGGTATTTTACATAAGACCGCCAATCTAACATATTATCAGTAATTCGTAACCGATTCAACTAGTTTTTAAACATCAATAAAATTCGAAAAGAATAATAGAAGTGAATCTCCAAAACAACACTTTTCTTTCAATTGAAATATTAAAAAGGCAACTCGATGAAAGATATATTGTTCCCAATAGTGTAATAAGTCTGAAAATTTTAATCTAGAGCGGCATTGTATACAATTTCTTGTGTTATGTCTAGTTCTTTTGTGAACGAGAATTTATGTCCGCTCCGTGAGCAATTCTTTGGCAACATCATAATGTAATATGAACAGGTCGCTTCTTCGCGGGCCGACTAGCTTGCCGCAAGCGCCTACCACATTTTTCGATGTAGCATCCGATTCAATTTCATATTCATGTAAACCAAATTCTATGTAAATATTTGCTCGAGGATGCATTCAATGCTTGTGGATTATAGAACACCGGTTCGATGCCAGTCTAAACATGTCTTATTGGAGCCAGAGATATTCGTTCTGGATCTACAAATCGTATTTAAAACATGGTACATACAATGTAAAGAAAGAAAAACTCCTATCGGTAAACTCTATGATCTCACTTGGATGCACAAATTTATTGGTCTAAGAGCTAGCAACGTTTTAGAGAGACGATTTCAGTAAGGCCTGTTTTTAGATATGTTATAGCTCTCACTCTCCCGGACGTCATACGGGCCATCTGGCTGGTGGTGGTGGTTGCGTTCATCAGTGCGCATCGAACCTATTCAGGTAAAAAAACAAATTTTCAAAGCATTTTAAGAAGGTTCTTTCTTTTTTTATTATTTTTATTGAACTTTTTGCAACATGAATCTATTATTGCCAGATACTTTTATTGTTGTTTAACATGTGCCAGACCATAATTTTGGAATAAAAATATTTTTTTTTCAAAGTATTTCAGTATGGCTGAAATTTTAATATAATGTTATTTAAGTATCTTAAAACCTAAACTTAATTTGCCAGGCAGTAACTCGGTTGTAAACCTTCAGCCAGACCGATTTAAAAGTGGTAAATTATGTGATACTTTGCTTGGTCAAGAAATAGTTGTTGAATAAATTACAGAAAAAGAATTGAAAACTTTTGAATTAATGTGTAGATTAATATAAAATACCATATATATATTACTAGAGACCCGCCCCGGCTTCGCACGGGTGCAATTGTGAACATCTAAATTTATCAGTGTTTCTCTACAATATTACGCATGTTTTATACTTAAAAACCTTCTTCTTGAATTACGCCATTTTATTTAAAAAAACCGCATGAAAATCCGTTGCGTAGTTTTAAAGATATATGCATACATAGGGACGGACAGACGACGGCGACTTTGTTTTGTAGGGATATCAAACTAATTATTTATTGTTGTACAAAATTAAGATAATGGTCAATCTCGATAATGAAAAAAAAAAAAAATATATTTTTCCATATTTGTATTAAAAAACCGGAGGTATATGTTAATCATCTTCATCAATAGACCACATATGCCAAATAAATGTCGATGGCGAAGTTGTGATACGCTGCTCAGACACAGATATTTTAATAATACTTCTTGGTAACATGGATCATTTGAATGCATCACTAAAAATCTGGATACATTTGGGTGTGGGTAATCATGAGCGATTTATAAGCGTCAATCAAGTACACGAAATTCTAGGGAATTCTTTATCGAAAGCTCTACCGTGATTTCATGCACTCACAGGATGCGACCACCACACACTTTTTTCCGGAAAGGTAAACTTCGACCTTTTAAACTGTTAGAGCAATCAGAAGAGTATCAATTAGCCTGTCAAAATATTATAGCAGATGATGAAGAGTTACTGGATGAGACATTTAAGATCTTAGAAAAGTTAATTTGTCATATTTACGGAGCTCGCGATACTTGGAACGTCAATGAAGTTCGGTTCAATCTGTTTTCAAACACTTATCGGACTAAAAAATCAAATGATAATTTTGTTAAAAAATTTCGTTATGTTGATCCATCAAGCCTACCACCATGCAAAGCTGAATTGCATCAGCATTTACTACGAGTTCGTTACGCTACAAAGTTTTGAAGAAATGCTCATTTAAAACACCCGACATCTCTATCACCTCAAGCTTCCGGCTGGACCATAAATAACGATAAATATGATCTTGTCTGGTTTGTTGAAGAGCAATTACCATCATTAGTTGCCGACATTAATATTAAAGGTAAAAATTATAAATAAAATTACTAATAAATTAACAAAATGACAGCAGTGATGAAGATGATTAACATATACCTCCGGTTTTTGTGATACAAATATGGATTCAAACATATAATTCTTATATATATTCTTATTCTTCTTCTTCATATTTTTTTTTATTATATTTCACTTGTGTTTTACTAACATAGATTTTAAGCTGCCTGTAACTAACCTCTGTTGTCTGATAAATAAATAAATAATAATTATATAATTTTTGTATCCTTTCATACTCGAGATTGATCATTATCTTAATTTTGTACAACAATAAATAATTAGTTTGATATCACTACATAGTATAAAACAAAGTCGCCGTCGTCTGTCCGTCCCTATGTATGCATATGTATATCTTTAAAACTACGCAACGGATTTTGATGCGGTTTTTTTTTAAATAAAATGGTTTGATTCAAGAAGAAGGTTTTTAAGTATAAAACATGCGTAATATAGAGAAACACTGATAAATTTAAATGTTCATAATTGCACCCGTGCGAAGCCGGGGCGGGTCGCTAGTAATAAATATATGATATTTTATATGAATCCACACATTAATTCAAAAGTTTTCAATTCTTTTTCTGTAATTTATTCAACAACTATTTCTTGACCAAGCAAAATACCACATAATTTACCACTTTTAAATCGGTCTGGCTGAAGGTTTACAACCGAGTTACTGCCTGGCAAATTCAGTTTAGGTTTTAAGATACTTAAATAACATTATATTAAAATTTCAGCCATACTGAAATACTTTGAAAAAAAAATATATTTTTATTCCAAAATTATGGTCTGGCACATGTTAAACAACAATAAAAGTATCTGGCAATAATAGATTCATGTTGCAAAAAGTTCAATAAAAATAATAAAAAAAGAAAGAACCTTCTTAAAATGCTTTGAAAATTTGTTTTTTTACCTGAATAGGTTCGATGCGCACTTATGAACGCAACCACTACCACCAGCCAGATGGCCCGTGTCATACGGGCCATCTGGTCCGGGAGAGTGAGAGCTATAACATATCTAAAAACAGGCCTTACTGAAATGCTTTTTTTCCCGACGTTGCTAGCTCTCGTACCATATCATTTTCATCACATCTAGTATGCTATACATATACACTTTACACACACATGTAAAATACATACATTTCGGCCTACGGAACAGTTGAAACTACAAGTCAAATGAAATCATTAATCATGTCGTCTCGTGCTCCGTGCGGTGTGTAAATAAGGGCGGTTTTCGCGTGCACCGCCAGGCATGTGTTCGTGTGACGCGATCGTTTACATCATTTACAACATTTACAAATGTTGCATGTCACAATGGTGGAGGAACTTGTTGGTGCATGGCCATTATTCCGGGATGCGGCACATAAATGCCGGGGAACGTCGTTTTTCCTTCCCTATCTGACAACTTAACTTGCATTTGTTATACATCGGGGTACAGCGTTGTCAATGGAAAAGTTTCAATTGAATTAGTTCAGGATGGTTTCGCTAAATACGAACAACCTTATGACAATTTGAATACAATGCTCATGTTAACAAAAAATAATTTAAGACAACATTGGAGATGATCTCACAGCGATTATTAGAAAGACATGCGATTACAAATGGGATACACAGGGGGCCGATGCCGACAATAATCTTCGTCACCGACATGTCTACTTCTCTCATAGGTACCGAAATGTCACAAAATGTCTTACGTAAAATATTCCGTCCCACACATTGTAAGCACTTGCTTGATATTATTAATATTTTAGTATTGTCGACGTGGTTCGTGTAATATTTTGGCTGTTGGAATATTCAAGTATGCATATTCAACGTTAGCTAAAGAATTGATTTGGTACGAGAAGAAACTGGCGTATGTTCACTCTTATTTCATAAAAATATAAATCAATATCTCGTAGACAGGAATTCGCCCTATTTGTTTTGTGGAACATAAAATAAAGGTGAACATACGCCGGAAATATGGGCATTTGCGGCCGTTCATTATTATTAAAAATCTTAAAATAACTAGGTACTTGTATATTATTTCCGTGTGGTGACGGATTAAAATACATAGTGTCACCACTCCCTTCCATCCTGAGGGTGTCGTAAGACCCGACGAAGGGAAATGAGAAGATAACCTAGCCGTAAAAGAAGGAAATCTTGATTCAAAACCCTGTGCCAACCCGTCTGACCAGCGTGGAAAAGTAAGTTAATTACCCTCCGTGTCACTGGAGGAGGCCTGACTCAGCAGTGGGTCATATATGGGCCGTAGTAGTAGATGTAATATTATACGTATATTTTGAGTAATGTTCCGATCGGAGCTACAATTTCTGCCCAAGCCAAGGTCTCTTTTAAACGAATTTTTATAAATAATAAATATCCTTGGACATTTCACACAACGCCATCTCGTCCCAAGCTAAGCAACTTAATGCTTGTGTTATGGTAACGAGATCGATGATAAAATACTTATATACATTTTTTTTTGTAAATTAAATAAATAAATATCCTTGGCCATTTCACACAACACCATCTCGTCCCAAGCTAAGCAACTTAATGCTTGTGTTATGGTAACGAGATCGATGATAAACTACTTATATACATTTTTTTTTTGTAAATACTTACATATTATAGATAGAAATGACACCCAGACTCCGAGCCAGTGCCTCTGGTTTAGACAAAGACACTTGCCCGACCCGGGAATCGAACCCGGGACCCGTTGATCCAAAGGCGGCACATCGAACCACTAGACCAACGAGGCAGTCAAATAAATGAGAATGAATGAAAATTTTAAGTCTAGTTCAATCCGTTTCCTTTACTATTTCATTATAAATAAGTTTATTTATGACAAAGGTAGTAAACATTAGCATTAATAATATTTAACCGACTTGAAAAACGGAGGAGGTTCTGAATTCGTCTGTTTGTTTTTTATGTAAAATGTTCACCAACAGCTTACTTCACATTCTACAATGCAACCACGACAATGCACAGAAGTTACCGTCCTGTCTGACAGAATATGTTTAAATAGAGGCGTTTCTGTCTCCTTTGCCCCTATCCATTGTGGAAGCAGTGAGTGCTAACTTGGTGTCATGTTTCCCGCCAAACACGGAGAGCGTGACACGCGTGACGTGAACACTTGTTTCATGTTCTGTTTCATTTGCATCTGTGTGATTAATTGCTTTATTTAATTAAACTGTGTTTAATTGCTATGATTGTATTGGTGTAGATTAAGGAGGATCATTTCATTTAAAGTTTGTTACGTGGTAGCAAACGCTCTTTAAGGGCTTTTTTATTAGCAAGCAATATCTAGAAAAGGTCTTGGTACACTTTGATGTAGTGTCTGCTATTATCATCTTCATAAAATAGACTCGGCGACGTACAAGTAAAGAGTCGGTGCTTTTTCTTTGTTTTCCTTATCCTCGGAAAAAAACTCGCATATTGTTAAAAACCATCGCTTAAGTAAGTAACCTTGTGTAACAACCGAACTTGTATGGCTCTCAAGGAAAATGTGCCGCTGAGTAGACCTTAACAATACATAATTTGGTACAAGTGAGGCATACGTGTATGGCCCCGAGGTCCGCGGTGTCACCCGCTATGATTCACCGCCGCGACATCCGCAACGCTTCCGCCCGCTGATTTATGGCCCGCCACGTAGCTTGCACTCGCGGAGCCGCCTTTTAATATGCTAATTGTTATTTACATGAATATTAATGAATGTGTTATTTGGGCTTGCGATGACGTACCGGCGTTGGGGTTAAGCAGAAGATAATTAAGTTCACTATAATATACGCTGGTTTCAATAGTGCCACGAGATTTGATTAGCCGTGTTGTATTGGAATTATTTATATTTTTTATAGCAACGGGAAGGTTCTGAATTTTAAAATAGTATAACCTTCAATATTCATTAGGTAATATCATTAGCTTTGTAACTATCTGATATTATGTGAATACAGTATTTAGAAACTTTAGTTTGAAAATCTCGGATTACGATTTGACGGACCGATAGTTTTAAAGTCTAGAAAACTCGTTAAAGTCACTGTCAGTTTTTTTTCCATCAAATATGAAAATTGAAACGAAATAGTAACAACTAAGCAATCTGCTACACAAATATTGAACAATGGATATTTTAAACGAAAAGATACAACATAAATGCTGCGAAGCAGGAAATTGGAAGAATTCCACACACAATTGACGTAATTTTGTTAAAAACCTACAATACCCGCAGATACCCTGATCATATATTTTTGGCCAGCTCCTCCAGTTAAGTTTTCCTTCTCTTGTGTCTAAGTTTTAAGCCCCGTCAATTCCGTTTGTCGGCTCTTACGACACCCGCAGGATGAAATAGGGTGGTGACACTATGTATTCTAAATCCGTCACCATGTATACGAGAGAAAAATATGCATGCCAGTATGTACCGATGGGCCCGCGACAGCTGTGTGCTTAGACACACTTGCCGAGACACACTTGCCGAGACACACTTGCCGAGACACACTTGCGGAGACACACTTGCCGAGACACACTTGCCGAGACACACTTGCCGAGACACACTTGCCGAGACACACTTGCCTAGACACACTTTCCTAGACACACTTGCCTTGAACTTTCACTTTCAGGTGGACCAATCCAGAGGGTAACATCATGGCATGGGCATCGTATGGTATTCAAATACCGGGTAGACCAGCTATTACTTTCCCTGTTACCGACTCCGTTTATCGACTGCTACGAATTGCAGTCGGAACCCACGGTTTCGCGTGCCGTCTAAAGTCTGAAAACCCACTTTCGTAAGGAGCAAATAGCGATGCAAACTGACCATTTGGAGTAAATCACACGATCCATTTCAGCGAGCGAAGAGGTGCGAGCACGATAACAAATAACAGGCTGTTCGCGGTTTAACTATCGCTGAACACGACACGCAACGAAACCGTGTAATGATGGTGCTGGCTTACGGATATGGGAAAGTTTTAGTTAACTACACGGAGTATCTGTGGCCCAATTACTCCGTAAGTGAGGGGCCAGTGGAAAGTTTCCACGTCCGGGACTGTCGTTTGGAATAGCCTTATATTCGCAGAAGATTTTGATGTATTCGATACACTATAGTGTCTGTGCTCAGTCATATTAGGTGAAAAAAGGAGTCAACTTCGGAATAAAAGATAATAAGCTGTAAATTGGTATAAACCTTTGTTTTGTCGTTCTAAATGTTGTCTCAAAAGTCACAAGTGCGTTCAAAAGTCACAAGTTTTTGTGAACATCTCGCTTTCTATTCATTAAATGAGCTTTGCACCTAAATAAGAATTGTAGAGTATAAAATTCTCTACAACTTTTGTTTGAACTGTTTTTTCATACGATCAACCGTTTTTGCGGTAGACCGCGAAGAGTGCGCCGCGTACGCTCATTATTATGGTCTAATGCAAGGTCAAGCGCGATTACGTACAGTACGTTGTAAAAATTTAGGAAAAAATATTACGATGCCCAATGCGCATTATTTATGTAGTAATTATTAATTATTTATATTTAATTAAAATAAGTGGCTTAACTATTCATATTTGATTATTTATGACTTAATGATTTGTTTAATTTCAATGTGACTGATCACATATAAAACACAAACCAGCTATAGCTCTTTTAAACTAGAATCAACAGGAGAATCATTTCCTATCAAGGTGATCTTCTCTCCCCTATGGTATTTAACGCCGTACTCTAGCACATCTTTAGCCAGCTAAACTGGGACCAATTAGGTCTAAACATTAATGGAGCAAGCCTATACCACCTAAGATTTACCGATGATCTGGTGCTTCTTGAAGAGGATCCAGTAGCAAGAGAACAAATGATGCAGAGCCTAGCAAATAAAAGTAGAGAAGTTGGTCTTGAAATCAATGCCAGTAAAACAGAATTACGACAATTACCAGACAATACTGGTTACTGAAGGAAATAGTGGAAAAAAAGGATCTAGGCAATCACAAAAAAATAGAAAACATTCGAGACCGGTATTGTATTCTAACAGTTCTTACTTGTGGCTGTGAAACTTGGTCAATAACATTTCACCACAGGGAAAGGCTAGCAAAATGCCAACGTGCCATGGAAAGAAGCATGCTAGGGTTAAAAATCAAAGACAGAGTCAAGAACGTAGACATATTATGAATAAGAACAAAACTCACAGACATTCTTACCCGGAAAGACATCCAAAAATGGAGATGGACTGGACATTATGCTACGCCACCCTATTAACAAATGGAGCAAACAAGTCACCCTCTGGCAACCAAGAGTCGGCAAAAGAAGTAGGGCCCGTCAAGTCAGGAGATGGGAAGATGACTTGAAGCAGACAGCGGGGCCATTCTGGTCGACGGTAGCAAGGGACAGGACCACTTCGCGGCCTACGGCAAAAACGGTTGATCGTAAAAAAGTACAAAAAAAATAGTAGAGAATTTTATACTCTACAACTCTTATTTATGTGCAAATCTCATTTAAGCAATAGAAAGCGAGATATTCACAAAACACCTATTTTTACTACATTTGACCTTCAACATCTTAAGACGCGGACACGATAGCAATTGTGACTTTTGAGACAACATTTAGAACGACAAAAAAAGGTTTATTACCAATTTGCAGCTTATTATCTTTCATTCCGAGGTCAAACCCCTAATATGACTGGGCTACTAACTTTTTAGTGGATCTCCAATTGTCTCAGCATTTCCAATTTTAGCTAAGGGCACTCGCCATGAAGACACACAAATCGACTCTCTGACACGTCAAACTTATAACAGCCGTTGGTTTCCTCGGAGATTTATAGTCCTTCATCTAAAATGGTTATAGTTATTCGATTAACGAAATTTTGATATCGCTACTATTTTATTTCCACTATTCACTCGTACATAGTCTAGCAGGTAGTGTGCAAGGCATTGGACCTGCAGCTTAATCAACTGGCTCTGCCAAATGTCGGATGGGTGTTTATCCTTTGTTCTTGTGACATCCTCCGCGCTTAAGAGGCCGCGTAAAGCTAGGGCTGGCAATCCACTATACATGGATCTCATGGCGCGAACACGAGCGTGAATCTGAAAGCTGGTCTAATGAAATTATTTCCGGCCGTACCAGGAGGTCTTGGAGACCAGAAGGCAACCGCTCCGTGTAAATACTCGTGCTGACTCCAACGATATTCGGGAAGACGAGGTAGATGATGAGTTCAGCATGGTTAAATTAGATACGGTAAGGCCAAACTTTAATGCTCCACTAAAAGTTTACAGTACAACACCCACGGGATGTTCCATCCCGTGGGTGTTGTACTGTACTGGTACTGGATTACTTATTCCGAATCCGTCCTCACACTAACAACAACACTATTTACTTCCATCTTCTTTAAAGTAAACGTTAACTTCGGCGTATTAAATGTTTTTTTCATGAGATAAAAATGTTAGTCGAGTTACGCACAAGTAAGTTTAGCAAATGGCGGAGCGTTAAGTTGTTTGAATATTACTTTCAATGTTTGTTTGACAACTTTCGCGTGCCGCGGGCACCGTTTTACTTTTGTAACTGTATAATCAACCAAATTATTACTCACTCGTATTTGCGTCTGCTCCATGTCTTGCTCTAATTTAATTAAAGTTTTATGTGATGAAGTTTAATTAACATAGCAGAAAGAAAAATAATGTTTGCTCGCGAGAAAGCTATGTGTAACTTAGTGGAGTGGAACTTTTAATACAGCATATTCACGTCTAATTTAAAAATTAAATTAAAAAATTAAATAAACCCCCGACACAATGACCAAAGTACCCTGTAAAAAGTAAAAAATTAAAAAAATACATCGCGTTGGGCGACCGCTCCTACTTATTTATTACTTGACCCCTGGTCCCCCAACGCGATGTATTTTATTTATTTTTTACTTCTTAAAGGGTACTTTGGTCATTGTGTCGGGGGTTTATTTAAATTTTTAATTTAATTTTTATTTTCTGGTTTTTGTAGGTACATGCTTATTATGATGTAGATCCCCACTCTATATATTTGCAGATAATGGGTATGTATCCCCCCCTTTTACCCCCAGAGTTTTTTCAGGACTCAACTTATTTTCATGGAGCATATTATTTTGTAATGTGCACGTGATGCGCTTTCATTTGAGACCCCACTCGATTATATTTGCAGACTTTCGGTTATTCTTCCCCACTTTCACCGCCAATAACTTTTAAACGACTCAGCCGATTTTCATCAAACATGTCTAAGAACACTCGCTCGTAACTCACCTGTCATACAAAAAAAACTGCATTGAAATCGCTTCATCCGTTCGCGAGCTACGGAGCCACAGACAGACAGACAGACAGACAGACCGACAGACAGACACGTCAAACTTATAACACCCGTCTTTTTGCGTCGGGGGTTAAAAATAGATATGTCACCAATCAAATATGCGTATTGTAAATACAATACCTTGTGGCATCAATCCATTCCGTGGCGCTAGTGTAGAACTAATTTGTAGAACAATTTTATATTTTGTAACTTAACCATGCTTCCCCATTTTAATATGATTTTAGAATAAAATAGATTTTAATAATATAATATATTTTTAAGAGGTTACGTCCCATTTTGGAAGAAAATTTAATGAGGAATTGTCGTCATAAACATCTTCCGTTCAAGAGCAATGCCAACATTCAGACAAACATTGTATATGTTTGTCTAAAATATGTCAAACAAATAACACATATTTTTTGGTAGGGGGTTAAAAAGAATACTAGCGCAATTTCATCGATAGCTTTGTCCAGCCTAGTCAACAATGACGCGGTGCAATTGGAAAAATTGGGCGAACAAACTAGTGCTGTTATTGAAAGCTTAATATCCTGCATTGAATGGAAGTTGTTCTGTTGTTTGGTACATTGTGTTGATTTTTTCGTTCTACTCGTATTCATCAAACATTCACGTTTAAATTGATGCGGGTCTATTTGATTTTTTTTTTTACTTTCATAGTTAAACTTACTAAATACTTAGAACTGGTGTGCTCCCAGCTATATCAAAAGATGAGCATCCAGCCAGGTGAAGTGTAGCACGGCGCCTAATCGTGCCTGTTTAGGGATTTCAGGGATTTCTTATGCGCGCCAATTGTTCTGGAAACTTCGATATCGCGATGTATTTTTTTTTGGATCCAGGCCAGGATCTATAAGGCCTTTCTCGATACTAATAAGTACTTATTTTGTGTCGGGTGTCACTTCATTAGAAAATATATGCTTTGGAGCCCTAGACGCTACATCGAGCAAGGCCTTTCCTGGCAAATCTTACATCAAGCGGTAGTTGATAAATTACGTGTGTGAAAAATTCGATATTTAACAACGTGAGATAACAGTTTTAATCATATCCCATGAGATTTGTGAACTTGCGGAAGGAGTTGCACTGCACTGTAGATAATACGCAGTCGGCCTTATCGTGTGCTCGTTGGATCTGCAGCCACTCCGATGCGCGATTATAACAAAGCGAGCCTCGCTACAACTTTACTACTGTACCAACTCACATTTTACCCTCTGCAATGCAAATAGGTTCGACAGTGATCTGTTAAAACATCATGGTAGGAATTTGGTTTTAAATTTTACATGTACACATTTTAAACTAGAAATCTGAATCAAGTCAGAACTTTGAAGGTGAAGACGGTTTGAACTTCACCATACCATGACCCGTGAACTGTGTTAACATAAAGTCTTAAGCGTTTCGTTGCAACTCTATGCCTGTTGATTAGACTAATTACATGTTTACCTTTAAAGACGTGGAAAAAATTACCAAAATTACCTATTTAAATCACATTTTGAGTCCATTTCTGAATTTATCTGTTTTAAACATTACGTGTCTTTTAATTAATTATCGTGACATTTTGAACAATGATTTTTCGCGTAACACGTTATTGAAAATTAGGCCGAACAATTCGAACACGAATCTAATCTACATAGAACATGCAACTTAACACGCAGCTAATATACAAAACCACCAACGCTAATATTATAAATACAACGAAACCGTTAAAAGCTATTATTAAGAGTCGGCCGAACAAATAGTTTCCTGAATAAGTTAAGAGGGCCATACTTCAATACCATTCTCAAGTGTTTGACGGCGAACTTGCCGAATTTACGCAAGTTCGCCTAAACCTATGTTAGGTTAGGCCAATATTATGATTGGAAACATCAACAAAGGCTGAATACCAAATCAGAGCCCACACAGAGTTCACGCGCGGATTGTTTGACCTACATCGCCACAGCCATCGCTGCCCATGCTGCAGCCGCACCATTAATTGTTGACCTCTGAACTGATTACCACATGATCCGAATGGCACGTCAGGTATTTGCCATAGCCCGTCTTCCTGCACTATTCATTTTGCCAAGACACTTCGCTAGCGTACAGATATTTGAAACGGTTTCGATTCACAGTTCAATTTGAGAATAGAATTTAGAAGAGACAGTGCATTATTCCACTCCATACTGAGCAGAGTGCTTAAAAGTTGTTTGATCGGCGTATTCTTCACTAAACTAGAGATGTGAATAAATTAAGGCAAAATGGAGATCTGTATTCAAAAAGTGATAGACTCGTATTATGTTGCTACTCGTATTTGATGACAACACAGTGAGAACCAGTGTTTGAAATGATTCCAAAGCGCAACCGGGACAGTTTTGCAGTGCGCTCAATCTGATCGCTTTGAGCGAATCACCCAGGCGAACTTTTGTGTTCTAAGCTACGGATTTACTAAATCCAGCCGTATTTTCCGTGCGCTGCACTCACGGAATATGAAATGCTGTAACTTGTTTCCTCCTATTGTTTCGTTTTGAGATGGAAATCTGCAAATATGAAACTGACATTTACGACGCTTTGTACAATGAATTGAGGCTAGATATGATCATCAGTGCAGGCCATGTTCGGCGCGCTCCAATTGGTAGAGGCATTTTAGCCTGCCGTTCGAATTTATATTTTCGGTTGCGGTTTGTGTACCTCTTGCGAGCATTCAGTTGCCATTGATACACCCGAGGCAGAAAGGGCTAGAAAGGACTCATTTTAATAACCCCCTAATAATTCGATTTAGAGAAGGAATGGCTTCATAGGAATTTTGAGTGTACGGAATATTGATCATGCCCCATAGAGAGTTGATCGAATGTCCATTTGAATCATCTCCTTGCATACCGAGCGGTCTCCGCGTATACTCGTATTAGTACATAGGCTGTCCCACAATTGACACAAGGGCTAATGCGATTATCGCGCGTGTATGGTGCGACTGAATCGCGGCCGACAGCAAAGCAATAATCCGCTCGTAATCACTTTGTTGCACTGTCAGCTAATTCGACGTGACTGTGTTCAAACACTGACGCTAAATTGTGAACCCCTGCTACTTAACATTTACACATAAAATGACGTATTTCATCATATTTGTATATCAATTAGAATTTTGCTGATAGACAGCAATAGCTGAGCTCAACAAGGATTTGAAATCCATGCATACGAGATTACAATGATGAGGAGAGACTCTAAGGACCTGTGCGGCATAATCCATTTTCAAATAACCGTTGAAAGCTCAATCAGAGGATTATTTGCATCATCACAGGAGCCACGCATTGGTGGCGCCAAATAACAGTCCAATCAATTCTTCGCCGGCCATCATTAATCAATTAGAGGCCGTAAATCCTGTGGCCTGTGGGTGGGCCATTACACACACGCGCACATTTCACTGTTTCAATTACGGATCATAGAGCCTCGGTGCACAAGCTCGAGGTGAACCACTAGTAGCTATGAAGCCACTAGGGTCGTTGACGGAATCTACTTAATATGGCATAAATTCGATAATACTAATTTTCATGACGGATCACGTTCAATATTCTAATTCTGCTGCCATCTTGCCGTGGTGGGTGGCGCGTGTACGATCCATTAGGTACATGCCAGCTCAGGGTCACTCCTGTTGGCCGGGGCCACGAGGAGGACAGAGACAAGAAGCACACAATATCGTGCCGCGTCTGGGCTCCGAGTACACCGCTGTCTTCAGAGTTGCCTGCTAAACCGAGTACTGGGACCCAGCGGGTTCCACCTTTTTTTTTTTTTTTTTTTTTTTTTTTTTTTTTTTTTTTTTTTGGTTTCGCTGGGGAAATGCTTTATGCATACCACCGCACCCCGGGGGAAAGGTCGGTGATTATGTGGGACTCCGACAAGGGTCGTCTACCCAAGAGTCGTTTACCCACTAAAACCCCAGCGGCATACCCTCACACGACGCGCTTGGGGCGCCACAAGTTCGCGTAAACGCATTCTACTGTGACGCCCCGGCGTGGTGCCCGCAACGCGGGCAAGCGACTATCAGAGAGGGCGTCCCGGTATACTGGGACGCCCTCAGTCATCGAGGCTTTCGTCGGTGGTGGCTCCCCCGAACCACCACCGGCCTCCTAGGCGAGGGCAGAAGGGGCCCGCATCGTCACGGACCCCCCTCCACCCCCGCCTCCGTCCGCGGCGCGGGTCACCCGGAGCTCCCTCCCTTGTGACCCGCCCCGCTGCCCCCTTCTGCGACATCGGCCCCGCAGAAGGAGGCCCGTCAGCCCTCGGGCCGGCGCCAACCAGAGGACACCGGCGCACCGCAGCCGTCCAGGGCCCGCAGGGAAACCCTTAGGACAGGGTCCACCGTCAACCCAGGTCCCCGGAGCCCCCGTCCAGGGCTCGCAGCGAGACACTGGGGACAGGGTCCCCATCCACCCAAGTCCCCGCAGCCCCAATCTACCGCAGCGCACCGGCGATCCGTCCCGCAGCCCCCTTCTGCGGCATACGGCCCCGCAGAGGAGGTGCGTCAGCCCTCGGCCGGCGCCAACCCGAGGACGTTGAGTGAGGACTCGGTTTGACGGCCAACTAAGTTGAGCGCCAACCCGAGGACCTCATGGTGCGCCGCAGCGGTTTACGACTCCCAAGGCAGCTCTGAGGACAGAGGAGTCCCCGGAGCCGCAACCCGCCACGACGCTGGGTGCCGCTCTTCGTCTCACCTCTCCCCGTGGGCCCGCCCGGCATGGGAGGCCCTGGCCGGTATGGCCCCACGGATCATTGAGGCACTCAAGCCCCCTCACCACAGCAAGGTGGCAGCACAGTCGAGGGGGAGCAGCGGCTTCCTCCTGCGAGGCGGTTATTTCACAGACAGAGGCGGCGGAGCGGGTCGGAGAGGAGGACGCACTGGCTGGTCCACACCGCGGTGGGCCGTAGTACTACTCCACAGTAGACTGCGTTCTCACAAACCTGTGTCCCAAAAAAATACGTAGGGTACACCGCTGGGTTTCAGTGGGCAGCCGCATGTTCCGCATTCTCACATAACGGCTGCGGTATGCATCAAGCATTTTGTAATTAAGGGATGCAAAATGAAATACGGTTCATTTGAGACTGTTTTATTGGTAGTAATGACGGTGGTCAAAATCTAATATTATCCGCTTACCTACCTTCAGACAATGTTATCCTAATGTACCCACATGTGAGAGGTAAAACGTCATCACTATCTTTGTGGGAGGGGTTCTTTAAATTAAATCTTACAACTATCACAAGATATCCAGCACCATGTCGATCCTTGAAACTTGTCAATTAGCTCATCTGGCCCTTTCTCACGATGAATTTTTGCTAAAATTTATTATTTAAAAATATTTTGGCACAATATTTTTTACGTAACCAGAACAAAAACTAATCGCACATGTTATCCTAAATTATATTCAGTAATAACCCGCGCTTTAATAACAACAATGGCCGGCCGGTGTCGACGGTCTGATTGAATTACATAACCTAACTCGATTGCGTGGTTCGCTTGAATAGTTTGCACAACGCCTGATGTATCTGCCCACCGGACGTTAGGTCACCTTCAGCAAACACATATTAGACCTAAGGGCGCTTTCAAATACTACTGGAATGTCTGCCTATGTTTTTATGTAGGGTGTAACAAAAAGTAATTAACGACTATTATGCTAACTCTATAATATCTCCGAAATTTGAAGAGTCCGGATGTTACAATATGATGAACACACGACCCGGCTGAGCCAGACCATTTAACCCCAATGCTTGCCGCCTGAACCCACCGAACCCCGCAACGGCACCTATCCAATAAAGACTTTCTGAACGACTCTTAACCGCTTGTTAAGTTTGACGTGAGATCTGATCTCTGGCGATAATCACGGCCTCGCTTATACAGGATGTGCGCCAATTCCCGCGCACAATCGACAAGGAACGGACCCTCAATCACCTCTGACCAATCGCAGGGGGTCTAATTTAGCCCATTACAGGACCCCCGACTAACAAAGCCTGCGTCGCTCGTTGTCATTTGGTAAATTATCGGGCGGCCATGATGGCCGAGGAAAGGCATGTGGACCGTACGACATTGCTGGAATTTTTACCTGTAAGGTGTCCCTTGTAACTCGTTAGGTCCAGAAAAGATGACGATTTTTTTAATTAGGGTTGAGACAGATTATCACAAAATAGAAAATACTTTTAGGAAGGATGTTTTAACTATTTTTAATTAAAAATAAGGGTTAATGGTACAACATTAATGAATTCAATTTATTTTTGACGGTTAAGACCGAATATCTAAGCCAAAAAAAAACTCAGGGTTTCACTTTGAATGTTCTTCCTGTTATAGAGCTTACTGCAATGTAAATTACTACCAGTGACACATTTTACCATTTGTATCTATTCCACATTTCATTCTGTGGATTTCTAAAACTGCACCTCCATATTTCCCAATCTCAGCAAAAAAAAATCTGACAAATATTTATACAAACATTGAACAATCAATTTTGGTAATCAAACGATTTCATTACAATCGGCCCTAACGAGGACCAAAGTACACTAATTCATTAAATTTTCTGCAACAACATCGAACTATTGAAATATCCGATTCCCACAGTAGCTAAGCTGTGTTGCTAGCTACAAGTTTTCGTAATTAAGTTATTTAAATAAACGTTTAACAGGCCCATTAAACAGTTACGAGGGCCCTTTATTTCGGTCGCGTGATCCGCGGATTTCCATCATTTAAACTTTCGCGACGGTTAAAGTCTTAGGGTTAAAATTTAATTGAGCAATATGCGCTCAATATTAAACTTGCACTAGCGGCTAATAGCTGAATACTATTAGAGAGAACAGATTTATTCTTTTACAATGAAATGTTCATAATATATAAAATACCTTTTTTTCAAGTAGACTCATGTGAGCGCTTTATACCATGAACCACACACCACCGGTTCTAGAACCAGGAGCTAGAAACACTCAGGCAGGCTACATTGATAAAGCCATGACGTTAACACATGACATTCACGAGGAAGCGAATATTTGGCCTTTATTGAATCATGAACACGTCGAACCCGATATTCGCCTGTAGCTATAGGAAGCTTCACGGTTCGTATAACTCGCAGCTACTAAAACAAAATTAGAAGCCTGTCGCTGACTTCTAAATATATTCTTTCAAATTAATATTTTGTAACAAAAATATTTTACTCGCTCAGAATTTTGTTTGCGGTATATGTTGCGGTACATCAAACAGCGCCAGTAGTAAGTTTTGATTCTCTTAATGTTAAAAATGTGAAAGTTTTGTTACGCCATTTATCACAAAACAACGTACATACGCACTATTAATGGCGCTGACGATCTAGGAGTCTAAACACAGATCGAGCAAAGCTGATTGGGGCAAAATATTATCTGATAAAAACAACTATAGACCTATATCATTAGCTACTGTTATAGCCAAGGTATTGGACAGCGTGCTTAATACTCACCTAAATAATACCTTAAATCTGCATGACAATCAATTTGGTTTCAAGCCCAAACTGTCCACGGAAACTGCAATATTGAGTTTAAAACATGCTGTCAAATACTACGCGGCGCGTAATACGAATGTGTATGCTTGCTTTTTAGATCTGTCCAAAGCTTTCGACCTGGTTTCTTATAAAGTCTTATGGAAAAAACTACTTGACAGCAAAGTTGCTCCAGAAGTAGTCAAGATCTTTCAGCATTGGTACGGAAATCAGGTCAACTATGTAAGATGGTCGGGGGCTCTGTCGGACCCATACAGATTGGAATGCGGAGTAAGGCAGGGCGGATTAAGCTCTCCGACGCTTTTCAACCTATACATCAATGAGCTCATTGTTGAGCTCAGCGGGCGTCATGTTGGCTGTCATGTTGATGGTACTTGCTTCAATAACATCAGCTATGCCGATGATATGGCACTGCTGAGCGCATCAATTTGTGGCCTCAGGGAGCTTATCAGTATTTGTGAAAACTATGCACATACCCATGGGCTTAAATACAATGTTAATTAGAGTATGTTCATGATATTTAAAGCTGGGTCCAAGTGTCCGATGGAGGCCCTCGTGGTAAAACTGTGTGGAGTACCCTTAGAGCGGGTACAGAGTTTCAAATACCTTGGCCACATTGTCACACCAGATCTGAAGGACGATGCTGACATTGAACGAGAAAGGAGAGCTTTGTCGGTGAGGGCGAACATGGTAACCCATAGGTTCGCTCGCTGCTCCAAGGTTGTTAAAATCACCTTGTTTCGAGCATACTGCACATCTTTTTACACGAGCAGCTTGTGGGTGTCATACACACAGAAGTCGTACAACGCTCTCCGAGTTCAATACAACAATGCGCTGAGGGCGCTGTTGCGGCTGCCTCGCTTCTGTAGTGCATCGGGGATGTTCGCGGAAGCTCGCATCGATTGTTTTCATACAATTATGCGCAAGAGAGCTTCTACCATTGCAGACAGAATACGGGAGAGCAGCAACAGCCTCCTTAGTGTCGTTGCCAACAGTCTGGATGGGCCGTTTAATCAGTACTGGGGGTCTTTGCACGCACCTGTGTTTAAAGCGTGGAGTAGTTGATGTAAATAGTAATACAATTAAAATAGTTTAGTTTTGTTTAGTAATTTATAAGTAGTTTAATTTGATTTTGTGCGATATGGATTTTGTCTGAAATAAATAAATTATTATTATTATTATTATATTACGTAACATTTTTGATACTATAATTAAATATTTTTAAGTTAAATATCAGTTTTTTAAGCAGTAAATACTTATTTTAGTTTAAATACAACAATAAGTTAAAAATTCAATGAATTACAATAAAAGATATAATTATCATTTTTGCTAAATTTCTTTAGTTAGTACGAAATTCCGAACGTGTTTGTTTGTCTTTGAGGTCGAATTAAAAATCGGAGTAACCCCATAACGAACTCCTTTCATCCAATCGAACTGTTAAAAGTACGTCTAGTTTGTATTTAATCAAATATAGTTCCCATAATATTGCTCTATCAACTTAATATTTATAATCTGTACTTTAATGCTTTGTATTGTTTTCTATAGCGCTACCTGCTAACATTTAACTTCATAACTCTAACGCAACTTATAACCAATTAATTTAACTTTCATAATCATACGAAATTTCTAACACAACACACTTGTCATTGGCAAAATCATCAATATAACGATGGAAGCCAAAACCTAAATGAAGAAGAAGAAGAAGAAAAATCGGAGCTGTTGGTACTGGCCACTTGGTCTTTGTCTCTCTCTCTTTTCTATTGGCGGGAAAGAGATAGTGTCAATGTTTCGAATTAGAATTAAAAAGTTTTTAGTCCACTGTTTTTAGTGAGCAAAACCTACATGTTTGAGCTACTGAAGTGAAAAAACATTTGTCGGAACTCTTTGCAATGACAGCATTATATACTAGTTGAAAACGGGTCAATATCGTGCTGCTCACACAGATCGTTAAAACGAATACTGGCACGCAGTAAATAGATATTTTGCCTATAATTTGTTGAGCTAACCGGAACACTAAGGGGTGCTTTGATGCGGAGTGATTTAGCTGGTGCTTTAAAATTAATAATTGTGTTATGCGAAAAATAAAAAGTTTTCGAATATATTATTTGCGGTATCGCAAGAGCCAGTCAAATACACAAGCAAAGCTAAATGTTTTCGATCAGATCAGCTTTCTGTTATTCTTTTCCTTTCAAATTCATTAGGTATTCCCCAGTATTTACCCGAAGTTGTTAGGCAAAGTAAATTCCCCAAACAATTTAATAAACTTATTGCAGAGTTGCCAGCATGGAGTTGTAGAAGTAATTAAATAAGATAAGATACTCCCTCGACTTTACGACATGCTCCAATTGATGAGCTCTCTTGGAAATTCCGACTCCCGCAGCAACATAATGTAATAACGATAGAACTAAACAAATACCTTGGTCACTTTTGAAGCATGTAAGTTTAAATTATTACCTTTAATTGCATGTGTGAAAAAGGGACTAAAAAATATAGTGTCACCAAGCATGACTAACGGAACTGATAGGCAGACACGCTATTCTTCATTCTCAACTCGAATCATCAGCGTGTTAAAGAATCTAATTGACTCTACGCTGAAAGGACTCTTCCTTTGACTGACTCCTTTGCCTGACTCAATCATTGTGGATTGAGACAACAATTACATATATGTAGTTTTTCAAAAATCCCAAGTTCTTTAGCAGTATTTTTTCCCTACCGTTTATCACAGATCCAAAGTCATGGCTTAAAATGCGTAGATGGTTTTATTATGTGCATTATTTGAAGGATCCGGTCGTAAACAAAAAGAGAAGCCCGCCATTCGGGTAAACATCCATAACATTATCTCCGCGAAATTAAACACACATTTTGTCAAACAGATTTTATCTCGCGCTGGAGACCTTCCACACACGGTTGGGAAATTTAGTGTCCAAATTTAAATTGGTGCCTGTGTTCGGGACTAGGGGTGGCGATCGCCTAAAGCCTTGACTAATGGTATTGCTTCTAAAAGTATAATGACATGATTACTGCGATGATCCTACTCTAAAAAATAAATAATAGTTTTAAAAAAACTAAAAAAATACGCTTTTATAGAAAATCGAACTAAAAAATAGAAAATAAATTTTAATAAATTTGAATTAAATATAGTGTCAGAAAAAATGATTTTATTGTCAAAGCGTGGGGTGCTTTTCAGGATATTATCAAAATAACCCTTCTAGTCATATCTGTTAATATTTAGAATAAAATATTTAGAACTATTGATACCGTGCACCCCACGCTTTTACAATAAAATCATTTTTTCTGACACTATTTTTAGATTAAATTTATTAAAATTTATTTTCTACTTTTCAGTTTTTTTAAAACTATTATTTATTTTTTAGTTGAGATATCATAAAGCTATTGCTAAATAATCCCAAAAAATATAGCAATAGCTTTATGATATTTATATCTCTATTAGCTATTGCATCGAAGAGCGGTGTTACACCTTGATCACCGTTATTATTATTATTCTATTAATGATAACGGGTCAAAATGTTTAAAATATTGAATTGTCATCAGTCCTTAATAAGTATGCCAAATTTCGTGTTAATCCGAAGTTTTTAAGTGGGTCAAAATCATGTTCAAAGATTCCGTTACATCCATATATACATACCGTTATTATTATTATTCTATTAATGATAACGGGTCGAAATGTTTAAAATATTGAATTGTCATCGGTCCTTAATAAGTATGCCAAATTTCGTGTTAATCCGACGTTTTTAACTGGGTCAAAATCATGTTCAAAGATTCCGTTACATACATACATACATACAAGCGAAGCCAATAAAAGCGTATTAAAAACTTATCAGCTTCATCAGCCCCGCGTCCTTTGAGCTCACGTGCGGACACTAATATATGCGCGCGAGTTCATTTCCATCGGGCCCTAAATAAGTAATTACTTATCACGTGTATTTTATTACATAATTTGCAAAATTACCTTAGATTACAATAAACCAACTTGACAGCTATTGAATAAATCGGTAGTTATTATCGACATTACTATAACTAATTAGGTCAGAGCATTACAGCATTCCTCAGGATGAACATGAACTCGCGCGCCTATTATACTTACTCTCACCTTATTCGTCATACACCCTGTGTATACAATGATTCTAGACCAGTTAGCATTCAGATACCATACGCATTAGTATATATTTTTATCTAGCTTCCAAACGTTTTTCAACATAATTTGTCTTTGCCAGTCTTATTAATCAGCCCACAGATGACCCGCTGCTGAGTCGGGCTTCCTGCAGTTACATGAAGGGTAATTAGCCTGGTGTGCCATGTTGACCAGACGTGTTGGCACATGGTTTCGTATTTAAAGGTCCTTTTGTTTGCTGTTACGATGCCCTCAGGACGGAATGAGGCGGTGACACTATGTATCTTAAATCCGCCACCACCATCACGAACAATCCAGTGTTTGACCAGTTTTTCGTAGTGGAGCGTTCGTCCATTATTAAATAAATAGAATCTTGTTGTTGGATGTTGTTATTTTATATAATAACAATTTCATAGAAGTTTATGTGCCTTAAAATAACTCGAGTTTAGACAACAGGGCTCCATAATGAAATAAACATGAAGACCCTTCCAAAATATTGGTGTTACATTGTGTGTGCATCAACCCTACTAACTCCCGAAGTGTCAAACATGGCTCGCCACACAAAGTTGCTTGGAATTATATGAGCAATTAGAATATTAAACGTTTGTACCAGTTAGTGCCGAGTTTGGGAGCGTTCCGTGCGTTGGGAGCCCCAAAATTGATTTTCGGAGCTCTGAGTTGGGCGGTTTGTAATGAGCTCAAACAAACTGAAACTACTTGTAACCACATCCGAGTTCCTTTTGTAAGACCTCAATATTGTCACATTTACTTTATCTTCATAGTAGTTATATAAAATTCTCGTGTCACGTTGTTTGTTATTGAACTTCTCCGAAATGGCTCGAATAATTTTCTTGAAACTTTGTAAGCATATCGGTTAGGTCTGCGACTCGGACAAAAATTATTTTTCAGTCCCCTTAATGTTAAGGGCCACTATTTTTTATTTTATTTCTTTTTTATTTTATTTTTTTATGATACGGTGATACGGTATTTATGATACAAAAATACATACAACTCGATTTTCACCCCTCTTCGATCAACCCCTATTTTTTAATAACGATATTTATATGGCAAAACAGCGTGTGCCGGGACAGTCGGTTAGGTCTGCGAATCGGACAGCATCTATTTTTCATCCCTCTAAATGATACCAACCATAATATTTTTCATTTTTAGACCAAAAAAAAAGATTTTATTTTTTCATGATATATTCATCATTGATTATATAGAAAGTTGAAACAAACACCCAACAAAAACAGCTTTAAATGGATAGTAATAACGCCTCATGCATAGATAACTATGTGGTGACGGATTTAGGTTACACTCCGTTTACCAAACTCTCTCATGCTGTGGGAGTATGTATAATAAGAGAAAACTAAATAGCACAAACGGCAAGCTAGGAGAAATATTATATAAATTCATGGGCCGAATGATGATGACAAAGAATTAAGATAAACATGTATTATTTATGGTACACCCCTACCTACTGTTATAACGTTCACAACTCCTATCCATCCAAAGATTGACCGGAGGAAACCGCCTGACGCGATAAGACCGTTCATTGTACATTTCTTTTTTGTATATGTCTGATGCCATGTTAACGTTTTTATTATTGGCGTATAATAAAGAGTATTCCATTCTATGAAAACAGTATGAATAAATATGTTAGTACTTCGTGAAAGTATCCGGAGGCGTTCCCTGTCTATTAGCGTTCTTCGAGAACCCACTTTATCATAGCACGATAGGAGAGCAACTTTCTTATTTACGAGGTTCTGCGAATAAATTCCAAGTGTGTCGAAAGTACGTGTCGTACGAACAAGGCATAGTCTTTCGTATGAAACTTTTGAGCGGGTAGACTTAGTGCAACATGGGCGAGGGCTATTTATTGGTTGATTCCTTTATCTCCTATGGCCGTTGCCGCCCGTCATTTGAATATCTATGGCAGTCGACACGAAGTCTCCAACCTGAAACTTACAGCTGGTCTAACCCAAAGACTAACGCCACGGTTTGATGATCTGTGCGACCACGGACACCGCAAAGTGTCTAAAACGTTGAGGTTTAAATAAAATACCACGATCAAGCCGTGCGCTCAAACGCACCGAACTAATTGAAATTTAATCTCATTTTTTGTAAATAAGGCGTGCATAACGACATTTTCTAAACACGACTAAAAAGTAGGTAATGCAACTAAACTCGTGACAAAGTAACCGAACCGTGAAGATAATTCACATTCCGACACAGTCGAACTCTTTTATTGGCTGTAAGCGTGGCTCAAGGCGGGGACTCGGGCGACAAACATATTACAAGTTCAGCCAAACGTTGGCAAGATAAGGCATTTCATGGGACAAATTATCGAGTGAAATCAAAAGTAGTAGTACACAGTATGAAACTAAATATTAGGTTTGGAACTTGGTTTGGTTATTGTTAAAAAACAGTTTAAGTTTAGCTAAAACTATGTTATGTAAATAATTGCACTTGAACCAATTTGATGGTCCCTCTCTACAGTTGTTCAATGATGACTGAAGATCTTGCCATTAGTGGTGGTCGAGTCCTGGCTCGAGCAATCTGCCTCCGTCTGTTCCGCGGACAGGAACGTCCAAGGCATCGGCGACAACCGATCATCAACGTCCGTGCCAACTTAAATAGATACCGACGAAATTTATACGACATAGGTATACCGTAGGTACCGACTTCAAAAGGTTATTTATTGGATAGGAACTTATTATAATTATACTTTTTTTCGTCTTTATCCAAAAATACCTAAATTTGCCTATAGACATATAGTTTTGGTGACAAATTCAAGTTTAATAGCTACTGAACCGATTTTGATAAAATCCAAAAGCAATACTAATCGAATGAAAGAAGAGATTTTCCAAATCAGTTAATACATTATGGATTTATGCGGTAACACACATAAACCGAGAACACAGAACTTCCTCCTGTTTTAAGTCAATTAATAAAAGATGCAATCATTAGATAACCTGAAACATTTAAATCTAATATCCAACATTTGTTCAAATGTTGTTGCCAATATATTGCGAATAACCCTACTTTGTATCTTGGTCCTCAATCTTAAGTGGGGATTAACTTTACGGCCCTAATTCCGACGGATCCAAGTGGAATCGCAATGTTTTTTAAATTGTAAGGGCCTTTGATGAATCTTCTTACAAGCGACTTGGCCGGGGTACATTCGGAAAATTAGGTTATAAAACAAAGTATTATTTTATTATAACAGTATATTTATGTACCTTTTAGCCAAATCCATAGCAAAAAAAATAATATTTTATATTCAGTGTCGACACAGGCGCAAGCGAGAAAGAACAAAGATTTCTTTCTTTTGTATGTTTGAATATAACTTTTCGCTGTATTAGGTAAATCTAGGTGTAAGGCATTTTAATGATGGCGATGAACCAAATATTACGTAAGGGCTGCGAAGCTTAGCATAATGCGTTGGTTACAATTGAATCAGTCCTGAGGAAAACGTGCGCCAATAAGCGGTGCAAGAGCCAATCGCAGCAAATTCTAATAGCTCAGCCCCATTCGGGAAATGAATACGGTTCCGCGGGACTTGCCATTGAAATTTATTCTGTTCTCAATTTATTTCACAGCCGCACACGTACCGGCTTAGTAGTTTTAAAACGTGCAAACATTTTATACGGCGTCATAAAGTGGGAGGGCAAACGTGGCGGCTTTTGCGTGTTTTATTTCAGTCGTCGAGCAGACGTATGGGTTTTAACCCAGAAACGCGAAGTGGATTGAAACCATAATCCGAACTGCACCATCAAATGAATATAAGTACTATGAATAGATCACGAGGTTAGCTGCTCGATTCATGCGCAAAGTTATTCCGAAATCGTGTTCTTCCACGAGCAATATTTCATCATTTCAGCCCACAACTGATTCGCTACTGCTACTGAGTAGACTCCTCCAAATTCACGGAGGGAAATTAGCCTATTTGCCACGCTGGCAAGACGGGTTGGCTAGGTGATATGACTCTTGCAATCTTTGACTCACCTCTTACGACACTCTCGGTATAGTCTGGGTCGGTGAGATTGTGTATTCTACATCTCTACACGGAAAGCATAGTTCTCCATTTCCAGATTGTTTAGCATAGTTCTCCATAGATTGCTACATGTAATGCTGCCAAAAACTTTTATGCCTTTCCGTGGCTTCTCTTTCTCCGTAATTTCTATTGTGTAATTTTTAAACGATGCCTCTGGGCGGCATTGTTATTTTGATTCTGTGGATTACTTTCTTTCGGACTATGTTCGACTGTAGAATGTTAATTTAACATATATATATTTCAAGATAACGGAATATTTAGGATCCGTAATTATCCCTATAAGAAGTTGGACGGGAGTGCCAGTGAAGATATCCCCGTTACACGCAGATCAGTTATCAAAAAGCAATAAAAAGTGGAATGGCTGTGGAGGGTGCTCCACATAACCCCTCTTTACTGCGCATGGGAGCCGCGAGTTACGGCTGGCGACTTATTGTAATCTCCGTTGCCGTACGCATTGGGAGATTAGCCTCACAATGTTACATCGATAAGCCTCCATCAAATTTAATTCGAAAACTCCTCTCGTCGGCTAAAGGATTTTAGTACCTTTCTTCGCCTGGAAGAACTCACAATATCATTAAAAAATACAATTTTGTTGTCCTTCCTCCCAAGGAATTAATTGCAAGTACTTTGAAACCTAAGAAAAACCTTCAATTTTCATTCACTTCTTACTTTAATCGTGTCAACTGGCTAAGATGTACGAGTATATATCAATAATTCTTTACCACTACCACTATGCGCTGGTCGCTAATCATACCACGATTTTATTAGGCCCTATATATATAATATAATTACAACACTAGCTGGATGTATCAACTACTCACTCGCTCAATTTTCATCTTTTGTTTTTGACGGCAAGTGGCCGACATACATTGCAGTCACAAAAATATTATTTGACTATTATTGGCTCGGGACGATATGGGTTTCCTCTTAAACTGGTTAAAGCGGAACAAATCCTACAAAACCAACCGGACTTGGACTTGGACATAGAATTTGACATGACGTATTGTAAATATAAGTCCGGAATCACATATCGTAAGCACAACAAGGATATCACGTAACTACGCTATTCTCTTTTGCCAACTTGTCAGTAGATCAACATCGTCCAATTAAAAAGAGCCGTTCAATGCATGGCCCGCGCCCAGCCCTCACCCCACGCAGTTTCTCTGAACTTGTTGACGGCTGCTCTCAAGCAAGACATCGGTTTCAAACTCACTATAGTTTTGTACTTGGATGGTCTTTGCTGGAATGTGGGGCCACCAAAACCTATATCGAGACCCATTGCCAGTTTCTAGAAAACTATTCCAGTGAAGATCCTAGTCTATTAGAATGTTCAAGAGTCCCTCCCCTTCAGTCAAGTAGGTATATCTATTTTTTTAGTAAATTAAAATTAGAGTATGTTATAGTAACTACTTGCACGACGTGAATTTGCTTCGTTCGAGAGAAGAGCAAACATGCAAAACCAACGAGGCATCAAAAATTACATATTCTCAATTAATAAATATATATTTGACAGACATAGATAAACAAAATGTAACAAATATTTTGCAAATTTTCATTTCCGTCATAATATTGATTGGTTGTTCATAATAACGGAGCAATCTTTAGCCCCTAGCCAAGCTGTTCTAGATTATAATTCGATTTCAAAGAAGTTTCATGTCGTTTTTTTCGGTTTGTTTGTTTTGTGGTTACTACTACCTCACTTTGATTGGCTGGTTTTTAATAGTATATTCACATTAGTTTGGGGAGTTTAACGTCACGGTGGACTGAACCGGCTGAGGGTAGCAGGACGACAGAGGATCTGTAGGAGGCTAGAGGGGGGAGGTGAAGACAAGGAAACTTGCCGAGCGATAAATAGCGGCAAGTTTGCGTTGACAGGCGACACGAAATATTGTGAGAGGCGAGGTGCGCCGTCGTGTCCCGAACCCGGCTGACAACGAATTCCCCGTTCTGAATAATGTGAAAAATGCATTTAAAATTTTACTCCCCTGCACAAAGTTGTATTGTGCGTTCTTTATATTTAACCTTAGATGTAGACAGACGGCAAAAGCTCGAGAACAGATTCTATTGACACAAAATAGGGATTTATGCATCTAGCAGTGTGGACATGTGGTATCTAAGCTAGTGACGCAAATTATCGTGAGGGTGTTAGAGTAAGCTAGAATAAATTAAGATAGGCGCTAGAAACTGGTGACGGATTTAGAATACATGTGTCGCCACCCCACTTCTTCCTGAGAGCGTCGCAAGTGCCGACAAAAGGAAATGATGAGGCCGAAAACCTAGCCGCAAGAGAAGGAAAACTTGATACGAAGGCTAATTACCCTTGTTGGAGGAGGCCCGACTCGGTAGTGGCTCATTTATGGGCTGAACTAATACACAGTGTCTTAGTAGTAGCGTGGCTTAGTAGGCTGGTTCTCCTCCATCAAATTGGCAGAGGGCTGACTCGAAAGTGGGTAATTTATGATCCGAGGTAAAAGGGCGACTATATATCAAACTCGTATTAAAACTTCGATTTAATATTTTAAATTGGAACCAGCAAAGTAATGCCTTGTCACAAAAATAACTCATTTCAAGTCACACCGAGGTAGATCGTTCTAGTAAAACAATTACGAGTTCGTTCACAAAGAAGTTGCCCAACCGTAACAATCGTAAATCACAATCAGAAGAATTAAAAAGATAAAAACTTTCGTCGGGCACGATAATTAAGTTGTAATTTTTGTTTGTTCGTTACGGAACCTGTCTTATCGAGTTACATCTAATGGAATTCGGCCGTTTCAATTGCGTTTACCTTCGCCGCCGAGAACTCGATACAAAGAAGTGAGAAGTATTCTTTTCCTTTCAACTCCTATTATTATCCTTGAACATTTTGATGTATGTGCACGAAAATATTAATATGTTGGGAAAAAACTGAGATATACAAAATGTATAAACTCGGAACAAGACTCTTGCTCATTATTGTACTCGTCTCCACAGAATAAGTAACTATTTCATGGATATATGTATACGCTTTTATAACAAAGTGCCAATGTATCATACAAAAAATCCTCGCAATGCCTTTAAAAAACGGCTAAGACAAAACTTTCCTACAAAGCTTATTATCGCATTGCTGACTATGTAAATCACCCAGCCGCCTGGGACCAAGCTGTTCAGTGTCAATATACTTTATTTATGTTATTGTAAATACCTATATATTAAATAGGAACGCAAAAAAAAATGACAAGCCCACCGAGTTGCTTTCCAGTTTTTCTCGGCAGTGGCGGTTGTTTTATTATATAAATAATATTTTGGATAATATGTTAACAAATTGTATTTTTTGTCCATCGTGACCTAAATGTAATGATTTGAATATTATGCTTGCATTTGCAGGCGTTTCATAATTGTACAAAATGGTAAGCTATAACTTTTAATGTCAGAGTTTTTTAATGTCAAATTTATACTAGTATATAGTGTACACTTAAATGCATGGTTTTAGACATCGCAATAGACTATTCACCTGCCGCAGTTTCACAGGGTGGGCACGTTCCCTGATTCTAATGTTCACTTCCCTCCCTTAAAGAATCCGTTGCAATTATTAATTTGCATGAAAATGTTGAGATAATATTATGGCAGTGGTAAGGAAGTATTTATAAAACTATAATATTATTTAGGCAGTCAGTTTCGTCAGCCTTCCAGCAAGGCGATGAATGTTGTCGCCAGTTACAGTAGCGAGGCGTTTAAGTTGCCAAAAGGCGGTACAAAGTGCTTCCTGTAACGAAGCGGTATTCGTCGCAGTATCGTATTTCAGGGCGTCTAATTTGTAACTGCATGCAGCCACAAAGGGAACAGGACGGTTATAGTTTTATAAACCTTACTAGTTCAGTAGGGCTGCCACTGACAAGCTTTTTTTTGTTATTTTATTAGTTTCGGAACGGCATAAATAATTTAGAATACAGCCAACCATAGTAAAAAGCAAATTAACTGACGAGACCGTACCCAAGTTGTTACTTAACATGTAGCAACAAACAAGGTAAAGGATGTAATTGGGTATATAAACATATTAAAAATATGTTATAACTAATGGGTAATGGAGTAACTCGTCGAAGAATGAGGTCGAAGAATGCTAAGATTTTCTTGAAAGTTGTGGTAGCACCAGGTTAAAGATGTAGCCCTCACCATATACGAATTCTGCCTGTAAACGGTTGCTAGTGATGGAGTGTGCAATAAACGATGGCAAGAACATCGAAGGCAGAAGATTGGCGGCACAAATCATTACTGAAATAGCAATTGTTTCTTAAGAACAAAACTTTACATCCGTTTTTCCCACTAGGGTGCCACTTACGCTGAGGAGCAGAGAAATAGCGGATTCATTCAGCCGCCAACACCACACCTTCGTTGCATGGCATGAGCACACCACAACCCAAACATGATGTTATTTGGCTGCCAATAAATTGTTTAAGGTTTAAATTGCTTTTCATTCCGTGTGGTGACGAAATTAGAAGACAGAGTATCATCACCCAATTTCGCCCGGAGGGTGTCGTAAGAGCCGACAAAAGGAAATGATAAGGCCGAAAACTGGCCGCAAGAAACCCTATGCCAACCCGTCTGGCTAGCGGCTGGCAGGTTGGAGGAGGCCCGACTCGGCAGTGGGTCAGTTTTGGGCTGAGAAGTAAGTAAATTGTTTAAGGCAGGTCCATCCTTTCGAAATGGGGCGTTATGAATGACTTTCAACACAACTGTTGAAAGGCGGTTTACATCAATCTCAACTTTCGATGACGTAAATGTTGCCGTTTTGGACAGCCCTGTGCGACCGGATACTTGTAATAGCAGTGTTTTACGATTAGTGTAGTGCAACACGCCATCTCCTGCAGTTGTTGCCGTTCGATTCCCAGGCAGCGCTGTTTCCGCCGGAAATGGATATTGAAGAAAACTCTTTTAAATGTCGGCATGACACGATTTGCAGTGAAATGTTAATTCTTTAGTAAGAAATATTAAAATGTCAATAATGTAGTTGTAACTGCAAATAGGTTACGCCGTATAAAATGGTTTCTACTATTTAGCCCACAAGTGATCCACTGTTGAGTTGCGCTTCCCACATTAAATGGGTTGGCACAGGGTTTCGTATCACCCCCTCGACCTTGTTGTCACCTTGTTGTGGTGAGGGGGCTTGCATGCCTTTATGATCCGTTGGTGCCATACCGGCTCAGGGTCACCCATGCCGGGCGGGCCCACGGGGAGAGGCCAGACGAAGAGCGGCACACGGAGTCGTGGTGGGTTTTGGCTCTGGGGACTCCTCTGTCCTCAGAGTTGCCTCGGAAGCCTTAACCTGCCGCGACAAAGGGCGTGGTGATGCAGTGGAGGGCGGCCAGGCATTGAGGCCAGGGCTGCCACCGCTAGCAGCGGAGGGGCCGCCAGGCAGGCGTGCCACGGCTGCCGCCGGAACCGCGTGGGTCGGGCGCCACTTCATCCGGCGCCTGACGGGGGCACGTGCAATGTCCGGCACTTCTCGGTGGGTTCCAGAGCTCCCCATCAAAGCGGAGCATGCTCCCCACTGGGGAGTGAAACCCGTGGCCCTGTCTCGGGCAGTTAACGGACACCGTTGGTTTTAGTGGGTAGGTTGGGGCGCATCTACCACCTTTCCGCGCCCCGGAGTCCCACATACCCGGCTAGCGTATAGCGGTCGGGTATCCATGAGGATTTCCAACGTAAAAAACAAAAGGGTTTCGTATCAAATTTGTTCGATCTTATAATTTCTTTTTGTCGGCTTTTACGACACCCTCATTATGGAATGGGGTGGCGCCACTATGTATTCTAAATCCAACACCACACAGAACGAGTCAATAGGGTTTAATACGAAGTAATTGGAAAGTTTTTAACGATGTCTAGTTTATGCCGTTAAAAGTGTATAGTTTAATGTTTTCGTTCCAGGCAATGTAAAAGGTGTGGGCCTCCGGGTGGGGATTAGGTGATAGTGGAGTGGTGGCCCCAAACGGCAGTCGGAGTGAGAAGGAGGGCATTCCTCACATCACCAAGGGATGTGCCTGAGGCCCACACGCTACGCACCAGCCTTCCCTGGGTGATATGGGTAATCGACCAAGGCTTCTAGCCGCAGTTCAGACACGGTCGACCAGGTCTAACAATTCAATAAACTAGTATGGTGCAACATTAGCATTTTCCCCAGAATTCAAAATTAAAAACAAATAAAACATCCTTTCGCTTGCATTTACCCCACTTTGGATGTTTTCCGGTTTATCAATTAGTATAATTCTTAAAGTCACTTCGTCTCCTTAAACACCCTCGGGTAGAAAAAGCTGACGACACTTAATGATATATAATGAATAATGAAGCTTTGTCTACATGGGGCAAAAACCGCACTTATGCGTAAAAGTGACTTCTTAGCTTTAAGAATAAGCCTAAGAACTTCTTAGGAAACAACTTACTACAGCGTCGCTGATTTTATTGTAAGACTCGCCCATGATGATAATTTAAAAACTGTGTAATTCTTAATTCACGTTTATCAAATGTTTGTCTTGAGGTTTTTGTTAATGTATTAATTTATTTCTCCCAATTATTAATATGTATTCATAGTATTTTATCAATTTAGACATTTCAACAAAATGTGTACGCTATAATTATATAGAAATCCTATACCTGAGAACTGTACCATAAATGTTGTAAGAACTTACATTACACCGTATTTACTCGCATAATTATGCAAATAAATGATTTTTATTATAAAATTACCTTATTTTATCCGCCAACGAAGTAAAATTATGCAGTTAAATCGATAAACACGATCAAACAGCAATAATAATACCTTTGAAAGTGATATAATTTGTCACCATTAAATTCAATTCACTTACCATAAAATGAAAAATATGGCGAGCACCAACGCAGGTTAGCAATTTTATCTTCATGATAACATAATAAACGCGAGTGGCGCAAAATGCCTTGATTATTTACAAACGAGTTCACGACACTCTCCAACGTTTGCCAACTCACACATACGATGACATAAGTACTAAACAGTAAAAGATGTCCTGTTTGCTGCACACGCAATACAGTCCGTCGTATATCCTACACGAAGGCAACACTTTGTTAGGTATAAATGTTATTTTTATAGAAAGGGTGTAACGGGTATAGAGCTTTTGCAATTCAGGTCTTATTGTCGAATTGTTAGTCGAATTTCGACATGTTCTCGAATATCGACACGTGAGCCTCTTTTAGTAACTCCACTATGACACATTTTCTCGGAAGAAGCGGAAAACCCTAAAAGAAAGAAAGAAAATGTCCCCCGTGTGGGGATGGGGCAGAATATAAAACTTCCCCACCGAGCGCTTCGAAATAACGCGTGTAATAGTCAACAAAACCCAGCTCGCTTGGTGGTTGGACCTAATGGTCCACCCGGTTAGCTGCCACCCTTACATTTAATTCGAGCGCCAAGCAGTTTTACTGTGTTCATCTGGTACCCGACAGGGCATTTCCTTGAATTGCCTGCTCCATCTCAGTCCCTGTCGTTGCTTTCCACCACGCAAGCCTAGGGTCAAAGGGATTCAAGTCATCACTTTCACTATCACTACATATTAAAAAACAAAGTCGCTATCGTCTGTCCGTCCCTATGTATGCTTAAATCTTTAAAACTACGCAACGGATTTTGAAGCGGATTTTTTAATAGATTGAGTGATTCAAGAGGATGGTTCATATGTATGTACTATACATCCATAATATTGTAGAGAAACACTGATAAATTTAGAGGTTCTTCATTGCAGCCGTGCAAAGCCGGGGCGGGTCGCTAGTTAATAATTATAGGGATTAAAAGGACTTATTCTGTTTATAGCTGAAGGCACGTCAATTGTAACAAACATCCTAATTGAGCGTTTTTCGGCAAAACCCATGTTTCTTTTATTATTTTGTTTCGTGTAATTATTGTTCCTTTTTTACGTTTGAAAACTTCTTGGATACCCAGCTGTGAGCTGGCCCGGTTATGTGGAACTCCGGTGCGCGCACAGATGGTAATTTGCGCAGCGCATACCTGCTGCTTGCGGCGGCACGAATGGCCCTCACGACTGACGGCCATTCCGCTCCCGCTGTTGGTAGGGGATCCTTCTATATTGCTATTATCGCCGGCCCGGACCTCCTCACCATTTTTTAAGGCCAGCAAAGGACAGTGAAGCCTTTGAAGCCAAACCCACGACACCACGTATTGCTCTTAGTATGTCCCCCATGGGCCCACTATGGGCGGTCCTGAGCCGGTAGCCACAGCTAGGTTGATATAAGTCCTCCTCCTCATCCTCTCCAGTAGTTTATGAGCAGAGGTCTCATAAATTACTCTGTTGAGTCAGTCCACCTAAATTACCAGATACTGAAATATTCGCCTACTGAACTATTTTACTCACACGATTTAAAACCAGTGTTTCAGATCAGGTGTTGAATATGTTATGGCTTAGTGATAAATAAAAAAAGCTTTTTTCTGTCGTCTCGTGTGCTAGCTCACAAAGATAATTTACAACCGTTTTAGGTTAGCTTGACATAAATAATCTCTCTTTGATTACAATAGAATGGTGACATGTAACGTAACCGATCGTGTTACATGTAATCTCATTAAAGGGGTCGGAATTAAACCAGCGCCCGCCTCATGTTATTGAGCGAGTTTTTGAATGGGGCCCTCGCACCTTTGTCACAGTTTAGCAACATCAGCCTCGAGCCCCACACCGGCTTATGTAATAGCATCTGAATCGACAATCACCCCTTTGATTGTCGACTTTAATAGTTTTGGCATTCTACTACCTACTTATGCCACGCATTTGAGAAAAGAACTTGGCAAGAACTTTAATTTAACACATAGTAAATAATATTGTTCAGTTAATGTAAAGAAGAAAAATCTTAATATTATGGCTATGTAAAAAATATACTTTCCATATATACTAGTTATATTAAAATAATAATAAATAATTAATTTTGTGTCGGAATGTGATTTTATTATTTCTAGTTAAGCTCAACGGTAGGTAAGCAGACTTGCAGCTTCGCACTCGATCATTAAAAACCAAAAAATGTGCCAAAATAGTTTTCTAGCTAATCCTGAAGAAGTCTTAATTTTGAAGTATAGCAAATTGCGCACAACATCCCCGGACTAAGAATTGAGACGTCTACACCAAAAGCCCGATTTAACCGTAAGCGTAAGACGTTAGGGTTGAGCGCCATTTGTCAACGCCCGTGCCAGAGTCGCGCCGCGCCGTAGTGCCATTGTCTTGCCGAGCGAACACCACCATTGTCTCGGAGTACGTGCCTTGGACCCCTCTCTCAAGAGGATGTCCCGGCCATCGAAAACTTGGAATGAATGAGCGCTGTTACGTACAACACTTTATTATAAAGAATACCCTTTCATTGAGTTTGTTTTTGATAAATTTGATTATATTGAATCTGAGTTTGAAAACTATTAAAACTCAACCCATACATGCTCTCGATGTGCGTAGGCATCTAAGTTTCATTGTTAAATATGAGTAATTAATAAATAAAAAAAAAAAAATATCCTTGGACATTTCACACAACGCCATCTCGTCCCAAGCTAAGCAACTTAATGCTTGTGTTATGGTAACGAGATGGATGATAAACTACTTATATACATTCATAAAAATGCGACGTTTGGCTTAATGGTGTTTTACTTTAGTAATCAAGATATTCTTGAATCATTTTGTAAAAAAAAAATAGAACAAAATAATATTTTTTTTAAATATGCCAGGGATATCAATAAAATTGGTTAAATAACCCACAACACACAGATGCAGATAAAGTTACTTTCGTATTCACAATATTAGTTTAGATAATACCGTTCATGCAAGAATTAGCAATTCCTTTTCACCCTTTGAATCCCTTCTGGCTTATCGCAATTTACGCCTAAATGACTTTTGGATAAAAAATGTTAGAACATTTTAGGCAGCCAATATTATCTATACTAATATATAAAGCTGCAGAGTTTGTTTGTTTGTTTGTTTGAACGCGCTAATCTCAGGAACTACTAGTCCGATTTCAAAAAATCTTTCAGTGTTAGATAGTCCATTTATCGAGGAAGGTTATAGGCTATATTTTATTTTCAAAAGAATTAGGGATCCGTATGAAAATTGCGATTTTTAAACCAAGGTGTAAAATCGAAAACCTATTTATGCGTGCGCTGCAAAAACTATTGACAATAGAACAAAATGTTGTACTACGGGTTTGTAGGTCTTATAAAGATCTTATATAAAGATATAAAGTCAGTGAGAGCACATATCTAACTATCATAGTTTAGTCACAATAACCGATTTTATGTTCATAAAAAATATGCACGGGTTCGAAGCCCACGCGGGCGAAGCCGCGCGCAAAAGCTAGTATAATATAAACAGAGTTGATATGACAGAGGGGCATCAAATTACACTACGTATACTATTATGCGATTAGTATGAATTCGAAACGGTACAAAAAAAAATACACGTGATTTTTCATGGGGGGTGGAGGGGTAGTCTTAAACCTCACCAGGTATCACCAAGGGGGAGGGAGGGGTTAAAAAATGTTAAAAAAACATCAAGTGATTAATGGACAGCCCCTAAGGTTAATAAACGATGCGTTAGGCATAAACATCTGTTAGGAAAGATACATCATGTTCAAATGAGGCAAAAATTTACAAAATCATTTGCGGCTAAACTATTGCTCAAATTTAACTGTTTTTTGGTACAGAGCCTGGAAATGATACCTAGTATTGGCAGTTAAAAATGCCCCTATGTCGTATCAACCCAATACCAATATAATACTATCGCAGTCCGCAACTTATAGTTAATAGTAATCATCATCATCATCATCATCATCATCAGCCCACATTAGTCCACTGCTGGACATAGGCCTCCCCTAAAGAGCGCCATAGCGCCCTGTCTTCAGCTTGACGCATCCAGCTGCTGCCCGCAACCTTTCGCAGATCGTCGCTCCATCTAGCAGAGGGCCGTCCCACACTACGCTTGCCGATTCGCGGTCTCCACTCAAGAACTCGTCTACCCCAGCGGTTGTCGGTTCTTCTACAGATATGACCAGCCCACTGCCACTTCAGTCTGCTAATTCTCTGAGCTATGTCGGTGACCTTGGTTCTCTGTCGGATAGTCACGTTACGGAGCCTATCTTTATCTAATAGTAATAAAATATAATATTGCAAATTCAAGAAGACCGCTGAGTCGGCGCTCCTCCATTGCGTGGAGGGCCAGACTGGTTGCAACGGAGTTTGGAACGGACTCTTGAAGTTATTTTTTCTGTGTTGCCTTAGCCCTCGGGATAGAATGGGGTGGCCCATGTTTCACAGGGTATTTTACAACTGGGTATATAGTAAATGAACACCACATGAATTTAACTGCAACTCAAGCTCATTCTAGTACTATTCTATGGCACTATAGTACGCTGTGTCGCGGCTGGCTGAGTTCCTTTTAATTGATACGTACTTGACTATCTGACTATATTATTAAAACCTTATGACAAATCGTAGAAGCAAATTAAATTACACCATACTGTACAAATAAATTACAAAGTAAAGCTATATTATGTACAGGACAGTTCGCTCTCAATCCGGTCAATCAGTAGGTAATTATATTGGAGCAAAACAAGTCAAATTAAATACGACGCTCGTTCGGAAACGGGACTCATACATAATTGGATAAATGAACCGAGTGCGCCCGGCGTATGTCATGACCACACACGTTTAATTAAAACCAAATGCTGCGATGCCCAATTAATGTCCTGATTTTACAAACTTAGCAATTATACTTCATGCTGAGTAACACACTTGCGTAATGCCGCTCTGTGAGGAAATGGAAGAACGTCATCTAGTGTAAATTAGATGCAACTCTTGCTTCTCTGCAATCCGAGAGTAGGTGAAGAAGCTCGCATTCACCAAATGTGTAATTGTGCTCCCACTTATCTGATTTTAGATCAAGTGGAATACTAACTATAAGAGGCACAGACCACACTGCTGAGACTAAGACACTAAACATTTTTTTTATTTTTATTTATTGAGTATGTTCGCGTTGGGAAATGATTTTTGGATCTAAAGATCATTTTAAGTTTAATTCAATATCAATAAGTAGTTCATTTGGAAAAACATTATATTTTCTATTTAATTCTTTAGAAAAATATTGAACTTTCTAAAATATATGTTCGTTCGTCAGCGTTCGGGAAGCTGCGTCTCTGTTCTCGTCCACAATACCGCAGTGTCTGAAGACAAAAGTCGTCAACCAATGTGTGTTGCCAGTGATGACATATGGAACAGAGACGTGGTCGCTCACTATGGGCTCCATCAGAAGGCTCAAAGTCACCCAAAGGGCAATGGTGAGGGCTATGCTCGGAGTTTCCCTGCGAAAACGAATCAGAAACCAGGGTCACCGACATAGCCCACAAGATTGCCAAACTTAAGTGGCAGTGGGCAGGGCACATAGCGTGCAGGACCGACGCCCGATGGGCCGTCCTCGAGTGGCGACCGCGTTCCGGCACGCGCAGTACTGGTAGGCCTCCCACACAGTGGACCGATGACCTGGATAAGATCGCCGGAAAACGGCCCAGAACCGGCCTTTGTGGAAATCCTTGGGGGAGGCCTATGTCCAGCAGTGGACGTCTTTTGGCTGATATGATGATGATGATGAAAATATATGTAATGGAACAGTACATATAACAAAACCAAAAATATTTTTAACCCTCTAAATCTGTTTATCAACCTGTCTATAGCTTTCTTGAAATTCTTTGAGTGAAAGCGGACTTTAAACTATACACTGCTGAGTCCAGCCACCAATTTGGTACAGACAACCAGACAAACTGCATGCTGGCCAGACGAGGGTTTTATATTATTACATCTCGCGTCTTCTCTTTAATCGCCTTCCATAATATGCTCAGTAAAAAAATATTGGTTAATCCGTGTACTATAATAGAAATCTTTCACCACAGGTTATTAAATTACAAATGTCAGAAGTTAGTTCATTTCCTGCATACTGTGGTAACATAAAAGCACATTAAATTCAATAGCGGTAATTCCACATTGAGTCAGTAATCACGACATACTGCCATAGAATCGAATTATGGCGCCGTAAAACACATCCATTCCGATTCACCTATTGTGTATGATCATTGGATGCTGCTATCAACACATAAAGTATACCCGGTGCTTGAGGTTCTGCTTGCGGTACTCTCTCTGCGTTATCATCATCTCTTCATATTTTTTTAAATCGACTCCCCTGTTACAAACATTTAATTCCCGAACACAAATGACGCCCAGACTCAGAGTAAGAGCCTCTGGTTTAGACAAAGACATTTGCCCGACCCCGGAATCGAACCCGAGACCCGTAAATCCAAAGGCAATACATCTAACCCCTAGACCCAGTCTAGTGGGCGGTATGTATGTTGGGCCTCTTTCAGTCAAATAAAGATTTACCTTTTTTACGTGGGGTAAAATCTCTGATGGACTGCGGATAATCCAGCACGGGAATGACTGGTGCAGAGTGTGTGGGACTCAGGTTCACCCCTGACAGGAAGGTTCTCTCTGCCTTTCACTCTATTCTTTGGCTTTCATAACCTTGTCGGCGAATCCGGCCACTGGCCGCCATAGTGTCCCACTTCCAACCATCATCACAATCAGGGAGGTCGGGACCTATCACTGCGACTAGAGGCGCACGCTGCGCGTTGTGTGGCAACTGTCGGCCCAATGGTAGTAGGGAGTTTGACCTACAATTCCACGCTGGCCAGACAAGTTGACATAGGGTATGATATCTGTTCTCTTGCGGCCTGATTTTATTTGCTAGTTCGTCCTCTGCCAAGCCTCTGGCCTCTGGGATGGAACCTTTACCATATTTTAATATTTTTATACAGTTGCTCAAAAAGTGGCGTATTGCAGGGACGTATAGCGTTCGGGAAGTGGGCTATTACACACTCGTGCTTTGTTTTACCTTTCCCACACTCGTGCGTTCTCTTTCCCAAACGTAAAAATAATGTCTATTATAAAGAAAAACCAACCATGAAGTTTTTACTAAAAAAAATCATAGAAGTTTTTACGATTCATGCAAATACGTATAGTTCGAAAAAGAAACTACTTACTAATTCGTTTCAATACCAGATTTAATTATTTGATTGAATGAGTTAGGTTAGGTTTCATTTCATATCATTAAATTTCATTTTCATAAAATATCAATAAAAAAAATCTACTGAAGACTTGGATGTATTGGCATAGTTCCTTTTGCCTACCAGAATGGGTGAAGGAAAAAAAATCTCTGCTTATATTCTACGGATGGCGCCATTCTTTTTTATAAGAAATAAATGATTAGTTAGTTGAGTTTATTGTGTTTTTATTATTTTATTAAATTGCTTAATTTTTTCGCTGTATTAAAAATAGTCGTTCAGTACATGTGCGGAACCGTCATTGCAACTTGTTCCGACTGTCAACCCTCGCCTTCGGCTGCGCCTCGGCTCGTGTAGACATTTGTCGGAACTCTTTGCAATGACAGCCTTTCCGCACTTGTAATGAAATATACTATTACGTTTTATATTAAACCAAAAGTTTGTTAGAAGTTTATCATTCCACACCATCAATTACCCAATATTAAGCACTGCCATTGTTACAGTGGGAATTTACCGTATACCACGCTGGTCTGAGGGTCGTCCCAGGGTTAGTTGACAAATTCCCCTGCAGTTGAGGAGGCGTGCAGTTGTGTCAGTGTCTAGTTAGTGCAGAATACTAACCAGGCAGTTGGACACTGATTTCTTTAGTGGTTTTTGTTTAGTTTTATGCTCAGGACTGGCTTGTACAATCTTGTACCACATGGATGGCAAAGGGAATGAAGCTACGCGACAGCTAGTGCTGTCCATTATGTACCCGAAATGTTATCGTGCAACTAATGGGCACGGAAAGTCCTGGCAGGGTTTCTCAAACTAATGTGAGGGACAGTGCTTCCCTTAAGCTAATTGGTCAATTGCCTTTGGCGAGAGTATTGCAATAGATGGAAGTAAATTAAATTTCTATGATAGGATGCCAAGTGTTTGGCACAGAATTTTACATGCAGTTTTCATCTTCTTCTATTTTCAGCGTATCCTTCCTTTAGCCAGTTTAACATCCTCAGGGTGGAATGGATTAGTGATACTATTGACATATTTAAAATGGGACACCAAATGAACCGAGACTTATATGGTTTCGTAGTAACCCATATCTTCTTATCCTTCTTAACTTCTTATCCAGTGGTGTCTTTCCAAGTGCTTGGAAAGATGCTCAAGTTACACCTTTGCCAAAAAAACCGAACCCCGTTGCCTTCTCTGAATACCTACCTATATCAATATTACCTTTCCTATCCAAAGTCCTAGAACGCCTTATTCACAATCAAATTAGTTATTTTCTTTCAATGAATAGGCTTCTTAATCCCTTCCAATCCGGCTTCCGTCCTGCACATAGCACTGCTTCCGCTCCAGTCAATATTACGGATGACATCAGACTGGGCATGGAGGATGGCAAGTTGACGGCACTTGCATTGCTTGACTTCAGCAATGCCTTTAACACTGTTGACTTTGACATTCTGCTTGGGATACTGCACAGTCTAAACATATCTCCAACGGTAACTGATTGGTTTCGTAGTTACCTGCATGGCCGCCGGCAACGTATCCGTATCGAGGATACCTCTTCGTCATGGTGTCGTACGACAGCTGGTGTGCCGCATGGTGGCGTTTTATCTCCCTTACTTTTCGCAATATTCATTAATTCCATTTCCAATAACTTAATTTCTTCCTACCACTTATATGCAGATGATCTCCAGATTTACACACAAGCACCAGTAGAGCAAAATAGCGGAGGCCATAGGGACAATAAACAAAGATCTCGCCAGAATATCTCAGTGGAGTAAATGCTATGGTCTGAAAGTGAATCCCACAAAAATGCAGGTCATTGTTGTTGGTGGCTCACGAATGGTCTCAAAACTTGACTGGTTTAATTTACCTCATGTCATCTTCGACGGTATTCAGATACCGATGTCAAAGACTGTTAAGAATCTTGGAATTTTTATTGAAGACACTTTATCTTGGGTCCCACAAATAAGAGAAACTAGTCGACGGATTTTTGCATCTTTACCGACTGCTACTAAAATTGCGCTAGCTCAATCTCTTCTGCTTCCTATACTTGACTATGCCGATGTCAGCTATCCTGATCTCACTGAGGAGCAACTTAACAAACTTGAGCGACTTCAAAATGTTTCTATACGATTCATACTTAGTTTACGCAAATATGATCATGTATCGGAATTTCGTGACAAGCTCAAGTGGCTCCCAATTCGTCTTCGTCGGAATACTCACATCCTTTCACTGCTGTATAGTATTCTTTTTATTCCCACTACCCCATATTATCTCATAGAACGGTTTCAGTTCTCATCAGATACACATTCATTGTCCTTAAGATCATCAGAGAGCTTAACGCTGGCAATGCCAATGCATTCCACGCGATTTTACGATAAATATTTCACTATTCAAGCCGTACGTTTGTGGAATGCCTTGCCATTGTCGGTAAGGTGCGCTAAATCCTTGACGATTTTCAAAAGTATGGTGAAGGAGCATTACTTGACCTTCTGTTGAAGTCGTACATAATATGTTTAGTTATTTCTATATATATATATATATATATATATATATATATATAATTACCCACATTGGTTCCTTGTTCAAGCTAAGTCCATTCAACGGTTGTCTGGAAGAAATAGCAATAAGACCGCCATTTGTACTGTAATGTTGTATCTAAGTTGTTCATGTTTAAGTTTCTTTTGTGTACATGTACAATAAATAATATCTATCTAAATATCGCTGCCCATAGACTTAGTTAGTATAAAACTTTGATGCATAGTAGAACCGTATCAAATGCTCTCTATAAGTCGTATTCATAGCCGATTGTCAGGGGCTCCCAAAAAATAAAGCTCCGTAGAAAGGGGTCCCCGCAGCTCTCGCAATAAAACGCCGCTAATACCGAAACTGGCACAATAATAATAATTTGCATGTGAAGAAAACGCCCAACCTAAGCGAATTTATTCCCTTTCGGGGCAAAGTGCGAATTTCTCACGCCCCTGGTACGCCTCCGTCGCGTTTATTGCCAACGCCAACGAACTAGTAAGGCGCACTTTTATTTGGCGTCCGTATTGCTTGGCGCCTCCAACATAAATGCTGGCTTCGATTCGATTTTACGAGCCCGCGTCATTCAGGATATTTTCTATTTAACTTTGGGGTTTTTCGGTGAAAGTTTGCTAATGATCTTGTCGCCTTAGAATTTCATTATGTGCCATCCCACTTACCCGGCGAATGACATAGCTAGTTTCCTCCACGAAATTAAGTGAATAATTTTCTAAGATGACAATATTATCAAGAAGAAGATTGTTGAAGCTATATTAGTATTATTGAAATATTTATAAGTATATTTACGGCTATATAGTACTAAAACAGATTCCCATATAACCGGCGGGACTATTGTAAGAAGCATTGTATAAATTTCCAAGTCTACACAATACAAATATTTGCCTACTCCACGCTTCGCAGATTCCGGTGGCATCGCTACACTTTCAATTTCCACTATGATTCAGCGGGCCGTTGCCCCCTCCCCAGTCCCCCAACTATTTCTTTACGGCTTTTGTCACGATGTTTCCCGCAGTGGTGCGGGATCACAGGCCGCCACTTCCTGATCCCTTTGTACGCGTGTTAAGTTGAGCACGCACTTTCAAAACACGTCGTTCTCAAAATATATTCACTGAGGTTAGCGGTCTCAACTCACTACGGATAATATGGACATGGAGCCCGTAGTCATTTTCCGAATTAGTGTAACGACTATCATAGATGCTGGGTGACGTCCAGAACGGTCCGGTTCGGAAGCACGACAGCATACAACTAGCATTACGCTTCAGCATGGCGGTAGGCGGGTACCGTCTATGAATGTTCGCCGATGCCTTCCTATATAACTTAGCACCGACTTCAAATGGTTATTTCGGTTCGGTATTTTAACTCTGTCTAAATTTTTGGTTATCAAGTTTTTGCTTTACTAACTCGGACCCAACAACTTGCAAGTAGTACAGAAATATTTTTATTTACTAAATTTGCTTTCGAAAAATGGTTATTTTCACTTATTTAAAATTTTATAGCCAGTAATCGGATAAAAAATAATTGTATTAATAGGTATACATACACCACGGTTGTTTGTGTAGAAAAATATACAGTTGAATTGAGAACCTCCTAACTGAGAATTGAAATAAAGAGTTTGAACTCGGATGAAAATATACTCGCAGCAGATGAAAATGAGGCTCTTTCGCCTCCTAACGCGCATGGTTGCACAACCACCATCAGAAAATTGCGTTTTGAAATTAAACACTTTTTAACGGATTTATCGCGTGTATATTACATTATTTAATTAACACATAGCTGACATGAAAAACAGACGCTCGACCAAGTCTGCAGTTTGTGAGCACACATTCAACAAGACCAACCACTACATCCACTTTGATAGACCTCAAATCCTTGCCAAGGAAAATCATTACATTCCAAGAATGATCCGCGAGGCTATTGAGATTAAAAAACATCCAAATTTCAATAGAGAGGATGGTTGGCAAGTACCACCTGCTTGGGATCCAGTCATTAAATTGATCAAATCTCAAGCAAAACACTCATCTGCAAGACCTCTGGACACCGTGAGCGATTTCTGCGTGCACAGGGAACGTTATCAATAAAACAAAATTATAGGCTGTAGATTTTAACTGTTTCTTTGTACTTTTGAAGACAACTGTCATCTAGTCTCTCCCGCGACCACGACTGCTGCAAAGCATTCGAAACGTCGGGAATTAAATAATGTAATATACACGCGATAAATCCGTTAAAAAGTGTTTAATTTCAATGTGTAATAATCGCGAAAACCTAAGAAATCATTAGAAAATTGCGTTATTTGGCTGCGGAAGACTAGTTCCAGTAAGCGGGTCGTATTACAATCAATCACTGTATTAAATGAACTTGGAAATGTAAGATATTATTGTGTAGTGTAGGCTACACAGCTGTGTTCAGGCCTGGTGGATTCGCATGTTATTAATTACTTTAATTTGTTTCAGGCTTTGTTTTAATCTGAAATTTAGGTAATATTTTGTAATTCTATATAAACTTTATCTTGGTCACGATACTCCTGATGTACAGCGTCAAGTTTCATTAGGGTCGATACAGTCAAAATCATTTCAATCATCCATTTGCGCACACTGATTGCTGCCTGGCTTTAATAACCCCCCCAAGTACAAAAGAAGATAGATGATATAAAAGGACGGTCAACCATCCAACATGCGGCTGCGTGTCAAGCTACGACCAATATAAAAAGAGTTCCTTTTTTTGCCGTAAAATTTTCACGCGGTATCTTTATCTGTGAGCACTATCGATCTTGAAGCTATGGATATAAGGTTTTGGTTACACCCAGTTTAGCGTGTGCCAGCGAACATTATTGCCGCGGAAGGCATGTGACGTCACTTTTTGTAACAACATACAGCGGCAATAAATTATTGCGACAGCCATTGTCAACACACGCGCGACACAAACAAAGAACAAAGCTGCGGGGACAGAAAATTTTATTCACATTGAGATAACTGCAAAAAGCTTCTCAGCCACTCTGTATAAAATCCACTGATGAGTCGGGCCTCCTCTAGTTGCAGGGAGGGAAATTATTCTACCATGACAAAGTGGCCAGACGGGTTGGCACCGAGATTTGGATCAAGCTTGCGGCTTTGTTTTCTTGGGGAGCTGCGTCCAAATAGGGCATGCAACGGAACACAAGAGGAGACCACTCCTCCGGTGGAGCTCTAAGCTAACTTTCGAGTTTTTATTTTTTATTGCTTTATCGGTGATCGGGCTCTGGTTTGTGAGTTGTCATGCTCACTAAAATACTCTGAGCAGCGGTGGCGACGTGTGACGGGTCAATCACTTCCCTTTAATATGGTTGAGGAGACCTATGGCTGTCACATGCGTTATACTTGCGAACAGGTGCTGCGGTTTAGGGTTGGTCGGCTCACCAAACCAAGGAAGTTTTATTTTATTTAAGTTTTTGTATTGTTTTAATATTCACGTTTTAGCTGAAGCCTTCCAGATCCAATAGAACAGTTTTTTAAATGGAATTTGTTGGGTAAAATATATATATTACATGATCAAATAGGACCGCAAAGTAATAAAAAAGAAAGGAATGACAAGCCCTCTGAGTTTCTTGCCAGTTCCTCTCAACAGTGGTCGCGTTCCGAACTGGTGGTAAACTATATTACTTTGCTTTGTATAAATTGTATTAATACGAGGTATGTTCAAAAGAAAAGGTGAATTTTGAATTTTCGGGTTCAAAATCGGGCTATGTACATTCGATTATTGAAATATTTTTTTTGTTATATTGGGACACGTGTTTTAGTCATATGTTGGCATTATCAGCCTATTTGGATAGGTAGTTTGTTGTTGACAACTGAAAAGGTAAGTCACGTTTTGTGTGTTCTTCGATTTTTGACGTATGATTAAAAATGGTTGATCCATTTTTAAAAGAATAATGTATAAAATTTTGGGTTAAAATGGAATAAAGTGCTCCAAGGCACTTGGGATGTTGACTGTGGCATTCGGCGAGTCAACTTTATCTCAAAAAAGTGTTTTTAAAATGTACAAGCGCTTTAAAGAAGGCCGAGAAGTTGTTGATGACGATGAGCGTCCTGGCGTTGCAACAAGTCAAGAAAGCATTGAAAAAAATATTCTGGAAACTCGTCGAATTGCTATTAGAGAAGTTGCAGAGGATGTTGGCATTTCAATTGGCTCATGCCATGCAATTTTATCGAATGTTTCGGGCATGAAACGTGTTGCAGCGAAGTTTGTTCCAAAATTGCTAAATTTTGAGAAAAAGTCACGTCGCATTAGTATCGCTCAGGAGTTGTTGAATGGCATCAACGACGATCCAGGTTTACTTTTTAACCAGAATTGGCCCCTGCAACTATTTCCTATTCCCAAAACTGAGGGGACCAATGAAAGGAAACAATTGATGAGATAAAGTCAGAATCGAATAACGAGCTGATGGCCATACCGATTACTTTGAAGGGGACAAAATGGATATTGCCATAAAAATCATTACTTTAAAAAAAACGAATTTCACCTTTTCTTTTGAACAGACTGTGTATGTTGACAATTTTTAAGTGTCCATTGTGTCCTATGCAAGACCAAATTTACAGTATACTATTATTAGTACCTAGAAATGTTATGTTTTGATTTTTCATTGCAATTATAACCTTTTGGGGAGTGAATGCCGTGCCCCTGGTTCGGCAGTCCAGGATCACCGTCGGTTTTAGTGGGTAGGTCGGGGCGCAATTTACCATCTCTACGCGCCCCGGAGTGCCACATAACTGATAGGCCGGAAGTGCATGAGGAACTCGGATGTAAAAAAATAAAAACTTCAACAAAGTAACTTAGAAACAAGAAATGTTTCGGAAATAATAATACTTTTATTATTTATAAGAATAAACATGAGTGAGTGATGCTGATAATCATGATATCCGTAGGTAGTGCGATTAATGAGATCGTTTCTTCTATTTATAGAGCTGTCAACACGAGTAAGATACGAGTAGGTGGTAAAATATAGACAAGACAGATTAACTTTCACCCACACCTGCCTTGCACCCACGTGCATCTTTAAACCGTGTATTTTTACCACATCCTGAACTAAATTTAATTGGCGACTATAATTAAACACTAGGCGTATCAACAATGAGCTACTTGTTTCCGTTAAACAAAAATGTTTAGACACATTTTTATTTTTTCGAAAAAGCCTTTGGTTGATTTCACTATGTGATAAGTTGGACGTTGAAATATTAATTTTACTATATTCGCAATTTTGTACGGCAGACGTCATCGCGCCGTACAACTTAAAATTAATTTTAGGCAACTTGAGGTTCATACAAAAGTTTAGATGTATACTTGATATGTATGGTTTTTGTAACTAAATTCCAATATCTCATATATTGTTTAATAATTAGTCACTGTATAATATGTATATCAAGATTCATCAATCTTGGCCCAACACTTACAAAAAAACTTGTAAAATGTGTTACAATGCTTCTCAGCCCATACATATACAGCCACGCTCGGTAGACGGGGAGGCACAGGGTTTTGTATCAAGTAAAAAATGGCTATTGATGCTAAATGATGAGGATACCGAACGTTTAATCTAGACCGTACATGCATACACACGCGCACTCAGCCTCCAATAAACACACGCACACACACGTATACAATATTATTTTTTGTAGTTGATTTCTGTGTTCACTTTGCATAAGATTCCGATCGATCTCCCGTGTGGCGCCAGATTTGGAATGTATAATGTCACCACCCCCTTTGATGCTGAGGTTGTCGTAAGAGGATCTCAGCATTAAAGGTAGTAGATAGTAGTTAGTAGGAAGTAGATAGGTAACTGGTGTCATTTGTGACCCCAAGATGCCGGTAAAGTTGAAGGGGCAGGCCTATAAGACCATCATTAGGCCGGTCCTTTTATACGGCTGTGAAGCGTGGCCGGTGTTAGAGCGACACAAGCAAGAGCTGCGTGTCACGGAGATGAATATGCTGCGGTGGATGTGTGGAGTGACGCGGAAAGATCGCGTTAGGAACTGCATTCGTGGCAGTCTTCATGTCCGTGACATTGCGGATAAATTGCAGGAGTGTCGGCTCCGTTGGTACGGCCACGTTTTGCGGCAACCGGCTGCCTACGTGGGTAACAAATATCTGGCCATGCCGCCTCCGCCGGGCCCCGGCAGGAGGGGTAGACCCAAAAAGTGCAGGCTTGACGTCGTAAAGGGTGATATGCGTGCCAATGGGCTCACTACCAGGGATGCTGAAGACCGTGCGAAGTGGAGAAGAAGTTCACAAACATGTAATTCACGAACACAAATGACCCGCAGACTCAGAGCACGTGCCTCTGGTTTACACAGACACTTGTCCGACCCCGGAGTCGAACTGGGGGACCCGTTGATCCAAAGGCGGAACATCCAACCCTCAGACCAACAAGGCATTTATATCTCAATCTCAGTAGGTAAACGCACTCAGAGCCCACGACATCGACGTCGAGCTCTGTCTATGCCGGAACCCAAATATTGCAACTGAATGAACTGAAATAAATTTATTATATTACGATTTCTCACTTTCGAAAACGTAGCAAACGCACAACGTTACTGACGCACTTATAATACACGCGTCAGTCTAGATAGCAACAACCGCCATGAGGAAGGGTTTATGCGATTATCACCTCCATTGCTGCCCGGTAATGGCCTATAACATTGGCTCGCCACTTTTATGACGCGGAATGGCACCTGAGCTCTTGTTCCACTATAACTTTAACAATGAGAGCCAAGTGAAGCTTTGTGCAGTGGTTACTTTTGCATCTTAAATGTAGGCTGTATGCGGGCGAATCAAACGGCAGGTTTCATGGCAAGATTCATGTGTGAATTAATGTAATGATAATGCCATCAATTCACGTGTGCTCGTGAACTACATGTTTGTAAACTGCCCCCGCAATACATGATACGTAGTGCAGCGGTTACGTTTTTTAAACGAAAGAAATGTCATTGGGTCCATTAATTACTCAAAGGGAGTCCTGTGTAAAGTTTTCATGTCTGTTCTTACGCTCGTCACCGTTAGGATAATATGGATTGGGGATACGTTTTCATCACTTTAACGTTGGCAATCCTCGTAGATAAATCCGTCACCCACGGATGTACGATAATTGCCGCCCGTCCAGTTGAAATAGGGCGGACCCAGCTGTGGATTATTTATGAGCAAACAAGTGATTGTCACGCCTCAAAGAACGCCTTTGACGAATGTTTTCGCCTAACAAAAGAAAGATGAAATGACCCGCGTGTCTGCAAGTATACCGAGCATGTTCTCATATGATGAGAAGCTGTTTAGAAAATTACGTCGGGAGCAGAATCGTGCCGGTTGGCAATATTTCTTTGTTTCAATATCACTCTTGTTACTGTCTCGTATATTAAAATAAAACGTTCGATTCATATTTGTCATAACGTAAATAAAGTGCAAGATATTCAGCATAACGTGTTTATTAGTGTTAATAAGTTAATGATTGCCTAAAAAAATATTAACATACCTACTGTTAATAGGCTTCAAAATACGAGGAGAGAAATAAACAACCATTTGAAGTGTTTTTGGTGACTATTTTGAAGTTTTCATTTTTTGTTAACTACACTTCTGGACACATCTATTGGCCCACCTTAGAGTTTAGGTTTCGATGGCCCCTACCAAAATATGATTGCTAGATTGAACAAAAACTGTTGATGCAGTTGTAAACCTGATACATTTTACCATCTTTTTCGATCGTATTGTTTTAAATTTGAATTCCGAATACCAAATGACATGGAGCTACGCCTAACAAGTCGGATATGCGCCTTGTTAAAGGCAATTGATTTTTGAATAAAAAAAACACGTTTTATCAAATAAAGGTTTAATTTAATAACGCGTGTTGCCTCCATGGGCATCTACCACAGCTCTCATACGATTAGGCATAGAGTTTATTAACCGCTCTATGAAATTTTGAGGGATCATCTCCCATTCCTCTTCTATGGCAGTTTTCAACTCCTGCATCGTCTGGGCAACTGGCTGACGAGCCCTAACACGTATTTTTAGCTCGTCCCACATGTGCTCAATGGGGTTCATGTCTGGGCTTCTGGCTGGCCAGTCCATAACTGTGATGTTCACATCCCGAAGATATTCCCTGACGATGCCAGCCGCATGGGCTCTTGCATTATCATGCATAAAAAGGAAATTTGGGCCCACATAGTCCACGTATGGTATCACGTGAGGTTCTAAGCACTCACGAATGTACCTTTCAGCATTTAATGTTGGCAGCCGTGGTCCTGTAACAACCTCAAGTTGAGTTTTGCCGCTCGCGGATCTACCGCCCCAGACAGTCCATGAGCCACCGCCATAAGCAACCCTCTCTTCAAAGCAGCATTGTGCGAAACGCTCTCCCTTACGTCGGTAGACCTTCTTCCTTCCATCATCGCCATGTAACACAATTTTAGACTCATCAGAAAAGAGTACACGGCTCCAATCTTGCTGTGTCCAATTTAAATGACTGCGTGCGAAATGAAGGCGCGCTGTTCGGTGGGCTCGCGTTAGTTTGAGCCCATTAGCTGGCTTGTGTGGTACCATATCGCCTTCTTTTAACCTTCTCCGAACAGCGCTCACAGACACTCCGTGGAAGTCGCGAAGTTGGTTTTGTATCTCAATGGAGGTAAGGTGACGATTTCTCAAGCTGGTCGTCACGATGAATCGATCCTGCCTTTCAGTTGTGACCCGAGATCGTGGCCTTCCTTGGCGACGAACAAAGCCGCCAGTCTCTAGGTACCTCCGATAAACATTTCGGCATTTGAGCACTCACGTTTCTTTGGCTGTGTCCGGCCTGAATAAGTGCCACAGCTTGGGCAGCGACTTCAGGTGAAGTATCCATAGATTATTGATAGAACCTCACCATAATGTTAAGAATAAGTAATGTTTGTTGCAAAACCAAAGATATCAATCACTTTTTCAAGAATTAAATCCAAGTAAACCAATAAAACCAAGTTTTCTTAGTATTCGATTGTTTGATATCAACAAACAGGCTCCAAATTTTCTTTTGTTTCTTTAAATTCTGTGTTCGAAATTCAAAAAAAGACTATTGAATGAAATTGTGAATGTGCCAGGTTCAAAACTGCATAAAAACTTTTTGCTCGACCTAATATAAAATTTTAGCTAGGACCAAACGAAACTGAAAATACAAGGTGGTTTTTTTTTTTGGCGGTAGGTGTAAATAAATACAGAGGTGTTTCTCAGATTCTAGTATAATTAAAATTAAAATCACAGTGTTAATTCAATATATTTGCATATATTTTGGTGCAAGAAAACAAAGTACAGTGTTACTTACATTTGCAGCTCATTTTATGTGACTTAATCCCTACATTTTCACCACCTGCCAGCACTACACAATTTTTTACTTCGCTTCTTTCACCAAGATGTCACATTTGACCGAAGTATTGGCTACTCAACAAAGGCTTGAGGAGAATGTTGCGAAAAGGTTTGATGAACTTCAACTACAAATCAAGCAAGCTGGCTCTTCTAAGGACACAGTGGCCAAAATTGCAGAAGAACTCCGCACTTTCCGGGATTTGGTTTTCAGCATCTTGAATCTTCTCCGGCAGCAAATTCAGGAGTGCTCCAAGCAGGTTGATGATTTGGAGACAAGAAGCCGAAAAAAAGCACTAATTTTCACAGGCTGCCTTGAAAAAGATAGGGAAGACTGTACTCAGACTGCTCTGGAGGTGCTTCGGGTCAACCTTGGCCTGGGTGACATATTACCTTCATCTATTAAGGTTTGTCACAGACTTGGTGCCCTTAATAAACAACGCCATAGACCAATCCTGATCCGGTTCTCTGATGTGGCAACCAAAATGGCTGTTTGGAGATCCAAGACCAAACTGAAAGGCTCGTCAATAGCTGTCAAGGAGTTCCTGACCAGGGTCCGGCAATCGGTGTTCACTAGAGCCAGGGCGCACTTTGGTATGCGATCGGTTTGGACACAGTCGGGCACTATTGTCGTGAAAACGTCTGACGGTAATAACCACAAGATAGTTGCGGATGACGAGCTTGCCCATCTTGTAGCAAAGTATCCGAAGACACCATTGCCACCTCCTGCTGCAGCCAAGAGTCGTAATTAGTGGACCTCATCGGAGTGGAAGTCTGAGTGTTTTAACGGCCCCAATGAAGCAGTATAGTATAATCCAATACGCTAATTATCTTGTTATGTAATTAATATGTGGTGGTATCTCTTTTACTTATTTTGTTCTTTTTTATATACTTGCACTTTTTCTTTCGTATACCTGCAAATTTTTAGTAATTTTATTTTATGTTTGAGGTTATTGTGTAGCGTAAACAAAATATTAATTATGTCAAGTTTGTCAAGTCAATTGTCAATGTTCGTTCAAACAATGTCTTTCTTCTTCTTCGTGATTCGTTTAGTGAAACATTGTCAAAGTGACGTCCACCGCGATCGTATAGTTTGTTCTAGTACGGTTGGCGTGTTGGAGATGTGTTTTTAACTGTAGCTGATATTTCTGTCTATTCTTTTATTTCTTTTTTTTTTTTTTTCTCTTTGGGATTTACATTTATTACTTAGGTCTAAGTTATATTGTGAGCTGGTAGGTGGTGCAGACAACACCACCAAGTGTACAGATTTTGCTATATTTTATTTTATTTTTATTATTAAGTGTATTTATATTTTTATTTATATCATTTATGTCAGTTCCTTACAATGCAAGTGAAGATGAATCTTTTTATTCTGCAAGTGAAAGTAGCTTCTGTTCAATCGATGAAACTCTTGGAGATTTCGTCAACACTCAGTTTGAATCCACCCGTAATACATTAAATGTTTGTCATCTGAACGCTCAGAGTATACCTAGTCACTATAGTGAGCTAGTTGAGGTTTTTTCTGATACTAACATTCATGCCATTCTGATTTCCGAAAGCTGGTTGAAACCACACCTGCCCTCTACTACATACCCTCTCTCTGGCTTCATATTGGTTAGAAATGACCGTGTGGATCGGGGTGGAGGTGGTGTAGCGATATATTTGAGGAGTAACCTATCCTTTAGAGTGGTAGCTGCATCGCCGAGCCACGGTGTCTCTGCTGAATTCCTGTTTCTCGAAGTCTCCCTCAAATACTCCAAAACGATCTTAGGTGTGGTTTACTGTCCTCCAAATACAGATTATTTCACCGAATTCGAAACGGTACTAGAATCGCTGGGGTCTGAATATGCTAATCACATCATCATGGGCGATTTTAACACAAACCTCCTTTCACACAATTCCTCTCGTTCTCGTAAACTCCTCCATATAGTTAAGTCATCTAGTCTCCACATACTGCCTCTCCATGCTACGCATCATAACCAGTCTGGAGAAGATACTTGGCTTGACTTGATCTTAACTTCCAATCTCTCCTTAGTCTCTTCCCATGGTCAGCATATAGCTCCTGGTTTCTCCCATCACGACCTTATCTTCCTAGCCTATGCATTAAAACCTCCCAAAACCAAACCCAGAGTGTTGCACCTGCGGTCCTTTGCTCAGATGAACATAGGCAAATTACTTACGGATGCCTCTGCTATTGACTGGGCCTCATTACTGGCGGCTAATACAATGGATGATAAAGTGCGGATTTTCAATGATGCCATAACTAAGCTGTATGACACTCACGCCCCGATCAAAAATGTTAAAATTAAACGCCCGCCAGCTCCGTGGATGACGAAGGGAATTAAATTAGCGATGAGGCGAAGAGACACGGCCTTTCGCAAATTTAAAAATGACAGGTCCGATGATAACTGGATTTTGTTCAAGTGTTGTAGGAATCGGTGTAACCAGATGGTGCGCAATGCTAAACGCCGTTACATTCTAGATAATATTGCTCTTTCCACTCCTGCCGGTATTTGGAAGTTCCTCGGAACACTTGGTATCGGCAAGTCGCGAAATTTAGACCCTCCATCTTCTATCCGATTAGATGATCTTAATCAACATTTTGCTTCCTCTTCTACTATAGATCATCATATCGTTACTCAAACGATTCAATATATTAATGGTCTGAAGCGCCCTAATATTAATCAATTTTACTTCACACCTGTGGACTCGGCCGAGATTAAAAAGATAATCCTTTCCATTAAGACCAACGCAACTGGTTTTGACAACATCAACCGACGTATGATCACATACATCCTAGATCACATCCTTTCCGCGATTACCCACATTGTTAACTTTTCCTTGTCCTCTGGAACTTTCCCTTCTTTGTGGCGCAAAGCGTTCGTCCGCCCACTTCCAAAAACACTTAACGCTTCTCTTGTTACCCAGTACCGCCCTATCTCTATCCTTCCCTATCTTTCCAAAGTGCTGGAGTCATGTGTACAAAAACAATTATCCCGTTTTGTTCTGGAAAATGAGTTAATCAGTCCATTTCAATCTGGTTTTCGTCCTGGACACAGCACTACTACCGCTCTCCTTAAAGTGATTGGCGATATTGAGGCAGGTATGGAGAATTCCAAAATCACAGTCATGGTTTTGGTAGACTTTTCGAATGCCTTCAATACTGTCAATCACGATATTCTCCTGGCGATCCTTTCCTATCTTTTGGTCTCGGACGAAGCCCTGCAGTGGTTTTCCTCATTTCTTCAGGGACGCCAGCAGTCAGTGAGTGTCGGTGACGCGTCATCGGAATGGTGTAAACTTGTTACTGGTGTGCCTCAAGGCGGTATTGTTTCACCTCTTTTATTTTCTATCTTTATAAACCTCCTGACCCTCAACCTTCAGAGTGCGTACCATCTATATGCCGATGATCTGCAAATTTACGTTCAAGCTGACTTTGATAGGGTTCATGAGGCTATAACAAAACTTAACTCGGACTTGAGCGCTATTAATAACTGGTCGGAAAGGTTTGGTCTCACGGTTAATCCTATAAAATGTCAGGCTATCATCATAGGTAGTCCCCGTATGATGAGCAGATTAGCCGCAGATTCCTTGCCACCAATCGTCTCTAACCTTGAAACTGTCCCTTATAGTTTATGTGTCAAAAATCTCGGTTTATATTTGGACTCTGGACTTACTTGGCAAAATCAAGTGGGGAACGTGTGCCAAAGGGTCACAAGCATTTTGCGGATGCTGTATCGCCTCAAAAACTTTCTCCCCTCTGAAACAAAGGCACTGCTTGTGCAAGCACTCATTTTCCCAATTATCGACTATGGTGATGTGTGCTATTTTAACCTGAATGCAGATTTGCTCAATAAACTTGATCGACTTCTGAATAACTGCATTCGATTCGTGTTCAATCTTCGTAAATATGATCATGTGTCCAAGTTTCGATCCCAACTGAAATGGCTTGCAATACGTCCACGTCGAAAATTAAGAGCACTTAATTTACTATTTTCCCTTCTGACTTCTTCTTCGGCTCCCTCGTATCTCACCTCACAGTTCCAGTATCTTGGTTCATTTCATGCCAAAAATCTCCGTTCTGATCATAATCGTAAACTCCAATGTCCCTCTCACCGTACTGATTTTGTACATTCTTCCTTTGTTGTGCAATCTATACTTCTGTGGAATACTCTTCCCACTAGTATCAGGATGGCTGATAGTCGGTATTCGTTCAAATTGAGATGTCGTGAGCATTTAGAGAAGGAATTGCTTGCTGAATCTTCACTGTAATATATATATATATATATATATTTATATATAATGTATGTATGTATAGGTTTATTTATTGTTTATAAAAGTATATTTAGTGTATATTGTATAATCAAGTATGTATAAAGAATAATTTTAATTATTATATTTTTAGCATATAATTTAAGTTGTGTCCTAATTTATTGTATACTGTGCACCTACCATTTGGTTCTCTGCACCACTTATAGGTTGACTGGGAGAGAATGCCCATGGCATTAAGTCCGCCTTTGTACACTTATGTGCATGAAGTTTAAATAAATAAATAAATAAAATAAAGGTGGGCCAATAGATGTGTCCAGAAGTGTAGTTTTAATTGTAAATTTTTTAGTGCAAATACAGTGTGCTTTGTAGCATAAAATACTTATAAAATATCATCAAAATAAACGTTTGCTTTCTTGTAGGAATCTTTTTAAACACTTCTTTCAAGTTCAATTTCGGTAAAATATATGGAGTGCATCAAGCAATATCGATAGATAAATGACAGATAATTGAATTGACTACCCTATTGGTATAGGGGTTACATGTACCGCCTTTGGATCACAGGTCCCGGTACGATTCCGGGGCTGGGCAAGTGTCTTTGTGTAAACCAGAGGCACTTGCTTAGAGTCTGGGTGTCATTTGTGTTCGTAAATTTAATGTTGGTTAACTACCCCTGCGATACAGGTTATACAACGTTGATACGACTTAAGGGCATTTTTTGAAACTGCATATACTAGGTGTCATTTCCAGGCTCTGTACCAAAAATCAATTGAATTGGAGCAATAGTTTAGCCGCAAATGACTTTTTAAATTTTTGCCTCAATGGAACATGATGTATCTTTCCTAACAGCTGTTTATGCCTAACGCATCGTTTATTAACCTTATAACGATCAATCTAAGATGCGTTGTTGCCGATCCGTCACATTTAACTAAAAATTGGCAATGCTAACAAGGAAGCAATAAAAATATACACACTTGCACTTTCATTCCGAATTCCGAGAGTGACAAATCATAGCAAAATATCACGCGCGTAAAGGATATAGAAGTAGGTCAGTGTGTTGCTATTGCATACAACCTTGCCGTCGGAAATGGCACATCAAAAAAAACCTATTCAGTGCGCCGGCGTTATCCTTTCAGGTGTACGTCACACAACTTGACACGACACGGAAGCTCCCACGCTGCATATGTGTCGAATAATACCTAAGTTTAAAACTGTATATTCATAAGTGTTAGTGTATTTTTGTGATGACTGTTTTATTGTGATAGTGTCATTAAACTGTGGTTTTGTGTGTGCTTGCAAAAATGCCTCGTGTTACCTACACGGCGTCAGAATACACTGACATGGTTTTAGTTAAAAAATTAAAAAAATAGTTGTTGTGTGTTGTAAATTGTAATTGTTCTTGTGCGCGTAGTTCAAATCAAAACTTTACCATACGCCTACACCTACGAGTAGGTACATAGGCGCCAGCGCTAGGGATGTGAAAAAATAATCGATTAAAAATCGATTTTTTTAAAAGAAAAAATCGGTTTTTATTCTTGATTTTATTTTTATAAATAATCGATTAATAATGGTTTTTTTTATAATCATTCAATCGATTATTTCTGATTTCTCATCTGCAAATAAGTTAGTTTTTTTGGGCCGGAGCCTGGAACGCGAACTGCTAATGAATACTATCTCCGCATACTATCATTAACGCCATATGTGTATCTATATGGATAATTTAGTTTAAGTAAACCAAGCTCTCTGCAAAATTTTCTAAATTTGTAATCGTTTTATCGTTTTGTTAATCCTATGTTAACTATATTATGTAATTTTGCAGCAATAAATGATTTATTTATTATTTATTATTCTTTCTGTGTTTTTGAAACAGTTTTTTAAATTAATTTAATGAAACATTCAGTAGAAGGAGTCTACAAACTGTGCCATCTTTAATTTTACGGTTGATATGTCAATAATTATTCGTTGGTGAAAAACGGATTTCTAGAATTTTGACTAATTTAAATTATTTTTACCTATTTGAATAATTTGTATTTAATTTGTGTTGATAATATAGGAACTTACTATTTGTGTTGTTTATTTATAATTTACTATTTGTGTTGTTAGATTATATTAATAAATCTATTTATGACGTTTATTTTGAAAATAATTGGCAAATTAGGAAAAAATCGATTAATATCCGAGGCGGGCCCCTCCGATTACGTGGGGGATAGCTGTAGTAGCCGGAACGCAACGCGCCTTCCTCCCGGGGTCTATATTGCGCAGGCGATGGATTTCCCAGGTCTATCGCCCGCAGACCAACTTACGGTGGGCGGAGGTCATCCTGCGCCCTGCGGCGCCGATTGCGGTGACGCCCAGTTGGACGTAGGGAGGCCAACTCCCGCTCCCTCTCAGTCGCCTTCTTGGCGGACATGACGACCTCGCAGGATGAGGTCATTTCTCTCCAGGCTCCCTCGCTCCGGACCATGGATCGAATAAGGTCCGGCAGCGAGAGACTTCCCACAACAGAGACGAGCCTCCGCCGAGGCCCGTCCCATGCACGTCACACCTCCAGGGTGTGCTGCGCAGAGTCTATAGCGCCATCCGCGCAGTGAAAGCATCCTGGGGACTCCTCCCGGCCGATGCGGCAAAGGTATTTTGAGAAGCACCCGTGCCCGGACAGAACCTGCGTCAGCCGGAAGGAGAGTGCGCCGTGCCTTCGCTCCAGCCACTCATCTAGGATAGGGCTTATTGCCCCAACAAGTGTGTGCCCCGCTGTAGGGTGAGCCAGCAATGAGGCCCACTCCTCCCTCACTACCTTTTTTTTTTGCCCTGCGTAAAATCCTTTATGGACTTCCTCGCCAGCCACGGGGATGGCCAGCGAGGGGAGTGTGGGACTCTCCTAGTGGGGGCCTACCCTCCTAGTCAAGCTCCCACGGAGGGAGCCCGGCCAGAAGGCTTGCCGCTTCGAAGGAGGTCGTGCGGTATCCCCTTATCACCTGACGGCCATGGCCCGCTGCGGCCTTCGCAACAATGCGGCATTACGAGCCGTCAGGGAATCCGCCCATACGGGTGCGCCATACAGGGCCATCGACCGCACGACCCCCGTGTACAGCCTCCTACAGGAGGCGTTTGGGCCCCCGAGGTTGGTCAGCAGCCGTGACAGTGCAGCCACTGCCCCCAGTAGTTTGGGGGCAGTGGCGAGGATGTTTGCCTCGCGGTGTGTAATGTCACATCCCTAGCCAGCGCTCGAGCGCCACCGCGCGGCCTGCCCGCCCCGCGCGCTTTGCCATTTTGTTACCTATCTAGAGGTCAGTGACATTTATTTACAAAGGGTGGTTACGTTTTACTCTGATTTATAAGCTACTAGCTGACCCGGCAAACTTCGTACCGCCTCAGAATCAATAAATAAGAAGCCTGAATGTTTTTTTCACCTTTTAAACCTTCCCTGGACTTCGGCGAATATTTCAAGACCAAAATTAGCCAAATCGGTCCAGCTGTTCTTGAGTTTTAGCGAGACTAACGAACAGCAATTCATTTTTATTTATAAAGATATTCAAAATTAGCCAAATCAGCCCAGCCGTTCTCGAGTTTTAGAGAGACTAACGAACAGCATTTAATTTTTATTTTTAAAGATATACATATATGTATTTTGTAAATAAAGTAACTCCGACCGAAGCATCTGTTTTAATCGATACTTTTTAGTTGTTACATCCTCTTTGACAATATTTGCAGCACGCATTCTCTTAATTTCATGTCAAACGTAATGAGGTTACATTTAAAAAGTTTTATTTTAGATTAGAAATAATTTTATATGGTGTTTAAGTCTTCTTTAATTTCCTAATTTTCCGCGTAATTGTTTTATTTTATTTCTATTTATTTAATTAATTTGTATATACATTTATGAAACGTTTGTACTTTTAACAAAGCACCATCTATTAAATACTTACTCCAATATAGACAATACAGTCAACAGCGCCATTGTTTGGAGCGAACATATGATTATAACTGTTTTACTTACAAAATTTCTATGTTTTCTCAACTCTTAAACCTTCCCTGGACTCACACGAATATTTCAAGACCAAAATTAGCCAAATCGCTCCAGCCGTTCTCGAGTTTTAGCGAGACTAACGAACGGCGATTCATTTTTATATAAAGAAGAAGATTTAGTTAGTTTGAAAAAAAAATTCTTATTTTTGGCGGTATTTTTTTTGTACCGTTTCGAATTTATACTAAACACATATAGTTTACGTAGTGTAATTTAATGCCCCTCCGTCATATCAACTCTGTATAGAGAGTGAGAAGTATAACTAAAAAAAAAAACTAAATCGAAACATTATAAATATCCGTTAATTAGACCGTTTTCCTAAACCGTTCATTGATTTTTTGAAGAATTTCAGTATTATGGTAAACTTGCGACCCGCCCCGGCTTCGCACGGCTGCAACGATGAACCTCTAAATTTATTAGTGTTTCTCTACAATATTATACATATAAACCTTCCTCTTAAATCACTCTATCTATTAAAAACTGCTTCAAAATCCGTTGCGTAGTTTTGAAGATTTAAGCATACATAGGGACGGACAGACGACAGCGACTTTGTTTAAGTAGTGACGTGATGATACCTTGGGGACATTGCTTTTGTCCAACAAATATAACTTCAAAGGTTTAAAGATAAATGATTTGGAACTCGCCCTTAAAGGATAGCGACCAGTTAAAGAGAAAATACATATTGATTTTATTTCGACATCTAAAACAAAATGTAAAATTGTTGTGAACCTTCTTTATTTTGGGTTTCTAGTAAAAATAAAAACAGACAAGGTTACCCGCGGGTGGATTCCCACACACAAACTAGTAAGGTATAAAGTAACTCCCAAAGGACCAAGGACGCGCCAGTAAAACCCGCAACGACGAGACCGCAGAATTAATAAGCAGTACCCCAACCCCGCGTGGTGACAGATTTACTGTCACCAACCCATACCGTCCTCAGGGAGGTCTTACGAGGCAACGGCATAGGCTGCTTTTGTACGCCTGAGACTCAATATTGAGACCTACCTCCGCTAATTTCATTGAAATATCAAACCACTTCCCACGCGTTTATAGACTTCTTATACCACTTCAGTGGCACTCAAGCTGAAGGCCCATCCGAAGGTAAGTGCTTACAGCCGCCCATGGACGTTTGCAATACGCCAACCCATAAAAAGTGAAAGCATGATGTTGGCAGCAGAGTGACCTCGGGTTCCTTCAGCTGCCCGACCATGCCTACCCTGGTGGAGCTGAGCACAAGGACACACCCAAGGAAGATGCTATTTGGGTGCAGCTTTTATGCGGCTAGCATGCTAGCTAGCCGGACAAAATGCAATATACACTTTTATTTTTATTTATTTATTTAAACTTCATGCACATAAGTGTACAAAGGCGGACTTAATGCCATGGGCATTATCTCCCAGTCAACCTATAAGTGGTGCAGAGAACAGTGCAGAGAACAGTTTAAGCCCAGCCTTCTAAAATTCAAATTTTGTTGTTTTCTGTTATTTATGGTAATACTGAAACGTCCCACAATATGTATAGTATAGAGAACTCTCCTTGACGCCATGTCTGGGTTGCCTGGAAGAGATTGCTCTTTAGCGATAAGGCCGCCTATTGTGCAATTGACATAAAAAGTATACTGTCGTAAGTTTTTCCTACTGTGTAATACTGTTTCTTTTTTTTTTTTTTTGTTATTTGTACAATAAAGAGTTATCTATCTATCTATCTATCTATCTATCTAAATATCAGCTTCAATAATTTTGTAGATTCATTAATGTACGTAAGTATATGTATAATTCAATCTTTACGGTATGTGAATGCAATTACAACCGTGGTTTCTCAGCGTGAAGAATAAATAATAACATAAAATATAGCATTCCGAAAAGGAATATTAACTGCACAAATTCATAACAAAACCACGCAATTTCGTGTATTTCTCTAAACTTTCAGGACCTAAAGATGTCACACAAAAGCTATTAACGCGAACCTGCGAGATTCATCCATGAAACATTTTACCACAAACTAGACATGCTTGTTCGTGTACTCCCACTGAAATTAGCGCCACGGTTCTAGGATACCGTCTAGCACTACATACATTGCTCACTTAACTCTAACTCTCGTTTTAACAATAAAAGCAATCGAGTAATGGATATTAGCTATAGCGCACACACTTCGTTATATTGTTAGTTTCGCGAAAAGGGTTTCAAGCGCCTCATCAAGATGGGAGCTACTTTCATGTCCCTAGACGGCCCTATTGTTGTGAATGAACCACATTGCGCGTTTTATGTGCGGCTCTCGTGTCGCTGCGAAAGGCTAAAGAACAATGTATAACGTGTTCCAAAAGGGTGTCTGAGTGCGACGATATTGTGGCAGCGACGTGTGATCTAGGGGCTGTAAAGGTGACGCAACATACAGAACCGAATTAAGAAATTGTAATGAATTTACGGTTTATTGTACTACTAGTGGCCCGCCCCGGCTTCGCCCGTGCAAAGCGGGGGTGGGTTATACTTAAAAACCTTCCCCTTGAATCACTCTATCTATTAAAAAAAACCGCTTCAAAATACGTTGCGTAGTTTTAAAAATTTATGCATACATAGGGACGGACAGAAGAATGCGACTTTGTTTTATACTATGTAGTGATAGTGATAATCCAATGTTAAATTAATTCCTTACCCAAACAAATTAATCCAATTAAGAAGTGCTTAGAACTTGGTAGTAGGTAAGGAGACTGTAAGTTCGGGCGCCACTATACCGGTAAAAATATAAATATTTGTTAAATTTGTACGCTAATGATAAAAGATCACACCGCTAAAACAATATTCACTGTTGTACCCATAATTCAATTCCGATTCCAATCAAGTTTACAGAAATATTCAGTACCCATACCAAAAAAAAAATTTCGGTATTTCAATATAATGGGCTTACGTTTGACTTCCATCTCGCTTGATGGAAGGCGAATATGAGGCCTAAGATGTTACACGTTTGCCTAGAAGATGTCTGTTCACTTTGGTCTTAAAGAGATCCAGAATATAGCGGTTCGGAAAAACTGACCTCGGCAATTCTAGTCCTTAGCCATCCGCATAATGTAAGAAGAAGCAAACCGCTTCGTGCGTGATAGAGGAATGTCCACAACATAAGAGTGAAACTGCCCGCCGTACCGGATCGTTTAGTGATGGAAAGGGAAGGGGGTATTAGGTTATGCAAAACCTCCACACACTCACCGAAATGTGACTGATAAAAAACCGAGAGGCAGGCCATTCGTCTACGGCGTTCGAGGCTCGGAAGATTTGCCTCCACGAGTGAGTCACTACCTAGGTTCCTCTTTGTAGCACCGAGCAAAAACACCCAGCTGATACCCAGCAGACCCACCCCGAGATGGGAAAAGTATTCCATGCAAGAGCGAACTTGAGCTTCCCTGCATCGAAGGAGCTCTTTGCAAACCTAGCTCGTTCAAGGTCACCGAGACCTTGACATATGGTAAGTATCTGACTTGCATACACTAGCGCATCTAACAACTGACCATTATAAATGTATGTAGTTTTAATCCTAAAATAATAGCCAAGCAACAGATAGTCGAAACAACATTCGGCTTCAACAAAACGGGCCGCATCCGTTAGCCTCGCACTTAATTGTGTGTAGTGGCTCTCACTGTCCCATCACGAGGATGAGGGGATGATGTAATGCTTAGCTGGGCCTTCAGTGTTAATAATGGCGGTTAGGCGTAGCGCTATAATTAAACGCACTTTTATATGGTCCGCTTAGCCGGGGCTTCCCGCAGCCGGCTTTATCACCTCTCTAAAATACTGCTAAACTGCTTATTGCGGTAGTTTTACTTATAACTAGTTGAACTGAAATCCAGTTAAGGATGTTGTTTGAGAGATTTTCTGTTATTATTTAACTTTGTGCCAAAGCTAGCGCTAGAGTTTAGGGTATTCGATCTAATACAATGAGGAAAAGAACTGGCAGATTATTTTAGTGTTTTGATGTTCCATGCCACAATTGTCAACTTGCATTAAATTTGTAATTGTTTATTTCATTTACATATTATATTCCTCACGCTACGGCCAACAAACCAAAGGGAGCCCTAGAAGCAACTTAAGGTTATCGTGTGAGGAGGAACAGGGTGACAACATGATGCATTTATATACATAGCATCCGACTTTGCAATTGCTGATTTATAGCCTTGAATATAAACAATAAAATTGATAGACAACTAAATATAATTCAATACAAACTTGATTAATAAACGAAGAAATCCCATTAGGAGCGATAGTCATAATCTCAGTATGATCTGTTGTCCCGAGGGAGGAATGGAACCAATAAGTAAGACTGAGTTTAATTAGGCGGCTACTAACGCTGAGGCAATTACAAGGGCTATTAGCCTTTGGAAAGTTGAGAGTTCGAGAGGCTGGTTGGAACTTTTAGGCTTTGCAGACTGACCGACGCCAAAACTGATTGGTTACGAGTTCCAGAGCTTGCTGCTACTATTGGACAATTTGAAATACACAGTGTCCCTCGCATGGGGGGGGGGGGGATGATATTTAATCCTCTTCGTCTACACAGAGTGAATGATAACATGGTTTAACGTTTGCAGGTAGGGACTGCTTTTCGATTACGGGTCCCTGGGTCGATACCAGGGCCGGGCGTTGATTGGACTAAGGTCATGTGATACGGAGAATTATAAATATAAATACTGATCAATAAATATGAAAGATACAAGTGGATTATATCTATATGTACAAACGCTTTCTTCCTGTTAGTTTTGGTCACCAGCTGTTCCTTCCTAACAACGTCATATCAGGTACTATTTATGCAGAGAAAAGCTAGCAACAATAGAAAGTAATGTAGAAGGAATGTAGAAGGAATATTTTGACGGCCCTAACAAGCTAAAATTGGACGAAGTCTAATTCAACAGGGAATCATTATATTTTGTTTTAAAACAAGACGCAACACTATTAGCTTCGGTAATCTTTAAATAAAATGGAACTTAGTCTAATCCTATTTGTAGCAAATTTTAAATGTGTTTTGTCTAATTCTTACCTCTGACCCCTTCTTCAAAGTCTAAAGAATAATCACATGAGCCATAAAGGCGTCCGAGTAAGTTCACGGTCACCGTAAGTCCAGTCAGTCATTAAGCCAGGTAGTAAGCAAAGAGAGTTCTGTGGCCACAGCCAATGAAGGCCAGCAATCTTTCGCTACGTCTTCGCATGCTGTGGAACGAAATATACTACTACTACTATTCTGCCCGTAAATGACCCACTGCTGAGTTGGATTTCCTCCAATTACATGAAGGCAATTAGCCTACTGTGCCACGCTGGCCAGACGGGTCGGCACAGGGTTTCAGATCAAGTTTTGCTTCTCTTGAGCTAGGTTATCGGCCTTGTCATTTCCTTATATTGGCCATTACGACACCCTCAGGATCAAATGGGATAGTGATACTATGTATTCTAAATCCTTCACCACACGGACATATGAATAAACATAATTCTCGTCTCTGAACTGTTTCAAAGATGAATTTTCTTTATTAAAAGACGACCGGAATAAGCAAATAAAATTCAACGTCAAAAGCAATTACAAACAGCGCCTCGATTGTTCACGATGAAAATCATCCGCAAGGTTGACGAAAAAAAAGAAATAAATTAAAATAGGTAAGCCAATTCATTCCAACCATCAAATTGCAACCGACAATAACGGCGGAAACGGAAATAATATGTTTTCCCAATATTTACCGACAGTTTCAACGAAACTGGGGTTTATTTTAACTGGGATTTTTGCGTCCAATCGTGACTTGATTGAAGTAAAATGTCAAAAGCTTAATGTTCGATAAATATTTTCATTGACAGCCATGTAGTATAAATTGTAATACATATTTCTTTTACTGAATCCTGAAGATTTTTAAGATGTGAGATAATGGCAACCGGTCACATACATACGATATTGTATGAATCTAAGAAATAAAATCAAGAAGGCTTTAAATTTTCTGATAACTTTTATAAAGTAGCTATTTCCAACAAACTAAAAGTCTCAATGACGTCAAAACAAAGTTTTCTTAGGTTTGGTTCTCTAAGCTTTTGAAGTTCTGTTTACAAATATCGAAGTTTTATTAAAGTTACGGACTACCAATGCAGAACTTCGATACGATCGAAGTTTATCTTTCCAAATAGCACTGCCATTTTCCAATTAACGGTTCCATAATACACGTAGAAGCGCGTGATAGATCTCTAGGTTTCTAGATACTGTTTAGTCTAAATATGTATTTTAATGAATTTAGGCGCAAAAGGATCAGACGAGGTGGTATGTCTGGCAGGGGTCCGCGGCGCCTATCCCCCTATAGTTGTAGTCGTAGAATTCTTAACTGTGCTATTTCCTCTTGAAACTTCGCTATCGCGGTATAGGACTTTTTGGTAATTCTCGCATTTGTAGGCGATATTTCTTGATGTTATTAGTTCAGAAGTTTCGGGTAAATTTTGTAAAATATGTAGCATACTGTTCGCTACACGAGTATAAATTATTCTACTCTTGGATACAGGCCATGTCTAATTTAGGCACCCTTAAGTAGAACATCGATCTACCGTACAAGGACCTACCGGCATAGGCTATGTCCTACCTAAACCTCATATTCGATTAAAAAGTAAATGGATAAGAAACCTTATACCGGAAAAGATTGTATGATGTGTAAACGACTCGCGTACCTGAAACAACAAAAAAATACTAGTCAATTCATACAATTCAAAGACGTGCAGGTTTTACAAGAACACTTCGCCTTGCTTTTTTCATACATTAGGGATACGACATAAATTGAGTAGGAATACGAATGAGTCTAATAGTTTGTATATTAAATTCAGGTCCATTTTCAATTTTCACATTTCCTTACAACCTCCTGCCTCAACCGATACTTTCATGCTCTAATGATTTACTAGCACATATTGTATAGTAATTTCGTCACGTCACGGCAAACATTTGTACCATTTTAGATATCCGAATATAATCATTAACGAAATGCATAAGCCGTCACGTACGCATGTCGTTTCACGCACCACTTGCGTATTGGCGTACCGCCGACGTACTGGGAGTGCTGCATACGCACGCGTATCAATTATATTACTTTTATTGAAAGATTTGTTCACTACGTTTGAATACACAACACTAGAATACAAAATGTTATTTTTACTCTTGTAATTATCTACATCCATTTTAATTTAAAAATTCACATGCGGAGGAATGTTAAAGTATTTTTGGATCATTACGCTAACGACCTAAAACATTAAGTAATTAGCGACCGCTAACTTGCTCAGCCGAATCAGTAAGAAGACAGGAATCCAAATACTGAAACGCGGATATGGATGGCCAAAACCGACTGTATGAGGAATAGCGCAAACCTTTCCAGCACACATTTGGTGAAATGAATACAGAAATATTGTTGATATTTGCTATTCCTTTCATTCATCCTGTTCCAGAAACAAAGCCGATATTATACAAAAACAACAGAATAGCGTTTCTAAAAAGATAAGGTTTCGCAGCATCAAAAGTAGAATTTCAAAAAAAGTTTTCCTAATGCACTTGCCTGTTTTTACCGACCCAGCAATTTAAGCAGTGTACTTATAGCTTATAAGCTATAAGTCCACTGCTTCCAGATCAAGCACATGATAATACAGACAGCCTTTCAACCGCTAAAGGATTATTAAAATTAAATAATAAATAAATATCATTGGACATTTCGCACAACGCCATCTCCTCCCAAGCTAAGCAACTTAATGCTTGTGTTATGGTAACGAGATGGATGATAAACTACTTATATACATTTTTTTTTTGTAAATACATACGTATTATAGATAGAAAACACCCAGACCCGGAACAAATACTTGTAGGTCGTACAAATATTTCTTCCGTGCGGGGAATCGAACCCGCGATATGCAACAGTCGATCGCTCAACCACTGCGCCAATATGTTTCAATTATAAATGGGGGCTGTCGTTATAGTTATAAAACTTGGACATTATTTACGGCAGCAACGTGGTTTTGGGGTGAGTGAGCCGCCGCGTGATTAATGGTCCGCCTCATTCGGTCTCTATTAACGCCAAATGAAATATGAAAATCAAACACAAGCCCCACAGAAACCCATTATTACTTAAAAGTACCCTCGGGCCTCGGTAATTGATACGACTGTGGGAAATGTTAAATTAAATTAGATACAATACCTACATGTGTTTCAGGGGCTTTACTCCAATATTACACGTTGTAATATTATCCGACTTTTGTCTCGAGTTCAAAAGGACAAAGGCAATGGCTCATCTAGTGAAATGGGCTTTGCAGTGCATGTGGCATTCGCTCCCAGTAAGTTCCTGGTAGGTAGCCCAGTTAGACTGGTACCGATTTAAAAATAATTGGGTAAAGCAAGGTAGACATATTTTAGTATGGTAATACAAAATGTGTATTGCGCGCATACAAATTTGTCGCAGCGTAATTGAAACGGTTGAAATGGCGGCAGTAATGGACGCCTTAAACGCGACCGCACACTTTGCACCTGAATTGTTTTTAAATTACTGCGCTTACACCACATTAAGTTCTTGTGCATTATTCAACTTTACCTGATGTAGGTCAGTATGGCTCGACAGATCGGTAACCTTCTCCACCAGCCAAATCTTGCTGGCTCTGAAACATTACTCCGGTCCAAAACTGAATACCCCCCATCATTAGTACGTGTTTTATCATTCATAAAAGCTACACTATTGTCATTACCGTATTCTTCATGTAGTACTTCTCCGCATAATGAAGGTTCCTAAAACTATATGGAGGCGTTTTTTAGCGAATTGTAGCATCGATACTGGTCCATCAAAATATAACCTGAGTGTATGTTCTTCCTGAAATCTTGAACAACAGCTTTGGCTCAGCTTAGCGGCTCGCCGCTGCCCACCGGAATGCCCTCTGCATTGTAATTTTACATCGTAAAGCATTCCCAGCTTTCTCGCATTACACTTCACTTTAAATAACTAATGATACGTTGCCAAAAAATATGGCGGCCGTTGCTTCCGTTTTGAATTTTTAGCGGTTGGCGTTTTGGCGGATACGATAAACATAAATTATGTAATTTTAATACCGTAAAACGCACAACTGTAGAAATGACCCGGTTTGAACCGAGGATTGAGCCAAGGTTTGTTCCGTTTTTTATCATCTTTATTATTGACAGACACCTGTGCGCGAAATTGGCTTGCGATTACTTTTGCAGGTTTCTGGCCCTGGAAACCTGCAAAAGTTTCCAGGTTTTTTGTTGGTTAAACAGTATGAGAAAATGTCTACGTAAATCGAATAGCAAAATCATAGAATAATTTAACGTACACCTAAAAATCGGGGGTTTGATTAATTTAAACTGCATCCCAGATCCGCGAAGCAAAAACAACGCTTTTAACCTTAAAAAAAAAATTCCTGTAATTTACCGACAGTATTATTTGGTAAAAAGTTGTACTGTGGTTTCCGACTTTGAACAACCACCACCCAAAAGAGTATGTACTCACTAGCTTTTGCGCGCGGCTTCGCCCGCGTGGGCTTCGAACCCGTGCTTATCTCTATGCATATTTTTTATGAACATAAACGCGGTTATTGTGACTACTATGGTAGTTAGATATGTGCTCTCGCGGACTTTTTTGTAGATCTTTGTAAGACCTACAAACCCGTAGTACATCATTTTGTTCTATTGTCAATAGTTTTTGCAGCGCACGCATAAATAGGTTTTCGATTTTACACCTTGGTTTACAAAATCGCAATTTTCATACGGATCCCTAATTCTTTTGAAAATAAAATATAGCCTATAACCTTCCTCGATAAATGGACTATCTAATACTGAAAGATTTTTTGAAATCGGACCAGTAGTTCCTGAGATTAGCGCGTTCAAACAAACAAACTCTGCAGATTTATATATTAGTTTAGATTAAACATTCGAACAAAGGAAGTGCCGCGTATCACACCACCGCCATTTATAAGAAGCGGCTTAGCACCGCGGACGAGTTACACGGGCCTTAGTTAATCTGTGCACGCGCCTACACTAATTAATTGTTTTACAAATTTGAAAGGGAAACTTGTACTTGCGACCTATCGCCGTGCGGGAGAGGGAAACTTGTACTTGCGACCTGTTATGATGGCATAGGCTTCATGCCTAAGCCTCACCATGTCAGTCAGGTGTAGGGTGCTTACTTGGTCCAGAGAGCCCTTAAGTGTATCCACCATGAATGCTTCTGGAGTGGACCTTCTGCACCCAGCCTTACCAACATTCCGGGCATTATGCCCCATATTGTGTTATGAATGTTCGGTTAATGCGAATGCTTAATAATTACAGAGCGCAGTACGTTAAACTATACAGTATGGTTTATGTATAGTCACTCAAATATCTTAAAAAACACATTCACGCTAGGCTGTACTCAGATCTTTATAAGTATGCGTATGAATGGTAACATGTTTATGTGCAATATCGCACAATTACATTTTTAATTAATGTAGCGCTGTTAATGCTTAGAAATAGTGGCATTTATCTTTTAATCTCATCCAACTCATTTAACAGCCATATTTGTTTATAAAAACCTGGCTCACGTTAAATTCAATAGGCTCCTTTAATTTCAGCATTTTGGAAAAGGGAAATAGAATATGAACAGCGAAATTGTGTGTAAGTGATATTTTAAAAGTCCAATCAGCTCTCGCTATCCCTCGTCAGCGTAATTAGCCAAGTATTAATTAGCCCGAGAAGATTCTGCGAATCTCTCTGGGAGGGATTCCGCGAGGCCCGCTTGAGATTCGTCTAAGCGGATAGGGCTGCTAAATAAATTTGCTACAGTACAGTTTTTTGTTAAGAAATTAAATTATTTGATGATTTGCTGTGATAGTTTTTTCATCCTCCATATCAACCTGTGTAATAAGATTCCTAAAATAATTCTAGAAATTATACAAGAACACAACTTTTACTAAAGAATAAAAATTTTATTGCACACAAATACAAAATAAAAGTACATTGCAAGACTTAAAACTTAAAATATATATCGGAGATGAAAATAACCTACTTAGAAATAAATCGACGCCCCCGGGGAATAAAATCGTAATAGACAAAAGTAAATTTTACAGGACGAGCAAAAAACTGTTTTTCTGTTTTAGCTCATAAACTAACCGGCCTATATTAACATACAATACATCATTTTTTTCAGTATTTTTTTTTCTTAATAAGTAGCTATAATAAAAAAATATATAATGTATACTTTTAAAGTTATCACGAAAGATATATAATACTGAATTTAAATTTAAGTGTATCCCAAGTAACGGCACATAACGATTTTATTCTCGTGAAATTCTAATATCACGAAAACTATATCCCTACATTACGATGTTTTTCTACAGTATTTTCATGAATGAATGGTAATTGTAATAAACTAATACGATTTTGTTCTTGTAAAAGCTACCAGTGTCTTTTTTCGTATAGCTATATAACGTCTTTGTTTTTGTATAAATGTGGTCAGAGAGTTCATCGTAATATGCAGTAATGTTTATGAATTTTGATTATAAATTATTGTAACACTGTTACTGTAATACCACTAGGTACTGGGTACTTCGTGGGTGCTTTTCTACACTCAGTCAGTACCTACATATTGTAAAAACTTAAATAAAATAAACAATGAAATAAGTATAATAAACATAATTTTTATTTAAGAAAATCACAATTGTTACAATAGGCATTAATCAGACTTAATTCTAAAAAATCAATCAGTCTGTTTCATTGCTCTCACTGTCACAGTCATCCTCACCTAAAACTACTTCAGTATTATATGCGCTTATCAGCGAATTGTAAAATCTGTGATAATGGAGAGGTATGGCGTTAATCCTACGAAGACATGATAGGTCGTCGTGTAGAGCTAGAAATTGGAACTGGACCGTTATAAGCTGGCTGCAATGTCACGTCATCAGCGATAGACGAAGTTGCTGCGGTAGAGGCAGATTTTCGTTTTCTAGTTGTAGTTGATCTTATATTCATTTCAATATAGCCGTCATCATAATCATATTTAAAGTAAACAGATTGTGGATGTGCATGGGCAACTTTTATTTCTTTGACCAATATATTTTGTTACCTTTTGCATCATTTAGCCAATTTTGTCCAGTAATCAATGATTTTATGTCATAAAGATTGTCTTGTCTCATTTCCTTGACTTTGTATTTTTCACCAGTTTGTTTAGCATTCATAACTATACCATATAATTGATCAGGTGTATAAATTTGTTTATTTTTCATTTCTCGTTCGCACGTTCACGCATGCATGCATAGAATCACCTTCATTTTGGCTGTGGCCAGATTCAAAGAAACGATGAACAATTTCCAACTTATTAGCAGCAAACAGATAAAGGGCAAACACAAATCTATTTTTATTCTGTCCTGCGCAACCATCAGAATAAAATGAAATTTTATTTATTTGTTTATGATATTGTTCTTCAATAAAATTATAAAGACAGCTACCCATCTCTATTGTTCCTCTTTTAGCAATTTGCAAATGCCACATGTAACAGTATCCTTTCTTTCTTGAAGCATCGAAAACAGTGAAGTTATACACAGGATACTTCCGTTCATAGTGGAATATTCCTACCTCTGACTGAGGTACGCCTAAAACCTTTTCTAAATCAAAAATTGCTAGAGTGAAGTTTGCGTTAAGATTTTCTTTTCCTGAATTTTTCATTTCACAAATTCTTTCTTTATTATGTATATGTTTTGTGTATTTATCTTTTAATGATTCCTTATGTTCGCCTTCTGCTTGTTCATAAAGCGTACAAGTACCACATAAATCTTTCTTAGGATGAAAAAAAGAATAATTAAACTTTGTATTAATTACTGCCTCATACTGCCTTTTGGTAGCCATTTTAACATCACTATAACCTGTCTGTTCGTTGAACCAATCTGTTTATAAACGGTACATTTTTTATATATTTAAAGTTTCGCATAAATACTTTCTTTTGGAAGATTTTCTAACATAGTGTGCTTCTTTTACTGGAAATAATGTTATGTGTGATATGATGCTTTCTTCTGTTGGAACTGACATTTTGCGTGGTCGATTGTTATGTTTACCTCTACAGTCAGTTTTGTCAGAATCACTATTGTATTTTTCTATAGCAGTGTAAACCATTTGTTCGGATATTCGTAAAGTATTTAGGAAAAATACTTTACATACACGGACTTTATTATTCTCTAATGGCAAATAATAACTTATAGTTTGAGTTCGGTTTTTATTTCGAACAACTTGAAGTTTTTTGACAGAATCTGACATAATGTATTTAGTTATAAATTGACATTGCAACTCATGGTCACCTAATTTATAAAATGTCTCTAAAATGGCATTCCTATTATTATAGGAAAACGTTTCACCACATTTCAATTTGCATTTACAAGAAGGTCCTACCGATTTTGCAAAGAACTGCTTTTTAGAATTACATCCAACATAGGCTTTTCCAGAGTTTTTTTAAAGTTTTGGATTTATTGGCTATCCTTTCTTTTTCATTTCGGGGTCGCTTACGGGCTAAGTCGTTTGTGATAGAGAGAGAGTTATCGATATCATCAGTAGGTTCAATAGAACTGCTTGGCAGTGACCATGATACTGAAATTGTAGTGAGTGATTCTGATTCAGACCTAATACTTGTAATGTTACAGAATCTTCATTCTCCACTATACCTTGTTGCCTTGGGCTTTTATCGCTATTTATAATTATAACCATCTCGTTGGGGCTTAAATTAGATCTATTTTAAGGCGTTAAAATCTTATTTACATCAATATTGTCATTTTTTACATCGATTATGCTATGTACAGAACCTTTATTATTCTCAATAGGAACTAATGTTTCATCGAGGTTTCTATCATCTTAGTCTAAAATAGTATTATCTTCCTGTATAATGCAATCAAATAGAGTTGGCGTATTCGATTTACTTTTATTGGCATGAATAATATACCCATCTGACAAAGCAACACGATCAACATTGTCTAATATAAAAGAAAGGTTTGATACTGATGTTGGTGTTCTTATAAGCTGGTGATTAATAATGTCAATATAATCTGCACGATCACGCCGCCCGCGCATAGTAACTTGTAAAAACTTGTCGAAATTCGAGCGAAAACGACAATAATAACCAAATACTCTATTAATAGAAGGAGAAAAAAATAGTATCACATTACTACATGTTTTCAAATTCATAAAGAATATTGTAATAGGTGTTTACGTGAAATAGTATTAATAATTATGTCAATAATAAAGCAGTAATATACGTTTACCGTTTAAGATTTACCAAACTAATTTAGGTAAAGCAGGTTATTGAAAAGAGTTATCAATTTATTTACGTGAATACAATCGTATAATTCCTTACCGATTTCTCGCGACATGCATTCGTTCCATAATGAACGACTACGATGTTTTTACGGGAAGAATTTGTTACATGATTTCCGTAGAATAAAAATAAAAATTGTTATAACTTTATGAATTTTCAGTCAAAAAATCTAAAAAAAACTAGTAGGTTTATATCGACACCATAGATGCCGAAAATGCAAAAACATTAAAAAAGTGGTAATAGCGCATAACCATTTTATTCCCCGGGGGCGTCGAAATATTTACAAATTATATAAATGTGCTAAACCACTGTCGCAAGGTAGAGTTCCCAAAAGACTGGCTGCATTCCCGCGTTGGATAGCGATACCCAATCTCTGTGCGAGATATGAGCCAGCCTTTAGTTCCCCCGTGACCTCAATCAGCCTCCTTGACAAATCGGAGACGACTTGATGGGCACCCGGGCCCCACGGTCCCAACGTCTCTACAGCAAACGGCACAAATAAACAACTACTATCTAGTGTGTTATATTTGCGCCGTTTGTGAGATTCGGCTGAAAAAGCGGCACTTCCAGCCTCAACAGCTGTCCCCGGAAGGTGTGACGGCACTAAAGTATCGACACATGTTGCATCCCATACTAAAGGCCGTCCCATCTTCCAAGGAATTAATGTCATACCATCTGGTCTCTTACCGTCGTCACGCACCAGCCCAGTTGGTTCCAAAGCGGAAGGTACATTGGCGGTGGTAAAAGCCCTACGAATGATATCGTTGATACTAGCGTGCCGATTAATTCTGCCAGCACTACGAAGACATGACAGACCATGGTGCCCGAGAGCATCGACGAGGTCACCACAGCGACAGTGGTGGGGTACTACGCACTTCGCTCCGATGCGAAGACAAACAGCTAAACGAAATGAAGTGGAATCCATTAGTGTTCCGATATTGGTTGAAGGCAGGGCCTGTAACCATACACCTGACTCCCATTGACTAACAGCTAGGAGACGAGCCTTTTGCACGCGTGTCTCAGCCGTATTAATTAAATATGATTGTAGCTGTTTACTGAGAGGTTCGTCCCACTGCTTTTGTGAAGCCGGATTAATAGGCGTACATGTGTTCGGACAAGCATTGCGCCAAGAATTTGTAGCTTCCTGTATATCCGATATTTCTGTTTGTGCATGAAGAGGTGCCAAAATCTTATTGATTAAATTTGTGTTTCCATGTACCGAGGATAGAAAAGCGGGTAAAGCTACACTGGATATTTTTCTGATTCCAAGTCCGCCAAATCTAATTGGCAGTGACAATTGTAACCAGGAACGCTCGTCTAAATTCGTATTGAGAACATGAATTAAGGTATCCCTCACAATGTGATCCAAACTTTGTGTTACTTGAATATATTTCCAAAGTGGACAACATCGCAGGAAATAAGTGAATGTTGGTACGAAAAGACAGTATCTGATTATATAGAAAGCCATATGTACATTTATTATTGAAAGGTGGACAGCAGCGTTCTGAAAATTTTCGATTTTTCGTCTACAAATGATGGTACCGCTTCATCTAAAACAGGAGAACGTAGAAGGCGAAGAGATTCTTTTTGAACAATATTAATATTGGGTGCTATATCAACTTTAGAGGACAATGATGCATGAAAGTGACTCTCATTGTATCGAAAATCATTTTAAAAACAGCAATAATTAGGCAACCCTAAGTTAACTGCAAACACCAGCAATATTGCGTTCTAAATTGAGCGCCAACGCGGCCGAAGATGCCTCTTGTATATTTTATGATATTCCTTGACCGGATAATTAGGACGCGATTATGTACAAAGTCTGTCAATTTGGGCAGGTTCCTTTTAAATATAATTATCTTTGATGGAAAGTCCGTCAGTTTTATTCAGATAATTATGTAGACTCTTATTTAAATGGAAACATGGACCCATTATGGAAGTACGTTTCCTTCTTAATGAGCGTTATACCAATTAAGTTGCGAGTAAGCAAAGGAAAGAGAAACAGAATATTAGCCGATGAATATTTTAAGAAATTTTTGGGCACCTTTGATGACGCTTCGCACTTAACATCAAAAACGAAAATAAAAATCACAAAAAGCTAATCCCCGTCGCGAGGCCGTCAAGTAGCGAACGCGAGCGAAATTAAGTGTCAGAAACAGTATATAAATCTTATCAGAGAGCACACGCTCTGTGATTTTAAACAATCATGGTTGGAGGCCGAATGCCGAAAAAAGTACAGCAACCACAATAGCTCCCGTCGCTCGGAAATATGAGTTATGGTGAGCCGCGTGCGGCCGCTGCGGCACGCTCCTCCCGGTCCGGACTTTATATGGAATTAAATAAGAAGCAACACTACCGGCGTTACGGAAGTATCCTTTCCTTAGTGCTCGGAGCTCGGTGCGGTGCTCAAGTCGGTAACGTCAGTCAACAGCCCGTCTTATCAAATCGGCAGAACATGTAGCTGCAATAGAAGGATATTTGAGATAGAAAGGTTCCGGCTAGTGCGACATAGGAAGCTTAATTCCTTTCATCGAAATAGATTAACCTACACTCAGTCACTTCTGGCGACTCACGATAACCATACTAGTTTCTGGGCTGATAGACACAGAGGAGAAGAGAGATAGGGATGGTGATTCTTGAAATTCATGTATAATATCTCATACTCTGTGCGTGATCTTGAATAATTATTTACGTTTATGAGAGCATTTTTTGGCTTCCAATATTTATTTTTTTGAATTAAAAACTCAACATATGTTATTTTAATTTTATATTTATCCCCAACATCTGATTAAAAGTTCTCACATTGTATGACGTTCAGGTTTTCAAAGCGGTAGGAAGCAGAGTGCGGCATTGGGAACGGGCCGTGCGGAAGGGGTGACACCGTCACACGCCGCGTTATTTGCTATACAACATTATCGTTTAAGCTTTTTATGTTTCGGCTTTGATGTGAAAACTTGTGATTGCGCCAAAATAAACCATTTCAATACACAGTTTACTGGTTGATTTTTCTTTAAAGGTGCCATCATTCCTTTCAGGATAAACTCTCTTTTCCCGGCCTGAAGTATCCTTGCCTTCGTGTCGATTGCCTTGTTGGTCTAGGAGTTGGATGTGCCACCTTTGGATCACGGGGACCCGTTTCGATTCCGGGGCCGGGCATGTGTTTGTGTAAAACAGAGGCACTCGTCCAGAGTCTGGGTGTCGTTTGTGTTCGGAATTACATGTTTGTAAATAGCCCCCTTCCGCGTGGCGACGGATTTAGAATACATAATATCACCATCCCACACCATCCTGAGGGCGTCGTAAGAGGCAACTAAAGGAACAAAAGAGGCAAGATAACCTAACCAAAAGAGAAGGAAAACTTTTTACTCAAACTCAAACTCAAAATTAACTTTATTTACGTAGGTTTTATCACAAAACTCTTATAAATCGTCATATTTACAGTTACCATTATCATCATCATCTTACGATCCCTGTCCCACGCTAGGTGGTAGTCTCCATACACACCTATCAGTCGTCATATCTACAGTCACACCTTTCATACACAATTTCTCATGTTTACAATCCATCCATCCATCTCTCTTGATCTTCCACAACCCTTACGTCCATCCACATATGCACATATCCGTTCGGAATGCTGCTCTACAGAGAAGAGCCGGCAAGAAACTCTGTAGTTGCTTTTTTCAAATCAATGGGTTTGTTTACAAAAAGCACTTAACAGCATAGTGGGAGCAAGTTCGCCAGATGAGAGAAACACACAACACGTTAACGCATGAATGACAACTAGGCCTTGGGTCAGGGCCAATCAAATACAATTACAAACCCTGAGCTAGCCCGTCTTGCCAGCGTGGCACAGTAGGCTAATTTTCTTCCGTGCATTTGGAAGAGGCTCGACTCAGCAGTGGGTCATTTATGGGCTGAAACGATGAAAAAGTCCCTGCGATACAGGTTATTCCTAGTGCGTAAGTTTAAGTTTATGGCGGTGTGTATATGTATTTCAAGAGAAAGGATGTTTGGCAAGTACCACCTGCTTGGTCCCCAGTCATTAAGTAATCAAATCTCAAGCGCAACACTCATTTGCAAGACCGGGGCATCTGGGCACCGTGAGTGGTTTCTGAGAGCACCGGGAACGTCATCAATAAATCTCAAATATAGGCGGTAGATTCAATGTACACGTACATTTAAAAAAATAATTAAGAAATAATCATTCGATGCTACAACTACCTTAAACTGTTCATTTTTTTTAAATAAAATATTCCTCAAAAATTTAACGAAAAACTGGTTAATGATATTACAAGTTATTAAAAAGGATAAAAAATTGATTGATGACATTACATACTATTATAGAGTATAAGGAAAATATTATTTCATTCATTAACATTATCATCACCAATGTTATCATTTTCTTCGTCACTGTTACTCCATTCGATATCGAATCTTCGTCAGTTTCTGTATAAATATAAAAAAGATAATGGGATTATTAAAAGAGATTATTATTTTAGTTTTTAGTGAATCTATAACGAAATTTGGTAACTGATCACCTTCGAACCATTTTAAATGGTACTGATTATGAACTGCAATAATTGTTATCGAAATTATTTGCGATTATATTTTGTGAATTACGACCGCATTTTAATCTCCACGCCCGATTACGTCTGCATTATAGTTATAGTAGCGAATAGAGCCTCAGAATAAATATAAAGGAACAATATAGGGGGCGCTTTATTATTTTAGCTGATGTAAACACGTACTAAGTACTAAACAATACATGCGCAGTAGAAATAAAAACTGCGCAGTGAGGGACCGCGGTAGACTTAACTCGCTATCTCACGCGCACCCACCCATATGCATACTGCCATGAACATTAAGGGTGTCTGGCAAGGTGTTTCCACGACGTTAAGTGTCTGACAATGAATAACATGATTTTTTATAATAAACTAAAGGTAATACCAAAAAATCGCACTTTATTATTTGACGTATTTAAATCGGTTTTTTACACACCTTTAGTGAGGTTTACCTACCAAAGCCACTGTAACCCAAACTTCATGAATGGTCCACCGTTCTTACCTGAGTTGGAAGCATGCGCTGACAAACTTTCAGCTTTTATAAAATACCGTAGGTCTGGGGTTCACGGGCTCTTGCTCTATGAGTAAACCTCATTACCAGATTTGTTGTCATATTGTGTTGTCGTTTCTATTCTGAAGACTGGATATTTTTATAGTATGGAACATGATATTTCCGGACAGACAATATATCCAAACTCAGAAAAATACAACTCTGTATCAATTACCTAAATAAAAATACTTAGAAACTTTGGACTTTAGCTATGGCCTGCCTTTAGACGCACTTCCAATACAAATCCACGTGGATTATCACGTGAGTGTCATCTCCCCTAATTGTTGGAAGGTTCCTCCAACCTATCCATCCAAACTATCTTACCATACACGTCTAAATAAACACCTGCTCTTGCATACGTAATGCAATTAAGTCCAATTTCTAATCAGGTGCATATTTGCCCGCGATCACATAAACCAATTTACACTCGATATGAAAACAGCGCCACCCGCGGCTGATTAATGCGATTGTTTGCCCGCCGATGCAAAAACAACAAACAATCCAAGAACAACAAACAGCACATCGGTTTATTCATCAATCCGTAACGCAATCATCCAAATTATGCGTTGGATCACGCACCTCCCTCCCTACCCGTCCTTTCAACCCCAAACTATTGCCAACCGTGAAACCACATTCATTAATTTGGCACCACATGTTTATTCGGCACAAAAACTGACCATATTTGACCTTAATCAAATGCACGTTTTCAAACGACAACGATGGAGGGACGCTTTACGTCCTGGACTTCTAGGTCTTTGGAGTTCTCCGACAGCTGTTTCTGGTTTGCAAAAATCACTTACCCAACTCTGTTAGTAAGCCACGACGATCCCATGAACCAAATGCAGTGCTGGGAATCCAACCAGGCGTATTGCACATCTGTCGTAGCCTAACCATTTCTTGGTTCTAACCCAAAAATTGAGCACCTGTACATAAATAAAAAGACAGTCGGCGAACATGTACCTAAAAATAAATGAATTATTTTTAACAAAAAATTCAGGCCCCACAAAATGCGTATTGCCATAACCAATGATTATAACTGACTGGTGGTCCGCGAATCTGTTAAATAACGCTCCGCGACAGTTTTTCTGCGTAAAAATTTGATCTCGCTTGAAAGGAATATGTTTTATTTCAATTATGTCACTTTCATGACTTCTGTGGAGTTTGGTTCGGAGCAATCGCGACCGCCATGAACTTCCTTTACGATTCTTTTACGGCTGAGATATTTTTTCGACCGATCAAGATGGGATTTCAATAAGTCTTTTGGGTTATAGAAAATGTATCCAAGGTTTCCCTCTGCTCATATAGTCTCTTCTCTACTATGATCGAACGACTTAAAATACACTTCATTCCGTCATAGGTGTTTGGGCAGCGTTTAAATATACTTTTTGTCACTATCGTATCCTGGAGACGTTGTAAGTTATCAGCCGAAAGTCCAAGCCGATCCTTGCTAGCGTGGCACTGTTGTTCATTTCCCTGCATTAAATCAAGGAGGTCAGGTATTCACTCGTTTTTCGCGTTTATTGGTAAATCGTACGTAATAAAATTTCTCTGTGTGGTGACTAAATTTAGAATACTGAAGTAAGAGGTGGCTAAAGAAACGTAAGAGGCGCACAATCTAGCTGCGATTGAAGGAACACTTGAAATGGCTATTTTCAGTAACATACCTAGGTGAATCAAAAAGTTCTTAGAAGTGCATATATATGAAACCCTTTTGGATCAAGTTCGATATTCAAATTAAAGAGTGTCTATCACACTATACTTATGCAGACTGTCACTTGTTTTTGTCAGTTCGTTCGCATGTAATAATTTTTTTTGTGCAACGGTTTGCTAAAAAGTCAAAATTATGGATAAAAGTGAGTTACGTGCGGTGATAAAATATCTCAGTTTGAAAAAAATGTCTACGAAGGAAATTTTTTTGGACATTCAGCAGACATTAGGGGGTGATGCTGTACCCTATTCTACGGTTGCGTACTGGGTGGCTGAATTTAAAAGAGGTAGATCAAGCTGTAAAGATGACCCGCGTTCTGGGCGGCCTTCAACCTCCGTTACAGAAGAAAATGTCAAAAAGGTTGAGAATCTGGTTTTGGAAGACAGAAGAATGACTATAAAACATATAGCTGAGATCCTAAAGATATCTTTTGGTAGCGTTCAATCCATTTTAATTGATTCACTGGGGTTCAAAAAAGTGTCTGCAAGATGGGTGCCACGAATGTTAACCGACGAAAACAAAAAGCGACGTTTGGAAATTTCCAAGCGTAATCTCGAAATGTTCCAGCGTGATTCGGATAATTTTTGCCGTCGTCTTGTCACCATGGATGAAACGTGGGTCCACCATTTTGATCCTGAAACTAAAAGACAAAGCATGTCTTGGAAACGACCATCCTCTCCATCCATTAACAAATTTCGAGTTGCTCCTTCCGCTGGCAAAGTTATGGCCTCTGTGTTCTGGGATAGTGAAGGAATCCTTTTTATTGATTACATGCCAAAAGGCCAGACGATAACTGGACCCTATTATGCAAATTTAATCCCGAAAGTGCGTGAAGCGATTAAAGAAAAACGTCGTGGAAAACTGTCGTTGGGCGTGTTGTTCCTTCAAGATAACGCTCCTGCCCATCGATCGGAAGTTGCGCTCAACGCAATCCGCTGTGCTGGCTTCAATCTCCTTGACCACCCACCATATTCTCCGGACTTAGCCCCAAGTGATTTTCACTTATTTCCAAAATTAAAAGAGGAAATTCGTGGAACAAAATTTCACGATAATGACGCGGTTATAGCTGCCGTAGAGGACTTTTTCGAGAGTCAAGAAAATAATTTTTTTTCACAAGGAATAAGGAAGTTAGAAACGCGTTATTCTAAATGCATTGCATTGGAGGGAGATTATGTAGAAAAATAAAATATTATTATTTAAATCTTTGCATTTTTTAATATTGATTCCAAGAATTTTTTGATTCACCCTCGTAGGTACAGAATGAATATAATAGGGGAACTTTGAAAGTGACGCCAGTGGTAGGTGTGTGGGGCAAAAACGGAAAGACAATGAACTTGGAGAAGGCCCAACACAGTAGTGGGCAATTCTTGAGCTAAAATGACAATTATGAATGCTGTCCAAAATTACAAGCTCGAACACCAAAAATAGAAACATAATATTTCATCGCTCCAAGGCTTTAATGATACGCTTATTGAATTGCTTCGCGTAGTTGTGAACTGAAACAGCGTTTAAGCGGCAACAATTGCAATCCCAGGACAGCTCGGCAATTGTATTGCTGGTACTAATTCTCGAAGTGCGCGGCTTGAAGATGGTACAATTTATTCGGAGAGTTGCCTCGCTGCCCGAGGCGGCGCGACGTAATATCGCCCCACTTTGTAATGAAATAATAATCGAGTCACAGCTGCGACAGCTTCAGCCAAGTTTATTTATCAAAAGACAATATTAGGATTTGAAGGATCCGCGAGCGTCGTGAATAACATACAAATGCTGTCGTGCTACATCTATCCGTAGAACCGAATTAAAAAATGATTAAGTATTAGGGACGCCAAACGATATTTTCTCTGCACAGTTTTGAATTTTGAAAAGAAAAATATTTCGATGTTAGATAAAATCTGTAACATTTTACTAGAATGATGATGATAATAACAATAAACTCAAACTTCTGCAATACTAATGTATTTTGACATTACGGTGAGTTTCATTCATAGGAGATTGTAACAAACAGAACATTAAACTTTAATTTACTTCGACTTGAAGAAAATTAGACAAGATCTTTCTGTATGTGACAGTCCTATTATATATTTTTCTAGAAATTAAATTACAATTTCAAATCTGAAGGATCACGATCAGCACTTTTATCATTAAATTAGTTATGATTTTGTTATAAAGTAAAAATATTCTTTCGACCTAGTTTATTTTCAAATAATCTTTAAAATAAATTGTAACAAAACAACAGCTTTAAATTGTAGTCCTGTCTAAGGAAGCAATCTACCTAAATGCGAATCAGCCCCACACCTTTGTACGAGTATGAATTGATTCTCGAGCGAAGCTTTCTTGAATCTTATTCTATTATCTCAGAAATTAGTTTATTGATAGCTCTACGTGAATAACAAATGGAGTAATTTCTGTTTGAGCTTAATCGTTCCACCCACGAGGAAATGCTTCCAGAAATACCACGAGAAAAGTACCTTCTTGATAACAAATAGCTGATGTTATTACGATTAAATATTACGTCACGTTTGGCAAGAGTGTAACCTATCTTAAATTCATAAGCATATATTTAATCTTGCTCACTTATTGTCTGCAGAAGTCAAGGAATATTGTGGCGTAGTGTAAGGTAATTATTAGTCTACTGTGGCACAGGGTTTTGTATAAAGTTTTCCTTCGCTTACGGCTAGGTTATCGGCATGTTCATCGTTGTGACAGCGAAACAAAATTTATAACAATAGTACCTAGTGTACGCATACATCTTGAGGACTTCCAAATGAAACGTGTGGTCGTTTCATTTGGAAGTCCAAGCTTATCAGCACGACATCCATGGCGGCGTCACAATGATTAATGAGCCCGTGGGGCGAGACAAAGCAAGCATTGGGACGCACAATGCCCTCCGGCCATAAAAATATATATTTCACACATGTGTCTTGGCAACGCAGTACTTCGTCTGGCTTTTGTTGGCGTTTTATCAAACTATTCTCGAGGGGAACATATTTTTTTGGTGTAATGTGCATTTTCCGGTTCCGAGTCAGCTGCTGTAAGTCAACTGCTGCATGCATTATTGCAGACATTATTAAATGACGTAAAAGGTGGAAGTTCTCAATACGCTGGAATTGTTATTTTTTTGTATGCCCACCCTTTTCTCAAAGACGCCTTAACAGGCTTGGAAAATTCTTCAATTCTTTTTTGTTTCATATGGTGGTCCTATTATAATGGTATAGCAATCGGAGTCATCATCATGTAAGGCCATAAATTAGCTACCACTGAGTCCGTCCTCGTATACATTCATGGTCCTACTGTGTAGAGGGTTCGTATCTAATTTTCCTTCTCTTCTCTCTAGGTGACCTGCCGTTTGCGTGCCTATTCTTACGACACCCTCAGAATAGTATGAGTTGGTGACATTGTGTATTCTAAATCCGTTACCACACGGGTATAATTGGTTCAGTACTTTCGTATAAAACTGAAATAACTAAATTGAACTAAATAAAAATCTAAATTAATTTAAACAAGTTGGCTGACTTAGACCTCTTTTGAAAAATATTTCCGCTCCACAGAGAAGACCCAGCGAGATACTGCTTTTAGATTGCCATTTTAGGTACAAGGCAGAGATAAGGAAGATTTGTGAGAGCAAACTCGCGCGAGAGGAGATGTGAAAATAACGAAATCTGATTAGTTATTCAAAACACATCTCCTCTCGTCGCCTCGCCTCTCTGCTTTGTCGGAAACCGGGCCTAATAGTCACAGAGGGCTATATAACAAAAATGTACGACGGTAAAATATTGGGTATACGAGTATTATACGATTTTGTTACTCGAGTCCTTTAGAAAGCATACATTGTATTTGCACCAAATTCTAAAAGAAACTCTTTTTAACAAAATCTAACCTAATACATAAATAAACACCAATTTGGATCAACGGGGTCCGGGTTCGATTCCGGGGTCGTGCAAGTTTCTTTGTCTAAACCAGAGGCACTTGCTCGGAGTCTGGGTGTCATTTGTGCTCGTGTATTACATGTTTGTAAACTGCCATATACCTAGTGCAGGGGATTCATTATGTATTAAAAAAAAAAGTGCAAAATTAAATATTTTAAGTTGCTAACAATTTTTTTTATCATAATTGTGGGTTACGATTGACAACTAACAGCATACGCAAATTTTAACACACAACTTAGGCTGACTTCAATGACAAAGCTGACTTCAATAACAAAAATAACACTTAGATTTTCAGTTTAGGTAATATTTTTCTTAGCTCGAGCCCCCGGGCCGCATCAATTTTTATCTTTAAACACAGCAACTAACATTTATATAAATATGTAACAAGTAGGAACACCACTGCTTGCTTGCTCCGGTAAATGGATTTATTTATATGTTTCTTTAAAATTGGTTTTTACGATTTTAATTACCCAATTTTCTTGTGGTAAAAAAAGATTTTTGTTATTGAAGTCAGCCTAATTAGTTTGTTAATATTTGCGTTGGTAGTACAATTTGGTAGTAAAATAAAAAGGAAATCGTAACCCACAATCATAATCTAAATTCTTGTTGAATCGGTAAACGCAATACATTATTTGATACCTTTCGTATTATTACTTCTACATCTTTAATAGAGATGTCATCGTCTTTAAATAAGATATTGTAGAAGCAATATATCAAAAAGGAATGTGAAGCAGTGCAAAACGATATAAAATGAAAAAACAATCGTTATCCCACAAAAGCCAATTTTCGTGCAACGCCATTCCATATCGCTGGAACGATATATTTCATAATTTTAAAATCCAGTATCATAGCGCACAACGCCATTTGAACCGGGGCCAACTCAATAACGCTGATAACCGCCCACAAAAGAACTGAATCCACCAAAATGATCAGTAATCCTGGTAAAGTAGCTCTTGCTCACACACATGTCATATTCTTGCAAATGCTCGTGGAAAACCTTTCGTTGGCCGACCGTTAAACAAAAATTAGCCCTCAATATACTGGATTTCTTCATATCGGTCAAAAAGCAGAGTGTACATTCCTCACTTTATAAAGCTTTTACTCATTTAAAATAGGAAATGTACCCGGCAAGCCAAGTTCTGAAACTACTGAAAAGAGCTTAATCGAATATCCATGGGGGCTTACCGCTCTAAATTAATGATCAGATTAATCCTCAAAAGTATCCTTCGAAACTCGGACGTTCGAGACTTCCATAACTTTTCGGATAAATTTGGAGCTTCATAATCCAAGATTCGAACTAATTTATGGGTTGCCCCATTTTGTGTGACCGGGGAAGCGATGGTGTACAATGGCCTTATGTTATCAACCAAGGCGATCTCTAGGTAAGTGGCCGATCGTTAACACTCCTTACGGATTTTGTTACTGTATTATGGAGTACTCTTTAATATTTAACAATGTTTGCAATTTTTTATTTATCTTCCGGAAAACTACAAGAAAATTGGGTAATTATAATCTTATGAACCAATTTTATAGAAATATATCACTATCACTACTCACTACATCACTACATAGTATAAAACAAAGTCGCTGTCGTCTGTCCGTCCCTATGTAAGGATAAATCTTTAAAACTACGCAACGGATTTTGAAGCGTTTTTTTTAATAGATAGAGTGATTCAAGAGGAAGGTTTATATGTATAATACATGCATAATTGCACCCGTGCGAAGATGGGACGGGTCGCTAGTTCCATAAACTGGAGCAAGCATGCAGCGGTGTTTCTACTTTTTACATATTTATACAAATGTTAGTTATTGTATTTAGCGATAAAACTTAATGCGTCTCGGGGGGCGGAACTAAGAGAAATATTACCTAAACTGTAAAGTTACGTAACAAATTACTCCGCGATTACCAAAGGCTTAAGCTCAAAGTAAATATTTGATCAAAAGCTCGCAAATTGCTTAGAAACTAATAAACACTATTAAGAAAGCACAAAGATCCTCAAAAATTAAGAGCGAACAAGGCTTTAACCCGTCAAGTAATTCCGAACCAATCCAAAACTCTTCAAATCTCTAAACGCGAACTCCTTGGAAATTGCGCAGTACTTACAGTTCACAATCAGAGTCGATGGAAACATCTGAAGATTAAGGCAGACGTACTTGGGGTAAGTCGTTTAGTTTTGAAGCAAGTTACGGTGGCAGGCGCGGCTTCCGATCTTGAGATTAAATATCGATTGGAGATGAGAGACTGTCTCGAGGCTTCAATAACCACGGCAATAGATACATTGTTGCAGAGAGCTTTATTTAGCATAGGCCCGATCTTTGATTATTATAAAGAAAATTAAAAGAGGTTGCGCCACATTTATTACGCTTGGTGATAGAGAAATTAAACAAAGTCATTTTGATATAAAATTACAGCAAAATCACAGTCTTCAGAAAGTGACAAAAACTTTTAATGGACGAGAGTAAAATGATTCAATAGTAGTAATTATTTGCTTGTTACTACTCCTCAAAAAAGTACACATTAATGTTTCCTTTGTTTTAACACTACTATCGCCAACGTACAAATATTGCAAACCAAGTACATAAACCTCAGAAAGCAACCTCGCTCAAGGGCTTCTCACAAGAGGTACGAACTTTGGCTCAACACGCCATTATGAAGGAGAGCATTTGGGAAAGTTCTTACTTGTTAAAGGGTGTACATTGTTATTAGAGACGAATACATACTAAATGCGGAAGATGGGTATGCACAAGAAACGATGCTTAAACTTTAAGACTGGGAAACTGACACAATATATTCCCAGTCTGATCTAAATATGAGTACATAGGTGGATATTACCAAGATATTATCGCCATTAGACGAGCCTCGTGCCCAATCGGAATGAGATATAAATATATATAGAGAATACAATCTTAAGCCAACAATGGAATGGATTGCGTAAATGTAACAGAAATAATCCGAACAAACAAACATGGAGGGTGCGTTACCTTAGGCTCGCGCGATATGAACGCCGAATTGCGCCTATATCTAAATTGATTTTCGATAACACGCATCAGATGAGAGCCCTAGTGGAAATGAGGGGCTCGTAAAGTTTTATTACTCCGCTAATAAAGTCGGAGTTCCGCGATGGCACCGACGGAATTCGATAGTAATTCCGCGGCCATATTCCGGGGCACGCGTACGGAATCTTAATTATTATTATGATTGAGATTTGTTTGGCTTAATTGCCTCTCGGCCGTGCGGCGACCTAGCCATTCTCCTTTTTGCCGTTGCCCCTGATTGATCTGCGTTTGCGTTTCAGATCATGTCTGACCTTATCCAAATTGTGTAATTAATTTTTGCCTTTTCATTTGGGGCGGATAATTTTCGATGTTTTTAAAATTCATCTAACAAAAATACTGTTCTCATTCAATGGAAGATGAATAGAATATCCTAAATTAGATTTTAACTAGTGAACGAACAAAAGGCCCGCTCTAAAGTCCTTAAAGCTTAATTAATAGGTTTAGGATTAATTTGTAAGTTGGTAGAGAATGGGTCCCGCCGCAAGCCGGGCTGCAAAATATGTGGCCGCTCCACAAACCATTATAGAATTTTCTTACCGAAATGGCACCCAATTGATGGAGCACATTTTGTGACCTACTAGATGTGATGTGATCTTACCAGACACATATGTGCTACACACTTGTATGTATAGTACAATAACTAAATTACATAATAAAAAAAATATCATTTACTATTGTTTGAATCGTTTTCATCTTTTTATATATGATTTTTTATCATCATCAACCAAAATAGGCAAGTGCGGGACATGAACCTGCCCCAGATTCGTCACTGAACTCGATCTTCAGTTCAACGCATCATTCAATGTTTGAAGGGACTTGCTTATTCCTGCTTGCATTGACATTCGTCGATATAGCCCTTAAATGACCCACTACAGGGTCGCGCCTCCTCCAAATTCATGTAGGGAAATTAGCCCACTGTGCCACACTGGCAAGACGGGTTGGCACAGGGTTTGTATCAAGTTTTCCTTTCGCCTCTTACGACACCCTAAAGACGGTACGGGTTGGTGACATTGTGTATTCTAAATCCGCCGCCACACGGATTCCTTAAATGCCATTACATATTTTGATATTCATAATTATCATCACAGGACGTAAAAGGGCCACACGTTAGTCGCACCTCCTCCAACTACATGGAGAGACATTTAGCTTGCTGTGCCACGTTGGCCAGACGGGTTGGCCCAGGGGTTCCTCTCAAGTATTCCTTTTCTTGCGATTAGGGTTATCAGCATTGATTTTTCCTTTACAGGGCTCTTACGATACCCGCGGGATAGAATGGGTTAGTGACACAAATTTAATCTGTCACCAGACGGAAAATCAAACTTCGATATTATATTATACAACTATCACATTGCTTTTTGACTCGTAGAAAGATACTGACGCATAGTTTCTGTTGAACTGAGCTGCAGTAAGCAAGACTGGTATTACAGAGATTAGCTAACTGCGTACGTTCAGTAAGGCGGACGACGCTGGTTGTGCTAGAGAGTGTATCGCAGTAATGCTTTACAGCTAATATATCTAAGTGCATAGGTTTATATAGTAAGTTTCATGCCGCTCGGTGAAAAGAGATGAGAAGAAGTACTTTTTATCCATTGCCAATATTGATAATGGTGTCGTAATAGTTCCAATTCACGCATTTGGCAGGACACATTTGAGTTAAATATGTATAACCTAAATAACCTATCTGTCTTTTATCAATGTTTAATGTCACAAAGCACAGACATTCCAAACTTTCGCGTGTGCTTCCTTCGGTAAGCTCCGATACAATCTCGCATTTAACGTGGACAAAGTTGTGACTTCCGTACAAACGTCACGTCGCCGCTCAGATGTGTTACGCACTTCCGGCGAGGGGTGGCGGCAGTGCGGCCATTATCGGCGATCACTCGCCACTTCCGCCTCGCGACTCTTACTGCGATAATGCTTATCCTGTCGCTAATTACCGGAAATGACAGTGTTCTGAAAATCCTTTTTTGTAAGGGAACGTATGTTTTTAACAATTTATTGTATTTTTACAAACTGTGATGATTTACGATCAGAATTTCACAACGTTGTTTGAGCCGTTGTGTCACCGCTAGCTACCGATTAACAAGAAAAAGAGTAATCATCAATCGTATATAAAGTCAGGACTTGTTAAATGTTGTTATTTATATATTTCATGCCAACCGGTCAATATGAGAGACGTTTTAAAATATTAAATTCAATATGAAGCAGTTCTTCCTACGTGTTACGGTCTCATTTTTTCCATTTAATGTTACGTAAGCGCGTGACTGAGACGCCAAATTGTAGCCGCAAACCGTTTCACACAGTTATTGTTTCACTTGAAATTGCATACCGATAACCTTACGATATTAGAAAAATGTCTATGTATGCTTTGGGCAAGGTATACACAGAACAATTTCTTTATACTACTTTATCACGTGGTGTAGTAAGAGTTAACTCAAGGAATGACAAGGAAGATAGCAAGAGAAAGACAAACTGATACAAAACCTCGTGCCAACCGTTCTGGTCAATGAACTAAAATGATGATACTGATATGATGCTAAGATAACAACTTAAAGGCATATTCAGTTCCGAATATAGATCGCATACCAGCTCCAGGTCGAGCAGATACATCTCATGACTATGAAGTGAAGTGATCCCTCCTGTAGTGAGTAGTTGCACAACAAGTGCCGCCCCGCCCCCACTGCAGGGAATGTTATATTGCGAGGCTCCATTGCACGGGTAATGGAAGTGGGATTATGAATAACCTAACGCTAGCTCGGTTTAAGGTGCCGGCGCACAGGTTAATCTTTGACGGAATCCGATACAGTGGGTAAAAACAATGCACTCTCTTCCCAGATTAACATTTTGTTTCGGTTCCCGAAAATGTTCGTCTGGGCGGTATTGTTATATGTGTGTTTTTAAAATACATTGTTTTATTAAGTTTTGCCCCATCGCGGAACGAATGTTTATTTTCCTTTTACCTCTGGAGTTGCAAATGACGAAGGCCACGCTAACTGGGTACCACTAGGCGTATACGAGTAGTGTACACCAACTACTTCTTCAATGACTCAGACTTCGTTACTCATTTCTATTTGAAATGTTCAAAAGTAGCTGTATTTGCTGTATTTTCACAGCTAAACCGATGCTCGAAAGTTGAGGAAGTTATTTAGGCCTCATGCACGATAAATACTAGTTGTAAAAACGACGCTTTCATGTACCATCCATGTTCTAGCTATCATGGCATCAAAAATGACCTTCGTGTAGGCGCTAGCAAAAGTTTGTTTGTCATGAATATAAATTAATTAACCGATAGCCTACATTTGCCTCCTCCAACTTGACGGAGGGAAACAAACATGTGTTGTACAGTAATCCCCAGTAAAAGATGCAAGTACATTCAAATTAAACGGTGATATCAAGAATTGCTATAAATTTCTCAGGAAGCAGACTTACAAACTGAACAAAAGACACGGCAGCAGCTCTCGCTGCGCCGACGAGAAATTCTCGTTTGCGTTAATTCTCGGCTGTCTCGCATTTCCCAATTAAACTTTGTACTGAACGTGAATGTTTTAAATTTGCATCTAGTCTAGATGTCGCCGCAGTGCCTACACTACCTCGCAGTAGATCCATTTGAAATTTCGAAACACGTCATCTATGAATACTTGCCTTTTTCACATGGAATGAAAACTGACGTTATTCGTTGGTCTAGTGGTTAGATGAGCCGCCTTTGGATCAACGGGTCTCGGGTTCGATTCCGGGGTGGAGCAAGTGTCTTTGTAAACCCGAGGCACTTGCTCTGAGTCTGGGTGTCATTTGTGTTCGTGAATTACAGTGAACGGGAACATGGTGAACGGAGCTTTGCACTCCTTTATGAGCAGTCGGAAGGTGTCTAACAAGGCTCGTTTGGCTGTGCATGAGGGAGTGTTGGTTCCGACACTCATGTATGGAAGTGAAAGTTGGGTATGGCAGAAGAAACATGAAAGCAGAATAAATGCAGTTGAGATGAGAGCATTAAGAAGTATGATAGGAGTTAAACTGAGTGACAGGATAAGAAATAGTGAGATAAGGAAGCGTTGTGGTCTGAAAGAAGATGTAGTGACAAAAATTGAGAAAGGTATGCTGAGATGGTTTGGCCATGTCGAGAGAATGAATGAAGAACGATTGACGAAAAAAGTGTATAAGGCGAGTGTGAATGAAAGTGTTGGAAGGGGAAGACCTAGGCGGACGTTTCAAGACCAAATCAGGGACGTCTTGAAAAAAGGCCAGGTCAAGAGTACCCTAAACCGAAGAGCATGTATGAAGGGAATAATGAAAGTGGACGAAGCGAAACAAGTATGTATGGATCGTAGCAAGTGGAAAGAAGTGGTCTCTGCCTACCCCTACGGGAAAGAGGCGTGATTATATGTATATGTAATTACATGTTTGTAAGCTGCCCCCGCGATACAAGTGCAGAAGTTTCGTTAAAAAAAACCGGCGACGACGACCCACTCAATACCCGAACCTTTCCCGAATTGATGGAGTCGACTTTAATAGCAAGGCACTGCCAGATCATTTAGATCTAGATTTGGCTAATTAGACCAGCTATCAGTTTTCATGATACTTAATATACACGGAAGAATGGCCACCTGAAATCCTCTGAAAAACGGAGGAGATCAAATATTACACACAAATGATGGAGATGGTGGACATCCAGCAGAGCCAGACGTTACTTAACCTCCACATCGAGTCCGTCATCGCATGTACGTGGGTGCTGTCTCATCCCGGAAAGTAATGTGCTTATTGCTACGTAAAATACATTATTTACTGTAACATTGGTCCCAGATAAAAATAGGAATAACTTCGCGATCATAGCTCGTCAAGATGAGATAATTGGATACGGTGTGCCTGCAAGGCTATTCGTAAAAACTTATAACATCCCCCTTTTTGTGTCGGGGGTTAAAATTAACAATTTTTGGTAAAACTGAACAGTTTTACCATTGAGGATAATTTGTTTCATGTCGTATGTGAATGAACTATACTTGTAGTATTATGCAACGCCATCTAAAAAAAAAACGGATTGAATACGTCCATTTTGAAGTTAAATAATGTAACTATGGACTATTCTTTGCTTTAGTTTAGCCTGTAAGCGTAACTATTTCACAACAAATTTGTTAGCGTTCGTGCGTTATTACAATGATATACAACAAATTTCTACTACGATATTAATTCAATTCTATAATTATCAACACACACCATGCGATAACGCATTTATTTGAATACGCAATGTCACCAACCCACACTATGCTGAGGGTATCTTAAGAGGCGACTAATGGATGCGACGGGCAGGACACCAAGCCGCAAAACAAAGCAACTTGATACAAACCCTGTGCCAACCAGTCCTGCCAACGTGGCACAGTATGCCATTTACCCCCCGTGAATTTGGAGGAGGCCCGACACAGTTGTGGGAACGCATTCACATTTGTGGGCTGAAATGCTCATGAATGACGCCACAGCAGTGAGCGTTTCGTGAGCTTAAATAATGATGATGAACAAAATAAGAGGTCAAACAATTTTGGATTCCCCGTAAGTTCAAATGGAACATAATGGGTCCAAACTGAAAATAAGCCGGAGCTGGTTCTCGCTGGATTAAAACAATTAAGCTATTTCAACGTACATCAACATTTTAATAGCTTTGCACGAGTTTAGGATACAACTCATATCATACGTTCGCAGTTATGCCGATACTGAAGCAATGGGAAATTCGAAATTAAAACAAATTTAAAAGTAAAGTGTAAATGACAATTAACAGTGTCGTTAACTACATTAACTGCAGGACAAAACAATCCGATACGCATTCTGCGATCTACATTCAGTCTAGAAAGTATTGGGAATGGATGATTCGTTCAGGATACAAATTCAAATTTTTGTTTTTCTTGTTAGATTGGCACTATTGTTTTCCACTTTGGCGTGGAACATGAGTTGCACCTGTTATTTATAATAAACACAGTGCTGTTTTTAGTTATAACATATCTAGTGTGTGTAAAGGGCAATGGAGAGGGCTATGCTCGGAGTTTCCCTGCGAGATCTAATCAGGAATGAGGAGATACGCAGGCAAACCAGGGTCACCGACATAGCCCACCGGATTGCCAAACTTAAGTGGCAGTGGGCAGGGCACATAGCTCGCAGGACCGACGCCCGATGGGGCAGAAAAGCCCTCGAGTGGCGACCGCGTTCCGGAAGGCGCAGTGCTGGTAGGCCTCCCACACGGTGGACCGACGACCTGGTTAAGGTCGCCGGAAAGCAGTGGATGCGGGCGGCCCAGGACCGGCATTTGTGGAGATCTTTGGGGGAGGCCTATGTCCAGCAGTGGATGTCTTTTGGCTGAAATGATGAGTGGGTATTGCAATTTCATAAAGGACAAAAATATCGAACAAAGAGTTTGTCTTAAATTTTGCATCGCCAATGGAATTACGTGTTTAGTGAAAATGTTAACATTGCAAAAGTGAAGGAAATAGTGACTGAAAATCCTCATTCAACGAGTCAATTCCGACCCAACATTCATTACGTTACTGGTGACGAGACAAGAGTTTACGAGTTTGACATGCAAACTAGTCAACAAGTTTCGGAGTGGCGCCAACAGAACCGAAACCGAAAAAGCTACGCCAAAAACGATCAAAAGTCATGTTGACTGTTTTCTTTGACTATCGCGGTGTTGTGCACTCAGAATTCTTGCCGGAAGGTCAAACGGTAACTCAACAATTCCCATCGAGCAACAACCACATTCACCAGATATGGCTCCAGCCGACTTCTTTCCTCTTCCTAAACTCAAATTACCACTTCGTGGCACCCGTTTCCAATCGGTAGAAGACAAAGGAGAATTGGCAGCGAGAACTGAACTCAATTCCGGAAACAGCGTTTAAAAAATGTTTTGATGATTGGATTATTTGTTGGCGTAAGGCGCCGTACTATTGTCATCGCTCGTGCGATGCAGCGATGCGATTTCATCGTGCGATGAAATATATATTTGTACGACGTACAAGTATTTGTTCCGGGTCTGGGTGTTTTCTATCTATAATATGTAGGTATTTACAAAAAAAATTGTATATAAGTAGTTTATCATCCATCTCGTTACCATAACACAAGCATTAAGTTGCTTAGCTTGGAACGAGATGGCGTTGTGTGAAATGTCCAAGGATATTTATTTATTTATATTATAATTTATTAAGTCTCTCGTTTCTGAAGGACCATACTTCAAAGTATGGTCCTTCAGAAACGATAGATTAAAGGTGATAAAAGAAATTTGGATGAATAACAAACATTTTGTGTATTATTGATCTTTTCCCGGTACTTTATTGGCAGAGTTGTATACTACTGTATACTATCAAAATAAAATATGAATATAAATGCACTCAATTTTGTATTATATACATTAAATGTAAAAGATTAATCTGAAATGCCGCTTTTTAAAGTTTGTTTATCATTGTATCCGCCAGTTCCTCGTAACCGCTGAAACAGTACGAAAAATGCCGATATTAAGAGTCGCTTGAAACCCGAGCGAGCACAGTGGCGAGTGAATGCTCGTTTACTACACAAAGGGCTCCTGCTTTGTTTTCCGAGGTAAACACAGGCCTTCATCGTTAAAAGTTTCAAACTGACAGCCCGAAATGTTGGACCAACTGGGATTATGAATGTACAACAGTGTCATGTAAAATTTCCCGTGATATTCCTGTATTTAATATAAATTTCAAATAAAACTAAAACCTAGGAGAAACTCAAGTTACCCTTTACTATCCGATATTTTACGATAAATTAAAGTTGATTGGTATGACCCGACAATTATGTTTTTTTTATCCAGTATACCAATGTCAATTGGCTCATTGACGTAGTCGGAACCAATACTCCTACAGTTTCTGTAACCATTCGATATCATCTAAGCAAAGGCCAATCAATTTTTACGGAGTCTCATCGGATAAGTGGACCACAAAGTCGGGCGGAGCTAACGGCGGAGCCGAGACTCATTTAGATAACAACTAGTACCGGAGTAATAGCAGTGTGCCAAGTTGGCTGCGGGTAGCAAGGCCCTACGGAGGTTGGCTTGTGCAGAGTTTAAACTGCGTTCTTAAGAAGATAGAAGCCATATCATGTATGGAACCAAACCAAACCCCGTCTTCCGCTAATTATACCGGTATTGTGCGGGCCCTTTGCAAGCATGTTTTTCAAAGATGACAAAGAAGCCCCGTGGCAATGATTTCTACCGAACCTGCGGTCTGTACTTTCTTTGTTCATAGTGGGACATATGTGAGTCATATGAAATCAGTTAAGGCCGTCATTATCCTTTAAGTATTTATTGCCTCTCATGTACGTGTATTGAAAGAGCAAGTCAGCGTTTAACAAAAGCCAATACAACAAAATGGCAAGTCCTTTATAAATATCTCAACGCGGTGCCCCTATCGGCGAATATCCCGAATTATCGTAAACTACCGCGACCACCCAATACGTGACCCGATATGCATCGTGTTGCAAACTAATATAAACTCTAACTCTTTGCCACAAGATTCAAACTTACGAAACTAGTGTTGCAGCGAAGTGACTATCGATATTATTTACAAAGCATATGAAGTGGACAACGATGTTGCCCCAAATGACATTTTTATTGGTTTTGTATATTAGTTTGTTATAACGTTCAACTTGACAGGATTTCACATTCGGCTTGTAGATCTGTTTTAGGTCCCTATTATTTGGGGTCTATATTAGTTATTTCATAATCAAACATTGACTGGGCGCAACTTACGCATTTATAGAATAGCCGGCCACACCGTCTAGGAGAGCAACAGAAGGACATTTTTATTTTCTTCTAAAAGCTATCATAAAGACGAACTACGTTTTGCATGGTTGCGTAGCTTGAAGATAATAACAAACGCATTATTGGTACACATACATAATTAATATATTAACATAAATTATTTTTTTATAAATTTCCAGTTACAAAACGTAAAGTTCTACAATTTAATACTATTTACCTTGATTGTTCCAAGAATACTAAATCACAAACAAAAAAGGTGTAATCTTAACTATTCCCGCGGCAGTAGATCTAAAATATTTCTTCTTCTACGTAAGAATACAATTCACAATGATAGTAGGAATGTAGTTAGTTGTGCGTATCCTAAGGAACGTTGTGCAACTTTCACCCGTTCATTACGTAAAGAGAAAACTAATGCGAAAGGCGAAGACGATCGTTACGCCGAGAGCAGCAAAGGCGACCAACACGCGAATTCTGCACGCCCCTGCGGAAAACTGCACTACGAACTCAAGAATATTTCGTTTGCAAGTTTCAAGAGCGAACGGCGCGCATTTTCTTGTGATTTGCGGAATTCACTTGAAACGTGAACTCTCACCGCGCGACTTGACAACGAACTACGCCTTTCAATATACACATTTGAAATAATCAGGTTTTATGGTAAATTATTGTAAAGTGAATTAATTACAAAGGAAATCCTCGCATAAGTTTCAAAATTTCTCAGTAATATCAATATGATTTAGGTCAAGAGCTCTGGATTTGTGCCCGCGCTTTACTCCCGGATTTGCTTTGATTACAGCAGAGGAGTTATATCTTAAATCGCATTTAAACCACTTTAACTAATGTATGGCAATAAGACAAGCAAAATATGTTTGCAACTGTGAGACAGATGCCTATTACAGCAGGGCAACCAGCCGAGCCAAGCGGGTACACCGAAATTCGCGTTGAACCAACGAACGGTGAAATTGCGAGCGCGAGTTCGCTGCTAGAAAAAAAGGACAAAACGGCCGAAGCAATTTGTCTTAAGTGGCTAAAACTGTGAAATATTCGAGAACTTTTAAACCGTATTAAAGTTTAGTCGAACCTTTCGTAGATGTGAGGAGCGATAGGGAAGGGCCAGAGCCGCACTCGCCGAGGCGACAACGCGCCTCGGCGCCCCGTTTTTAATTAATATGAAAAGTTGGAGGGAGGGTCGCGGCCGCTTATTGTGCGCCTTAATTATATAAATACACGAGTTCTAATGAAGAGGCGACACCTCGCCGTCTCACGGTCCCCGGCTCCCGAGTTTTATAAATACGGGAAATATGGGATCACAAAGTTGGACAATGAGCCCGTTACGAGGCTCGAATATTTTGCGAGTTGAATAAATTAAAAGGGCCGGGGTAAGCGGCTTAGAAACGTGTTTACCCCGATAGCGGCGCGTTCAGACCGCGTCTCTCATTTCTATAGCTTAATTACTTGCGCTCGTCACATTTAAGTTCATTATTTCCACACAGAATCCTTTTATCAGTGAAGCGACAGATGCGTGGCTTGCAACCTTTCACTATTCCACTAACTTTGCAGACGGAATGCTCCGGTTCATAATTCCACTTGATACACCAGACATTCTTGGTACTGCAACTATTTAAATTCGGGTTGCTGACGAGACATGTTTATGGAAATATCACTACGAGTTATATTCTTTAAAGCAATTTACTTTGTTCTTTAATTTTGTCACAGCAATTTCTAGGTACTTTTAGGCTGTTAATATAAATGGAGTTTAACCTTTGGTATTTACCGCACACAACGCATAACATTACAATCAGTGATTGGAGTAGGTAAATGAATTAGGGTCAATGATCTGAAAGGATTTAACATTTATTTATTTATTTATCCATTTGTGACCTATCATTACAGGCTAACCCAATACGATAGACTATATACCTCATAAGTAATGTTACGAGTAACAAATTACAAACATTGCCGCCCTTGTGAATTCATTCAGAGTACAATAAAATATGTCAATCGGTTCCGAAATAAGGTTGAGCGTGCCAAGCGCTCGCGACAGCGGAGACTCCCGCAACAAGGCGGTGCGGGCTCATGGTAACGCCAATACTCGCGGACTCCGCCGACGCCCCATCATCCTGTTTGGGACGCGTAGCCGTACCTGCTCTAGCACCACGGCATCGAATTGCTTACCCCGTATCACCTTAAAAACATACAGAACCAGCGCGTATGTCCTCCTGACAGCCAACTCCGAGTAGCCAACCATCCCCAAAATGAACAGATTCGGGTACATTAGTGGGTGAAATGGGTAAACTCCATACATCTTAAATATAAAAATCTAATAAACTTATTTTGTACTCGCTCCAGCATTAGCGTATATTGAATGTCATGTGGAGCCCAGACGAAAGCGTTGCATCTTGTGATGTGGAACGATAATTATAAATGGAGTTTAGACGTCAAAAGAAATAATAGATTGAAATCAGAAAATATAGAGAAAACTTATGAAGGTAAAAATTATGAGGATGTAGATACTGAAATGCGTGAGCATTAAAAATATTATTATATAAAATGGCGTATCCATGTTATTCTTTATATGAACATTTCCGACGCAAGTAACAAAAATCAATATATCTACCTACTCCGATCACTAATTTTAATATATATTTACAGGAACACTTAAATACTGTTTTCCAATGATACATTCAGGATAAAGCATCATGGGATAGCCATGAGAGCATTTTGTGGATTCAATGGCGAACGATTTTATTGTCAACTTGTAGGTTATAAGACACCAGTATATTATGTGTTTGTGTCATTGTAGGTGTTTACAATATAATATTGGAGTGTAGTAAACTTCCAGAAGTACATTTAATGCAATCCTAAGAATAATGTTGGCACAGCTCACCCTCCGAAGCAGCTACTCCCGTTGTATAATGCTAAGTGCATGTGTTTATCCTTACAGAGTTGCAAGTCTCGACGCGCCATGAATTAATTGTGGCGCTACAAAGGTGCCTCCAGATACGGAGTTTTGTCGCAACTCGCGAGCGTAACTTGTGCATCCAGTAGCCGAGATTTGGCGGCGTTAATAAGATATGCGGAAACTTCCATGTGCATTCGGGCCAGGCACAGTGCCGTGTGGTTCGGAATGTGCGCCTCCCACCAAATAAACGGACGCTATCTCTGTGCACGCTACCGCCTACTGCCAGTTTTTATGGCCAAAAGTTCACTAACCACTATAGGGACCTGATAAGGGGTTATTTGCCACATAAGGCGAGAGACAACTTCTGTAAACTTTTGCCAAATTAACTGCAAGTTGACATGCAGAAAAACAGCGTACTTTGTATTACTTGAACACATATAACGTTGTATGCTCTGAAATTATTAAACGAAAGTCAACAGTGAACGGAGGTTAATACGGTGGGCTACGTAGGCGCTAGTACATTTCGTTACAATTTCGTAACTGTAGTTAAACCCCATTCCGATGGGCGATACTCGCGATTATTTCTTGGGAAATTAACAAATTAAATTAACTGATTTTACAAAGGAAAGCCGGTCAGTGGTATGTAATAACATGTAATAAAATAAGTAACTGTTGAATTTGAATACTTATATTGAAGAAAAAGGTAAACCTTGGACTCCTTTATAAATAAACAGTTATAAATGATGTAGCGAATGTTGAGTAATAAATTGGACTCTTTCACATGTCGACCCGCTATCGTTTTTAAGTTTATTTGCTACAAAAAAATCAATTGTAGAAGTTTTTTTCATAGGCGATAAGTATTGAGTTCCTTTTCCAAATATTAAATTGGATAACAAGTAGGTACTCATAGTGGCCACTCCAAGAGGATGCACTCACCTGTACAGCGGGATGCCGGCGTCGTCGCGGAACCAGAACACCATGTACACCTTGTCGTTGGCGGCGGTGCCCAGCTCGCACGGGAACTGGGCCACCATGCCCTCCACCGCCTGCACGTCCACCGTGCGCACGCCCGCTGCGGACAGAAACACAATTCGGTTTATTTAGGAACACACAACAACTTATTGCAACTCTAATTGAAAATTGAATTGAAAATATTGATCAGTAGTATCATGTCAGATTACTCGGTGGAATGAAGTGCATTCAAAAGTTTGAAAAAAATAATAGTTTAAAATAACTAAAAAAATAGGGGTGCTTTGCAGGATATTATCAAAATAACCCTTCTAGTCATATCTGTTCGTTCATAAAATATTTAATTGATACCATGCACCCCACGCGTTTACAATAAAATCATTTTTTCTGACACTATTTTTAATTCAAATTTATTAAAATTTATTTTCTATTTTATAGTTCGATTTTCTATACTTAAAAGCGTATTTTTTTAAACTATTATTTAGTTTTTAGTTGAAATATCATAAAGCTATTGCTAAATAATCACTAAAAATATAGCAATAGCTTTATGATATTTACATCTCTATTGCATCGAAGAGCGGTGTGGTGTTCCACCTTGATCACCGTTATTATTATTATTCTATTAATGATAACTGGTCAAAATAAATATTGAATTGTCATCGGTCCTTAATAAGTATGCCAAATTTCGAGTTAATCCGACGTTTTGAAGTGGGTCAAAATCATGTTCAAAGATTCCATTACATACATACACATACAAGCGAAGCTAATAAAAGCGTATTAATAAACACTATTTTATTACAATCAAAGTAACTCCGAGGTTTGCTACAATTTGAATTTGACTTAAGGTGCCATGCATGCGTATTGTTAAAATATCTGCCTTAAAGAAATTTGTCACCAAATAATAAAATATTAAATTAGTCAACAACAACAAGTATTTTGTAGATTTAACTGCACACTAAGTACTACGAGTACATTATCAAACCAACCGCCTTGCATTGGAACGATCAGATCCGAGAACTTCTACCAGTTGCTAACTCGACCGCTCCCACTCGAGTACCGATACAACAATGTACACCGGAGTCCATTAGTATGATAACGAGGTACGGAGGTCTTGAGACCAGAGTTTGAGACTCGGTTTGGTGCGCCGGGAATCGGGTTTAGCCAAAGTTTCCGTTCCATTCACCGCAATGCCTTAGCTATGGTACAGCGTAGCTTCCTGTTGGGAAATCCTAGCACTTTGCGAGTTGGTATTTCGTTAAAACTGAACAATTTATTTAGCCTCTTGACCTGTGGATTATTCTTTAGACAGGAGGAAGCTTCTGATGATGACAAATCGACTTATACGAGTAGATCTCGTCGACCACCACCTTTGTGCGTGCTGGCACCATGCATCAATAAAGCCTTACATAAAACAAAGTAGGGCTTTGATATTGAAAGTTACCGAAGCATGGGAAGTTAAGTAATAAGTCGTAACGGGCCCGGATTCAAATTCTGTAATATCTTTATGGGATTATGAAGTAAAGGGCCGAAAGGTCGCGCCCGAGCGGTGTACCCACGACGCCGGGATTTATTCACGACGCCACCTGCGCTCGTCACCTCTTCTCCCAACTCTGAAACTGCCTAATACCCAACGTAATTTACCGAAAAACTGCTGTCGCTGAACTATTTGGTCAACCTTCTTACTTTGAGCAACTTATTGATGGTCACTTTTTGTCCTAATTTGAGCACTGATCGATATATTTTTGATGATATATTTATTCATCTATACTAATATTATAAAGAGGAAAGATTTGATTGTTTGTTTGGATTGAATAGGCACCGAAACTACTCGACCAATTTGAAAAATTATTTCACTGTTGGAAAGCTATACTATCGCCGGTGAAAATATGGTGTGAAAATAGGCAATGTTAAATTTCATAAAAGATAGGGATATCAATACTAAAACTCCAATAACGTAACCCAAGGTGTGAAAAATTACCAAAAATATTCCTTACATCGCGTGTGCTGCGAAAACTATTGATTATATAACAAAATAATGAATTACGACTTTGCAGAAAATATAATTAAAAATTATAATATTCAAAATAGTATGCAAACAAAAGCTAGTAAAACGATCGGAAACCAAATAGAGCTGTCTGAGGACGTAATTAATGCGAACATGTCCTGGGGCTCACCCACCGGGGAACGGTCAACTACAATAGCGAGGTCAGAGTAGACTAGTACTACGTTGAACACCTTGTGCTTAACCAGACAAACACCTGGAACCAGCCGCCGATTGTACACTGTGCTATTCAAAGCGTTACTTGTATCTCATTTACTACTTAGCGTCGAAGGGCTGTGGCTCTGAATTTTTCTAATGCTAATTACAAAAATAAGAATAACAGCTAATTTCAAAGTTACTTCTGATGACACGTCAGTCACAATTCAATGACAAGTCCCGTCCTTGACAATTTTGAAAACTGGCGCCTAATTCGTTTAAAAGTTTTGCTAAATCTGAATTAATTAGGTTTCAATCAAAACATGTTTATAAAAAAGTATCACAAAACTTTATGACTTGAAAGAAAAGTACAGCAATGATCGTAAACTGCAATTATACGAAGCGGATTTCAGCTTTGAAGCGGAGTTGCTGAATTTGTAAAGTTTAAGCCACATCAAACGATTCCCTTGGCGACGTCTTCTAAACTTTAAAGGTCAAGTTGATATTTGTACCAGACTTATTTATAAATTGAATTTAGCTCTGATGGAAGTTACGCGAACGAGTTTATTGCTGACATCTCGGAACACTAAATACTTGAAACTTAAGGATTAATTTCTATGTAGGTATATATGTTTTTACAAGTTGAATAACATTATTCATAATTAATGATAGTAGCGTCCTTTCTTCGTTTGTTTTTGGAGATCTTCACCTGATTTCTTTTTATCAAATAAAGTAAATTTTACAAATTGGTTGTATCACATTCGGGTATATTTTAGAAGTCGACGATTTAACCAAGCTCCCGTCTTTCTGAATATCACATCTATTTATGACGAAATAGTCAAGTTGAATTCCAACTAGAATGTTAAGTGACCACCCATACAAATGCAGTATATGAATCAATAGTTTCGGCAGTCGGCAGTCGGCAGTGCACGCCAAGTTCGGCCAAGTTTGGTGCGCTCGGCGCGTGGTGCTCGGATGTGGAATTAGGAGCACTTATGCTGAGCTAGTTGCATTCAGTGGCACCTCAACTTTACAGCTATTCACTATTAATAACGCTAAAGCAGTTTACGGGTAAACTACGCATGGATTTCGAACCTACACTCGTCTCGATTTTCAATATTATAGCAACGAAAACTATACAGATCACTTCTCAAAGGTCCCATATTTAAATATAACAAACCCAGTTTAGGTTCCAAGAAAGCACAAAAGAGAGAGCTACTTTAACTTTTACAATATCGGATCGGTAAAACGATTTTTTAATACAGTTGCTCAAAAAGTGGCATATTACAGGGACGTATAGCGTTCGGGAAGTGGGCTATTACACACGCGTGCTTTTTCTTTACCATTCCCGCACTAGTGCGTTTTCTTTCCCAACTGTCAAAATAATGTCTATTATAAAGAAAAACCAACCATGAAGTTTTTACTAAAAAAAATCATAGATGTTTTTATGATTCATGCAAATACGTATATTTCTAAAAAGAAACTACGTACTAATTTGTTTCAATATCAGATTTAATTATTTGATTGAATGTGTTTTATTTCATCTAATTAAATTTCATTTCATATCAATAAAAAAATTCTACTGAAGACTTGGCTGTATGGGCATTGTTCCTTTTGCCTACCAGAATGGGTGAAGAAAAAAAAAACCTGCTTATATTCTACGGTCGGCGCCATTTTTCAGAAATGATTAGTTAGTTGAGTTTATTGTGTTTATAATATTTTATTAAATTGCTTCATTTTTTCGCAACTGTATTAAAAATAGTCGTTCAGTACACGTGCGGAACCGTCATTGCAACTTGTTCCGACTGTCAACCCTCACCTTCGGCTGCGCCTCGGCTCGGGTAGACATTTGTCGGAACTCGTTGTAATGACAGCCTTTCCGCACTTGTAATGAAATATACTATTTCCACTGACATTGCGTTTGTAAAAGTAGCAACGGGCAGCCGGAAGACAAGAGCTAGCCCTAATATTTTTAAAGCGTTGTTATTCTAAGAGTTTAGAGGCACTGCCTTTGGATCACGATTCCCCAGTTCGAACCGGTCTTGGGAATGTATCCTACTAATATTATAAACGCGAGAGTTTGTAAGTATGGATGAACGGATGGATGGATGGATGGATTTAAATGTCAAGTAAATAGGAAAATAATATGACGAAAATAGTTATTTGTGCAACAAGAGAACAAAGTAGTTTTTTGCTGCGAGTGCTGATTTTGAATCCTGAGCAAGCGAAGGATTCAATGATTGAATCACGAGCGTAGCGAGTGATTCTAAAGTTAATTCCTGAGTGTTGCGAGGGATTCAAAAGCACGAGATGCAAAAAACTTTGCTCTCGAAATAACAATTTATTAGGAATAAAATAATTAACATTGTAAGTAGAGGTACCAATTCAACAAAATGAAACATTTTAAAAATTCAATAAAAAGCTTACGATTATAATAAATATCTTTAGTTAGTACGAAATTCCGAACGTGTTTGTATTTGAGGTCGAATTCAAAATCGGAACTTCGAAAGGGCTGGTCTTTGTCTCTTTCTCTTTCTAATGGCGGGAAAGAGTTAGATTGTGAATTTCGAATTGTATGATTAACCCAAGGCTGATACACGAGGCTTTATGAAAAGAAAAATACTGCTTGCACTCCGGGAGTGTCGTCGGTTCACAGAAGTGGAAAATAAAAAAATGCAGCTGTTAAAAAAAAAACAAATAAATGTGACAATAAATCTTCCAAATTGCGCCAGTGTATCAAATATAAATATACATTTAATATAATATTTAATTTATATTATAATATAAATTTTATAATAAATTAAAATTAAAATTTTATAGCAATAAATGTAAAAAAAACCGAGCGAGTTTGAGATTTTACACCCTTCCCAAGAAAAGTGCTCAACGCCGTAAGAAAAGTATTCACTTCAAAAATTAAAAAGTTACTTTGTCTCACTGTTTTCAGGCAGCAAAGCCTACTTGTTTGAGCTACTGAAGTGAAAAGTAAATTCCATCACCACGCGGGGCACAGCTAGTATTTGCAGAAACCTGTACAATTACCAAAAATGACACTACTAAACGAATTTTAGAAAAAAAAAAGTCAAAGTTTTCCTAGAATAGGTTCCAATAGGGAACTGAAACCCAAAGCCGATTGCGGCTCTACGCGTCAGTCGGCGTGACACACTCCATTTGGTAATTGAAACCCGCAAGGATACACAACGGGTGTTGGACACCGGACCACTGAGGATACGCATCACTAATGGGATTCAATCCATCATTCATTTCACGAAATATGTAAAACGTTGATTATTAAAAATTAAAAAAACTTACCAGAAATCGATATTTAGTATGTCAGATAGAGCAAATCTATAATTTAGAGAAAATTTGGAGATCTTAAGAAAGAGGGGTTCTTAAGATCTCCAAATTTAAATGAATTCAATCTACAATACATATGAGTTGAAGTAACTAAATCCAAATACGAATAGGTTAAAAACTACTTTATATTTTAACAAATTAAATTAGGGAAAGAAGCGTAAAAATAATATGTTAGTATTGATATATAATATATTGAGATTTATACAATTATTTAATTAAACACATACTTACTGCATAATTGCATACAATTTATTGGATAAACGATAAACTATATTACATACATTACGGCACTTGTACGACTAACGCGTACTCGAATGCTACATGTTTACAGTGCGAATACAGGTTTTTAGATAGATACATAAATATCATACTTTTAATATTTGAAAATATTGTTGCCACATTTTAAATTTGACATTTTACTCCTTGATTTAATTTTAATTCCAAGCGTGCCGAAAGAAGATTAAACCATTGCGGTTTGATGTATTTCATTTGTGGTTTATTCCATGGACAGTTGCACACGTCTATATAAAGACGATAAGATACAGGATTTTAACTTCACCGCCACACACGCTTATGAACACATTTATTTCCCTAACCCCTTCAATTGGTACTGACCAAAAAGCGGTGATAGTTTGTACTTTTTGAAAAAAAGATTTTTGCAATACTATATTTTACATTTAACTTCCTTAGAGTTATTATTGGCAGTACACCGCTGCCGTACGTCATGACGAGTGCGCGATCCCTCAACTGTGATTGTTTAAACTGCGAAATTTGCTTGAAAAGGCACCGCATACAGCACCCGGCAAATTTCACTGTACATGTCTGCCCGATTAGTATTATTTCTCAACTATAATAACATTTAAAAAAACTTAGTAAACAATCGATATTTTGTATATCAGATAGAGCAAATCTCTGATTGCCGTTACTAACTTTACACGTTTAACTTAAATTATTACATTTATCATTCATATTAAAGTCATTTCCCACCCAACTTCACAGGACTTCTGTGCATGGGCCTCCCCTAAATAAGCTAAGAAAGACTTCAAAGAAATGTATTCTGTACGAAATTCATGCAAGCAAGTGCAAGCAACACTCGTATAGAGAGAACTGTGTATTAAGTTCCGATCAGACCGCGACATTCATCATCATTACAATGTTATTTCTCTTTATTCTATTTCTATATTTTTGGCAAAGAACCATCAATATTATAAATCGTTATCTTACCTTGTACCGGTACCTAAAGGAAGCCTTGGTATATAAAAAACATTAACTTTCTTAGAAACCTTTGACGTATGGGGAATTAATTTTATAAAGAATTGTCAAATACTAATGTTCCGTATTCCGGCGTGTTTTTGAATATGACGTGATGCGGCATAGGCTTGCTCCTTGACCAATGGGTGGCCAGTATTCAAAATCGCGTTGGTCATGAAAAAATCAATTGAAAGGCGATTGTCCGTTGTTTTAACATTGGCGTGGACGGCATAATGCTCTGTGCAGCAAAATTATATTTTAATAACTTTCTCAATATTCTCGTGCGAATTGTGTGCTGAAGTTAAGTGAACGTTGCTGACCGCCGTGCGATCTAAGACCGACACCACTAGCTGTAGATGTTGGCACACTCCAGAGGGAAGGTGAGTGAGTTCTGTGTTGCTCGCGTTCTATTTCGTAATACGCCGGAGTATTGGAGACGTTCTCCAAGGATAACCGTGTTATCTTGTACCGCCGTACCAGCTTGCCAATCCATTTTCTATATACAGTCCACTGCGACCAGTGTGAGTCCGTGATTCACACACAACTAATGAACCAGAACATGAAGTAAATCATGGAACACGTGCAACAAAAGAGAAAGGCAAATGGATGTTGTTCTACCAATCATGTTGGCGAAATAATGTTGTCAAATGTCAATTTAAAAACTACATATATAGGTATTTTGTTAAGCAGCTTAATTACGAGCAGTTTAATGGACTATTTTGAGAATTATGTTAGGCTTTTAGGAAATGTGAATAAACGTGTAAGCTATTTTTAAATAGCTAAAACGCATGTAAAAGGAAAGCACTTGTAGTTTGGAACAATAAATAAATTCGAATGAGTCAATCAATAGACACTACAAGTCACTGAAATGTAAGGATATCTGAAGCTGCTTAAAACTTATAAGCTATTGTAACTTGAGTAATTATAAAATTTTCCGACATAAAATTCTCAAGTAAACGCCATCATAATTATGAAGTTTGTTTGGCGTTGTAGGCCTGTGGCTACGGAGGTATAAGTTACAACTAAAATGAACTTGTAACTAAACACAATTTAGTAGAAGGCAGTCCCTTTGTCCAGGAACAAAGGGTTTATCTGAGGCGGCGGCTGCGAGGAACATTTGTTTGCTTCTCGTAGAATTGGGGCATCTGCTTTTGTCCGCGGGCTAGTGCGGGCTAATGGAGGAGTTTTGACGGCCCACGCACTGACAATTTCAAATGGGGCTCGCGTCACTTGCAAAGGAAATGGCACTAATTATTAAAAAGTGAAGACCTAAAAACAGAATAGGCGCGTTGTTGCCGCAACGGCCATTGGTCTAATTACATAGGCGATCGGCGCACTTTCATTAAAATATCATCGCATGTTTCTATCGCGCATAGCTCGCTAGTGATGAAGAGGCAATGCATGATAGGTGACTCTCACCACCTAAATAGCCCCTTTGCGAACGACCATCTTTTCGATGTGTATGGATATTGCATCTCTTAGCAAGCTATTCTTTGAAGGATGTTGTGTTCCAATGCAATTGGGGAAATGCCCACCCCAATGTAATTGGGACAAGGCGCGGAAGAAGACGCAAAATGAAACATCAAAAGCAGGCAGTGGATAAAAGTTAAGTGCGTAAGAACAACGGTGTCAATCAATATTTGAAACAAGTTTGGTGTTCGATCGATGCAGGAGCTCGGCCCCTAATTAATATTCATAATCGCCGAAGGAGCCGCAGTTTATCCATCTCGGCTGTTTTATATCGCAATTTCCCCTCAGCGTGTTAACGGCGGCGCTTTGTTCCCCTAATTGATTAACTTCGGTAATTTTGTTATTATTAAACATCGCTTTTATTGCCAACTCATAAATATTCTGCGGAGAAGCTGCACTCATTTTCAACGCTTCCTTACATCTGTGCCATATTCATATTTAACATTTCGATTGGTGTGCATTTTAATCATTTATACCCTTAAAATTGCGAAACTTTAGACGTTTGTTACATAATAGGCGAAGTTGTAATAACCATCTATACAAGGTGTAACAATAAGTCTTTAGCCAAACGAAGTAATATAAATATAACTAATCATTATAAACAGGTCTGTGTTTAAAATCGCTTGCGTTATCAATATCCTCCAAGCTAAGCAATCTGAGTTCCGCAAGGTTTCTTAGCGTGTCTACGTATGTCTATGACCAACATTTTAAGAAAAACAATGTGTTTATTTTTTAAGTCGTAAATATTTGTCGGCATTTCTATGGAAACTACAGGGTTTCTGTTTCACCCTGTATATTAGCCACTGGTGTACATTCGAATCACGGAGAATGGCACTCTTGGACTTTGCATTGTTGACGAACAAGACTTATAGTAGCTAGAGTATTACAAGTTATGAATACAAATGACGCCGGTTTTATAAATTATGAATCAACACTAGTACGACACTAAGTTTGCGTTTGTTTGACAGTACACTTGCCAGGCCGGGCCCACATTGAGCATGTCCAAACATAGTCCATATTTCCATCCAAGCGATGGGGAGTTTTCCGAGTGAGGAAAGATTTAAAATACATTTTGTCACCACCCCATTTCATCCTTAGGGTGTCGTAAGAGTCGACATTGGGAAATGACAAGGCCGAAAACCTAGCCGCAAGAGAAGAAAAACTTGATACTAAACCCTGTGCCAACCCGTCTGGCCAGCGTGGCACAGTAGGGTCATTACGCTCCATGTATATGCCTCTTGAATAATATATCTCACTTGTACGTAGAATTTAGACAATGTCATATTTTGTACACTGTATGTGTGAGCAAAGACGCAATGGATAGCTATTTATTCGCAGATTTGCATTTGATTGGCCCATCTGATCCAATGACGAATAGTCATTCATTGCGTTAACGTGTTGCGTGTTTTTCTTATCTGGCGAAGTTGCTCTCACTATGCTGATAGGTGCTTTTGTAAACAAGACAAATGATTTGAAAAAAGCAAATACAGAGTTTCTTGCCGGCTCTTCTCTGTAGAGCAGCAATCCGAACCGGTGGTAGTTTCAGCATGAATGTGGGTGGACGCAAGGGTTGTGGGAGATCAAAGAGATGGATTAATTGTAAGAATGAGGATTTGTGTATGAAAGGAGTGACTGTAGATTATGACGACTGATAGGTGTGATAGACTACCACCTAGTGTGGGACAAGGGTCGTGAGATGATAAAAGTAATATTTTTGGTGATAATTTGAAATATGACGATTTATAAGAGTTTCGTGATAAAACCTACGTAAATAAAGTATCTTTTGAGTTTGAGTTTGCACTTGGAGAAGGCCCGACTCACTCACAGTAGGTCATTTAAGGGCTTAGAAGAAATAGTAAGTTTACTTTATATTTCGATATTTCAAGAATTTCGCGAATATTTCAGACGCGCTACAGGGTCTTGGTAATTTCATTAGTATGCAAAAAGCATCATTGTATTGCACCCTAATGTTATTTACAGCGCGCCTAGAGAAATTTACCCAAAGCTGGCATGTGTACAGACACAGGCAATATGCTCTGAACAATGTCAACTTAACACCCTCACTGGACTTAGCAAACCTTCGCGCGATCATGTTACTCCAAGCCGCCGTTCCCGGTCGATATCATCATCGTCAAAGAGATTCCAGTCACTAAATATCCGAGATATCTGAAACGTTTATACCCGAATACGAAGAACTTCGCCTCTGTTAAAACGCGCGGGCGACTGAACGGCGCCATTAGGCAGTTCGTCGTAAAAAAGTCTCAAAACCTGCGCCGTGTTTGTGTGAGCGTTATCCTGGCCATAAGGCGGGCTCTGCCTTTTTACGAGCCACGGAGCAAGCCACTACTTATGTCATTTATCAACGTTATTTTTATCCCTTAATATGGCAACCGTTCTCGTGCCGAGGGCGTAATCAAAGAGAAACATAACGTTTGCAAACTCGACGCCCGTTCACGACGGAGCTCATTGTATTAATCATTTCCCCGTTTGTACGTACCAGTGCCCTGAATCTTTATTATATACTAGCTGCGCCCCGCGGTTTCACCCGCGCTTACTTATTGTCGTAGAGCGGGAGAAGACGCGGGGCAAAGCTAGTCTAAAAAAAATAGCCTACGTTACTCCTTATATAATTAGCTATCTATCAGTGAAAGTCCCGTTTAAATCGGTCTAGCCAGACAGACAGACAGACGGACAGACAGAAAAAAAATAAAAAATATGTTATTTTGGTCTATGTACTGTGTATAAATACTTACGGATTTAGTAAAAAGTGGTTATTTTATTATTACAAACAGACACTCCAATTTTATTTATTTGTATGTATGTATATGTATATATGTATCTACTAACTTCTGTCTGCGACTTCATCTGCTTTAAGTATTATATTTTAGGCTAAGTAATCGATCTGGAGGCTAAGTAACTTAAAGCTTCGCTGGATGTAAAATGGGTGTCCATCATTTGTAATGGCTGAACTCCTACGTACTTGAGAGGTCACGTAAAACTACTGGTCCCGGCTGCTATTTTACCAATCGCCTATAGCAGTCGTTGCATGTTCCGTGTGGGGACGGGGCAGAATATTACACATCCCCATTGCACGCTGGAAAATAAAACAAATCAAATCAAATCAAAACTCATTTAATCAAGTTGGCTCATTAGAGCTCTTTTGACAGGTCAGACAAAAAAATAAAATTTAAAATTTACCATTTAAAATTAATTATTTACCATCTACCAACGGTTCGGAATGCACCTCTACAGAGAAGAGCCGGCAAGGAACTCTGTAGTTGCTCTTTTTAGATCGCCATTTTTGGGTACAAGACTGGTTATAAGACAGATTTGTGAGAGCAAACTCGCGCAATACTTCCAAAGGGCTAAAAATCAGCCAGATCTAGTCGATCAACAATAGTAACCTTTTAATGCCCAAGCCAACCGACCCCTAGCAACGGCACCTGTTCACAAGCATGACGCATGCGGCAGCCATCGCCCTCCTTAACCATATTGCAGGGAAGAGAACGACCCGCCGCACGACGCTACCACTGCCATGAGTCTTAAAGTGAGCATGATAACTCGAGCACCAAGGAATTGAACATTTCAAAAGTTATACTAATAACGCGTTAGGATGCTCTCACATACTGTGTATAAATATCACATTAGAAGATCACTATTTCTAATTACTTTGTCATTATTCTAAAAGTATTTAAATAAGAGCACCGGACTAGCAACAACACCGATCAGTTATTCCCAAGCATTTTTGTCTAAGATATAGTCGTTAACTTTATAGTACCCCTTAAAGATAAGCCGACTTTTAATGTGACACTTAAAGTGTTCTAAAGGCAAGTCTTGAATGCCTTTAGGATTTTTATTAAATAATCGAATACCAAGACCTGCAAAAGTTTTGTGAACTTTTTGCAGCCTGTAATAAGGGACTATTATGTGGTGTCTATTCCTAGTGGACATTTATGTATTTTTTTAACGTGTTGTACAAGCCAACAAGCTCGCTTGGTGGTAGGATCTAATGGTCCGCCCGGCTAGCTACCACCCTCACACCTAAGTCCGGCGCCAAGCGGTTTTACTGTATTTCGTCATGTGCATGTGTGAGCCGATGCCCGACAGGGCATTTCCTTGAATTTCCTGCTCCATCTTAGACCCTGGCGTTGCTTTCCATCACGCAAGCCTAGGGTCATAGGCATTAAAGTCGTGGTGCAGTATTATTGCCTAACCTAAAGCGTACGTATGACAAAGTAATATTCATTAGCAGTGTATACTTACAGTTAAATTTAACATAAACATTGCCCACTGCAGTAGTGGATCTAAGTATGTTTGTTCTCGAGCTCCCAAAAGTGCATATTCAGTCGTACATTAGTTTATGTTTAACAAATGTATGAACCACGCGGGGCAATTATGAGGCTGTTATAAAATACATATAATACAAGCTCGCCGGCTCTTTGCGGCCCAAAAAACAGGTATATCCAAGCAGTAGGTCAACTTTGATGCGAAAGAGGCGCAGGCGGAGCCACGTGCTGTAACAAGTGACAAATACGGAATAATCTTCTAATATATAAAATTCTCGTGTCACGGTGTTTGTTGTTAACTGTTGTAATTTTGTGTGCATGTCGGTTAGGTCTGCAAATCGGACGTCTATTTTTCATCCCCCTATGTGTTAAGGGTGGTTTTATAAAAATATAAAATTTTATTTTTAGGCAACATTTTTGTTTTTATTTTTTTATGATACAGCATACAAAAATACATACATCCCTACATTTTAACCCCCTACAATCAACCCCCTTTTTGTAATAGCGATATTTATTTAGAAAAACAAGGTTTGCGGATTCAGCTAGTATAGTTATAAATGTCCCTTGTCAGGAAAAAAGCTATGTATCTATCGGTACCCTGTTAGATCTCATTAAGAACGAACTTTGCAGTATTGTAATTGATGGAGACAAGTGCCACTCTTCTTCAATTTAACTGGAGGAGGCCGGACTCAACAGTGGGTTTTGGCTGAGTAGTCATTATTTGATCACGTATAGATCATGACGTGTTAAACTACTGTCTATACATTATGCTGTGGCTACACGTGGCCCGTAATGAACTCAGCTCTATAAATACTGCCATTACAGTGAGAGCCTACTCTAGTTCGCCACAGTCAGAATGCGAGGGGCGTATGTGAAAAGTTTTGCTGTGAAAACTGTTAGCGAGGAAAAAAATATTAGTTGCCGAAACTTAATGACAATGGTTATAGTTGATACTGCCGTTGGGTGTAAGAAGTTGCTACATAAATATTCTGTTAAGCTAAAGAAGAGTTTATAAACAAAATATCGAACTACCCAAAATATTTGAAATTAATTATTGCTCTTAAACATCAAAGTAATATTGGACATTAATGCTAATAAAAATTAAATTAAAAATTTAAATAAACCTCCGACACAATAACCTTTGAAAAGTAAAAAATAAAAATAAATACTTCGCGTTGGGGAACCACTCCCACTTATTTATTACCTGACCCCAACGCGAAGTATTTATTTTTATTTTTTACTTTTTAAAGGTTATTGTGTCGGGGGTTTATTTAAATTTTTAATTTAATTTTTATTTTATACTTTTTATAGGTACATACTTATTATAATGTAGATTTTGTTAAATTGCACGTGATGCGCTTTCATTTGAGACCCCACTCGATTATATTTGCAGACATTCGGTTATTCTTCCCCACTTTCACCCCTCATAACTTTTAAACGGCTCACCCGATTTTCATCAAACATGTCTAAGAACACTCGCCCGTAACTCACCTTTCATACAAAAAAACTTTATTGAAATCGCTTCATCCGTTCGCGAGCTACGGTGCCACAGACAGACAGACAGACACGTGAAATTTATAACACCCCTCTTTTTGCGTCGGGGGTCTATAACAATTATTTCACCTTAAATTATGTTTGTACACTAATATTTACAATAGAATAGAACACTGCTTTATTGTATAAACCAATTACGGCGTTCCCAATAAAATTGTCAACGGATACATATTTTCAAACCTACTACCAAGTTAAAGCGCGACTGAGCCAAGAAGATCTGTGGACCCTCAACATCTCAGGGTCACAATGAGATCGGGACAAGGGTAGGGACACCCTCGCCCCCTTGCAGTCTCAAAGGGGAAATTGCAAAGACAACCCTTTGTGATCAGAGGGTAGAGCCACGCTCCCCTCCCCCAAAGCCACTGCCAAAACGGAAAGATTATGTAGTTTCCCGTACGGCAGCAGGTTAGAGACGAATAATAGTGGCAGGTTTTAGTGGGTACACCGGTCGCAACTTAACAACTTCACGCGACCGGGACTCCCACGTACCCCAGCCCCGTCCGCCGTCTGGGGACCTATAAAAGGTCTCGCCAATATAAAAAAAAGTTGAAACGCGACACCAACCAAGTAGAACTACCGGAAGAAACTCGAATGGCTTGTCTTTTTTTTTAAACGCCATATTAAAGAAGAAGTCATAGACATAAGACATACGTAAGAAGAGTATGTAGTTCATATACACACATACGCATAATATAGTTTATCAAAAACAACACCAAGCAAATATATTATGTAAAAGGATTTCGAGTGAAAATTGTTTGATGTACAACACAAGAACAAATACACGATGTCTTCAAGCAACAATGAAATTGAATCTCAATACGATAGCACCTCCCCGGGGATCTGGGTGTTGGCAACACAACTTTATGCGGACATTGCTCGCTAGCTGCATCTTAGCTTCGTATCGTCGTTTTGGAACTCTTTTCGACAAAGAGAGACTACCACCTTGGCTGTCGTCTTTCCAGAAGTTACAGGTTGGTACATTATTGTTGTGGATACTTTCACCTCATCATCATCATCAGCCCACATTAGTCCACTGCTGGACAAAGGCCTCACCTAAAGAGCGCCATAGCGCCCTGTCTTCAGCTTAACGCATCCAGCTGATGCCCGCAACCTTTCGCAGATCGTCGCTCCATCTAGCAGAGGGCCATCCATCTACTTTCATCTATGTTTGTCCAATTCACGATTCAACATACACTGTTTGTATTTGATATAGAAATTTAAAAAAACACTAAAGATTTTCTCAACATTTTTTTCTTACTCAATAACGTCAATCCTTATTTACATAATTGGGAACAAAATGATAAAATCAAGGTAGACATGGGGATCGCGGGTCTCCCGTACGATTGCAGGGTCTTGGTGTCAGCCAGACGTATTTAAGTGCCTGCGGGGGTCCGGCTGAAATTTATCTTTTTATACAAATATTTAAAGAGCATCTCTGTTGGTCGAGAGTGTCTTGTTGAATGACATGATTCATTTTAGAAAGCGCCATGACCGGTTATTTAAAATGAAACATCCAATAGGGCGGGTTATGGCATCGAGCATTGTGCAGTTTTTATTCCATGGCGGTATTCCTATCTGCAGTGTCATACATCAAACAAATAAAACCGCAATGGATGAGATCGAAAACCAAACCGCGGCCATTTTAGAGGCTCAGCCGATTCGCGAACGTCAAATACTTTCAGGTCATAAATCAAGTTTTTCATTTTATTGTTTTTATTTATAGGCTGTGAAAAAGCAATACACGCTTTTGTTGGAGCAGTTGCCCGCTCGTAATGACCGCCGTAATGGGTAGTGGCGCACTATGAGCCCTGCAGCCACGAGATCGGTTCTATCTATCAGCCACAGCATCCGATGTTTCGGAATTGATGACTAGTGTAATTGGTCCCCCCACTTCCCTTACATGGACTGAGCTCTGCCGCCAGTTACTGCGAAATAAGAGCGGCACAATCGGGTTTCGAGGGTAAGAGGCATTGCGAGAGTGGGGTGGAATGCCGCGGCACCACACTCGAACGCCGCGGGGCCGATGTTCCTAATGGACGCTCGACTCTCGATATTTTTCTGCACATTGCCCTGGTTTCTATTTTTTTTTTAAACGAAACCTTGCACTATGTACAACCTGTGTCGCGGTTTACAAACATTACAATTCACGAGCACAAATGACACCCAGACTCCGAGCCAGTGCCTCTGGTCTAGACAAAGATACTTGCCCGACCCCGGAATCGAACCCCCTATTAACTCGCTCGTATCTATAAGACATGTAAGCTAATAACTACTACAGAAGACTTTTTCATTGTAAGTCCGAGTGTAGTATGTGGCATTTTTAGGTAAATAAATAATAGTTTAAATAAAACTAAAAAAAAAACCCTTTTATAGAAAATCGAACTAAAAAATAGAAAATAAATTTGAATTAAAAATAGTGTCAGAAGAAATGATTTTATTGTAAAAGCGTGGGGTGCATGGTATCAATAGTTCTAAATATTTTATGAACAGATATGACTAGAAAAGGGTTATTTTGATAAAATCCTGAAAAGCACCCCATGCTTTTTACAATAAAATCATTTCCTCAACACTATTTTTAATTCAAATTTATTTTCTATTTTTTAGTTCGATGTTCTATAAAAGCGTATTTTTTTAGTTTTTTTTTAAACTATTATTTATTTTTTAGTTGAAATACCATAAAGCTATTGCTAAATAATCACTAAAAATATAGCAATAGCTTTATGATATTTACATCTCTATTAGCTATTGCATTAATAAAGAGCGGTGTTCCACCTTGATCACCGTTATTATTATTATTATTCTATTGATGATAACGGGTCAAAATGTTTAAAATATTGAATTGTCATCGGTCCTTAATAAGTATGCCAAATTTCGTGTTAATCCGACGTTTTTAACTGGGTCAAAATCATGTTCAAAGATTCCGTTACATACATACATACTAAATAAATAAATAAAATATCCTTGGACATTTCACACAACGCCATATCGTCCCAAGCTAAGCAACTAAATGCTTGTGTTATGGTAACGAGATGGATGATAAACTACTTAAATACATTTTTTTTTGTAAATACATACTTATTATAGATAGAAATGACACCCAGACTCCGAGCCAGTGCCTCTGGTTTAGACAAAGACACTTGCCCGACCCCGGAATCGAACCCGGGACCCGTTGATCCAAAGGCGGCACATCTAACCACTAGACCAACGAGGCAGTCAAAAGAATACTATTTATATATATTATATTAATTAAAAATGGTCTTACGTTTTCAGGGTAACATTATGTCAAAATTATACGTAAGTCCACATCGCTACTTCGTAAACATATTTCGTTCAATATTATCGTTAGTTTTCCACAACGACAATAAATACCTTTTAAGACGGTCGCGGGAAAGCGATGGGGCGGCTCAGGACCGGTGACCGTGGAAATCCTTGGGGGAGGCCTATGGCCAGCAGTGGACGTCTTTTGGCTGAAGCCTATATCAACTCGAGGTGCCGGCATGGTATGCACCGCGTCATCAGTTGGCCCGCGACAACAGTTTTCATTATAAGTTTACGGCGTATTTGAGACCTGCGTTCTTAGTTAACAAACACTAGTTAGCAAGGTGAGTCGTTTGAATCGGAGCGAACGCCTGTGATGCGTGCCTTATCTCGGCGATGCGTGCTTGGGGCCTCGCGCCCTCCAACGGAGGAGCTGCGTTCATTAGTCCTTTGATTGTCACTTCCTTCAGGTCAGGTGGATCAAACAATACGTCTCTCTCAGTCAGTTTTTGTTTAAAGTTCAAAGTGAAACTGACGCTCAAGTTGAAATCGTCTCCTTTTGATATTCGGGGCGGGTGAGGGGGAAGGCCGCTACACTACACGTTGGATTAATTCAAATAGGCTCAGAGCAAATTGTGTGAAGAATATACCTGCCACTCATACCCAATGCCAAGGCGTACTCCAATTATTACATGGAGGGTAATGAGCATGCTGTGCCAGACTGGTTGGCATAGGGTTTCGTATCAAAATTTCGGCTAGGTTTTCAGCCTTGTCATTTCCTTTTGTCGGCCCTTACGATAACCTCAGGATGGAATGGGGGGCCACTGTGTGGACTATATTCTTCACCGCCTTAGCTGATGATTTAGCACGTAGTACAATAAAAAATAGCATTTCAATGTTAAGTAGACATTATAAATAAACTATTAATATAATAATAATATAATATCCTTGGATAGGCGCAGTGCTGGTAGGCCTCCCACACGGTGGACCGACGACCTGGTTAAGGTCGCCGGAAAGCAGTGGATGCGGGCGGCCCAGGACCGGCCTTTGTGGAGATCCTTGGGGGAGGCCTATGTCCAGCAGTGGACGTCTTTTGGCTGAAATGATGAATGATGATCCTTGGATATTTCACACAACGCCATCTCGTCCCAAGCTAAGCAACTTAATGCTTATGTTATGGTAACGAGATGGATAATAAACTACTTATATAATTTTTGTTTTTGTAAATACATACATATTATACTAAGGTGAATCAAAAAATTCTTGGAATCAATATTAAAAAATGCAAAGATTTAAATAATAATATTTTATTTTTCTACATAATCTCCCTCCAATGCAATGCATTTAGAATAACGCGTTTCTAACTTCCTTATTCCTTGTGAAAAAAAATTATTTTCTTGACTCTCGAAAAAGGCACGGCCTCTACGGCAGCTATAACCGCGTCATTATCGTGAAATTTTGTTCCACGAATTTCCTCTTTTAATTTTGGAAATAAGTGAAAATCACTTGGGGCTAAGTCCGGAGAATATGGTGGGTGGTCAAGGAGATTGAAGCCAGCACAGCGGATTGCGTTGAGCGCAACTTCCGATCGATGGGCAGGAGCGTTATCTTGAAGGAACAACACGCCCAACGACAGTTTTCCACGACGTTTTTCTTTAATCGCTTCACGCACTTTCGGGATTAAATTTGCATAATAGGGTCCAGTTATCGTCTGGCCTTTTGGCATATAATCAATAAAAAGGATTCCTTCACTATCCCAGAACACAGAGGCCATAACTTTGCCAGCGGAAGGAGCAACTCGAAATTTCTTAATGGATGGAGAGGATGGTCGTTTCCAAGACATGCTTTGTCTTTTAGTTTCAGGATCAAAATGGTGGACCCACGTTTCATCCATGGTGACAAGACGACGGCAAAAATTATCCGAATCACGCTGGAACATTTCGAGATTACGCTTGGAAATTTCCAAACGTCGCTTTTTGTTTTCGTCGGTTAACATTCGTGGCACCCATCTTGCAGACACTTTTTTGAACCCCAGTGAATCACTTAAAATGGATTGAACGCTACCAAAAGATATCTTTAGGATCTCAGCTATATGTTTTATAGTCATTCTTCTGTCTTCCAAAACCAGATTCTCAACCTTTTTGACATTTTCTTCTGTAACGGAGGTTGAAGGCCGCCCAGAACGCGGGTCATCTTTACAGCTTGATCTACCTCTTTTAAATTCAGCCACCCAGTACGCAACCGTAGAATAGGGTACAGCATCACCCCCTAATGTCTGCTGAATGTCCAAAAAAATTTCCTTCGTAGACATTTTTTTCAAACTGAGATATTTTATCACCGCACGTAACTCACTTTTATCCATAATTTTGACTTTTTAGCAACTCGTTGCACAAAAAAATTTATTACATGCGAACGAACTGACAAAAACAAGTGACAGTCTGCAATAAATATAGTGTGATAGACACTCTTTAATTTGAATATCGAACTTGATCCAAAAAGGTTTCATATATATGCACTTCTAAGAACTTTTTGATTCACCCTCGTAGATAGAAAACACCTGGAACAAATACTTGTAGGTCGAACCCGCGACATGCTGCGCAGCAGTCGATGTATAATGTGGCATTCAGTTTTGTTTTTAATAATTTAAAAGAAGTGCACGCCTTAGAGTTTTGGGAAATTATCTTTATGAATGAGCAGCCACACGAGCGCTCTCGTTGTTCGCATGTTTTCCTCACGAACATTCATAATGATCAGTTATCTCGAAATTTGGTATACAAACTCCTTAGACACGCTTCTTCACTAAGAAACTCGCGTTAACCGCACTCACCTGAACGTAATGAGCTGTTGGCTCCGGCACTGAGTACTGAGTAATTACCCGGTGGCGCGGGGCGGGACCGAACCCGGGACTCTTCATTACCGGCATTAGCGCGCGGCCGCGATACGCCGATTACGCCGTAAACCCTGACGCCTTGATAAACATTATGTGTGAACAGCTTTTTGAAGAGCTCCGTGTGAGCGGGCTACCAACTTTGCCTCTTTATCTTTAATGTTTGGGCGTCAAATGCGTCCCGCGCCTTGCAACAAATTTGAAAGAAAATTTACCGAATGTTGGAACAATAAAGGTTTTTATTATTTACTAGCTGACCCAGCAAACTTCGTACCGCCTCAGAATCAAATAAAACACCTCAATGAGAATTCCAGAATGTTTCAACTTTATTAAAATATGTGCCAACCTTCAATTGAACAAATGTAATGCGAATTGAAAAAAAAAGGTTTTTCATATTTTCTCACCTTTTAAACCTTCCCTGCACTTACACGAATATTTCAACACTAAAATAAGTCAAATCGGTCCATCCGTTCTCGAGTTTAGCGAGACTAACGAACAGCAATTCATTTTTATTTATATAGATAGTTAGTGAGAATATGTACGATTTCGTAAACATACCTAATGATGTCGAGATATACCACAAGCCCAGTGCACCTTTAAAAAATGGTTATTTTAATTCGGTATGTTTAATATAAATCATATACAATTAAAATGTATATCATAATTGTATATATAAACAGTCGTGTTCCCTATATATACATTCTCATCTCGCTGCTGCTATGAACGCACTTTAACAAAGCCACAATTAACACGGAGCGGTCGCGGAGTGGCCTCCGCCCACGCAGCGCCGATGCAGGTGAATGGCGGCTCACTGGGACAATAGCTCGGTGGGATTGTCTTGCCATTGTGATTCTATTTATTGTGGCTTGTACGAACTTATTTGCGCAAAAGGGGGCAAGGCCTTTTTCCCGGGTGTACCTTATCTACCTCGGGCTGCCCGTTTCAGGGCCACGGGTTATGCTCCCAGTTGCGGTGCGCTTCGCCAGCCCACGTGTTCTGGTCCGCCCTACATTACTTTAATCGTATTCTTCGGTATTTGGTTGTTTCAGTTTTGAATGGAGTTAAAATACATTATATTTTAGTTTACCTCGGTAGTTTATTCGTTATAAACATAGAAATCATTGTTTTTTTAGTTACAGTCAAGTTTGATTTCATCTCGCATTCGTTCGCTCTTACAGCGATAAAACTCTGGAACGCGCTGCCTCTAGACATTAGGAAACCCCAATCTAAACTCTCTTTCTAGCATAAATTGAGACACAACTTTTTACAACCACAGCTTCAAATTTAAAAATCGATTGACTCCTTTCTGATGTACTTTACATGTCATCATCAGGATATATTATTGTATATTTTTATTTATATATATGTTTCTTATTAGTATATATTTTATAAAGTATTTATGTAAGCACATTTTAGTTTATATTTCTATCGTAGGTACCCCATTTATTCTCTCTCTCTCTAGCCCGAAGGTAGACTGGTAGAGAATGCCGCAAGGCCACCATATGTACCTTGCTGCTGTACATGAAGAATAAATAAATAAATAACCGTAAAATACTATAAGTAGGTACTCACAAAGTAATAAGGTTATGCTAGTGCAAGAGGAGTGTCGCATAAATCCGAACTTGGCTGATATCTGCCGTGCTCGTGCAGCCGAGTTCAATGGAACAACGTGGCCGGTAGCCGTCCAGCGTCTAGCTGACAGCCTGTCGAGACTGGTGAGTGTTTGTTAAAGTAATTGTATATATTTTATTCAAGGGTGTGTTCGGTCATTAATATGTTTCCTTTTGACTTTCAACGTCAACGAATCATATTGATTTAAATTACTTAAGTTTATTTTTAATAAAAAGGTTTTAATTTTATTAATAAAAAGGCGATACGAACTTTCCATGGTCATATTCTGCAAATGGCTATCCGGTTGGTTAAAGCACAAATAATTAGAATTTTGTCAAATATTTTAAAAGCTACATACATATACCTAAAACCTATATAGTCATAGATGATCACTAACTATCGCACACTATTCAAGATTAGTTAGCTTCCACATTTCATTAAAATTAGATTGCCTGACTACCTTAGACTACCGCTGGTTGTGGCTTCTGGCCTCGGTTTTTGCAGAAGACATGAGGTGGGTCTATGGGTTATCGTGATAATGTCTTTTCCAGTGTACATAAGTACACATCCAAATATTGGAAAAGAAATCCTATGCTAATTTATCGAACATAGTTCAATAGACGGACCCACGCCAACTCTAGACTTAGTCAAGCGACTACATCAATCAATTCCAGGTAATATCAGGAGCTCGGCGGTAAGTCTGCCGGGACTTGGGAAAGATCACAATCTATCCGCGGAACAATGGCGTCTGCGGCTCGCGATTATCGCTTTTGGTGCCGCCAACATTGCACACTCCATTAATTAGACAAAAGTTTGTGCCGTTGACGTCTATGTACACGTTATTTAAAATACTTTGAGGCGGAAGAATGATCACGGCAGCCAATACTAAGTAATGGGCTTACTCCTACAATTACATAATAAAGTATACAGGTATATAATTATCTTATAGGTATCCGTATAAGATCTGGCCTTTGCCATTTTGCATATGATGTGTACATATGAATTACTTGATTTTAACACGTATAAGGAAGCAGAAGTGTTTTTGGCCGAGGTCATGCCCTTAATGGAACTAACGGTATGGTTAAACTACTCGTTCTCAATGTCTAGGCCATACTGATCCCCGAAGATAAACCGTACCCTGCAGCTCACATCGGCCGAGTCCCATCAAATCGGCATCAGCGCGACTTAGCCTGAATATGCCGAAACCGTTGAAATCACAAAATAAGTAATGACAAGGCGATATTTGGTCCACAATGGCAAATCAGGTCGCATCCGGCGCCGAATCGCGACTCCATCAATCTTAATAAACGCTAGCCGCCATATTTTTGGCGGCGGAGCCGAGCCCAGGCCCGCGACTGCGTCACTCAATTTGATAGACTGCTGATAGTGCCGCGCTAACTCCCTCCGCATCCATTCCGGTCTGGCTGGCTCGCACAGCGAAGCGAATAGCTAATACATAGCTTCATTTAAATCCCAACCCTCATTACGTAATCCTATTTGTAGCGTCACTTGGCGACGATGGTAACAAGCTCATCTGACCACAGTAGGATAATTTTGGATAATGTGTAAAACATTAAGATTATCATCAACAATTGATTGTTTAAAAATGAACAATATCGTCGGGTCGTATCCGTGTGCAAGTAAAGTGCATAGAAGCAGGCGTTCGTGCAGTTTCCAAAATAAAGCGCCACCGAGGCTTAAGCTGTTTCAAAGCATTCGAAAATGTAGCAAAGCTCAGTCAAAGAGGCGAACACACAAATAGCGGTGTGCTCCCGAAGGCTTTGCATTCAGGTGTCAAATGTCAGCCTGCACGTTTCGTTCGCTAACGCGACATGACTTCAACATATGTATTTTTGCTTTCAGCACGTAATGTGGCCGCTTTGGGCCAATGTGGCGACGAATTCCGTCAAAATTATACCGATCGACCGAATGAGGATAGATACAGCCTTAGGGCAAATCATGGAGGGATCCTCCACATCGTTGTAGGCTCTCTAACGATGATGAAATTCCTCGTTTCATCTCGGCTTTAGTACATTAAGTCTAAAAACATCCAAGCATACAATGGTTCGAACAGCTATCAGATTTCAGGCTACTGAGTTCGTGTAACGACTGCTATAGATGCTCATCAGCATGGAACAGGTCAATGATGGACACTTATCCAACATTCAGCAGATCGATTTCGTTACCCACAGTTCGCTATGCTGCGACTCCCATGTTTTCATTGCTTCATCCCTAATTGCTTGCCTAACCCACAGAGAGTTAATACAATTCACTTGGCATCTAGATGGAAAAGTATAGTGCCATTGCGTAATTCGTATTGTTCAGGATCTGAACAACCACAGGCGGTGTGGGCATAGCGAAGTAAGTACCAGGCGCCCATAAATTGTCCAGAGGTTCATTAGAGGCGCTTGTGGTCAGTGCAGCAGTCTCAATTCCTGCTGGCTTCACAGCACTAAGTATTTACGAAAGTTTTAATGCATTTCGAGATGTTCATTTTAACGAAGGTATATATAGACGTTTGAATTTGTTTCAATAGTTAGGAAAGTTTTTTTTTTTAAAAATGCTATTATGGAATATCTCCAAGAAAACATTGACTGTGTTAGCTCCGTCAGAAGTTTGGGGTTGAAAAAAAAACAACAAACTATATCTTAATTAGTCTGTTTAGGGGTCATACATTAAAATACGTCACACAAATTGTATATATTTTAAAATTACATTTGGAGTTAGGCCATTCATGCAATGCGTCAGAAACATGAGGGCAAAATTGACAATGGTTAAGTAATCGCTTACAGCAATGATCACAACATAGACACGGTGCATTATACCTTACTCACAATATTACATTAACATCCGCGGCTCGACCAAGCAACATCGATTTTTTTTTTAATTAAACAACGGTATTGGCGGGCTTATTTACTGGTTAACCGAATATCAAGACTGAACAGCCGCCATGCACCAGGCGCATATAAATCCCCAAGAGGTACCTAATAGCGGTTGTTTGCCGCTGGAGTGATGCAGCACAAAGCGAACATGCCACCTGCAGTAAATTACAGGCTCTCAGACAGGCCGGGTTCGAATCCGGCGCGACGACGTGTGAATGTCCCACTGTAATTATACACTTGGCTTGGCTACAATTGCATTAAACGGATGCTCTAGGGCAAATCTAGTGCGGTTGCTGGTGCCATCAACAATTATTACTTCATCTATACAAATAAATAAATTGGAAGTGTCTATTTGTAATAATAAAATAACCACTTTTTACTAAATGTATACACAGTACATATTATATAACAAAACGGTTTTTTTTAATTTTCGTCTCTCTGTCTGTTTGTACCGGCTAATCTCAGGAACGGCTGGTCCAATTTTGATATATATATATATATATATATATATATATATATATATAGGTATAAGCTGATGATATAAGGAGTTCCTTTGGCTCCTTTTTAATACGCTTTTATTAGCTTCGCTTGTATGTAACGGAATCTTTGAACATGATTTTGACCCAGTAAAAACGTCGGATTAACACGAAATTTGGCATACTTATTAAGGACCGATGACAATTCAATATTTTAAACATTTTGACCCGTTATCATTAATAGAATAATAATAATAACGGTGATCAAGGTGTAACACCGCTCTTCGATGCAATAGCTAATAGAGATATAAATATCATAAAGCTATTGCTATATTTTAGTGATTATTTAGCAATAGCTTTATGATATTTCAACTAAAAATTAAATAATAGTTTAAAAAAAACTAAATAAATACGCTTTTATAGAAAATCTAACTAAAAAATAGAAAATTTGAATTAAAAATAGTGACAGAAAAAAATGATTTTATTGTAAAAAGCGTGCGTTGTAAAAAACATAATCGCATAAAAAAATTTAATCTACATAAAAATAAGTAAAGACCATTTTAGTAAAATATCTGTTAAGATTTTTGCCCGGATGTTTCCTCCAACTAACCTCTGAAACAGCTGGCCGATATTGACAGGTCATCCACTGACAGATAGCAGTGACGCAAAGAGTAACCTATCTACTTTATATTCCTATCTAGACAGAGATAATTACAGAAAGGGCTACAGTTTACTTCTTATAAACTTCTGTAGGTGTTCTGTAGCGGCTGTTCTTCGTAACTGTCTCTATCGCCCTTCACAAATACTATATCTAAACACAATAGCTTAGGCATTATGCAGGCTAAAGTTACTTGGGACTCGCCTGAAACCCGCTCGTAATAAGCGAGCAATTATCTCTCGCCAGGCAGAGAGCTCGCTTCGTTACTCCGCAGACTAAAGTCGTATTATAATAACAGTATGGCTCTTTGCCTAACGTCATTTGTTCCTGAGACCTTCTGCAGCATATCTATACTTCTATACTAATCTATAAAGCTGCAGAGTTTGTTTGTTTGTTTGAACGCGCTAATCTCAGAAATTACTGGTCCGATTTCAAAAAATCTTTCAGTGTTAGATAGTCCATTTATCGAGGAAGGTTATAGGCTATATTTTATTTTCAAAAGAATTAGGGATCCGTATGAAAATTGCGATTTTGTAAACCAAGGTGTAAAATCGAAAACCTATTTATGCGTGCACATATCTAACTATCATAGTTTAGTCACAATAATCGCTTTTATGTTCATAAAAAATATGCATAGAGATAAGCACGGGTTCGAAGCCCACGCGGGCGAAGCCGCACGCAAAAGCTAGTCATAGATATAGCGTGCGTCTGGCCATCTTTGTTTAGCTTTATAATGTAATCCAATTGAAATTGTAATTTGTGTTGTAGGCTTCAATTGTCAATTGTATATTCAACAGTTATCAATCTATATTGTTTTCTGATGACATAGGTAAGGGTTTTGGACCATTATTGAGTAATAGCCTGAGTCATTCTATTCATAATTGTTGTATGCCTGGAGCTTCATATAATCAAATTATGTCAAATATAATTAAAAAGAAGTTTACATCTTCTACAAATTTAACTATAATTATAGGTAATAGTTTAAATGTTAGTAAAAAACATGTCACTGATAGTGTTGAGCATTTATTACAACTTAATTGTAATAAAATTATTTTGTGTGCATTCCCATACTTTGAACATTTAACTGAGAGTCAAAATAACCACATATATATGTTAAATAATCACATACATTTCTTAGTTAGTCACCACAGCGATAAGCTTTTATTTTTTGACACTAATAGTTTTGTAGATAAGCTGACAGTGACTGGGAAGAGTTTACACCTCCCAAATACAATTAGACGTAAAATAGCTTCGCTATTAGCTTTTAATATTAACTCTGTCATAAATAGTATGACTTCTTCTTTATTTTTTACACCCCCTAGTAATATTACTAATGTTAGGTTAGTTAGGACTTCGACGAAGGAGGGATCTCAGACTTTGAGTCTAGGCATAGGAAATAAGTACTTGCTTACTAGTGAAAACAAAGTTCAGAGATTTGCTCCGGATATCCATTTAAACTAGTCAGCAAGACAATAGAGGATAACTTTACTGGAACTATACATAACTATGTATCCTCTAGCTTACAGCAATCTAATTGTTCCATAGGGGTTAAGCAGAAGACCATTAAGCTATTGTATCAAAATATTCAAGGTTTTTCTTCAAAATTATTAGAAATGGAAATGTTATTAGATAAAACACAGTATGACATAATTTGTATAAGTGAACATTGGCTTAGGGAAGATCAAATGATAATTAATTTAGAAAATTACAGTGTGGCCAGTTGTTTTAATCGAAAATCCATGTTACATGGAGGTACCCTAATATTAAATAGAAATGGCATTAAATGTAAACAACGGAAGGATATAGTTAGTCTATCGGTTGAACACAATGTTGAGTTATCATGTGTTGAGCTGGACAAGCATGTTATAGTGTGCGTTTACAGACCACCAAGTATGCAAAACTATTCTATTTTTGAGACCACAATGGAAGATGCTTTGGCAAAAGTCATCAAAAGTAACAAATCTGTCATTATCTGTGGTGATTTTAATATTAATATTTTAGAAAATAATTCAAATAGTAACAGATTGTTAAGCCTCTTTAAGTCATTCAATCTGTCCAATATATTTTTAGAGCCGACTCGAATAACAACAACCTCTGCTACCTGTATTGATAATGTTTTTTGTAATTGTGATTTCATACATAAAGGCGTCGTTAATTGTCTGCCCTCTGATCATAGCGGACTCACTGTCACCTTTAGGTCCAAGATACCATTGCAGAAGATTCAGATAAAGTATAGGCCAATAACACCTGGTAATTTAAAGAAATTTGATAGGGTTATAGGTAGTGTATTACAAGTTCAGGACTTAAACATAAACGATGCTAATAAACTATACTCGGATGTGTTTTCTGTAGTGCAGACTGAGTTTAGCAATATATTTAAGATAAAAAGTAAAAATACTTACCCTAAATTTATTTTCAGTGATTGGGCAACCACAGGTATTAGGAAAAGTAGAGATAAACTGTACGAGTTATATGGGCTCAAGCCTTATGTTAGGACGGAGTCTTTTAGTAATTATGTTGCCGTCTATTCAAAAACTTTTAGAAGCGTGTGTAGGTTAGCTAAATCTAAATATATAAGTAGTAAAATTAAAGCATCGGATAATAAGATTAAAACAACTTGGAAAATTATTAATAATGAAACTGGCAGGAAAAATACACCATCTAATAATTACACACTAGAAACTAGTCACGGTACTGTAAATACTGACAAGGCCGTAGCTCAGGAATTTGTCGATTTCTTCACAAATATACCGATTAAAACGACAGAAGCTTTAGATTCCTCACCTGCCCTTTCTATCGCCCTTCTCAGAGAAAATGTTACTACCTGTCCCATAGCATTTAGTTTTAAACACATAAATAATGTAACTGTTAAAAAAGCTTTCAAGGATATTAAGATCAAACTGACTGAGGATCTGTGGGGAATGTCTATCAAAACCTGTCAATCTGTTATTGAAACTTTAGCTCCCTACTTAGCTTTAACGTTTAACTTATGTGTAGATCAAGGAGTATTTCCTGATCTTATGAAACATAGTAAAGTTATACCACTTTTTAAATCTGGGGACAGTAGAGATTCTAACAATTATAGGCCGGTATCGGTCTTGCCAGTATTCAGTAAAATTTTCGAAAAGATCATGCTTAATCAAATGCTATTGCACTTCAACATAAACAATATCCTGCATGATCAGCAATACGGCTTCACCAAAGGGCGTTGCACTACTGACGCCGGTGTGTCCTTGCTAAAGCATATTTTTACAGCCTGGGAGGAAGCACATGATGCTCTTGGGATCTTTTGCGACCTCTCGAAAGCATTTGATTGTGTAAATCATGAAACGCTGCTCCTCAAACTTGAACATTACGGCTTTTGTAAGCAGGCTATTTGTATAGTTAAATCATATCTGAGTGATAGACAGCAGCAGGTTCAGATAAACGGTGTCAATTCAATGAGCTCAAACGTAATAATGGGCGTGCCACAGGGTTCTATATTAGGCCCGTTTCTCTTTCTAGTTTACATTAATGACCTTCCCCATTCATTGCATAATCAACCCAAGATAGTCTTGTTTGCTGACGACACCTCACTTATTTTTAAAGTAGATAGACGTGCTAAAAACTATGACGATATAAATAAAATTATTAATCAAGTACATGGTTGGTTCACTGCGAATAATTTAGTCTTAAATGGGAATAAAACAAAATGTATAAGATTTTCTTTACCCAATGTTAAACATAGTGAGTGTGATGTGGTATTGAATAATGATAAATTGGATTTAGTAGAGGACACTGTTTTCTTAGGGATAACGCTTGATTCTAGATTACAATGGGGTCCCCAAATAACATCTCTTTCTAAGCGGCTAAGTTCCGCAGCGTATGCTGTTCGGAAAGTCCGCCAATTAACAGACATAGACACTGCACGACTGGTGTACTTTAGTTACTTCCACAGTATCATGTCTTATGGTATTCTGCTATGGGGACGTGCTGCAGACATTGAATCAATCTTCATTCTGCAGAAAAGAGCTATTAGAGCTATTTACAATCTACGCAGTCGCGATTCCCTTAGGGATCTGTTCAAAGAAATAAGCATCCTAACAGTGCCTTGTCAGTACATATATGAAAACATCATGTATGTTAGGAAAAATTTGCATTTATTTAGTAAACAGTGCGAACGACATCATTATACTACTAGAGATGGAAATAAACTAGTTCAACCAAAATTTAGATTATCAAAAGTGCAAACTTCATTTATGGGGAACTGCATTAAATTTTACAATAAAATACCTTCCAACATCCTTCAATTAAACGAGAAGAAGTTTAAAATATGTGTAAAACGCACACTATGTAGGCAGGCTTATTATAAATTAGATGAATATGTCGATGATAAAAATGCTTGGCGAAATGCTGGTCCAGCTTCGCAGCCACACTGAAATAGTCTTATGTGGTCTTCATATTTTGCTACTCCTTTTTTTGTAATAATTATTTAATTCCGGACTTTCACTAGTTCTTTTATTGACATGTACCTTTCTCATAATATTATTTTTGACATCATGGATTTATTAAATATTCATGTTCCTTGTTTTTTTTTTACCACTGAGTAGGACTAATTTGTCTTTGTTTTTTTTTATATCGAGTATACAGGACCTTCGTATTATACAGGACCTTTATCATTTTATTTTGTATAATTGTTTAGAAGTTTAGAATTGTAAATGTGAGCACTATGTAGTCACCGTATTTATATAACTTATCATATAAACAAGCAGTTGAGAGTATGTCATGCTCGCTTAAAGGTCATGCTGGTGGTGTCGTGTGTGTCGGGTCCTTCGGTTCCCTAAAATATGGTTGAGCTGGGGGATGGCTGGCACATGCGTCATGCTCGTGAACGGGTGCCGCCAGTTGGGGCCGGTCATCCCTTAACTGCTATTGACATACCTACATAGCTTTATATTGATCTCCTGGACACTTCTGTTGTGCAATATGTTACATTGTCCTCACATCTTAGCTTACTATAAATAAACACGAAATCAATGTAACCCAATCAGATGCTTGTAACAGAAAATATGATAAAAAGAGTGTCCATGGAGTTTCTTGCCTGTTCTTCTCCATAGGATCTACTTTTTGGAACATGCAACTAGATTCCTAACTTCACTTTTGACTTTTCAAAAACACCAGTAAATAGGTTCAATTGAAATAAATGATTTGAGTTTTTTTTTTTTTGAGTTTTTATATTTCGGTTGGCGCAGTGGTTGAGCGATCGACTGCTGCGCAACATGTCGCGGGTTCGATTCCCGCCCGGAAGAAATATTTGTATTTGTTCCAGGTCTGGGTGGCTCTAAGCGTTTTCTATCTATAATATGAATGTATTTACAAAAAAAATGTATTTAAGTAGTTTATCATCCATCTCGTTACCATAACACAAGCATTAAGTTGCTTAGCTTGGGACGAGATGGCGTTGTGTGAAATGGCCAAGGATATTTATATATTTATTTACCTATTATATTATAAAAATTCTATGCTGCTTGTATCCTAGCCATTATTCTTCAGCATATTCATTTAATAATACATTGTGTTGTTAGTAACCATGTAGCATTCATTTTAATGCCAAGACTTCTAAAGTAAAATTCAAATAAAAGGTCCACTACTGAGTCGGGCCTCCTCCAACTACAAGGAGGGAAATTAGCCCACTGTGCCACGCTGGCAAGACGGGTTGACCCTGGGTTTTTTTCAAGTTTTCCTTCTTTAGGTGTTCTCCTTCGCCTCTTGCGTTCCTTTAGTCGCCTCTTACGAAACCCTCAGGATGGTATGGGTAGTGATATATTGTATTCTAAATCCGTCACCACACGGACCAATGAAAAAAAAACATATGCTGTTGATGTTTTTATTATTCGTGTTTTTATAGTCGTTCTCTTCCCTGCAATATGGTTGGGGAGGGCGATGGCTGCCGCATGCGTCATGCTTGTGAACAGGTGCCGTTGCTGGGGGTCGGTTGGCTCGGGCGTTAGAAGGTTAGTATTGTTGATTAGATCTGGCTGATGTTTGGCCCTTTGCGACTATTGCGCGCGTTTGTTCTCACAAACTGTCTTATCACGGCCTTGTACCTAAAAATGGCGATCTAAAAAGAGCAACTACAGAGTTTCTTGCCGACTCTTCTCTGTAGAACTGCATTCCGAACCGGTGGTAGATGGTAAATTTTAAATTAAATATTATTTTGTTGTTTGACTTGTCATAAGAGTCATAAGAGAGATAATGAGCCAACTTGATTAAATGAGTTTTGAATTTTGTTTTTTTAATTTATCAGGTACTTGAATGGCTTTGACCTTAGGCTTGCGTGATGGAAAGCAACGCCAGGGTCTAAGATGGAGCAGGCAATTCAAGGAAATGCCCTGGCGGGCACCGGCTCTCACAAACACCTGACGAAGAAACAGTAACTCTGCTTGGCGCCGGCCTTAGGTTAGATGAGGTGGTAGATAGCCGGGCGGACCATAGGGTCCTACCACCAAGCGAACTGGATTTTGTTGACTTTTACAACACGCGTTTCTTCCCAGCGTGCGGTATTCTGACACGGGTAAAAATGATAATAGTAATATTATTTTTGGAAATAAATGAGCGCTCCAAGAAGGAACCCATCGAGACGTTGCCGTTCGCGTGCTGCCTACGGGACATATGGCGCACGACCAACATCATCATCCAGCTCGTCACCAACGTCGGGAAATGAGTACCACACGCTGCCAGTCACCGCGGCTTCCAGTGACGATGCTGGATCTCCAGTGCCTCCTGCAGCGCAAAGTTCTGCGCGTAGGGGTGACCCGCTGCCGGCAAGCTTGAGGTCCACGGAGCACAATTCAACGTCGATGGCCTCCGCTACCGGTGGTTCAGTGCGCCGCATGAGATGGTCTCAATAACTCAATGAGAATGTCATGCGAGCGTATTATGGGGCGACAGAACGAGGAGGTAAATGTTAACAACCAGTATAATGAGCAATTAAGAAGGGCTTTGGATGATGCGATTTTGGAATACCGCGATGTCCCTCCATCTGATCGACCGCGCTTACCTCGTTTGCCCATGACTAAACACAATTTGGCTCTAACATCAATTCTTGACAAAATTTTACCAACATATTTTAGTAACATTTAGATCCGGTAATAATCGTCCTAGAGTCATGCGTTTCGTACATCAAGCTTTCGAGGGGACTGGGATCAGAACCCAAGACTATACTGCTTCGGTTACGGAACGCATGGACTTTTATAAACAAAAAGTACAGGCATGGGCAAAACGCATAAGGCGCTTCAAGAAGCGCTCTGATAGATATAATCAGAATCGCCTCTTCCAAAGTGATGCGAAGAAGGTATATCGAAACTGGTAGCAAAATAGTCGGCAAATAAGTCCTGGTGTGACCCCTGACCCTGTCGGAATGTACTCATTCTGGCAGGATATTTGGTCGCAACCAGTTATACACTCCGAAGGCGAATGGATGAGTGTTGTTAGACGCGCATGTGAACCTATTACAGCCATGGGGCCAATTAATGCTGACGAAGCTGACATAGCTAGTGCAGTTAGTTCGGCCCCAAACTGGAAAAGTCCGGGACCGGACAGTCTACACAATTTCTGGCTGAAACGGTTTCACAGTTCACACGTGCGTCTGGCAACACAATTCCAAAACGCTATTGCAACTGGATCTTTGCCTACGTTTTTGACTACCGGTGTCACATACCTCCTTTACAAATCTGGTAGTACCTCGAAACCGAAAAACTATCGACCAATTACTCGCTTGACGACCACCCACAAACTGCTTACTTCCATTTTAAAATTCAAAATTATGGTGCACATTTTGGCTAATAATATTATGGCGCCTGTACAAAATGGATGTAAGCCACGGTCTCGGGGTACTAAAGAACTCCTTCTTATTGACATGACTATTTGCCAACAAGTCCGTCGAGTCGAGAAAAATATTTCCATGGCCTGGATAGACTACAAAAAGGCGTATGATTCGGTGCCTCATTCATGGCTAAGTAGAGTACTGGATTTGTACCGTCTCCATCCAAATCTAGGCTCTTTTCTTAGTGTATGCATGAGCCAATGGACCACACGTCTGTGTCTGCCAGACATGGCGGGGTTTTCTGACTCCACAGGCTTATTAAGGATAAAGCGTGGTGGAAAAAGCAAAAATTAAAAATTAAATTAAAAATTTAAATAATCCCCCGACATAATGACCTTAGTATCCTATAAAAAGTAAAAAATTAAAATAAATACTTCGCGTTGGGGGACCAGGGGTCAGGTAATAAATAAGTGGGAGTGGTACCCCTACGCGAAGTATTTATTTTTATTTTTTACTTTTTAAAGGTTATTGTGGCGGGGGTTTATTTAAATTTTTAATTTAATATATATATTTTTTGAATAACAATGTTTTTTTAAGAATATATGTAAAAAAATATGAAATAAAAAGATATACTAAATAATAATAAACGCTTTTCCCCAAGGTATGTGTGATCTTCAAATCTGGCTCATCTAAATCTAAACGTCGTGTGACCATCATTATGTGAATACTTATTTTCAGATGACATTTATCATAAAGCGTCAATCAATTTAAACAACATATCAAATGTACATACGAGTATATGGATGATTCGTTATTTGAGCCCAAAGAAGAGAGAAAGTACAAAGAAACAGTTAAAATCTACGGCCTATAATTTTGATTTATTGATAACGTTCCATGTGCACGCAGAAATCGCTCACGGTGTCCAGAGGTCTTGCAGATGAGTGTTTTGCTTGAGATTTGATCAACTTAATGACTGAATCCCAGGCAGGTGGTACTTGCCAACCATCCTCTCTATTGAAATTTGGATGTTTTTTTAATCTCAATAGCGTCGCGGATCATTCTTGGAATGTAATGATTTTCCTTGGCAAGGATTTGAGGTCCATCAAAGTGGATGTAGTGGTTGGTCTTGTTGAATGTGTGCTCACAAACTGCAGACTTGGTCGAGCGTCTGTTTTTCATGTCAGCTATATGTTCTTTTATGCGGATACCGACACTTCTCTTTGTTTGCCCAATGTATGATAATCCACACTCACAGTCAAGTTATAAATAAAATCCGTTAAAAAGTGTTTAATTTCAAACAATACACTCTATCTGAATTAGGTATCTAAGTAAATACAGTCTCTATGTCATTCAATGAAATCAATGATGAGTATTCATAGCCATATTTAGCAGGATAATGTGATTATGTGATATAGAAGAAATAAAATAAAATCTCTGTAAAAAATTGTGTCAAACAGCAAGTGTGTACTTACTACATATTTATAGCAATTATAAAAATTATTTAATACGACTATTCCTTATTTTACCTATTACAGCTCTTTTAAAAGAGTTCTTAGATAATATGAATGGGTCAATATCTGCAAAATATTTATTAAAGGAGCGGGCAAGACGTATTAAAACAGCATTGTTAGAGTAATTAGTGAAACGTTGGGGAACGTGCAAGAGTGGGGTGTGTCGTGAGCGTCGCCGTGGTGTACATAAACTTAGTTCTGATAAAAGATCTGGACAGTCCATTCTGCTGAGTAAAATATCGTATAAAAATGCCATAGCTAAAACTGTGCGCCTTTCTTTTAGTGTCAACAGATTGTGTTGTTGGCAGCCATCAATGTAATTCTCGGTACTCTTACGAAAACGGAGGTTAAGATTTTTAATAAATTTTCTTTGTATTCTCTCTAAGCGTTCACTATAAATTATGTAATGAGAAGACCAGATGGGAGACGCATACTCGATTACTTATACTCCTTCAAATAATATTTATTGCTATAGTATATCACTGGAAGCTGTTTTCAAGGTTCTGGACTGGAAAGGACTGGGTATTAACGTGAACGGCGAGTACATCACTCACCTTCGATTAGCTGACGACTTAGTCGTAATGGCTAAGACCATGGAGGGCCTCACTACGATGCTCGATTGCCTCCGTGGAGCCTCCGAACGAGTCGGCCTTAAGATGAACATGGAGGAGACGAAGATCATGTCTAATATCCATGTTCAAGCCACTCCTGTTAACATCGGAGATTCTAACCTCGAAGTTGTTGACCATTACATTTACCTGGGACACACTGTCCAGTTAGGTAAGTCCAACTTCGAGAAAGAGGTCAATCGTCCGATCCAACTCGGCTGGGCAGCGTTCGGGAAACTGCGAAAGATCTTCTCGTCCACAATACCGCAGTGTCTGAAGACAAAAGTTTTCAACCAATGTGTGTTGCCAGTGATGACATATAGAACAGAGACGTGGTCGCTCACTATAGGCTCAAAGTCATCCAAATGGCAATGGAGAGGGTGCTCGGAGTTTCCCTGCGAGATTGAATCAGAAATTAGGAGATACGCAGGAAAACCAGGGTCACCGATATAGCCCACCGGATTGCCAAACATAAGTGGCAGTGGGCAGGGCACATAGCTCGCAGGAGCGACGCCCGATGGGGCAGAAAAGCCCTCGAGTGGCGACCGCGTTCCGGAAGGCGCAGTGCTGGTAGGCCTCCCACACAGTTGACCGACGACCTGGTTAGGGTCGCCGGAAAGCAGTGGATGCGGGCGGCCCAGGACCGGCCTTTGTGGAGATCCTTGGGGGAGGCCTATGTCCAGCAGTGGACGTCTTTTGGCTGAAATGATGATATTAAAACTAGAACCATAATCCTCTATTCCCACTCTCACTCAAACCCACTGAGTTGTTAGAGCGTGGCAAAGTAGTTAGAAACACCCGTACATAAACTTTTCCATTTATATGCAAATATGTGTATTATACACATATTCGTTTTTAGTTCACATATAACTAAAGAGTAAAGGAATGTTTAACAGTATCTAATAAGTACAGCACAAAAATGAGGAATCTTGTTTATTTGAGAGACCAATAGACGGCTCAGACAAACAGAACTAATAGAACTACTTAGATGTAACTTTAAAGTAGTACACAGAATCGTCTGAATTTGACCAGTAAAGCGGAGTTAACAAATTAACAACACGCCGACCACTAAATCCGCCACTAAAACCACTCTACACTGCGCGCAAAATAAACTACACATTATAAAATCGCCTCATTTATTTTCGTGATTCGCAATGTAATTTGACCGCCACAGGCAGCGTCACAGTGAGTCTTGTATCAATAGTAACATACAAACGTGTAAGAAGACAAAACTAGTATAAAGACATCCGGCATCGCCCCACTCTGGTCTGGTCAGTCTCAAACATCTGGTGACAGTTGGCATTCAGTATCCGCGAGAAACGGAGAATAGCAAACAAGCCCCATGACATTGTGACCTTTATGTTATCCTATTAGGCTCGCAGGAATTCGACGTAGGCTCAGAATCGGCCTTTGTGGAAATTCTCGGCGCAGTGGACTTCTGTTGGCTGAAAGTATTATGACTTCGAATTGCAGGAAACCTCACTCAGTAGCAAATGGTGCGATCAACAGAGTTGATATGACAGAGGGGCATTAAATTACACTACGTATACTATATGCCGCCGTATACTATATGCTGCCGATATACAAAACATATTTATTCTACAGAAGCGCGCGTTACGTTCAATTTATAATTTAGGACCTAGGGAATCGCTGAGAGAACGCTTTAAAGATATAGGCATTTTAACTGTAGCGTCACAGTACATTTTCTCAAATCTCATTTTTGTTAAACAAAATTATAATAGCTTTAAAAAAAATAGTGACGTCTCGTCCTCCAATATCCAGACCAGAAATAGGCGTAAGCTAGTTACACCATTCCACCGGCTACAAAAAGCACATGGTTCTTTTGTAGGTCTCGGAATTCGCCTGTTCAATAAATTACCGGAAACTGTTTTGGATTGGTCGTTCGAGAAATTTAAAGGTTACATTAAGTCCCGTCTAATTAAAAAACCGTACTATCAAGTTAATGATTATCTATCAGATAGTGACACATGGGAGTAACGTCGGCTGTGTTATGGTCTAGCTCTGATCTTTCAGCCATTTTATTAGTGAAGTTTGTAAACAGTATGTGAGTGCAGTTTCAGCACGCACCATGTAATTTGTGTGTAATTTCACTGTTTTTTATTTTAAATTTTTAATAGGCTACATGATTATGCGTGTTATTGCTTTCACAAATCTGTAAGACTTGTTTGTACCACCATCATTGTGGGTTAAAAAATGTTAAAAACACATCACGTGATTAATGGACAGCCCCTAAGGTTAATAAACGATGCGTTAGGCATAAACATCTGTTAGGAAAGATACATCATGTTCAAAAGAGGCAAAAATTTAAAGGCTAATCTTTTGCTCCAATTTAATTGATTTTTGGTACAGAGCCTGAAAATGATACCTAGTATAGGCAGTTAAAAAAAATGCCCCTATGTCGTATCAACCCTGTATACAAGTGGGGTGATAGTCCATTAGGCATCAGGTGACTTTTGTTCTTCTTCAGATTAAATATGTTGCTACTATTTCGCTGTGTGGTGCTGTACCGCTCGTTCCTTTGGCCCAAAAACATCGGGCATGGCGCAGCCAAATTATCGTAACTTTACGTGAGTTTAATTATACAAAATGATTTCAAATGAGTCAAATAAGCTCTGCTAAGAATATAACATGATTTTGCCAGCATTTTGTATAAAAGCCCGCATTATTGTTTAACTTCAAACCGAATCAGTTTTCCCTGAATCACTGCGTAAAATATAGATGTCTAAATCTGATAAAATCAAAAGTGGACATTGTACAGAGCGACCTCGAGTGCCACTTTTAAACAAAGTTCAAAGTTAGCCTTAACTACCGCAAATTCTGCCGCTCTCAACAATTTATGATAACATCGATAAGATGTTAAGTACACGTGGTGCCCCACCGCAGGGGTGGGGTCCGGAGGGGGAGAGTGGAATGCGGGAGGAAGAGATACCCCAAAAAATCCATTGCGGCTTCCGCCGCCGCCACCGGAATAAATTATAGCACCTAGCTCCTGACTTCCGGTTGTAGTTTGTATCTTTGTGTATTTATGCAAGAGATTTTCCGGTGGTGGAGCTTGACAAAACGAGCTCGTGCCAGAAGAGCCGATAGATACTGGAAGACAGTAACCGGGGAGCAGAACTAAGCTGATTGTAGCATTTAATAGATTTACGGAACCTCACTCTTATATTTCAATTTAGGATACAGGAGAAATTGATTTGAAATTTAGTGCCTATTTACGACTCCCCATATAACATTTTATTTTTATTATTTATTTATTACAAGCAATAGTTACATGTTTACATATCATTTGTTCCCGGTGTAACAAAAACCTGCACAGATTTGTCCGTACACGCATATGCCCACAACTTAGCCTTGTGTTTTTTCTTGCCAGGTCGCGTTCCGTGTCTATGTGTATATATATATATATATATATAATCCATGGTTTGACTTTGGCAAGAATTTCAAATTTATTGTCACATTCCCATCTCCGTGCCAATTGTATTCCCACAGATGTGACGTCACATGTCTCGCCTTCCCCCTCCCGCCTGCCGAGCCCCGTGAGGAAAAATATAAAGTACGCGAGCGTTTTCGTGAGTGACGTCCCGTCATTTATGCCAACCCACAATGTGGACCACGCACATCACTAGGTTAATATCAACAATAAAATATTTTGAATGACGTTGCGATATGTTTCAATTGGATGTGGATTTTGATCTTGTCCCTGCTAAATGGTGCCAACAAAACATACAAGGTTATCATATCTGGTGTATTCCATAATTACTTTTGCTCTTGTTGCATCCACAGCATGAGACTCCTGGAGTAACTATGCCTAGTACTGGTCACCTATTGACCATATTAATTTGTACACGTATGCAGAAGTGTATGCCCATATCAGGCCATATATTAATGTGGCATCGCCCTAATCCCGCAGAGCCGCACTCGGCTCTCTCCGCAAATTAATTAATGTGACGCGTATCGGATGACTTGCACGTTGCGAAATGTTGTATTAAATAAAACGAACTTATGACACGCGCACACCACCTTACTCTTCTTAATGGAATCAAATTTAATTACGGCTTAATTAATTTGGGGGACACTACTTTGTGTATGAAGCGCAGCGAATCAACCATAAACGAAGTATTGCAAAACATATGCATTGAGTGCGTCAAACCAGCCTAATAATAGGCATGATGCAATTACAAATGGATCACGGTGCAAGACAATGTACGAGTATAAGGTGACCTACATTATTACGGAATCTCTAGCAGCCGTTATTTTTGACCTTAGATTATTGAGTTTCAAATGGGTTAGCTCACTCACGGACAACTCCCAGGAGCATGCTCAACATTTGGTCTACGTCCGGCTATGGACCGTTTTAGGCGGATGACGAAACAACTTTAACCAATGACAGTGATCTGTTTGATACCTTATGCTCAGAATCGGAAAGTTTCCAGAGAAATAATTAATTTGACAAAGTAGGCCCGACTTAATCGCTTGTGCCATACGAGTATATGCGTTTTCTTTATCAATACGTAAATCTTGATCAATGTGTGTGTGTGCCTATCGCTGTCATGGGAAAGCTTTTACCTCGTTAATGTGACGTCACGCGAATATAATGCGCCAAACGATACACCGTTTTTCGATTATGTGTTGACGTTTTTATATTTAGAAACATGTCTAAATCTTTTATTAGCCAACGCAAAGGGCCATATATCATCCTAAATCATTTTAACATTTGCGTTGTCTAAAAAAGATTTGGATGGTATAGTAAAGTTGAAGAAATAACATGCAACCAGTTTTATTTTGATTTAAAAGAAATGCCAATTTAAAATACTTTGTTCAATTTATAAAGATAAAGAAACGTTTATTATAGGTTTTAGAAAGTTTCCAAAATTGTACGTTTTTATAAAATCATAATACACAACAATACATATATTTACAATTAGCCGCGTAGACTTACAAACTCAATTAAGGCCATTTCCTTAAACAAACAGGTACACAAAAGTTTGCTAATCTGTTCCTGGAACGGACTCAAAATACCGTCCCGGCCTCGCCGGTCCCGCCCGGGAGGGGGCATCGCTCACGCCTGTCACATCACTAGCTTCTTTAAATAAAGTTTCCTGTAGCTTTATTTGTAACTACTTCTGCTTCGGTATTAAGTTTGCGAGTTAACTTTGTGGCGTTTGAGAGACGAGCTTTTCATCAGCGCACTTTAAATTTAAGACTTTTCAAAATTATCTGGGTTCAATTAGATTAATTTTGACATTCAATTTTGGTCCTTTCGTGAAAATCTAGAGGTATATACATATATAGTGTCTGCTGCATATATTCTTTACATCATATTTATAAAAAAATAAATCAAGTTTTTTTTAATATTATCTAAAATTTATGACTTCCTGGGGGCGGAAACGTCTTCAAGACCCCTAGTGGTTAGAGCTGCAAAGAGAGGAACCTTCCGACAATGCGCGCCGTCTCAAGCAAAACTGCAATTTAACGCGATCAAACCCGATACAAATCATTGGAAGGTATTATATATCTTACATATTACTATTGCCGATTAAATTTGCATTGTTCGTATTATTCGACGAGGCCCATGGAAAGGTCCAGAGGCTATTCCGAGACAAGGCTCGACCAAATGACGCTCTGAATACATTACCGTTTGTCATGGTACATTGACGAATCATACCTTTATTAAGTACGACCTAAACTAAAAGAACCGTCTCACACAATTAAATAGTCTGCGCAGAAGATGCCGCACTATAAATAGTACGTGATGAAGTCGTCGCGGCGTCCCACGGGAGTCCCATTCCCGACACCTTTAAATAATGGATCGGTGACGTCACGGAACTGTGTCGCCACGGCGCTAGATGAAGCACAACTTGGCTTTATTTAGAAAGATTAATCTGTTTTTAATTAACATTATACAAGAAAGATGGAGGAGGAGTGCTGATTGCTGTATTAAATACTATAAAATCCAAACGCATGATTGAATGGGAAAGCGAATGTGAGGACATTTGGATAACCCTTGTACTACCTTATTCGAAGCCTGTTAGTCGAATAGCTCTATGTGAGTCTATTTACCACCACCTGTTCTAAGAGCGTCATTGGAAATTTTTTTGGATCGCTTTAACATCGTCCTAGAACAGACAAACGCTTATGCCTGTATGGTTGGTGATTTTAATCTAGGTAATATTCAGTGGAACATGGTAGGTGATTCAAACAATAATTACACACCTCCTGGCATAAGTAGTCTATTGACAGCTTTCGTTTCCATGCATAACTTGGTGCAACTAAATAATGTAATGAACTTATCTGGGCGGATCTTGGATCTTGTTTTAACTAACATACCCTCTTGTGTCGTAAATACCGCTCCTAATCCGCTAAGTAAGGTCGATACTCTTCACCCTCCTATAGAAATTATACACAAAGCAACCAAAGATCCTAGACTTCCTTACAATCAACAAAATTTAAGACCTAATTTTTTTAAACTTGACTACGGCCTCACTTGTAAGTCTCTTAGTGAGGTAAATTGGTGCAAAATTTTTGAAGGCGTCGATGATGTTGTCTGTTTTCTACGATGAAATCCATAAAATTGTCAAGTTACAAACCCCTAATATGCATCAAGCTAAAGTAAAGAAATATCCACCTTGGTTTAACAATATTTTAATTAAGACTTTGAAAGAGAAGGAGAAAATTAGAATCCGCTACAAAATATACAAAAACCCTAGAGACCGTATTGAGTTCAAATTACTGAGTAAGCGGTGCTCACACTTAGCTAGAGACAGTTATAATACATACTTAAAAAACATCGAGATTGACATCATGATAAACCCGACTCGATTTTGGGCCTACATTAAAGACAAGAGAGGGGGCACCAGCACATTTCCGGCTACCATGACTGACGGCACTACAGTGACATCAGATATTCCAGGGATTTGCGAAATGTTTGCTTCACACTTTTCCATTAATTTTAATGAAACTTGCAAAACAGGACGCGCCCAGTTACCAGACTTTCTACAGAACTTGAAAATCAATAGCCAGAAACTTACCATTCCTGAGATAAATCGCGAGAATTTACTAAATAAACTGGAGGCGTTGGACATTAGAAAGGATGCCGGCCCTGATGGTATTCCACCAATATTTATCGTCAAATGCGCACATGCTTTATTATCACCTTTGTTGCAAATTTTTAACAAGTCTCTTAGTACAGGCGTCTTTCCTGACCTTTGGAAAGTTGCAAAGGTTGTACCGATCCATAAAAATGATGATACCGATAATGTCAGTAATTATAGACCAATCTCCATCTTTCAAGTTTTGGAATCAATGATTTGTCCCTACTTTCAATCACATTTCAAGCAATATTTGAGTAATTCCCAGCATGGTTTTGTAAGGGCAAGGTCAACATGTACAAACTTAGTGACTTTCACAGACACGTTGGCAGGTGCTATTAATCGCGGCAAACAAGTTGATGTTATATACACCGACTTTAGCAAAGCTTTTGATCGCGTTCCACACGACATACTTTTGCTTAAATTTTCTGCGTATGGAATTACTGGCAATCTCCATGCCTGGTTAAAATCCTATTTACAAAACCGTAAATATTTTGTAGCAGTCAATGGTTCTTAATCATCCACCTATATTGCAAGTTCGGGAGTGGCGCAAGGTTCTCATTTAGGCCCGGTTTTGTTCAATGTATTCAGTAATGATATTCCACAGTGTATGAAGTTCTCTCAGTGTTACATGTACGCAGACGATGTAAAGCTATGTAGAACAATTGACGCAGATAATGATACTGCCCCACTTCAAAGTGATATTGACTCACTTGTCTCTTGGTGCAAAGACAATGGGATGGTCTTAAATATTAAAAAATGCTATCATGTAAAATACACAAGAAAGCAGTCACCTGTACAGTCAGTATATCGAGTTGGTTCTACTGTAATACAGGAAGTTGTGTGACGTTGTTTTTTTCCTCTTATGTAGCAGCGTTTGTTTACCTTTAATACGTCAGTCGGTGGGACGTCAGTCTTCTACAGATAGTGGCGCCACCTGGCCAACTTTATGCGGTAGTGATGACCCACACTATTTAGTTGATTTTAACCAATTGATGAGTAATTATTAAATTGTTATTTTAAAATTAAACCTTAATTATTCTACTGCTGTTGGCAGTAATTATTAAATTATCTTTTCACAATCACCCAATGTGATTTTAGTCGGATTGTGTTCTAGCATCGTTTCGAACACGCAATCCCTAGTTAATCTGTGGGGTTGCCTACCGTATGTCTAATTCCCAAGAAATTGAATAAAGTTGGAAAATAAATCTATCTTGGGTGTTGGGATGAGAATTTGGTAGCTTGTATCTAGCAATTTGCCATTGTTTCAGCACACAATCGATCGGCAGGACGTTAAAAAGAAGATTAATACGATTTAAATATCTTTGAGTAGGTGACTTTGTTCTAGGAGCGTCAAATGGTTTTGGCCGATTCCGGGGATTTTTATAGGAATTTTTATAGGTGTTCCATCTGATTTGGTTGGGGAGCCATGACCGGATGTGAGATCGCTGCGCGGGCGTCCATTGCGATTTGTCGCTCAGTCGACGTGAGACGACGCGTAAAACCACACCCGAAGTGAAAGTCGGGGTGTGAGAGTGTAAGTATAATCCAAAATCTCTGAAAACAGAGATCTCCGGGTCCCTCCCAGTTATTTGGATCGGGCTGAAAACAGTTAATTGTTACAGAACAGCGTGTAACAAAGGATTCGCCAGTGAATTGGGCGGACGCGTCGCCGGCCGGTCAGAGCAGAGAGAAGCGTCTCCGCCATTGTTTTCACAGTGAGTAATCCACGCGTTATGATTAATCCTCGGTATTTCACATTTTCTCGCCGCGCCGGGTTATGCGAATGAACCGCGTGGCTAAATTGTCGTGTTGGCGGACCGCCATGTTGTCCGGCTGAAGTGTTGACCTTTGGACTTCCCTCTAGGCCCTCCAGTGTCCTTCCGTTGGAAGGCTTAATAGTTCCCCATTGTAATAGAAGCCCCCTTGCGGCCGATTTCAGGTGTGGCCACTCGAGAGGTTCGTCTCGCCGCCAGGATCCAGAGGCGCCTTTGGAGCCTGGACGCGAGACCCGTCCCTCGAGACCAGCCCCGGCCGTCTGTGGAGCTGACCGTGCTGTGGCGGAGTCCGCCTAGCCATCTGGTTAAGGCGGGACGGTTTTTTGTATCCCTAAATTTTTTTTATACCTCAATTTTTTTTATACCTCCTTTTTTTTGATACCTCATCTTTAATTTAAGTACTTACTTAATTTCAAGTACTTATTTAATTCTAAGACAAGTTATTTTGTCTTCTACGGGTTCCCCTAGGAACCAGGATATTCTACGGTTCCATAGGAACCATTTAATTACAAGCCCGGCTCTCAAACTGAGAGGCCGGACTTTCTCTAAATATAACTCAAGGACCCCGGGACCGACACTTTTCTGGATGACTTGAAGACTTGTACCCTCGTCGTCGGCCCAGGGATCCGGGACTCTTACAGTCCCTGGCGCCCCTAATTATTGTTTGTAAGTTCTAAATTGGAAGGTTGAAGGTTGTTGATTGTGGTAAAGATTTGAAATAGTTGTATTGAAATATTATAACTTTCTTTAACTGAAAGATGTTAATTGACTGAGCACAGTACTGGTTTATCCCAACCCCCACGCCCATAGCATTTAGGTACCGATTGAGGCTTAAGCTGGCTGGTTTGACCCGTAGGTAGTGGTAAGGTCTGGGACCCGTAGCGGGAACCCACAAATGTATAAGCAATAAACTTAAGCAAGTTGTGTAACCTACTCCTTAAGAGTATATAAGTTTAATAAAATTAATTATAGAATGCTTGTAAGTTTTGGATAATCAAGGCAAACTTTTATTGCCATACAGTGGTAAATACTTTTGTTATAATCTTATGGTGACGGGTTCTTAGAAAATAAATTGGGTCTTTCAAGGTTCTCCAGACTTTTATTGTTTCTTCCCACCTTACATCTGAGTCTTTGCACTTCCATCTGGAGGGACAAAAACTCATATGTAACAGTTGGTCAAATTAAAGATTTGGGAGTCGTATTCGATTATCATATTATGATAGCAAGCTCACATTCGTTCCTCATTTCGAAAATATTATCAAAAAGGCCTCAAGAATGATGGGGTTCATTCTTAGAAATGTTAAAGAATTTAAGCATTACGGCACCAAAATATTATTATATAACTGTATGGTACGGAGTATTTTAGAGTATTTTAGCACAGTGTGGCGTCCTCACTATGCCACACACAACTTAAGGATAGAAAGAATTCAGAAACGATTTCTTTGACATCTAGCGTATTCCTCTGGAATCGCCAAAACAATGCGATCCTATGAAGCCAGACTATGTCACTTCAGAATGCTATCTTTAGAGAAACGCAGAGTTATTACAGATGCCTCCTTTCTGTACAAAGTACTTCGGTGCATAATAGACTGTCCCCAGTTGCTCAAAAAATTTCAATTCAGGGTCCCTGCTAGATACCCTCGTTCTGCTATAACTACGTTGCGTCCACCACTCTGCAGAGCAGTTCTCGGTGCAAGCTCCACCATTCCTCGTCTCTGTAAACTTCTTAACAGCTATAGCGACCTGATAGACGTATATTTTGACACTCTTACCAAGTTCCGCAAAACAATAAGCGAGAATATTTAAATTAATATATGTATTGTAATTTGGCTAGCATTGAATTTTATTAATTAGTTATATAAATAGTATAAGTAAATTAATAATTATTAAGTAATAGTGCATGAGGTGCTTACCTATAAGAAATTGTTGCATTAAGCTTTAAATCACGTGTGTATGATATATTTATTAGCTTTTTTAAGTGTAAACAGTTGTTGGTGAGCCTAGAATAAATAAATAAATTACACACTTTCTGCCGTTTACATAACGGAAGAAAGTATGTAAAGTTTACCATTAATAGACAGATTCGAAATGACCTCATGTAAACTTTTGTGACGACAAAAATATATTTAAGAGCTAAAAGCTTAATATATTAGACCTGTATGAGAAAATTCGCAATAGCACATTTCAATTTATGCATATAACGAACAGAAACCCATTAACATCTAAATTCGTACAACAATCAAGATGCAGTTCCACTTTTAGAATTTAATGTTTCATTTAAACTTTGCGGCTTGAGAACATAAAGCCTACTTACTTACTTATCCTAGTACACTATTTGCATAAAAAGATCCACGTAAATTCTTGATAGATGTGAGGGCGCGGGCGAGCTGGACTAATGGCTGTTAATATCGCTCAACGCTTCTGTCAAGATTAACAAAATGAAATAACGGTAATGTTTATTCCAGCATGATGTACGACTGAATTATGAAGATGTTATAAAGTAAAGCGTTATTATCCACAGCAATCGTTATTCAAAAATACAATTTTTTTGTAATTAAACACTTTTTAACGGATTTATCGCGTGTATATTACATTATTAAATTCCCAACGTTTCGAATGCTTTGCAGCAGTCGTAGTCGCGGGAGAGACTAGATGACAGTTGTCTTCAAAAGTACAAAGAAACAGTTAAAATCTACGGCCTATAATTTTGATTTATTGATAACGTTCCATGTGCACGCAGAAATCGCTCACGGTGTCCAGAGGTCTTGCAGATGAGTATTTTGCTTGAGATTTGATCAATTTAATGACTGGATCCTGACTGGAAAGGCAGGTGGTACAGGTATGACCTAATGAGTTGTCAGGATTCCTGGTTAAAAAGTGTTTAATTTCAATGTGTAATAATCGCGAAAACCTAAGAAATCATTATACCATTGTTTTATTATTTTAAAATACAAATAATATTTTTATTACTAATACTATGAAAATTTTTGTTTGTTCGCTACAGTCAACCCACGTATGAGATGTAGCCGCTACAAATTTCGTAGCAAATTACTACGAATAAATGGACTACGACCGGCGCCGCTACGAATAGTGATGCTGCGACGCGCGTGAACGTAGGCGTAGTACCTATTTGCGGATCGAACTTGGCCATTCCTTTGCATGGAGATTTTTAAGTGAGTTTTTAGTTGATGACTTGATAAATATTGCGTGGAATGGGACATGGTAAGTTATGCATGGAATTGCAGTGGAATTTGAGGAATGTAAAAAGAGCGGTATTATAATTTGACGAGTCTGTCTCTGGCGTCGTAACTTTGTAGCGGTTCTCAGTCATGGTCAATCGAAACCGGTTCAGGCGTTTCAAAGCCATTAATGTTTACCAGTTGTACAGGTGTATCTTAAAATTTTCATTTTTTGTTATTTATCTTCAGTTTTGTTACGGAAGTTACGCTAGCTAGTTCAATAGTTACGGAAGAAACATATCAAGTTTCTTCCACAACAAAGACGAAAATAATGAAATATTTCACTATTTCTACTACTCCTCAGCCCATAAATGACCCACGGCTGAGTCGGGCCTCCTTCCATCACAAGGAGGTTCGCAGTCATTAGCATACTGTGCCACGCTGCCTGGCCAGACGGGTTTTTGGCCTTGTCATTTCCTTTTGTCGGCTCTACGACACCCTCAACACGGAATGGGGTGGTGACACTATGTATTCTGAATCCGTCAACACACAGAATAAAGAATTAAATAATATATAAGACGATTTAAACTCAAAATATATTTATATTAATTAATAAAATATTTAAGAGCTCTCACAAAAGTAGCCAAGATGCTCCTTATGACAGCACCCAGCTATTGCCTTGTAAAATGTATGTTAAAACTATTTCGTCAATTGCTATTTACAAACAAACTTGAAGATATAATAAACTTTAACTTACGCTAACGGTCAGTTCATTTGCACTGTCTAACACCGATCCGCGTCATGTACATCTGGAGCGTGACGTTAAGCGTCGCGCGCCTCCCGACTGGCCGCGCATTAGCAAGGGAAATGAGGACAAGGCACATCCCGCCATTTACATAGTTTCGGGACCTTTTTCAATGACTGTGTACATATTAAGCAGGCGGACGACCCAGTCTCACATGAATACACAACGTGTACTGAACATCCCCGGATATCTAATAGAAGCTCAATTTCTCAATATAACATAAAAAACGTTTTCCGAAGCACATACTCTCTGTAAAGTCAAGCGACATAATTTTTCAAAATCACAAGCCCTTAAGCGTAAGTAAGAAAGACAGTCTTAAGAACCCTATTTGTGATATATTTGATAACTAATGAATCGATAGTAGATCTAGGGGCCTAGTGCCTGATCAAGCGTCATTGAATAGAATGTATCAATTGTACATGAATAGTATGGAAGAAAATTGTTTAGAAATCCCACATATTCCAATATATTTTAATATCTTATAAGATAGGTAGAAAAATCTCCCCTTCTCGGTACTAAAATGAACCAGAGAAGAATACGCCAGACATAGTTGCTTTCCTATGAACTAATTCGGACCCAAGCTACTGAAAGCTGTACGTAGCTTTCCATTTGATTATTATTTAGTCGGGTTAATTAAGTTGTCAAAGCTTACGTTCCAAGATTAATCCCCTTTAGCAAGTTAAACATCGCATCTGAATAACGAGTATTTATTTACACATGGCGGAAAAGTTCGTCGCTTGAAGAAGTACCGAACTGTACGCTCCACTCTCCCCACTCGGCTGCCGCTGCTAATGAACCTACACAACTTCCCAACTCGTTTCATTTGTGGCAAATCGCTTTGGCGCTGCTGATGATGATTTTTAACTTCTGAGGCTTCAGTTGAAATCTTTTACCCCATTACTTTATTTGTTGTCGCAGCTTCATCACCCGCGTCTTCGCCCACGCTGAATACTAGGTTTTGAATTAAATTTGGTCAGAAAATGAATTAATTAAAATGAATGAGACCTCTTCAAGTTATGAGTTATTAATTTATAAAGTAATCTCGTTTTGGTCGAATATTATAACTAACTGAAAAGCACATTAATATTCAATATTAAGCAAATCCTGGGTTGCCTGCCGCGGCTGCGTAGATTTTCCGGACCATATTAAGTAATAGTGTTCTACCCACTTAATGAAGCAAATAAAATAAAACACAAAATCTATATACGCCTAGGCAGTAGATATCATTCATAAGTAACCTATTCCATTCCATCAGTATTCGAGTAGCAGTTACACAGCATCAACTGTCCCTACGAAAAGCCCATTTCCAAAGATCATCGTAGTCGGCTGTAATCTCACCTGATAGATGATAGATCGCAGACAACGCCCTCGCATCGCACGCTCACGGCTTGCAGCTGAATCAATGCAGCTCTGCGCTTCCATCTTTGACAGTGTCAGCTAGACGCCAAATATTCTTCTGCGAAAGATAACGTGAGCCTAATACTACTGCGCTAAGGATATTGCACCCGTTGAAGTTATAATGCGAATGAGCCTTTGAATTATATAAACCGTGACGTGTAGCGAAACGAATAAAACGAGTTTCACCCCGGAGTAATGCCGAGGCCAATGATTTAATAACGAGTGCTATTACGCAGGCTCATCATTCATATTCGCATTACGGAGGGTCGCGGAGGGGGCACGTGACGGACCCAAACAGAAGTTGTGACGTCACGAGCGCTAACCATCCAATATTTGCTTTAGACTTTACGAGTAATCTGAAACATGGACTGTGGATTTGCAAAATGACTTAAACCAGCGGTTAAGGCATAACATTAAATTGGATCTCTACAATTTAAAAACACCGATTTTTTTTATGTTTCTATCAATATCCTATTAAATTAGTACAATTATTATAAGGCATCTATACATCTCTCTATCCCACAAGTTTCATGTGAAGCGCACAATACATTTCCCTCCCCGTGCGCCGCGTACCCCTGGAGCTCCTCCCTCACTCAGTCATTGTTCCACGAAACTTAATTGTAATCCCGTTATATTTACAAGGCGGCGGCTGGAAGACATTCAGCTGGAAACAAATAAAGTTGCTTTGATTCAATTCGCTATTTGCTCAGAATCAAAGGACCAAGTTGCGAGTTCCCTGGAATCCGGCGAATCTGTCCCGCGAGCCCCCCGTGGTGGATTGCACATGATTATCACGCGCTCCCCATATTTCAGCGATAATCATTTACGCATATCGCACGCCAAGCTAAACCGATTCGACCGTGAAAGCGAATGAGTCTTTTACCAGAAAAGTTCTGGCTCTAAAATTCACTTGACTTGAGATCAACCTATTTCGTGCTGACGGTGTCTACGGAGACTGGTTAGATATAATCCAGCCGCAAAAGAAGGAAACCTCGATAGATAACCCCCTGCCGACCGGTCTGGCCAGCGCGACCTTCTACCGATCTAATTGAAGGAGACCCTCAGTAGTGGGTTATTTGTGTGTTGAGATGATGAGGACCCAAACTCCGTAATTGATATATTACGTACTCACAAAATACATGTCACCTACGCTAACGACCCAGGCTGAAGTGCCCTCCCATCTTTATTCCCATCAATTACAAAAGCGGTAATTAAAGCAGCCGCTCCGACCCACACGAACCTGTGGATGGCTGCGTGAAACTAACACTCGCATAATCATGTCAACTCATGCTCCACTAATAAATCTAATTTAGATTGAGAAAGATTATTTTAATGTATTCCGCTGAGCTGCAATGTGAAGTGTGTGTGAACACAATCTATTAGTGGCCCGCACACGGCGTATGGCCACAGCGCACGAAATTACATCAGTAAAATTGGTTTGGTTCGTCGTAGGATCCAATGAATCAAGTTAAAATGTGACCGACACTTTAAAGCGCATTCTGAATTCGTATATGAAAGAAACGGTCAACTCTCAAGAAGAATAATGAAAAAGATAGCTAGTCGCAAGAGATGTGCTTCACTTCTTCTTAATGGCTTGCCAAGTGACAACAACAGGTGCAGGTAGCAAGGGATATGAACGCTTAGCTGAATATTTACAGAGTACAAGTGAGTGAGCATTTGAAAATGACAAAAGGATATTTGGTTTTCTATGAACTGTGCTTAGATAGTACAATCGAAGAGACGCATGTGGGACGGGACTTATATGATTTACATAACAGTTAACTATCTTATATACTTGAGCAGGAAATTCATAGCAAGTGGTCCTGCCGTTTATGATGAATGGTCTGTGGCGCCATGCTGCGACTCAACAACCCTTGAAGCCTCTCTCCACTTACAAAATGATCTACATGACACGCGGCGTCCCGTCTGTGATAAATGATGTATCTGAGCGCCGAACGACGCCCATCTTTCACCTATTATGTCTAATAGCTTGCGTTAAGGGTAACATTGATTCACGGGGTGATATAACGTCAGGTACTTCAATATAATTGTATCTACATTTTCCTGACTAAGCAGACTCAGACTTCATTAGAGTTAAACCACCGGAGTTATGATGAGAAACTGGAAGTCTCGGTGTCCCGAGTGATCCCTAGAGACGCTTCCGATGTTTGGATAAGCCCACAGATGACGATCCGCACCATGTTGCCCAAGGTTGGGACGCGCACACTGAACTGTTGTTACTGACACTTGGTTGGTCCAACGTACTATACTATAAACTGGATGGATATTAATTAAGCGCAGGCTTGCTCCCAAATCCCCACGAATGGCATGGAGAAAGAAGAGTTCTGCGCCGACCGGTGATAGGCAACACGAGAGGTCGACAATTCCAGCAAACGATAGAAAAACTCGATAAGTGGATGAAAATTCGCGGAGTGAATAAATATCGGCGAATACTTTCCGCTCGGGCCGATCGTAATTTATTATTTATGGAAATAGACGTGGAACTCCATCGGGGAAGGTCGTCATATTTTTCTTAAAAAGTAATGTCCCCGGTGCGGCGCGCGTTTGTCATGCAAATTTATGCGATCCGGTTTAGCGTTCGTTTTTAAACCGATTGCGATTTCTAGACGGAATATTCAATTGCGGAATAAAAAACAACCATTTACAACGTCAACGTTATATTTAGATATCACGAAGGATGTTAAGGAATCGTAAATTAGAAGGCTCCCGCGTCGTCGCGGCTCGGGGCTTGTTCTCGTTGTCCCCACCTGTGTCCTTGCCCACTTCATTACTCGAATGTTGCCTATCGTCAATAAGCACTACGTTCCTATGGAGAGTTTTTTTTTTTTTTTTAAATTCACATGATTTTCTACATAATTTAAACTCATAAAAATTATACTAATGAGTTTCCGGACAATTTTTCCCTGTAAAACTATATTCCGGGGTATCTTGTTTCACCCTCGATCAATCTAAACTTTTTTGTTAAGAAACGTATTTGATAAAGTGTTTTTTCAATACCAATTTGTATTCAAAAGGAGCGTTATGCAAAGGTGTCAGCTTGAAACGTTGGCAACACGGAAATATTTAAAAGCGTGTTTCTATTTATGTAATGGCCGCCGTGTCATCAAAGAAACGGGAAATGCGAAGGCGACACGAGCCTAAAAATTAGAATACAATTTCCACAGCAGGAACGTAACGAGCAGATTTAGCGCAAACTCGTGAAGGGCAACAAAGCGCCCCGCCACCGGGTCCCGCGGGAGCTCTGGCTTTCAATGATTACAGGCCCCGGGTCGCACGGGACGCCGCGGGACTCGCGGCCTTGCCATTTCGCTACTAACACGAAGGCGGTTACCACGCGTTTATATGACCATCTTACTACTGTTGCAAAAGCTATTCAAATAAGCCCACTAGAAGGTATTTTTGAAACCGAAACCAAGCTTGACAAAGACATGCCAAATTTGGCTAATTTCTTCTTTTTTGAAGTATGAAGTTGAAGTTGGGAAGTTCTGATCTTGGTTTTTTTATGTTAGTTACCACATACCTCCGTCATTATAAACCAATGTTGATAGTTCCTTATTGAAATAGTGCCCGTCTCAGATTGGTTCCTTAAAAATGGTATCGAAATAAATCGGTTCAGTATATTTTTAATATGGGTAAAATGTTGTACCTATCTTGCGAAAATGTGGAATCGAAAAAAGAACAACTATTTGCAAATGGTGCCAACTTAAATTGACACCGATTTTATTTGGTTTCATTTTGTTTAATATTTATAAATAAACTTCATGTTTTCCGATAGATGCCTGTTTCGATTGAAGAAATAACCCAATTTAAACCTTACATTATCGACAAATATGTATACTTAGTACTGCTAATCCATTCAATCACAGTCACAAACGCTTCACAGAACTTACTCTCGAGCGACAACGGCGTGTGCTCCTCATCCGGAGGCTGAACGTTGATCAAAATATCGATACAAAGAAAATCTATAGTTTCACCTCTATAGAAACAGCACCAGCAAACATCTTCAAACATATATTGAATACACGTTTCGAACCGTTCTCCCTAATAGCTCAATATGGAGACACTGCTCCTCTTGGTTGGCTCGGGATGCTCAGCTGTGATGGCTGAAGGGGTTTGGTTGCAACCTGTATATCCCACACACAAATTTCACGACGCAGACACGATTGCCTGTAAGGCGGAGCCGTAAAGCGCTGCATTGCTCTGCTCCGAGAGCGTCGTGAATGCTCGTCTCATGTCATTAACCTATAAACCGTAGTTGGATTGCACCGTGCTGCCAATTGAAGAAACAGTGTGTTGGAGTATGTTGTGAATAATTTGTGGGTGGGGAGTCAGTCATACGTCACCTTGTTTCTTTGGGATTGGTTTCCTAACAAATGGGGCGACTTAGCAAAATCCTGCAAAATAGTATTTTTTTGCCCTGCAAGTGCACTTTATCCAGTTACGAGTATGTAATACACAATTTTAGTTCGTCTGCGTGGGCTGTAAACCCGCGCTTATCTCGGCTTCGCATATAGCCTTTGTTACTTAGGAATAGTATAGCATACTAAGGGGGGGAAATTGAAATCGGTCAAAGTGGTGTTTGCGTTTATTCGTTACAAGCATACAAATCTTTCCGCTTCATATTATTAGTATAGATAGATTAAAATCCTTTTAGTTACACATTCACGCTTTTGAGTAGCCAAAACCAATTAAATATCGTAATTTACATTAAGCCTTTTAATAATTACTTTGAAATAGTTATTATTTCATCGTTATCATTTAATAGTAATTCAACGTAAGTAAATGTTCATCGTTAGAAACTGTTACGGTGCCGCTTTAAAGCAAAATATATCATGTCAATAGTCATAAGGTTAAACGATACCTCTGGAGAGCTCTCGATAATTATTGTATTGTTGTTTTGTATTGAAAATCCAGCGTCGTTTACACAACAGCAATGCAGCTACCGGGAAACCAGCTTAAGTGTGCCATCGCCGTGCACTTTAGCGGTTTGAAGATAAGGGTGGTTTTACTGGGGCCCAATGGCATATGTTATTTGCGCAAGTGCTTAAAACACAATAAAGGTGGCGTGACCGCGCATACATTAAAGCGCAAATAGCACCATTTTACGGACACAGCTGGAGGTCGCCAATTTATCGATGTCACGTGATTAGGATTAGATTGGGACGCAGCGTTTGCAATCTCATGCCACGGGCAAGGAGAGCACGCAAGGCGTTACTGATCTCTATCAATTTGGAATATCATGAAATACTACAGATAGTTTAAACGTATTCTTGATCATATAACAGTCACTTTATAAGAACATGGCATAATATTCTATTATTATATTTAAATGACACTTCAGCATGCCATAGACATTGCCAGCTACGGTTACATAGCTAACGGACTTGCTTGCACTGTCATCCAAGCAAACAAACGCCATCCAAATGACAATGAAAATAACGAAATTTTGTTTTTTTTCTACGTTGAAGAGTTGTGTTCAAGTAGCCGTCAATACTTTCAAAGCACAAGGAATAAATGCACCATGAGGACCCCATAAACCAGGGGCGTAGCTACCGCCGTATCAGTGGTATCAATTATATGGGGGCCCGGGCCACGGGGGCCCCGCCGTGAGTAAGCATAAATAAATAAAAACTTCCCAATTTTTTTACTATTTTAGAGGCAGAAACTGTAAAAAAACTAAAGTCATCATCAGCTATAAATATAATTTAATAAATCAGTTTTTCGAAAAAAAGGCAAGGTGAGGGTTTATTTAATATAAATGTTTGTAAAAATTTTGAAAGATTTTTTTTTCTATTGCGAGAAATGTTGACCCTTCTTAAGGGCCCGAAAATATTTTTTTATACGGGGCACGCTACGCCCCTGCCATAAACCCTAACGTATATGCTACAATTACCTGTCTCGTTCACCTGGTCCGCACTCAGCACTACCGTGTGGCAGTTTTTGCTGGAAGATCACGACCATTAGCATAATGCAATTGGTGCTCACACCAGCACTGCTAACATCTTTATGCAAAGCAAACAAACAAATGCGATTCATGAAAAGGTAATCATATTTTAACCTATTGTTTTATTCTTATAATCTAAGATTAAATAAGATACTTATTTAAGAATCAGATCACGAGTGCTTCTCTTACTTTTTTTTAAAACCAGATATTTCAAAATTAATGTCATAATCGTATGTATTACTAATAATTAATTCACGGTATTTCTTGGAATTACTCCCGGCGACAAGCTTCGCTAGAGGTCCACGTCAAAAAGAAATGTGACGAACTAGAGCGTCACTACAAGTTGCCTTGGTACTGGTTTCTTGGAAAGCGTTCTACGTTATTAGTACAGAATAAACTAGTCTTAGACAGGTCTGGGGTTGTACCAAAAAGAGCAATGTCCACATTATACATCGGTTCGAGACAGATGTATTAAGGGGTATTGTCCCATCAACGCTCCCTGGGACATTAGAACGGATGATCTCCACCGGGATCTGAAAGTGCATTTCGTCTCCAGTGCAATAATGAAACACGCCGAAGTTCAGGAACATAGGCTTCATCATCGAGCGAATGTCGAAGCTATTCAACTCTTCGACACCACGCACATTATGAGACGATTAAAAAGGACTAAACCCTTCGAAGTTGTGTGTATCACATGTGATATTAACAGTGACATGTGACATTAAGCGTAAACTTTTCAAGATCACACGAACAAAGTGATTACTTGTTCTATTATTAGTTTAACTACTTACCTAATAATGTATGTTAGATTTAAATTGCTTATTATCCAATTGGCTAATAAAATAACGTGATATTTACAAGAGTAAATTATTAAAATCTGTTACGGGAAAACAAGTTTTAAATTATGTTTTTCCAATTATGTTTCGAAAGCATTTTTTCCAATAATTTTCAATTAAAGATGACAAAAAAGATGCCGGGTTTAATAAACATGGCTTCAAAGACGCTGGCAAATAACACAATGCTACAAGTCATAGGGGGCAGAGCTGCTTAGGGGGCAGAGCTGCTCGCGTCCGTAGGCTTTACTCTAGTTACCCTACACGTGCCCCCTGGGTAGTGCTAAATGAGCAGCCAATCCTGGTGGTAGGTTTCGGCCGCAGCTAGTCACCACCCTCCTGCCTAAGCCATACCGCCAAACGATTTTGGTCGTGTTCCGGTATGAAGACAGGAGAAGCTATTTGAGAGGACGGGTCTAAACAAATACGCCGAGTTGGGAACCGGTCTCAGTGCCATTGGTTTGCCACGCCGGGTGCCTGGTCGGGAGGGTAGCGGGATCCGAAGCACGGTGCTCCGCTGGCCGACCGCAGGTAGTTGGGGGCCCAAGTAATGGTCTCGCCAATCGTGAAAGGCTGCCCCGCCAACTCGCGAAAAATCCCGAAGATGCGCTATCGTGCCGGTTGGCGACCGGATGAGAGGACCCGATAGACATCTTTGGGGGGGTTCGGGCGTCCCCGCAGTCTCCAGCCCAGGCTCCCACACGTGTGGTTGACCTCTGTGCATTGCTGGGTGACCAACTCGGCGCTTGTTTAACTTCCGTCTTCTCCGCCTATTCACACTCACAAAATTTAATGGTTAGACAAAGGATAAAGAGCAAGTGTTTACAGCGGAAGCACGTCCTCTCACTTAAAGTGCACCTCTCAAACATCCGAGGTTTGCACTCAAATCTCGTAGCAGTCCATCACCACCTTGAGACTGAGAAGCCACACTTGCTCTGCCTCACTGAGACGCAAATCAGATGTCCATTAGACGCGTCATACTTGCAATACCCAGGGTATACCCTGGAGCACTCTTTTATACCACACGCTGGTGTTTGCTTGTATGTTCGCGATGACATCTGTTGTAAGCGTCTCCGTAACTTTGAGGATCCTAGTTTTTCTAACTTATGGTTACTGGTGGACACAGGCGTTGAACAGATTGTTTACGCCTTGGTCTACCGGTCGCACAGCGGTGATCAGGAGACAACGAGACTCTTCGAACGGCTCAGTGATATGACTGGTGAGGCTCAGCAGCGGTACCCGCGTGCGCAGTTGGTCTTTCTGGGGGACTTTAACGCTCATCATAAAGAGTGGTTGTGCCCATACCAGTTTACGGACCATGCTGGGAGGGAGGCGCGCAAGTTTGCACTATCGCTAGATCTCACTCAGCTGGTCGTCGAACCGACACGCATTCCGGATGTTGCTGGCCACACACCTAATTGCTTGGACCTTCTGCTGACAACCGACCCGGACAGGTATAATGTGTCAGTGTCAGCCCCTTTGGGAACCTCTGACCACTGTCTGGTGAAATCTGTATCGCACTACTCACCGCCCGATCCCAGCCCAAGAGGCTTACGGCGGGTGTGGCGATACAAGTCAGCAGATTGGGACGAGATGCGGCATTTCCTTGCGTCTTATCCCTGGCAACAAGCCTGCTTTTCCTGTGATGATCCGTCGAGCTGCGCGGAAGCCATTACCGATGTCTTGCGTCAGAGTATGGAATATTTTATTCCTTACTCTGATATCGCACTCGGTGGCAAAGCACGCCCTTGGTTTAATGCTGAGTGTGCCAGTGCTGAGGCACATAAACATTCGGCATACCTATCTTGGGCGGATGCTCGTAGCCGCAAAGCTCCGGATGTACACCTTAAAAAGCAGGCTTTTAACAAAATTGCCAAGTCCTGCAAGAAGGTTTTACGGAAAGCTCGTTTCCTCCATGTTGGTCGCATCGGGACTAAGCTTGCTTCGTACCCAGTTGGGAGTAAAGCATTCTGGTCCCTCGCCAAATCGGTGGAGACGAACTTCTGTCAGTCATCACTACCACCATTGCTGAAACCTGATGGGTCGCTAGCTCACACTGCGAAGGAGAAGGCAAATCTATTTGTCTCCCTCTTTGCTGAAAATTCGCGTCTAGATGCTGGTGACGCTGCACCTCCTTCAATGCCTCGCTGCGACACGTCGATGCCAGAGATACGCATCCGTCAGAAAGAGGTGCTTAAAACACTACGTTGTCTGGATGTGAATAAATCTAGCGGCCCCGATGGTATACCAGCAATTGTGTTAAAGACCTGTGCCCCGGAGTTGTCTCCTATTCTTACACGCCTGTTCCGCCTCTCCATGCAGACGGGGCATGTTCCCAAGTCCTGGAAGGTTGCCAACGTCCAACCAATCCCAAAAAAAGGCAATCGTGCCGACCCGTCTAATTTTAGACCCATTTCGATCACCTCCATACTTTGTAAAACTATGGAACGTGTATTGAACACCAAACTCCTTGCATACCTTGAAGGTAACGATCTCCTCAGCGACCGACAGTACGGTTTCCGCCGAAACCGGTCCACTGGGGACCTTCTTGTGTATGCAACACACTTTTGGGGTGAAGCCATCGAGAGACACGGTGAAGCTCTTGCTGTGTCTCTTGATATTACAAAGGCTTTCGACAGGGTCTGGCATGAAAGTCTTTTGGGCAAACTTCCAGCTTACGGAATCCCCGCTAGTCTGTGCTTCTGGATCTCTGACTTCCTGAGGAACCGTTACATCCGAGTAGTCATTGATGGCTACTCATCGGATCAAGTGGCAATTAATGCCGGTGTACCTCAAGGGTCCGTTCTCTCCGCGACTCTCTTTTTGCTGCATATTAACGACCTGCTTAAACCCGGTATTTTTGGGTATGCAGATGACAGCACGGTCACGGAGAGATACGTATCTGATGCCCGGACCACCAGTAATGAGATTCAGTCGCTTAGGGAGGCCATGGTGGAACGTCTGAACCTGACTTTAAAGTCAGTGTCCAACTGGGGCGATGACAATCTAGTCGGGTTCAATGCGACCAAAACACAGGCGTGTCTATTCACCGCAAAGCGGAGTCCGTTCAACTTGACTCCCACTTTCCGAAATGTGTCCGTGCCAATTGCGGGTCGACTCGAGCTTTTGGGCATGAGGTTATGTTCAGACCTTAACTTCGGGAGTTCCATAGAGTCCAAAGCGAAAACTGCAGCAAAGAAACTTGTATCCTATTTAAGGTGCGTCGGTACTTCACACCTGGACAGCTTCTCACTCTTTACCAAGCTCAGGTCCGCTCAGGTATGGAGTACTGTTCCCACCTTTGGGATGGCTCAGCCAAGTATCAGTTAGCCGCCTTGGATTCTGTGGAGCGCCGGGCCTACAAGCTCATTGGTGATACGCGGTTGGTGCAGGCAAAATTGCAGAGCCTCGAGCACCGACGACGAGTTGCTTGCCTCTGCGTGTTTTATAGGATACATTTCGGTGAGTGTGCGCAGGAATTGCACGAATTAATTCCACCATCCCCTTTCCATCATCGGACATCCAGGCGTGGGGAGCGACTTCATCCTTATGTGGTTGAAATTCCACATATTCGCACTAAGCGTTTCGCTTCCTCTTTCTTGATGCGGACCGCTAAGGAGTGGAACTCGCTTCCTACGTCTGTATTTCCAAGTAAATATGACTTGGATGCCTTCAAGTCTGGAGTGAATAGGCTTTTACTGTCCCAGCGGGTTACACCGTCGGCCTCATCGTCACTTACCATCAGGTGAGATAGAGGTCAACCGCCGGACAGTTGTTAATAATAAAAAAAAAAAAAAAAAGTCAAACAACAACGGCGCACACTGCTCGTGGCGGGAGACGACGTCCTTATATTCATAGCCATAAACCAGGCGGTGCCGAATGTATTCGTACGTTTTGGTGGCACAATTGTATGTCTAAGGCACTAGTTCCCGGAGCCCTAAGGGCTCAGCGCCTGAGTCAACCATCCGTCCCGCCCGGAAGATATAATTGAGGTATTAATAATACCTGTGTATTTGGTTATTTTAAAAAGTGTTTTACTTTATCTACACTTAAAACACAGTATATTCTGTTCTTTTAAACGTATAGACTTGAAAAGCATTTTATTTTTAACTAGTGGCCCGCCCCGGCTTCGCCCGTGCAAAGCGGGGGTGGGTTATACATATAAACCTTCCCCTTGAATCACTCAATCTATTAAAAAAACCGCTTCAAAATCCGTTGCGTAGTTTTAAAGATTTATGCATACATAGGGACGGACAGAAGAATGCGACTTTGTTTTATACTATGTAGTGATACAACTGAATGTCTCCGTCATAAATATATTGCATATCCGTTCTGCAGTGCAAGCAGGAAAAGGACGAAATTGGACATGAGAGTAACGCGTTATGACGACGTCAGAAAATTTACTAGCGCCCACCCATGCGCTCATAAGAGAAGCGGGCTTGACCCTGCCGGTGCCGTGCTGGTACAGTAACGGCACTGTCACTCCGGCCATATGGGGTTCCTTATGCGCTTACCCCGATATTAAATATACTTGTCGTGGTTTGATGAAGTTATGGTGCGACAGACAAGGTCTTGGCTTACGCTCGGTGCCGACGCACGTGTTTGTTTCCATATTGTAGGAAGTCGTTAGTAAAAGAAAAATAAAGTTACTTTGATTTAAATTATCTTTCGTTCGATTACCCAAGTTAGTGCCCACATCCATCTTAAACTATGTCAGATCATGATGAAGACCCAATGCTTCACATCTCGGCCACCCATCCGATGATCTCATGAGGGTTCTGTGAAATACTTATATTTTAATATTGTTGAGTATAAAAATATTATTGGATATTCATTCATCAGTCCTCCGTTGACCATTGACACACCTCGGCGCAACTCGGGTAAGCTATAGTCGTCTTCAAGAGTCTCTCAACAATAACAGCTTTTTAACGAAAAATTTAAACTTGGAATAGACACTAGAAGCGAAAAATAAACAATTGAACTCGGTGCCTTAAGCACTCGTGTATGCTAATTAACGTCAGTGTTGACGATGACTGCCTTGTTGGTCTAGGGGCTGGATGCGCCGCCTTTGGACCACGATATCCCGAGGTCGATTCCGGAGCCGGGAGTCTGGGTGTCATTTGTATTCGCAAATTTCATGTTTGTAAACTGCCCCCGCGATACCGATAATACCAAGTGCAAGAATTACGTTGTTAAAAAAAGAAAATTTGTGCCATTTTGATGTTGGTTTACATTTTTTATTACAATATTTCCATTTTTCTATTTTAAAATTGTCGAAAACATACACATTTTGCTTTTTCACAAAACTTTGTTGATTACTTATTTGAAGCTTTTTGCCATACTACTAAACTAATTTCAGTAAAATTACAAATCGAATAATTCGATTCGAATCAGTTAAAAAATTACGGCGTTATTCGGAAAAATACAAAGAGTTCTTCTTTCAACTAACTTCAAAAAGGAGGAAGAGGTTCTCGTTTTTAAAGTTAGTTAAAAGATTATTTTTTTAGTTCAAGCAACTCAATAATCTTTTTGCTAACAAATCACTGCTCTCCACAGACAAGCCGGCAAGAAACTCTGCAGTTGCAGTATTGTTTTCCTTCTAGGTCCAGAGGACTATGGACTACTGGTACTGGTGGACTATAAAATATGTCGTAACAATCAACCCGAAGACCGAAGAGCTTACACCAAACACGGCAATCTCGCGCGGAGCGCAGCCCATGTCCCGTGTCCGAGAGCCTTTGTCGCATGTGTGCGCCGGTGTTTAGTTAATTCGAGCCATGTCCCTCCCCGCTCCCTCCTCCGCTCCCTCCGGCTGGAGACGCCATGTTGTCTCAAACACAATAGCCGGTGTATTGGACTAGCAAACCCCCGCATCTAGCTGCTTGTGGCTACCGATCACTGAGATATAGGCCTCCAACATCGCATTGCACTGTGTAACTATTTTACAGTTTGGTACACTAATGCATCAATTTAAAGATGTAAACGCGCCGTAAAAATGTAATTGACGACGACGACCGTATGATCTCCAGCTGAACATGAGCAATTCCTTCAAGGACCAACAAAGATTTCAGTAAATCAATATTCGACTAGAGCTTACTAATCCATTACTTACTATTAATACTAGGCCACTTAACCTAGGATGGGCCTGAAATTCACACAAATGCAGCCGCGGACAAAAGCTAGTACACCTAAGCATGCTCCTGTTTCTCTCCCTATGCAAAATGTCTTTAAAACTCAAATAAATATTTATAAGAAAATTAACTCGTAAATCAAAATTCTCCCGATCTTGCGTCGCCATCTAGAAATAGTAAATTCAATTTGAAAAATATAGCGGAAGCTGAAAAGTCGAGAGCTGAAAACGCTGAAACATAGCCGAGTGCTACAGTTTGAGCAGCGGGCGAGCGGCGAGATCGCGGAGCACTTCTTGCCCCTTGCGCTGCGATGGCGCAACACTATATGGCCTTTGTTGTAGTACAATTCTGGATTGCTGCGTCCAGTCCTGCCTGATATTGCTCCGCTTTTGTCGTCTGCCCTCCGGGCCTCATCTAGTGAGACTGCCGGAAATTGTGTCTATTGCAATGGATGCCAGAAGGACGGAGTACGCCAGGTACGATGGACAAAAATCTGGCCGGGCCAGACGTCGCTCGCGTGTTGAACAATTGCGTTCCGCAGTTTAGCCAGGAACACATTCATGATATGAAATGAAATACGACTATCCAAGGTCCTACACTCAACTCGAACACCATTTATGGCTCTAACACAATTATTATTTGATCTGAATTCGATTGAAATTTGTTCGTCCGACATTTGCCCGGTGGCAACAGTCGTGGCAATTGGTGAATGTGGCGCTTTGTTCTCAGCATTTTATGGTGTTAGGGTGGAAGGTAAATAATTTATGGGCGGGTCGTGTCCTGCCGTACGTTTGTTCCTCCGCTTTTCAGCGGCACTCCGATTGCAATGTCAATAATTTATGTTAGGAACACGAGTAACTCCTATAAAATATCCTTGAATAAATTATTTTCAAAAGGAAAGTAAACCTAAAGAGTAAATTATTTTACCTAACGTCGTATTTGCCGATACAGTGAGTAAATACAAAAGTATATATTTCGGTTCAGTATTCAAATGTTAAAGTAGTTAATTAATTAAGCCCATGCTGTTTAAACATGTTCCAATTTGCGTGAATGGTGTATTACATTTCATACCGTGCTAGCGTGAATCCAATTTGTGCAGCACAATTGAAAAATGTTCTCTTTATATTTTCGAGTAATCGACGCGTCTCCACAAAATTTTAACACTACATTCATAATGTAATCAGATAAGCGAATTACCTTTGTTCATTTTACGAGATTCATCTGTTTTTATTGGGCTTTCTGGCGCGTGGAACTTGAATTTAGCATGAGCCAGACTGCACCTTACGTGCTTGGCAATTTAGTTGAGAATACATTGCAGCGAGGCTGGACGAGTGCGACGGGTGCATGAAATTCAAATAGAGAACGCCGCCCCACCTCGTTGCTTGGCTGCGACCGGCCTCACTCGCGGCTTTTGGGTGTTTGGTTATGATTGGGCGCATGCACTTGGACTACTGCCGACATCATTTAAATGCCACTCGAAATAAGTATCAACTCATTTAAATTTAGCGGAAAATTTCGCTTTCACACTTTAATTCAAATTAGGTCTCAATTTGGTTGTATGTTTCTAATTTCTTTCGAATGGTATTGCTCCCAGATTAGTCCCATAGAGACTGTATCCAAAGCGATTCAGTAGTTAGGCCGAGAAATTTGAAATAATTCACAATCAACAGAAATTTGTGTTAATACAACGATTTTGTAATCCTACTAATATTATGTATAAACGTGAAAGTTTGTAAGAATGTATGGATGTATGTTTGTTACTCTTTCACGCAATGTCTACTGAACGGATTTTGATGAAACTTTACAATAATATAGCTTATACGTCATCACTACATAGTATAAAACAAAGTCGCAGTCGTCTGTCCGTCCCTATATATGCTAAATCTTTAAAACTACGCAACGGATTTTGAAGCGGTTTCTTTTAATAGATAGAGTGATTCAAGAGGAAGGTTTATATGTATAATATATGTATAATTGCACCCGTGCGAAGCCGGGGCGGGTCGCTAGTAATTTATAAAGATATATGTCTAACTATAACAGAGATTTGATTTTTTTTGTTAAATACTGCGCCAAGCCGGGGCGAGCCGCTGGTTCGCTATAAAACTTGAATTAAATGAAGCACAGATATTATTAAAGGAATTCCAGTAATTTTTAACGCCGCTATTGTTTTTTTTTTTCAAAATTGAATGACGTGTGCTCCTTTTCTGTAATTGACTTCAAATTAATTTGGTAAAGAACATTTTAGGTCGTTCTTTAAATAACTTTGAAGTACCATTTACCCAGGAAGCGTTGCAGACATGGAAAATAGCTTGCCCCAATTCCCAATTACCCGCATTTCCAAGCTCTCAAAGACAGTGGGATGCGCCGCTCTGCAGTTTGGTACGGAACAGTCTCTTAAATTCGTACACCAATTCTGCAGATCGAGCTCGCCTACTGGCTGTGGGAGAATGGGAGGCAGGTCTTTGGCTCAAAGCCATTCCTTCTCCAAATGTTGGGACATTACTAGATAACAACACTTTCCGCCTTGCCACCAGTCTCCGCTTAGGGATACAATGTATTGCCCCTCATCGCTGTCGCTGCGGTAATAATGTCGATCTTTTGGGACATCATGCCTTATCCTGCTGCAGAAGTGCTGGCCGTATACCCCGCCATGCCAGTATTAATGACATCATTCGTCGGGCCCTTGTTAGCGTTGGTGTACCAGCCGCTTTGGAACCTAATGGTTTGGTGCGCAGCGATAGCAAGAGACCTGACGGGATGTCATTGATGCCTTGGAAGATGGGACGGCTGTTAGTGTGGGATGCCACATGTGTCGACACTTTGGCTCCTTCTCATCTTCCAAGTACATCGGTTGCACCCGGTACCGCTGCAGCGGAAGCGGAAAACATCAAGCGGCATAAATACAGCAGCTTAACCAGCGGTTATATATTTGTGCCGTTTGGTGTGGAGACGCTTGGGGCTTGGGGCCCTAATGCCCAGTCTTTCTATAAAGATCTGGCAAAGCGGCTGTTTGACTGCACGCGTGTCCAGAAGTCTGGCCTCTATTTCGCTGAGCGAATAAGCATTGCCATCCAGCGTGGCAATGCCGCCAGCCTTCTGGGCACTTTTGCAAACCCCTGCAGCGCTGAGGATACGGTGCCTAGTTTAATTTAGATTAATTTAGTGTTTAGTTTCTCTTTTCTTTTGGGTATATATTTGTTGTTTTTTTTTACTAGTTTTAGTCGTTGTATATAATATTTTATTACATTTATTAATAAATTGAACAATAGCAAAAAAAAAAAAAAAAAAAAATATAAAATAAAAATAAAAAATAAGGAAGTTTCATTTTGATGTACGCAGGATTACGAAGACGCATGAATTTACGTCCCATTTAGTTTTGAAGAAAACTTGAAATACTCGTGAGTTAAGTATCAAAATATTTAATGAAGATAACGTTTTGGGTATTTAGACGATTTTGTTGTTGTTCACTGTAGTCTGATACGGCACCGACTTCAAATGGTGGTTTCTTAGTTCCTATTTTAAAGTCGGTTCAATATTATGTTCTCAAAGCAATTTTTTTTTTTGGACATTTCACACAACGCCATCTCGTCCCAAGTTAAGTAACTTAATGCTTGTGTTATGGTAACGAGATGGATGATAAACTACTTATATACATTTTTTTTTGTAAATACATACATATTATAGATAGAAATGACACCCAGACTCCGAGCCAGTGCCTCTGGTTTAGACAAAGACACTTGCCCGACCCCGGAATCGAACCCGGGACCCGTTGATCCAAAGGCGGCACATCTAACCACTAGACCAACGAGGCAGTCTAGAGCTATTTGCACGCGACTTTCGAACCCGCCTTTATTTATTAGATTTTCTATCTAGAGGAGACAACAGACTTGCCTTCTCGCTTACGTTTTGTTCATCAAAACATTCAAGGCATGTCTGGCAAACAATTAGAAATTGAACTTTTTTTTAGAATACCATCGCGTTCACATTTTTTGTATTTCTGAACACTGGCTAAAAGATAATGAGCTTGGATGCAACAACACAAATTTATAAGATAATTAGTGCCTTCTCAAGACGGACTGACATACGTGGTGGTTCTTTAATATTGGTATCAAACAATATTAAATCTAAGGAACGCAAAGGCATTGTTAGTTAGTCTCTTGAGCGCGTAGTTGAGTTATCTTGTGTAGAATTAGAGCGCTATATCGTTGTGTGTGTGTACCGTCCCCCGTCAGGGATATACAATGATTTTGAAATGGTTATGGAGGAAGTCTTAAAATCAATTACAAGTAAGAATAATAAACAAGCTATAGTGTGTGGTGATTTTAATGTAGATTTACTGACTGACTCTCCGAATACTTGTAAGCTCGTTAGCTTATTTAAATCATATGGGTTTACACATCAATTTAATGAACCAACTAGAATTACCGTAAACACTTCGACATGCCTAGACAATTTTTTTTGTACGTGTGACTGCATGCATTAAGCTATTCTCAATGACCTCCCATCTGATCATTGTGGCCAATTATTGGTGCTTCCAGATTTGAAAGCAAATAAATTCGTGAACATCATTGCTATACCAGTTACTAGTGGTCGAATTGATTTGTTTAGTGCATGTGTTAGTTCGAAACTCTGTGGCATGTCCTATGGACAGGGTGACCCGGATATTTGGTATAGATCTCTTTTCGAAATTATACAAACTGAGTTTGAAAATATATTTAAAAAGAAATCCTTTGCGTTTAGACCGAAATTAATGTTTAGTGAATGGGCCACGCGTGGGATATATATTAGTAGAAGCAAATTATATGATCTGTACGATATGAAACAGTATAATCACAATCCCGCGTTTCAACAGTACGTTAAAAATTATTCAAAAACTTTTAAAATGGTATGCCATTCAGCCAAGTCACTTCATATCAGTAATAAGATAAAAAACTCCACAGACAAAATTAAAACTACGTGGAATATTATCAAAACCGAAACCGGGAGGACGGCACCGCGAGATCATACATTAGAGTTAAATTTGAACAGAAAAAATATAAGCAATGATTTTCATGTAGCTCAAACATTCAATGAGTTTTTTGCTAACATACCATTAGAATTATCTAAATCTATGAAATCTTCGTCATCGGATGCTGAGGCTATTTTAAAAAAATCGGTGAGCGAGTGCTCTTTGAATTTCATATTTCAACACGTGACCCCTGATGACATAATCGTCACATTTAATACATTGAACCTGAAAAAAACCGAAGACCTGTGGGGAATTTCCGTCTACATACTTAAGGTAATATTGCCTGATATAGCTCCACACCTTGCTAAAATTTTTAATCAATGTGTGAATATGGGTGTATTTCCAAATTTATTGAGGCACAGCAAAATTATTCATTTATTTAAAGCTGGAGATAAAAAAGAACCGGGGAATTATAGACCAATTTCTATACTACCAGCATTAAGTAAAATATTCGAAAAGCTGATACTTAAACAGTTGCTTCACCATTTCAATTAAAATAATTTACTCCACAAGAATCAATTCGGTTTCACTGAAGGTCGGTCTACATCTGATGCAGGGGCCGCTCTATTGAGGCATATTTACAGTGCCTGGTAAAATGGTCATAATGCCATAGGTGTATTCTGCGATCTGTAAAAAGCTTTTGATTGCGTTCATCACGATACACTGTTGAGAAAGCTTCGTCATTATGGCATTTCGGATCATGCCCTGAAATTAATGGACTCATATCTAAATGACAGGACTCAGTTTGTAAGCGTAAATGGTGTTCAGTCGACCGGTTCACCTGTGTTAATGGGCGTGCCGCAGGGTTCTATGCTACGCCCATTTTTGTTTTTAATATATATTAATGACCTCCCCCATTTTGTGGAAAATATTTGTAATACTGTGTTGTTTGCAGATGACACTTCGTTAATATTTAAGGTTGACAGAGACAAAAGTTCATATGACGATGTAAACAGCGCACTCTCTTAAGTATGCCACTGGTTTGAGACGAATAACCTTGCATTAAATTCTCAAAAAACGAAATGTATTAAGTTTGTCACGCCCAATGTACGAATTAGTAACACCCATTTAATGATTGACAATAGATGCGTAGATATTGTAGAATCAACAAAATTTTCAGGCATCACTTTAGACCCTAAAGTTCAATGGGGGGCACATATAACGTGTCTCGCAGCTAAACTGAGCTCTGCGGCGTATGCTGTGAGACAAGTTAGAAAACTTACTAATGTAGACACAGCTAGAATAATATATTTCAGTAATTTTCACAGCATTATGTCTTATGGTATCTAATTGTGGGGAAATGCTGCCGATATCGAAACCATTTTTGTTTTACAAAAGCGAGCGGTGCGTGCAATTTATAATCTTAATTCTAGAGAATCACTAAGATAACTTTTTAAGGATACTGGGATTCTTACAGTCGCATCGCAGTACACATTTACAAATATAATGTACATTCGTAAAAATATCTGCGATTACGAAAAGAGTGGCGATATCAATAAAAATAAAATGTCCACTAGGAATAGACACCACATAATATAGTCCCTTATTACAGGCTGCAAAAAGTTCACAAAACTTCTGCAAGTCTTGGTATTCGATTATTTAATAAAATACCTAAAGGCATTCAAGACTTGCCTTTAGAACGCTTTAAGTGTCACATTAAAAGTCGGCTAATCTTTAAGGGGTACTATAAAGTTAATGACTATATCTTAGACAAAAATGCTTGGGAATAACTGACCGGTGTTGTTGCTAGTCCGATGCTCTTATTTAAATACTTTTAGAATAATGTCAAAGTAATTAGAAATAGTGTTCTTCTAATGTGATATTTAAACACAGTATGTGAGAGCATCCTAACGCGTTATTAGTATAACTTTTGAAATGTTCAATTCCTTGGTGCTCGAGTTATCATGCTCACTTTAAGACTCAGGGCAGTGGTAGCGTCGTGCGGCGGGTCGTTCTCTTCCCTGCAATATGGTTGAGGAGGGCGATGGCTGCCGCATGCGTCATGCTTGTGAACAGGCGCGGTTGCTGGGGGTCGGTTGGCTTGGGCATTACAAGGTTACTATTGTCGACTAGATCTGGCTGAAGTTTGGCCGTTTGGAACTATTGCGCGAGTTTGCTCTCACAAATCTGTCTTATAACCAGTCTTGTACCCAAATGGCGATCTAAAAAGAGCAACTACAGCGTTTCTTGTCGGCTCTTCTCTGTAGAGGTACATTCCGAACCGGTGCTAGATGGATAGAGCTCTAATGAGCCAACTTGATTAAATGAGTTTTGATTTTGATTGATTTTGATTTTGATTAATTTTGATTGGTAAATGGACTTGGTCGTTCAATCCTAGCACAATACACAACACAGCCATCTTATATGTCAATCCAAGCGACATTTAGTACATACTAATTAGTAGACCACTTTTTCATTAATTGGCGTTAGGCACTCGGATCTAAATGGATACGAAATGCGATAGAGATAAGTGGTATACGATAGCGATAAATTGTGGAATACATGGAGGAGAATAATGTTGACATTACCATATTAGTGCGGAGATCAGATATTCAAATGAGGTAGTATTCAAATTATATTAAGGAAACACTAATAAAGTACTGCAGCTGACAAACGGCCCCGGGCACAGCCGCCGGAACAGCGGGAACCTTGTACTCGTAAGCAAATTCGATCGGCAGATCAAAATCGGAAAAGCAAACGATCCTTGAATCGAAGTTTGATACAAAGAGACTTGTCAATATTAAGAGGCGGAGGCCGCAGGCGAGACCCGTCAGAGGGATTCGCTTTTCACCTCGTTTATCTTCACGACTCTCGAAAAAGTTGGGGAAGATTGAAAATCAATGTCTCATCGCGCCGCTCGCAAATGACGGGACGTCCTCGCTGAGCCCTCCGGATTATCGGCCAGTTGCACATCATCACGCGCTTCTTCGTCTTCCAAATTTGTTTTGAAATGCTTATCGCCATCCCTGGAGTCGCTTAGGGCAATCGTTTTATTAAAAGTTACAGAAAAGCGACTGTTTTGTCAGAAAAAGCATCATTTTTCTGTTGTTGCAAGATCAAAGAGAAATAAATTTGAGGAAATGGTTTGGTCTATAAACTTACAAAAATACCTAATTTCGAGGGGGCTAGTAAGGAGGTACAGATTTCATTATCAAATAAGCGATGATTATTATAATGAAGTAAGAAAGCTGATCCACGGCGTAAAGTTATTTAGTGCTATTGTACCTACTCCAGATAAGGGAGAGTACCTAACTTATTAACTGAAAAATGTCTACCTAATAATACCCGAATAATAGGGTCTGCTGTCTAGCAAACTAGAGGTAAACAGAAACAGAGATGTGAGATACAGCTACGCAAGTGGAAAGTCAGAATCGTTAAAATGTCAGGTAATCCTCCATTGGTGTTTCTACACGTCTTTGTATTCCATTTATCGCCGTAATACAATTTTGTGGTTCTTCTTAGACAGTCCAACAAGGAACTTGCTGGTCGGCTTTCATACATAGCTCGCTGAAATAACATATTTATCCCCATTCGGTTAAAAAGCAGTTAATCTGGATGGCGAGCAACGGGTACTGAATTCAATATCCGCATTGACCACGAGTAATGGCGTCGCCGCCTGAGCGCCTCTTCAGCATAATTGGCTCCAAACGATCTTTTTAATCCTCATTTGGCATGCAAAAGCTTCTTCACTGCTGTCTGCACTTACACGTGTTGGCTTAACTAATGGGGAGTTAATTGTTTGGGAGTTTACCATTTTGTTATCGCAACTATATATGTTAAGTTTATTTTGGTCGATTTGTATAATTAGGGTATTTTCATTACTGCCAAGAAGAATGTTAAATCACGTATCCGACGACGAGTAGACGGTATTTTGTCCTCAGATAGCTAAATGCGAAGCTACTATTGTTTCTATTCCTACCAGAACGTATTATTAGAGCGAGCTTGTTAAAACGTCAATAACCACAGCCAGCGACCGTTCTCATCGCATTTTTGTAGCGAATAAATTTCAAATATGAAGGTGATTCAAATAATCCAAATATATTTGCAATGCCTTCCAATGATAATCCGAGCGTTTCCCATATCCCGAATCGAGGGCAGACTCGATGAAATAAATAAAAGACGTACGAGTGGATCCTCTTCGCGATGAAACGCAACAACAATGGAAACATCCAAACATCCCCGCAATGCAGAATATATCTGTTGTGCCGTGGAAATTCCCCTTTGGAAAATGAGGGCCTCAGCGAGACGAAATTCAAATGGCAAGCGGAGCGTGAACCCGAACGATACGACGTTTCCGTTGTAATGAAAAGTAATAATGTCAGATAAATGCGTCCAACCACGTGTAAGGCGGTTGAACACAATCAAAATGCAATTCGGATAGACCGGGGACTCGGTGGCCGCGCTCTCCGGGGTGGCCAATCTCGACCAAATTTGACTAGACAGTCTCATAATGTAACTCCCTCCAAATATTTCCCCCCGTTCCTTTATTTGGTGTCAAGTATAGTACCCTCGCGAATGTAGTGCGCATCTTCTGTTTGGGCAACAGTCAGCCCTGCTCGGGCATTGCCTGCGCACTCGTGCACTCGTGTGCTCTCGCCCCTTTTGTTGCGGTTTTTTCATGTTTGTAATCTGCGTGGAAACGTCCCGGACGCTTTGTTTTCAATTTATTAATGTTGCCATTGTCGCATTGAGAGGCAATGCAACCACCAACAAAACAGTTGGATTTTTTTATCGCGAATCCTTTTAAATACGTTTTAGGGTTCAGCTAACGAGCGTAAATGGTTTTTGAATTTTCCATGTTTGCGTTATGTTATGAAGCACCGAAGGCTTGTAGAGCTGTTAGTCTTCCGCGTTGGATTGAGACGCAGCCCATTTGGAACATGTCCATCAGCGCCATAGACAAAGGCTTCGCACCCTTTCCGCGAATAGGAACGGCGCAGCGCGTAATTAAGATTGATAGCGAGGCGCGCGTGAGATGATTTGCAGAACAAACCGACACAGGAAGCCGAGCAACACTGCAGGTCCGTGCGGGGTCAGCGCGCCTTTGTGGCTCAAATATCGTGAGCCTTAATGGCTGCCGCCGCGTTAACTGCCGGGTATGCTTTCCTGTTTCCTGGTTGATACGGGCGTGCAACCATGACTGTCGTCATAATATTTATCCCTTTCTACCGACGCTTAGGATTACCAAAAGCTCCAAATTAACATATTCTCCAAAACTAATTGCCGCGTCCTTTATTTAAACGCGAAACAATCTAAAGTTGTGCTATTCCCCAAAATTGAACTTCACGTGGTTTAGGTATCTGTGGCGCGATACGCAAACTTGTGCCATAGCTCTGAGACGGTGGGTTTAAAATCGGGATAGCGGCGACGGAATCGCGAGGTGAATCTATAAAGATAAATTAGAACTAAAGTAGTTGCCGGTTAAGGCGAAGTGGGAAAAGGCGCACAGATTAGGCGGATTATCATCGGCCGGGCGCGAGATGGCACTCGCGACGCAATCACCGGCGCCCGCAATCGACCCGCACCTCGTAATCAACAATTGCAAAGTTCACGGGAAAGCACTTCGCAACTGTAATTTCGGGTTGAGTAATTAATATTTCAGTGTTTGTGTTTATTTAAAGCGAGATTAACGCCGAGCTGTGCTCGTAAGTGGCTTGTGTAATTATCTAATTTATATGTAAAGTTTGATCGAAGTGCCGTTCGGGGCGGAAACTAATGCGGTTATCGCCGAGCCGCGCCCGACGCTTGCCATTCCGCCTATCATATCACCGGCACATACTCATACATATATACCTACAAACATCATCAAGTCTATTGATTAATCTGTTGCTTTTATCGGTGTATTTGTAAAAAGGCAAAGCTATTCTTAAGATGACAAATCTATACTAATAATGGCTACGGTGTCCCTCAACTGCCCGAAATAGGGCCACGGGTTTCACTCCCCATTGTGACTAATGGGGCCTTGGCCCGCTTTTACAAGCGGGCCCCACGCTTTGTCGGGGAGCTTTGGACGCTTCCCAACCCAACGAGAGGCACGTGCCCCTGTCAGACTGTCAGACGCTGTATAAACTGGCGCCCTACCCATGCGGTTGCGGCGACAGCCGTGGCTCACCTGGATGGCCGCTCCTCCGCAGCTAGTGGCGGCAGCCCTGGCCTCGATGCCTGGCCGCCCTCCACTGCAATGACCACGACATGTGTCGCGGCAGGTTAAGGCTTCCGAGTCAACTCTGACGACAGAGGATCCATGGCCCCGCCACGGACCCTGAACCGGTATGGCCCCAACGGATCCTAAAGGCACGCAAACCCCCTCACCACAACAAACTGCACCACAGCACGGTCGAGATTAATTGCAAGAAAAAAATAAATGTCCACCCGTGCGAAGCCGGGATGGGCCACTATTATTGAATATATAAGATGCGATAGTTCTTCTACATTGCAATGGGCAGACCGAGGCCATTAGTTTTTAGACAATCAACGTAGTAAAGTGGAATTATCGGCTTAGCATTGGCATGGTCGGCAGGGTTCCCTAGCAGTGCTTAATCTGGCCGAGTGTGGCGTAGTGGCGTGATTAGATGCAATTGCTTTGATGGTGCATTTATTTAAATAACAGTATTCGCAACGATGCGGTCGGCAGAGCGGCGTGGCATGGCCGTTAGCCGGCGAGGGCTGCTCATGGCGCATTTGAATGCTAATCACTTCTGAACATAAACTGCCATTTGTAAGCTGTTTTATCGTTATTGCCATATTAAATGCTATGCAAATTCGTGTTGATATGAGTCACGGTGTGTGTGCAAATTATTGATGCTGGAACCTTCAATCCGCTCTCAATTTTATTCCAAAGGCAGCGCATATTCAATTAGCTTCCTCTTAAAAATTGCAAATGTCATCCAGTCCCGCGGCCACGACTGCTGCAAAGCATTCGAAACGTCGGGAATTACACAGTGCCATACATCCGTTATAAAGTGTTTAATTTCAATACGTGAATAAGTGATTCGTGAAATTGTAAAACTTCCTCAACATTGGCACTGGTTTACGAACACTTAAGGGATAACATTGCTCGATACAACAGATACAGCATTCACATGGATATAGAAACTCAATTGGAGACTTTCATTTTTATAGGTAGAGTGAAAGTGACGAATGAAGTGCAAGTTGACATTTCGGCCATCTAAAAATGATTCCCGGGTTTATGAGGGTCAGTTATTTGCCCAAAGACTATTACGGCTGCCCCTCATTCCTCCAGCGGGCACGGAGCCGCGGGCACAGGCCGGCTCACTATCAATTCGATTTTACTGCTTATAGAGTCGCGAAGCGAGTCAGCACTCGATCACAGAGCACAGTGTAGTAGCAGTAAACACGATTCATATTCATACGATGGATACCGCGCATGTAATATCCAAACTAATCATTACTTTTGCTTTAGTAAATCTATAACCTACACCACTAAACGGATTGTGACTAATTGTGGTGTACTACCTATAGGCGAAACCTCAGGACATAAACATACTAATGAATTGGTTGTCTGTGCTAAATCGCACTTGACGATAAGATCGCTCTCTGTATTTGTTACATTTGGTTGATAAACAATTGGTTAGTTGGTAATTATTGGTTTATAAATTGTAGACATAGTAACTTAAAACCTCATTTGTAGTTCAATGCTAACCATTGCTCATTATAATTAATCAGTAGGTACATAGATGGCGGTGTGAACGACAACTGGAAGAGTAGAAGAGAACTCATACTGGGCAAATCTTTCAGGATATCGTAGAAAGACGATCAATCACGAGATAAATAGTTACATCCAAAAGTTGAGGTACTACTTTGATTGAATATCCACTGCGGTGAGCAGTCAGCACTAGTCCCAGCACCGCCCAGCCACACCACTCGTACGTTCAGCGACTGCGATCCAATTGACGTTTCCAATAGAGCCATATAAAAGCTGAGTACCTACTGCCAGGGCCTCGAGGAACGAACTTCATCATGCGATACTGAGAAGTGCTCTCGGAATGTCTGCAGAAACTACATTTCATCATGTTAGCGTCGATGCGACTCGTTGCTCAATTGAGAGAAATATTTATATTACTATCTGAGTAATTGGAAATTTTATGTATAATACATGCATAATTGCACCCCTGCGACGCCGGAGCGAGTCGCTAGTAGATAAATAAAACTTATTTTTTGCGTAATCATCGGCGCCATGCGTAGCATAAATTTATTACCATACCAATTTATTTTTAATATTGCATGCGTTTGTTTGTGGACATGAAAAGTATAAAACTCAGTCTCAGTGTCACGTGTCAGTAGCTAGCCAGGCGGACTTTAAAACAGGCTTTCCTTCTCTTGGGATTATAATACGGTTTCTGATTATGTTTTAGACGCCTCGTACTAACACTTCCACTACAGCTACCAGTACTGTCGACTCTGTGATCATGGCTGCAGGGGGTTTGTTGCTGCATGTGTATGGCCATGACAAATGGGGGTGGCCCATGCTCCCGGTATTACCGAAACTTGGCGGAATAAAGTTGCCGCCGCGTGACTTAGAAATATTCATCGATAGAGTATTCACGACACTTCTTCTAAGCTTCACGCTGCAAATGACACCAATCATAAATGGAGGGCTTATTTCTGAAAGTATATTTGAACGATGTTTCGTTCCACTATGATATTGTATATGTACTGAATTGCTGGCGTTGAAGTAGTGCAAGAAGCGCTCTCATAAATTGCGGATATATTTCACAGCAAAATAAAACACCACCAATGTCAGTACAAAAAGTACACAATTCGGGAAACCGCTTCGAACGTCGGTTAATGATAAATTCTTTAATTTTCATTAAACAAAATACCGGTTGTGAACACAAATTGCAGACTACAAATCAGGACTTGTTCGGGTGCCGAAACGATATAAATGTTTATCTGGTATTGTGATGAGTTCGAGTCACGCGATGCCCCTCATTCGCTGGAGGGGGGGAGGGGTCATTAGAGCTTAAGCCACCCTATGTAGAGGGTAACATCACCTTCCATTAAAAGACACACTAATAACACACCACACTTAATCTCAGCTGGTATTGCATTGTTTTTAAGTTTGAACATTCCATTTAAATCTTATTCTCAATTGATGTAGGTAAAAAGCATTTACGGGGCAGATGACCGTGACGCAGGCCAACGCTGTCCCCGCGGGGACGGGGCTCAAATCCGTTGATTTATTTGAATGCGACCTTAAATCCTTGAATCATAAAGGTGCGATTCGACCGTTGGTATTTTTCTGCGAGAATCATATTTGTAGCCAGTATTGTTGTCTGGGTGATTTCATTGGTTAAAATGTTTATACAATTTAAGTAATAATGTACACAATATAACTACATACCTTAGGAACTACAATAAGCTGCAGAGTGATTATGTTTATACGTGACGGATTTAGAATACATAGTGTCATCACCCAATTTCAACCTAAGGGTGTCGGTAGTAAGAGCCGGTAAAAGGAAATGACCAGGCCAAAAGAAGGAAATCTTGATACGAAACCCTGTACCAACCCGTCTGGCCAGCGTGCCACATAGAATATTCGTATATCCGTTTATATAGAAATACCTATTAGCTGTAAGAGTGTAATGCATCTTTACATTTGTATAATAGAATGACGGTTATTTATTCTATTGTACCAACGTTGAAATGATCAGACCTTGTCGATGCGATTATTGGTGCCAAAATTGTAGAGGCTGTCCCTTGTCTTCGAGCATAACATTGTTTAAAATTGTAGATATGTATTGGAGCATGAAGCAGCGCGTGGCCACGTGACCACGTAGCCACGTGGCCGCGTCCGGGCTCGTGCCTTTACATTATCCGACGTTAATGCCTCGACGCTTGTAAAGTAATAAATTTGCTTTTTATGGCGAAATGAGGGCAGAACAATACAATGGCAAATTTTAGAACATGGCCGCGCGCCGCTCGTAAACCGATCAGATTATTACCACAAGCGCATTCCAATGCAATAAAAATGAAACATTCAAATTCGTTTTATTAACTTTTCACTTTTAGGGTTCTTTAACAATAGGAGATAGTTCATTTACCACAAAAGCATAAAATCGTTGGCGCATCTCCAAGAAGTTCTGTGTCCTGATGTAGTAAATTCAATAGCTTTTACAATGGCGCACTTTTTATTTTAAAGAGAGACCTAAAGTCTTCACCAGATTTATATAGTTTTGACACGTCCCAGGAGCTTAGGTGCATGATTAATAAAAGGCAATGATTTTGAGCCACCTGCCTCCGCGTTAGGAATCCTCTAGTCAGCTCATTTACAAATTGTTCGCATTTCCAGTCCTCTGTGGTCAAGGTGACGCACGATAATCCCATTGCTCTAAGCGCGCTTTGTTTTAAATTGGATGAGCGTGGATTAACGGGGCCCGCGCCGCCTTTCGGATTCAACGAAACGATCATTTATTCATAAACTCTTAAAATATATATTTGCGGGCCTTTTTCATCGCCGCTTCTAGCATTACCACATGAATTACATTGATTAATTATACATGGCTTTTTTGTGGCGGCGCTTTTACTTTGATTTTGACCGCATACTACAATTTACAGATTTTTCATGTTGCATACAGTGTATTAAGCGTGGAGTGATTTCAAATATTCTTGATTAAAATGTACTTTAGGTGCAATGTCATTCAGTTAAAAAGGTTGTCCCGTTCTCAAATAAATGTAACTGTGATAAACCCAGACAAGATCTTGAACAAACTTATAAAGAACCTACTTCTGATATGAGATTGACGGTCAAGTCATACTATGTTCTATAAAATGCAAATAGTAATATTTAGCCGAACCCCGTGAGTATTGAGCTTTTGATGGGTTGCTTTGTGTAGGGCGCGGAGACGCCATCTGCCGGCCGCTTTAACAGCCCCGCCAGGAGCAATAATACCCTCTTGCAATTGCCCTCGATGTTCTTTCACCAATTAATTAAGAGGACTTTCTACTGAATTTCGCAACAATAGTATCTCAATTGTCTTTTTTGGAATAAGTAATTTTTGGATTAAATAAACTTTTTTGGAATAAATAATAGTCAGACCAGTACGTTCCATACTTAGGCTCACGTGCGAGTTTAATTCATTACAAAAGCTTGAATCGGGAGATTGCACATTACACGAAATGATTTCCGGAGGGTTCTGATCGTGTTCATTTGTTTAAATTTTAACGTGTCAGTGTCCTTTGACACTTTGCAGTGTCCGTGGTCGCGGGATGACTGGATGGATGGGGGTTGTCGCTGCGAGCATTTATATAGCGAAGAAACACTAATGTTGAAGGTGAAATAATAAGGGGTGGGGGTAAATACGCCAAGAACCTTTACAAAACAAACTTCTTTAGTCTCATTGTGAAGACGTATTTATTATTTGGAGTGCAGTTGTAACTCCGCGAGCACTTATCGTTAATATAGTTTAAAAAACTGACAGCTGACTGCCGCGATATACTCGTACTTAGACAATTGGGGAGCCGACGACACCCAGACAAAAAGTCCCGGTGGATCTAGAACAAAAAGGTATCGAAGAAAGATCTGTCACTTTGCGCAGTGCAATGTAACTTCTTAATGGCTGTGAGTCATTTATCACGAGCACAAGCACGTACACTGAGTACCAAACAAGCCCCTAAAGTATTGGTAGTTGTCTCGAGATAGCACGTAGAATACGACTCTGGATCCATTCATTCCCTCTTGAGTGCAATATAAACTGCTACTGACACAAGACTATATTTAGCACAAACTAGCTTATGTAGGTATGTATGTAGGCCTATTTAGTTTTCACGCATGAAACCACTTTGATGCCAATGACATTAACACGTTTCGGACGTAAAAGCAACTGCGGGTGGTGAAATAGTGGATGAAAATATGTAATATGCATCAAAAGACACGCGTAAGGAGCCCCGCACCAAAGTAGTTTCTCATAATATTAGGGATTCCATATTTTGTTGCTGTCGCATAGCAAAGCCAGCAAAGACTCTCATGCAATAAGTTCCATCATGCGCGGGGCATGGCGTATTAATATGTATGCAACGTTGTTCTGCGTCGCAGGAATACCGGAAAAAGTAGAAAAAGTGGCAAATTGCATGCTCCTATGATATTTGCCATGATCACGCGTTATCCCCTTATGAGTCGCGAGACGTGCTCGGCACAACAACGACCCGCGGCTTCACAGAGCCATACATCGTATGCAGTAACACAAACGCACAAAACTATCACTTTTAGAGTGGGACAGAACTGGGAATACACAGTGTCACCGACCTATTCCGACCTGACGGTACCTCGGAGGCAGAACAACTTAAGACAGGCAACCACAGTGGGCACCGATGCCCCGAGGACATGATTATGCACATGATCCCTGCAGCTTGTTTACCGAGTACTGTTTACACTGATCTAAGGAATATTTGGAAAGGCTCCGAGTTAAGCTACTGCTTAGCCTGTACGTGACCAAGGTCGAGGCGGATCGAGACGCCTTCGCCGGTTTGGAATACACCGAACGAGAGGAATTTGATACTACAGAACTGGTTTATTGTGGAATAAACTTTGAAGAATATGTTCCTTCCACTATTTTAGCTACCCTTTGTCTAATATTATGTATAAGTCATACATTTTCTTTTTTTTTAATTAACATATTATCAGGCATGCCTTTATAGCAGTGCAACTGCCGATAGGGCGACTGTGGGCAATGGGCACTTTGACCGCATCACTCCACGGCGCTTTTCGACTTCCACCGGCAGTATTTTAAATGTTACAGTTGTCAAATCATCGGTCATCATCCAACTGTGATTCGCTTCATAGATTTCTCCACAGAAAAGTAACTTCAATTAATCTCTTTACTTACTGAATATGGGTCCATCATTACATTCATCATCATCATCAGCCAAAAGACGTCCACTGCTAGGCTTCCCCCAAGGATTTCCACAAAGGCCGGTCCTAGGCCGCCCGCATCCATCGTTTCCCTTAGGCAGGTCGTCGGTCCACCGTGTGGGAGGCCTACCAGTAGTGCGGTTTTCGGAACGCGGTCGCCACTGGAGAATTTTCTGCCCCACCGGGCGTCGGTCCTGCGAGCTATGTGCATTGCCCACTGCCACTTTGCCCTGTGCATTATGTCAGTATCGTTGGTTCGCCTGCGTACCTCCTCTTTTCAGATTTCTGATCTCGCAGAGAAGCTCCTAGCATAGCCAGAGGGCTAAATAATGGAGAGCCATTGTATCATTACATTATCGAAAGGTGTTGTTACTTGAAAGATATCTAAGAAGGGAAAATGAAGATTATACTTCTCAACCCTCCTACTTTAATAACTCGTTGGTATTATTAGTTCGCCGAAAGAGAGTACAATGAGTTAAACAGAGTCTTCATACGCCTCGGCTTGTATTCTGCGTTCTCAGATTACCTCATCCTGAGTGTGGGATGGCAGACGACCAAATAACCACAAAATCCAGTAAGTAGAAAAGGAAAGCTTGGGGGCTAAAAGCAAATCCTTCTGCCGTCTATCGTAGTTCCTTCCTCCCCACTATCAAACTTGGGGGCACCCAAGGGGGTTTGTGCCCTGAGCGATAGAAATGTTCAGTGAAATCCCATTCATTCTAATGATTGAACTATACAGGGTGGTCAAAAAGTCGTGGATCAAACGCAACCAGCGGTTAGATGGGGTCATCAGCAGCAAAAAATTGTTCTACGGGAGGTCCCAACCCCTGCAGAGTTATAATAGATTTTGTGTTTTTATGAGAAATTGTCCTTTTTTACAAAAACTTGATAAAATTCCACAAAATCTACACCCTGTATCATTTTTATAATTTTCAATAGATTGGTGCTGATGAGCTCATTCGTTAGACATGCTATTTATGGTAGTTTATTGGGTGTGTTAAAGATAACATTAAGTTTTCCGAAAGAAATAATTCTTAAATCAAAACTTGTTACTTCATTCGGACCCCACTGTGAAAAAAAAATACTCTATAGAAAATTGTCCCTCTATTACAAGTTTTGGTGCATTTAATAGGGATTCTAAAAAGGTATTACACATGGCTATGCGTGGCTCTGATATCTTTCGAGGACGAACATTCGTAGCAAGGCCAGAGTTAATCCAACCATAAAACTCTGTTAGGCCTACTAACAAAGCTAAACTAACCGTGATCGTTTTCCGGACTACAGAGTCTTTATCGTCGTTTCAGCACATAAATGACCCACTACTGGGTCCGGCCTCCTCTAAGTTTATGTAGGGAAATTAGCCTACTGTGCCACGCTGGCAAGACGGGATGACACAGGGTTTGTATCAAGTTTTCCTTCTCTTGCGGCTAGGTGATCTGTCTCTTGCGTTCTTTTAGTCACCTCTTACAGCTACGCTACAGAATAATTTTCAGCAAAAATACTTCCTTAAGATGTTTACTTAGATTCAGCGGAAACCGTAAAATTCCACTTTAGTTAAGGCGGTAGCAAGTCCGAGTAAGCGCATGGACGATAAATTGAAAAAAAGTGAGCAGATGGGGAGTCGATCAGTTGCAGAGACAGACCAACTTGGCCGAGTGCGGCGACTCCCCTGAATAGGAAATATCCACATTTGCACATTTTCCTACAAAGCTACGCTATTATTGTTCAAACAAATTAGGGTGGAGCATTCCCCACTAAAACGGTAACGCATGTCTTATGCATTTTTTTTTTATGAAAGCAACAATTTATGGAGGCAAACGAGCAAGCGGGTCACCTGATGGTAAGTGATCACCGCCGCCCATGGACACCCACAACACCAGAGGGGTTGCAAGTGCGTTGCCGGCCTTTAAGAAAGGAATAGGCTCGTTTCTTGAAGGTTGCCATGTCGTACCGGTTCGGGAATACCTCCGCTGGTAATTGATTCCACACAGAAGTTGTACGCGGTAAAGTTTCTTGAAAAACGCACGGTGGTGGACACCCATTCGTCCAGATGTAATTGATGGTATTTCTGGCGGGTGGATCTGTGGCGGAAAGAAGCGGAAGGGACAAGATCGAACAATTCCTCAGAACACTCCCCGTGATAAATGCGATAGAAAATACATAGAGACGCCACGTCTCTTCGCAGGGCTATGCATCACATGTTACTCGTAAAAAGTGGGTTAAATATCGTAAGTATACACAGAATAAGTATTAAATAAGTTTCATTTAGGCTTGGGCTTTTATTAGTGTGCTATGCAACTTTAGTTTTCAATAAAAGAAGAGATACTCTATGACGACGACATTTATTGAAATTCACGTTCAGGGAACATCGTGGTACAGGCATAGGCTAGGGTATATTTTGAAAATTCAATAAAACATAAGGAAAGTGACCAATCTGTTTCCGGCAGCTACTGAATTATTGTATTACACGGAGATTATTCCGCGATACCTTAGAACATTTAGTTTAAAATTCATGAACCATTAAAAATATGAACTTACCCAGTTTATCCTGCAGGACAGTCTTGGAGTCACATAGCACGAGCCACAGCACGAGCAGAAGCGCACGAGGCGCCATGGCGCGGCGCGTCGCAGCCGCGGCTCAGGGGCCCGCCATGCCGCGCCGCACTGCCGGCAAACACGAACGTATAGAGGAGCTGGCTCTGTTCGTGGACAAACAGAACGACTGCACCTAGGAGGAGGCTCAACTCGGCACAGCTGTACACTTCGAGGTGATAAACACGGCGAAGAAGGCATCTCCAAATTCTACTCCATTATAATATTGTAAGCGATTCGATAAATGAATACTGTACTGTGTTGTAAATTAGATTGGTGCGAGTAAGTCAGTCGAGTATTGACACTGCCTTCACTTAAAACAGACAGGTTGTCACAATTTGAAATATTGATAACCTTAATTTTCTTGATCGGACCGCAACCGACAGACAGGAATAACTTGTCAAAATAATGGAATAACATATCTATGCGAGTAATTCTGGACCTAAGTGTACAACCTGACATTGGTGGACTTATGTCGTTGTAACATGGTGACAGTTTGTTTAACAAAGAGTGAAATGAAGTAATTCTAGACTGTTCTTGACATTATAACTTTACGGGTATTTGGCAGCATCGGTCAAATAATATAATTTGCCCTCCCTGGTTCATATTGGTGAACGCCATCATCAACATCTCAAAAGCATAGCTAACCAGTGGCGGATTTACATATTTGCCGCCCGTAGGCTTTTTAAGCCGCCTCTACAGTTCTTTTTTCAGACGTCAACTCTTTAGACGTCCTAAATCTACCGCCCCTTAAACATGCCGCCCTAGGCTCCAGCCTACTCAGCCTACTGGTAAATGCCGCCACTGGGAGGTGTCCTCTGAAATCTGCCGCCCCTAGGACGCTACCGCACCTAGGCCGCGGCCTAGGCATACGGCCTAATTATAGATCCAGGACTGTGCCTAGTTCACATGTTAAGAGCTAATATCAAACCTGAAATTCTCTCCCAGCCTTACTCAAAATGTTTAAAAATAAGTTGAGTCTATTAATTTACTCCTACTAGTTGACAATGTTGTATGTAATGCATAATTATCCCAAAAATGCTAGAAATGTTTAAATCGGCATGCCCAAGATGGTCGATGTTCATTCAAAAAATCTAAAGTTATAACTTGATCTAAGAGGATTAGTTAATTAATGTTTCTCAAAGACGACCAAAGAATTAAATAGCCTGCAACTGATTAGCATATCTGAATTAAGTATGCTAAAGCTTCAAAAGAAATGTTTGGAAAATCAACATTTATATTGAATTTCACAGCTAATAAAAATGGACATTTTAATTAATTAAAAGCAAGGAGAAGTAGGAAAGTTGGCGAGTTTCGGACGATACTAACGATATTAATTTAGCTCCACTTGAAGTTTTAAGTGAGTAACTCGGAGCGATATCGCACTCGAACTTGACCTTCGCAGATAGTGAGGAGGGACGGGCCTTCTGGAGCTGTATCGCTGATTTAAATGGCCCCGATGGTGATGGCCTGCGATAACTTCCCGAAACAACTTCTAAACTTTGCCCTTCCTTTGAACGTTTGACACCCTAAACTTTTAGATTGGCATCGTTTTCTGTGTTCTTTGGGTAGGAACGAGACGAGAATTAATAAAATTAAACCATCGACACTTAATAAACACTAAACAAAGTAGCGCAACCATTACTTCGTCCAGTAATCGTGCCAGTGATGGCAACATATGTTTTTAAACAAAAAGGACGAAGTGACCTCAGGTCCTCTAAGTTATTTAGTCGCGAATGGTCGTGGGAACGTCACACATAAGCTAAAGAATCATCGTCCTATGAAATACGAAATTTGTTGATACATGTTCACCCTCCGATAGCCTAAAGAGTTTGAGAAAAATTTGATTATTGTACGTCTCGGAACCGAACCACTGGGGTTTTAGTGGGTAGACTAGCTAGTTTCCGGGACCCACATATGCACAGGATGTGCACGCGGTATGCACAAAGTATTTCCCCAGCGAAACCAAAAATACAAGTACTGTAGAAGGCAACACGCAGGCCTCGGCTGCGAGTGACGTCGTACACCTATGGTGGTGGTGTGGTCAATGATGAGTAGTAGGTGGTGTGCACACTGGATAAATCCAAGTAAAAAGGTCCACTTACAGTTATAACGCCATATATTGACTAGGTAAATTCGTCCACATAAACACCATGTAACGAAGGCACAATCTGAATATAAAGAACAGCACAAGCACAATTCAACACAAAGAACAAACTATGTATATACGAGTATATACGGAAAAATGGGAATTGCAAATTCCAGAAAGTCCTATTTTCTCATATTTCTACTTTGTGTTTTAATCACGTAAATAAGAATGTTCCAATTGCATGTTATTTTTTGGTTTGTATTAGTCTACCGAGCGTGGTGATTTGCCGGAGGCATGGGCCGTGGGAATCTGGCCCACTTGCAGTGATGCGCCAACAGGCAGTTAACCAGGAGTTGCTGCTCCCTGGACACCGACAGATTTTATTACAGCCATGAATAAATTCCATCGCCCGCTGCGTCGCACCTCGTAAATTATAACGACGCTTTAAACCCTCCGCCCAATTTAGTGCGTCGCTTTAGTACGAGGCGTAGTTACCGTGTGGCGTAGGTGGCCAGCGATGGACGTCGCCCTCGATCCGATCGTCGATAGGTTTCAGTTACGTAGTGTCAGGCTCAGGCGGGTTTCGATGCGACAAAGTTTCGAGTATAGGGCGAACAAAACATCAGCACGTGAACTCTCGTGTCAAGCGGAATCTCTCATAGCTATATCTATGTATCTATTGATGGCCAGTATGAAATTGTCCCAGAGTGCGCCACTCGCCGCCCATTTATGAGTCCATCGGCAAGTTCCTTACCCAACGTCCGGCTGGCGGGAGAACGCACCTATTTTATGGTTATTAAAAATTTTGCGAGTGTTTTTATCACTGGTCATTAAAAAAGGGTTTTATTGTGTAAAGGGATGACGCGTGCTCGACGCTCAATTTATCGAGCCTCTGCATCATTCAGGCGCCAAATATTCTTTCTCATATAATATATTGCTATTAATTGTGCAATATCTTTAATGTCAACAAACATCGCCCTCTATCTTGAAATATCCACGTAATAGATATTTTAGGCTAGATTGTTAATTATGTCTTCCAAGCTGACGTGAATTAGTTAATCTGTTTAAATATGGAATGTGATTATTTTTTTAAGGACGACCATTGGATATTCTTTTACAACTAACTTTTCAGACGTCTTCTCTAACACAATTAGCTCGTCCCTAATGTTGTACTTGTGTAAGAATTAAATTAGTTTTCAGTCTTGCATTTACACTAATTAATTTAATCAAAAAGTTTTATTAATCTGACAGCACTAATGCACATGTACATTTATATATTTTTTAAATGCCTCCTTAAAATTCTTGGAGCGAAATTAGCCTACTGTGCCATGCTCGTCAAACGGATTGGCACAGGGTTTGGCTAGGCGGTTGCCCCTTTCCACACCCTCAGGATGGTTTGAGCTGGTGACTGGTAATGTATTCTAAATCAGTAACTACACGGACATTGTTTTGGGACAAATTCGGTAGTTGCGTTTTTTTAGTGATGTTTAGTCACAAAGACAGAGATAAAAACATTTCACTTCAGTAGCTCAAACAAGTAGGTTTTGCTGCCTGAAAACCGTGGGCAAAATGCGATTTTGCTCACAAAGTAACTTTTTAACTTTTTTTTTCAGAAAGCCGCGAATATCATATTCAGCCTTGGGTTAATAATACAATTCTAAACATTCACACTCTATCTCTTTCCCGCCATTAGAAAGAGAGAGAGACAAAGACCAACCCTTTCGAAGTTGAACTTGACTTGACTTTCGATTTTGAATTCGACCTCAAAGATAAAACACGTTCGGAATTTCGTACTATATAACTAAATAAATTTTGCAAAAAAATAATGTATGTCTTATAATGTAATGAATTTTTAACTTATTGTTTTATTTAAACGAAAATAAGTATTAATTGCATATAAAACGGACATTTAACATATATTTATTTAATTCTAGTTTCAAAAATGTTACGATATATATTTTGAATAATAAATATCGTGGTTGCTATTTTCGATAACTCTTTTTTTAAATAAAAGAGCGGGAATAGAATTACGTAGGTTATTTAAAAAGTTGATTAAGTTCAAAAATATTACTCTCATCGTAGAATATGAGTGAAACTAGCGACGAGAACAGTATTTTAACACCGGAAGAGTTAAAATTACAAGTTTTTAACGCGGAATTAAGTTTCCTACCCGAGAAATCTCGCGAGAAGTATTTGAAAGCATACCATGTCTTCAATGAATGGAGACTTACAAAGGGCGCAAGCAGTTTTTCAGAGACGGTGTTACTGTCATATTTTTTAGATTTATCACAGACGAGGCAATCCTCTACAATGTGGAGTAATTACTCAATGTGGAAAGCTACGTTAAAAACAAAACATAACGTACATATTTAAACATACGCAAAACTCATATCTTTTCTGAAAAGAATGTCATATAAAGCTAAAAAGTCAAAAAAATTCACGGCCCTTAATATAGAAAAATTTCTAAATGAAGCTCCGGACTGCAAATTTCTTGCCGCTAAAGTAAGTGTTACTTTTGAATGTGTGTTGTTAGTTATTAAAATTTGTCTGTAGACTGTTATGTTTAAAGGTACTGCCTGCTACTAATTTTTGGGGGCGCAATTAATCCTAGTCTGGCTTAGAAATACTGTTAAAATATTTATTACCTAACAGCACCTTTATGTAAAAGATGCTGTTAATGTTAAATTATGCATATTAATTATGTAAAATTTTCATTACTATGTATCGCAATAACGTTAATACTAGCGAAAAGCATTCAGATAAATTACTGTTAGTAAAATTGAAAAACACGAAGACGAACCTTGACAGGTCTTTTGTCGTACCCGAAGAATATGTAACCATTGTAGAAAAATACCGAAAATTACGTCCAGGTGATATAAAAACCGACCGATTTTTCATACAATACCATAATAATAAATGCTATATATAAGACAGCCTATGGGAGTAAATAAAATAAGTGCTACACCGCGAGAAATTGCCACTTTCTTAAAACTGGAAGAGCCGCAGCTATACACGGGTCACTGCTTTCGGAGAACTTCGGCAACGCTCTTGGCTGATTCCGGAGCCGATCTCACCACTTTAAAACGTCACGGCGGGTGGAAGTCCAATACGGTTGCAGAAGGCTATATTTAAGACTCAATAGAAAATAAGTCGAAAATCTATAAGCGTAGAATAGAAACAATAAGGCTGAATTCGACCTCGGATCCTTGGTCTCACCCACGCCCATCCACTTCAAACGACGCACAGTGTAATTATACAGAAAGCCGATCAGATTCACCAACGTTCATCGTTGTTCCTTCTCAATCCGCCACCGAAACAGAAACCTTATCCCCAGATAATCAAACTCAATTCAATACGACTATAACGTTGCCAAATAAATCTGTTACTTTTAATATGCAGAATTGCAGTCATTTTACTTTTAACTTTTAAAAAGTTCCATTTTTTTGAATTGGTAGGTAGAGGTACCAATTCAATTCAATCTCGTTATTATTTATAGTTCACAATATATAGTTATTTCTATCTATTCTTGTTTATTATTTCATCTCCTATAGTGTTCTCGCTGCTGAAGTGAAAAGTTATGTGTGTTACACGAGAGCAATTTTTTTTGCATCTCGTGCCTTTGAATCCCTCGCCACACTCAGGAATCAACTTTAGAATCACTCGCTACGCTCGTGATTCAATCATTGATTCCTTCGCTTGCTCGGGATTCAATATCAGCACTCGCAGCAAATAACGACTTTGCTCTCTTGTTGCACAAATAACTATTGCAAGTGAGCTCGCTCAACGACTGGCCAAACATCCGCAGTATCTAGTCATGAATATAACCTTATAATGCTTGATTCCGCCGACCGCCAGCAACGGCGCCTGTTTACAAGCATGACGATCAGCCACGTTGCAGGGAGGGAACGATTCGCTACTCTACGCCACCACTCCCACGAGGCTTTGGGTTTGCGTGAGAATGACAACTGAGGTTAAGCCTCTCTATTTTCTTGTCTTGGCTGCCAACTATTTTTCTTTAAGCATATAATAACACCAGCGGATTTCAATTTTCGTAAATATATTAATCTCAAAAGAGTTATCTCATTACAAGAAAAAGAACGATGCCTCGTCAATCCTTGTCCGGTCAGCCGACACGGGCAAGACACGGCCGGTGTGGGTACAACCCATCCAGGCCTGCCACGTCTGGTCGGGTCCTGTTCCAAGGTAGTGAGCAAGGCGACCGCCGCATTAATAGTAGTAGTTAGTACGATGTCAGGCAGACGCCAGTGACGCATTTCAACCTCGTCTCCTTATGCCAGATTCGGCTAATCCCGTCGTCTGGTCTTGTACAATTGTCACCAAGAAATGGCATAATTTAACTAAGCACACCGACCCACAAAGGCACCGAAACAGACATACGATATGAATTCTAACCTATAAACGGGAACCGCCAGAAAGATGTTACGAGAGCGGTGGCTGTAAAGTGCGGTAAAAATGCTGTGGTAACGAACGGCGGGTAAACAAGACAATTCCGTTTTCTTTTGTTATGTGAAGTGCGTCGTGAAATGTGGCCGGTACAGGCAGGCCCTTGCCGCGCACGGGTTCCTATATTATGTATATTCCACGCAGCCACTGCACAGTGACGTCACAAGCGGTATACTCACGCCCCGACTAGCGTAAGAAAGAAAACAAATGTGCGTCGCACGCAACCGAAGCCGTTAAAATAATATCATTTCTAAGTATCTTCTGCCCTCGGTGGATTTGGCACCGTGGCTAAAAATAAGTTTGCGTAACTCGCTCGTCAAAAATATCAATGGATCGGTATTTTGATGATTCCACCAAATCATCTAATATTAATCCGGGACAAAATATTGCAGAAAATTAAATAATATTGAGTAAGAAATCGTGACAAAGAATTCTCTAGTACATTTGTTTATTACACTATTTGCATTTAAACAGTAGTTGCGTAGTGAAGCAGCTTAATTCATGTTTCCACTGCGACATGAGCAGTGCTTGGTACATGGAGCGCCTTGTTGGCCTAGGGGTTGGATTTGGATCACGGGGTCTCGGGATCGATTCCGGGTTCGTTTTGTTTGAAAAAATAAACAGGGCAGCGCTTGCGTCACACTGTCTGTAAATAGAATGGTTCATTCAACTGCGTTCAGAGGTGAGCTCACGTCTCATCACTACATGGCATCACAGAAAATACTACCACCGAAAATCTTACACTAAGGTCAGTCTTTGCTGTGAAATGTTACAGTTATTCGGAAGCTCGCACGGGTAGTCGCGGAATTGATCCTCGAATTTTAATGTCATCACTAACGACTAACACTATTCCGAGGGTGTCGTAAGAGGCAACTAAAGGAGCGCTAAAGGCAGATCATACCATATCATTACTAATTGTTGTAGTTCACTTTCTGTTTTAATTGTCAAAAGGTATGTATCAGTTAAGGTTAATTGTTTAATTGTCCACATTGGTTGTAGTTAATTACCAAGGAAATCTAATTTGTATATGGTCTTTATAATGTATCTTGGTTTGTTCAATTAGTATTTTTCGTTATAGTTATATGTTCGACGAACTATTTACCCTGTCTTACATATTACACAGCTGAATATAGTGCCATCCATTATTTTGAGTCGCACTTTCTAGAAATGTCACTATTAGCGGTAACAGTTTTGTAGCTCTTTATTGTATTTTTTAGTTTTTAATTTTAATGGTTAATTTGGCAAAATTTAACGTAATGCCAGACACAATGGCAATTCCACATTTCGGTGGATGATGTGTTCTTAACCCATAACCATAGTGCAATTCGCCATCCAGCATGTAACTAACAGCACACAAAAGTGGAAATGGCAAACCGACATGACACTGGCGCCCATAAACATACGACTAAAGCCACACAAAATGCAACGATATTTGGAACAGGAATGGCCACCGAGGAACAGTGAGTCGTTGCGACTATGCATAGATAGGTAGAGCGGAACAAATCGTCCATGGCCACTGATAGCACAAATCAGGAGCGCACCGGAGCGGACGGCTGTGGTCAGTCCACAGCGAAGGCTAGAGACAGCAGCTCAACTAAGATGCTTGTTGTGGAGCTTGCCCACTATGCCACACTTTAAAAGCCACGACTTCCAATGAGCCGTCAGTTAAAACTCCCATGTCTAAACGACGTAGACAGTAGTTTTACTTTTTCATTCTTTTAAAGAGCACTTTCCTTGAGTTCGTTCCGTCACCTTTAGAAATTACGCAATGCCACGTACTTCCTTCATAAAGAACTGGTAATGTTCCATTTCAACTTATGATGTGTACTTAAACATAAGAGTAATTGTGCAATTTTATTTGAACCTTTTAACCGCTGTTCACCTAAATACTGTGGTACTACAATATGACGTTTTACTCCACCTAACGCTTAGTGGTGCCGCCATTTGTGGAGCAGCTTTTTCTGGCTCCAGCAATTTTCATTTCAATAACATTACTACCAGCTTTATCAAGTTAAGTGTGATTTTAATTTTACCACCGGGCACCGATACAGAACTTCAGCCGTCTGGCCGTGTCGGAGGAAAGTAAATCTTTTCCCTCCATTTATTAGATGATGCTGGCTTCTACAGTTTATGGTAAATGATAAATAAACATGTCATCAAATAGAAAGAGTGCGCCCAGGAAGGGTGTTGTGATATTTCGTTTTTCGAAGCGGTCATATCACAACGTCGCATAAGCTAATATGGAACCATGGCCTCACAACAACATATCGTCGTAGGAAAACGTATTTGCTGTAAGCCTCAAAACACGAAATGTTCAGCAGAGCCAAAAAACATTTCTAAAATAGAAAAAAAATCATTACTCAAAAACTATACATCGTAGGAACATGATTTTAAAAACTTATTTTTATTTTTTCTTGTTTTACATGTTACTTAAATAGATATCCTTCTGAGTCAATTAATACCAGTGTTTTTGTAGCTTACAGCAAACAAGTTATTTTTTACAAATCTATAAAACGCTGTAACCATGTATAATTTTCTATGGCAACAAAACATTACATTATGTTTAGAACTTTTAAATGCTGTAAGCGGCATACATATTTTTTTAAGTAAAACTAAATAGATGTGAGCCACAGTGAAGAATTTTTTGGATTTGATTTTATTGTTTTAAGCGAATGGAGTGGGGAAAATATAGTATTAAAATATAGTTTTATACAATTAAAAGACAGTAAGTTTGGTATATTTATTCATTGTAAACTTTCAAAACGTAATTACATTATACACTGTTTTGTGCAACAAACGTAATTCATCATCATCGTCAGCCTATTTCAGTCCACTGCTCGACGTAGGCCTCCCCCATGGCTCGCCACTGAACCCGGAACGTAATTTGTATAATACATTTTATATAATATATTAAACTAATATATTATATAAAATGCAATTTTAAAAAAAGTTTATTAAAAAGAAAACCTAACACTTGACATTAACATAACAAAAATTTTGATCATTTAAGCACGTATTAAAAAGAAAGATGTCTTCTAAAATACTCAATGAGAACCGATGAAGAGGATCGGTATCTGGTAGGCGGTCTCATGTTTTATTATTATGTTCTAGGTCCAAAAATTCTTATGCACAGTTAGATGAAAAAAAATATTTACAAGATTTTTCAGGTCCTTTTAATTTCAGGCAATTAATTTCACTCTATACAAATGTTCCTTTGGTTTGGTGTTACCCATATTAGTGGAATTTCGGAACTTTCAGCATTAACTGCATTAATTTACATCTTGTACTTGAACTTCTTAGGGAAACGGGTTTATTTCTAGCCATTTCCATGATAGTTGGCCATTGAGAAGGAAATTGATCGCGAGGCTTAATGTCTGACAAAGATTTATTTTATAAACCGCCGAAAACTCATCAGATGAAGGCTTCGCAAAACTGGATAACATGATGTAAGTTTTGGTATTAAAAAAACTCATCCTGCCAAAATGGCGTAAGTCTGTTTGAAGAATAGCGTAAGCAACAAATGCATCAAATATACTGGTTTTTGATAGACTTACAGCCAAGACCACATCAAAATTTTTCAAAAAACTTACGGCGTAAGCGATTTTTTTTCGTAGTTAGAATTATGAGAGTCTGACCAATCGACGTGAATTTTTTATTGATCAAAATGATGTAAAAAACGAATTTTCGATTTTTAGAGGCTTACAGCAAATACGTTTTCCTACGTCGATATATGGTGTGTGTGCGTACGTGCACTTGTGCAATGGAAACAGCGTTAGTTGCGTTTATTCCTTATCGTTGGGCGTCACTGCTCGCACTTGCGATTCCGGCTCAGACGCAGCCAATCATTATAAATCTCTCGGTCGGACGCGCTACAACACTCCTACTCCATGTCGTCCCATCGCAGTTCGCAATGAAAGGGCTACAGTTCTTTGGGTTTACTAGATCCACTTGGGCGAAGGATGATGAAAGATTATCCACAGCTATTGCACGCATAGTACAGCGAATACCAACCTCAGGAATTGAATCTTGTTCCATGCATTAAATACACGCGACAAATCCTTAAAGTGTTAAATTTCAATGAGTAACATGGGGTGTTCACTGTTTCAGCGATATATTGGTATCCTGTTTTCGTATAAACTAGCAAATGCCACCTCCTATTTTCAAGTCAAGAGCCATTTAAAGCGCTCTCTCGTAATAAGCTTACAGAGTAAATAAGCACGAAGCTTATCGGAATATGGACTTTAAACATTGTTGTGTAAGACTAAATATCGAATCGCCGGTACGACGTACGAAGAGTTATCTGATTACTTGGCAGGTATTAGTTGTGACAGCGATAATTAGTGACGTGATGGAGGCGCTAAGAAACTCGCCGAGTGCCGTTCGCTACGTGGAGGGAAACGAATAAATTGATTTAGCCGACAACTTGAGCTTCAAGGCCATTTGTAATGAGGCATCATCAACTCCCGTCACAGAACACGAAACATCTATTTGGTATATTAAAGCTTAACACTACACCGGCACCACCTGCGATAATATCACACAAGGACGGAGAGCGTCTCTGTACTTCGCATAAATAATCCACACATGCAATAAGGACACGTTGTTGCGTGTGGCGTGTGGCCTTCCGGGTGGGTAATCGAATGCGCAGGTGCCACCGAACTTTGTACATCGAGTGTTGAGCATCTGTCATTTTTCCGCTGATCAAATTCATTAGCGAGCTGCTACAAAACGCTTCATGCGGAAACTTTCCCGAGCGAGAGTTTTTGTAAGCAAAACTCGACGTAAATTGGCATAAACATAAACGGATACACGGGGGCTGCCAGGCGCCACAACCAATTCCTATCACGAACGCGCGGCCGAGGCGAGGCTAATTGGGAAATAAGTCGGGACTCATCGCCGACTCACTTTATTAGGTGTAATCGAGGCCAGGTGGGCCGCGGTGGCCTCGTCTCGGGCCCGCGGACTACGGCCCACGGCCCTCAACTCACTCCATTCGATTGCTTTTATAGGTCGGCGCCGAATGGTCATGTGCAAGTCGGGAAATCTAATCGGGCAGGTGGGATTGGCGCTTCCATAAATATCATTTTCACTCCTCGTTCGCTAAGAACGCACTAATAGCATTCCCTCGGAAGCCCGCCCAGAAAATCTTTGGAATACACTTACACTGATCTGGATAACTGGAGTGAATTGCGAGACCAATTAACAAGTGCAATCAATAGCCAGTGGAATAAGTACCGTGTGCTCTACACGCCGACCCGCAACCGTTTTTCGTGGGCGGCTGGTGATGTGTTTTTTATAGTTGCTGAATGTCCAAAGCCTTTTACACTGTAATACCTCAAAATGTTCAAAGTCAGCATATGTCACAATAATGGTCACGTATCTAGTTCGTGATGTGGGGCAAGGAGTACTCGCTACCGCTGCCGCTGCCCCAGTCATCCATTATAATGAACAGATGCTGGGAGCAACTATTCTACTTGTGTTACTTACATTAAGGATCAATTTCGAGTGGCGCGGTAATTGCTACGCGACGCCCTGTCCTCTATTTAAACTGTTTTGTTTCAGAGAGGCCCTTAGTATATTATCTTGTATTATCCCCAAACTCGTTTGTTATTTCAATAACTCAAGCTCATGAAATATTTAATGGCACAATGTTATTTAGTCACATGTTGAGACGGATGGTACGCTAATCATTTCAAGTATTCAATTACTTAATTATTAAAATTTGAATACGCAAAACCCTTAATCTTTAATTAGTATAGTATTAATTTATTCAAAGAAACGGGGTTTTGCAATTAGTGGATGGGAGTAGCTCACCGGTCAGTGACCTTTTCAATATCCCTTGCTTATTTAATAAAAAATGTGGATTACCGTAAAATATATAGATATTTCTTCGTTAAGATATAAATTTTTGTTCCAAATTAGTTTAATCAAGAATTCTCACGGGTCAAATAAGAAGCAAGAAAAACTTTTTAGAAAGCGGTACCCTTTTTGATTATGCGCAACACTTAATAAAGGCGTTTACGTTTCCATCGGAAAGGGTAGCGAGATATATTAATTTGCTTCATTAAAAGAGGACAGAGCGCCGCACAAAGTTCCAACCGTTCTACCAACGGCGTAATGTAACTATGACTTGTTTCAAGATATCACTTTTTGCTAAAACCTATCTGTGATTGCCAAGCAGCCAATAATAAGAATTATGGAGAATGACCCACATTATCTGCTGCCGTAAGCTCTTCCAGCTCAGTGATCACACTGTGTTCCGAGCGGTATGTACTCTAGAAGTACGGACACCATAGACACAATAGTCTCAAAGAATAACTGCGAATCTATGGTGCGACTGAGCGAATTTTAACACTTAGTTTTTCGACGAAGTTGAAGCTTCCAATTACAATTCTCTGGCATCATAGTGTCACGTCGCGTGCCAAGCCGCGGGGCATCGTTATAAACTTTAAAACAAGTTCCAAAGTCTTGCAATAAAAGGCTGTTCTCGCAATTAGCGGAGATCGATCCTAATTGATTAGCCGCAGTTTGGGCGGAGATTTCATAAATTGTTTTATAAAGAATTTAATGGGCTCGAGGGGAAGCCTGGATCGGCCCCTAAAGTTCCAAAGTCGGCCCACTCCCGTCTTAATTGTTTCATTCCAGTCGTTCAACTTGATTTGATGGAGATACCCAAATGATCGCAATTCCTTGCAGCAATGGCCGAAAAAAACTGCTCCACTTATTGTTAAAGAATCTACGTTATGCCCGAAGATATTTTGGTAATCCTCAAATGGATTTGCGAGATATTGCGCAGTGCACTGGTGGTATTTCCAAGGTTCGTAATGGACTAGCATTAGGGACACTAGCATTGGTGTCGCAGGCACCATGGGTTCTACAGAGGAAACGTATTCACAAATATTGTAATCGCTGTAAGCTAAGATAGGCCGGTCGGTTCTTGAGTGGTCCTGACTCCTCTATCTCCTATAGGCAATTTTAGCCAATTTAATGAATTAATGCATTTCGCAGTACCACTCTGCCGCCACGTTTTCCTCACTACGCTACATTTGGAAAAAATCTTGTGAATAATAAAATCCTAATGAGCTAGCCCGCAGACAGAGCTACTTTTAAAGATTCCGAATCAGGTTATTTCAAAGGACAAAGGACGACACATGCAATGCGGCTTCGCTTTTGCTGATGCATCAATTGTTTTGGTCTCTCATTTCCAGGCATTTAGTCGAAAATCAATGGGACATTAGTAAGCGTTTCTCCAAAAGTCAATTAGTGCCAAACAAAATATTATATGTTTAGTACGGTACATTCACCATCTAAAATAGACTAGTGAAGTTTCTGACTGGACCCCGCGGTACAACACTAAAAGGAGAATTTTCTTCTATCCAAATATCGCTAAGTCAACAATTTGTCAGCAACCACCAAAGTCCTTGCGACCTGGTGAGACGAAGAATAGTCTCGAAATGTACTCGTAATCTAAGAGTACAGTACTAATTATTCATCAAAAACCATAAATAAAATAGACAAAAGTTATATCTCCGCTGGTTCTTATATATGCATTTTTACACGTATGATTGTATTGTAAATCTCTTGAATATATTAATAACTCAGTATGCGGCAACTGAAACTTATCTAGCACAGCAACATACAAATTGGCAGCACTTAAAAAATAAACTTAACAAATCACTTGCCTTACAAGTAGGTATTACATTAAAACTTCCAGCGCTCGACATTACCTACATTAAAAGTCAGTTTAGACATAAAGCGCCGGGACGCGGCGGAGGGGGGCCCCTCCCGCGCCTCGCCATCGGCCCGGTCCGAAACTTTGCTGGTCCGATCCAGATTTTTCATCTCCCGACTTATTTGAAATTATAATTTGCCGCGAAGAAATCAAATCAAAATTCCATTTAAACTTGGGATTTCAATATTTGTTTGTTGAGTTAGGCAGATGCCTGTGACTCGCACGCCGCCAAATTTTTGGCGCGTTCAGAGGACGCGGAACAATGGAATGTATTCTCGCTACGCGATCAAGCTGAGAAGTCGACCATTGTGCCACTTAAAAGTCTGGTTGCTCAACTGTTCTGACACCACTTTCCGCTTTATATCGTCATCCGAATTTTGGACCAGTAGTCACTTAGTACATTATGAGATTCTCTCCACAGATGCAAAACTTTGTAATCATCCTTGAATAACTATTTAACAGCTATATATTGCATTCATTATAGGGCACTACCGCGCCGATGATTATCTGAGTGACAATGATGCCTGGAAGAACTGACACTCTACTCTGTACCTGCGCTCTGTTCCTTCAAGCTATTGCGTACATCCCACTGACGGAATAGTTTGTAATTTGTATCTTATCTTTACGGAGTGTAATAGTTATTTGTTATACAAGAGTGCAAAGTTGCTTGTTAACCGCGTGTTCAATTTTGATGACCGAGCAAGCGAAGGATTCTAAAATTGAATCACGAGCGCAGCGAGTGATTCAAAATTAGAATCCTGAACGTTAGCGAGGGAATCAAAAGAGCACGAGGTGAAAAATCTTTGCACTCGAGTGCAACACGTAACTTTTCATTCCACCTCAGCGAGGAAATGACTAAATGCAAAAAAAATATTTCAGTTTAGGTATTAATGTAAATGTAGTAAACATTATGACAGGTAAGTATTACAGAATAATCTTTACTTTATTCTCTAGCGAATAAAAACGGCTTTTGCACTCAGATATCGAAGAGCAAAAATACTTTATTCTCTAGTGAATAAAAACGGCTTTTGCACTCAGATATCGAAGAGCAAAAATACTTTATTCTCTAGTGAATAAAAACGGCTTTTGCACTCAGATATCGAAGAGCAAAAATACTCTTTCCGAGATGGGGGGATGAAAAATTATTTTTCACTGATGTGTGAGCAATGACGCACCGAGGACCGGTTTATTCGCGGAGCTTAATTTGAATGGCCCGCTTTTGTCGGTTGTGTTCTCTCATCTGGTGAAACAACTACCGAGATTCTTGCCGGCTCTTCTCTTCGGTGCTAGTTTCAGTATGGGTGCGGATGGATGATTTGTGTGAATGAGGACATGCGTATGAAAGGTGTGAATTTAGTGTATGCGACTGCCACCTAACAAGGGTCGGAAGACGACGATGGCGATGGTACATTTAAGCACGACGATTTATAAAGGATTTGTGATAAACCCTATATGAATAAAGTTCATTTTGAGTTCGAGTTTAAATTATCTCAGTAGATTAAGAAACAAACTTGGACGGACCCAAGTCACAACAAAATATAACGGCCTGCGTCGGTGTGTCGGCCGATCCGGAAATAACTTGTTGTCACTATATTGCCGAGTGCCTTAAAATAAATTCAACTTGCAAAATCAACACAAACCGACCAAATAAACGAGTCTTTGATTTTTTTAATCCGCCGTATATAACTGGTTCTATATTCAGAGACTAGCGAGAGCCATTCGAGCAAGGATCGTTTTGTTTTTATTTTTTTCTAAATCGGAAATATAAAGAATTTTTAAATTAAAAAAGTGGAAGCTCTAAATGCGTGGCGTTCGCGGGGACATTCACTTGTCAGTGACACATCGACGCCTTCATGTCCACAAGGGTCCCAGTGGTTCGATCACACATTACCAGGGCGGAAGGTCAGCGACGAGAGAAGGAAAATTAATACTAACCCTGTGCCAACTCGTCTTGCCAGCGTGGCACAGTAGGCTAATTTTCCTCCATGAATATGATGATGATGACACACATTCCAGCAAAAGGCACGGTCATTTCCATCAAAGAAGAACGAGGTTCCCAATTCAGTTATATGTTCTTTTTTATGCTGGTACTTCATAAGGCTATTGGTATACAGCATTTGGCTGCGATATGTCTTTGCAATTTCCTAATTTAATTAATTGTGATTCAGATTCGAATTGTGGTTCGGCAGCAGCAGTCGTGCATATTTATTATTATTTAGTAATAAATTAATATAAATCTTATTTTGTAATAAATTATTTAAATTGATCAGAGCACATTAGGCTGATTTTACCTAAAAAAATACTGGTTGCACTCGGCGAGTGCCGACAGAAGCTAAAAAAAAGTGATAGTGAATTAAATATAAATATAAATTTAATATAATATTTAATTCATAAAATATAATTAACTATAAATTTCATAGCAATAAATGTTTTATTTTTATTTTATTTAACGTCTAGATCGCGTTCGCGGTCTGCTACATACAATGTACATCCTACTAATCCTACTAATATTATAAACGTGAAAGTTTGTAAGTATGGATGGGTGGATGGATGGATGTTTGTTACTCTTTCACGTAAAAACGACTGAATGGATTTTAATGAAACTTTACAATATTATAGCTTATACATCACAATAACACATAGGCTACAATTTATAACGATATTGTGTGTAAATTTATAGAGATATTACCTAATCTAAATTCAAAATTCTAATTGTCAAATTTTCAGCCATATTTAAATATAGACAACGTAAGGTTTCTCTGTCAGAGTTGCGTTTTGTTATACCACGTATTATATCACATTCCACGGGAACGGGATAAAAATCTTAGATATCCTATGTCCGACTTTCTTTTATATCTATAGATGTTGCACAATTGACAAAATCATACTTAATATTATAAATGTGAAAAAGTAAGTGAGTGTTATCCCGTTCCATGATAAAAAAAACATCGTGTAACAAAATGCAACTGACCTGAATAACAAAACGTCACTGACAGCGAAACCTTATGTTGTCTATAGTTTGTCAAATTTGACAGTTTGTTTTGACAAATTTTGAAGTTGACCGGTTGATGTCACTGAAGTAGGAAACCTATGGAAACGAAACGTCAACCAAAATGCGTGCCACTGTGACGTCATCTGGCCGCTAAACATGGCGGTTTTAGTGCTGCCCAGAAGATTTGAATGTTATTGGGTTGTATCGATAAATGTTCTTGCCTCATTTTATTTTAAATATTATTGAGTATTTCTTATTTGTAGAATTAATACTTTATTAGGAGGTAAGTATATTTTTATGTGCAAAGATACTTTGATTTAGATGTGGGAAATCTAAGACAAGTTCGTGCTTCAAATTTTCCAAGTAAACGATATGACCATTTTTAAAAGTTGCTACACTGATTTTGTAAAGTTGTCGTTTGACCGCAAAACATAAACATATGGCGTAGTACATTGTCAGGACCGGCCAAAACAGGAATTGTTTCCAACTGATTTTCTTTTAATATGCCAGTTTTATTGTTTGCTGGCATGTTGCTGCAAAATATTGAAATATTAGTTTAGAATCAATGTGTCCACAGACTCTTTTTCATAAAGTTTGCCTAGATGATTGATGGCATTATCATTCAAATTGGGCAAATATGTTTCTTGGATGGAATCGCAGTCTTATATTTTTCTAAAATAGTTTTACAGAAAGAGAATTACATAGATCACAACTACTCTTAACTAGCATATCAGCAATAATACAGCAGCAACAAGTATATCAAAGGCTAAAATTCAATTATTAAAATATTATAAAAACAAATTTCAATTATTTAATTATAATTCCTGCTCCGTCTTCACAGTCGAAAGCCGAAAGTCCAACGACTATCCCGTTGATAATCGTCCCACCATAAAATACTTGTATAATAATTTTGATCCTTTTATAGCCCGTTTTGTTGTAAAATAATGTATGTTGTTAAAAATAAAGTATATCAATACTAACTATGAAAATATGTCGATAAATACATAATGTACAACCCCAGCTAACTGACTGACAATGACATTTGCTGCGCTAAACATGGCGGATTTTTGGCCTCATTAGGTATTTACTTATATATACATGTTTCACTTTATGTACGCACTGACATACTGCTATATTGTTTTCCTGCAAGTTAAAGCCCTGAGTAAGAACGAGATAGATATATGTTTATGTGTGTGCCTTCAAAATGGATACTATTTTTATAAGCAATTGTACCTATAGAACAATATGTCGCGTCCCTATTATTTAAGTCAATGGTTGATGTATTTGTTTCGAGTAAATATTAACTTATTGTGCCGATATTATCATTAAAAATGACACATTGCGAAAAAAAATGACTGAAGAAGAACTAAAAAATGCACGTGAAGATAGCCGCATTAGTATGGCTCGAATTCGTGCTTCTCAATCACAAGAGCAAATCGAGGCAGCCTGTGAAACGGATCGGTTGGGAATGCAAAATCGTCGGGCAAATTTAAGAGATCAACAGCTAGATAATTTTCGAGACACAAGAATAAATTTATAAAGTAGGTACTACATAATTTGAATCGAGCAACGTTTCGATACGATGGCAGCACTAATTACCTACTGCTTGCATACTTGCGTCCGCATTGGACCAATAGATACCATGTAATATTACAAAACACTCCTCAGTGGCAAAAGTTTTATCAAAATGGAAAATCGTTATCTGGGACGAATGTATAATAGCGCATACACGTGCATTGGAAGCTCTTATCCAATCCGACCGAAGACCTACGCAATGACTCGAGATGTTTTGGAGGCGCAATGATTTTACTGTCTGGCAATTTGTGCCAAACACTGCCACTAATTCCACTGCTGCCGCCGAAATAAACGCTTGCCTCAAATCAACGAAATAAGTGGATGTTTTTATTTTTCAGAATTTCTGTTCATCGAAGGACGAACTCACAAACACAAATTGACTGAGCGAGCAATTTTGGCGGCTAAGACTAAATATGTAGATTACATAAAGTAAATAACATAAGTATTTCAGAATTAAATCATTGGTACACTGCATTAATTCAAATTTATTGACTGTGTAAAAAAAGACTCCCTGGCTTACCACCGCACAATTTACGACTAAAGGTAGGCTTCGTAGTAAGTTTGTAAGATCCCGATGATATCAACTGATATACCGTTTTAGTTTTAATGATTTCTGATCAGTTGTCCATTCGCCGTAACCATTAATAAATCACAGGGCCAATCCTGGAAAATTTGTGGCCTAAATCTAGAAAATTCATATATTTCCCAAGATCAATTTATATGTGGCATATTCCGGGTCAGAAAACCATCTGCGTTATTTGTTCATGCGCCTGATAATAAACCGAAAAATATCGTCTGTCACAAGGTGATTCACTGAAAAGTGCAGGGTACTAAAATAGATGGCCAATAAATTATAATTAAAATCATAGTTTTTTTTATGTATATCCTGATAAAATATTGAACATATTATAATCCAAAATCTGCTTATTTATTGCCTTTAAGGCGGAACAAAGTTCGCCGGGTCAGCTAGTGCATATATACAGATACTATAGCTGGGTCTCTGCGTCTCGTAACGGTGTCGCGAGTCCAGAGATTTTATCTCATCTAAAAATACGCGTACCGCGCAATAAAAAGTTTTTACTTCATAATTTATAAGGATTTCATTCATTTTACGGCGCCTATTTCCGATAAGGCGCTCACCTCACAAACAAGAAATACATTGGACACCCGTAACCGTGTTCAATTCAAGTGTGTAAACAGTATTAGATACTTATTATTATTAATGTAATGTAATGTAATGTAATTAAATAACATTAGGTCTTTTAAAAATTCAATGTTAGTAATTTACTATAATGCGTATAGAGATAATTTTAATATTATTATATGGATTTAAATTTGTAATTTTCCGAAGGGACATAATCGAGAAGAGCAAAACAACTGTTAGCAGGTGTCCTCGATTCAGGCTTGCCTAGTGAGGTAACCGATGGATAATTTAGTTTAAGTAAACCAAGCTTAAAAATTTGTAATCGTTTTATCGTTTTGTTAATCCTATGTTAACTATATTATGGAATTTTGCAGCAATAAATGATTTATTATTATTATGTTTATACACAGTATGTGAGAGCATCCTAGCGCGTTAGTATTTATTATAACCTTTTTTAAATATCCAGTTCCTTGGTGCTCGAGTTATCATGCTCACTTTAAGACTCATGGCAGTGGTGGCGTCGTGCGGCGGGTCGTTCTCTTCCCTGCAATAAGCTTGAGGAGGCCGATGCCTTTGCTGGGGGTCGGTTGGCTCGGGCGTTAGAAGGTTACTATTGTTGACTAGATCTGGTTGATGTTTGGCCCTTTGCGACTATTGTGCGAGTTTTCTCTCACAAATCTGTCTCATCCCGGCCTTGTACCCGAAAAATGAGCAACTAGAGAACTTTTTTGAGGTCTAAAAAGAGCAACTAGAGTTTCTTGCCGGCGCTGCTCTGTAGAGCTGCATTCCGAAACGATGGTAGATGGTAAATAATCAATTTTTAATTTGAAAATAGTATTTTTTGTAATTTATTTTGTTGTTTGACTTGTCAAAAGAGCTCTAATGAGCCAACTTGATTGAATGAGTTTTCATTCGATTGATTCAACTGTGGACACTCGTGTGATCGAGTTTTGACATCAAAGCGTCAGTCAATGTAACAGAGGACAGAACTTTTTTCTGGAAAAATATTACTCGAAAGAGCACGCAATGATTCGCTAAAAAGACGAAAACATTTCTCAGCAACGACGTGCCGCAAACGCGGCGCTGTATTTGGGAGGACAAATGTGCGAAGGTTGCACTTTGTTTGGACACAATAAGTGCTCCAACTTCTGATATTTCGCCGAAAGCCACTGTTAACTTCGGCCGACAAACTATCGCTCGGCAAATAAGAATTTAGTTAAACACACTGATGCTTATTCAACGCCGCGTCGTGGCGTCGCCGTCATCGCCTCGTCGCCTCAATTATTGGTCCAAATAAATGACAATCGTTCAAACTTCTTGAAAAGATGCCTTTAAATGCTAAGCTTTTCATTTACTTTCAAAACGGATGTACAAGAACACAATTTCCGCGCGCTGCGACGGCGGCATTGGTTGTCGATTATAATGACCTATTCGGCGATGTGTATAAAGAAATGTCCGAAAAAGTCGCCGCCAACAATGCTTAAGCACCGGAAAATAAATAAGCTGGCCAGCGGCACAAGCTCGGAAAAAGTCACTTAACTTTTTCTTTACAAAAGACCATTATTATGAAGTTATTCTGACAGATTCACTTAAGACTTTCCGGATGAAAAAAATGAACTGGATCCACGAACACGGGCACTTCGGTGCCCGCACAGCTCGGACCACGTGGCCAGCTCCCTGATCTGCTAGACAACTGAAGATTATTACTTGCCATTCTTAAAAAGCATTGGACGTTTCATCGTTCGCATTCTTAGCTCAAAGGCTTCCCATTTGAAGAAAACGTTGGGTTCGATATATATTGATATATTAAATGATATAGAGATCCAATACGTCAGCTATGATCTTATTCGTCGCAAAAAAATACTCGCAATAAAATACTAGATTGAGTGGAATGAGAATGAGGAAGAGTGGAAAATTGCCAAACTTCTCAGTATGGCCAACAAGGTCCGAATATCCCGTGTAGGGACAGGGTCAGAATATTACACTTCCCCACCGCACGCTGGGAAAAAAACGCGTTTTGTAAAAGTCAACAGAACCCAGCATGCTTAGTGGTAGGTCCGCCCGCCTAATCACATCAAAGTCCGGCGCCAAGCAGTTTCACTGTGTTTCGTCGTGTGTATGCGAGAGCCGGTGCCCGATAGGGCATTTCCTTGAATTGCTTGCTCCATCTTGGACCCTGGCGTTGCTTTCCATCACGCAAGCCTAGGGTCAAAGGCATTCAAGAAACTGATAAAAAAAATCGAAATACACAAAAATCATTTTTCCAGTACTAAAAGTTAAAGTCCCAACGGAGCCAGTGCAGTAGGCTTGTGTAGTACATGCACTATTTACTAAAAGGAATTAATTCCCGACACTGAATTGAACGAACTATTCCTTTACCTTTTTAAGCCATCGTTCATTTAGTACTTCGTCGTACGTAAAACACGGAACGCGACTGACTCTCACTGAAGACTGAAACGAGCGGCAACGTTATAGCGGTCTCCGTGCATGAAAAAGTGTATTCATAATATTCATTCGACAACTTTGATCTTTGATAACTCTAACATGATGCTATTTTCAACTTTATGTACATACATACATATAATCACGACTCTTTCCCGTAGGGGTAGGCAGATACCACTTCTTTCCACTTGCTACGATCCATACATACTTGTTTAGCTTCGTCCACTTTTATTATTCCCTTCATACATGCTCTTCGGTTTAGGGTACTCTTACCTATCCTTTTTTCAAGACGTCCCTGATTTGGTCTTGAAACGTCCGCCTAGGTCTTCCCCTTCCAACACTTTCATTCACACTCGCCTTATACACTTTTTTCGTCAATCGTTCTTCATTCATTCTCTCGACATGGCCAAACCATCTCAGCATACCTTTCTCAATTATTGAAGGTTTAATGTTGAATAAACATTTTTCGAAATTTTCTTTAATTTTTAACAAATTATTTGAAATTTGTTTTCGGTACCCGATTTCCGAGCTGGGACCAAATTATGGTCCAATTTGGTCCCAGCTCGGAAATCGGGTACATCATAGTACATCATAATTAGCTTTAGTTACATTAGCTTAAAATACGTTTTCAAAATCAAAATATAATTCACTATACAGGGGTCTAGGCTCCGAATATGAATTTGTCCCATTCGGTGTCAAGACCCTTGGTCCGTGGGGTCCTAGCGCTATAAGCCTTTTTAAGGAAATAGCAAAAAGGTTAGTCGAAATCGCAGGAGACCGAAGAGCTGGTAGCTACCTCGGACAAAGAATCAGTCTAGCGATTCAAAGGGGGAACGCTGCCAGTATCTTCGGAACCTTGCCTAAAGGGACTCCTTTAAATAATATATTTTAGTATTTAAGTTTTAGGTTAATTGGTATTTTTAGTCTTGATAAAACAAGACTTATATAGTTTGTTTAATATACTAATATATTCACTATTCGTTCAGTGTACTAAATTCTAAAATATTGAATAGAATGACAGTCCTAAGCTTGCGAAGTATGACCGATGATCAATCAAAATATAATTCTTATTCGTTCAGTGTACTAACTAACTATTTAAACTGTACTAAAGGACCGAATTAGTACATCTGTCTGAGTTCTGTCTGTTCCATCCAATGATGTTACAATTATTTCCTTGTAACATCATTGGTTCCATCCGACAAATTGTCCTAGTACGGCGGGCGGACGGATCGCTATGTTCAGTGTCCGAGCAAGAAAAGAACAAGCCTACAGTGCAGTAGTGGGTCGGTAATGAAAGACCACCGTTGTAAGGAGTTCTTCTTCTTCTTAAATTTAAGAGCCATGCTCTTGTCGGTGGAGTTTCTTCCAAGCATCTCGATCTTCTGCTAGCTCCTTGACCATTTGATACGAACCGACATTCACTTTTTCCTTAATTTGATCGAAAAAGCTTCTCCTAGGTCTTCCTCGTCCTCTCTTCCCTTCTACCTTCCCTTCTATGATAGTTGTCATAAGTGTGTCGTGTCGTATCAAATGCCCAATCATCTTTCCTCTTCTGTTGTCTATGCAGGTCAACAGGCTTCTCCTTTCTTCTACTCTTTCTAATACTTCTTGGTTTGTTAGTTTTTCCATCCAGCTTATTCTTTCCATCCTCCTCCAGCACCACATTTCAAATGCTTCCAATCTTTCTCTGTCTCTTTGTGTCATTGTCCACGTCTCTGATCCGTACAGTGCTATGCTCCAGATGTACGTTTTAATTAAGCGTTTTCTTATGTTCTTTGCTATTTTAGAGCCGAATAAGTGTTTTTTGTTGTTAAATGCTGCTTTTGCTATTGCTATTCGAGTAATTATATCTGCCGTACATCTGGCTTCATGAGTTATGGAGCTGCCTAAATATTTAAAATTGTCTACTTGTTGGATTGGTTTGGAATTTAGAATAATTGGTGTGTGTAAGCGTGTATTTTTGGATGTTACTAAAATTTTTGTTTTTGTTTCGTTTATTTTTAGGCTGAATTCTCTGAAAATTTTGTTCATGGACTCCAAAAGTTTTTGTAATTGGTCTCTACTTTCTGCTAAAGCTGCTATATCATCCGCGAATCTTATGAAGTGTATCTTTTCGCCGTTAATTTTGACACCTCCCTCTGACTTGATTTTAATCTTATTAATAGCGCATTCTATAAAAATGTTAAATATTAGCGGTGAGAGTGGACAACCCTGTCTTACTCCTTTTCTTATTTCTGCTCTTCCTTGATGTTCGCCAATTTCTATGATCGTCTGTTGTTCTTTGTATAATTCTAGGATAACCTTTCTGTCTCTGTAAGGAGTTCAGTATACTTAAATCCTACGACACTCACAATATTATTTGGGCGAAACCATATCGGCGGCTAAAGTATCAGTTAGCGCCATCTATATTACAATATGCGAACTTTATATAATTAGGCTTAAATATTCCGCCCACCAAGAACCTAATGTGCGTTCTTAACCAACCGCCCACCATGAGATAAAGGGGGTTGATATGACAAATTAAATGGACTGTATTAATATTAAATCTTACTTGAGCTAAACGTTATGTTTATAAATTTATCTTCTAATTTCCAAGTAACAATAGAAGTGCAATAACATTTCAACATATTTAAATCGTGACAAGTTCAATACCAATTATGTAATGCTCTAATGACAAAAAAAAAACTATTATATATTACGATTTTAAATATCACAACCTCATCCAAACCAAAACGCTTTTCTTTAGCCAGGAATTGTAAAGCCAGGAATTCACAAATAAAATTGTATTCTGTTTATGAAGTACGTCACCAGGTAACGCCTTCCTATGAGCATCATCTGTTACCCATACCCATTTGATTTTGTAATTATTACTTGCTGAAGATAATGCTGCTTAACATACTGGAATGAGTTGGAACCCGGATATGTTTATTAACTCATTCAGCTGTGTATCTACTTTTACTAACTCTACATTAATAGTTATGCATTTCTGCCAAATAAACTTATATAAGTTTATTTTTTTTTAGTTTATACTCTTTTATGCTTCCATTTCTCTGACAACATTCTGATTTAATTCTTTCAGTCATTATTGGAGACTCCGAGCCTTCCTTGTCGCTTACTATGTGCTGAAGCGACTTCACAGCCAGGTAAGTCGATTCTGTGCCAAATGTTACTGTTGTTTTTTATTCTCTTTTTCAACAATAATATATTCCTAATGTAATAACTTACTGAGATTTAGTTACGTTATTGGCCTTTGTTTATGGAAGTTGCGTTTAAAAAGAAAGCAATTATTGAGTTTTTTCCCGGCTCTTCTCTGTAGACTGCTGGACCTGAATTTACGAGCTTTTCACTTATTTCGTTACCGGTGATCGGGATTTGGTTTCGCGGGTTGTCATGTTCACTAAAATACTCTGAGCAGTGGTAGCGACATGTGACGGGTCGGGCACTTCCCTTTAATATGGTTGAGGAGATCGATGTCTGTCACATGCGTTATACTTGTGAACAGGTGCTGCTGTTTGAGGTTGGTCGGCTCACGGGACCAAGGACGTTTTATTCAAGTTTATTTTTCATTGCAATATTAGCGTTTAGGATTCAATAGAATTGGATGGGAAAATTAATATTTACGTGATTCAATTATTAAAAGTAATCAATAAAGAATCTTCTCAGCAGTGGTCGCGTCCCGAACTGGTGGTAAATGTTATTACTTTGCATTGTAACATTGTAATTTTGATTTGATTTAATTTGAATCACTGTGTTGACAAATTGTAAGTGCCCATTGCGTCTTAAACAAAATCAATTAGTGACTTCGACTTGGAGCAGCCTTCCGAAGGCGTACATAAACAAAAGCGGTTGACAATATAATAAAATCCAAGAAAGATGGTCGACCAACGGGTTGGCCAATGACAAGTGTGCCATTCGGAATATTATAAGTGACAGTTTTTCATAATCTTTTGTCGAAATAGTGCACCTTGGTGATCTCTAGTAGTTACTACTGGCCAAACTTGTGTCGCCAATAATTAAAATAAATGGACGGAATGTTTCCGCCAACCATGATCATACATGCGTGTGATGGAAAGTACTTACTAAAAATGTAAAAGGAAATCTCCGGAAATCGCTGTTCCACGATTACTCGAAGGCCCATTATTCAAGCAGGTCCCAACGGAGTGGACCGTGATTGCAGCCAAGGGCGAAGGGAACCAATCGATGTTCAGCGAGCACGCACCGCCCGTGTCCTGCTGCGTAGCATGCGAGCAATTCATCTGCCTTGCACGGGTAGGGTAGGCGCGCACGGGTGACTTTTGTCAGCGTGACATTATAAATTGTTGATGAAAAATTTAAAATGTCACCCAGATGTCCGTCGTAACGTGCGCGCATCTTCATACTTAGCCACGGACTTGATACAAGTAACGAAACAGTCACGGTCACCCGTGCGCGCCTACCCTTACACTCAAATGGCAGAATTTGCTGGCCTTTCGGTCAATAAAAAAAATATAAGCAGAATTCTAGTCGGGCGAAAATAATTTTGATAAATGCTTACAGAAAAGTACAAAAAATAGTAATTGTAATGAAGACTACATACAGTAGCAACATATTCGGACACGTTACAAACGGTTCCCATCGGCTTTGACTGGAGCGAGTCAACTCCAAAACTCCTTTCTCTGTTTGCATTGTATCCCAAAGAATGTCTTGCAGAAACGCATCTTAATGATGCCATAGCTTCGACAAACAGAGGAAAGCCCGCCGTTGAATTGAGGATACAAACAGCTTAGGCTTGAAATAAAAAGTGCTCGAATACAAATAATTTATCCGGATCCGGCCGAGGCAACGGCTGCTCATGCATACAAAAGCAGAAACACTATACACGCAGAATTATTAACGCGCATGTTTCGATATTCGCACTTCTTTTTCCTTTTCAACACTCTAACGAATTTAGTTTTATTTTGTCCGTTTACACAAACCCTTGCCTTGGCTTAATCGGCGCAGTCCCGATCTGCGGGGACAACAGGAGGAAAAGATTAATCATCGCGGTAACCATGACGCCATATAACCCCGCATACCTCTGATGAGGGATGAGGGTCAAATAGCCCACAGCAATCACAATATTTCACTTTTGAAAGAAAGGGAGAAAATTTAGCACGTCCTTCTAGAGCGGAACATAATAGATGATAAATATCTAGGGATTAGTGGAGAGGCCCCCAATTGGTGTCCATTTAGTGCTGCCCTTGAAGTGGGGCCCGGCGCGGCGGCCTAATGTTGCCACTTGTTCCCGGTGACCCCTTTCCGTCTAGACGCCGGTCCCGGCCGTCGGCATTTTTCTAGGAACCTGCATGTCATTTAACTGTTTTGATTAATGGTCTGCGAGTCCCAGACTTACAAATATCTTGATCCGGATTCTGCGCTCGCTTACGCGTGCCGAATGCCTCTGACATTTTTCTAGGGCTGCCTCGTTTTTGAACCCCGGGAATTTGCTCGATTCCATTATTGAGAATGTTGGCCCTCGAGTCATTTTGAAGTTTATTAGCAATTATAATAAAAATTTTTGCTGGATGGTTATATATGGCATTTCGACGCGAGCCCAAGTGCGAAAAAGCGTTCCCGCGTTTGCATAAAACAGGTCCGTAAAACGGCGAGATGAACAGCGGCCGCGGCGCAGGAGGGTGACACTGGGACCCTCGTCCAAGTTTATCTCGTGAGCGGCGAGTCTGGCGGGTGGACGGATCGGATCGGCCGAGTCTGCCTCGAGGATTTGCCCACTTTCATCCGAATTTATTGTTTGTCCTCTTTAATGGGATACGCGGGGCCACCGAGGGATTTCGTTTCTAAATACGAGTCCATGGGCCATTCGTAGAACTAAGATTCCGCTTACGGAGTGACTTCAGAGTTATTGACTTTTTGTGGTAGTTTACAGACTAGAATTAGTTTTAAGTACGTTAGTCCTGAAATACATAGTAAGCACGCATTAACATCATTGAAATTATTCATGGCGCGTAAACTTCGGTCGTCGAGAGACGAGTCGGCGAACACGCCGCGGCCGCACCCTTGGCAGAATGGCTTGCTATTAAGCCTGTAAAACAAACTTTCGCAACGTTGTACAAGTTCGAGCACCCAACAAAGCGACCCACCGTGACCTTTACACGTTTCCGACTCTAAACACAATTTGTTATTGTAATAAAGACAATAAAGATTTGAAATGATGAAACCTTATGAGAGTACAACTCGGACCAACAATAACGCAAAATGATCGCTTGTGAATTCCAAACTGTTGGATCGCTAATTAGGTGGCGGTAATTAATTAATACACCAGTTTATAAAATCACAACACGCTTCTTTATTCTTCCAATAACCATAAAGTAATTCCACGTCATTGTCCATAGACTAACAAAAGGTGAGTAGTGCTGTCCTAAACGACACAAACTAAAATATGGATACAACACTCTTCCCCGCATCAAAAAAAAATACAAAAATATTCTTACCAAATATCCAATTACAAAGGGTTAACTTATTCTAATGCCTGTCCACACTCAAGTAGTTGGTTAACATGTCGTTTCCACTGTAGTCCATCTACTTCTACCATATAAGTTACACCTGGAACTAGAACTTCCACCACTTTACCTAGAGACCATTTCTTTCTGTTCTTTCTTTGATCCCTTACCATTACTTTTTCTCCCAATGAAAAAGATTTAAAGTTATTTTTACTATTAATTGTTAACTTTACTTGTTCAAAATCAATTTTATCAGTTACTGGGTTAGGTCTTAATAATGAAAAACGACATCTTAATTCTCTACCAAGCATTAATTTTGCTGGACTTTGGCCAGTTGTTTTATGTACAGTACTCCTATAATCAAAAAGAAACAAATTACAGGCATATTCAACTGTATGACCCCCCTCCACAATTTTAACTACATGAGACTTAAAAGATTCAACAAAACGCTCTGCTAATCCATTGGTGGGAGGATAATACGTTGGAGTGAAACTTTGGGTCAGTCCCACTGTTTTACAAAAAGATTTAAATTCTTCACTAGTCCATGTGGGCCCATTATCAGTCACCAAATGTAGAGGGAAACCATACCGTATGAAAATACTTTTAAATACATTGATTGTTTTCTGCGCTGTAATATTACTCATTACAAATGCCTCAGGCCATTTTGAGTAGGCATCTATTATAACCAAAAACATTTTAGAATATAGTGGGCCCAAAAAATCCGCATGTAAGCGATGCCACACTGTGGGAGGCTGTGGCCACATTGTTAATTTAGTTTTTTCGGGGTGTTTGTGGTTTTGCAAACATATCATACAATTCTTTGTAACATTCTCAATATCCTTATCGATATCAGGCCACCAAAAATATGATCTAGATATTTCTTTCATTCGAGTAATCCCTAGGTGACTAGCATGTAAATCACTCAATACTGCATCCCTTATATTTTTAGGTATAATTACCCTGTAACCCCATAACAAACAATCTTTTTCTGTGGTAATTTCATTTTTTCTTGTGAAATATGGGTCCAATTCTACATCATCATCATCATTTTTCAGAGGCCATCCATCTCTACAATATCGCAAAACCATACACAAAATATTATCCTTTTTTAACTCTTTTTGGACGCTTTGCCAGTTTATTGAACCTAGATTACACTTATTTATATAATTAACTGTATTTAATTCAAAAGTATTTTCAATTATATCAGAATATTTTATCTTAGCTTTTGAATCTATGACTACACGTGACATATAATCTGCTGGATTATTGTTAGATTTTATATGCTGTACTTTATAATCAAATGCGCTCAAAAAAATTGACCAATATTGTAAGCGTTTAGCTGCCATTTTAGGTATACCATGTTTTGGTCCTAATATTTTTGCCAGAGCTTCATTGTCTGTTTGTAAAATAAATTTATTTCCAAACAAATATTCATAAAATTTACTTACTCCAAAAACAATAGCATATGCCTCTTTTTCTAATATTGGGTATTTAATTTGAGTGTCATTAAATTTTTTACTTGCAAATGCTACTGGCTTTACTACATTATCACTTCTTTTCACAGACAGCACAGCTGCTGCCCCACTATCTGATGAATCACATGACAATATGATTATTGCACCCTGATCAAAATGTGACAATGGGGATGTATTTGCAAGTGCTTTCTTAATATTGTTGAAAGAGTTTTCACACTCTTCATTCCATTGAAATTTATCATTTTTTAAACAATCATATAGCGGTTTTAATATTACAGCCATGTTTTGTAAGAATCTGTTATAATAATTTACTTTACCTAGAAATGATTTCAACATCTTAACATTTTCTGGTCTTGGCAGTGATAATATAGGTTCTATTCTACTTTCTATAATTTTAACACCATTCATATCTATTTCAAATCCAAAAACATCTAGTTTATTCTCTAAAAATTTACATTTATTCAGCTTAAGTTTTAACCCACAATCTTTAAGTCTTTGTAGAACCTGTTTTAACTTGTCAAATGTATCTATTAAAGTATTTCCATATACATAAATATTATCAATGTAGACAATTACATCTAACCCATTAAATTTTTGTGACATTAATCTTTGGAATGACCCAGGGCCTGTACTAACACCAAACGGTAAGTATAAATATTTGAAAATGCCCTCCTCTGTAACAATAGTAACCAGTTTTTGGGACTCTTCATCCAAGGGTGCCTGTAGGTACGCTTCCCTTAAATCTAACTCACAAAAATATTTGTTTCCCTGCAGTTTCATCATAATATTATCTATTGTTGGCAATGGGTAATGATCAATGTTTAAATATTTATTGATTGTAATGCGATAATCACCACATAAGCGAACTGTTCCATCTGGTTTAAGTACTGGTACTACTGGGGTACCCCACTCTGAATATTCAATTGGTTCAATTCGCTTGTTTTCCATCAACCTATTAATTTCATTTTTAACTTTACTTTTTAACGCATATGGAACAGCTCTAACAGGCATAAATATAGGTTTTACCCCTGGCTCAATTGACAAATGGATGGGCTGTCCTTTGAAATGTCCCATGCCCGGCTCAAAAATATCTTTAAATTCCACCTGTATATTTTTTACTAACTGAGCTGTTGATACTGCACAAACTTTTTGTTCAAACTTAGGGGGCCATAATTGTAATAAAGAGAGCCAGTCTTTTCCAATTATTCGTGGCAACCCCTCTTTGACAACATATAATATTTGGTCACTTAGTTGAACATTGGCATAACTTACATGTAGATGTTCAATGACTCCTAATGGCATTGATGTTGATTGGTCAAAGTTAGTAAAAATAATGTTTCTTTTTCTAATCTCCAAACCTGGAAAATATTTCTGCTTGTCTGCTAGTGTTATAGTACTGACATCAGCTCCTGTGTCAATTTCAAACTCTATTGTTTGTCCATTAATCATCACTTTTAATGTTGCTGCTGGAATTTTACTTTTCTCACTGAAATAGAAAATATCAAATGTTTCTGTCGCTACTGTAGCACACTGATTTTCTTCTATCCTGTTGTCACGGTCATCAGTAGTTTCCTGTACATTCACATTTCTCATTTTTATTTCCTTGCCTTTAGTACAAACTTTAAAAATATGACCTTTTCTGCCACATTCACTGCAAAACTTTTCACGTAATGAACACTGTGCCTTAAAATGGCCATTTTTACCACAACAATAGCATTTCATTTGCTGTTTGATAGTTGCATTTTGTTGAGTATTGTTTCTTTTCCCAGTATATGGTCTTCCTTCAACTTTGAACATCTGTTGTTCCTTCTTTTGGGTAAATACCAGTTTATATGCTACCTCTGCGGTTTTACCAATACTGATTAGTTTTCCCAATGGTTCTGCAGCTTGTTTCAAAATCTCAAATTTTACTGCATCATAATAAGTGCCATTTAACAACCTTTCTTTAATTTCGTCATCTAAACATTTGAAATTGCAATCTTTTGACAATTTCTTCAATTCCATGATGTACTGTTCTAAGGTTTCATCTTGCTTTTGTGATCTGCTTCTAAATTCTGCCTGATTCAGGGCATGGTTCTTAACAGGGTGATAGTGATCAGTTAATTTAGTGCAAATGTTTGCGTAGGTCTCCTTCACTGGTGAGACTGGAGTACACAGCGTAATAAGTATATCAAAAACATGTGCACTCAATTTTGTTATTAACAGGGGCACCTTTTTGTCCTCTGGAATGTCATTCAACAACAAAAAACATTCAAATTGCTGCTTATAAGCTTCCCAATTTCCACCGGAGAATACTTCCAACGTACTGATTGAAGATGTTGAAGACATTTTTAGATTTCGTGACGCTTTCAAATTGTCAATGTGGTCACGCAAAAATGTTCTTAAATCTTGAATGGAATGCTCCTCCGAAGAAAATAGTTCATTCGATATCTTATTTGCGATTTCTATTAACTCCTCCTTAGTTTTCGTATTAATCCACGCCTTTCTCCCTTGTTTAATTTCTTTCAAAATAGAATCCATAAAATGTTTCGCAGAGACAAAAGTGAGGTTATAATATTGCCGCTCCAAAATGTAATTTCACGTAGAACTTTCAATGATTTGATTTGAGTTCGTTTCGTCCTCGTCGCCAGAATGTTGGATCGCTAATTAGGTGGCGGTAATTAATTAATACACCAGTTTATAAAATCACAACACGCTTCTTTATTCTTCCAATAACCATAAAGTAATTCCACGTCATTGTCCATAGACTAACAAAAGGTGAGTAGTGCTGTCCTAAACGACACAAACTAAAATATGGATACAACACAAACGGTGAGTGAGAATACGGTAGATCGTAAAAAGGACCCTCGTTCGAAAAGATTTGAGAACGCGTACCGGTTAATGACGACAACGAACCGGGCAATCGATACAAACCTAATAAAGTGAATCGCGAACTAAGCGATTGGGAGGCGATACGGCAAATAGGTCGCGAGCAGAGATACGAGCCGCACGTGACTCGGCCGCCACGCCGATCCACTGCTAGGCCTCGCGCGGCCCTTTCTGGAGATACCTGTCACAGGAAATACATACAAAAATACATCTGCCAGGCGCTGTGGGGGCCATCCATGGCTCTTCCGCAGCCCACAGCAATGCCGTGAACGATATCATGGTGATGTGGCTCCATTGACGACCCACCGCCGTTCAAAGATATAGTTTCCGAACTAGAAGCATCTGGCAACTCCAATAAACGGGCGATGAACGACGCATCCGAAAAGCCAATTTATAAATAAACTGGCAAATCAGATAATCCAAATTGGTTTTAGACGTAAACTCAATTTTGACGTGTATTTTACTTTATCGCTGAGGGAGATAAATTGAGTGAGATATGGCGGAATGTGGCGAAGTGCGAATGCTGAGCGGGCCCAACTGGAAATCCACCTCGGGTGGCATTTAAATAGACCCGTATCTGATCTGATGCAAGGGACCATATTCAATCACATCTAGCCTATGCCTACAGCAGTGCGTCGCGCGTCGTCGCGTTCCATTCTTCGAATGCAAGAAATGGTGACCACAATGTTGCGAAAATTATTACTCGCTTAATGCTCACTTCCTATGCCGCCGAATGGCATTATAATCTCCTACTTAGTGCTTAGAAAAGTACTACTAAAGTACCAACCTTCGCCACTGTCTTAGCTGGAGCCGAGCCCCACCCAAATCAATGGAAGGCAAGTAGTAGCCACTAGGTCGATCTCTTGGTACAGGCTATCGCCCCAAAGATCTTTCTCGATCCCAATGAATCCAGGCGTACGTTATTTGCTCTTACGTTACCTTAAATGTTTCATATGATTACACTAGCTGTTACCCTGTCTTTGTTCGCGTGGACGTAAAGTAGGTTGGTTTGATTGTTGCACAGATATCTCCGCTCCACTTTTAACGCGATGTAATTATTTCCAGATTGCTGCATAAGACGTAACGATTAGTTGTTGGGTCAGAACTATGATTAGTAGGATGTATTTGGTCGCTCCACAAATATTAAGCAAATGGAATAACATCTTAGAGAACGAAAATGGAAGTACAAATTAGAGATGGGCTGAGTGTCATTTGAACCGGATCTGAAATTCGGCCGAACTCCGGTTCAATTTCACTGGTAGCATTGTGAGCTATCTAAGTTATATCTATCTAAGATAAGCAGATACTGCTAAAAATGATTTTAAACGCACTTTTAATACTTCTGAATGCTGAGTAGATTCAGAACCGAAAATGTGATATTCCTTATTCAATTTACGAGTTGGTTTTTAACCGACGTTATTTAATATTATTGTTAACTCCGTCCTATAAAAAAACCGATGCGATGGTATTATTATTGGTTAGTCTTATTAAAATCACAATTGCATCAGTAGTTTTATATCAAAACTTGAAATGAGTGTTTTTATTAGTTCGAATTGCAAAATGCATGTTTGGCAGATATGCTTTTAGATTCAGTCCTAGTTGTGCTGTGGTTGCAGGTTTTTTCTAGTGCCGGATGTTCGGCTTATAAAACCAAAATCCGGCTCGAGCGGCCGAAATTCGGTAAAACTCAATGCGAACCGAAGTTGATTGTTCTAAACGCTGAATATTGGCTGACATCATTTTCAGCGCCTAAAGTACTTCGGGCTCGAGGCATACGGCAGCCGAGGAAGGGTCGCTGCTGCCGCCGACTGCGCAGACCCTGAGGACCAATCGGTGGACCACGACGTGAATTGCCTTAGATATGGCATCTGGAGTATCATTTCTTAAATTTCATTATAAAGATGATTTACAGAAAAGAAAATGTTAATAAAGTCGAAGAATCTAACTTCATTTTGCCAATCATTTGGTCACTTGTTTTACAAGCGTCTTGGATGTTTACTTAAGCCCAAATCGTGAAATGCTACAAAACTTTAATTGTTCCTTAGGATTATGGTATTTTATGAATATGTTGTAGGGTACATACCTTACCTCCAAGTACCTACATGCCTTACCGTACCAAGAACATTACCTTTACCGTTACCAATCAAAACAACATCACAAGGAGGAAGACTTTATTTAATCGATTGCGTGTTCTTCTTTTGTAGTAAAACTCCAGTCGGGGTAAAGCGAAGGAATGGTTTATTGATTACAATAACGTCTTAAAAACAGATCATAATTTCTAATACTAGGTACTATTGCAAACAGTATACAAGAGCGAGATGACAGATGTGTGAGAGCGATAGCGTATGAGGAGGTGGGGACCGATGTGCGTGAGTGAGACGGAGCGCGCGTGGGTATACACCGTCGCTCATTTCGGCGAGGCAGCCAGCGCGTGCAGACATCTCCACTTCTCCAGCGGTAGGCGGCGGTCGTCGTGTTTGTCGCCACGTGCAGCGCTGGATCGGCACGCGTTGAGCCGTCGTCGTCGAGCGATCTTTTCAGATCCATATCTTGTTTCATAAAGCGACTACGACGTTTCTTGAAACACACACAATCGATTAAATAAAGTGTTCCTCCTTGCGATGTTGTTTTAATTGGTAACGGTAAAGGTAATGTTCTTGGTAATGGTACGGTAAGGCATGTAGGTACTTGGAGGTAAGGTATGTACCCTACATGTGTAATATAGTCTGTCCGTTTGGTGACGGATTTAGAATACATAGTGACACAGTCTTACGACACCCTCAACATGGAATGGTAAATGGAAGTGGCCATTCCATCCTGAGTGTGTCGTGACGCCCCCAGGATGGACAATAGGAAATAACAAGGCCATAAACCTAGCCGCAACAGAAGGACAACTTGAAACGAAACCCTGTGCCAACTCGTTTTGCCAGCGTGGCACAGTAGGCTAATTCCGTAAGGGCCGACTCATTAGTGGGTTGTGTAATATTTTCCAGCACAGACGAATGAAACCATTTCACTTCATCCCATTGTCAGAACCAAAGCCAACATTGCGTTTCTATATACTTTAGGCTGTTAAGTTCGAAATATTGGAGGTACGCTACGCTTAAGCCTGTAACTCATGAGCCTCGCTCTCAATCACCTTTTTATCAGGTCAATGGTTGGCAGGGGTCGAGCGGCCTTCGGGGGGCGCTGGAACAAGATGCCTCAGCGGCAGATTGTCTGCCTTTTGTTCACTTGCTATCGCCACAAGGTTTTCCATTGTAATTTAGTTTACCAAGCGAAAGCTGCAGTATTGCACCAGCGCTATCATCAATAAGAGTCCATAAAATCGTTATCCTGTAGAATTGCCCGTAGCACATATTGGGAATAAATGCAGAAAAACTCCGGGTAGCTTCTCTGACTCTGCGATAAATGTTTGATCTCCGTCGCATTAAATCCGAACAAATCTCCGACGCTTGCGGAGCAATCAGTCAAACATAACGCGGCCGATTGAGCAAAGGTCAATTCATTAGGGAGAAGCAACAAATCTCGTCCTTTTCCGTCGCCGCCGATTGGATAAACGCGGCTCTTGCGAGAGATGGCTCGCTCTTGCGACAGGCCTGCACTCTGGGAAAACTTTGCCCTAATTTATCCGTTTGGGTCCGCTACGGGTCCATTTATTTGTATATTTTAATAGAAAATAAACGTCATTGTTGAAGGCACCGTACTCCAACCCCCACAGGGGTCGCTAAGAATCCGGAATGCGATCTGCACGAGTGCACATTTGTCACATAATATGGCATTGTCTGAGAAAGACTTCAGTCCATACTTTATGATATAGCTAATTTGATAATATTAGTGACTAAAAATCATGTGATATTTTTATGTGACACTCTGTAATTTGGTTGCAGCAGGAATTGCGTTCCTTACTTCGCCAGCTTGCTTGAGTAACCAAAGAAAGTTTATTGCGTAACACAAACAATCAATTTACGCTCAGAACAATGCTGATATATGTGAAGCTAAATAGCCGGTCATCAGTGGTACGTTAGGATAAACGTTCCTTAGCCAAACTTAGCAATGAATGAGATCTCATATAGCCTCGGCTGGGCCGTGCATCAACAAAGCGTTAATTACAACAAGAAACTATCCGCGCTCCCCGACTGCCGACGCCCCCTCCCCGGCTCCACTATTCGCTAAATTAAATTAGAAACCTCCACGCGCCGCACATGGAACGAAACAACCAACGCCATTAATAACCCCAACTTTATTCATAAAACGTTTCGAATGCTAATGAAACTCGGTTATTACTTATCCGCGACTATTAAATCCTGTTCTTGGAGCTCGCCCATTCATAACTTGTTTAATTTCAGAGCATTCGCAGCGAGATCACGGCGCCGTAATATGTTCCGCGACTTCCACCTGAATATTTTATCTCGCCCAGATCTCCCACTTCTGAAGCCTCAAACTCCACCCTACCACTGCTGTACGCGTACTCGCCCGAGGACAACAGGCCTATGGCATTGGCTGGTATGATATGACTGTCGAAGTCTAGATATATTTGTACCGCAACTAGGACACATTTTTTTATTTTTTTTATTTTGCTTGGGTCACGATGGACACTTACAAAAAGTCAACACAATATTCATAATGAGTCAAATATAATACAAATGGTCTACCATCTACCACCAGTTCGGAACGCGACCACTGCTGAGAAGAACTGGCAAGAAACTCAGAGGGCTTGTCATTTTTTTTTTTGCTTTGCGGTCCTATCTCTTATGTATTTAAACAAAAACATAATTGAGTAACATAAAAATACTGGCACTGAACAGCTTAGTCCCAAGCAGCTGTGTCGTTTACATAATCAGCAATGCGGTAATACGCTTTTTTGTAAAGTTTTGTCTTGACCGTCTTTTTAAAAGCATTGCGAGGCAAGTCTCTACGTTGCATGGGCAGTTTGTTATAAAAGCGTATACATTGACCCATGAATGAGTAACTTATTCTGTGGAGACGAGTACAATGGACAGCAAGATTATTCTTGTTTCGTGTATTCATATTATGTATATCACAGTTCTTACTAAAGTTATTAATATTTTTTATGAACATACATCAAATTTTCAAAAATATATTGAGATGGCACAGTTAGAATATTTATTTCTTTGAATTTATCTCGTAGAGAAGTTCTAGGAGTTCTAATTTGTAATAATAGCACGGATGTACTCCATTGCCTGTCCTTTAGCTTTCGTGATATAGCCGTACATACAATATTGATCGTGTACAATATAAAAAATATGAGATAAAAGAAATGAACCCATATAGAGTTTGGTGTCCCCAGGGAGTGACGCCGAGTCTTCACCCTTTCTTGTTACCTCTTGTTCTGCAGGACGTGACTTTTAATATCGTCCACGCTCCTAAAACTTTCCCCAGATATATATAGTTCCGATATTAAGGGATGCAATCTAAAGTTTTAGTTTGGAGTGCATGTTAAATGCAGAGTTACGGCTCACGTTCCTAGAGATTCAAGATTTGCCTTTAGAACACTGTTAAGTGTCACATCAAAAATAATACTCAAGGGATACTAATATATTTTATGTCTTAGATAAAAAATGCTTGGGAATAACTGATCGGCGTTGTTGCTAGTCCGATGCTCTTATTTAGATACTAACTAGTGGCCCGCCCCGGCTTCGCCCGTGCAAAGCGTGGGTGGGTTATACATATAAACCTTCCCATTGAATCACTCTATCTATTAAAAAAAACCGCTTCAAAATCCGTTGCGTAGTTTTAAAGATTTATGCATACATAGGGACGGACAGAAGAATGCGACTTTGTTTTATACTATGTAGTGATAGAAAACTGCTAATGTAATTTGAAATAATGTTCTTCTAATGCACAATGATGTTTATTCACAGTATGAGAGATCATCCTGACGCGTTAATTTTTTTTAAGTTTTTTAAATATTCAGTTCCTTGTTGCTCGAGTTATCACGCTCACTTTAAGAATTTAAGACTCATGCGCGTCGGGTCGTGCGGCGGGTCGTTATTTTCCCTGCAATTTGGTTAAGGAAGGCGATGGCTGCAACATGCGTCAGGCTTGTGGACAGGTGCCGTTGCTGGGGCACATTGTCCAGGTAGTTAAGTCCAACTTTGAGCAAGTCAATCGTCGGATCAACTAGGCTGGGCAGCGTTCGGGAAGCTGCGAAAGATCTTTTCGTCCACTCACTATGGGCTCCATCAGAAGGCTCAAAGTCAGCCAAGGGCAATGGAGACGGCTATGCTCGGAGTTTCACTGCGACATTGAAAAGAAATGAGGAGTTACGCAGGCAAACCACGGTCACCGACATAGCCCACTGGATTGCCAAACTTAAGTTGCAGTGCACATAGCGCGCAGAACCAACGCCCGACGGGGCAGAACACGTTTTAACAAAAAAAAAATGGAAATTCTACGAACATAACATTTACCCCAAATTTACTTATTCAAATGAGTCAAATACTTGGACTTTATTTGTAGGCCAAGCATCATGATTCTTGTGAAATGGTATGAAAGCTGGGATACTAGCAAATGGGGAATTATGTCGGGCATCGAGGACCCTCAGGGCTCCAGGGTTGATTCGATTTGCGAGGCCCTGCGAGGGCTGTCCACATAAGTGTTTTAGGCCGCGCGTAACTAAGGGCTCGCCTGAATATGCAATCACATCTGTCAATACTAATATGTGCCCTCGAGACGCGTTTGGACTTCCTAAGAGAGTCCCTTCGTCTTAAGTTACCGCGGCGACGGTCTATACACTTTAATATTGGCGTCAGTGAAGGACTTATATGACACTCATATCTACTTCTTCCAACAATGCAAAATGGCGTCAGTGCTCGTATTTTGTTTTGCGATCCAAATCTGGGAAGGGTGCATAATCTTGCCACTGTCTTGCTGCAATACAGCAATCCGTGTGCCCTTACGTTGTGCCATCTCGAGTGTCTAGTTCCCATGCCACAGTAGGCTAATTTCACTCCATTGATTGAGATGATGGTGTTCTTTAGGATAGTCTAATCTAAAGTGCTTATATTTTGTCTCGAAGTAAGCGTTGTTACAGTCCTACGATGCAGTGTACATTTAACGTCAAGAAAATGCGCTTTATAAATAGGATTTGAAGCCGAATTTTCAACGATCGAATCCTTTACAAATTGTCAAGTAACAAAGCCGCAGATCATTCGCATGTAAAATTTTTCGTAAAAAGGCAGTTCAATAAAGTTAGCAATATCTACGAACCGGTGCGAACTGTATCCAATAACCGGTTCGTTCGGAATATTACATTGTCATTACGCCTCCTAACGGTTATCAATTGGATCTCAATCCAATTTGCTACACGGCAACTTCAAATAATGGATGATTTCCGCGAGCAACGTCGTACGAGCGGAGACGTGAGTCTTGTTGCTAATAGAAAAATGGCTTCTGCATTGATACCGTAAGACTGTCTTGATATATGCACTATCGTAACTTCTAGCATAGCTCAAGTCCTCGTCGTCAAGGGCATTCGTCCAATCTTGCCAAATCTTGCAAAGTCACCACCACCGTCACCGAGACAATCACAGAAAGTTTCTGGCCGCATTTTCCGTCTATTATTTTGGTGTATGATTAAACATTATAAATATATTATTCTACGGAAATTTATTTCCGCTAGTATTCATATTTTATAAGTTTTATGTGTACACAAAATATCAGCGGGTCTACAGCAAACTACAGCTTCCGGCTTCAGCGGCAGGAGCCATCGAAAAACTCGAGAAAAACGTTTCGATCTCGTCCCATATTTCCGGAGCTTTGTTCTTAGCTAGATCGATACGCCGTTTTTATTCTCGCTGAATAAATTTGTTTGGATATTTGGCAAAAAGCGGGGATAAGTGGCCGCCATTTACATGGCAAATGCGACGTGTGCCGAGGGCGTCGGTGGTGGTGATGGTAGTGATCACGTGATCCATCACACGTTCAGGCCTGCCGCTGACGCAACCTACCCGCGCCTAATGACCTGCCGGTCTGAGGCTCATAAGGGCGCGACACACAACACATGCTCCGTGGTAAGTATATAATTACTAGACGCTGTTTAATCATTCATCCACAATAAAACAAATGTTAATAAACTCTGCTGTTTCATCACGGGGGGATTCGCAATGCTAGGCAGGCGGGATGGCGATCATCCCTAAGTAATCTTACGACACCCGTGTGAAGATGGTCTGGCGAATTCTTACTCAGTCAACACTCAAAATAAATTCGAAGAATGGATGGCTGATGGGGCAAAATCTTCTAGAGTAACGACGTCATATGTGAAAGCGAAGCGTGGGAAGACCCCCGACTAAGCGGAGTCGATGGATGCGGTCCGCACAAGGAATGTGCCTAGCAGTGGCCGTTTGTGACAGTTACGCTGAGCGTTACAAAAACTGATAAAAAAAGAGGCCTTCAATATTGGCGAAGTTAACTCCAGCGGCGCCGGAAGTCACCGATGCTGAAATAGCTCCTGCTCCTAATGATGATCTAGTTCCACTAGGCATTAGAGTCGCGCTTCCACCGGTGTGTCGATGCCACGAAGTCAATACCGTCGCGAAGGAATGGGGCGCGCGCTCCTAAAGGGCAAAAAGCTAAGCTCAGGATTTTACAATATTAGGGTCGTTATGGCGCTTGTACACGATGGGATCTTTACTTTCCCTTTCTTGTTGATGCAAAGGACAGAAAAATGGCTGCAATATGTTTGCTTAATTATGTATGTGTATGTTGTTTCTCTTCGAGCTCCGTTTTTGCTACAGTCGACACAGAGAAAGGGTTTTAAAGCGCCCCTAACCTAACTGTGTTACTGTATTACCTAAATGTCTAGCTCTTAATCTGGCTCCAGGCTGTATCTATGCATGGATATAATTTGCGGTGAGCAGCTAGTGGCATTTATAGTTAACGGTATTTTAACAGCAGTAAGTGGTGCTAGAATATCAAAATGATGGAATTCCAGAGACGTAAGTTCAATGATTCTGTTATGTTTTTTTAACGTTCCCCTGCACTAAGTATAACCTGTATCGCGGGGGCAGTTTACAAACCTGTAATTCACGAACACATTTATAATATCTATCTATAAAATGTTTGTATTTACAAAAAAAATGTATATAAGTAGTTTATCATCCATCTCGTTACCATAACACAAGTATTAAGTTGCTTAGCTTGGAACGAGATGGCGTTGTGTGAAATGTCCAAGGATATTTTATATTTAACTGGCTTATTTTTTTTATAAATACATACATATTATAGATAGAAATGACACCCAGACTCAGAGCAAGTGCCTCAGGTTTAGACGAAGACACTTGGTTGTCGTCGGAATCGAACCCGGGACCTGTTGATCCAAAGGCAGATCATCGAACCCCTTGACCAGCGAGGTTTGATTTAGTAGAGTCGTTTACGATATTGCAGGAATTGTATTTTCTCCCATACCTAATGGCTTACTCAACAATTCCCTCGGATGAGCTCACTATGATTAAGACGAATCATTGTGATGGCTAAGACGTGCGGTGCGAGGTCACTCGGCAGGCGGCGCCGGCCGTGCCCGCGCCAACGTCGGGCCTCCGTCGAGCTCATCAGCATTCGGCCCTCGCCCGCTCGTCCACTCGATGGCAGTGACGAGGACCTAACGAGATTGGTATCGCCGGCGCCGGCTCTTGACATCGTATGTCCATTTGCGCCCCATTTCAAGCAACAATTATTATTTTCAATGTGACACATCATTTTGGCGAAGCAAGTTAAGTTTCTTTAAAGGACAAGTTGTGGTTGTGATTCACTTGATAATGTAAATACAAATAGTATAGGATCCCGCTATACAATGTCTAATAAAATAATGTTCATCCATTAAACATATCGGTGAAGGTCGTTGTATAGCGGGATCTTCTACTAGAAGGTGAGATAAGACAGGTGCGATATTTGTCCGGTGGCGAATTCATAGTCGCCAATCAATTTTCAGTCTATTCCCCGTTAGAATAACGTACATAGTCGTCAAGTATAAATATTACAAGAAATAATTACCCAATAGTTAATATTTCAAAAGAGATAGAAATTATATTCTTAAGATCGTAGCAACAAATATTCGAGCTTTGCAGCAAGTGGCTCGATGCACGTGATTGCTTACAGAACATTATTTGGCTATAAGAACAGAAGAAGACAACCAAATTACATTGGAAGTCTCCTATATATTAGGCGAAGGAACAATATGATTCGATAACGTGTTTGTGTTGCATTACAGTGCCATTTAGATACGAGTGATACTTCCAATGAAATCCGTTCATCTTTACTAATATATAAAGCTGCAGAGTTTGTTTGTTTGAACGCGCTAATCTCAGGAACTACTGGTCCGATTTCGAAAAATCTTTCAGTGTTAGATAGTCCATTTATCGAGGAAGGTTATAGGCTATATTTTATTTTCAAAAGAATTAGGGATCCGAATGAAAATTGCGATTTTGTAAACCAAGGTGTAAAATCAAAAACCTATTTATGCGTGCGCTGCAAAAACTATTGACAAAAGAACAAAATGGTGTACTACGGGTTTGTAGGTCTTATAACGATCTACAAAAAAGTCCGCGAGAGCACATATCTAACTATCATAGTTTAGTCAAAATAACCGATTTTATGTTTATAAAAAATATGTTCGAAGCCCACGCGGGCGAAGCCGCGCGCAAAAGCTAGTCTACGATAAAGTTAACTAATTCATGAGTAAATCTTTCTTCTTCTCATCTCTCATCGGTTATGGGAATTCATCACGCCATGCCACATGTCCCTGCGTTGTCATTCACATTGCAGGGACAGTTTGGAGTAGAGTAGCACGTGAGACACAAATGGACAGAAATGGAGGAGGCTTTTATAGCTTTAGGCGGTCCTTACATCGAATTTAATTAGTTTTAATTTTAAATGCATGCAGTTCTTATGTACATGTACATATTGGTTAGTGAAGTTTCTTTGAGTGTGTAAGAAATCAAATAAAACGCCTTTTACGGTAAGTGACTAAAGCACGTCAGAGTGGGTTAAAATAAAACGAATGCTTTTACCTCGAAAAGTTTGATCCTGTGGGATTAACGGGTACTGTTAGCCACGTGGTTTCGCTAGTCGTTAATCCGTATACTAACGAAAATGGGGGCAAAAATGGTATTCACTTCCCAACTTTTTCAAAAACCTTTTAAGCGCTTTTAAGTTGGGAACCTTATTGGCTATTCAATGGCAACTCGCAAAAAAGAATTCGGGCTAATCGCGATTGGCTTACAGACTAATTGTTGCTGCGACGTGAACGAGCGCTGAGCGGCAACCGTAATGCGTTCATTGGCATTCGGCATTCCTCGCATCTCAAGGCGTTCGTAGGAGATTTCGTTAGGAGTTGTTTTGCGAAATAAAGCAAAAATTGAGGAGTCACAGTGACTTCAGTGAGATGGCGCATACGTCTCGCGCAACACAGATAATACCTGGAATGCAATTACTGAAGACCGTTAATGTTAAAAGTACCGCTGATAGAATTGTTGCATCACCGCCAGCAAATGGACTTTCATATCATCACGCAAATATATATTTGGACAGAAGTGGACATCTTGTGGAAAACAGTAAAAGTGTCTGAAGTTCTTCAAATGTCCCACTGCTCGCAAGCCACTGGTGATGCTCCAGGTAATCCACGCCTGATCGCTGTGTCTATTGGGTTAACCCAATACTTGTATTGACAATGAGGTCAGAAAATCCGTAATGTATACTAAAAGATTCTCACATAACAAAATCATGCTATACTGATTACGCTAATGACACATAATCATTGCAGATTTCGGCCCCGAGCACTTACGTGAAAAGCTTTTAACAAAGTTAACAAGCGAGAAAAAATTATCGGCGACCGTTCAGGTAGCCGAAAATACCCACTTAGTATTTATTTCAGAGTGGGGGGGGGGCAAGTAGGGGCCACGGAACAACCAGCAAACCCATTAACTGGCTATAAGCTTACGTATACGATAACGTATTGCATACCATAAATGGACCTCATACCCAGTTTTGTTATGGTTATAGTATTTAGCAAAATTGATGAACAAGTTGCACATTTATGGAGTGTTCAACTTTACATCATCTACGTCACTCGCCAATGTTCTTGTTAATTTCGAAACTTTGCGTCGTACGGGATGGCCAATCATTGGCTGTTGCGACTGCGTTCGGCCATATTGCAGCCCCCATGACCCGAGGCCCATAAAGACTGCCGTTTTACCTATTTATGCGGCGTGAAGATATGCTGGGCGATATTTTTCTCACATATTATTCCCGTGGTTGGTCCCAAACCGCTGCTGCTGGGATTGGCAGCCGTTGCATCGCAGCCCTTCCTCTAACTCTGCCGCATTAGTCAGCCACGAGAGCTGCTTCGCTCTTCCACTTCGGTTCGGCCGTGGGTTCTATCCCTTTGGAGTTCTATCTGTGTTCGATGGAACCGTAACATTGTTTCATTGTAATGCCATCGACTGCGATCTGAATACGTCATCGTCATCGTAAATCTTGCGAGATAAGTAACCGATATATTAAAGCATCGGCACCCGCATATGATACGCCAGCGAAGGGACTCGGTCCAATCCATCTTGGGCCACACCGGATGCAATCATATGCCGGGAAATATGGGAATATTTTTGATGGGTGGGCCGAGGTGTCAGCCGGACACGCGCGCGTCCCTCCGTTGAGCTACGGGGGCTCCTGACACTTTCCACCGTAATTCATGGAAGTAGGAAACCGCTGATATGACTGATGTGATATGACTGTGTGTGTTGGCAACCACGTGTTCATGCTTAAAACAAAAAGCTCGCAAGACGGAGCCGCCCTTTGAAACGACGACCAGGAAATCCGTGCGTCCATAAGGCAGTGGGCAGGGCACATAGCTCGCAAGACTGACGCCCGATGGGCAGAAACATACTCAAGTTTCGACCGCGTTCCGAAAAGCGCAGTGCTGGGTGCTGGTAGGCCTCCCACATGGTGGACCGACGACAGGGTTAAGGTTGCTGGTAATCGATGGATGCCGGCCTGAACCGGCCTTCGTGGAAATACTCGGAGGAGGCTTATGTTCGGCAGTGGACGTCTTTTGGCTGAAATGATCATGATTAATGCTGAAATAAAATAATTTGTAAAATAATTTGATGCTCCGGGTGGACTTTGGTCTTCAGCTTTTAGCTTAAGCTTTTTTATAGTAAAGACTGGCTACATTAAATTCAACCTAGGCAATATTTAGGGTCTAGCTGAGTGAACTTTAAATGAATCCAATGTTCGGGAGGAAAGAAATTGTCCCAGATCCAAAATGATAGAAACATGGTACATATCAAGTACACCCCCCGTGCTTCTGCTCTGCTGATTATCTTCTTCTTCTTGTCCCACGCCTATCGAAGCTTGGACATCGCCAAGACATTGGAAGCTACTGATCTGAACTGCCATTTATGTTCGTGAATTTCATGCTTGTAAACTGCACCCGCGACGCAGGTCAACCTACTGCAGGGGTAACGTTTTTAAAAATAAAAAAGTCATGCATTCAAACTAGTCTCTAAGGGTTCTGAGCGAGGAGTACCTCCTTCCTCTGCGCTAGCCAGTGTATCTATCTATCCAACAGTGGTATACACTAACTAAACAAAATTCATCGCCACGATGCTTGTACGCCTCAAAACTGTCAAGTAGGCCGAGAGAAAGATTGTAAATGAAAATTGTAGTGTATGTTTATTGGCCGTATACGTATACAATGTACACAAACATAACTGTTGGCAATTACTGGAATAAAAATAATTGCGCCGAGCATTCGCGTGGGCCGCTAAATCTGTCAAGGAGCAGGACTCCGGGCGTTTTAGCACAAGTGCCGAACGGAGCTGCCCATCTGTATCAATTACATAGACTGCGGAGCATCTGTTACGCTCTAGGGCAGTTCGCACACCACATATCGATACCACCCTGTTTGTGTACAGATATACTCCTCCAGTGAATACTATACTTCTGCGAAATCTCCCACACGCAACTGTTTTGTCGCAGTCTCCATTTCTCTTATGTATATGACTCCCACACTATTTGTAGATCAAATATTTCCTAGCCAATCGGAGAATTTACTCGTGGTTGTAAAGTATTTTATATTTTATTACGATCAGTATTTCCTCACAGTCGTCTATCAACAATGGAAGAGACATTTCGGTAAGGTGCTGTCAATACAAATTTACATTCGGTAAACTTACGGTATTAAGTTAACTTAACGTTAAGCATGAAAATATTGTGTTAATACGTAGGTTCTATTTTTATCGACAACACCGCCTCCCATATTACGTATCCCCGCCACATCCCTGTTTCGTTTATTTATCGTCCACTTAATCTCAACTCGTAAAAGTGAGCCGGGCCCGTCACAAATCGTTGCAATACAGTACACAGCGCGCTCCACACGCGACTTGCGAACATCCATCTATAGTCGCTCTCTAATGGACCGTCACCCAGCTAATGTACTCATATTATGAACAAAATGACCGATCGTGTTTATTGGGCTCCTTTTAAACAGCTTCACAGCATATTTAAATGTTGATGTCATGGGACCTACACGCCATAACATAGGGACGTACCCACATAAGGAGGAGTCGAGTGTCAAGCCTGCAATATTTCCTATTCGGATCTCGGCCCTTCAGGAGGAAGCGCCGAGATCCGTGGAGGCAGCCACTATTCATCAACCGGCTCAAGACAAGGTCCAAGACTGCCGACCTACAACAATGAACGGTCACATGATTTCCGAGCACCCCCGTCGCGCTATTTAGCTAAGCAGTCCTAACGAGTGTCTCTCACGCGTTATGAACTGTACAACTGTCCACCAGTGATCAAGAGAAAACCTTCAACTGCTATTCCGACCACATTCGCAGTGCTAATATGAGTTGGAATTCCCAGAGAGCGGCAGCCATGGACGCCCTGATTCGACATCCCGCAGGCCCTGTCAAGTGCCTAGATTGATCTGATCCTAGTAATTACATCCACGTCGCGAGCCAATTTGCCTGATTAGCCGTAACACCGAGGTGGAACCTACATGCGACCCCGTATCTGACAAGGTCCTATTTAGTACGATAGAGAGAGAGAGACAAGCCTGTCCATAAACGCAACGAGTTTAGAAGCTTTAGAATGTTTCACATCAGAAAGTAACTAGAAGTGTCGCTTAATGTGAACATTTGCCAGTTCAAGATGAAAAAAGGCTCGCGCAATATCTTTGCCAGGAGCGCAGTCTTTAATCTGCAAACCGCCTCCTCACCGGCGTGAGAACCTAAATATAGAGAGTCTTCATCTACCAGCAGAAATAGACCTCGACTGGCAATGGCCCCCTGGGAACCGGACGTGTAGGCACCACCTCGAGAGAAGACAAGGCTGGTCAAGTTAGGGAGGAGCTCCCCGCCAGTGGCCCGAGTATAAACAAGCAGTAGAGGGCGCTCATAATTAGGCCAAGTGAAGCTAATTATGTATCGCTGAGGCTGATTAAACGAAAAAGCCGGACACGAAGCGAGCGATAAGCAAGAAAAAGGGTCGGCACTTCAAAGGAGAAACGGAACCACTCAAAGAAAGGGCCGAAGCGTATTCGCTAAAATTAAAAATACCGCCCTCCAAAACACAGAGGGAACAGCGAATATTAGACTATTTTTCGTGTCAGAGCGTTCGTACTACTTATTCGCGTGTCGCAAGTTCTAACGGAGTAAACGTACTTGCTTCGCATTCAATTGCTATACGAGTCCTTTGTATGGGTGGAATGCGGAGGAAATTATGATCCGATATATTTTAAACAAAAACGTATTTTCATTTCTCTTGGTCTGAATACATAAGAAACTATTTATATGAAGTTCTATCCTCATCCGAGATCATATCCGACGATGACAAAGATGTACCATGCACGCGCGATGTCCTCGTCTCAAATTGGTGGCTAATGAGGCTCCGGCGATGGTACTGAAAACTAAGTGGAGCCCGACCCGGGTCTGTCCCGATTAAGAGCCGCTTTTTCACCATTCAAAGTTCAACTTGCACCCGCCAAGTTATAACAAGTTAATTAAAAAATATGTCGCTACACGCGAGTGAACCACTTTCATAATTAGGGAGTCAATGTGATCTCTGGCGAGTAAGCCCAAACATCAGCCTCCAACAGTTGCCATCGCATAAGGACGTCTGCAGCTTGGAGGTTTCATCTAGTCGACTCTTACGATATCCTCTGGATAGGATGGGGTGACATTATGTGTTGTAATTGGTTCCCACACCGATTATGTACGGCTTGACTGATTTGGCAAATTATTGTATGGAAACATTTTTAACAGTCACGTGTTCGAAGGAGAGAAGTGTACCATCATCATTTCAGCCAAAAGATTTTCCGGCGACCTTCACCAGGTCGTATGTCCACCGTTTGGGAGGCCTATCAGCACTGCGCTTTTTATCCCATACAAACGGTTCGTTGGCGATATAAAGTTCACGGGGTCAGCTAATGTATGTCAAATACCCATAGGAAGCAGAATAAGTCAATGAATTCTGTTCAATGACGACACTGACCTTCTCCCTAAAAAGGCGTCCACTTAACCCGAATGATAATTTTATCACCAGCTTACATCAATAATTCAACTGCCACCCGTTTCCCTAATACAAGTACAAGACTTTTTCGAAAATTGTGTTTGCATAAAACTTTGATCACCTCTTCTCCTTCAATTATAATTTGACCCTTGAAACCCACCGAAATATTGAAACTGGTGTATAATTGTAAATAAACACAGATTTATGTACCGTAGCCTCATAACACCGCATTAGAGGAAATATCTTATGTAATCTTATCTTCATGCGATGATTGATTCCTCGTATGAAGGAACAGATGAGCCGCAAGACACCGCTCTCACAGCATCCGCGCTAACATTTTACGTGGAGAATCCGATTACATAGATTTTAATTAATATAATACAAAGTTCCCGGTAACCTTTGCTCGCGAATATTCGCGGTTACTTTGAATGAAAACTGAACCCCTACTTAGAATGTCGCACTTCTTCGCTCGCGCAAAATCTTCTCAATAGACTACAACACTTCTTGTATACGAAATAATCTTACTTGAAAAATACTTATTTTTTAACTAGCGACCCGCCCCGTCTTCGCACGGGTGCAATTATTTTATTTATTTATTCTTTATGCAACAGTAAGTTGAACATAGGCGGACATTAATGCCTTAGGCATTCTATCTAGTCAACCTTTGGTCTATACGAGTATAGTGAACCTTCCTCTTGAATTACTCTATCTATTAAAAAAAACCGCTTCAAAATCCGTTGCCTAGTTTTAAAGATTTATGCATACATATGGACGGACAGAAGAATGCGACTTTGTTTTATACTATGTAATGATAGTGATTAGTTATATTCAGCAAAATCATAGTTGATAACGATGCGCTATGACTCCAAGACGCGGATTTTTTACTCGTGAACATTACTCGCATAGCTCGAGTCGAGGATGTGAGCAGTATCATTTTGTAAAACAATATAATTCATGCAAATCTCGAAATTTTATATAAAATGGCATTGTTTTCATTGCTTGTTTATGACATCAACACAACACGATTGCATTGATAGCAACTTTAGATTATTGGACATGCTTGGTAGACTTCTTGGAATCTCTCTGTAATAAAGGCAGTCGTTGGTCAAAGACGGATGACAGTGACAGAGCGTCGTGCCCACGCGCGGTCGCATCGTACTCAGCAAAATCTAGAGTAAGGGTAGGCGCGCACGGATGACTTTTGTCAGCGTGACATTATAAGTTGTTGATGAAACATTGATGTCACGTCGTAACGTGCGCGCATCTTCATACTTAGCCACGGACTTGATACAAGTGACGAAACAGTCACGGTGACAAAAGTCACCCGTGCGCGCCTACCCTAAGACTCGTCACTTAGCCGTTCCTTCGATGCGTACATTGTGTCACGAAGTGAGAGCTTATGCTCAAGTTCTATATACTGACGATCTTCAGACACAGAGTCCGATTTTTATGCTATAATCATTATTTTAAGTTTGTTTTTTGTTGTTGTTTAGTTTTTAGCACAAAGTCTTTTATTTAAACTCGGTGAGAATTTTACTCCGACAGTATACATATTTTTACTGCATTAATCAAGCAGCTCACTTTAAATTTTAATACCCTTTCTTTATAGCTGGCTACGTTCTTTTAAAGAGTCCTTGAAGCCAGCATGAATGAGTTAAGATGTTAACGATGAGCTATGGCGCAACGTTGCTTTTCTGATTTTGACGTTGACCGATTTATATTGGAGGCGTTCAGAAATCTATTGTGCAATTACTAGAGCCGTCTCCAGTGTGTATAAGGTTTACATGGTACAAACTATCTAATATTTCCCCAATTTCAGCAAGAAATGATATTTGCCCCAATATGCATAAGTTAGTAGTTTGATAGCGCCTAGGGCGTGAAATTAATCATTTATTAAAGGCACACGCAACTCGGTGAGACTCGCTAACGTACTTACAAGTTTGGACCGATGTGCCTCGCTAGGCCCGGCCCTCAGTTATATATAACTTATATGTGCAAATAATGCCTTACGCGCCGAATTTATGACTACCCACTGATGTTAATTAACATATTTATTTATTCTATCACTAAAACTTATTATAAGAAATGCTTTTTGGACAATTTATCGAAACAATCAACGTGCTTGTCTTTTTTTAATAAAAAGAAAATAAAAGTCAGTGAATGTCCGACCTTGGTGGGATAATATTCGGAGGCTAACTTATTATATTAACTAAACCTATGGCTTTAAAGAACCTTTTTGCGCAGGTAATACATGTTACAGCACGCCTAAAAGGTTTACTCACTCGATTATGGGACCTTATTTTGAACAACAAAGCGTTTTATAATGTGGACTCCAACAGTAACTCGTTTAAAAAAGGATTTCGCATTTTAAAGGATTATTAAATTGTGTCGCGGGCACCCACGAAAGCTTTTAACAACATGATTCTCCTTGAGAGTTCCCCATGGTGCTTTTCGGGGAAAGTAATTGGCACCTCGGCGTAGTGCCGAAACAAATTGGCGCCCAACACGGGGCCGCGCCGGCTACAACCCACGCTCGCTATTAACTCCCTTCCCTTTCAAACGTGCATAGAAAAAACTCGCACGTTCATCGTGACGACGACGTTTAGTGTATCGCTCATTAATATTCCATCGCTTCCTTGAAATGTTTGATATGTACTTGCTAAAACACATTCCTAGTGACCTACCTATGTTCTGAGACGGAGCAGTCTTGCACAGACACAGTGAGTGTAGTCTGCGACCCTCGTCCCGTACACGTTAACCACTATACATCATCCGAATCCACAAACACATCCACATTCACGGCTCTATTTTCGCAAGCACAATTCACTCGCTGCGATTCGGCGGCGACAGTGAGGCGCGACACGTCCGCTCGCCTCCGAGGCGCGGGAACTACTGACGGGAGTGACGGGCCACGGGCTGCCTCGTGGCGCGCAAGCCTCTGCGGCTCGCGTCAAACACCATTCCGACCCTTCCGATTGGTAGAGTTAGCGCACCATCATCCTTCCAACTTTCCTTCAATTTTCAGGCGTTCTTTTCACTTTCTGGACCGCCGCAGAAGATATCGAGTGGAATGCAATCGATTCTAACATAACTAATTCGTCAAATTTAATTAAGTTACACATTTATATTATGTAGAGTCCACGAGGACGTTAAAGTTCTCCTCATTCTCTCTACCTGTTTCCTTCCATAGTATTGAGTGTTGTAGTCAATTGAAATACCCTTAGTAAGTGTATTTCACGGTTATCCCACCCTTGTCAAAATGTTAAAATGTATATGTAGTCCCCATACAAGGTACGGTTTCCAGATTGACAAATGAAATGTTGATGAATTCGCGGCGTCGCCTACTGCTTGCAGTGCGATTCGGCCCCTTCAGTGGCATACAGGATTCAGGCGTGGAGGCGTGCGACACAAGGCGCCATCTCGTGGCCACGACGCACATCTGGATATTAAGTGCATATGCACTAGGGCTACCTACAGATAACGTAAACGGGGTGTGCATCTTTTCACAGCCTCCGTTTCTTTCCTGATTTTACAGCGAGTCGCTTTAAAGTGTTGTGTGTTGTAGTGTGTGTAAGTTTTATCTATAAAATATCCAATTAATATTTACCAAATCTAGTCTTCTGACTTTTATTCCTTTTGTTATTTTTAAACTTTCGCGATTTGTACACATAATTAAAAACTTATCGAGCAAAAACAGGTATTAATTCTGTGCGCGATAAGTCCCGATAAGTTTTTAATTTTATTCCTTTGTTCAAGTTAACAACTTATCTCAAAATTTGGTTCAAATTAAGTAAACGATTATCTTTTTGCAAATTAACCAAAGTATTGTAATTTATTAAATGGAATAAAATGCACAAATTACGATTCTTCATTTTATTATCACACAATAAAAAAAAATAGTTAGCTGTGTTTCCACCATCAATACGAATCACACAGTCGATTTGGTACGCTTAAAATCAAATTACTCTGAAGAATAACCCCCCACGTCTTTTTCTAACAAGTAGGTAGTTGGGTATGCAAGACATCTGTATTCGGCAGCTTAGCTTTTTTTATATATAAATATGTATACTTGATAGGCTTACGCTTCATAGCCAGTTCATCTGATGTTAAGTGACACTGCGACCTAAGATGGAGCGCGCTTGCCTAGAAGAAACCGATTCACTCGGGATTTAAAGACCCCCAGATTATATCTATCGGGGAAGACCCAATCGTAGTAGCACATCCCATGCATGCTCAACTGGGTTTGGACCGGTCGGTCGAGCAGGCCACAGCAGAACGTTGATGCCCACAGTCATGTGTAAACATGCATTGTCGTGCATTTGTCCAAACTATCAGTCAAATGGCTTTACGAAGCGATAATCAGGTCTGAAACAAGTATTGAAGTTGTGGTCGAAATGTGGTCGGTTCTTACACGAACCAAGTACTTCATAGCATCATTTAATCCGCAGAGGTCCTTCAAACTTCAGTACGTCTTGTATCCGACCAAAATCATAAGCAAGCACAACGCCATTCCTCCATATTGCTATTTGTTCGCAAGCCCATTATAAAGGCGGACTTCGGAAACACTTCAGTTTAGCTATTTCGGATGGATTGGTACAGTAAGCTCGAAGGGTTTCGTGTGACAAAAGATGTCGTCGCTCCTCATCGATGCATTTTTTCAGAGCCGGTGCAGAATTTGAATAGTAAAACTGTAAACTGTACATACTCTTATAGGAATTCCTTTTCCGGGACTCGACGACAAAAACTAGGACAGAGACAGCCCTGACACACACGCGCTCGCCGACACGCACACAAGCACGTACAGTTGTGCATATGCACTAGGACGCAAATACGCCGCCTTTCTTCGACAAAACACACTCAGAACTTCCACTGGAACTGCCGAGGCCTACCAGGTGCGATCCAAAATTAATTTACTAATATGAGCTAACACATTGAAAATTAATCCTCGCGAGGCTGCTTTTCTTATTGACAAAGACAACAAGTTATGTAAATTCCAGTTATTATGGTTTCATTATACACATTACATATCAAAAGGTCCATATATTATTGGGAATACACCACCGCCGAAAGATTTGTATTCTGAGAGGTTTTTGAGACGTTTTGATAATACAGCCGTATTTGTCCTTCGGTGGGTCGCGTGACATGTGGCGCGGCCTGCTCAGTTCGCAGCAAACGTGTAAACAGACGAGATAGGCTTTTCTTTTGATTCCTTTTAACTGTCCGAGGGAGTTGTAAATACGATGCAAACAGAGATAGGTCGGCGACGCGAATGGGAAGAGCCCCCCCTCGAGCCGTGCACTGGCAGATCTACACGGGTAATCTGAGACGACTGTCCAAATACCGGATTCACACTAGGAGTTGCTGCTACCCGCGGCTGCGGTAATACGTAGGCGGTGTAAATATGTACTATTGTATTAAAGGAATGACGTTTTCAGTCACTTTCATCTTTATTACATTTTAAAGATAGATGACGGGCGTACCTTCATGCGCATATTTGATAAGTGTATGCCTATGGCACATGGCTCGCGCGCGTGGCGTGCCGCAGACGGCCTGATAAGGTCAGCCGTCAGTCGGGAACTGACAGCCGTCAGGCCGTGTCAGTTGTATCCCAATCGCGACTTCAGTCCAGTCTGATATATAACAGAATTATTGATGTAGTTAAGACAGGGGACCACAGGCGTTAGTGATACGAGCATTTTTCCGATCAACTTCTGATCAATTTGGGCTATTGCAGAACTGAAGTTCACAAACTAACATCAAAATCAAATCAAAAATGTAATAATACGGTCTAGTGTGGTATCAACAGACGCTCTAAAACTCTTTGCAAGCAAATCTGTTTTACCCTTAATACCGTTAACACCATTTGGTTTAGTTTATTTATGGAACGTCAGACCACCAAATCGACAAATTTTGGGCAGGAAATATCACTTTGCAAGAAACCAATTGAGGACAAACCATCAGCCAAAACACGTCCAGATTTCCACGAAGGGGCGAACGTCCATCGCTTTCCGGTGACCTTAACCAGGTCGTCGGTCCACCGAGTGGGAGGCCTACCAGCACTGCGCTTTCCGGAACGAGGTCGCCATTCGAGGACCTATCTGCCCCATCGGGCGTCAGGTCTGCGAGCTATGTGCCCTGCCCACTGCCACTTAAGTTTGGCAATCCTGTAGACGAACCAACACGAGTGTTTATCGTTCTACAGGTTTGCTACTTCATTAAGTTGTAAGTCATCTTTGAATATGAAAATTCTGCATCTATTTCTATCTAATCTATCGTATTGCTAAACTTCTTAAAACGTCACGTCATGTGTTTATAAAAACTAGACAAAACAATCTGACGTTTGCCTTGGTCGTATTTGTGCTATCCTGAATGTGAACCGAAACGTGTGCGCGAGTTTTAACTCCGGTTGGTGAAAATATTGTTGAACATAACAACATTTTCATTTGGCATATACGGGATTAGGCGCCTAATCTCGGGAAAAAATCTCGCGAACATCAGACGCAGTTGTTTTTATTGCGAGAAACCCCGCGTGCGGTTTACGCGACGAACACGCGTTTCACAAAAGCGGAACGGAGGTACAGCGAATGGATCCGCGCCACAATGCGGTGCAGGAGGGGCCTGCAGCCAGAGACCCTGGCGACGCAACGACCTCTTCATGTTCAATTAGGACCAGCTTCGTTTACATTCCCAGGTGACGCTGGCTATCCGTTGCCATGGCTTTACCAAGCATTTACATAATAAACCAATGCAAAGCAAACTACCGGCAGGCGCATGCCTTCGATTCGATTCCGAGTGGCGTCTTGCATCACGTAGCATATTTCATGGGTCATACATTAGACGAGGCTTTCCAAAGTTTCACTATCGAGCCCACAGCCGGTGGCAAGCCTCATTACTCCCTTCTGTATGAAAAACTTACTTCGTGTTCAACATTCAGACCTTATAAAAGTTGTCCAAGTGAGCTCGCGACTGCAAAACGAGATATATTATGTTCGCACGTTTAGACACAACTCCAGCAGTAGAACATGAGGAGATCGGTGAGAGCTGCAGCTGCCGGCGCCATCCATGTAGTCGCGAGCGAGTCCGCGAGGCGCGTCCTCGTGGCAGCCCCCCTCGCTTTCTATGAATATTTTAATAATACCCCTTGCATGTGTGTGCGGCGTATTGTTCAAGCGAGGCGTCGAGAGACCCCCAGCACCGCTAGAAACGAGACGATGTTCTTTGAAATCGCTGAACAGATTTGCGTAAGGCATAGCTCATCAATCAAAAAATTACTTCATTCACATTGTACCACCGTTTCGCTGCGTGAAATTCCTAAGCAGCAATGACTACATTGAAATCAAGCACTTTTAACGGAATTTAACGCCAAAAACCCCTTTTACTACGCTTTTATTAGCTTCGCTTGTATGTATGTATGTAACGGAATCTTTGAACATGATTTTGACCCAGTTAAAAACGTCGGATTAGCACGAAATTTGGCATACTTAATAAGGACCGATGACAATTCAATATTATAAGCATTTTGACTCGTTATCCTTACTAGGATGATAATAATAATAACGGTGATCAAGGTGGAAGACCGCTCTTCGATGCAATAGCTAATAGAGATATTTTATGAACAGATATGACTAGAAGGATTATTTGGATAATATCCTGAAAAGCACCCCACGCTTTTTTTACAATTTCTTTTTTTTTCTGACTGTATTTTTAATTCAAATTTAGTTTCTATTTTTTAGTTCGTTTTTCTATAAAAGCGTATTTTTTTATTTTTTTAAACAAATACCTACATTATTATCAATGGCTAATTAGTGAAAGTGAACCGCAAGCAGTCGTGGCCGAGTGGTTAAGGCGTCTGACTCGAAATCAGATTCCCTCTGGGAGCGTAGGTTCGAATCCTACCGGCTGCGAAATGTTTTGCCTACTTGGGCAATAGCTCATCTATACTAATAATTACCTACTTCTATACTACAGTCCGGCCGGTGAAAGAATGCGTTTCTGACACATGCCAATACCAAGACTTATTAAATTTATTTAGTAACGTTATTTATTGCATTCATTGTGCATATTTATTCAATTAAATTGTTCATTTGTTGTTATTTTTTATAAGAATTATATTTCAATATATATATATTTTTTTAATGAATCAATTAATTGAATTGAATCGTAATTTCTGAATGTAACGAAGGAAAACAAGTAAAATGATTTATTTATTGTTAAATGTATACAAATACATAGTTTTAAGCTATAAACAATGAAAACTATGTGAAACAATTCAATCTTCCAATTCGCTTGAGGAGTCGCTGTCATCTTCACTAACGTGTATATACATATTATTGTCAATCATAGTATAGGTATATACGGATATCCCGGTCAAAGACATCAAATATAATCTTTTTAGTTTTTTCAATCATATTCATCCAGTCCAGTCATCTCTTGAGAATTGTTCGCAAGCTTCTTTTGGAAGCACCCCCGCCCCCACAAAGCTATTTTTGGGCTGCCATTTTTTACCAGAGAGAGTTAAAAAGTAGTGAGTGATAATAGGACACTAATTTCCTTAAGTTTTGTTTAGGCGTACCTTTATTGTATTAACTTTATTAAATACTAAGTACATTATATATGTATTATAAAATTATAACGTTTTATTTTATATTATACTGACAGATTGTAATAACATTACAAAAAAATTCGATTATTATTTTGCCACATCACTACAAAAACAAACAGTTGACATAACCTTTTTTTTTTTTTTTTTGGTGCCCGGGGTAAAAACCTTTATGGACTATCCCCGTCGGCCACGGGGATGATGGCCGAGGGGGGGTGTGTGGGAATCTCACACCGCCTCCTTGGCGGTTGTCATAACGCCGGCGTAGGAGTGCTGCGACCCCTCGGGTAGAGTGAGGGTCACAGCCTCCGTCAATGTCAGATCCGGTGTGCGCCGGTACTTCGCCTTCTTCCCCGACCCTGCCTTGCGTGGCAAGGGGGGGAGGGGCGGCTCGTCGGCTTTTGCGTCCTGTCCGGGTTGGCCTTCCTGGCCGCCACCGTCGCCCAGCTCCCCCTCGCGGGCTCCCTCGCTGGGGCCGAACTGGGCTCCGCAGACAAGGGGACCGCCCGGAGTGCCGCAACTGGTGGCACGGCCGTGGCCCTCTTCCTCCTCGGCTTCCTCTTCCTGGGCGGCCTTTCAGGCTCCACCCGTCTCTCCGCCGGTTTCAGCGCCATGGCGCGCTCGCGGGCAGCAGACCGGTCTGCCTCCAGAGGCGGCCGAAGCCGCTTCTCCGGCAGCAGGCGGTCCGCTATGCCCGCGATCTTCGCGTCGACCATGGCGCCAATCTCCCGCATAGTCAGCAGGGGCGCACTCTCTTCCTGTGTGGTGGTGGGTGGGGTTTGGACTTGGGCGGGCCGGCTCGCCATTTCAGCCCGAAGCTGATCCAGCTCCGCCCGCATCCCCTCCACCCGCTTTGTCAGCTCCTCCGTGCTGGACGCCCTTGTCACCAGCTCGCCCATTGCGCTCAGGAGCGAAGAGGTCGCTACCTGAACGGCCTTGAGGAATATTCCCTTCGGTCGCCCGTGTCTTTTTGTGACCTCCAGGAGGATGGCCAGATCGTCCTGGATTACCGTGCCTAAGGTTTTGGCATCCATCTCTCCTGGAGGTAACTTTCCTCGACCTTCAGTGACCTTCGCGATCACGTTGGCCAGCTTCCCTTTCGCGTTATACCCGCGGGCCCTCGCCTTACACCACATGTCCTCCGGGATATCATCAACCGCGACGCCGGCTATGATGTTGGCATCGATCTCCTTTCGGAGGTTTTGATATTTCCTGAGCATATACCGCGACTTTTCGTGGTATATGCCCCCGTAAATCGCCATGTTGTCCATGAGGTCCGCAGGATCTTCAGAGTTCGGGTCCTCCCAGTCGCTTGTCGCCGGTGTCTGTGACGGACGCGCCGTTCCCGCTACGGATCGCTTCAGGAAGCGTTTATTCCTCTCCCTATCATTCAGGGCATCGGTATCACAGGACTCCGATTCCTCGCCCCTTCGCCCTATCGAGCTGTCCCGGCTGAGCGGGACTTCGCTCCCGCCGGACTGCTCCTTCTCGCCGGGGAGCGGACTGTTAAGCCGCTTCCCAGCCGTCGCCCCTTCCACCATGGCGGACTCCTCAGATGCGCGCTTGCGCATCGCGCGCGTCACCCTCCCTTCTCCTCCCTCGACCGTCAAATCGACGGACGGAACACCGATATTGCCCCCCCCCGTATACTTGGGGCAGACCGCCCCCCCGTGAGGGAGTGGCGGTGCGGGATTCCCCAGCAGCCAACGGCCTGCTGGGACCCGCCCGGGGAGTCTTTTCATATTGGTGCTTATCCATCATAATTACTCCCTATCAAACGTCGCCCTAAGCACTTTCCCCCCCGCGGACTCCCGGGAAAAACCCGAAAGCCGCACCCCAGGAGCTAAAAGAAAAAGAAGAAAACGAAAAGATAGAAAAGACAAAAGACAACCAAACAAACGACAACCAAAAGAACAAACCAAACGAAGTATAACCAGAAACAAAAAACAACCAAAAGACAGAATTAAAAGAATTAGGTAGGGACTCGGTTTGACGGCCAACCAGTGTTGAGCGCCAACCCGAGGACCCTGTGGCGTGCCACGGCGGTGCGACATCCGAAGTCAACTCTGAAAACAGAGAAGACCCGGAGCCGAACAACCGCAGCACTGTGTAGGAAATGGGAGAGACAGGAAAAAAGGGGTAAAGGGAAAGGAGGGAAGGAAGAATTATACGGGAAGGCGCATGGCTGTTTCGACTACGTCTGTCCAGAAGGGCCAGACCAAAAGCAGGCGGCAACCACGAGCAGGATAACAACCACACTTGCCTTGGGTTTCGACGCAACAGTAGTGCTCCACCCAAGACCAACACCCCTCACATTGCCGGGAAAGACAATGGAGTACGGTGAAAGACCAGTAACCTTGATATGGCCCCGTTTGATGTGGTTTGACTTTTAAAAGATATTGTTATTATATTTGTTAATTAAGTAATTGTAATAATTTTAGCCTAAAATTAATACATTTATGTGAGTTGGCATATTTGTTCGAATTTTAATGTTATCACTCGTTAATATGGTAATTAAAAGATATTTAAAATTTTGTCGTGTATCGTACGCCAGTTCAAAGTTACATCGCCCAGCCGATCACGATGTGTCAGGAACGCATTCTCTGAACGGCTGGACTATAACTAATAAATAAAATTGGAGTCATCATCATCATCATCAGAGTCTGTTAGTTCCGGCTAATCTCTGTACGCTACTACGGCGCTACGGTACGACAATAACTGCGGGTAACATCGCACCCGTGCGAAGCCGGGAAGGGCCGCTAGTCATAAATAAAGTCATGTGTAATTCCTTGCAAACATCACATTCGCATCGAATGGAAAAATGGAACGGGCGTCATTATTATATAGATATATGCAAATTATTTTTCAGTTGCGTGTTTGTTCAGTTGTTAATATGTGACGTGCTTTGGATCATTAGTATCATTGTTAAACTATTTGAACAGCAACCTCGTAACGTTAAAAGAATAACAACGAAGTCGTCTTCTTCAAAAGGCCCACTGCCGACTACTGTGCCATGCTGCCCAAGTGGGTTGGCAGAAAATCATCTAAACACACAAAATGTTACCTTCACGCAAATATTTTTCATCATTTATTACAAGTTTTATATCAACTACAGAACCGATTTCGATAAGTGACAACGAAAACGAAAAGTGACGTGGAAAGTTTCTTCCGGTAATTGGTACCTGGAATTGAAATGAAAATCGGTTAAAAGGCAGAGTAACTCGTAAAATATACAGAGTGTAGCAACAATCCTACGCCCCTAATACAGGATCGGTACAATAGAGAATATGAACAATGTGCAGAATAGTCGGGCCAAATAAGCAACTTATTTTTTTATTTCACCTGTGGCACGTAGAAACTGGATTTCCATCGATTTAATGTCAAAGTCAAAAGTCAAATAATTTATTTTGCATAGGACACAATGGACACTTACAAATTGTCAACATATTAATAAAATTTTATACAATGCAAAGTAATATTCTTTACCACCAGTTCGGAACGCGACCACTGCTGAGAAGAACTGGCAAGAAACTCAGAGGGCTTGTCATTTTTTCTTTTTTATTACTTTGCGGTCCTATTCATAATGTTTACGCTTATCTTCGATAATTGTGAAACGATTTTGATGTGGCTATTTCGTCCAGTGTCGCCCCGCGGTGGCCACATTTCACTTGGTTTTCGGTGTTTTTACCTAAAATTCAATTAAATTTTAACACTATTTTAGAGAGTCGCGGTTTTCTCTACAATATTATACATGTATTATACATATAAACCATCTTCTTGAATCACTCTATCTATTAAAAAACCGCTACAAAATCCGTTGCGTAGTTTTAAGGATTTGAGCATACATAGGGACGGACAGACGACAGCGACTTAACAACAATAAACACTTACGGCCAAAACTCGCGCATATTATCATTAATTGTAGATGAATCGAAATTTGTCATTCAACTTTTATCATTAGTATACTAGCTAAAATGAGAATAAAGGTCTTTTTATACGCTTTTTATTAGCTTCAGATGTATGTAACGGAATCTTTGAACATGATTTTGACCCACTTTAAAACGTCGGATTTACACGAAATTTGGCATACTTATTAAGAACCGATGACAATTCAATATTTTAAACAGTTTGATCCGTTATCCTTAGTAGAATAATTACGATTAGCGTTTTTTTATTGAAGAGACCTTCTAGGTGAAACCCCGCTCTTCTATGTAATAGCTAATGGAGATGTAAATATCATAAAGATATTGCTAAATAATCACTAATCAATATAAAATAATTAAAGGTTAAAAACTAAAAAACCTATGAATGAAAAAATACGCTTTTATAGAAAATCCAACAAAAAAATGAAAAAAAAATTTTTGTAGAAAAGTGTGCGTGCCAGATATGAGTAGATGTGATATTTTGATAATATCCTGAAAACCCCCCCAAGCTTTTTTACAAAAAAAATATATATTCTATATTTAGTTGGATTTTCTGTAAAAGCGGTTTTTTTTTAACTAATAATTAATAAAGCTAATGTCATTCACAGGCTGATCAAAATTAAGCAGATTGTACTTGTTTTGTTTAGACACTGCTACTCCTACCACCCCCACATGACCCACTTTAATGTCGGGGTTCTCCAACTAGAAGGAGAGTAATTAGCCTTTGGTGCCACGTTGGCCAGAGGGGTTGGCACAGAGTATTGTTTAATGATTTCCTTCTCTTGCGGCTAGGTTTCGGCCGTCATACCCCCGGGATGGATTGGGGTGGTGACACCGTGTATGTATTATTAATCCGTCACCACCGTACTTGTTGACGTGATTTCAATAACCATTTGCTTTCTTTCTTTAATTTACAAATCCCCATGTTATTAATATTTTAAAAGAACTTATGTAAAACAAAGTCGGGTTTGTTTGAACATGTTGTTATAACTCTAGAACAATTGAACCGATTTTCATGAATTTTCATTTTTCGTCCAGAATAGCAGATTAAGTATTAAAAACATTGGGAATATGACGAAAAAAATAGTGAAAGAAATCATTTCCCCATACAAAATGTAAATGGGTTTCGTAACTGTCAAACATCTAATGTTCATCCCGTCGATTGAGTAAACCTCAGAAACCTCCCATATGATTAACTGAGGAACATAGATTATTTTCAAAATACTATTTATTTTTAAATACACGTGGGTATTCTGGGCGGGACGCTAGTTTAATAGTCCAAAAGCTCTGTTAGTTGTCTTATAATTTACCTAATAAGATTTTGTTTCTTTTCCACAAAAGCAAAAGTAAAGTTTCGCAGTCGGTAGGATTCGAACCTACGCTCCCAGAGGGAATCTGATTTCTAGTCAGACGCCTTAACCGCTCGGCCACGACTGCTACACTTACAGAGTTAACATTTTTGCACCTAATGTGACACGCGCGAACGAAAAGTGAAAGGCATTTTAATTTACTCTGTAATTTAACACAATAAATTGCGATCCACTATATATGAGCATTACTGTGGTGTTTCAAGTTTAAAACTGGTTGCGCGTTACTAATATAAATAAAAATTTAATTTTTAAAATTTTTCATCAATGCGAGTTATTTATATATTTGGGAGAACCAACCCCTCTCAGTTGAAAGTGAAGGCCTCCTTCAGAGAACACCAGGTTATTCTTGCGCTTCACGCATCCAGTCAATGGCTGTGTTCGTAAGTCCTTCCTAGCGTGCCTAGTTTTCTTTTGCCTGGTGGAGCGCGCCAAGCCGTCAGTCTTTCGGTGTAGCTAAGTGCTATTTTGACTTGCCTGGGTAGTGGACAGCATCGATTACTTTGGTTTTAAGAGACAGGAGAAGATTTTCTAATGCAATTATAAGGATATTATTGCATTATTCTACTTGTGAATTTCCAGTTCGTGGTAATAGTGACGCTACTACTCTCAAACTTATTCCACAGAAACGAGTGAGGCTGTTAGCGAAGTGCCTAAATGTGCCCAAATCGGTCGCTGGACCAAGCGGGCGGGAGCCTCGAGGCTGGTTCCACTTTTGCGTATCGGTATCCACTTTCCACCCGCTGCCAGCGCCACGCCTTCGCCTTCCACACGCGCGGGTCGGCGACACGTTAGTGGCACCTCTGACGTTAACTGGCACCACCACGCGCGCAAAACATCGCGTTGTAATTAGCCAATGCCCAAAAATTAAAAAAGAAATGCCGCAGTCGGTAGGATTCGAACCTACGCTCCCAGAGGGAATCTGATTTCTAGTCAGACGCCTTAACCGCTCGGCCACGACTGCTCGGTGCTCTGTGATCGCTATTTGGGTGGTACTATCCAAAGTAACAAGCACTCGCCTTCACCTGTGTAAACCTCGGTTGTTACACAGCGAGTACTCAAGGCGCGGCGCAGAGAGGCCACACCGACACCTGCAGCACTGACCTACATCCCCCTCACGCACACGTACGTACACCATGATCATTTTAGTTGAAGTATTTGAATCCATATCCCCATTGAAACTGAATGTAGCGCAGTTTTAGGCACGTCGAGAAATCCCTGATTATTGGCAATGAGGCAATTTGCAGTAGTGTTCTTACGAGCGCTTATGTATACAATAGAATACATCATTTATTCGTGTGATTTTGATAGGAATTCGTACATCTTGTGAGGTTCTCAAAATGATCTACCACTAATTAAGTATGTATATAATTTCATGTACTTTTGTCCTATTGTTGAGTTTACTTACAATTCATATAATTAACAAAAGAAGATCAGCTCAAATTTAATAAAATAAGAATGTCAATTGTCAATTCATAGGTTCATTTACAATGACTCATCTAAAGATTTTAACGCTGTTAAAGGTCTGGGCAAACAGCGGACGGGGCGGGACGGCGACGCGACGCTGGCGGGACGTGAAGAGTTGTAATGTATTAGTTAATGTAGAATAGGTCATATAGAGCCGTCGCGAGAGTAGCGGTCGCGTCGCTGTTTGCCCAGACCTTAAGACTTGTACTGTATAAAACCATTCGTAGATAGATGATTATTATAGCCGCGGTGCCATACTAAATACACTGTTAATGTAATAACCCTATTTGTCTAGACCGCCTAGCTCTGGCGTTTATTGTTTAACTCTCCGAATAACGTAATTTTCGATGCGATAAATACAGGTATTTCATAATATAAATACAGGACAACGTCAATAATTGTAGGCTTGTGAAATAAGGTTAACAACTGTCTGTGTTATTTAAATTACAGAGAGCTATTTGGGCCCTAAATAAAATAATATCTTTATTAACTGAGATTCCCCAGAAGATTAAAACTGATTCTACCGTTGCATGGTATGCTTTGACAACCGCAGACTGGTTCACAATTTATGTAGCATACAAAGTGCATATGCTGACTTATTTAATTTACTACATACAGTGGGTTTTTGCAGTTCAATTTGCAGTCAACACGGAGACCCAAAAATACTGAAGGTGTCTCTGACAAATCGAATGCATTCCCTTGTGGCACTAGGCAGGCGTGACCATTTTTCGGGCAAATTAAAACATATTTTTATGGTTGGCAAGATCATTAACATTGCTACATGGTATTTCCCAGGGGATTCATAGGGACACCGTAGTTTTTCTTATACGGGAACGGATAACGGGATTAGGAGCAATTAAGCGGTACTTAGTGGGATTACAAACCGTCCTTAACTGATAGTAGCTATCGTTGCTAAAACGCTTTATTATCGGCTCATTATTGATAACGATTAAATCTACGTATAGAGTAATGGATGTTTCATTTTGTCATTGCCGCCGGGGAGAATGCTCAGACCGGAGGATCCCCGATCGAGTGATTACAGAAGCGGCCACAGGTCAGCACCCGTCGGGATTGGAAGTCGTGTCTCCATCTGAGGTCATTACACGAGCGGACCGAAGGTGCTCATCGGGAACTTGCTGACGCGTCCCTTTCCTTCGGAATTAAAACAGCCACCGAGACACGCTCACACGGGTAGCTCGTCTACTAATCATTCTTCGCACTTTAATCGATTCGAGGCTGGTACCGTCGTCAATGGCAGAGTTAACTTCGCAAAATATCAGATTCAAAAACGTATTCATTATTTTGATTCTTTTATAGTGTCCCTTGTGGAGTTGTGGAGCATACTGTGAAACTCATTGTCAGGTACACCCTAATATCAGTAGGTACGGTTCTATGAGTAAGTATGAGTCGAAATGAAAGTTGGCGCCGAATCGGCCGCGAGCGCAGGAATGAGGTGATATAAATCAAAGGCGGGAAGCGGCCACAAAAAGCGGACTAATGAAAACTGGAGAATTCAAAGCATCGTACATTTGGTTAAAGTAATTCCATTGAATAAAATACAGGGAGCGCTCACGGAGCAGGAACGACACGCTACGGTGGGAGCCGAGATGACTTCGCGTCATCACTTTAGAGCCCGGCAGTTTGGTCCGTTCCCCCGCGTTGACCAATTCACAAGTCTTTGTTCATTATCATCGTTTCAGCCAAAAAACGTCCACTGCTGGAAATAAGCCTCCCTAAAGGATTTCCACAAAGGCCAGTCCTGGGCCGCCCGCGTCCACCGTGTGCGAGGCCTACCAGCAGTGCGCTTTCCGGGCCTCGAGTTCGCCGTTCGAGGACTTTCTGTCGCATCGGGCGTCCGTCCTGCGCGCTATGTGCTCTGCCCACTGCCACTTAAGTTTGGCAATCTTATGAGCTATGTCGTTGACTATGGTTCGTCTGCGTATCTCCTCATTTCTGATTCAATATCGCAGGGTAACTCGGAGTATAGCCCTGTCCATTGCCCTTTGGGTGACTTTTTAGCCATCTGATGGAGCCCATAGTACGCCACCACGACTCTGTACCATATGTCACCACTGGCAACAGACCTTGATCAAAGACTTTTGTCTTCGAATACTGCGGTATTTTAAAGGTCTTTCGAAGCTACCCGAACGTTGCCCAGCCGAGTGGGATCCGACGATTGACCTCTTTCTGAAAGATGGAGTAACCTAACTGGACAGTGCGTCACAAGTAATTCTATTGGTCGACAACTTCGAAAATAGAGCCTCCGATGTCAATAGTAGTGGCTTGAACGTAGGTATTGAACACGATCTTTGTCATCTTAAGGCCTATTCGTTCGGAAGCTCGACAGAGGCCATCGAGCATCGTAGTAAGGTTTTGTTATTATTTCGATCAACTCGGCACTAACAACCAAATTTGCTGAAATACCAAACGAATCATTTGAAAATAATTTGTAAAAAGCAACTACAGAGTTTCTTGCCGGTTCTTCTCTGTAGAGCAGCATTCCGAACCGGTGGTAGTTTCAGCATGAATGTGGGTGGACGCAAGGGTTGTGGGAGATCCAATGAAATGGATGGATTGTAAGAATAAGGAATTGTGTATGAAATGTGTGCCTGTAGATATGACGACTGATAGATGTGTGTGGAGACTACCACCTAGCGTGCGACAAGGGTCGTAAGATGATAATGGTAATTTTAAATATGACGAATAAACAAAGTTCAAAATCAGTTTATAAACCATGAAGCTCCGTGGCTCTTTCAATTAAACAACAACCCTTGAAAGTGGTTACATGCGCCTCCCGGCGCAGCAAGTACTTTGCCCCACGTGGACGTCTGTGTGTGTGTGTGTGTGTGTGTGCATGTGGATGACCTGTTCAGGGTTCTCGTGACCTGGGCCAATTAATAACAATAACAATTCGTTAGCGACGTGCCGTTGTTTGGACGGGAGCTAAGTTTTAATTTGTGTTTCGGTAGTTCCACTGATTTGCTCGATTGTGTTTATTTTCGGAGGAATTAATCGCCGAGCGCTGCGCTGCGGTGCCCCACTTGCTCAGTTGCTCCCCACCCACGGCGGCTACCTCTGCGAACGTACGGCCACTGCATATACATATGCGGATTTACTACTCCACTTATCGTCCACAGAAGTACGAACTTGCCAAAGATATCTCTAGCACCCGACTTTGATGCTTTCGTGCTCTTCCCGTTCAGGGAGCTAATTCAAGCCCTCACGATCAATTGGTGGCTTCCAGGATCCGTCTACAGCCTGAATAATTACCATATATCAATTAAACTTGTTGATCTAGGGGTTGGATGCTTTGCCTGTCGATTAAACCTCCCCGGTTAGATTCCGGGGCCAGATAAACAGTGTCTTCCTGTAAACCAGGCTTTTGCTTCGAGTCTGGGTGTCTTTTGTGTTCGTGAATTAAATGTTTCTAAACAGTCCCCGCGATATATATTATAAACAGAGCAGGGGCTTTGTTTCTTAAAAAAAAACAAATGAATTTAATTAGAACAGACAATTTGAATTCCTCTTTTTTATTTTTATTTGCTTCTGATACGCTTCACATGTACGACAACATTTGAACATGATTTTGACCTACTTCAAAACGTCGGATTAACTCTAAATTGGCGTACTTATGAAAGACCGTTGACAATTCAATATTTTAAACAGTTTGACCCGTTATCCTTACTAGGGTAATCAGGATAAGCGATTAGCTTCATACGTATGCACCGGAATCTTTGAACATGATTTTGAACCAGATATAAGCGTCGAATTAACACCAAAATCAGACTTTGTGATTTTTTGTTGGAAGAGACCGTCAAGGCGATGCAACGCAATAGTTCTATGCAATAGCTAATAGAGATGTAAATATCATAAAGATATTGCGAAATAATCACTAAATTTTTAAAAATAAAATACTTTAAAAAATACGCTTTAATAGAAAATCCAACTAAAAATAGAAAATACTTTTTTGTAAAAAAGCTTGTGGTGCTATTCAGGATATTATCACTATAAACCCATCTACTCATATCTGTTCATAAAATATTGATAACTATTGATACCATGCACCCCACGCATTTTTACAACAAAATATTTTCCGTTTTTTTAACTTATTTAAAGTATTTTTCTTTACCTATTTCAGTCTCAATAATCTTAATGTTTAGAAAACAAACGAAATTGCAGCATATAATTTAGCATAGCAAATTCGTAAAGTGCATAAACTGGCAATGAAACAGAAGTCATCAAGACAGTCGAAATCCTTGACTAATTAGGTAGAAGAGTTGAGCAGCACAAGCTCTGCGCCCCACGCCGAAAACTTCCAGTTCGAAGAACGTTTGTTCGATGACGTGCGTTCAGTTTTAACTCTTACGTACATGAATAAAAGTATAATTCATTCTTCTTCAATGATCCATCTCATCGGAGGCCTAAACAATCCAATGCGGAATCGGGCCTCCCGCAGTAAACTGAGGTTTTTCCTATAGTGCATCGGCTGACATAACAGATACGTCATTCCTAATTGAATCAAAACCAATGACATACATTTTTGGTCTAAGGGTGGGTCTAAGCCGCCTTTGTATCACGGTCGGGCAAGTCGTCGTTTCAGCCCGTAAATGACCCACTACTGAGCCGGCCCTCCTCCAAATTCATGGAGGGAATTTAGCCTACTGTGCCACGCACAGGGTTTGTAGAAAGGTTTCCTTCTCTTGCGGCTAGGTGATCTGCCCCTTGCGTTCTTTTAGTCGCCTCTTCCGACACCCAATATAGTATGTGTTTCGTTACGGCAAAACTAAACGGAATAACCAATTCAGTATCGATGTTCAATTCTCAACCGAAGCGTGTAGCGAAACGCAAATGTCAATTTTGACGTTTGCAATGCACACCGGATCTCGTGGCATTGCACTGAGCGAACGCCTACGCGCAAGACGGAAGTAAAACGAAGTGTGCGTCGGTCCCACGAGCCGCCCGGCGGGAGCCGGGATTACGAAGTTGGATGAGCAGCCACATTAGGCGCCGCAACCCCGAACTCAGATCAACTCGAGTACTCAATTCTTTAAAGTTCGCCAATGCCTTGCGGCCGGAGACAATCTCCGCAATTATCTCGAGCTTAGTGCTCGAGCGCCACTAACACCCCGTTCGCTCCCCTCTCCCCGGAATTCCCTTTTAATTGCCCGGCATGAGCTTAGAGACGGATGGAGAATTTCGACTTGCGACTTACTTCTTCTGGGTTAGGTCAACTCTTTTCAATTCAGTCAAGTTGTAATCTCATTTGCAAGTAACTCGAACTATTGGAGCTGCATCTGAAAATATTTCAGCCGACGGTCTGTTTATGGCAGACGCCAAGCAAAAATAATGGCGTGATTCCCGAGCCGGTAAATATTTTGATGTGATTTTGGCGAAACAAATGGCGTCTCCGGGAGGAATTGCTCACCCCGGGGAGCATCAATATCCCGCTTATCGCCGCCCGCAGCCGAGGGAGCTCCCGCCCCTGGCCCGCGGTGCCAAACATATCGGCAATTGAGAAGACCACACGGGGACTCGGCGGAGGCGACCTACGATAATACATCTAAGAAGGTGTTTCGACTTAGCTATATTGAATGTGCACTATCCATACATGTTCATCTCCAAGCGTTAGGAGCTGTAGTGAGATCACTGTGGTACGAACATAACGATCGGATTGGTTTTGTTGGTGCGTTGGTGCTCGGTGGATCAATGTTGACCTCAGCCGATCCAGTACAGTGCTTGCTTCAAACAACAACATGAACGTGGCATCAACATGAACGTGGCAAGTGAAGCAAAAGGCGGAGCGGGCAAGTTCGGTTTTTCTCTAGAATTAGGGTTGGTGTGGTTTTTGATGGTGAAATTAATCTGGTGCCTCCAACAAAGAGTGTACCCGTTTCACCGCTGATTTTCAATCAGATCTCTTTTGGCGTAGCTGATCACCACTCGCGCTCGCTCGCGACCACTTGCCGCACTTCGGAGCGCGGTCGGTTTTTCTGCACAGATCAAAGGCGCTCGCGCGCACTCGGCCAATAGTGTCCACACTCCACACGTTTGCCAGCGCGCCATTACGCGGTTGGCGTCGGACGAGTTCGGTCGTGTGTACGCGTACAAAATGTCACTCTCAACAAATCAACCAAAAAATGTTTTCAAATTTTTGGAATTTTACCAGAATGAAGAGGTTGTCTGGAACCCTATACTGAGCCCAAATAGTTGATTTTTCATACTATTCCTGTAAAAAGAAAATTCAGTAAAAAAAAATTGCAAGCTACATGCACCTCCTTTTTTGTCTTTACATTTTCACAACTTTCGTGCGGACACTGACATAATAATTATAAGCGCTCATTAAATAAATAGCAGCTACAATAACTTCTATGTCGTCATCCATCTTGTTTCAAGTCACAATACAAACTGACTGAGCCCAACGTGTGGGCATCTCTTCAAAATTCGTCTACATTGGCCATTTGCAATGGTTTTCGATACACTTGCCGAACGTGTAGGCAGTAGCACTTGCCTTGTATTAAATTGCCTACGCTCGCGTTGGCCTAAGCTCGGCCAACGTGTATTGCTGGCATAACAGATACAAAGCTTATATTCGTCACAGAGCCGCAAGTCTCATCGCAAGATCGGGATGCGGTATTGAGATCAACATTTACTCGCGCCTAAGCCTTTAACTTGAAATCAGGTTTTTTTTATTTTCTAACACAGCGTGCCATCCTGTGTTTTGTCTTGATTGGTTTCAGCAACAAGGCTTAATTAACATTTTGCCATAGAGCACATTATTCAATTTGCAAGCACTACTTGAACCGCAATTCAGTTACGAGTAGTACACGAATTGGAAAAGGCACATTTCAATTGAAGCGGGAATCCAGATTCAACACACATTTACGTCTCTTGTTCCGATTACAAGGGCGAAGAGGTCGTTCCGCTGCGAGATTATGATTTCTGTGCGCTGCAAAACGTTATGATAATCGAATTGCTGATTTATAGGTGCGCGGGGTGAGGGGAAGGGGAGCTGGAACGTTCTGGAACGAGAACAGCACCTACAGCTGGCGTCGTCGTCATGAATTTGCTACCCGCAATAGCGGACCGCCTACCAAATTGTACGAATCTAAAATAGTATTGGCGCCCGTTATTACAATAAATAAGTTACACTCCTTCTTACGGTATCGTTTCATATCTGATTGATTGATGATTCATATCGGCCAACTGTATGTGCGGTTTAGTGGCGATTGTGAGCAAGTTTTTAAAGACTGTAAAGACTTTTGAAATGGTGTGAATTCGAGTGCTGCAGTCTTATTTCGTACTTAAGTGGACAGGTGACGGACCTCGCCAGCACGCCAAACAAGTGCAAGTCGCGACACCCAAGTTCAGTGCATGGCTTGGAACATACGAGTACATCTCACGCAAAAGCCAAGCCAAACACTATGAAGTAGTTTCGTGCGAAATTTGAATGAGACAAAGCTCGTTTTATGGATCTTAAAACGGAGAAACTTTAGTCAGAACAGCTCAAGTTTCATTGCGGTCCCCGCAGCGTTACTCCTGCGGAACTAAGGGCCATTCCCAACTATGTACGTACATATATGTTTCTAGTTCCACCAGGAAATCGAGCCTCGCTATTTCTCTTCAACTAGGCCTATTCGACTATACTACTTTTTGCTCATTTTGCCCTCTGGATCGGTATGTCTCAATGAAGACATACCGTATAAGGGCGTAGTCAGGGCGGACTATCAGTCAGCTTAATTAACGTTTGCTTTGTCAATGTTGAAGAAAGGTAAACGTGCAGCCAAGCTGAGCCAGGCCAGGAGTATACGGGACAGGTTACGCTTACCTTCAAACCTCGCAAGCCCCTAAACGGAGCCTCAGCCTCAATTTAAACGAAATATTTTGGTACGCATTGTCACATTATATTATCTATTAAAATCTCTATTCTTTAGAGCATGTAAGGGGGAGTTTGACATAGATTTGAGACAAAAGATATTCGCTGCGAAGGAATGCGCTCTCGCATACACACGACGAAACACAGTAAAACTGCTTGGCGCCGGACATACATGGGATGGTGGTATCTAGCTGGGCGGACCATTGGATCTTACCACCAAGCGAGCTGGGTTTTGTTGACCAACACGCGTTATTTCCCAGCGTGCCGTGGGGATGTGTAATATTCTGTGTAATATTCAGCCATGCTTCTATTGGTGAATCATGAAGTTCTAGAAGCTGAACCATTTTAAAAACTGTTTATTCTTGTTGATAATATCTGTTGATTATGAAACTGAAATGTCATTTTTTGTAAACATTTTTGTGCAAAGTTTGCATGGAAGTAATAAGTGTGCGCCGGACAAATGTGAAAAATGTTCTCATTGTGCGATAACGAACGTGCGGCGCATTGTCCCGCGGCTTCCGCGCGCCTCGTGTCCGAGCGACCGCCGCCGCGTCGCTCGTAAATAGCGCTCACAAAGGGCTCTCCGCCGCCGCCGGCAGCGCAGCGGTCCAGCATTGTGCGCCTCGCGGACGCCCACGGACGCGGCTCATTAACCACCGCTATGAAGTATAGTCGTGACGCCGATGCTTAACCAAATACACACTATTTGTGTGCGATTCGCAAACAAGTGACGCGCGGAGCCCTTGTTTATGTTCCCAATATAAGTTTCGCAGGAGCTCCTCGTGGGACTCCTAGTTCTGTTATGCTGTCGGGCGATGGTGCAAGGGAGGCCACAATGTCAACATAACCATTTATTGTAAATAGTCGGCGTGATAAAGAGTAACTGAAAGACGAACAGTTTTGCGTAGCCGAGTTAAACCGACGCGGTCGGGAGCCAATGAATTATTTATGTGGCCTAACAAGCTTCTGGCGCCCGTCGCGGCGGGCGACTTTCGAGTCTATGGCACCGCGATAGAAGCGCGGCGGCCGAAGGGCCCACCGATCGCCATGTATCAAAGCTGGGTGGGAAAATATTATAATGCGGGTTGAAAGTGGAGTATATCTCTGGATGCGTCAAAAAATAATGGGAATGCCGAGGTTTCTTTTTACAGGATATAATTTGACAATCCGCACCGAGCTCGTTACGAATGCCCCGGAATTATGTTCCCGTTCACTCCGAGCAAATCTCACCCAAGTGACATAATTGTCAATGGCCGTCGCTCCATACATTTCCAACTGACATCGAGACGGAAGAGGCTGTCACCTGGGTGGAATGTGCATTTACACCATTACTGCAACATTTCATACCTGTTCGTCTAATAGTCTAGTATAATAGTTAGGCTAATAGAGTTACCTATTAATGTATTAAATATTAAAAAAAAACATTTAAGTATTGTTTCAAAATCACCTGTCATTTTGCGTACTACTCGTGTAATCAATTACAAAGTATACCGTCAATGTTGTAAATTTGTAACTTTAAGTGCCAGGGGCTCGTTTCAGCACCTAACCCCCCCCCCCTTCCTCCCCCCATGTTCAGGTAACACAGGAGAACCAGAGAACAAGTTTTCATTGTTCATGATAATACTATGTATTGTGTACAATTTTACAAATCAACGAGGTTCAGGACACAACCAAGTAAAATGGAAGCAGGCACATTTTGGAAGTATCTGATTCCTTATCTAAGCGAATGTATCTTGATTCAATATTCAAATGATGCAGATACTATCCAGTTGCCAGGCGACGGCGATTGGCATTCTCATCCGAACGGGTGGAACCAGCCGCTGGGACACGGAGCGTGTTTCTCTTTGTGTTCGCGTAATCATGTATTCGATCCAAATTTAAATTCCGCGCACAATGGCGAACCAGCCTCCAAACGGTCCATGCCGCGTGCCGAAGCTGAGCTGGGTGACAATGCTGTCGACGCCATGGCCTCACTCGGCCTCAAGGTTCAGATGAGCTCCCGACAAAAAGGAGAGTCGGCAATCAACTCCGATCCGTGGGCCTATTTGCAACGTCATTGCAGCCCGTAAATTATCCACTACTGAGTCGGGCCTCCTCCAAATTCATGGAGGGAAATTAGCCCACTGTGCCACGCTGGAAAGGCGGGTTGGCACAGGGTTAAAAAGAAGATAGTGCCAGAGGCGGAGACTCGACGCCGTGCCTGCAAGTAGGCGAGCAGAGGCGTCGTCGAGGGCGCGGCGCTCTCGGCGGGCGACAAGGTTCCGATCAAATTGTACATCGTGTCCCTCGGGAAATCAAATTATGCTGCATTCGATTGCCTGAGAACATTCAATTTGTCAGGCCGAAGCCTAGATCCGCTGCTGGTGCACTGCGGTTGACGGCTCTCAGGAGCCGAGCTCCCGAATTGACACTCTTGCTCACCAGCATCACGACAATTTCGTACTGCGAACTTAATGGCAGTAGCTGTGTCGTCATATAGATAGGCTGCAGCTGAAGATCGGCGCCACATTTAGTCACATCATTTTATTTGTGTTTCTTTTTCTTCTAACTACAACACCACTAAATATAATTCTTAAACAACAATTATATTTAAGTAGTCGTTTCTGTAAACGCAGATAGTTTAACTTAATTAAATATCTCGGCGTACACATTGATGAAAACTTAACTTTTAGGACTCTCTCGGCTCGGATCCGCAAAATGATTAAGGTTATGCGTAGTTTGCGTGACGTCGCTTGCAAGAATACCTTGAGATCAGTTTATTATGCGCTTTGCCAGTCACTGATTAATTACTGCATAACCTGCTGGGGTAGTGCTTCTAAATCTGTAATGATTCAGGCCGAGAGAGCTCAACGATCGGTGCTGAAAGTTATGATGAAAAGACCATTCAGATACCCCACCGCAAGTGTTTTTGAGGAGGTTGGCGTGCTCAGTGTGCGGCAACTTTTCATACTTAGAACATCTTTATCCGTGCACAAACTAGTCATTTCATCACCCGTTTTTGAGTCTCTCACAAAACGAAGAGTCTTCAGACTAGCCACCCCATCAGTCAGTAGTAGATTCGCGCAGCGTTTTGGAGAGTCTGTTTGTGTGAACGTGTACAATAGGGTCGTCAGATATTGCGACATTAAAAATAAAACTGTCCGTAGCAAAAAATATTGTATCTAATTGGCTAAGAACGTTAAATTATGATGCGACTGAAGGTCTTTTAAAAATTCAATGCTAGTAATTTACTTATAGAAATAATTTTAATATTATTGAATGGGTTTAAATTTGTAAATTTCCGAAGGGAGATAATCGAGAAGAACAAAACAACTGTTAACAGGTTTCCTCGATACAGGCTTGCCTAGTGAGGAAACCGGTGGATAATTTAGTTTAAGTAAACCAAGCGCTCTGCAAAATTTTCTAAATTTGTAATCGTTTTATCGTTTTGTTAATCCTATGTTAACTATATTATGTAATTTTGCAGCAATAAATGATTTATTATTATATATTATATTATTACTTTGTCTCACATGTGAGCTGCAACAATAGTTATTTGTGCTACAAGAGAGCATTGTCGTTTTTTGCTGCGAGTGCTTATATTGAATCCCGAGTAAGCGAAGGAATCAATGATTGAATTGATTCTAAAGTTGATTCCTGAGTGCTGCGAGGGATTCAAAGGCACGAGATGCGAAAAATTTTGCTCTCGTGTAACACACATAACTTTTCACTTCAGCAGCGAGAACACTATAGGAAATGAAATATATTACGTAACATTTTTGAAACTATAATTAAATATTTTTAAGTGAAATATCAGTTTTTTGAGCAGTAAATACTTATTTTAGTTTAAATACAACAATAAGTTAAAAATTCAATGAATTACAATAAAAGATATAATTATCATTTTTGCTAAATTTCTTTAGTTAGTACGAAATTCCGAACGTGTTTGTCTTTGAGGTCGAATTAAAAATCGGAGTAACCCCATAACGAACTCCTTTCATCCAATCGAACTGTTAAAAGTACGTCTAGTTTGTATTTAATCAAATATCTATAGTTCCCATAATATTGCTCTATCAATTTAATATTTATAATCTGTACTTTAATGCTTTGTATTGTTTTCTATAGCGCTACCTGCTAACATTTAACTTCATAACTCTAACGCAACTTATAACCAATTAATTTAACTTTCATAATCACACGAAATTTCTAATACACTTGTCATTGGCAAAATCATCGGTATAACGATGGAAGCCAAAACCTAAATGAAGAAGAAGAAGAAAAATCGGAGCTGTCGGTACTGGCCACTTGGTCTTTGTCTCTCTCTCTCTTTTCTATTGGCGGGAAAGAGATAGTGTCAATGTTTCGAATTAGAATTAAAAAGTTACTTTGTCTCACTCAGTGGGCAAAATCGCATTTTGACCACTGTTTTCAGTGAGCAAAACCTACATGTTTGAGCTACTGAAGTGAAATAGTTATTTGTTATACAAGAGTGCAAAGTTGCTTTTTAACCGCGTGTTCAATTTTGATGACCGAGCAAGCGAAGAATTCAAAATTAGAATCCTGAAGGTTAGCGAGGGAATCAAAAGAGCACGAGGTGAAAAATCTTTACACTCGAGTGCAACACGTAACTTTTCATTCCACCTCAGCGAGGAAATGACTAAATGCAAAAAAAAAACGTTTACAATCACAAGATAGGTACACTTTTATTTCAGTTTAGGTATTAATTACTACATTATGACAGGTAAGTATTACAGAATAATCTTTACTTTATTCTCTAGCGAATAAAAACGGCTTTTGCACTCAGATATCGAAGAGCAAAATACTTTATTCTCTAGTGAATAAAAACGGCTTTTGCACTCAGATATCGAAGAGCAAAAATACTCTTTCCGAGATGGGGGGATGAAAAACATATTTTCTTTCTATATAAATATGATCCTTAGGCTTTCAGTGAAACTAAACAGCCGGAGCTGCGCTCCGGAATAATCCGAGTACGGCGGTGCAAGTCCGTCCGTGCATCCGACTAGTGAAAATGCGTGCTACGTTGAAGCCATCATTTATTCAAGTGAGGAACATCACAGTATAATAGACAATAGTATAATAGACAATAAAGAAGTATAAAAGTATAAACTATAAAAAAGGCCGCATACACATCACCGACAAAGCGCTGCGGCGCGGAAGTTCTTTTACTGACGCAAAGTGCCAACGAATTTAAACTTCATTAATCTTTCTAAGGCGCCCAACTTATTTCCCGGGCAATATCAATCAACTTAACGTCCTGTGCGATTATTTAATTGAAACTGAATTTTACAAGTAATTCCACTTCGTTTTTAGCAATTCAAAATCATGATTGATGAACGCGTCCTTGTTAGTGATGCCCATCGGATCACTTTCTCACTCGTTTGTCATTTGCCGAAGCTAATCGGCGGATGACGCCATCTCAAATAGTCTTGAAACCATTCCATAATAATAATGTTATTACTTAAGTTAAATGTTATACAAGAAGATAAATAAACATATTGATAACCCACGGCTCCTAGAGAATGTAAGAAACATCTAAAGATATGGCTACTAACACTAACCTTTTTTTACTAAGCACTTTTCACTCGTGCATCTATTTTTATTTGTATACAGATTTGGGAGGTTAGGCCACATCACCGGACTGGGGCGTTAATAGCTGCGACCCAGTCTTGTACTAATGTAATGATGTCTTAGGTTTTCACCATCTTTACACATTGCAGGAAATGATGGCTTCACGGTTATGATCGTTTTATTTTATTTTATTCCCAACGTTTCAGACACTTTGCAGTTATTTATCGCACGTAAGTTATATAATCTTCGTTTTAAGTTCCAAAGAATTAGAGCTAGAATAAAGACTTGGAATTTTAATTTTGTCTCACTATTCCATTGAAGCTACAATTTATGATTTTTTTTTATTCTTTAATAAAATCTGGAGAGATACATAGGTATGTTTTTGGAAGATTATTTGAAGTATATCTAATAATAATTAGCCCTAATACGACCGAATACGGTCCACATTCGCTAACGTATAAACGATCGTCTAATGAGAAACACTGAAAGCCAGCAAGAATTTTACAAAGAAGGCCGAAAGAGCCTCGCGTCAGATTAAAATAGTTTAGCCGAACACGCGCCCACTGAAGCAAATGCCCCTTGCGCCCCACGCCCTCTGCAGGTACGGACATGCGGCACTCGATTCCCAGGCCAGGGTTTTTCCCAAATAGGATGGCCATTCATCATTATTTCAGCCGAAAGACGTCCACTGTCGGACAAAGGCCTCCGTCAAGGATTCCACGAAGGCCGGTCCTGGGCCGCCTGCATCCGTCGTGGCACTTGTGTATTGTACCGGACGTTTCTTCCCTGTCGGGCGTTAGTCCTGCGAGCTACGTGCCCTGCCCACTGCCGTTTAAGTCTGTCAATCCTGTGGGCTATGTCGGCAACTCCAGTTCGCCGGTGCATCTCCTCTGTTTGCTGCGTATCTGGTATTTCTGATTCGATCTCACAGGAAACTCTACATTGCCCTTTGGGTCACTTTGAGCCTTTTGACGGAGCCCATAGTGAGTGACCACGTGGCGTAGGGCGTCGCGGTGAAGCCCTTCATGGTCTCAGCCATTACGACTAAGTCGTCAGCAAATTGAAGGTTGATGCCCAGCCCTCTCCAGTCCAGAACCGTGAACTTGAAAACATCTTCCAGGGCACCGATGAACAGTTTCAGAGAGATTACATCTCCCTGTCTCACACCTCACTGCAACTGGATCGATTTCGAGGTCTGGTCCTGTAGTGGGCCTGACATTGTGGCGTTTCGATACAAGCACTTTAAGATTACACGGGCGGTAAATTTACGGGTATAATAAAAATCTGTTAAATAGGTCTGACGTTAACTCGTGCAGAGATTTGGTTCATAGCCCGTCATGAAGCTGCGTAAGTGATCGCTTGCGCGGAGTCTGCGAAGGCAGCGACCCGCGAACAAATGTTCCGGAAAGATAAAAGAGAAAAAGAGAATTAAGGCCCCTTCCACACATGCGGACAGTGCACACACCCGTGTACCGAGTTCACTTGCGGCATGACCAGTTTTGTCTGGTACGAAATCCTGCAAATACTTTTAGTCAAGTTACGCGTCTGAACGCTCCTTTACGAGAGCGCGAGCAAACAAAGCGACCACCGAATCTGAAGGTACTATTCAAAGCATTAAGATTAAAGCTTATAAATTACGCGAGCGACGCGCACTAAACTTCATAGAGCCCCATAACCCATAACCATCGCGGCGTCTCATCGCGATCGCGATACGCGCCGCGCCCGAGCACCGACGCCCAATAACGTTTATCGCGGCGTTTTAATAGCGACGCAGCAAACGCACACTCCTCCTGACGCCTTACATGTCTCCCCAAGGAGAGGGCGAGCAGTCGCCGAGGCATCGCCTGCTGGTGTCCAGCGTCGCCGAGGAGCGGATACCGCGGCTTTCACAGGTCGCGTCTGAAAGAAGCTCTCGCAGCGGGGGCCGAGGGGCGGGTGATGGCCCGAGTCTATCTGCGCACTCAATCAAACACTTTATGAGTATATTTTATGTTTTACCGAAATTTTACGCGATTTGCTAGTAATAAAAGTTACTTTTAGGTAAAACGAATTCACGGTTTCACCCGCAGATATTTGAAATGAATTACAAGTCGACCCCGCCACGATACTCTCCGACGCTTACAATCGGAGAACGTGTTGAACTTAGAGCTTTCAATTGACAGACCACCTCGACTATATTACTAGTCGCCGAGGCTAGGGTCTGACACGAAGCGCGGCCCTACGTACAAGCAATAGTGAAAAGTCACCCGCAGTGCGGTGTCAATACTACTATTGATTTATAACATACAGGATTATTATGTCGGTGTGATAGCTAGCCAGCTAACGGCCGCCTCCGAGTCCGAAGCCCCTTTCCAGGAATGGCAGCCGCAAGTTTAATGCGTCCTCCGCACCACTTGTGGAAACAATCAATTCCGTCGGCAAGTTTCCGCATTCACAGGATTAAAACATCTTATCCGGGATCGTGCCGGGCGCTTCTAGACATAATTAAACTCCGCAAATCCTCGGGTGGCTGCAACTACTCGCACAGCTGTATGCGGCAGACCCCGGGGCACGGGCTGGCTCAACTGTTGACGCCTGGTCAATCGTGGTGGACCTAAACATATCGACCGCCAGCATTTGATTTAATTTCAGCTCCAAAAATGGCTATATTAATGGCCATCCCGACCATCCTGTGCCTTTCTCTGTCTTTGTGCCATAGGTCAGATTAAAATGCCTAAATCATGGCGGTGGCACTATCGGGGAAGGTTCTTGAATCATTATGATCTCGTGCCGAAGGTGGAAATATTTTGCCTAAAAATCACATTAAGCACACCTGCTCGCTCAATTTGTGACGGAGGACAGAAGAGGGGGGCAAGGCTTTCACTTGCCTACAAGTGCGCACTTTGCATATTTATTGGCCAAGCTGCGATCTCGGAACGATACCGGAGCCAGAACCAGCAAGGAGGCAGAACATCGCCGCAGCCGCCACGTTCCGGACTATCGTCACGCCCATCTAACTCGACCAAACACGGGAATATCGAAGTCAATCGAACAGATCGTGGTGGAGCGGTTTTGGCTTATTCTTGCAATACTAGCTGCAGCTAAAACTTGCTGGTTCAATAGAGTCAAAATCGACGATCAACTTGCTATTAATTGCCGATTGAGTTTAGTATACTTACTAATACTATAGTGTCAGTTACGCTTTTGTCGAATTGAAGTAGAACTAGAAGTTTCATCGTGTTGGACGGGCTCGTCGATAGAAAAAGTCGAAGTTTGGGGTCCTGGATTTTAGCATTGAATTACGAAATATTATGTTCAAGAATACTTAAACAACAAGGGCGATTTTTATTTTCATAAGCTGCGTATTCGTCGTCGCGACCTGCAGCCACTTGGCTCTAAACGGAGCAAACGGAATAATGAGCGGCTCCACTCAAAATGATCGCAGCCGTATCGCACGCAGCTCCTTCGGCAGCCGCCGAGTTATCTGGCGACGAGAGATGTTCGTATGTATAATGTTCGTAGTTCAATGTGGACTAGCGAGTCGTCATTATCATTGCTCTCTCCGTGAGGTGGCTCACCGGATTAGGGTACCGGGCTCCTCCGGGCCATTGTGAATAATGTGGACTCGACTCAGAAAACTTAACGACCTCCTGCGACGGCTCCCACGTCTCGCCCCTTAATAAAGCGATTACGCGAGTACGCCCCACTCGAGTCGGCAAATGGGGCTGCGATAAGGGCCAACTCCCGCTCTCTCTCGCCGAAATATTTCGTAGTGATAGCGGCCCCACAACACCAGGTCCTCCGGGCCTTGGCCTTGAGCTCCCAGCCAGACCGGGTCGATTGGAAGTTACCGGTCGGCAGCAACTTCAGAGATTCTCGCTGGCAATTCTATGTATAGCAGCAACCGATGGTATCTTCAAGGTGGAAACTCACAGCCGTCGCATGGTTGTTTGTGAAGCACGCTCCGAATTGTATGTGTCATGTCTCATACTAATTCGATCAATACAAAGCGCTTCCACCTCTGGTGACTGATTTCGCCGCAAGAGCTAATAGAGGTCATACCGGACTCATGCACTGTCGCTGGGTTTAGGCTCCTATTTTGATGACCTATTGGCACCTGGGATAGGATCGTCAGAGTTATATGTTGAGCGAAAGCGCGCACGTTTCCACGGATTTGCGAAGTCTTTTTCTTTCATAAAACGGCAGTTATTTTTTATTTTATTTTACCATACTATACTTATCATCACAGATAATGTATAGTAAGTAACAAACAACTGTATTGTTTAAAGTTACCACTTTCGTCGCGTATTTTAGCACTCGGCTACTAAAGTCTATCGAATATCATTAAAGCCACATTTTTTCTCGATCAATTTACGAGCACTACCGTGCCCAGGGAACCGTGAAAATTGCGCAGGGACTTGTGGCTGTGCGCTCTTCCCTCTGACTCCGTTTCAGCTTCGGATCTTGGTTCACGACAATTTGCCAGCCTAAGGTGGGATTCCAGGGCCCGAACCTGCTGATTCAATTGCGTTGCCCTATCACGGTTTCATCGGATCCCAGCTTAAGATCATTGCTCATACATATTTCAGTAACAACACCACGGGCCAGGTAAACATATTGTATTTGTGAGCGAAAGTAACTAAGCAGCAAAGCGAGCACTACCCCGGGATGCACGGCGCTGCTAATGGAAGGAAGCCACGTGGTCGGGCTGCTGCGCTTCCACTATTCCAGGGTGCCTCAGCCCCCGTAGGCTACGCGGGCGGCTCGCTTCAGCTCCACCGCAGCGCTAGAAGCTCAAGGGTTCACACTCGTTTCTTGCCCCGTGCAAATTGACCTTTTAATTCGTCCTGAAATTCATCAAAAGTTTATCTGGAGCAATAAACGGAAACGTGAGCGGTGATAAGCCGGCGATTGTGACGATGGACGGTCTCGCGACGGAGGCGACGTGACGAGCTTACCAGCTAGCCAGCGCCCGCTCCGCAGCCGGGCTGCGGGTTGCGCCGGAGGCAGATTGCCACAAGTGTGTGCAGGACTCGGGATAGTACGTCACCTGTCCAGGTCGGCCTCCCTCACATTCCGACAAGGGACGACGCAAAGCGCGGTCTAACCGAGCACTGAATACAATTCCTCGGATGAATTAATTGCACGCCAAATGACGGCACCGATCACAAAGAAAAAATGACAAAGGCCCTCGTTACACCTAATGGTCGACTTTCGAGCTCGCTTCTAGTTCATTTGGTTAAAAAAGATCGCATCCAGCGCCAATTGATTTTCCTCGAGTGAGTTGCGCGTCACGCGGCGCCCTAAGCCCGGGGCGCAAGGTCCGAATTCCCGTGGCCACCGCCGACGCGATTAAAACAACGGAAACCTCCTCATTTGGAACATCTGCATTACGATGAAAGAAAAGCCTTTTAACAATGCTTTCAATTCCACCCCTTCCCGGGCCCTGATGCTTTTATTAGTTATTGAGTCTGTCTGCAGATTTGCTTATTTGTAATTATAACATTCATCTATAGAAATATATTTCTACATACCTATGTAATCCAGGGGTCCCCGTACGCATTAAGCATTTCCAAGCGAACCAAAATATAACAAAACGGTTTGCCATCTGGTCAATTCGAGAAAGACCCGACTCACTAGTCCCGATAACGTTTAAGAGCACACACAATTTCTGATTGATAAATCACATAAGTCTCAGAATGACTGCTTTGGGCTCTCAAAAGGCCGTCTCTCGGGCACGGCGTACGCTTCAATGTGTAGTCAGATGCCACTCTCCCTCCATGTTCAAACCTCATTTACACTCCATTTAAACCCCAATCTACTTGCAAAATACATTCCACATCTCAGACAAACAATATCCACGTAAATGGTTTCTGCCGGAACACCAGTCAAGGCGCTATCGACAGTTGCCCTCGCTCGGATTTGCTTCAAGCCAACGCAAAGGGGGCGGTTCTCTTCCCGAACCCTCATCCGCTCCACTCAAATTAAGGCCTGGAAAGTAATATCGATCGAGTCTGATTGATCCGCTTTGCGATTGATAAATAAAGACAGACGGCCAGGCCACTGGACATCCCTAATGGGGGGCATTCTCTTCTTGTTCCGTTCGGGTGCACACGCATTTACACACATGTGGGTAAGTAATTCATACAGGTATAATTTTGAGCTACAATAATCTATACAAATAAATAAAATTGGAGTGTCTGTTTGTTATAATAAAATACCACTTTTTACTAAATGCGTAAGTATGTATACACAGCACATAGACCATAATAACATTTATTTTTGTCTGTCTGTCTGTTAGTTAATCTCTGGGATGGCTGGACCGATTTTGACGGGAGTTTCACTGATAGGAAGCTGATGATATAAGGAGTAACTTAGGCTACTTTTTTTAGACTAGCTTTGTCCCGCGGCGTTACCCGCGGTACGACAATAAGTAATCGTGGGTGAAATATTTCGTACCTAGCACCAATCTAACCTGGTTGGGCTGAATGTCAGTGTTGTTTACACCACCGGCAATTACATGGTTAGACCAGCTGTCGATTTACTGTTTACTGGCTACGTGCAACGACTGTCATAGCTAGTAGAATGGCAACAAATGCTCATTTAAAGTGCTGACAATAAACTCTACAGACCATAAAGTAATATTCGGAATTTCATTCAATTATTAATAGTTGTATCTCCAAATCATCTGATTTGGATACGTACACCATCGCCTTATCATAGCTATCTAGCTATGATAAGGCGATGGTGTACGTATTCAAATTGACCAATAAACGGGGGAAGGCGGGGACAGGGGCTCGTGAACCTAAACCTAACTCTAAAAAAGTTAGGTTAGGTTAGACTTTAAATTTTTGCTTGGTTAAGGATTTTAAAAGGGTCGCCTGATAGATTAAAACTCGAAAAAGGTCGTCTAAGTGTTCAGAATCACTAAAAAGGGGGGAAAGAGCGGTAGGAAACATAACCGTGTCTCAAACTCAAACTCAAAAGGAACTTTATTTACGTAGGTTTCATCACAAAACTCTTATAAATCGTCATATTTACAAACACCATTATCATCTTACGGCCCCTGTCCCACACTAGGTGGTAGTCTCCACACACACCTATCAGTCGTCATACCTACATTCACACCTTTCACACACAACTCCTCATTCCTGCAATCCCTCCATCTCCCCTGATCGCTCACAATCCCTATATGTTCACTCACATTCATGCCGAAACTACCACCGGTTCGGAAGGCTGCTCTACAGAGAAGAGCCGGCAAGAAACTCTGTAGTTGCTTTTTTAAAATTATTGTTCGTTTACAAAAATCACTAAACAGCATAGTGAGAGCAAGTTCGCAAGATGAGAGAAACACGCTACATGTTTACGCAATGAATGACGGATATACCTTGACAGAGCCAATAAAAAAAAAACAAAAACAAATCCGCGATTAAAGGTCTCCATTGCGTCATTGCTCACACATACAGTGTACAATATATGACATTTTCTAAATGCTACGTACAAAATATTTCGCCAATGAGATATAGTATTGAAGGGGCCAAAGGAACAGAGCACAGGCACAAAATGACAGTTACTTCCAGGCATCATTATCACACATATAGTCGTTGACGCGGTAGTACCCTTTATTAATTAGTGTAGTTTTAACAAAATTTTTGAACTTTATGAAGGGTAGATTTACAATAGCGTCAGGAATTTTATTGTACAGGCGAACACCGAGGCCTGCAAAAGATCCATGGGCTTTTTGCAGTCTGTGGTGAGGTATCATTAGTTTATGCCCATTTCTTGTACGGATAGTGGACGTAGTGACATCACAGTTGGTCTTATACTGACTGATATTCTGTCTCACAAATAAGATATTAGCAAGGATAAACTGCGATGCTACCGTCAAAATTCCTATATCACAAAACTTATTTCTAAGTTATTCCTTGGGTCCTAGATTGTAAATGGAACGCACAGCACGCTTTTGTAATACAAATACAGTTTCAATGTCTGCGGCGTTGCCCCAAAGCAAAATACCATATGACATGACGCTATGGAAGCAACCAAAGTAGACAAGTCTCGCGGTATCCACGTCGGTGAGCCGTCTTACCTGTCTCACAGCATAAGCTGCTGAACTAAGTTTATCAGCGAGTTTATGAATGTGGGGCCTCCATTGTAACTTGGAATCTAAAGTAATGCCCAAAAACTTTGTAGATTCTTCTAGGTCCAAATTTTTGTCATTTAATATCAATTTAGTAACGCTACTTTTTGAGTAAGAGGTAGTAAACCTTTTTTTTTTTTTTTTTTTTTTTTTTGTTCGCCCGGGGTAAAAATCCTTTATGGACATCCCGTCGGCCACGGGGATGGCCGAGGGGGGTGTGTGGGAATCTCCCCCAGAGTGGGGGCCTACCCACTAAAACATCCCCGGGGTGCTCCCTACTCGCGTCCTTGTTGCGGCATTGTGGGATCTGTACTCAGAACCACGCCGCCGCAGACGAGGAGGCCCACCTCCACACCTCAGGCTCGCTAAACGAGCAAGCGACGTCCTGTCGTGAGCACCCGCACAGGACGTCGTATCTCCACAGATCCCATGTGGGACGAGGGCATCCCCGTGCCCTGCCCCGGGATCTGCGGCCGGACTCGGCCTATGTCCCGGCGGGAGCGGCCCGGATAGTCGGGCCCGCATCCACCGCCATGGGCGCTGCCGTGCTGACAGTGCCCCGGACCACCTCGCGCCGACCAGGGGGCCTATTACGGCCGCCCTTTTGGGCGCACGACCCGCTGCCCAGCCGGTGCTCATGGGGTAAACCCATGTCTGCACACAGCGGGCAGCGTCGTCTCTCCGCCTGGCACTCCCGTGCCGTGTGTCCGGGCTCGCTGCACTTGTAGCAGCGAGCCCCTCGCCCTTTGTCCTGATTCGGACACGACACACCTACGTGGCCGCACTCGAGGCAACGGAAACAGAATTCCGTCTTTGCCTCGAGTGCCTCGACCCTCGCCCTACACCAGCCTATGTTGTTAGTAGCCGCTGAGCGGCGGTGAAAGGACAGCGCACCCAGGCCACTCCCAGGTATCCCGGCGCGCGGCGGATGTTCCCGACCTTGACGGTCTCCGCCGCGCAGCCCCCGGCTGATGCTACTGCCCTCTTAACGTCGTCCTGTGTGGTGGCGTCATCCAGGTCCTTGACGCTTAGCTCCCTCATCCTCGATGGGCGCGAGACCCGAACGCCGAGAGCGCTTAACGCCGCGCTCAGGCGCTCAGCAAGCCTATCCGCCTTCTCACTTCGATCCGGGCCGGACAGCTCGTATAGCAGTCCGCCCATCCTCGTCCTTTTAGGCCGCAATTCTCCTGGGGCGACCCCAATCTCCTCGAGATTCACCTCCTTCTTGGCAGTCGTCACCACGTCTGCGTAAGAGTGCTGTGACGCCTCAGGTAAAGTGAGGGTCACAGCCTCCGTTGTCGTCATGTCTGGTTTTTGCCGGTACTTCGTCCTCCTCCCCGTCTTCGCCCTACGTGGCGACGGGGAGGGACGGCTCGTCGGCTTTTTCGTCTTCGCCTTGGTATTCCTGGCAGTTACCACTGCCCAGGTGTCCACCTTAGGGTTCCTTGCTGCAGCCGCTTTCGGCACGGGTGCAGGGACGGCGGGGATTTCAGCGACCGGTGGCACGGCCGCCGCCTTCTTCCGCCTGGTCTTCTTGGCCTTGGGTGGCGCGTCAATCGTCACCCTCTTCGTCCCGGGTTTCGGCGCCTGGTGTTGTACGTGGGCAGCGGGCCGGTCTGCCTCCAGAGGCGGTCGAAGCCGCTTCTCCGGCAGCAGGCGGTCCGCTATGCCCGCGATCTTCGCATCCACCATGTCCGCGATCATCCTCATGGTCAGCGGCGGCTCACCATGCACATCTTCGTCCTGCATTTCCGTCGGTCTGGCGGTTCGCGGGACCTGGGGGGGTCGAGACTGTTTAGCCAGTGCTTCCCGCAGCTGGTCAATCTCGACCCGCATTTCCGCGACCCGCTCCAACAACCTCTCATAATTAGAGGCCTTCTCCACGAGTTGATTAGTCGCCTTGGTGAGGGATGTAGTCGCCAACTCTATGGCCTTGGCGAAGACTCCCTTGGGTCGTCCATGGGTTTTATTTACCTCCAGGAGTATGGCCACGTCGTCCTGGACGGTTGCGCCCATTGTTTGGGCGCTTGGCTCCCCTGGAGGCAATTTCCTCCTTTTCGCCGCGACCCTTGTGACGATCTCCGTCACCTTGGCCTTGGCGTTCAACACCCGAGCCATGTTCTTGACCCGGATGTTCTCCGGGCAGACCAGCTCCGCTTCGTCCTCTCCGTATTCCGCGGCCCTTTGTCGCCGTTTCTTATATACCCTGTACAGATGCCGGGAGCACTCGTGGTAAAAGCCGGTCTTTACAGGACCGGCTTCCACGATGTCCTCCGGGCCATCTGTCAGGTCTTCCTCCTCCCACTCGCTGGTGAGCGGAGTCTGGGATCGGCATGCCGTCCCTTGCTCCGCCCTCCTAGTGTAGATGGCGCCTCTATCTTGGGGATCTTGATATTCCGAGTCGTCTGACTCGGCTCCCTCATCTTCAGTCGCCATGTGCTCTTCCTCGACCTCTTCATCTGCCTGCTCTTCTATCTGCTCTTCTTGAACAGGGAGCGGGCTCGCCCTCTTCACCTCCAGCTCACTTTCTTCTTCGGAAGGCTTCTCCTTCCTGCGTTTACGCGCTTTCGCCACACGTCTCCTACCCCTACCACCACCATCCTCCGTCGATACGACAGACGGGACGCCCAAATTGCCCCCCCCGTATACTTGGGGCAGACCGCCCCCCCCTAAGGGAGTAGCGGTGCGGGATTCCCCAGCAGCCACCGGCTTGCTGGGACCCGCCCGGGGAGTCTTTTTCTTTGAACGTAGCTCCATCGTTTAACCTCTCCATCAAAACGTCGCCCTATGCACCCCCCCCTGCAGACTCCCAGGAGAACCCGAGAGCCGCAACCCCAAGAGAAGACAAAGAAACAGAAAAGAAACCAAAAGACAGACCAGAAAATAGACAACTAAAAACAACAACAACCAAAACAACAAACCAAAAACCAAGTATAACAGCCGAAACGAACGAAAAGATAGACTTAAATTTGAATTAAATTAAATAAATTAAATTAGGTGGGGACTCGGTTTGACGGCCAACCAGTGTTGAGCGCCAACCCGAGTGCCCCATGGTGCGCCGTAACGGTTTGCGTCTCGCAAGGCAACTCTGAAAACAGAGGAGTCCCCGGAGAGGGAAGGGAGAATTATACGGGAAGGCGCATGGCTGTTTCGGCTACGTCTGTCCAGAAGGGCCAGACCAAAAGCAGGCGGCAACCACGAGCAGGATAACAACCACACTTGCCTTGGGTTTCGACGCAACAGTAGTGCTCCACCCAAGACCAACACCCCTCACATTGCCGGGAAAGACAATGGAGTACGGTGAAAGACGAAGTCACCAGGTCTTACCAGTAGCCTCTGTGACTTCCCCTTCCACCCGCCCAAGAGGTAGTAAACCTAATGCATTTGGTCTTAGCTGCATTCAACAATAAATTGTTTACAGTGAACCACTGAGATATTTGCACGAGTGCGCTATTTACATCTTCAAAATTTGTTTTCTTACGGTCAACTTTAAAAATAAGCGATGTATCATCAGCAAATAGAACAATGTTACAAATATCTTTTACAAAGAAGGCGAGATCGTTTATATAAATAAGAAATAAAAACGGACCCAGAATAGACCCCTGTGGCACGCCCATTGTTACTGTCGAACCAGTAGATTTGACTCCATTTATGTCCACAAACTGCATTCTGCTACTCAAGTATGACGCAAGGAGATTAAGCGCGTTAAACTTGATACCATAGTGTTGTAGCTTTCTCAAAAGAGTGTTGTGATGTACACAATCGAAAGCTTTAGATAGATCGCAGAAAACACCAATAGCATCTTGTGAGTTTTCCGATGCATCATAGATGTGCTTTAAGAGTACAGCACCGGCATCAGCCGTAGAGCGACCCTTAGTGAACCCATATTGTTCACTATGTAACAATTTATATTTGTGGAAGTGTTGCAGTAGCTGTTTTAAAATGATTTTCTCAAAGATTTTACTTAAAACTGGCAAAATGGAAATAGGTCTATAGTTTCCAAGCTCTTTCTTATTGCCAGCTTTGTAGAGTGGGATGATATTACCATGTTTCATTAAATTTGGGAATACACCCACATCTACACACTCATTAAATATATTAGCAAGCTGAGGAGCTATATCTGAAATAACCCCTTTAATCACAACAGTTGATATATCCCACAAATCACCGTTTTCTTCAAAGTAATACTATTAAAGGCTGTAACAATGTCAGAAGGGGTCACATAAGTGAACCTGAGCAAGCCCGACGTCTCTCTAACATTATCCTTGAGCAGCATCTCAGCCTGGACAGAAGATGAAGCCAAAGACGTGGTGATTTCCTTCGGTATACTTTCAAAAAAAATATTAAAGCACTAAACACTAAAATAATTAGGTTAGGTTAGACTTAAAATTTTTGATTTAAAACAGCCATTAAATGTTTCACAAAATGCATAATAAGCTACACTTAATACAATTTAAAAAGAAAACTCAAGACTTACCACAAAAAAAAATACTTCAATATTCTGAGCTCAGAGTTGATGACCCCGGTCATCGATAACGGGTGGGTGCGGCGGGGCAAAAATCGATTTTTCGCTAAAAATTAAATTCAGAAAGGGTCGCCTGATGGATAACACGCGACGGCGATGGTGCACGTATTCAAAATGACCTCGTTGGTCTAGTGGTCAGATGTGCCGCCTTTGGATCAACGGGTCCCGGGTTCGATTCCGAGGTCGGGCCAGTGTCTTTGTCTAAACCAGAGGCACTGGCTCGGAGTCTGGGTGTCATTTCTATCTATAATATGTATGTATTTACAAAAAAAAAAAAAATATATAAGTAGTTTATCATCCATCTCGTGACCATAACACAAGCATTAAGTTGCTTAACTTGGGACGAGATGGCGTTGCGTGAAATGTCAAAAAAAAAAAATGTATACCTTTATGTATACCTTTGTATACCTTTATAATAAACGGGAGGAAGTCGGTGAAAGGGGCTCGTGAACCTAACCGTTTCTGACCTAACTCTAAAAAGGTTAGGTTAGAATTTAAATTTATGCTTGGTTAAGGATTTTAAAAGTGTCGCCTGTTAGATTAAACTCGAAAGAGGTCGTCTAAGTGTTCAGAATCACCGAAAAGGGTGGAAAGAGCGGTAGGAAACCTAACCGTTTCTAACCTAACTCTAAAAAAGTTAGGTTAGGTTAGACTTTAAATTTATGCTTGGTTAAGGATTTTAAAAGTGTCGCCCGTTAGATTAAACTCGAAAGAGGTCGTCTAAGTGTTCAGAATCACCGAAAAGGGTGGAAAGAGCGGTAGGAAACCTAACCGTTTCTAACCTAACTCTAAAAAAGTTAGGTTAGGTTAGACTTTAAATTTTATTTAGAAACGGATTTGTGTGCGAATTTGACCAGAAACAGCCATTAAATGTTTCACAAAATGCATAATAAGCAACACTTAATACAATTTAGAAGGAAAACTCGAGACTTACCACAAAAAAAAATACTTCAATATTCTGAGCTCAGAGTTGATGACCCCGGTCATCGATAACGGGTGGGTGCGGCGGGGCAAAAATCGATTTTTCGCTAAAAATTAAATTCAGAAAGGGTCGCCTGATGGATAACACGCGACGGCGATGGTGAACGTATTCAAAATGACCAATAAACGGGAGGAAGTCGGTGAAAGGGGCTCGTGAACCTAACCGTTTCTGACCTAACTCTAAAAAAGTTAGGTTAGGTTAGACTTTAAATTTATGCTTGGTTAAGGATTTTAAAAGTGTCGCCTGTTAGATTAAACTCGAAAGAGGTCGTCTAAGTGTTCAGAATCACCGAAAAGGGTGGAAAGAGCGGTAGGAAACCTAACCGTTTCTAACCTAACTCTAAAAAAGTTAGGTTAGGTTAGACTTTAAATTTTATTTAGAAACGGATTTGTGTGCGAATTTGACCAGAAACAGCCATTAAATGTTTCACAAAATGCATAATAAGCAACACTTAATACAATTTAGAAGGAAAACTCGAGACTTACCACAAAAAAAAAAAAATACCTCAATATTCTGAGCTCAGAGTTGATGACCCCGGTCATCGATAACGGGTGGGTGCGGCGGGGCAAAAATCGATTTTTCGCTAAAAATTAAATTCAGAAAGGGTCGCCTAAAGGATAACACGCGACGGCGATGGTGCACGTATTCAAAATGACCAATAAACGGGAGGAAGTCGGTGAAAGGGGCTCGTGAACCTAACCGTTTCTGACCTAACTCTAAAAAAGTTAGGTTAGGTTAGACTTTAAATTTATGCTTGGTTAAGGATTTTAAAAGTGTCGCCTGTTAGATTAAACTCGAAAGAGGTCGTCTAAGTGTTCAGAATCACCGAAAAGGGTGGAAAGAGCGGTAGGAAACCTAACCGTTTCTAACCTAACTCTAAAAAAGTTAGGTTAGGTTAGACTTTAAATTTTATTTAGAAACGGATTTGTGTGCGAATTTGACCAGAAACAGCCATTAAATGTTTCACAAAATGCATAATAAGCAACACTTAATACAATTTAGAAGGAAAACTCGAGACTTACCACAAAAAAAAAAAAAATACCTCAATATTCTGAGCTCAGAGTTGATGACCCCGGTCATCGATAACGGGTGGGTGCGGCGGGGCAAAAATCGATTTTTCGCTAAAAATTAAATTCAGAAAGGGTCGCCTAAAGGATAACACGCGACGGCGATGGTGCACGTATTCAAAATGACCAATAAACGGGAGGAAGTCGGTGAAAGGGGCTCGTGAACCTAACCGTTTCTGACCTAACTCTAAAAAAGTTAGGTTAGGTTAGACTTTAAATTTATGCTTGGTTAAGGATTTTAAAAGTGTCGCCTGTTAGATTAAACTCGAAAGAGGTCGTCTAAGTGTTCAGAATCACCGAAAAGGGTGGAAAGAGCGGTAGGAAACCTAACCGTTTCTAACCTAACTCTAAAAAAGTTAGGTTAGGTTAGACTTTAAATTTTATTTAGAAACGGATTTGTGTGCGAATTTGACCAGAAACAGCCATTAAATGTTTCACAAAATGCATAATAAGCAACACTTAATACAATTTAGAAGGAAAACTCGAGACTTACCACAAAAAAAAAATACCTCAATATTCTGAGCTCAGAGTTGATGACCCCGGTCATCGATAACGGGTGGGTGCGGCGGGGCAAAAATCGATTTTTCGCTAAAAATTAAATTCAGAAAGGGTCGCCTGATGGATAACACGCGACGGCGATGGTGCACGTATTCAAAATGACCAATAAACGGGAGGAAGTCGGTGAAAGGGGCTCGTGAACCTAACCGTTTCTGACCTAACTCTAAAAAAGTTAGGTTAGGTTAGGTTAGGTTAGGTTAGGTTAGGTTAGGTTAGGTTAGGTTTGCTGTGGTGAGGGGGCTTGAGTGCCTCAATGATCCGTGGGGCCATACCGGCCAGGGCCTCCCATGCCGGGCGGGCCCACGGGGAGAGGTGAGACGAAGAGCGGCACCCAGCGTCGTGGCGGGTTGCGGCTCCGGGGACTCCTCTGTCCTCAGAGCTGCCTTGGGAGTCGTAAACCGTTGCGGCGCACCATGAGGTCCTCGGGTTGGCGCTCAACTTAGTTGGCCGTCAAACCGAGTCCTCACTCAACGTCCTCGGGTTGGCGCCGGCCGAGGACTGACGCACCTCCTCTGCGATGCCGTATGTCGCAGAAGGGGGCTGCGGGACGGATCGCCGGTGCGCTGCGGTAGATTGGGGCTGCGGGGACTTGGGTGGATGGGGACCCTGTCCCCAGTGTCTCGCTGCGAGCCCTGGACGGGGGCTCCGGGGACCTGGGTAGACGGTGGACCCTGTCCTAAGGGTTTCCCTGCGGGCCCTGGACGGCTGCGGTGCGCCGGTGTCCTCTGGTTGGCGCCGGCCCGAGGGCTGACGGGCCTCCTTCTGCGGGGCCGATGTCGCAGAAGGGGGGCAGCGGGGCGGGTCGCAAGGGAGGGAGCTCCGGGTGACCCGCGCCGCGGACGGGGGGCGGGGGTGGAGGGGGGTTCGTGACGATGCGGGCCCCTTCTGCCCTCGCCTAGGAGGCCGGTGGTGGTTCGGGGGAGCCACCACCGACGAAAGCCTCGATGACTGAGGGCGTCCCAGTATACCGGGACGCCCTCTCTGATAGTCGCTTGCCCGCGTTGCGGGCACCACGCCGGGGCGTCACAGTAGAATGCGTTTACGCGAACTTGTGGCGCCCCAAGCGCGTCGTGTGAGGGTATGCCGCTGGGGTTTTAGTGGGTAAACGACTCTTGGGTAGACGACCCTTGTCGGAGTCCCACATAATCACCGACCTTTCCCCCGGGGTGCGGTGGTATGCATAAAGCATTTCCCCAGCGAAACCAAAAAAAAAAAAAAAAAAAAAAAAAAAAAGGTTAGGTTAGGTTCCCCCTCGACTGTGCTGCCACCTTGCTGTGGTGAGGGGGCTTGAGTGCCTCAATGATCCGTGGGGCCATACCGGCCAGGGCCTCCCATGCCGGGCGGGCCCACGGGGAGAGGTGAGACGAAGAGCGGCACCCAGCGTCGTGGCGGGTTGCGGCTCCGGGGACTCCTCTGTCCTCAGAGCTGCCTTGGGAGTCGTAAACCGCTGCGGCGCACCATGAGGTCCTCGGGTTGGCGCTCAACTTAGTTGGCCGTCAAACCGAGTCCTCACTCAACGTCCTCGGGTGGGCGCCGGCCGAGGGCTGACGCACCTCCTCTGCGGGGCCGTATGCCGCAGAAGGGGGCTGCGGGACGGATCGCCGGTGCGCTGCGGTAGATTGGGGCTGCGGGGACTTGGGTGGATGGGGACCCTGTCCCCAGTGTCTCGCTGCGAGCCCTGGACGGGGGCTCCGGGGACCTGGGTTGACGGTGGACCCTGTCCTAAGGGTTTCCCTGCGGGCCCTGGACGGCTGCGGTGCGCCGGTGTCCTCTGGTTGGCGCCGGCCCGAGGGCTGACGGGCCTCCTTCTGCGGGGGCCGATGTCGCAGAAGGGGGGCAGCGGGGCGGGTCACAGGGGAGGGAGCTCCGGGTGACCCGCGCCGCGGACGGAGGCGGGGGTGGAGGGGGGTCCGTGACGATGCGGGCCCCTTCTGCCCTCGCCTAGGAGGCCGGTGGTGGTTCGGGGGAGCCACCACCGACGAAAGCCTCGATGACTGAGGGCGTCCCAGTATACCGGGACGCCCTCTCTGATAGTCGCTTGCCCGCGTTGCGGGCACCACGCCGGGGCGTCACAGTAGAATGCGTTTACGCGAACTTGTGGCGCCCCAAGCGCGTCGTGTGAGGGTATGCCGCTGGGGTTTTAGTGGGTAAACGACTCTTGGGTAGACGACCCTTGTCGGAGTCCCACATAATCACCGACCTTTCCCCCGGGGTGCGGTGGTATGCATAAAGCATTTCCCCAGCGAAACCAAAAAAAAAAAAAAAAAAAAAGGTTAGGTTAGGTTCCCCCCCGATTTGTGCTGCCACCTTGCCGTGGTGGGGGGGCTTGAGTGCCTCAATGATCCGTGGGGCCATACCGGCCAGGGCCTCCCATGCCGGGCGGGCCCACGGGGAGAGGTGAGACGAAGAGCAGCGCTACCTTTTATAAGTTATATATTGTTTTATTTTGGTTTTGTTTGTTTTGTTTTGGTTTCGTATATATTTCTGTCTTTTTGTTTTGTTTTGTTTTGTTTGGTTGTTTTCTTCGTTTTGTTTTGTTCGATTTATTATTATTCTCTATACTATCATATATATCGTACTTTCGTCTTCCTTTTCCTGACGTTTTGGTGGAGATAGCAAAAATGGAGATACGCCCTGAGAAAAAATGTGGTCCCCGGGCGGGTCCCAGTTCGCCGGTGGCGGCTGGGGAATCCCGCGGCGTCGCGCCTAACAGTGCGGCGTCCTGCCCCTCGTACTACGGGGGGGGCAATCAGAGCGTCTCATCCGTTGCTTCGGCGATGGATGTTGTTGGGAGTAGACGGGCCAGCGTGCCGCAATCACAAGACGGAGTAGCCGGAACTGACGGCGGAGTTAAGGAAAAGGTGACAGGGGTGGCGAAAACATCTGCCCCCCTGCGTGACGGTAAGGGGCGTTTCAGTTCGTCCCGATCGTCCTCGCCACACCCGGCCTTGAGGCCGAGGGAGGAGACGGCGAAACAGCCGGTAGTTGTGTTGGAGGATTGTCTGCGGCCAGCGTCACCACGCGTTGACTTCCTCAAGGCAATTGAGACAGACTTTGGCGTTGACCTTGGTCTCTCCGACGAGGAGTATCTCGACTCGGACGACGTCATGTCCGGGTCTGAGGATGGCGGGGGCCCGCTGCGGAGGGCCGGCAGCAAGCGTCGTCTGGACGTCGACGACGACGCTGCTGTCGAGGCCGCGGAAAAGGTCCCCAGGATTGAGGCGCGTCCCAAAGAGGGGAAGGCCAGGAAGGCCACCAAGGTGAGGAAGGAGGATGTGCCCGAGGGTGAGGACCAGCGCAAACCGCGCGATGAGTCCCCCTCGGATGAGCCCTCCTTCCGATACGATCGCGACCCGGAAGAGCTGGTGGGTCACGATCTTCAGAGAAGGATAAGGGAGGAGGTCAACAACCTGCGTAAGGTGGCCTCCTCCTCGAAAAACCTTAAGGGGGGCTTCGTCCGAAAGCTGAAGGACGCGGCCACCTTCTTAGAAGGAGCAACGGACGTTCTTCAAAGACGGTCCGCTACGGAGGAGTCTGCCATGCTGCGAGCCGAGAACCGGAGGCAGAAGCGGCAGATGGACGAACTCCAACAGGAGTACTGCGAGGTTCGCAGGGAGCTGGGGGACATGAAGGGCAAGCTCGCGAAGTTGGAAGAGGAGTTGCTGAAGGCGCGATCCTCCAGCTCCTCTAAAGCACCGGCCGACCTAGGGCCGGATGGCAGACGGTGCAAGACTCCGTTGCCCGTTGCTGTGGAGGCCGAACTCAAGGCCCTCCGTATCAGCACCAGGTTCGCGACGGAGGGCAACACGTCCGACGAGTTCCGCGACTTGCGCGGACTCCCGCGGATTCCCGCCCATCTCAAGGCGGCGATGTTCCCGCCGGAGGGAGAGACACAGCCGGTGCCAGTAGTGCCGGCTAAGAGCACCGCCTGCGCGGCGGTGCAAACCGGAGAGGACGAGCCTCCTGCCGTGAGGACGAAGAAGGGGGCCAAGCCGGTAAAACCGAAGACTGGTCCCGCCCCGGCCGCAACAACATCTGCGGCCCCGGCCCCAGCCCTCTCCAAGTCCAAGCGGAGGAGAGAGCGAAAGAAGAACCTCGCAGCCCAGCGAGCGTCGGACGTGGAGCGCGCAGCTATCGCACCTGCCCCCGCCCCGGCCCCTGCCCCGGCTCGAGAAGGATGGAATGTGGTGGTCCGCAGAGGGGCCGCCAAGAAGAGGTTGGTTGAGCCTCCTCGGCCGCAACTCGTCGGCAGACAGCCTCCGGCGCAGCGGAAGCCCAAAGCCTCGCGGCTGCGGGTCCCACGCACGTCGGCGGTGGTCCTCACGCTGCTGCCGGGTGCGGCTGAGGAGAACTTAAACTACGGCGGGGTCCTGCGTACAGCCCGGACTCAGATGCCGTTGGAGGAGTTCGGGCTGCTCAAGCCCACCTTCAGGGAGGCAGCGACAGGGGCGCTCATCATTGAGCTGCCCGACGCACAGAAAGCGGACGCCCTCGCCTCTCGTTTTAAAGAGGCGTTCGGGCCGGAGGTTCTCCGTGTGGCGCGGCCGGTCAAGTCGACCGAGCTGCGCCTCCACGGTCTAGATCCCTCCATAGTGGAGGAAGAGGTCGCCTCGGCCGTCGCAAGCGCCGGTGGGTGTGATGCGGCGGCCGTCAAGTGCGGCCTAATAAGAAGGTCAAGCCGTTCGGGTCTGGGCACAGTGTGGGTGCGGTGCCCGACGGCGGTCGCGAAGAAGGTCGCCCAAGGTCGCCTCTCAATTGGGTGGTCTTCGGCCAGGGTGGAGATCCTGCGGCTGCGGCCCCGGATGTGTTACCGGTGTCTCGAGACCGGTCACGTCGGGGCCTGCTGCACCTCGGATAAGGACCGCAGTAGCCTTTGCTACCAATGCGGCGAGGGTGGCCATAGGGCCGCTGACTGTGCAGCGAAGGCGCGCTGCGTGGTCTGCGCGGAGCAGGGCCGAGACGCCGACCACCGTTGTGGTCGTGTCAGCTGTCTCGGCCCAAAGAAAAGCAAGCCGCCCAGGAAGGTGGCTGCTGCGGTCCGGATGGACACTTAGTCCGTCCGCGACCTGAGTGGGGGCCCGTTCTGTCCGGGCCCACTCACCGAGGTGCGCTCACGCGCACGCAGGGTCGAGGCCAAAAATGGCCAAGCCAGGTGGTAGGGGCAGCTGGAGAAATTGGTCCCAAACGCCCCTCCACTGGGACGCGAGATCGGAGGAGTTTTAGTGGGTAGGCGGGGTGCGCGAACATCTGTGCGCCCTGGAGCCCCACATACCCCGGTCGCCTTCCATCTTTAGACCGGGGACCCGTAAAAAGGGTTTCTCCTCCGCCCAAAAAAAAAAAAAAAAAAAAAAAAAAAAAAAAAAAAAAAAAAAAAAAAAAAAAAAAAAAAAGGTTAGGTTAGGTTAGGTTCCCCCCCGATTTGTGCTGCCACCTTGCCGTGGTGGGGGGGCTTGAGTGCCTCAATGATCCGTGGGGCCATACCGGCCAGGGCCTCCCATGCCGGGCGGGCCCACGGGGAGAGGTGAGACGAAGAGCAGCGCTACCTTTTATATCGTATTATATTGTCTAATTTAATTTGGTTTTTCTTTTGTTTGTTTTGTCGTATATATCCTGTCTTTTAGTTGTTTTGTTTTGGTTGTTTTCTTCGTTTTATTTTGTTGGTTTTATTATACTCTATACTGTCTTATCTATCATCTTTCTTCTTCGTTTTTCATGACGTTTAGTGGGAGAAGGAACAAAATGGAGATACGCCCTGATAAAAAATTTGGTCCCCGGGCGGGTCCCAGTTCGCCGGTGGCGGCTGGGGAATCCCGCGGCGTCGCGCCTAACAGTGCGGCGTCCTGCCCCTCGTACTACGGGGGGGGCAATCAGAGCGTCTCATCTGTTGCTTCGGCGATGGATGTTGTTGGGAGTAGACGGGCCAGTGTGCCGAAATCACAAGACGGAGTAGCCGGAACTGACGGCGGAGTTAAGGAAAAGGCGACAGGGGTGGCGAAAACATCTGCCCCCCTGCGTGACGGTAAGGGGCGTTTCAGCTCGTCCCGATCGTCCTCGCCATACCCGGCCTTGAGGCCGAGGGAGGAGACGGCGAAACAGCCGGTAGTTGTGTTGGAGGATTGTCTGCGGCCAGCGTCACCACGCGTTGACTTCCTCAAGACAATTGAGTCAGACTTTGGTGTCGACCTTGGTCTCTCCGACGAGGAGTATCTCGACTCGGACGACGTCATGTCCGGGTCTGAGGATGGCGGGGGCCCGCTGCGGAGAGCCGGCAGCAAGCGTCGTCTGGACGTCGACGACGACGCTGCTGTCGAGGCCGCGGAAAAGGTCCCCAGGATTGAGGCGCGTCCCAAAGAGGGGAAGGCCAGGAAGGCCACCATGGAGAGGAAGGAGGATGTGCCCGAGGGTGACCAGCGCAAACCGCGCGATGAGTCCCCCTCGGATGAGCCCTCCTTCCGATACGACCGTGACCCGGAAGAGCTGGTGGGTCACGATCTACAGAGGAGGATCAGAGAGGAGGTGAACAATCTGCGGAAAGTCGCCTCCAGCTCGAAAAACCTCAAGGGAGGCTTCGTCCGCAAGCTCAAGGACGCGGCCACCTTCTTGGAGGGGGCAACGGACGTCCTACAAAGGCGGTCCGCCACGGAGGAGTCGGCCATGCTGCGCGCCGAGAATCGGAGGCAGAAGCGGCAGATGGACGAACTCCAACAGGAGTACTGCGAGGTTCGCAGGGAGCTGGGGGACATGAAGGGCAAGCTCGCGAAGATGGAAGAGGAGTTACTGAAGGCGCGGTCCTCCAGCTCCTCTAAAGCACCGGCCGACCTAGGGCCGGATGGCAGACGGTGCAAGACTCCGTTGCCCGTTGCTGTGGAGGCCGAACTCAAGGCCCTCCGTATCAGCACCAGGTTCGCAACGGAGGGCAACACGTCCGACGAGTTCCGCGACTTGCGCGGACTCCCGCGGATTCCCGCCCATCTCAAGGCGGCGATGTTCCCGCCGGAGGGAGAGACACAGCCGGTGCCAGTAGCGCCGGCTAAGAGCACCGCCTGCGCGGCGGTGCAAACCGGAGAGGACGAGCCTCCTGCCGTGAGGACGAAGAAGGGGGCCAAGCCGGTAAAACCGAAGACTGGTCCTGCCCCGGCCGCAACAACATCTGCGGCCCCGGCCCCGGCCCTCTCCAAGTCCAAGCGGAGGAGAGAGCGAAAGAAGAACCTCGCAGCCCAGCGAGCGCCGGACGCGGAGCGCGCAGATGTCGCACCTGCCCCCGCCACGGCCCCTGCCCCGGCTCGAGAGGGATGGAATATGGTGGTCCGCAGAGGGGCCCCCAAGAAAAAGAGGTCAGTTGAGCCTCCTCGGCCGCAACTCGACGGCAGACAGCCTCCGGCGCAGCAGAAGCCCAAAGCCTCGCGGCTGCGGGTCCCACGCACGTCGGCGGTGGTCCTCACGCTGCTGCCGGGTGCGGCTGAGGAGAACTTAAACTACGGCGGAGTCCTGCGTACAGCCCGGACTCAGATGCCGTTGGAGGAGTTCGGGCTGCTCAAGCCCACCTTCAGGGAGGCAGTGACAGGGGCGCTCATCATTGAGCTGCCCGACGCTGAAAAGGCGGAAGCCCTCGCCTCTCGCTTCAAAGAGGCGTTCGGGCCGGAGGTTCTCCGGGTGGCGCGGCCGGTCAAGTCGACCGAGCTGCGCCTCCACGGATTAGATCCCTCCATTGTGGAGGAAGAGGTCGCCTCGGCCGTCGCAAGCGCCGGTGGGTGTGATGCGGCGGCCGTCAAATGCGGCCTAATAAGGAGGTCAAGCCGTTCGGGTCTGGGCACAGTGTGGGTGCGGTGCCCGACGGCGGTCGCGAAGAAGATCGCCCGAGGCCGTCTGTCAATCGGGTGGTCTTCGGCCAGGGTGGAGATCCTGCGGCAGCGGCCCCGAATGTGTTACCGGTGTCTTGAGACCGGTCACGTCGGGGCCTGCTGCACCTCGGATAAGGACCGCAGTAGCCTTTGCTACCAATGCGGCGAGGGTGGCCACAGGGCCGCTGACTGTGCAGCGAAGGCGCGCTGCGTGGTCTGCGCGGAGCAGGGCCGAGACGCCGACCACCGTTGTGGTCGTGTCAGCTGTCTCGGTCCAAAGAAAAGCAAGCCGCCCAGGAAGGTGGCTGCTGCGGTCCGGATGGACACTTAGTCCGTCCGTGACCTGAGTGGGGGCCCGTTCTGTCCGGGCCCACTCTCCGAGGTGTGCACACGCGCACGCAGGGTCGAGGCCAAAAATGGCCAAGCCAGGTGGTAGGGGCAGCTGGAGAAATCGGTCCCAAACGCCCCTCCACTGGGACGCGAGATCGGAGGAGTTTTAGTGGGTAGGCGGGGTGCACGACCATCTGTGCGCCCTGGAGCCCCACATACCCCGGTCGCCTTCCATCTTCAGACCGGGGACCCGTAAAAAGGGTTTCTCCTCCGCCCAAAAAAAAAAAAAAAAAAAAAAAAAAAAAAAAAAAAAAAAAAAAAAAAAAAAAAAAAAAAAAAAAAAAAAAAAAAAAGGTTAGGTTAGGTTCCCCCTCGACTGTGCTGCCACCTTGCTGTGGTGAGGGGGCTTGAGTGCCTCAATGATCCGTGGGGCCATACCGGCCAGGGCCTCCCATGCCGGGCGGGCCCACGGGGAGAGGTGAGACGAAGAGCGGCACCCAGCGTCGTGGCGGGTTGCGGCTCCGGGGACTCCTCTGTCCTCAGAGCTGCCTTGGGAGTCGTAAACCGCTGCGGCGCACCATGAGGTCCTCGGGTTGGCGCTCAACTTAGTTGGCCGTCAAACCGAGTCCTCACTCAACGTCCTCGGGTGGGCGCCGGCCGAGGGCTGACGCACCTCCTCTGCGGGGCCGTATGCCGCAGAAGGGGGCTGCGGGACGGATCGCCGGTGCGCTGCGGTAGATTGGGGCTGCGGGGACTTGGGTGGATGGGGACCCTGTCCCCAGTGTCTCGCTGCGAGCCCTGGACGGGGGCTCCGGGGACCTGGGTTGACGGTGGACCCTGTCCTAAGGGTTTCCCTGCGGGCCCTGGACGGCTGCGGTGCGCCGGTGTCCTCTGGTTGGCGCCGGCCCGAGGGCTGACGGGCCTCCTTCTGCGGGGCCGATGTCGCAGAAGGGGGCAGCGGGGCGGGTCACAAGGGAGGGAGCTCCGGGTGACCCGCGCCGCGGACGGAGGCGGGGGTGGAGGGGGGTCCGTGACGATGTGGGCCCCTTCTGCCCTCGCCTAGGAGGCCGGTGGTGGTTCGGGGGAGCCACCACCGACGAAAGCCTCGATGACTGAGGGCGTCCCAGTATACCGGGACGCCCTCTCTGATAGTCGCTTGCCCGCGTCGCGGGCACCACGCCGGGGCGTCACAGTAGAATGCGTTTACGCGAACTTGTGGCGCCCCAAGCGCGTCGTGTGAGGGTATGCCGCTGGGGTTTTAGTGGGTAAACGACTCTTGGGTAGACGACCCTTGTCGGAGTCCCACATAATCACCGACCTTTCCCCCGGGGTGCGGTGGTATGCATAAAGCATTTCCCCAGCGAAACCAAAAAAGGTTAGGTTAGGTTCCAGGGTGGAAATCCTGCGGCTGCGGCCCCGGATGTGTTACCGGTGTCTTGAGACCGGTCACGTCGGGGCCTGCTGCACCTCGGATAAGGATCGCAGTAGCCTTTGCTACCAATGCGGCGAGGGTGGCCACAGGGCCGCTGACTGTGCAGCGAAGGCGCGCTGCGTGGTCTGCGCGGAGCAGGGCCGAGACGCCGACCACCGTTGTGGTCGTGTCAGCTGTCTCGGTCCAAAGAAAAGCAAGCCGCCCAGGAAGGTGGCTGCTGCGGTCCGGATGGACACTTAGTCCGTCCGCGACCTGAGTGGGGGCCCGTTCTGTCCGGGCCCACTCTCCGAGGTGCGCACACGCGCACGCAGGGTCGAGGCCTGAATTGGCCAAGCCAGGTGGTAGGGGCAGCTGGAGAAATTGGTCCCAAACGCCCCTCCACTGGGACGCGAGAACGGAGGAGTTTTAGTGGGTAGGCGGGGTGCACGAACATCTGTGCGCCCTGGAGCCCCACATACCCCGGTCGCCTTCCATCTTCAGACCGGGGACCCGTAAAAAGGGTTTCTCCTCCGCCCAAAAAAAAAAAAAAAAAAAAAAAAAAAAAAAAAGGTTAGGTTAGGTTAGGTTAGGTTAGGTTAGGTTCCCCCCCGATTTGTGCTGCCACCTTGCCGTGGTGGGGGGGCTTGAGTGCCTCAAGGATCCGTGGGGCCATACCGGCCAGGGCCTCCCATGCCGGGCGGGCCCACGGGGAGAGGTGAGACGAAGAGCAGCGCTACCTTTTATAACTTATATATTGTTTTATTTTGGTTTTGTTTGTTTTGTTTTGGTTTCGTATATATTTCTGTCTTTTGGTTTTGTTTTGTTTTGGTTATCTTCTTCGTTTGTTTTGGTTTCATTGTCTTATTCCTTTTCTATCATATATATCTCTTTTTCGCCTTCTTTTTCACGACGTTTTGGAAGGGAGCAACAAATATGGCAAGTCGCACATTTGAAAATAGTCCCCGGGCGGGTCCCAGCTCTGCTGGGGAATCCCGTACTGTCGCTCCTTCGGGGGTGGCAGTCTGCCCCTCGTACTACGGGGGGGGCACAAATCGCGAAACTACCGCAAAGGGTAGAGTGGACGGAGTTAAGGCCGAAATGGCGAAACTACAGGGATGTGTGGCCGGTACTGACGGCGGAGTAAGGAACAAGGAGGGGAGCCGAACACCTGCACCCCCCCTTAGGGATGACAAGGGTCGATTCAGTTCGCCCCGACCCGGTTCGGAGTGCTCGAACAAGAGCACAGGGTCAAAGATAGGGAAGGAGAGAGCCCCAGTTGTTATCCTCGAAGACTTTCGGCGGCCGCGTGTGCCGAAGTCCCTCGAAAACATCGAGGAAATCGAGGAGTTGATGGGCGGCGAGATTTCGGATCTGGACTCCGAGGACTACATGTCGGGGTCAGAATGCAGCGTAGGGCCTATACGGAGAGCCGGCAGTAAGCGTCGTCTGGACGCCGACGACGACGCCACTGCCGAGGCCGTAGAAAAGGTCCCGCGAGTTGAAGAGGCCCCAAGAGGCCGAGGTCGGCCCCCCACTACCGGCAAACATGTCGGCAAGTGGCAGGCCAAGAAGGAAGCAAAGGAGGCTGCCAGACGGGCAGCCCTTACCCCGGAGCAGAGGTGGGCGGAGGACGCGGCCGAACGCAGGGAGCGTGAGGCCGAGGCCGCCGGCTACAACGAGCCCGCACTCAGATTACATCGGAATGCGGTTGACCTTGCTGGGGTCCAGCTCGACAGGAGAGTGGCAGAAGAGGTGGCCAACATCAGGAGGATTGCGGCCACCTCCAAAAACCTGAAAGGAGGGTGCATAAAGACCCTCAAGGATGCGGCAAACTTCCTGGAGGAAGCCACGGACGTGCTTACGAGGCGGTCCGAATCGGAGGAGGTGGCCATGCTCCGGGCCAAGAACAATAGGCTGGAGCATCAGCAGCGGGACGTCGAGCGCGAGTACGCCGACACCCGCCGTGAAAATAATGATCTCAAGGCAGAGATTAGGGGTCTCAAGGACCGCCTGACGGCCCTGGAGAGGCAGCGGCAACCTGCCGCACCAGTAGAGAGAGCCCCCTCGGGCGCAACGGACCTCCAACAAATGGAGTCCCGAATAATGGCGAGAATCAGTGCCTTATTCGCGGGGATACAGACCCGGTTGCTGCCCGAGGAGAGGGTGCGCCCGCCCCTAGCGGCGGATAAGCGGAAGGAGACGGCGCCTGCTCAGCCTGCACACACGTTCAGGCTGACCAAATATGCCAATGCGTGGAACACGTCGGATGAGTGGCGGGACAGTCAAGGCCTACCGCGTGTTCCACCGGAGCAGAGGGCTGCCCTCCTCAGGTCCCTAGCGGCCCAGAGAGAGGAGGAGGAGAGAGAAACCGTGGACGTTGAGACTCTGGCCGAAACAACAGATACGGCACCGGTCGCCGCCTCAACATCTCGTGCGGCTCCGTCCACGGCACAAGAGAGTAAGAAGGCCCAAAAGGGCCCCAAAAGGCCCAAGAAGAGCCTAGCCGCAAGGCGTGGGGAAGACGCGGAGAGGGCAGATTTTGGCTCTGCCCCCGCAAGCGCAAGGGCAGGTTCTGACCCTGCCCCCGCGAGAAGAGAAGAATGGCAGGTGGTTGGGCGTCGCAAGGCCCCCAAGCCCACGCCAGCGCCTAAGAAGGCGAAAACAAAGAAGAAGAGGAAGCGGAAGGGGCCTAGACTACAGGCACCTCGCTGCGCAGCAGTGGTGCTGACGCTGCAGCCCTCTGCCGAGGAGAATGGCGTCACCTACGAGGAGGTGCTCGCCAAGGCCAAACAGCAGCTGAGTTGGCCAGGGATCGAATTGCCGTGGGTGGACATCAGGCCCACGGCATCAGGAGGTCGTAAAATCCTGCTCCCGGGTAAGGAGAGCGGCCCAAAGGCGGGTGTCTTAGCCGAAAGGCTTAAAGAGGTATTGGACCTAGGGAAGGTAATGGTCAGCCAGCCAGTGAGGTGTACTGAGCTGCGCGTGACCAACCTGGACGACTCCGTCTCCAGGGAGGAGCTCGTGGCCGCAATCGCCGAGACCGGCAAGTGCGACCCGGTGCACGTGAGGTGCGGGGATATCCGCCGAAGGCCCAGAGGGATGGGTACGGCGTGGGCGAAGTGCCCGGTGACCGCGGCCAAGCTCCTTAACAGGAGCAAACGGCTGATCATCGGGGGCGCTTCCGCCAAGGTGGAGATTCTGGGGGGCAGGGCACTGCAGTGCTTCCGCTGCCACGAGGTGGGGCACACCAAGGCCCTCTGCCCCTCGGACCAAGACCGCAGCGATGGCTGTTACCGTTGCGGAGTAGCAGGGCACATAGCCGCCGACTGCCGAGCCAAGCCACACTGTTTCGTGTGTGCGGCGGCAAAGCGACCGGCGAACCACATCCATGGCCGGGGTCGCTGCAAAGCTCGTCGCACTCTGCGGCGGGCCCCTGGCATGGATGCCCCCGTGCAGAGGAGCACGGCAGTAGACCGGATGGACACATAGCACTCCGTGTCCATCCGGTGGGGCTCAGACGCGGGCTTTGGGAGGCCCGTTCCCCGTGTAGTGAGGTTGGCGGCGGCAGCAGCACGTCATCGGCTCTAGCCGTGTAAGTAAGCGCCTTTCAAGGGCGCACATCAGCGAACGAGGTCGTCGGACCCGCCTTCAGCGGCAAGTGGAAGAATTTGTCCCCGCAAGTCGCACAGGCACGTGCAGTAAACGTGGTTAGGTTTTAGTGGGTACACCGGCCGCAACTCACCATCTTCTCGCGGCCGGGACTCCCACATACCCCAGCCCCATCCCTGGCTGGGGACCTATAAAAGGTTTCCCCCACGATAAAAAAAAAAAAAAAAAAAAAAAAAAAAAAAAAAAAAAAAAAAAAAAAAAAAAAAAAAAAAAAAGGTTAGGTTAGGTTCCCCCTCGACTGTGCTGCCACCTTGCTGTGGTGAGGGGGCTTGAGTGCCTCAATGATCCGTGGGGCCATACCGGCCAGGGCCTCCCATGCCGGGCGGGCCCACGGGGAGAGGTGAGACGAAGAGCGGCACCCAGCGTCGTGGCGGGTTGCGGCTCCGGGGACTCCTCTGTCCTCAGAGCTGCCTTGGGAGTCGTAAACCGCTGCGGCGCACCATGAGGTCCTCGGGTTGGCGCTCAACTTAGTTGGCCGTCAAACCGAGTCCTCACTCAACGTCCTCGGGTTGGCGCCGGCCGAGGGCTGACGCACCTCCTCTGCGGGGCCGTATGCCGCAGAAGGGGGCTGCGGGACGGATCGCCGGTGCGCTGCGGTAGATTGGGGCTGCGGGGACTTGGGTGGATGGGGACCCTGTCCCCAGTGTCTCGCTGCGAGCCCTGGACGGGGGCTCCGGGGACCTGGGTTGACGGTGGACCCTGTCCTAAGGGTTTCCCTGCGGGCCCTGGACGGCTGCGGTGCGCCGGTGTCCTCTGGTTGGCGCCGGCCCGAGGGCTGACGGGCCTCCTTCTGCGGGGCCGATGTCGCAGAAGGGGGCAGCGGGGCGGGTCACAAGGGAGGGAGCTCCGGGTGACCCGCGCCGCGGACGGAGGCGGGGGTGGAGGGGGGTCCGTGACGATGCGGGCCCCTTCTGCCCTCGCCTAGGAGGCCGGTGGTGGTTCGGGGGAGCCACCACCGACGAAAGCCTCGATGACTGAGGGCGTCCCAGTATACCGGGACGCCCTCTCTGATAGTCGCTTGCCCGCGTTGCGGGCACCACGCCGGGGCGTCACAGTAGAATGCGTGTACGCGAACTTGTGGCGCCCCAAGCGCGTCGTGTGAGGGTATGCCGCTGGGGTTTTAGTGGGTAAACGACTCTTGGGTAGACGACCCTTGTCGGAGTCCCACATAATCACCGACCTTTCCCCCGGGGTGCGGTGGTATGCATAAAGCATTTCCCCAGCGAAACCAAAAAAAAAAAAAAAGGTTAGGTTAGGTTCTCGACTGTGCTGCCACCTTGCTGTGGTGAGGGGGCTTGAGTGCCTCAATGATCCGTGGGGCCATACCGGCCAGGGCCTCCCATGCCGGGCGGGCCCACGGGGAGAGGTGAGACGAAGAGCGGCACCCAGCGTCGTGGCGGGTTGCGGCTCCGGGGACTCCTCTGTCCTCAGAGCTGCCTTGGGAGTCGTAAACCGCTGCGGCGCACCATGAGGTCCTCGGGTTGGCGCTCAACTTAGTTGGCCGTCAAACCGAGTCCTCACTCAACATCCTCGGGTGGGCGCCGGCCGAGGGCTGACGCACCTCCTCTGCGGGGCCGTATGCCGCAGAAGGGGGCTGCGGGACGGATCGCCGGTGCGCTGCGGTAGATTGGGGCTGCGGGGACTTGGGTGGATGGGGACCCTGTCCCCAGTGTCTCGCTGCGAGCCCTGGACGGGGGCTCCGGGGACCTGGGTTGACGGTGGACCCTGTCCTAAGGGTTTCCCTGCGGGCCCTGGACGGCTGCGGTGCGCCGGTGTCCTCTGGTTGGCGCCGGCCCGAGGGCTGACGGGCCTCCTTCTGCGGGGCCGATGTCGCAGAAGGGGGCAGCGGGGCGGGTCACAAGGGAGGGAGCTCCGGGTGACCCGCGCCGCGGACGGAGGCGGGGGTGGAGGGGGGTCCGTGACGATGCGGGCCCCTTCTGCCCTCGCCTAGGAGGCCGGTGGTGGTTCGGGGGAGCCACCACCGACGAAAGCCTCGATGACTGAGGGCGTCCCAGTATACCGGGACGCCCTCTCCGATAGTCGCTTGCCCGCGTTGCGGGCACCACGCCGGGGCGTCACAGTAGAATGCGTTTACGCGAACTTGTGGCGCCCCAAGCGCGTCGTGTGAGGGTATGCCGCTGGGGTTTTAGTGGGTAAACGACTCTTGGGTAGACGACCCTTGTCGGAGTCCCACATAATCACCGACCTTTCCCCCGGGGTGCGGTGGTATGCATAAAGCATTTCCCCAGCGAAACCAAAAAAAAAAAAAAAAAAAAAAAAAAAAAAAAAAAAAAAAGGTTAGGTTAGGTTAGGTTAGGTTAGGTTGGGCGGGTGGAAGGGGAAGTCACAGAGGCTACTGGTAAGACCTGGTGACTTCGTCTTTCACCGTACTTCATTGTCTTTCCCGGCAATGTGAGGGGTGTTGGTCTTGGGTGGAGCACTACTGTTGCGTCGAAACCCAAGGCAAGTGTGGTTGTTATCCTGCTCGTGGTTGCCGCCTGCTTTTGGTCTGGCCCTTCTGGACAGACGTAGCCGAAACAGCCATGCGCCCTCCCGTCTTAATTCTCCCCTTCCCTCCTTTCCCTTTCCCCTTTTCCTTTCTCTCCCATTTCCCTGTTTCAGTGTCGCGGCTGTTCGGCTCCGGGGACTTCTCTGTTTTCAGAGTTGCCTTGGGACGTCGAACCGCCGTGGCACACCATGAGGTCCTCGGGTTGGCGCTCAACTCAGTTGGCCGTCAAACCGAGTCCTCACTTCATTTAATTTACACTGTCGTTTTGTTGTTTTTGTTATACTTCGTTTTGTTTGTTGTTTTGGTTTTGTTGTTTTGTTTTGTTTTGTTCGTTTTGTTTGTTGTTTGTTTTGGTTTGTTTGTTTTGGTTCTGTTGTTTTGTTTTGTTATGTTTGTTTCCCTAACTTTTCTGTCTTTTTGTTTGTTTCTTCTCTTTTCGTTTCTTCGGGTTGTGGCTCTCGGGGTTCCCTGGGGGTTTGCAAGGGGGGGTGAGCTTAGGGCGATGTTTTGGTGGGAAGCAAATATGGACAAGCACGGATACGAAACAACTCCCCGGGCGGGTCCCAGTTCGTCGGTGACGGCTGGGGAATCCCGCACCCCTGCGCCTAACAGTGCGGGGGTCTGCCCCACGTTATACGGGGGGGGCAGTAAACGTGCGACTCCATCTGCCGCATCGGCAGGTGTCGAGAGGAGGAGGGCCAGCGAGCCGAAATCACAATTTATTGAGGTAGCCGGAAGAGACGGCGTAATATATCGTTTTCCTGGCGATCGTGTGCCGGACGCGATATCAACGGATGACGAGGTGGTAGTCGTGGAGGAGAGGGAGAGACTGGGCGAAGGGGTGCGCCGAACACCTGGCCCCCAAAGGAACGCCAAGGGACGCTTTGTGTCGTCCCGGTCTGCCTCCCCATGCTCGGTTTCAAAGCCGAAGGACGTAGGAAAGACTCCGGTGGTGGTCCTTAAGGACTGCCTCAGGCCCGGGACGCCCCGGAGTGTTGAGCGATTGAGGCGAGAACAGGAGCTCGGCCTCGACATGTCAACGTCTGGTGAGGAGGACGTCGAGTTCCTGTCCGATTCGGACTGTTCTCTGCGGAGAGCCAGCAGCAAGCGTCGTCTGGACGTCGGGGATGACGCTGCTGCTGAGGCCGCGGAGAAGGTGCCCCGGATAGAGGTGGTCTCCAAAAGGGGGAAGGCCAAGAAGGCCAGCGACAGATTGGAGGAAGTTCCCGAGGGTAACACCTCGGATGAGCCCTCAGAGGACGCCCCAAGAGGGCGTGGTAGACCGCCCACCACTGGCCAACACGTCGGCCTGTGGCGCAAGAAGAAAGAGAGGGAGGCGGCCCTAGAAGAGGAAAGGGAGAGGCAGGAGTACGAGGCCCGGTGGGGCCCGCTCCAGCCGCCAACTCCCAGTGCCGAGAGGCTAGAGATGGAGGAGCGCGAGGACCGCGAGGTCCGGGAGGCGGACGAGCGCGCTGCGGAGCAGGGAGTCACTCCCAGCAGGCTCTACCAGCCGGTGCGCGACGCTGATGTGGACGATATGAACGGGATCGAGCTGGCCCGTACCGTCCACAACAGCGTCATCAAGATTAGAGAGGGCGTCAAAAGCTCTAAGAACTTGAAAGGGACGGTGATCCGAGATGTCAAAGACAGCCTGGGCGCAATTTTAGATGCGACGGAGGTGCTGACGCGCCGCACAGAGTCAGGGGAAGTGGCTCTGTTGCGGGCGCAAGTCACAATCCTGCAGGACCAGATGCGGGACATGGAGCTGCAGTGCGCCGAACAACGGCGCACGATAGACGGGCTGCGCACTCGGCTAACCAAGGCCGAGGCAGCCCGTATAGAGAAGAGTTTGCGCCCCTCTACAATAACAGAGGGACTAGACGTCCAGCTCATTAGCAGGACAATCATGACCCAGGTGGGTGGGATGCTTAACACCCGCCTGGAGGAGATTGAGCGCCGGCTTCCCCCGGCGCCGAGTATGCGCCCGCCTCTCGCATCGGACGCCGCCCGGGCCCCCGTGGCCGAGGTGGCTGAAACCGAAAGGCCGGTAGGAAAAAAGAAGAAGAAGAAGAAAGCCGCCAAAGCGGCTGCCATCGAGAGGAGAGAGGTCGGGCCGACGGCACCAACCGTCCCTGCCCAGGCCGCCACAACATCTGCGGCTCCGACCTCCTCCAAACGGACGAGAAAGCCGAGGAAGAGCCTTGCAGCACAGAGAGCGCCGGATGCGGAGCACGGGGATGTTGTGCCCGCTGTGTCCCGGACAGAGTGGAGTACGGTGGTCCGCAGAGGGACCACCAAGAAGGCAGTCCAGTCGCAAGAAAGCAGCAGACCGCCGCCACCCAAGCGCAAGCCCAAAGTCTCGCGGCTGCGGGCCCCGCGCAAGGAGGCGGTGGTCCTCACTCTACTGCCGAACACGGCTGAGGAAAAGATCACCTACGCGGAGGTGATCCGTAGGATAAAGAGCCGGGTCGCTTTGGCCGATCTCGGCCTCTACGTCCCTAAGTTCAGGGAGGCGGCTACGGGAGCGCTCGTCGTTGAGGTCCCGGATGCCGAGAAGGCAGACGCGCTTGCCGCGAAATTTAGGGAAGCATTTGAGCCCGAAGTACTTCGGGTGGCGCGGCCGGTCAAATCGGCCGAGCTGCGCCTACACGGGTTAGACCCCTCGGTCACCGAGGAGGAGGTCGTGGCGGCTGTTGCGAGCACCGGTGCGTGCGACGCGGCGGCTGTCAAATGCGGCAAAATTTCAAGGGTGCGCCGATCGGGCATAGGCACAGTGTGGGTGCGGTGCCCGGTCCTGGCGGCCAAGACGATCGCCCGGGGTCAGCTGACCATAGGGTGGACGTCGGCCCGAGTGGAGCTCCTTCGGCAGCGCCCCCGAATGTGTTACCGGTGTCTGGAGACCGGGCACATCGGGGCGTGCTGCAAGTCAGAGAAGGATCGGGGTGGCGTCTGCTACCAGTGTGGGGAGGGCGGTCACATGGCCGCCAGCTGCAGCGCCAAGCCGCGCTGCGTCGTGTGCGCCGATTACGGCCGAGACGCCAACCACAGATGTGGTCGGGCGAGTTGTCTCGGCCCGAAGAAGCGAAAGCCGCCCGACAAGGGGGCCGAGCAGGAACGGATGGACACATAGTCCATCCGCCGACATAAGGCCGATTCAGTCGGCCCGGGAAGACTGGCCGGTTCTGTCCGGGTCCAGGTACGATGGTGGTGGTGCGTAGAGTAATAGTGCGCAAAGATAGGGTCGAGGTCGTTGGCCACACACGGTGGGTGGAGCAAACGGAGATATTGGTCCCGAACCGCTCCCCACCAGGAAGGGAAGATACAGAGGTAGGTTTAGTGGGTATGGGGACGCCTAGATCTATGGCGATCTCGAGCCCCACATAACCCTGTCGCGTCCACTCGCGTTGACACTTTCTCCGCGAGTGGATGCGCCAGGGTATCCGTAAAAAGGATTCCCCCTCTTTAAAAAAAAAAAAAAAAAGGTTAGGTTAGGTTAGGTTAGGTTAGGTTAGGTTAGGTTAGGTTTGGGCGAAATGCCCGGTGGCTGCCGCCAAGTTCCTGAGGAGGAGCAAGCGGCTGGTCATCGGAGGGGCGTCTGCCAGTGTAGACATTCTGGGCGGCAGGGCTTTACAGTGCTTCCGCTGTCATGAGGTGGGGCACACAAAGGCCCTATGCCCCTCGGACAAAGACCGCAGCGACGATTGCTACCGCTGCGGTAGAGCAGGACACATAGCCGCCAACTGCAGAGCCAAGCCGCACTGCTTCATCTGTGCGGCGGCGAAGCGACCGGCGAATCACATACACGGCCGGGATCGCTGCAAGGCTCGTCGCACTCTGCGGCGGGCCCCCGGGTTGGATGCACCCGTGCAAAGAAGCACGGCAGTAGACCGGATGGACACATAGCACCTCGTGTCCATCCGGAGGGGCTTTGTTGCGAGCTATGGGAGGCTCGCCCCCTTGTATTGATGATGGCGGTGGCAGTGGCACGCCATCGGCTCCGGCCGTGAACGAGAGCGCCGTAAATGAGTGCTCACAGGCGAACGAGGTCGTCGGACCAGCCCACCAGCGTTGCGTGGACAAGAAAGGTACCACAACTCGCTCTGGGCACGTGTAGTAAACGTGGTTAGGTTTTAGTGGGTACACCGGCCGCAACTTACCATCTTCTCGCGGCCGGGACTCCCACATACCCCAGCCCCATCCCACGGCTGGGGACCTATAAAAGGTTTCCCCCACGATAAAAAAAAAAAAAAAAAAAAAAAAAAAAAAAAAAAAAAAAAAAAAAAGGTTAGGTTAGGTTCCCCCTCGACTGTGCTGCCACCTTGCTGTGGTGAGGGGGCTTGAGTGCCTCAATGATCCGTGGGGCCATACCGGCCAGGGCCACCCATGCCGGGCGGGCCCACGGGGAGAGGTGAGACGAAGAGCGGCACCCAGCGTCGTGGCGGGTTGCGGCTCCGGGGACTCCTCTGTCCTCAGAGCTGCCTTGGGAGTCGTAAACCGCTGCGGCGCACCATGAGGTCCTCGGGTTGGCGCTCAACTTAGTTGGCCGTCAAACCGAGTCCTCACTCAACGTCCTCGGGTTGGCGCCGGCCGAGGGCTGACGCACCTCCTCTGCGGGGCCGTATGCCGCAGAAGGGGGCTGCGGGACGGATCGCCGGTGCGCTGCGGTAGATTGGGGCTGCGGGGACTTGGGTGGATGGGGACCCTGTCCCCAGTGTCTCGCTGCGAGCCCTGGACGGGGGCTCCGGGGACCTGGGTTGACGGTGGACCCTGTCCTAAGGGTTTCCCTGCGGGCCCTGGACGGCTGCGGTGCGCCGGTGTCCTCTGGTTGGCGCCGGCCCGAGGGCTGACGGGCCTCCTTCTGCGGGGCCGATGTCGCAGAAGGGGGCAGCGGGGCGGGTCACAAGGGAGGGAGCTCCGGGTGACCCGCGCCGCGGACGGAGGCGGGGGTGGAGGGGGGTCCGTGACGATGCGGGCCCCTTCTGCCCTCGCCTAGGAGGCCGGTGGTGGTTCGGGGGAGCCACCACCGACGAAAGCCTCGATGACTGAGGGCGTCCCAGTATACCGGGACGCCCTCTCTGATAGTCGCTTGCCCGCGTTGCGGGCACCACGCCGGGGCGTCACAGTAGAATGCGTTTACGCGAACTTGTGGCGCCCCAAGCGCGTCGTGTGAGGGTATGCCGCTGGGGTTTTAGTGGGTAAACGACTCTTGGGTAGACGACCCTTGTCGGAGTCCCACATAATCACCGACCTTTCCCCCGGGGTGCGGTGGTATGCATAAAGCATTTCCCCAGCGAAACCAAAAAAAAAAAAAAAAAAAAAAAAAAAAAGGTTAGGTTAGGTTCCTCCTCGACTGTGCTGCCACCTTGCTGTGGTGAGGGGGCTTGAGTGCCTCAATGATCCGTGGGGCCATACCGGCCAGGGCCTCCCATGCCGGGCGGGCCCACGGGGAGAGGTGAGACGAAGAGCGGCACCCAGCGTCGTGGCGGGTTGCGGCTCCGGGGACTCCTCTGTCCTCAGAGCTGCCTTGCGAGTCGTAAACCGCTGCGGCGCACCATGAGGTCCTCGGGTTGGCGCTCAACTTAGTTGGCCGTCAAACCGAGTCCTCACTCAACGCCCTTGGGTTGTCGAAAACCCGAGGGCTGACGGGCCTCCTTCTGCGGGGCCGATGTCGCAGAAGGGGGCAGCGGGGCGGGTCGCCAGGGAGGGAGCTCCGGGTGACCCGCGCCGCGGACGGAGGCAGGGGTGGAGGGTGGTTCGTGACGGTGCGGGCCCCTTCTGCCCTCGCCTAGGAGGCCGGTGGTGGTTCGGGGGAGCCACCACCGACGAAAGCCTCGATGACTGAGGGCGTCCCAGTGTACCGGGACGCCCTCCCTGATAGTCGCTTGCCCGCGTTGCGGGCACCACGCTGGGGCGTCACAGTAGAATGCGTCTACGCGAACTTGTGGCGCCCCAAGCGCGTCGTGTGTGGGTATGCCGCTGGGGTTTTAGTGGGTAAACGACTGGGTAGACGACCCTTGTCGGAGTCCCACATAATCACCGACCTTTCCCCCGGGGTGCGGTGGTATGCATAAAGCATTTCCCCAGCGAAAACAAAAAAAAAAAAAAAAAAAAAAAAAGGTTAGGTTAGGTTAGGTTAGGTTAGGTTAGGTTAGGTTAGGTTCCCCCTCGACTGTGCTGCCACCTTGCTGTGGTGAGGGGGCTTGAGTGCCTCAATGATCCGTGGGGCCATACCGGCCAGGGCCTCCCATGCCGGGCGGGCCCACGGGGAGAGGTGAGACGAAGAGCGGCACCCAGCGTCGTGGCGGGTTGCGGCTCCGGGGACTCCTCTGTCCTCAGAGCTGCCTTGGGAGTCGTAAACCGCTGCGGCGCACCATGAGGTCCTCGGGTTGGCGCTCAACTTAGTTGGCCGTCAAACCGAGTCCTCACTCAACGTCCTCGGGTTGGCGCCGGCCGAGGGCTGACGCACCTCCTCTGCGGGGCCGTATGCCGCAGAAGGGGGCTGCGGGACGGATCGCCGGTGCGCTGCGGTAGATTGGGGCTGCGGGGACTTGGGTGGATGGGGACCCTGTCCCCAGTGTCTCGCTGCGAGCCCTGGACGGGGGCTCCGGGGACCTGGGTTGACGGTGGACCCTGTCCTAAGGGTTTCCCTGCGGGCCCTGGACGGCTGCGGTGCGCCGGTGTCCTCTGGTTGGCGCCGGCCCGAGGGCTGACGGGCCTCCTTCTGCGGGGCCGATGTCGCAGAAGGGGGCAGCGGGGCGGGTCACAAGGGAGGGAGCTCCGGGTGACCCGCGCCGCGGACGGAGGCGGGGGTGGAGGGGGGTCCGTGACGATGCGGGCCCCTTCTGCCCTCGCCTAGGAGGCCGGTGGTGGTTCGGGGGAGCCACCACCGACGAAAGCCTCGATGACTGAGGGCGTCCCAGTATACCGGGACGCCCTCTCTGATAGTCGCTTGCCCGCGTTGCGGGCACCACGCCGGGGCGTCACAGTAGAATGCGTTTACGCGAACTTGTGGCGCCCCAAGCGCGTCGTGTGAGGGTATGCCGCTGGGGTTTTAGTGGGTAAACGACTCTTGGGTAGACGACCCTTGTCGGAGTCCCACATAATCACCGACCTTTCCCCCGGGGTGCGGTGGTATGCATAAAGCATTTCCCCAGCGAAACCAAAAAAAAAAAAAAAAAAAAGGTTAGGTTAGGTTAGGTTAGGTTAGGTTAGGTTCCCCCTCGACTGTGCTGCCACCTTGCTGTGGTGAGGGGGCTTGAGTGCCTCAATGATCCGTGGGGCCATACCGGCCAGGGCCTCCCATGCCGGGCGGGCCCACGGGGAGAGGTGAGACGAAGAGCGGCACCCAGCGTCGTGGCGGGTTGCGGCTCCGGGGACTCCTCTGTCCTCAGAGCTGCCTTGGGAGTCGTAAACCGCTGCGGCGCACCATGAGGTCCTCGGGTTGGCGCTCAACTTAGTTGGCCGTCAAACCGAGTCCTCACTCAACGTCCTCGGGTGGGCGCCGGCCGAGGGCTGACGCACCTCCTCTGCGGGGCCGTATGCCGCAGAAGGGGGCTGCGGGACGGATCGCCGGTGCGCTGCGGTAGATTGGGGCTGCGGGGACTTGGGTGGATGGGGACCCTGTCCCCAGTGTCTCGCTGCGAGCCCTGGACGGGGGCTCCGGGGACCTGGGTTGACGGTGGACCCTGTCCTAAGGGTTTCCCTGCGGGCCCTGGACGGCTGCGGTGCGCCGGTGTCCTCTGGTTGGCGCCGGCCCGAGGGCTGACGGGCCTCCTTCTGCGGGGCCGATGTCGCAGAAGGGGGCAGCGGGGCGGGTCACAAGGGAGGGAGCTCCGGGTGACCCGCGCCGCGGACGGGGGCGGGGGTGGAGGGGGGGGGTTCGTGACGATGCGGGCCCCTTCTGCCCTCGCCTAGGAGGCCGGTGGTGGTTCGGGGGAGCCACCACCGACGAAAGCCTCGATGACTGAGGGCGTCCCAGTATACCGGGACGCCCTCTCTGATAGTCGCTTGCCCGCGTTGCGGGCACCACGCCGGGGCGTCACAGTAGAATGCGTTTACGCGAACTTGTGGCGCCCCAAGCGCGTCGTGTGAGGGTATGCCGCTGGGGTTTTAGTGGGTAAACGACTCTTGGGTAGACGACCCTTGTCGGAGTCCCACATAATCACCGACCTTTCCCCCGGGGTGCGGTGGTATGCATAAAGCATTTCCCCAGCGAAACCAAAAAAAAAAAAAAAAAAAAAAAAGGTTAGGTTAGGTTAGGTTAGGTTAGGTTAGGTTAGGTTAGGTTAGGTTAGGTTCCCCCCCGATTTGTGCTGCCACCTTGCCGTGGTGGGGGGGCTTGAGTGCCTCAATGATCCGTGGGGCCATACCGGCCAGGGCCTCCCATGCCGGGCGGGCCCACGGGGAGAGGTGAGACGAAGAGCAGCGCTACCTTTTATTAAGTATTTCTTGTTTGTTTTTGTTTGGTTTTGTTTTGGTTTTATCGTTGTATATATTCTGTCTTTTGGTTTTGTTTTGTTTTTGGTTGTCTTCTTGGTTTTGTTTTGTTTGTTTTCGTATATCTTTCCTTTCTTATATATCTTACTTTCGTCTTCTTTTTCCTGACGTTTTGGGAGGAGTTAAGCATCATGGAAAAGCACGGATACGAAACTATTCCCCGGGCGGGTCCCAGTTCGCCGGTGGCGGCTGGGGAATCCCGCACCCCTGCGCCTAACAGTGCGGGGGTCTGCCCCACGTTATACGGGGGGGGCAGTACTCGTGTTGCTCCATCTGCCGAATCGGCAGGTGTCGAGAGGAGGAGGGCCACTGTGCCGCAATTACCATTTATTGAAGTAGCCGGAAGAGACGGCGTAATATACCGCTTCGCAGGCGACCGAGTGCCGGACGCGGTATCGGAAGATGACGACGTAATCGTCGTAGAGAAGGAGAGGGTGGACGAAGGGGTGCGCCGAACACCTGGCCCCCAAAGGGATGACAAAGGCCGATTTGTCTCGTCCCGGTCTGCCTCCCCATGCTCGGCGTCAAAGCCGCAGGAGAAAGGGAAGACTCCGGTGGTGGTCCTTCAGGACTGCCTTAGGCCTGCGACGCCCCGGAGTGTGGAAAGATTAAGGCTCCAGAAGGAGATCGGGCTGGACATGTCAACGTCTGGCGAGGAGGACTTCATGTCCGAGGACTTCATGTCCGACTCGGACTGCGGGGGCCCACTGCGGAGGTCCGGCAGCAAGAGACGTCTTGACAGTGACGACGACTCTGCTGCCGAGGCCGCAGATAAGGTCCCCAGGATGGAAGAGCTCCCGAGAGGACGGGGAAGGCCACCTACCACAGGCAAGTTCGTCGGCCAGTGGCAGGCAAGGAAAGAAATGGAGGCGGCCAAACGAGCCCTCCAACAGGATGAAGCAAGAGAGCTTAGGGAGAGGCCACCTGCAGAGCCACCTGTGGTGAAGGCCCCCAAGCCTAAGCCCGCATACCGGCCCGACCAAGACCCGCATGGTCTAGTCGGGTCGGATCTGGAAAGACGAATGGGGGAGGAGATTCGGAAGATCCTGGACGTCGCTAAGAACTCCGGGAACTTAAAGGGGACGTTCATAAAAACCCTTAAGGAGGCGGCGGCCTTTATGGGGGGGGCGACGGAGGTCCTCATTCGGCGGTCTGCCAATGAGGAATCTGAAATGCTCCGCTCCCAAAATCGAAGGCTGAGGGAGGAAAATCGCGAATACCGCAGAGAAAACGCGGATTTGATGAAAAGACTCGACCATCTCGAGTCCGAGGTTGAGAAACTTAAAAATAAGTCAAGGGGGAAGAATTCGGCACGCTCTGGCGCGTCCTCCGGCGCGCAGTATTTCGAAGAGATGCCGATGGTCAAACGACCAAATCCAGTGGCGCCTGAGGTCGAGGCCCAGCTTAGGGCCCTCGGCATAGTGGCCAAATACGCCACTGAGCTTAATACTTCGGATGACTTTCGGGACATGCGGAGCCTCCCCCGCTTGCCCCGGGAGCTGCAAGAGGCTCTCTTTGGTGCCCCTGAGCCTACGGCGCCGTCCTCCGAGACCGCTGCGCCCTCAGAGGTCTCTGAGCCCAGAGAGGCCCCAGCGCCCCCGGCGCAACCACGGAAGAAGACCACTGGCAGTGCCCCGGCCGCCCCATCACCGGCGGCTCCGGGCCCTGCCAAGAAGAAGAAAGCCAAAAAGGCTAAGAAGAAGAGCCTCGCGGCTCAGAGTGCGCCGGACGCCGAGAGATTGGACCTTGGGTCAACTCCAGCACAAGGCGAGTGGGAAGTAGTGGGCTCTCGCAAGAAGGCCAAGAAAAAGAAGGCTAAGGCTCAGCCCATGCCTAGGGAGGAAGTGCGCAAGCCACCGCCGCCACCGCCGGCACCCAAGCGGAAGCCTAAGGCCTCGCGGCTCAAGGTACCGCGCACGTCGGCGGTGGTCATCACCTTGCAGCCCGGCGCAGTGGAGAAAGGGCTCCACTACGCCAAGGTTATAAATATGGCTGCGGCCCAAATAAAGTGGGAGGAACTGGGGCTCCCGCGCCCACTCTGCAAGCCTACGGCCACAGACGGGCGCGTACTGACGCTCCCCCCAGGGGAAGAAAACGCGAGGAAGGCTGACCTCTTGGCGGATAAACTGCGGGAGGTCTTCAGTGCGGAGGAGCTGAAGATCTCCCGCCCTGTGAAGACCGCGGAGCTGGGCATCTCTCTCCTGGATGACTCCGTCACCAGGGAGATGATCGCCGCAGCGATTGCAGCAAAGGGAGGATGCGACGCCGCACAAGTCAAGTGCGGCGAAATTCGTAAGGGTCCCCAAAATATGGGGAAGATGTGGGTGCGGTGCCCGGTGGCGGCGGCCAAAGTGGTCTGCCGAGACCGCTTAGCGGTGGGTTGGTCGTCGGCCCGGGTGGAGCTGCTGGGGGCGAGGCCCCTGCAGTGTTTTAAGTGTCTCCAGTTTGGACACACGGCGGCACTATGCCAGGGAGGAGAAGACCGCAGCGATCTCTGCTATCGCTGCGGTCAAGCCGGTCACGTTGCGGCTACATGCAACGCGGCGCCGCATTGCGTAGTCTGCGAGGCGGCTGGCAAAGCGGCAGAACACAGAGGAGGCAGGGATAAGTGCCTTGCGGCCAAGAGTCGCGGGGTACGGGGAGTTCCCAGGGCCAGCGCACCCAAGCCGCGGCCCCCCTGTCCCCGACCCCCCAAGCAAGGGGGAGGGAGGAGGATGGACACGACATAGTCCGTCCTAAGCCATGGGTATGGCGGCGGGAGTGGGAGACCCCGCCGCCTGTAAAAGCCCTAGGGCAGAGTGGCAGCGTCATTCTGACTGGCGCGCCACACATTCCGGCAGAGCGGCTATCACACGCCGCTCCAAGTGGGAGAGGTCCCGCGAGGGACCAAAGCCTGCTGGGAGAGAGTGGTGAACAACCAGGCCCCACGTTAACTCCCCAGCAGGCCGGGCCGGAATCGAGGGGTTTAGTGAGTAAGAGTCTCACATAACCCGGCTGTCTCCCACGCGGCCGGGTACCCATGATGGGTTCCCCTCGTAAAAAAAAAAAAAAAAAAAAAGGTTAGGTTAGGTTAGGTTAGGTTAGGTTAGGTTCCCCCTCGACTGTGCTGCCACCTTGCTGTGGTGAGGGGGCTTGAGTGCCTCAATGATCCGTGGGGCCATACCGGCCAGGGCCTCCCATGCCGGGCGGGCCCACGGGGAGAGGTGAGACGAAGAGCGGCACCCAGCGTCGTGGCGGGTTGCGGCTCCGGGGACTCCTCTGTTCTCAGAGCTGCCTTGGGAGTCGTAAACCGCTGCGGCGCACCATGAGGTCCTCGGGTTGGCGCTCAACTTAGTTGGCCGTCAAACCGAGTCCTCACTCAACGTCCTCGGGTTGGCGCCGGCCGAGGGCTGACGCACCTCCTCTGCGAGGCCGTATGTCGCAGAAGGGGGCTGCGGGACGGATCGCCGGTGCGCTGCGGTAGATTGGGGCTGCGGGGACTTGGGTGGATGGGGACCCTGTCCCCAGTGTCTCGCTGCGAGCCCTGGTGGGCTCCGGGGACCTGGGTAGACGGTGGACCCTGTCCTAAGGGTTCCCCTGCGGGCCCTGGACGGCTGCGGTGCGCCGGTGTCCTCTGGTTGGCGCCGGCCCGAGGGCTGACGGGCCTCCTTCTGCGGGGCCGATGTCGCAGAAGGGGGCAGCGGGGCGGGTCGCAAGGGAGGGAGCTCCGGGTGACCCGCGCCGCGGACGGAGGCGGGGGTGGAGGGGGGTTCGTGACGATGCGGGCCCCTTCTGCCCTCGCCTAGGAGGCCGGTGGTGGTTCGGGGGAGCCACCACCGACGAAAGCCTCGATGACTGAGGGCGTCCCAGTATACCGGGACGCCCTCTCTGATAGTCGCTTGCCCGCGTTGCGGGCACCACGCCGGGGCGTCACAGTAGAATGCGTTTACGCGAACTTGTGGCGCCCCAAGCGCGTCGTGTGAGGGTATGCCGCTGGGGTTTTAGTGGGTAAACGACTCTCGGGTAGACGACCCTTGTCGGAGTCCCACATAACCACCGACCTTTCCCCCGGGGTGCGGTGGTATGCATAAAGCATTTCCCCAGCGAAAACAAAAAAAAAAAAAAAAGGTTAGGTTAGGTTAGGTTAGGTTAGGTTAGGTTAGGTTAGGTTAGGTTAGGTTGGGCGGGTGGAAGGGGAAGTCACAGAGGCTACTGGTAAGACCTGGTGACTTCGTCTTTCACCGTACTCCATTGTCTTTCCCGGCAATGTGAGGGGTGTTGGTCTTGGGTGGAGCACTACTGTTGCGTCGAAACCCAAGGCAAGTGTGGTTGTTATCCTGCTCGTGGTTGCCGCCTGCTTTTGGTCTGGCCCTTCTGGACAGACGTAGCCGAAACAGCCATGCGCCTTCCCGTCTTAATTCTCCACTTCCCTCCTTTCCCTTACCCTGTTTCCTGTCGTTCCGAGTCCTCACTTAATTTATTTAACACTATCCTTTTGTTGTTTTTTGTTGTTGTTATACTTCGTTTTGTTTTGTTTGTTTGTTTGTTTGTTTTGGTTTTGTTGTTTTGTTTTGTTCGTTTTGTTTGTTTCGTTTTGGTTTTGTTTGTTTTTGTTTTGTTTTGTTTTGTTTCTTTCCCTAACTTTTCTATCTTTTTGTTTATTTCTTTGCTATTCGTTTCTTCGGGTTTGGGGGGGTGTGCTTAGGGCGATGTTTGGGTAGGAGTTGAAAAAACTATGGCAAGTCGTGAATTGAAAATAAGTCCCCGGGCGGGTCCCAGCTCTGCTGGGGAATCCCGCACTGTCGACCCTTCGGGGGAGGCAGTCTGCCCCTCGTACTACGGGGGGGGCACAAAGCACGAAACTACCAGAAAGGGTAGGATGGGAGTAAAGACGGCCGCAATGGCGCAACTACTGGAAGAAGAAGAGGCCGGTACTGACGGCGAAGTAGAGAGGAGCAAGGGGTGCAGCACAACAGGCCCCCTGAGGGACGGGAAGGGGCGATTCAAATCGCCATCCCGGCCCAGTGTAGAGATGGACAGCAATCCGGTGGTGGTCCTCCAGGACTGCCTCAGGCCTGGGACGCCCCGGAGCGTTGAGCGACTCAGACGAGAGGCGGAGCTGGGTCTTGATATGTCGACGTCCGGCGAGGAGGACGTCGAGTTCTTGACAGACTCGGAATGCAGCTATGGGGGCTCACTGCGGAGGTCCGGCAGTAAGCGGCGTCTTGACAGTGATGACGACGCTGCTGCCGAGGCCGCAGAGAAGGTCCCACGGGTTGAGGACGCCCCACGAGGGCGCGGAAGACCGCCCACCACCGGCAAACACGTTGGTCAGTGGCGGAAAAAGAAAGAGAAAGAGGCTGCCGAAATGGCCGCACAAGAAGAGAGGGATAAGGAGGAATACATTGCTCGATGGGGAACGAGTTGGCCTCCTGCCCCCAGTCAAGAGCGACTGGAAATCGAACGTGCGTGCAGGGAGCAGCAGGAACGCCTAGAAAAGGAGATCCGAGAGGCGGATGAGCGCGCTGCGCAACAGGGAGTGACACCCAGCAGGCTTTATCAAGCTGTTAGGGTAGCCGACGTAGAGGAAATGAACGGCATTGAGCTGTCCCGTACGATCGGCAATGGAGTGACAAAGATAAGGGAGGTGATTACACACTCCAAAAATTTGAAGGGAACGTGCATTCGGGACGTGAAAGACGGCCTGGCAGCGATCCTCGACGCAACGGAGGTATTTACACGCCGCACAGAGTCCTCGGAAGTGGCCCTGTTGCGGGCGCAGGTGAAGACCCTCACTGATCAAGTGACGGGCATGGAGTTGCAGTGCGCTGAACAGCGGCGCACGATTGACGGGCTACATGCTCGGCTTACTAAGGCCGAGGCAGCCCGAACAGAGAATTCGGTACGCCCCTCCTCGTCAGTGGAGGGTCTGGACACACAAGTCCTGAGTAAGATAATTTTGACCCAGGTGGGGAACGTTCTCAACCCCCGCCTGGAGGAAATAGAGCGCCGTCTTCCCCCGGCGAAGAGTGTACGCCCGCCTCTCGCGTCGGACGCTGCTTTGGCCCCAGTGGCTGAGGTGGTGAGGACCGATGTCGACAGGCCGGTGAAAAAGAAGAAGAAGAGCGCCGCCAAAGCGGCTGCCAACGTAAGGAGAGAGGTCGGGCCGACGGCACCAACCGTCCCTGCCCAAGCCGCCACGTCAGCTGCGGCTCAGGCCTCCTCCAAACCAAAGAGGAAGCCGAGGCAGAGCCTCGCGGCGCGTAGAGTACCGGATGCGGAGAGCGCGGATGTCGCGCCCGCCATGTCACGGGCAAGTTGGAGTACGGTGGTCCGTAAAGGGGCCACCAAGACGGCAGTAATCCAGCCGCAAGAAGGCAGTAGACCACCGCCACCGAAGCGCAAGCCCAAAGCCTCGCGGCTGCGGGCCCCGCGCAAAGAGGCGGTAGTCCTCACTCTGCTGCCAAACACGACTGAAGAAAGGATCACCTACGCGGAGGTGATCCGAATAATGAAGAGCCGGGTTGCCCTGGCGGATCTGGGCCTACATGTCCCCAAGTTCAGGGAGGCAGCGACGGGTGCGCTTGTCGTGGAGGTCCCGGACGCGGAGAAAGCGGACGCTCTTGCCGCGAAATTCAGAGAGGCGTTCGAACCAGGAGTTCTTCGTGTGGCGCGGCCGGTCAAATCGGCCGAGCTGCGCCTACACGGACTTGACCCTTCGGTCACGGAAGAGGAAGTCGTGGCGGCTGTAGCGAGCACCGGCGTGTGCGACGCAGCGGTCGTCAAGTGCGGCAAAATAACGAGAGTGCGCAGATCGGGCATAGGCACAGTGTGGGTGCGGTGCCCGGTGATGGCGGCCAAGACGATCGCCCGGGGTCAGCTGACCATAGGGTGGACGTCGGCCCGAGTGGAGCTCCTTCGGCAGCGCCCCCGAATGTGTTACCGGTGTCTCGAGACCGGGCACATCGGGGCGTGCTGCAAGTCAGAGAAGGATCGGGGTGGCGTCTGCTACCAGTGCGGGGAGGGCGGTCACAAGGCCGCCAGCTGCAGCGCCAAGCCGCGCTGCGTCGTGTGCGCCGATTACGGCCGAGACGCCAACCACAGATGTGGTCGGGCGAGTTGTCTCGGCCCGAAGAAGCGAAAGCCGCCCGACAAGGGGGCCGAGCAGGAACGGATGGACACGTAGTTCCATCCGCCGACATAAGGCCGATTCAGTCGGCCCGGGAAGACTGGCCGGTTCTGTCCGGGTCCAGGTAAGATGGTGGTGATGCGCAGTGGTGCGCAGAGATAGGGTCGAGGTCGTTGTGATCACACACGGTGGGTGGAGCAAACGGAGAAATTGGTCCCGAACCGCTCCCCACCAGGAAGGGAAGATACAGAGGTAGGTTTAGTGGGTATGGGGACGCCTAGATCTATGGCGATCTCGAGCCCCACATAACCCTGTCGCGTCCACTCGCGTTGACACTTTCTCCGCGAGTGGATGCGCCAGGGTATCCGTAAAAAGGATTCCCCCTCTTTAAAAAAAAAAAAAAAAAGGTTAGGTTAGGTTCCCCCTCGACTGTGCTGCCACCTTGCTGTGGTGAGGGGGCTTGAGTGCCTCAATGATCCGTGGGGCCATACCGGCCAGGGCCTCCCATGCCGGGCGGGCCCACGGGGAGAGGTGAGACGAAGAGCGGCACCCAGCGTCGTGGCGGGTTGCGGCTCCGGGGACTCCTCTGTCCTCAGAGCTGCCTTGGGAGTCGTAAACCGCTGCGGCGCACCATGAGGTCCTCGGGTTGGCGCTCAACTTAGTTGGCCGTCAAACCGAGTCCTCACTCAACGTCCTCGGGTTGGCGCCGGCCGAGGGCTGACGCACCTCCTCTGCGGGGCCGTATGCCGCAGAAGGGGGCTGCGGGACGGATCGCCGGTGCGCTGCGGTAGATTGGGGCTGCGGGGACTTGGGTGGATGGGGACCCTGTCCCCAGTGTCTCGCTGCGAGCCCTGGACGGGGGCTCCGGGGACCTGGGTTGACGGTGGACCCTGTCCTAAGGGTTTCCCTGCGGGCCCTGGACGGCTGCGGTGCGCCGGTGTCCTCTGGTTGGCGCCGGCCCGAGGGCTGACGGGCCTCCTTCTGCGGGGCCGATGTCGCAGAAGGGGGCAGCGGGGCGGGTCACAAGGGGGGGAGCTCCGGGTGACCCGCGCCGCGGACGGAGGCGGGGGTGGAGGGGGGTCCGTGACGATGCGGGCCCCTTCTGCCCTCGCCTAGGAGGCCGGTGGTGGTTCGGGGGAGCCACCACCGACGAAAGCCTCGATGACTGAGGGCGTCCCAGTATACCGGGACGCCCTCTCTGATAGTCGCTTGCCCGCGTTGCGGGCACCACGCCGGGGCGTCACAGTAGAATGCGTTTACGCGAACTTGTGGCGCCCCAAGCGCGTCGTGTGAGGGTATGCCGCTGGGGTTTTAGTGGGTAAACGACTCTTGGGTAGACGACCCTTGTCGGAGTCCCACATAATCACCGACCTTTCCCCCGGGGTGCGGTGGTATGCATAAAGCATTTCCCCAGCGAAAACAAAAAAAAAAAAAAAAAAAAGGTTAGGTTAGGTTAGGTTAGGTTAGGTTAGGTTAGGTTAGGTTAGGTTAGGTTAGGTTAGGTTCCCCCTCGACTGTGCTGCCACCTTGCTGTGGTGAGGGGGCTTGAGTGCCTCAATGATCCGTGGGGCCATACCGGCCAGGGCCTCCCATGCCGGGCGGGCCCACGGGGAGAGGTGAGACGAAGAGCGGCACCCAGCGTCGTGGCGGGTTGCGGCTCCGGGGACTCCTCTGTCCTCAGAGCTGCCTTGGGAGTCGTAAACCGCTGCGGCGCACCATGAGGTCCTCGGGTTGGCGCTCAACTTAGTTGGCCGTCAAACCGAGTCCTCACTCAACGTCCTCGGGTGGGCGCCGGCCGAGGGCTGACGCACCTCCTCTGCGGGGCCGTATGCCGCAGAAGGGGGCTGCGGGACGGATCGCCGGTGCGCTGCGGTAGATTGGGGCTGCGGGGACTTGGGTGGATGGGGACCCTGTCCCCAGTGTCTCGCTGCGAGCCCTGGACGGGGGCTCCGGGGACCTGGGTTGACGGTGGACCCTGTCCTAAGGGTTTCCCTGCGGGCCCTGGACGGCTGCGGTGTGCCGGTGTCCTCTGGTTGGCGCCGGCCCGAGGGCTGACGGGCCTCCTTCTGCGGGGCCGATGTCGCAGAAGGGGGCAGCGGGGCGGGTCACAAGGGAGGGAGCTCCGGGTGACCCGCGCCGCGGACGGAGGCGGGGGTGGAGGGGGGTCCGTGACGATGCGGGCCCCTTCTGCCCTCGCCTAGGAGGCCGGTGGTGGTTCGGGGGAGCCACCACCGACGAAAGCCTCGATGACTGAGGGCGTCCCAGTATACCGGGACGCCCTCTCTGATAGTCGCTTGCCCGCGTTGCGGGCACCACGCCGGGGCGTCACAGTAGAATGCGTTTACGCGAACTTGTGGCGCCCCAAGCGCGTCGTGTGAGGGTATGCCGCTGGGGTTTTAGTGGGTAAACGACTCTCGGGTAGACGACCCTTGTCGGAGTCCCACATAACCACCGACCTTTCCCCCGGGGTGCGGTGGTATGCATAAAGCATTTCCCCAGCGAAACCAAAAAAAAAAAAAAAAAAAAAAGGTTAGGTTAGGTTAGGTTAGGTTAGGTTAGGTTAGGTTAGGTTAGGTTAGGTTAGGTTAGGTTAGGTTAGGTTAGGTTAGGTTAGGTTAGGTTCCCCCCCGATTTGTGCTGCCACCTTGCCGTGGTGGGGGGGCTTGAGTGCCTCAAGGATCCGTCGGGGCCATACCGGCCAGGGCCACCCATGCCGGGCGGGCCCGCGGGGAGAGGTGAGACTAAGAGCAGCGCTACCCTTTATAAAGTATTTATTGTTTTGTTTCGTTCGTTTTGCTTTTGTTCATTTGATATACATTCTGTCTTTTAGTTTCGTTCGTATTTGGTTCTCTTCTTGTTTTGTTTTTGTTTGTTTTCATATTGCTTTTCTATCATACATATCCTAATTTCGCCTTCTTTTTCCTGACGTATGTGGGAGTTATCAAACCAAAATGGAGAGTCGCAAGTTGAAAATTAGTCCCCGGGCGGGTCCCAGCTCGACTTTGTCAGCTGGGGAATCCCGCACCGTCGCTCCTTCGGGGGAGGCGGTCTGCCCCTCGTACTACGGGGGGGGCAAAACCTGCGCACAACCTGTTTCGGCAGTAGTTGAAGAGAAGAAGGCGGTAGTCGTGCAGAAGGCCTCAAGGAGTGGAATACCGCTCCTTCGTGACACCAAAGGCCGTGGTAGGAGCTCGTCAGAGAATATTCCGAACCCACAGACGGTAACGCAGTCTGTGGGCGAGGCAAAAAATGCGAATGGGAAAGAGAATGTTTTAAAGATGCAAGGACCTGCGAATGTGGTCCTCAAGTTCGGATCGGCCCCAGGGGCCAAGGATATGGGCAGTGTGCCTGTAGAGAAGGAGGTAGTAGGCTCGCAAGCCGAGAAACCAACCGCCGATAAGGCGAAGGCAAAACAGCCCATCGTTATTCTCGATGATGTGCTGATTGCGAAGGGAAAGGGCTCAACAGAGTCCCTCAAAGTAGATCTGGGTGTAGACGCGGGTTCAGATGGTGGTCATGCCTCTGACTCTTCTTTCATGTCCACCCAATCACTGAAGGAAGGAGGGACCAAAAAGAAATCGACAAACAAACGTCGCCGGAAGAGTCGCTCCTCCGATCCGGATTCGGATGAGGCGGATGCGAAGAAGATGCCACGCCCAGCTTCAAGCTGTGACGTGATGGAAGTAGGCCGGCCACGTAGTCGCGGTCGGCCGCCGACAACCGGCAAATACGTAGGGCTGGCCAGGTCAAAGGAAAGACTGGTTGAGGCGGAGAAAGAATTGGTCTGGCTTCAGGCCGAGAAGGAGCTGGCTGCCAGCACCGTCAATCTGTGCCGGACTCTAACGCGCAGCCAGCATAGTCGCTCGGGGTCCTCTCTAGACCTCAGCCAAACCCCGGATGAGGACATGATCTCTCCAGCACAGCTGCTGGAGCAAGTAAACAAATGTGCCGATTATATAAGGGACGTAGGACGCAAGTCCAAAAACATCAAAGGCGAGCTCGTAGGCGGTATGAAAGTTGCTGCCGCGACAATCGTGGAAGCCGCGCAAGGACTTGCGTCCCTTACTGCGTCGGAGGAGAACAGGCGTTTACAAGAGGTAAACTCCCGACTTGAGGAGGTAAATGCCCGCCTCCAGTCAGAGATGGAAAAGATGCGCCAAGATATGGATAAGATGAAGACAATGTTGCAGGAGGCCTTGGCGCATCAACATCAACCACATCAACCTCCCCAGGCCCCTGTGGCCCCAACGGAGGATGAGAAGCAGCAGTGGCTCAGGGAAGCGATGCTGCAATGCGGGGCTATGGTCAGTGCTCGCCTCGATGACCGCCTCCCACCAGCGCCAATCATACGCCCGCCACTCGCAGCGGACAGGGCGAGGAGGGCACTGCTGGAGAAGACCTCGGCTGAGGCACCAAACGCACGTGCTGCTGCTTCGAGCGTGGCCCGTGTTCCGGCTGCCAACAAGGCTGCCACGTATGCCCGGGTAGCGGCGAAACCTGCACCTGGAGGGACTGGTGGGAAAGTCCAACCAAAGGCCTCTGTGCCTGCTAGGGGTCCAGTGGCGTCTAAGGTCTATGTACCAACTAAGGCCCCAGTGCCAACTAAGGCCCCAGTGCCAACCAAGACAGCCGCGCCGCGCAAGGCACTTGTGCCAGCTGCGAAAGCCACGGTAGCGAGCAGAATCCCTGCTCCTAAGTCTAGCGTCAGCAGGTTGACCAGCCGCCAAAGTCCGCTCCTGGCGGAAAGGAAAGTTGCTCTTGGAGAGCAAATGGATGTCGTGGAGGCCGAGGAACGTCCTCCCTCACCCCCACTAGCAACAACAACTGAGCTGGTGGAACCTGTGCCCAGCACATCTGCTGACGGCACAAAGGAAGTGGGCCCTTCTTCTTCTTCTAAGAAGAAGAAGAAAAAGAAGAAGGCCAATATGGCGGCTAGGCGAGTCCCGGACGCCGAGCAGGCAGTTGTGTCAGCTGCTGCTCCTCCCATAGATGAGGGGGGGTGGACCAGGGTCACCTACAGGAAGGCAGGGAGGCCACAGCGTCGCAGGTCGCAAGGCCGGGATGAGAGAGGCCCACCCCAAAGGCAAGACCGCAAGCCGCAGCCTCGGAAGCTGCGAGAGCCACGAACTCCAGTGGTGATACTGACGGTACAACCAGACGGGGTGCAAAAGGGCCTCACCCAAAGGGAGGTAATTGTCGAAGCTAAGAGGCACGTGGATCTCAAGTCGTTCGACATAAAGGGGGTTGTATTCCGGACTGCCGCGACAGGGGCGTGCAAGATGGAGCTGCCAGGTGTGAACCAGGAGAAGGCGGACGCCCTGGCAGCGAAGTTAAAGGAGGCACTGGATCCGGCACTCATAAGAGTGACAAGACCGACAAAGACCGTTGAGCTACGGATCACCGGGCTTGACGCGTCCGTGACTAAGGAGGAAGTTGTCGGGGCAATTACCGAGTATGGAGGATGTGAGGGAGCCGCGGTGACATGTGGGGAGATCCAACGGGAGAACCCGCGCAGACCCGGTACAGCTTGGGTCCGCTGTCCGTTAAAGACAGCCAAGGCAGTGACCAGAACCAACGAAATTACAATCGGCTGGTCACTGGCGCGGGTACATCTCCTTCCCGAAAGACCTCTCCAATGCTACCGATGCTTGGAGAGTGGACACGTCCGACCCTGTTGTCAGTCGGACGAAGACAGGAGCGCGCAGTGTTATCGCTGCGGCGAACCTGGCCACTTGGCCCGTTCTTGCCACGCCAAGCCGCATTGTACCGTGTGTGCGGCGGCGGGCAAACAGGCGGACCACCGTGGTGGGCGCAAGACATGCGCGCCCCCTATGAAGAAGAAGCCGGCCTCGGAGAACATCTCCCAGCCCGCAAGAGCCGAGCCCCCGGGTACAGAGGGCCAGGCCGTGATGGAAACGCAATCAACCCAATAATGTATCACACCCGATTTCTACAAACTAATCTAAACCACTGCGCCAACGCTCAGAATCTCCTTATGCAAAGCATGGCGCAGTGGGACATACATATTGGGTTGATTGCGGAACCGTATAGGGTTCCAGTGGGAGGAAACTGGGTTTCAGACCTGGACGGAAAGGTAGCGATCGTCACTAGACCAGCAAGTGGCGCGCCACCCATTAATGACGTGTCAAGAGGGCGCGGATGGGTGGCGGTCTACATAAAAGAGGTCCTCGTTGTCGCGGGATATTTTTCTCCGAATAGCCCCCTGATCGACTTCGAGGACTACCTCAGTAGGGTCGGCGCATTAATCATGCAAAGAAGTCCGCGTCACGTGCTACTCGCTGGGGACCTCAACGCCAAGTCAGCGGCGTGGGGGTCCACAGAGAGAAACGCGCGTGGCTCGGAGCTAGAAGGATGGCTAGTTACTCAAGGACTCGTCACAGTTAACAGGGGCCACTCTCATACGTGCGTAAGGCGAGAAGGGGGCTCAATTGTAGATGTCACTTTCGCCAACCCCGAGCTCGCAGCACGAATTTCCAACTGGGCGGTGCGGGAGGGCGTTGAAACCTTGTCGGACCACCGATATGTCCGATTTGATATCTCCGCCCTCCTGCCCACCCCGCGACCAACAAGACCTGGTCCGGGGGAGCCCCCGAGGTGGTCCCTGAAGAAACTTAACATAGACACGGCTGAAGCAGCGGCCGAGGTAGAGACTTGGGTAAACCCGATACCACAACCGGATTTGACGCAAGAGGTGGACTGGCTGCGGGGTGCGCTCACACGGGTCTGTGATGCGTCGATGCCAAGGCAGCGTCCGGGCGCCCCTCGAAGGAGTGTATATTGGTGGAACGACGAGGTGACCCGGATGCGTGCCGAATGCCTCGCGGCCAGACGCCAATTTCAGCGCATGCGACGCCGACGGCGCCGCAATGTCGAGGAGGAAGACCGTCTCTATGACATATATCGGGGGAAGAAGACGGACCTCTCAACGGCAATAAACCGTGCCAAAGAGGCCGCACACGAGGAGTGGGTGGAGTCCTTGAACCAAGATCCATGGGGCAGACCTTACAAGGCGATAAGGCACAAACTAGCACCCTGGGCTCCACCCCTCACCATGGCAATGGACCCTCCAGATATAGAGAGAGTTGTGGATGTCCTATTCCCTGCTGCGGAAAACATACGACCGCCTACAATGGCACCGCTGCGGGAGGAGTCGGAGGAAACTGTCCCGTCCATTACGGACGAGGAATTCAAATCGGCCCTGGACAAGGCCAGGACTGGCAACAAAGCCCCGGGCCTGGACGGAGTGCACGGCCGTGCCCTAGCTGTCACCATGAACATCCTTGGTGACAGGACCCGCGCTGTTCTGGACAGATGTCTCGGGGTGGGCTACTTCCCCGACCACTGGAAGGTCGGGAAGTTAGTCCTGCTCCGGAAGCCGGGTCGGCCGGCCGACTCTCCGTCGGCCTATAGGCCCATTGTCCTGCTCGACGAGATGGGCAAGTTGTTTGAACGGGTTGTCGCTGCCCGTCTCGTCGACCACATGGAGTCGGTAGGGCCGGACCTTTCGGAGGTCCAGTACGGGTTCAGGAGGGAAAGATCCACCATTGACGCCATACAAAGGGTCACAAAAATGGCTGATGAGGCGTCGGCGCAGGGCCAGGTGGTGCTGGCGGTGTCTCTTGACATCGCCAACGCCTTCAACACGCTTCCCTGGCCCTGCATCCTGGAGGCCCTGAGGTACCACCGATTCCCGAGGTACCTCCGAAACCTGGTGGGCAACTACTTGTCGGGACGTAAAATAAAGTACCCAACCCAGGAAGGGTGGGTCTCAAAGGGTATTTTTCGCGGTGTTCCACAGGGGTCGGTTCTAGGCCCACTCCTGTGGAACATCGGGTTTGATTGGGTTTTGCGTGGGAGCTTAATAAGAGGCGTCGCTGTCACGTGCTATGCCGACGACACTCTCGTCACAGCGCGTGGCAGCGACTTCAGGGATGCAGCCTTAAGAGCCACGGCGGGCGTGGCACATGTGGTCAGTCGCATTAGGGCTCTAGGCTTGAATGTGGAGTTATCAAAGTCTGAGGCAATGTTCTTCCATGGACCAAGGCGGACACCCCCCCACTCGCACATTGTTGTGGGTGGAGTTCAAATAAACGTGGGGAGGCACTTAAAATATCTGGGTCTAACACTCGACCCCCGCCTGTCCTTCGAGGAGCATTTCCTCAGACTAACGCCAAAACTCATGGCAACGGCTGGCGCCCTCAGCAGTCTCCTCAATAACGTCGGGGGGCCAAATGTGGCGTGTCGGCGGCTTTACGCCACTGTTGTTCGGTCAATGGCCCTATACGGCGCACCCATATGGGCTGGGAGATTAAAAAATCGGACGAGAGCACTGCTGAGGGTACCTCAGAGGATGATGGCAATTCGCCTGGTGCGCGGCTATCGCAGCGTCTCACTCGAGGCGGCGTGCGTCCTTGCCGGCACCCCTCCATGGGAGCTAGACGCCCAAGTCCTCGCGACGGTTTATGCCCGTGTTTCCGAGGCCCGCGCGAGGGGCGAGCGTCCCATGGCGGACACAATCATGGCCTGGCGATCGCAGGAACAGGAACAACTCCTGCTGGAATGGAGTGAGGCGCTGCGCGAGCCATCGGCTGGCAGAGCTTTAATTGAGGCCATCAGGCCCGTGTTGAAAGAGTGGGTCACGAGGCGGCACGGAGTTCTGACTTACCAACTGACGCAGGTCCTCTCGAACAAGGGATGTTTCGGGAGGTACCTGCATTTGGTGGCAGGTAGGGAGCCAGCTCCTAACTGCCACCACTGTGCCGCCTCGGTGGACGATAGTCGCCACACAATAGAGGATTGTTCAGCTTGGACAAATGAGCGCGCGATGCTGATTGCGAAGGTAGGGACTGACCTCTCGCTGCCAACCCTGGTGGCAAAGATGGTCAGCAGCAAGAGCGCATGGGAAGCCGTGGCCACATTCGCCTATAACGTAATGCGCGTCAAGGAAGACAGCGAAAGGGAGCGCGAGAGGGCCCCTGAAGCGCACCCGATGAGACGGGCGCGCACAGGGCGCAGGCGCTTAGCCCACACGCGGAACATACCGCCATAACGGGAGTCTCCGGGCGAGTGATTTGGGGAAATCGCTCGCCCATTGGAGAGGAGACCCCGGGCTTGTCGGTGCCATGCCAGGTGTACCGGGCATGGTACCAAGGAGCAACAATGCTCCTAGGAAGGATGCTCTCTACAGAGCCTAGTTGGAAAGGGGTGGAACGGTTCTGTCTGTTCCCCCCTCAGCGCACACTGCCCCCGTGGAGACACTGTTGGGACCCATGGGGCAGCTAGCGCGGGACGGTACACCCCGGGATGTTTAGTGGGTATGCCTCCGTCTCTTCTTTACAAAGGGCGGAGGAGACTCCCACACTCCCCCACCGGCCATCCCCAGGCTGGCGGGGGGTCCATAAAGGATTTTACCCGGGCAAAAAAAAAAAAAAAAAAAAAAAAAAAAAAAAAAAAAAAGGTTAGGTTAGGTTAGGTTAGGTTAGGTTAGGTTAGGTTAGGTTAGGTTAGGTTAGGTTAGGTTAGGTTAGGTTAGGTTAGGTTAGGTTAGGTTCCCCCTCGACTGTGCTGCCACCTTGCCGTGGTGAGGGGGCTTGAGTGCCTCAAGGATCCGTGGGGCCATACCGGCCAGGGCCTCCCATGCCGGGCGGGCCCACGGGGAGAGGTGAGACTAAGAGCGGCACCATCTGTTATAAAGTATATATTGTTTTGTTTTGTTTGCTTTGTTTTTGTTATAAGTTTTGTAGTATATTCTGTCTATTGGTTTTGTTTTGTTCTTTGTTGTCTTCTTCGTTTTGTTTTGTTCTAACTTATCACATACTTTCCTTTCTTATATATAATCTTTCTTCTTCATTCTTCCAAGACGTTTAGTAGAAGTGGAAAAAACCCATTATGGAAAGTCGCCAGTTCAAAACAAATCCCCGGGCGGGTCCCAGCTCGACTCTGTCAGCTGGGGAATCCCGCACTGCCACTCCTTCGGGGGAGGCAGTCTGCCCCTCGTACTACGGGGGGGGCAAAACTCGCGTTCTCTCTGCAAAGGGAAAGACGGTAGAGGAGAGTCAGGAGAAAGGAAATGTTTCAAATGTTATGGATGCGATCAGTGCAACGATGAAGGTCTCAGCTAACAACCCCCCTGTCCAGCAAACGGTAACGCAGTTTCCGAGGCAGGGAGGGATTGTAGTAGCTGGAACAGCGAATGAGATAGTTATGGAAGTAGGAGCCAGTTCAATTGGCGAACCCGAACTCCGAAGGAGCAAAGTGCCCGTCCGCCTCACGTTTGGTCGAGAGACCAAGACCAAGGCAGTCGCCACAACATCTGGCGCCAATACGGGTCTGGCAAAAGAGCCGAAAGTCGCTTCACCGGCTAAAGAGGCAGTAGTCGTCCTCGAGGACATACTGATAGAGAGGAGAGGTTCCGTCGATTCAGTCACGGACCTCACACAGGACCTGGACAAGGACGATGACAACGTCTCCATCGCCAGCACCAGCACGGCGAATTCCAGGTCCCAGTCCAGAGAAGGGAAACGGAGAGGAGCCAGCAAACGAAGGCGTAAGAGCTCCTCAGAATCCGACGAGAGTGAGGCGGAGAAAACCCCCCGCTCGTCCCCACTATGCGTGAACTCGCAGCCGAAGCGTGGTCGAGGAAGACCTCCCACGACCGGCGAACACGTGGGGAAGGCAGCACGAATAGCGGCACAGAATGCCGCCGAGAAGGAAGCAATATGGCTTCAAGCCGAGAAGGAGCTCGCGGAGAGCACTGTGGCCCTTTGCCGCAACGTCACGCGTAGCCAAGGCCTGTCGGGTTCTGACCCCGACCTCAGGAAGGATGCCTCCTCCCCCTCCACAGTAAATCCCGTGGAGGAGATTAACACTTGCGTCGCCTATATACAAGAGGTCGGGCGCAAGTCTACAAATATCAAGGGAGAGCTACGAGGTGGTCTTAAAATGGCCACGAGGAAGATATCAGAGTCCGTCGAGATGTTGGCGGAACGAACCTCGACGGGTGAGACCAAACGCCTCGAGGAGGAGAACGCCCGCCACAAAGCGGAGAATGCCCGCTTACAGGCGGAAGTGTCCGAACTCCGCAAGGAGATAGGCAAGCTGAGAGAGCTATTGGAACAACAGCTCTCCAAGGACAGAGACGAGGTGTTCTACCGGACTATGACGGAGAGGCTGGGGGTCATGGTAGACGCCAGAATTGAGTCCAGAATGCCGGCTCAGGCGCCTCAAGCGCCACTGCGCCCGCCTCTGGCCTCAGACAAAAGGCGGATGGAGGCCGCCCAGGGCTCAGTACCTGCGGCCGCCCCTCTGCCTCAGCGAGAGAAGACCGCATCGCGACGCAAACCACCTGCGCCCATAGCTGAGCCGGCGCGCCCTGCCGCGCCCGCACGTTCTGTCGTGCCAGCGCGTTCTGTTGCGCCTGCGCGTTCCGCTGCGCCCGCACGTTCCACCGCGCCCGCACGTTCTGCCGTGCCCACGCGCTCTGCCGCACCCGCGCGTCCCGCCGCGACTGCGCGCTCTGCCGCGCCTACGCGTCCCGTCGCGCCTAAGAGGTCTGCGCCAACGACCACGGCCGTTTCGTACGCCAAAATTACAGCGACCGCGCTGCCAAATGCAAGGGCCCCAGCTAGGGTTGTCTCCAAAATCCCGACACCCAAGCCCGGCCCAAGCAAAGTGCCAATCCGCAGTGTGCCAAGCACGTCCAACAGTGCAACGGCTAACAGCGCGGTAACAGCACCTGAGGAGGAAATGGACGTCGCGGAACCCAACGAGGTTCCCCCACAAGCCCAGAATATAATAGAGGAGGCACTCACTCCGGAAGCCAGCGACGCCGCTTCAGGCGAGCCAAGTCAGGGCGAAACAAACGCTCGTCCCTCCCGGTCCAAACGTCCTAGGCGGACCAAAAAGAACATGGCCGCCAGGCGGGTTGAAGATGCTGAGCGTGAAGACGTCTCAGCCATACCCGCCAACCACAACGACGGATGGACTCGAGTCGAATCCCGCAAGGCGCGGCGGAAAAAGTCACGGCAGAAGGACCGCGACAACGGACGACAGGCGCCCCCTTCTGCTAAACCGAAGGCTCGACGACTCAGGGAGCCGCGCACCGCGGCCATCACTTTAACCCTTCAGCCGGAGGCCATTGCGAAGGGGGTCGACCATGGGGCCTTGATCGAACAGGCCAAGAATAAGATTGACCTCGAGGCGCTGGGTATTGATGTGAGGTTTAAAAACTCAATCACTGGGGCCTGCATAATGCAGATATCCGGCGCCGAGGGTGCAGAGAAGGCCGATTTGCTGGCAGAGAAAATGAAGGAGGTCCTTGATCCAACCATGGTTCGGATTGCGAGGCCAACCAAAACCGCCGAGATCAGGGTGCTCAACCTCGACCAGTCGGTGAAGAAAGAGGAGGTCGCTGCCGCCATCGCTCGTTTCGGGGGATGCGAAGTCGCGGCGGTAACTTGCGGGGAGGTCCGGCGCATAGGAAGGAGACTGGGCACGGTCTGGGCACGCTGCCCAATACCTGCGGCTAAGATCCTGGTGTCTCAGAAGTCCGTCAGAGTTGGATGGTCAACGGCTCGGGTGGAGTTACTCCCCGAACGTCCAATGTGCTGCTTCCGTTGCCAGGAAAGCGGACACGCGCGCGCATGCTGCCACTCGACCGTCGACCGCAGTGACTTCTGTCACAGATGCGGTCAGCCGGGCCACAAGGCAACCGAATGTTCCGCCAAGCCTCACTGCGCTGTGTGTGAGGCGGCGGGACGGAAAGCGGACCACAGGTGCGGGCGAAAAACCTGCACCGTGCCCAAAAATAAGAAGACGCCGGCCCCTGCGAGTACGTCGCAGCCCGCCAGTTCCCAACCCCAAGGCGCAGGGGGTTCGGGCGAGACAGGACCAGCTCGTTGGGAACAGTAATGGATCAGATCTTCCGCACTATCCAAACAAACATCAACCACTGCGCCCACGCCCAGGATCTTTTAATCCAAAGCGCGGCGCAGTGGGGCATACATCTGGCCATTATTGCAGAGCCATACCGGATTCCGGCGAGTGAGGAATGGGCTGCCAGTCTCGACAAAAAGGTTGCCCTGCTCTCTAGAGCAGCGACGGGCGGCCCTCCCCTCCAGCAGGTGCAGAGAGGTCGCGGCTGGGTAGCGGCCGAAGTCAAGGGAGTCCTCGTGGTCGGCGGGTACTTCTCCCCGAACAGAACGCTCGCCGACTTCGAGGAATACCTGAGAGAAGTAAGGGCTGTTATCGAGAGCAGAGGGACACGCCACGTCATGCTACTCGGGGACCTCAACGCCAAGTCCACGGCGTGGGGATCCCCGACCAACAATGCGCGCGGCCGAGAGCTCACTGAATGGGCAACAGTCGTGGGACTGGACGTCCTAAACACAGGGACGTCACACACCTGTGTGAGAAGGGACGGTGGGTCCATTGTCGACGTCGGCTTCGCGAGTTCCGACCTCGCCCGACGGGTCCACAATTGGAGGGTGCTGGAGGGCGTCGAGACTCTCTCCGACCACCTATACATACGGTTTGAAGTCAGCGCCTTCCTGCGCCCAACATCGCTACGACCGCTACCGGGGGATCCTCCCCGGTGGGCACTCAAGAAGCTCGACGTCGACAAGCTGCACCTGGCAGCACTGGTTGAATCGTGGAGTAGGAGAGGGACACGCGCCGCCAATATACCCGAAGATACACAACAACTAAGCGACACGCTGACCCGCGTCTGTGACGCGGGAATGCCTCGACAACGCGGAATCAGCTGTCATCGTCGGGTGTATTGGTGGAGCGAAGAAATCGGCCAACTAAGGGCCGAAAGCGTTGCCAAAAGACGGGCCTACCTGCGACAACGGCGCAAACGCCGCAGGGACGAGGAAGCAGAGGCCCGTCTCTACGCCGTCTACAGGGCGAAAATAGATGAGCTGAACATCGCAATCAGCAGGGCAAAAACGGCGTCGTATGAGGCGTTCATTGAGACCCTCAACGACGACCCGTGGGGGCGCCCTTACAAGATGGTCCGCCAGAAGCTGCGGCCATGGGCCCCCCCTCTCACAAGGTCAATGGAGCCCGAGCAAGTGGACAGGGTAGTGGAGGCACTCTTCCCGCCAGCAGACGAAGCGCAAACAACACCTGTGTCGCCTAACAACGTCGCTGAAGAAGTGCCAAGTGTCACGGCCGAAGAGCTGGATTGTGCACTTGCTCGCACCAAGCCCAACAAGGCCCCTGGACTCGACGGGGTTCCCGGTCGAGTCCTTACAATCGCCATGAAGAGCCTGGGCGAGAGAACGAGAGGACTCATGGACGAGTGCCTTCGCCAAGGGGAATTCCCTGACCCCTGGAAGGAGGGCAAATTGGTCCTCATTAAAAAGGAGGGACGGCCGGTGGACTCACCGTCGGCCTATCGGCCTATTGTGCTCTTGGACGAGATGGGCAAGCTCTTTGAGCGAGTCATCGCCGCCCGTCTCGTCCAACACATGGAAGAAGTCGGCCCAGACCTATCGGACTTACAATTCGGCTTCAGGCGTGCCCGTTCAACGGTTGGGGCAATAGAGAGGGTGAAGGTGATAGCGGAGGAGGCTGTAGCCCAGGGTGACGTGGTAATGGCGGTGTCCTTGGACATCGCCAACGCCTTCAATTCACTCCCCTGGGCGTGCATAGTAGACGCCCTCCGCTATCACAGATTCCCACAATACCTGGGTAGGATCGTCAGGGCATACCTGAGTAATAGAAAGATACGCTTTCCAACGAGCGAAGGATGGACAAGCAGGCCGGTAACGCGCGGTGTTCCACAGGGGTCGGTGTTGGGCCCACTCCTGTGGAACATCGGATATGACTGGGTGCTTCGGTGTCAACTGCTGCGGGGGGTGGCACTCACGTGCTACGCTGACGACACACTGGTCACCGCCCGCGGCTCCGACTACAGGGACGCCTCCATCCGAGCGACAGCGGGTGTCGCCCAAGTGGTCCATCGCATTCGGCGACTCGGCCTAAACGTTGCGCTGGAAAAGAGCGAGGCAATATGCCTCCACGGTCCAAGACGAAGGCCTCCTGCAGGGGCCAGGATAATAGTCGGCGGGGTCGCGATTGACGTCGGGAAGGCTATGCGCTATCTCGGCGTCACGCTCGACCCGCGCCTCTCGTTCAACGAGCATTTTGAGAGGTTAGGGCCCAAGTTGCTCCGGGCGGCAGGTGCCCTTAGTAGCCTGCTGGGGAATGTCGGGGGTCCAAATTTGGCCTGCAGGAGGCTCTACGAGTTAGTTGTGCGATCCATGGCCCTCTACGGGGCGCCGATTTGGGTCGACGCCCTGAACAGCCATAATCGGGCTCTGCTAAAAGCCCCGCAGAGGGTCATGGCAATAAGGATGGTGAGGGGCTACCGCACCGTCTCTTATGTGGCGGCCACTGCGCTCGCCGGTACTCCTCCTTGGGAGATGGAGGCCCGGGTCTTGGCGACGATCTACAACCGTGTTGCCGAGGCCCGGAGCAGGGGAGAGCCTCCCATGATAGACACCGTTCAGGAGTGGCGGGCGCAGGAGCGAAGCCTCATGATAGAGGAATGGCGCGAGACGTTGCGGGAGCCCACGGCCGGCCTAAGAGTGGCGGAGGCTGTAGGGCCAGTCTTAAAACTCTGGACTGAGAGGAAACATGGCACTCTCTCGTACCATTTGACGCAGGTGCTCACCAACCACGGGTGTTTCGGTGAGTACTTGCACAACACCACGGGTCGAGAACCAACGGAAGAGTGCCATCACTGTGCAAGCGCGACAGACAACGCGCAACACACGCTGGCGATTTGCCCTGCATGGCAGGATGATAGGGCGGTTCTGTCCGCCGAAGTAGGTAACGATCTGTCGCTCCCCACCCTGGCCGAGAAGATGGTGACGAGCGACAGATCATGGAAGGCCGTGGCGAAATTCGCCAATAAAGTGATGGTGGCCAAGGAGGAGGCGGAGCGCGAGCGCGAGCGCGCTGCTGATGCAGCCCCGCAGCGCAGAGCCCGCACAGGCCGGCGCCGACTGGCGCACGACCGCCGCCCACCCTAACTCGGGTCTCCGGGCGTGGGACTAGGGGAGGTCCCCCGCCCATCGGAGTAAGAGACCCCGAGAGGGAGGACGTCCCGCCGAGTGCTCCTGGCAGGACGTCCATAGAGAGCGAATAAACGCGCTCAAGAAGAGGATACGCTCACTCGAGCAAGAGAAGGTGGAGGAGAAACCTCCGGTCTGCAGCAGCAAGGATAGAAATCCTTCATGTACCCATGCTGCTGCTCACCAGGGCACGAGAAGGAGCACCCCGGGGATGTTTAGTGGGTATGCCCCCCACTCTGGGGGGAGACTCCCACACTCCCCCGTCGGCTATCCTCAGGCTGGCGGGGTGTCCATAAAGGATTTTACCCCGGGCACCAAAAAAAAAAAAAAAAAAAGGTTAGGTTAGGTTAGGTTAGGTTAGGTTAGGTTAGGTTAGGTTAGGTTAGGTTCCCCCCCGATTTGTGCTGCCACCTTGCCGTGGTGGGGGGGCTTGAGTGCCTCAATGATCCGTGGGGCCATACCGGCCAGGGCCTCCCATGCCGGGCGGGCCCACGGGGAGAGGTGAGACGAAGAGCGGCGCTACCTTTTATAACTTATATATTGTTTTATTTTGGTTTTGTTCGTTTTTGGTTTTGGTTTCGTATATATTTCTGTCTTTTGGTTGTTTTGCTTTCGTTTGTCTTCTTGTTTTGTCGTATCTATCTTATTATATCTTTTCTGTCGTATTTATAATTTTCGCCTTAATTCTTCACTTAACAAAAAAGCATGATGGAACAACGCCCTGTAAAATGTGGTCCCCGGGCGGGTCCCAGTTCGCCGGTGGCGGCTGGGGAATCCCGCGGCGTCGCGCCTAACAGTGCGGCGTCCTGCCCCTCGTACTACGGGGGGGGCAAACAGAGCGTCTCATCTGCTGCTTCGGCGGTGGATGTTGTGGAGAGTGGACGGGCCAGCGTGCCGAAATTACGAGATGGTGTAGCCGGTACAGACGGCGGAGTAGGAAAGGTGGCAGGAGCGGGCCGAGTATCTGCCCCCCTGCGGGACGACAAGGGACGGTTTTCCTCGTCCCGGTCATCGTCACCGTGTCCGGTGTCAAAGCCGAGGGAGATGGTAAAGAAGCCAGTGGTGGTGCTGCAAGACTGCCTGCGGTCACAGTCGCCACGACTGATAGAAATGAGTAGGCTAGAGGAAGAGTTTGGCCTTTACGGGTCGGAAATCGGCTCCGACGACTACATGTCGGGGTCTGAAGATGGTGGGGGTCCGCTGCGGAGAGCCGGCAGCAAACGTCGTCTGGACATCGATGACGACGTTGCTGTCGAGGCCGTGGAAAAGGTCCCCAGGATCGAGGTGTGCCCCAAAGAGGGGAAGGCCGGGAAGGCCAACAGAGGAAAAGAGGATGTTCCCGAGGGTGAGGGCCAGCGCGAGCTGCGTACTGCGTCCCCCTCGGATGAGCCCTCGTATCGGTACGATCGCGACCCGGACGAGCTGGTGGGTCACGATCTCGACAGGCGGATTAAGGAGGAGGTGTTCAACCTGCGGAAGGTCGCCACCACCTCGAAGAATCTGAAGGGAGGCTACGTCCGGATGCTGAAAGACGCGGCCACCTTCCTGGAGGGGGCAACGGACGTCCTTGCAAGACGGTCTGCCACTGAGGAGTCGGCCAGGCTGCGGTCCGAAAATCGGAAGCAGGCGCGGCAGATGGCCGATCTCCAAAGAGAGTATGGTGACGTCCGGAGGGAGCTCGGAGATGTCAAGAGTGAGTTGGAGAAGTTGAAGGAGCAGCTGAGGGAGAGATCCTCCAGCTCCTCCGGAGCGTCTACCCGGCCTCTAGTTCTGGAGGTGCCGGAGGTGCGCAGGGCAAGGACACCGTTGGAGCCTGCTGCTGAGGCCGCCCTCAAGGCCATCCGCCTCAGCAGCAAGTACGCCAATGAACACAACACGGCGGATGAGTTCCGAGACAAGATCGGGCTCCCTAGGGTGCCCCCGGAGCTCAAAGCCCTCATGTTCCCTCCTTTAGAGGGAGAGACGCAGCCGACCCCGGTGGTCCCGGCTAAGAGCACCGCCTCCGTGGAGGTGCAAACAGAGGGAGACGAGCCTCCTACCGCGAGGACGAAGAAAAGGGCCAAGCCGGCAAAACCGGAGACTGGTTCCGCCCCGGTCGCAACAACACCTGCGGCCCCGGCCCCGGCCCTCTCCAAATCCCAGCGGAGGAGGCAGAGAAAGAAGAGCCGCCTCGCGGTGAAGGGAGCGCCGGACGCAGAGCGCGCGGAGGTCGCCCCCGCCCCTGCCCCGGCCCCTGCCCGGGAGGCATGGAATGTGGTGGTCCGGAAAGGGGCCACCAAAAAGAAGGTGTCGCAGCCTCCTCAGGCAAAACCCGTCAGCAGACAGCCACCGACACAGCGAAAGCCCACAGCCTCGCGGCTGCGGGCCCCACGCACATCGGCGGTTGTCCTCACTCTGCTGCCGGGTGCAGCCGAGGAGAACCTGCACTATGGTAAGGTCTTGAGCAAGACCAGGGCCCTAATCCCGATGGAGGAATTCGAGCTATTGAAGCCGAAGTTCAGAGAGGCCGCTACGGGGGCACTTGTCATCGAGGTGCCTGACGCGGAGAAGGCGGATGACTTAGCCTCCAAATTTAAGGAGGCGTTTGGACCGGAGATACTGCGGGTGGCGCGGCCTGTCAAATCGACTGAGCTGCGCCTCCACGGGTTGGACCCATCGGTGGTAGAGGAGGAGGTCGTGGCGGCCGTCGCAAGCACCGGCGCGTGTGATGCGGCGGCCGTCAAATGCGGCGCCATTAGGAGAGCGAGCCGATCGGGCCTGGGCACTGTGTGGGTGCGTTGCCCGATTGCGGCCGCCAAAAAGATCGGCCGTGAACGCCTGTTGATCGGCTGGTCGGCGGTAAGGGTGGAGGTCCTCCGACAGCGGCCCCGAATGTGCTTCCGGTGCCTTGAAACCGGACACTTAGGGGCCTGCTGCACGTCCGACAAGGACAGGAGGGACCTATGCTATAGGTGCGGGGAAGGAGGGCACAAAGCCGCCGACTGCAGCGCGAAGGTGCGCTGTGCTGTCTGCGCGGACCAGGGTCGGGACGCTAACCACAGGTGTGGTCGCATTAGCTGTCTCGGCCCTAAGAGACGCAAGCCGCCCAATCAGGTGGCTGCGCGGGACCGGATGGACGTGTAGTCTGTCCGGCTCCCGAGAAGGGACCCGTTCTGCCCGGGTCAAGTTAGGGCTGATGCGCAGTTCGCGCACGTAGGGTCGCGGCCGATTCAAAGGCCAAACCAGGTGGTGGAGGCAGTGGAGATCTCTTGGGCCCACAGCTCCCCACTAGGAAGAGACGTTCGATGGGTTTTTAGTGGGTAGGTAGGGTGCACGAACATCAGTGCGCCCTGGAGTCCCACATATCCCGGTCGCCTTCCAGCTCAGACCGGGAACCCGTAAGTAGGGTTTTCCCATCGCTAAAAAAAAAAAAAAAAAGGTTAGGTTAGGTTAGGTTAGGTTAGGTTCCCCCTCGACTGTGCTGCCACCTTGCTGTGGTGAGGGGGCTTGAGTGCCTCAATGATCCGTGGGGCCATACCGGCCAGGGCCTCCCATGCCGGGCGGGCCCACGGGGAGAGGTGAGACGAAGAGCGGCACCCAGCGTCGTGGCGGATTGCGGCTCCGGGGACTCCTCTGTCCTCAGAGCTGCCTTGGGAGTCGTAAACCGCTGCGGCGCACCATGAGGTCCTCGGGTTGGCGCTCAACTTAGTTGGCCGTCAAACCGAGTCCTCACTCAACGTCCTCGGGTTGGCGCCGGCCGAGGGCTGACGGGCCTCCTCTGCGAGGCCGTATGTCGCAGAAGGGGGCTGCGGGACGGATCGCCGGTGCGCTGCGGTAGATTGGGGCTGCGGGGACTTGGGTGGATGGGGACCCTGTCCCCAGTGTCTCGCTGCGAGCCCTGGACGGGGGCTCCGGGGACCTGGGTAGACGGTGGACCCTGTCCTAAGGGTTTCCCTGCGGGCCCTGGACGGCTGCGGTGCGTCGGTGTCCTCTGGTTGGCGCCGGCCCGAGGGCTGACGGGCCTCCTTCTGCGGGGCCGATGTCGCAGAAGGGGGCAGCGGGGCGGGTCGCAAGGGAGGGAGCTCCGGGTGACCCGCGCCGCGGACGGAGGCGGGGGTGGAGGGGGGTTCGTGACGATGCGGGCCCCTTCTGCCCTCGCCTAGGAGGCCGGTGGTGGTTCGGGGGAGCCACCACCGACGAAAGCCTCGATGACTGAGGGCGTCCCAGTATACCGGGACGCCCTCTCTGATAGTCGCTTGCCCGCGTTGCGGGCACCACGCCGGGGCGTCACAGTAGAATGCGTTTACGCGAACTTGTGGCGCCCCAAGCGCGTCGTGTGAGGGTATGCCGCTGGGGTTTTAGTGGGTAAACGACTCTTGGGTAGACGACCCTTGTCGGAGTCCCACATAATCACCGACCTTTCCCCCGGGGTGCGGTGGTATGCATAAAGCATTTCCCCAGCGAAAACAAAAAAAAAAAAAAAAAAAAAAAAAAAAAAAAAAAAAAAAAAAAAAGGTTAGGTTAGGTTAGGTTAGGTTAGGTTAGGTTAGGTTAGGTTAGGTTAGGTTAGGTTAGGTTAGGTTAGGTTAGGTTAGGTTAGGTTAGGTTAGGTTAGGTTAGGTTAGGTTAGGTTAGGTTAGGTTAGGTTAGGTTAGGTTAGGTTAGGTTAGGTTAGGTTAGGTTAGGTTAGGTTAGGTTAGGTTAGGTTAGGTTAGGTTAGGTTAGGTTAGGTTAGGTTAGGTTAGGTTAGGTTAGGTTAGGTTAGGTTAGGTTAGGTTAGGTTAGGTTAGGTTAGGTTAGGTTAGGTTAGGTTAGGTTAGGTTAGGTTAGGTTAGGTTAGGTTAGGTTAGGTTAGGTTAGGTTAGCTAACAAGCCCCTAAACGAGTTCAGTGATTTCTTGCGTGAGCTGACGTCCTTCATCGCAGGAAGAAGACCACGCCACCTATTAGTGGCGGGGGACCTCAACGCGAAATCTATCGCGTGGGGGTGCCCCGCCACGGATGCACGTGGCGAGGCAGTAGAAGAATGGATGGTCGCAGAAGGTCTGGCAATTATCAACAGGGGATCGGCACTAACGTGCGTTCGACGGGACGGGGGGTCAATCGTCGATGTAACCCTAGCGAGCCCAGAATTTGCGGATGGGATCCGAAACTGGCGGGTCCTGGAGGGCGAAGAGACACTCTCGGACCACAAGTATATCCGCTATGATGTCACCGCCCTCCTGGGCGCCGTTGCAGTGTCGAGGCCTTTACCTGGTGACCCGCCCCGCTGGTCCCTCAAAAAGCTGAGGAAAGACCTCCTCAGAGAGGCGGCTATAGTTGAGTCGTGGCCCACTGATGGCCTACCTATCGACGATCCATCAATGGAGACGGAGTGGCTGCACAACACCCTCAGGAGTGCCTGTGATGCGGCTATGCCCAGGGTCAAGGGAGGCAGACCCCGACGATGGGCATACTGGTGGAATGATGAGATAGCACAACTCCGTGCCCAAAGCAATAGGGAGAGGAGAGTCTACACACGGCATAGACGCCGAAGGCGCAGAGATGAGGTGGAGGAGGCGCGGCTCTATGCCGTGTACAAACAGACGATTGCGGCTCTGTCTGCTGCCATCACGCGGTCCAAGGCTGCAGCGTACGAAGAGTGGTTGGAGATACTCAACCAAGACCCATGGGGACGGCCATATAAGCAGGTCCGTCAAAAGCTCCGCCCATGGGCCCCACCACTCACGCTAACCTTGGAACCGAACCTGACTGAGTCGATAGTGGAGACTCTCTTTCCCCCAGCTGGGGATCTGAGACCTCCCTCCATGGCTCCGCCAATAGAAGATTCTGAGAGAGAGATTGCCCCTCCGGTTACCGAGGCTGAATTTGACTTAGCCCTTCAACGGACCAAGGCCAAGCGCAGAGCCCCAGGACTCGACGGAGTTCCAGGCCAGGTCCTTGTGAGCCTCTCCGACGTCCTAGGGGACAGGATTAGGGCACTAATGAGTGCATGTCTCGAACGTGGACATTTCCCTGTACTGTGGAAGACAGGGAAACTGGTATTAATCCAAAAGGATGGCAGACCCGCGGAATCCCCTTCAGCATACCGCCCGATCGTGCTGCTGGACGAGGTCGGGAAAATCTTTGAGAGGATAGTCGCTGCCCGCCTCGTCCACCACATGGACACGGTCGGGCCAAACCTTTGTGATGCCCAATATGGTTTCCGTCGTGCGCGCTCCACTATTGACGCAATTGGTAAGGTGAAGAAGATGGCAGAGGAGGCGATCGCCCGGGGTGAGGTGCTGGTGGCGGTGTCACTTGACATCGCCAACGCCTTCAACACACTCCCCTGGGCGGTGATACTGGAGGCCCTCCGCTACCACAGGTTCCCCGCATACCTTAGGGACCTAATTGCGTCATATTTGTCGACGAGATGTATAAAGTTCCCCACGCAGGAGGGCTGGGTTTCCAAACCCATAACGCGCGGTGTTCCACAGGGGTCGGTGCTGGGCCCACTCCTGTGGAACATCGGGTTTGACTGGGTGCTGCGGGGAAGCATGATTAGAGGCGTCGCTGTCACGTGCTATGCGGATGACACGCTTGTCACGGCACGTGGCAGCGACCACAGAGAGGCCCAGATAAGGGCCACTGCAGGAGTAGCACACGTAGTGCTCAGAATGAGGAAATTAGGTCTAGAGGTGGCTCTTCATAAATCAGAGGCCATAGCCTTTCATGGGCCAAGAAGGAGGTTGCCAGCCGAAGCACATATCGTAGTAAGTGGGGTGAGAATCAATGTCGGGACCGCAATGCGGTATCTGGGCATCACGCTTGATTCTCGCCTCACATTTAAAGAACATTTCACTCGGCTGGCACCCAAACTGATGAGAACGGCTGGGGCGTTGAGTAGCCTTCTCCGCAACAGTGGGGGACCGTCCACAGCGTGCAGAAGGCTGTACGCGACGGTCATTAGGTCGATGGCCCTCTACGGGGCCCCCATCTGGGCAGACGCCCTCTGCGCGCAAAATCGGGCAATCCTGCGTCGAGCGCAGAGGATGATGGCAATCCGCATCGTCAGAGGCTACTGCAGTATCTCTTTTGAGGCCGCCTGCACCCTCGCTGGCACCCCGCCGTGGGAGCTTGAAGTCCGGGTACTCACCGCCCTACACATCCGCGTTGATGAGGCCCGGGCGATCGGCGAACCCCCCACGGTGGACACCGTCAACGACTGGCGAGTGGAGGAACGAAGCAGTCTTGTCGTGGACTGGATAGAGGTACTGCAGGAGCCCACAGCTGGGCACCAGCTCATTGCGGCCATTCGGCCAATTCTAGAGTGTTGGATCACACGGCGGCACGGCGATTTGTCATATCATCTGACGCAGGTGCTCTCAAACCACGGCTGTTTTGGAGAGTACCTGCACAGGGTGGCGGGGCGAGAGCCCCTCCCTAACTGCCACCACTGTGCCGCCGTGGAGGATACTGCCGAGCACACCCTCCGGGAGTGCCCGGCATGGGACAGTGAACGCGCGGCAATGGTCGCCATAACCGGAAACGACCTGTCGCTACCCACCTTGGTAGCGACCATGACTGGACATAAGCCAGTCTGGAAGGCTGTCAAGACCTTTGCCGAAAAGGTAATGACACAAAAAGAAGACGCAGAGCGTCTTAGGGAAAGGGAGCCAGGGGCGCTCCCCATCCGGCGAGCCCGTACGGGCCGCCGCCGATTGGCGCATGAGCGCCACCTCCCCCCCTAACCGGGGCCTCCAGGTGGGGGTGTTGTGGACCGCCCCCCACCCATAGGAGCGAGGTCCTGAAGAATACTCACTCGGACTGAACTTTACTGGATTTGACCAAAGTGGAACAACCCGCAGACTTCAACTGCAGGTTATGTAAGTCGGAGCGATAGACATGGGACTGTCTGTCACTCAATCCGCAACGGCTTAAGAGAGGGGAAGACGCCATAAGACCTGGCGTCATTTAACTAACACCCGAGGGTCGAGTTCTGACCTCCCCTCGCCCAGCCTTTCACCTAGTGAGAAGTTTACGCAGTTACCCACAGGTGGTATGGCTTGAGACTGGCAATATCGTGGTAGGTTTTAGTGGGTAAACCGGTTCGCACCTTACCATCTCTACGCGACCGGGACTCCCACATACCCCAGCCCCCCGTCCCCTGGGCTGGGGACCTATAAAAGGTTTCCCCCACGTTAAAAAAAAAAAAAAAAAAAAAAAAAAAAAAAAAAAAAAAAGGTTAGGTTAGGTTAGGTTAGGTTAGGTTAGGTTAGGTTAGGTTAGGTTAGGTTAGGTTAGGTTAGGTTAGGTTAGGTTAGGTTAGGTTAGGTTAGGTTAGGTTAGGTTAGGTTAGGTTAGGTTAGGTTAGGTTAGGTTAGGTTAGGTTAGGTTAGGTTAGGTTAGGTTAGGTTAGGTTAGGTTAGGTTAGGTTAGGTTAGGTTAGGTTAGGTTAGGTTAGGTTAGGTTAGGTTAGGTTAGGTTAGGTTAGGTTAGGTTAGGTTAGGTTAGGTTAGGTTAGGTTAGGTTAGGTTAGGTTAGGTTAGGTTAGGTTCCCCCTCGACTGTGCTGCCACCTTGCTGTGGTGAGGGGGCTTGAGTGCCTCAATGATCCGTGGGGCCATACCGGCCAGGGCCTCCCATGCCGGGCGGGCCCACGGGGAGAGGTGAGACGAAGAGCGGCACCCAGCGTCGTGGCGGGTTGCGGCTCCGGGGACTCCTCTGTCCTCAGAGCTGCCTTGGGAGTCGTAAACCGCTGCGGCGCACCATGAGGTCCTCGGGTTGGCGCTCAACTTAGTTGGCCGTCAAACCGAGTCCTCACTCAACGTCCTCGGGTTGGCGCCGGCCGAGGGCTGACGCACCTCCTCTGCGGGGCCGTATGCCGCAGAAGGGGGCTGCGGGACGGATCGCCGGTGCGCTGCGGTAGATTGGGGCTGCGGGGACTTGGGTGGATGGGGACCCTGTCCCCAGTGTCTCCTGCACGTTGCACGCTGGGTAGACGGTGGACCCTGTCCTAAGGGTTTCCCTGCGGGCCCTGGACGGCTGCGGTGCGCCGGTGTCCTCTGGTTGGCGCCGGCCCGAGGGCTGACGGGCCTCCTTCTGCGGGGCCGATGTCGCAGAAGGGGGCAGCGGGGCGGGTCACAAGGGAGGGAGCTCCGGGTGACCCGCGCCGCGGACGGATGCGGGGGTGGAGGGGGGTCCGTGACGATGCGGGCCCCTTCTGCCCTCGCCTAGGAGGCCGGTGGTGGTTCGGGGGAGCCACCACCGACGATAGCCTCGATGACTGAGGGCGTCCCAGTATACCGGGACGCCCTCTCTGATAGTCGCTTGCCCGCGTTGCGGGCACCACGCCGGGGCGTCACAGTAGAATGCGTTTACGCGAACTTGTGGCGCCCCAAGCGCGTCGTGTGAGGGTATGCCGCTGGGGTTTTAGTGGGTAAACGACTCTTGGGTAGACGACCCTTGTCGGAGTCCCACATAATCACCGACCTTTCCCCCGGGGTGCGGTGGTATGCATAAAGCATTTCCCCAGCGAAAACAAAAAAAAAAAAAAAAAAAAAAAAAGGTTAGGTTAGGTTAGGTTAGGTTAGGTTAGGTTAGGTTAGGTTAGGTTAGGTTAGGTTAGGTTAGGTTAGGTTAGGTTAGGTTAGGTTAGGTTAGGTTAGGTTAGGTTAGGTTAGGTTAGGTTAGGTTAGGTTAGGTTAGGTTAACGCCCTTGGGTTGTCGAAAACCCGAGGGCTGACGGGCCTCCTTCTGCGGGGCCGATGTCGCAGAAGGGGGCAGCGGGGCGGGTCGCCAGGGAGCTCCGGGTGACCCGCGCCGCGGACGGAGGCAGGGGTGGAGGGTGGTTCGTGACGGTGCGGGCCCCTTCTGCCCTCGCCTAGGAGGCCGGTGGTGGTTCGGGGGAGCCACCACCGACGAAAGCCTCGATGACTGAGGGCGTCCCAGTGTACCGGGACGCCCTCCCTGCGGGCACCACGCTGGGGCGTCACAGTAGAATGCGTTTACGCGAACTTGTGGCGCCCCAAGCGCGTCGTGTGTGGGTATGCCGCTGGGGTTTTAGTGGGTAAACGACTGGGTAGACGACCCTTGTCGGAGTCCCACATAATCACCGACCTTTCCCCCGGGGTGCGGTGGTATGCATAAAGCATTTCCCCAGCGAAACCAAAAAAAAAAAAAAAAAAAAAAAAAAAAAAAAAAAAAAAAAAAAAAAAAAAAAAAAAAAAGGTTAGGTTAGGTTAGGTTAGGTTAGGTTAGGTTAGGTTAGGTTAGGTTAGGTTAGGTTCCCCCCCGATTTGTGCTGCCACCTTGCCGTGGTGGGGGGGCTTGAGTGCCTCAGTGATCCGTCGGGGCCATACCGGCCAGGGCCACCCATGCCGGGCGGGCCCGCGGGGAGAGGTGGGACTAAGAGCAGCGCTACACTTTATAAAGTATATATTGTTTTGTTTTGTTTCGTTTTGTTTCTGTTTTAATTTCGTATCTATTCTGTCATTTGGTTTTGTTTTGTTATTTTGTGTCTTCTTCGTTTTGTTTTGGTTCATTTTAATACTCTTTCTGTCATATATATACAATCTTTCGCCTTATTCTTCTTAGACGTACGGTGGAGTAAAAAACATAATGGATAGTCGCAAGTTCAAAATTAGTCCCCGGGCGGGTCCCAGTCAGCCGGTGGCGGCTGGGGAATCCCGCGGCGTCGCGCCTAACAGTGCGGCGTCCTGCCCCTCGTACTACGGGGGGGGCAAAACCTGCGCACAATCTGTTTCGGCAGTTGTGGAGAAGGGAGTACAGGGAGTGCAGAAGGCCTCAAGGAGTGGTATCCCACTCCTTACCGACACCAAAGGCCGTGGGAGAAGTTCGGCAGTTAAGTCCCCAACCCCACAGACGGTAACGCAGTCTGTGCGGGAAAGGGCAAACCCAAGTGCAAATGCGATCGAATGCGCCAAAGCGCCAGTGATGGTTCTCAAGTTTGGATCGGGCTCGAAGTTGAACGAGGCCGTGCGAGTGCCCAGTGCGGAAAAGGGTGACCAAGTGGTCACTAAAGGCTCGGCTGAGAAGCCTATGGAGCCAGTCGTTGTGCTCAGCGATATATGTAGAGCGGGAAGCAAGGAGTCCGTCAACATGGACATTGGCCACGAGCCTGGCTCAGACGGCAATATGTCTGATGCCAGTGTGAAGACCATAGCATCGGTAAGGTCCTCACAGTCAGTGGCAAGCAGTGTAGGGAAGAGGGCAGCCAGCAAAAGGAGGAGGAAAAGCAACTCGTCAGACTCCGACGAAGCGGAGGCGACGAAGGTCCCACGTGCTGCTCCCTGCACCCCAGGAAAGGGAAGAGGCAGAGGAAGACCCCCGACAACCGGGGAGTATGTCGGCAAGGCCCGCGCGAAGCAGGAGCTGAATGCCGCGGAGAAGGAGGCTCTCTGGATTGAGGTGGAGAAGGAGCTGGCTGCTAGCACAGTCAGCATGTGCCGGAGTTTAACTCGCAGCCAGCCATGGTCGGAATCAAGTCCGGACCTCCGCCGTATAACAGATGGGGAGGCTAAATCCTCCACTGACTTGTTGGGAGATGTCCACAAGGGGGTGGAGTTTATAAGGGAAGTGGGACGCAAGTCCAAGAACCTGAAAGGCGAGCTCGTAGGTGGCATGAAAGTCGCCACCACGGCTATTGCGAACGCCGCCCAAGAACTTGCGTCCCTCACCGTGACGGAGGAAACAAGGCGCCTCGAAGAGGAGAGAAGACGCCTTGAAGAAGAGACGAAGCGCCTTGCGGCTAACAATGCCCGTCTCGAGGCTGAACTGGCGTCCATGCGCCAGGAAATGAAGGAGCTAAAGGCGATGCTACAGGAGGCAGCAGCCCATCGCCCAGCTCCAGCGCCAGTATCCTCCAGGGTTGAGGAAAAGGAAGAGTGGATGGGGGAGGTGATGAAGAGGTGCGCCCTCTTAGTGGATGGCCGCACCGAGGGGCGCCTCCTACCCGACCCCGTCATACGCCCGCCGCTTGCGGCGGATAGGAAAGTGGCCCTCGCCAAGGGCAAGGTGACCGCTCCGACGGTCCAACCAAAGGTCGTGACAAAACGGGTTGTCAACCCTCCTGTCAACTCTGGCGTAAAGCGTAGTGCTCCAGTCGTCACTACTTTAGGGGCAAGAACATCTGCCCCTCCGGCCCCTAAGGCCAATACCTACGCCAAGGTTGTGGCAGCGAGGCCGCCAGTGAAGACCGCCAGTCGGGCCCCACCAAAGGCCGCTGTGCCGTCCAAAATCCCGATGTTCAGGCCGGGAACAAGCAGGGCACCGACAAGAGCAGAGCCCGTAAAGGTAGTCACACAGCCAGAGGCACTACCAGAGTCGATGGAGGTTGTGGAGATAGTGGACGAACCAGTCCCAGTCCTTTCCACTTCCCGGACCAGTCCTGGTCCCCAGGCAGAGCAAGACGTGAGGGTCCCCTCCAATAACGGGGAAAATGAAAATCCCACACGCAGTTCCCGCAGCCGGCGCAAGAAGAAGCCCAATATGGCCGCTCGCCGTGTGCTGGACGCGGAACGGGATGACCTTGCCGCAGCCCCTTGCAATGACGAGGAGGGATGGACGAGGGTGCGCTCTCGGAAGGCGGCCCGCAACATGCGCCCCCGATCGCAAGATCGAAACCTCAGGAGGCCTCCTCCTGAAAAGGGGTCAAGGAAAGCGCAGCCAAAGCTGAGGCCGCCTAGGACAGCGGCGATAATCCTCACCCTGCAAGAGGGAGGAATCGAGAAAGGGCTGTCCTACAAGGACGTGATCGTAGAGGCCAAAAAACATGTTGACCTCAAGGCACTCGACATCAAGGGCGTCGTCATCAAACAGGCTGCCACAGGGGCCTGCAAAATAGAGGTGCCGGGAGGGGTGAATTCGGGGAAAGCAGATGCCTTGTCTGCCAGGCTAAAGGAGTCCCTTGATCCCCTGATAGTGAAGGTCACCCGACCCACTAAAGCAGCGGAACTGCGAATCACTGGGCTGGACGTCTCGGTGACGAAAGAGGAGGTCGCAGACACGATAGCGCGCGAGGGCGGATGTGACACAGCAGCGATAACCTGTGGCGAAATCCGCCGTGACAATCCCCGCAGACCCGGTACCGTCTGGGTGCGCTGTCCGCTCGATGTCGCCCGAAAAATAACGAAAAGTCGAGATATCACGATCGGCTGGGCGCTCGCTAGGGTCGAGTTGCTCCCCGAGCGACCGATGCAGTGTTTCCGATGCTTAGAGGCTGGGCACGTGCGGCCCTGCTGCGCTTCAGCAGAAGACCGCAGTGCCCAGTGCTATCGATGCGGAGAAACGGGCCACCAAGCCAGAACCTGCCACGCCAAGCCGCACTGCACTGTGTGTGCGGCGGCGGGCAGAAAAGCCGATCATCGCGGCGGCCGCAAGACCTGTGTGGCCAATAAGAAGGCAAAACCGACTAGCGACAATGTCTCGCAGCCGGCAAAATCCCAACCCTCAGGTGCAGAGGAGCGGGCCGGGGAGGTCATTAAGGCGAATTAATTATGACCCAGACACGCCTACTGCAAGCAAATCTCAACCATTGCGCCAATGCCCAAAATCTACTAATGCAAAGCTTGGCGCAATGGGACATCAATATCGGGATTGTGACGGAGCCATACAGGGCTCCCACCAACGGATTTTGGGCGGCAGACACAACTGGCCACGTGGCCCTAGTCACGAGAGCCGCAAGTGGTGCCCCTCCCTTGGACAATGTTGCGAGGGGAAGAGGATGGGTGGCGGCAGACATAAAGGGTGTTCTCGTGGTCGGCGGCTATTTCTCTCCTAATAGCACGGTCGCCGACTTCGAGGACTACCTGAGGGAAGTGGCTACTCTGTTCGCCAATAGACGACCCCGGCACATCCTTTTCGCTGGGGATCTCAACGCAAAGTCTGCGGCGTGGGGATCCCCAGTGGACAACGCTAGGGGCGTATTTCTTGAACAATGGTTGGTGACAGTGGGTCTGGTGACCCTTAACAGAGGAAGTGCATTGACGTGCATCCGACGAGACGGGGGCTCCGTAGTGGACGTCACTTTTGCGAGCCCCGATCTGGCGTCAAGAGTTTCGGGGTGGAAGGTGCAGGAAGGCGTTGAGACATTGTCAGACCACAGGTATATTCGGTTTGAGATCTCCGCCTTCCTGAACATAGTCAACCCGTCTAGGACTGGTCCAGAGGAACCACCGAGGTGGTGCCTCAAGAAAATGAAGGTCGATATGGTCGGGGTCGCTGCGGAGGTTGAGACATGGGTCAGTCCAACCCCGCAGCCCAACATAGGCGACGAGGTCGAGTGGCTACGAGGGGCACTGACGCACATCTGCGACGCGGCAATGCCGAGACAACATCCAGGTGCCCCTCGTCGCAGCGTCTACTGGTGGAACGACGAGGTGAACCAATTGAGAGTCCAATGCATGGCCACCCGTCGTTCGTACCAACGTCACAGGCGCCGCAGGCGCAGAAACGAAGAGACGGAGAGACGGCTTTACGCCGTATACAGGGAGCGAGCGGAAGCCCTCTCGGTGGCAATAATCCGTGCCAAGGCTGCAGCCCATGAGGAGTGGATCCAGAGCCTCAATGACGATCCTTGGGGCCGCCCGTACAGGCTTGTGCGGCAAAAACTGGCCCCCTGGAGTCCACCCCTCACTCTCTCGCTGGATCGACAGCATGTGGACCGTGTCGTCGACGCCCTATTCCCGCAGGCCGGCGACTACGTGCCCCCAGCGATGTCCTCTCCTCTCGAAGACACACGGGACGAGGCCGTGCCGGAGGTATCCGGGGAGGAGCTCGAGCTCGCTCTTCGGCGCACACGGGCCAAAAACAAGGCTCCTGGCTTGGATGGGGTCCCGGGTCGTTTACTTTCGGTCGCGATGTCTTCTTTAGGCGACAGAACCCGGGACATCCTGAGTAACTGCTTGGCGCAGGGCTTCTTCCCGGCGCCTTGGAAAGAAGGAAAATTGGTGCTCCTGCGGAAACCGGACAGGCCGGCCGACTCTCCGTCCGCCTACCGGCCAATTGTTCTGTTGGACGAGATGGGCAAGCTCTTCGAGCGCATAATAGCTGCCCGTCTCGTCCGGCACATGGAGGAAGTGGGTCCCGACTTGTCCCCAATACAGTTCGGTTTCAGGCGGGAGAAATCGACTGTGGACGCCATCAAGCGGGTTACCAAAATGGCAGAAGACGCAATGGCCCAGGGTGAAGTGGTACTGGCAGTGTCATTGGACATTGCCAACGCTTTTAATACCCTCCCCTGGGCCTGCATTATGGAGGCCCTAAACTACCACGGATTCCCGAAACATCTGAGGGACATCATTAGGGCCTACCTCTCGGACAGGACAATAAGATACCCAACTGTCGATGGTTGGGTCTCAAGGGAAATCTCTCGCGGTGTTCCACAGGGGTCGGTGCTGGGCCCACTCCTGTGGAACATCGGTTACGATTGGGTGTTGCGGGGAAGCATGCTGCACGGCGTCGCTGTCACGTGCTACGCAGACGACACTCTCGTCACCGCACGTGGCAGCGACTTCAGGGACGCGGCCTTAAGAGCAACAGCTGGCGTCGCACACGTGGTCCAGCGAATTCGCAGGCTAGGATTGGAAGTAGCACTCCACAAGTCGGAAGCGGTCTATTTCCACGGACCGCGAAAGAAGGCTCCGACTAACTCTTACATCATAGTGAGTGGAGTGCGGATAGACGTGGGATCGGCCATCAAGTATCTTGGCATCACTCTCGACCCACGTCTATCATTCGAGGAACACTTCCGGAGGCTGACACCCAAATTGATGGCAACGGCGGGCGCTCTAAGCAGTCTTCTGAAAAACGTAGATGGGCCAAACGTGGCATGCAGGAGACTGTATGCCGCAGTAATAAAGTCGATGGCCCTCTACGGAGCGCCCGTCTGGGCGGACAAACTAAACGCCACCACCCGGAGTTTACTCAAAAAACCCCAGAGGGTAATGGCGATAAGGCTGGTGCGGGGCTACTGCAGCGTCTCGTTCGAGGCGGCGTGCGTTCTCGCTGGCACCCCACCATGGGAGTTAGAGGCCAGGGCACTCGCGTCCCTTTACAACCGAGTAGCCGAAGCTCGCGCTGGGGGCGAGGCTCCCATGGTGGACACCATCTCCAGCTGGCGGGAACAAGAGCGACAAACCCTCTTGGGAGACTGGACAGAGGCGCTGCAGCAGCCCAGTGCAGGAGTTGACACAATCGAGGCCATTCGGCCACACTTGGAGGGATGGATAACCAGGCGGCACGGTACTCTAAGTTACCACCTTACGCAGGTCCTCTCGAGGCACGGCTGCTTCGGGAGGTACCTGCACACGGTGGCAGGCAGGGAGCCAACACCCAACTGCCACCACTGTGCCGCCTGGAGTGACGACAGCCGTCACACAGTGGAGGAGTGCCCGGCGTGGCACGCGGAACGGACTGCCCTCATCGCAGTTGTGGGTCCTGACTTGTCGCTTCCCACTCTAGTTGCGGAGATGCTCGAAAGCGAGGAGTCATGGGAGGCGGTCGCCTCCTTTGCGGAAACTGTGATGAGGGCAAAAGAGGAAGATGAGCGGGAGCGCGAGAGGGCTCCCGGAGCGCACCCGATGCGCCGAGCAAGAGGGGGTCGCAGACGCCTGGCGCACGAACGCCACTTGCCACCCTAACCGGGGCCTCCGGGTGAGGGATTAGGGGACATCCCTCACCCATGGGAGAGGAGACCCCGGGCAGGACGGTGTCATGCCACGTCTCGGGCATGGCGCCGATAGAGCCTCAGAGCTCGGAAGAAAGGATGCTCCAAAAGGAGCCAGATAGAAGGGGGTTGAGAGGCATCTCCCCCCAGCGTTCAAAAGTCCCAGTGGAGATATTCAGGTCCCACAGGGCAACAACGCGGGTACGGGACAAAGACGGGGTTTAGTGGGTAACCGAGGCGCAATTTACGATCTTCACGCGCCTCGGAGTCCCACATAACCCGGCCGTGTTTCCTCATATCCGGCCGGGTACCCATAAAGGGTTACCGTCTATAAAAAAAAAAAAAAAAAAAAAAAAAAAAAAAAAAAAAAAAAAAAAAAAAAAAAAAAAGGTTAGGTTAGGTTAGGTTAGGTTAGGTTAGGTTAGGTTGGGCGGGTGGAAGGGGAAGTCACAGAGGCTACTGGTAAGACCTGGTGACTTCGTCTTTCACCGTACTCCATTGTCTTTCCCGGCAATGTGAGGGGTGTTGGTCTTGGGTGGAGCACTACTGTTGCGTCGAAACCCAAGGCAAGTGTGGTTGTTATCCTGCTCGTGGTTGCCGCCTGCTTTTGGTCTGGCCCTTCTGGACAGACGTAGCCGAAACAGCCATGCGCCTTCCCGTCTTAATTCTCCCCTTCCCTCCTTTCCCTTACCCTGTTTCCTGTCGTTCCCGCTCCCCTTTCACAGTGCTGCGGTTGTTCGGCTCCGGGTCTCCTCTGCCTTCAGAGCTGACTTCGGATGACGCACCGCCGTGGCACACCATGGGGTCCTCGGGTTCGCGCTCAACCCAGTTGGCCGCCAAACCGAGTCCCCACCTTAATTTCAATTCTATCTTTCTGTTGATTTTGTTTTGTTATACTTCTTCTTATTTATTTTGTTATTTTGATTTTCGTCAGTTTTGTTCTCTTTACTCTTTTCTGTCTTTTGTTTTGCTTCGTTTTCTTTTGTCGTTTCTTGGGTTGCGGCTCTCGGGTTCGCCTGGGAGTCTGCAGGGGGGGTGCGCATAGGATGACGTTAAGAGGAGAAAAGGAACCAATATGGAAAAGTGCAATATGGAAAAGAATCCCCGGGCGGGTCCCAGTCAGTCGGTGGCTGCTGGGGAATCCCGCACCGCTTCTCCCTCGGGGGAGGCGGTCTGCCCCTCGTCATACGGGGGGGGCACCAATTGCCTTTCCACTTTGGGAAAGAATGAAGGAGTCAGAAGGAGCCAGCGAAATCTAAGCAAGGTGAAGAGCGAATCGAGCGAAGAGTGTTCAGTAGCGTTACCCCCTGTCCAGCAAACCGTAACGGAGTTTCCGCGGCAGGGAGGTGAAGTCGTGGCTGGGAGAGCGAACGAGTTGGTTCTCGTCAATTGTGGGAACGACATGTCGAGAGTGAAACGGGCAGACTCAAAAGAGTCGCTGCAGTCTGCCGTGGTCGTAGACAGCGCGTCTGAGACGGAGGAGATGGAGACGGTCAGCTTGCCGGGTCCTGAAGACCCTGATCGGCCTAGCAAGCGCCGTAGGGAGCATGGTGGCTCCAGTGGCGACTCCGAGCCCGAGGAGCCGAAGATCCCCCGTGCTGGGTCGAGGTCTTCGAGTAGGGGGCGCGGTGCTTCCGCCGGGAGCAGTAGAGAGAGAGGGAGACCCCCCACGACGGGGGACTTCGTAGGGAAGGCGAAGGCGCAATTGGCGTTGGCCCAGGCCCAGAGGGATCTCGCAAAGGAGATTGCCGACACGCAGCTCACGCAGCTCACGGCGGACTTCTACCGGCAGGTGAGCCGCAGCCGGAGCACGTGCAGTCTGCCGGACTCCCTGAGCGTGGCGGATCCCAACTGCCCGGACGGGCCGAGAACTGCCGCCGAGCTGGTCGAGAAGGTGACGACTAGCGTCGGCTACATCCGGGAGGTTGGCGCTAGGTCGAAAAACCTAAAGGGAGTGTTTGTGGCCGGCATCAAAGCGGCCTCGTCGGTCATCGCCAACGCGGTCACGGAGCTGGCCGCCATCAACAGCACGGAGGAGACGGTCAGGCTCCAGCGGGAACTCGACCTATTGAAGAAGGAGCTTGAGGACTCCCGACAGGAGGTCCAGAAGCTGAGGTCGGAGATGGCAAGGGATCGCCCGCCGGAGGATATGGACGCCTTCAGGCAGTCGCTGCTCGTCCAGTTCGGCGCCATGATGGACGCAAAGGTTCAGGGCGCCATGATCCCGGACAAGCGACCCCCGCTCGCTGCCGACAGGGCTCGCGGAGGGGACGCGGTGCTGCACGGGGAGGTTCTGCCCTCTCCGAAACCGGCACAAGGGGCAAAGGCCGGCAGCAAACTCCCAGTGAGGACCGGCGCGGTCGTCGTCTTAGAGAGGATCCGGGCCACGGGTGCGCGCCCAGCGGTTCCTCCTGCTGGTGCCGTCGCGAAGACCCGCTCAACAACACCCGAGGTGACGCAGCCCGTGGTCAAAACCTACGCACGGGCGGCGTCGTCCAAGCAGAAGCCGGCACGGGCCCTCGGGGCCCCCGTGAAGAAAGTGGAGCCTCCGGCTCCAGTCAAGAAGGCCGCACCGGCTTTGGTGCGTGCCTCCACACAATCGGCCGTGACGAAGAAGGTCGTTACGAAGGCACAGGTGCACGCCAGTCCGGCTCCTAGTGTCCAGAAGAAGGCGACACCGCCTCCCACCCTCCCCAAGACGCCGGTTCCTTTGGCTGTCCCGGACGAGGAGTCCATGGAGGTGGTGGAAGTGGTAGAGGTGGAGGAGGTCCCTGCGGAGGCGGCCCCCGCTCGCCAAGTCGAGGCGCCTCGCGCCGCTCCGCCCAGTGTGTCGGCGGAGCGGCCGAGCAGATCCAAAAGGCGGCGCGAACAGAAGAAGAGGAGCATGGCGGCCAGGAAAGCTGCGGCAGCGGAACACCGCGGCACGGCGCATGCTCCTCCTAGCCAGAACAAGGACGAGGAGGGGTGGACCACGGTCCGCTCCAAGAAGGCGGCCAAGAAGACGCAGTCTGAGGGCCGCCGGGCAAACTCGCGAGCGAGGGAAAAAGGGCCGAAGCCCCGAAAACTACGCATCCCCCGCACGGCCGCAGTGGTTCTGTCCCTGCTGCCTGCGGCCGTTGATCAGGGCCTCACGTACGAGTCAATAATTACGGAGGCCCAAAAGCGGATAAAGGTCAGGGAGCTGGGGATTGACGACCTCCGATTCCGCCACACAATCACAGGTGCGCGGATGGTGGTCATCCCCGGCCAGGACAGCGAGGAGAGGGCGGAGCGGTTCGCGGCCAAGCTACGGGAGGTCACAAATCCCTCCCTGGTCAAGGTCTCCAGGCCCGCCAAGACCGCGGAGCTGAGAGTGTCGGGCCTGGATGACGCGGCCACCAAGGCACAAGTGGCGGAGGCGCTGGCCGAGGCCGGCAACTGCGACGTGTCGGCCTTCGTCTGCGGGGATATCCGGCGGGATGCGCCGAGGCGTCTGGGGTCCATCTGGGTCAGGTGTCCCCTGCCAGTGGCCAAGTTGGTAACGGCCAAGGACCGCCTTCTTATCGGCTGGTCCTCGGCGCGTATAGAGCTGCTGCCCGAGCGGCCGTTCCGGTGCTTCAAGTGCCTGGAATCTGGTCACGCTCGGGCATGCTGCCATTCAGAGTGGGACCGCAGCGATCAGTGCTATCGCTGCGGTCAGCCCGGCCATCTCGCCAGCACCTGCCTCGCCAAGCCGCACTGCACCGTGTGTGCGGCGGCGGGCAGGAGTGCGGATCACACGTCGGGGCGCAGAACGTGCGTGGCCCCTAAAGCCAGGCAAAACGAGCCGGCTCGCAGCTCAGCGCCGCAGCCTGCAACCGCCGGACCTTCAGGTGCAAGGGGTCCGGCCGAGGAGAAACCGCAGTCCGACAGATAATGGACCACACCCACATATTGCAAATAAATCTAAATCGCTGTGCCAACGCGCAGAATCTGCTGATGCAGACGTTGGCACAGCACAGTATCCACGTGGGTGTGGTGTCGGAGCCGTACAGGGTTCCCTCCGGCGACGGTTGGGCCGGGGACCTGAGCGGGTTGGTGGCGTTAACCGCCAGGACGGCGATCGGAGCGCCTCCGCTCCGCAATGTCCATAGGGGGACGGGCTGGGTCGCCGCCGACGTACGCGATGCCTTGGTCGTCGGGGTTTATTTCTCCCCGAACAGGTCGCTCGCCGAGTTCGGTGTCTTCTTGAGCGACCTGGGGGCGTTCATCGCCGGGAGGGGACCGAGGCATCTGCTGTTGGCCGGCGACTTTAACGCCAAATCGGTGATGTGGGGTTGCCCCAGGACCGACGCCCGCGGAGCGGAGATGGAGGAATGGGCCGCCTCAGCGGGCCTGGTGGTCCTGAACAGGGGGTCGACGCACACGTGTGTACGGCGCGACGGGGGTTCGATTGTGGACATAACCCTGGCCACCCCCGTCCTTGCCGACCGCGTGCTCAACTGGAGAGTGCTGGAGGGCGCCGAGACTCTGTCGGACCATCGCTACGTCCGATACGATGTCTCGGCCTTCATAACTCCAGTAGCGTCGACAGGGCCGACCCCCGGGGATCCCCCGCGGTGGTCGGTCCGGCTCCTGAGACAGGACTTGCTCCGGGAGGCCGCTCTCATAGTGTCGTGGCCGACGGACGGCTCCGTCATAATTGACGCGGCGACGGAGGCAGAGTGGCTTCACCGGACGCTTACCCAGGTCTGCGACGCATCCATGCCCAGGCTTCGGGGCAACAGGCCCCGTCGCTGGGTGTACTGGTGGTGCGACGAGGTGGCCCAGCTCCGGGCGCAGAGTAATCGCGCCAGACGGGCATATGCTAGGTCGCGCCGTCGGGCGCATAGGAACGAGGACGACGAGGCGCGCCTCTACGCCACCTACAGGGAGGTGATCGGGGCGTTCTCCCTGGCCATCACGCGTGCGAAGGCGAGAGCCTACGACGAGTGGATCGAGCTCCTGAATCAGGATCCATGGGGCCGCCCCTATAAGCAGGTGCGGCAAAAGTTGCGGCCGTGGGCGCCAGCCGCGACGATAACCCTGGATCCTGACCAACTCGAGCGGGTCGTGGGGACTCTGTTCCCCGCCGCGGACGACACAAGGCCGCCGTTTGTGGCCTCGGTGGGGGACAGCAGCAGTGCTGGCATCCCCCCGATTTCCGAGTCGGAGCTCGATCTCGCTCTACAGCGCACGCGGGAGAAGAGCAGGGCCCCTGGCCTGGATGGCGTGCCGGGGCGGGCTCTCGTCGTCGCCCTCGACGTCCTCGGAGACAGAGTCCGGGCTTTGTTGAATGCCTGTCTGGAACAGGGCCACTTCCCCAGTCGGTGGAAGACGGGGAAGCTGGTCCTGATACCGAAGCCGGGTCGACCGCCTGACGCGCCCTCGGCGTATCGCCCCATAGTTCTGCTGGACGAGATCGGGAAGGTGTTTGAGAGGGTCGTTGCCAACCGTCTCGTCCAGCACCTGGAGAGCGTTGGACCTGATCTGTGCGACGTGCAGTTCGGCTTTCGGCGCAACAGGTCCACGCTCGACGCGATTGGGCGCGTCAGGGGTATTGCGGAGGAGGCAATCGCCCAGGGTGACGTGGTGTTGGCGGTGTCCTTGGACATCGCCAACGCCTTTAACACTCTCCCCTGGGCGATCATACGGGAGGGCCTCCGATATCATGGTTTTCCTCCGTATCTGAGGAGGCTTTTGGGGTCTTACCTGAGTGGGAGGAGCATCAGGTTCCCCACCAGGGAGGGCTGGGTGACCCGTTCCATAGGTCGCGGTGTTCCACAGGGGTCGGTGCTTGGCCCACTCCTGTGGAACATCGGGTTCGATTGGGTCCTGCGCGGACACCTTCTCGCGGGAGTCGCTGTCACCTGCTACGCGGATGACACTCTTGTAACGGCGCGTGGCAGCGACTTCCGCGCGGCGAAACTGAGGGCTACGGCGGGAGTCGCACACCTGGTGCACCGAATTCGGAAGCTGGGTCTCGACGTAGCCCTCCACAAATCGGAGGCCCTCTGCTTTCATGGGCCGAGGAGGAAACCACCAGCCGGGTCGCACATTGTCGTTGGGGGGGTGCGGATTGACGTCGGGGAGGCCATGCGGTACCTCGGCGTCACTCTGAACCCCAGGCTCAATTTCAACGAGCACTTCGTCCGGCTGGTGCCGAGGTTGATGAGGACTGCGGGCGCCCTGAGCGGGCTGCTCAGCAATACTGGTGGGCCCACCGCCGCCTGCAGAAAACTGTACGCGGCGGTCATTCGCTCCATGGCCCTTTACGCTGCGCCCGCTTGGGCGGACGCCCTCAGTCCGAAGAATCGCGCGCTCCTGAGGCGGCCACAACGCCTCATGGCGATCCGCATAATAAGGGGATACCGCAGCGTCTCCTTCGAGGCGGCGTGTGCTCTTGCCGGCACTCCGCCGTGGGAGCTTGAAGTCCGGGTCCTCACCGCCTTGCACGTCAGAGTCACCGAGGCCCGGGCCAGTGGCGACCGCCCCACGGCGGACGTTGTTCAGAGCTGGAGGATTGAGGAGAGGAGCACACTGCTCATAGATTGGATGGAGATACTGCGGGAACCCAGAGCCGGGCATCGGCTGGTGGGAGCCCTAGGGCCCATGCTCGACAGCTGGGTAACGAGGCGGCACGGTGAGTTATCTTATCACCTCACACAGATCCTCTCGGGGCACGGATGTTTCGGGAGGTATCTGTGTGAGAGGGCGGGGCGAGAGCCCAACACAAATTGTCACCACTGTGCCGCCTCGGTGGACAGTGCGGAGCACACCTTGTCGGCCTGCCCGGCGTGGCAAGAGGAGCGCGCGACTCTCGTCGCCACAATAGGAGCTGACCTGTCTCTGCAAACGGTCCTGCGCAAAATGGCCGCATCTGAGGCGGCCTGGGCCGCGGTTCGGACGTTTGCAGAGACAGTGATGGGTAGCAAAGAGGATGCGGAGCGTGATCGGGAGAGGGCGCCCGAAGCGCATCCGATGCGGCGCGCTCGTACGGGCCGCCGCAGATTGGCGCACGAGCGCCATCTACCCCCTTAACCGGAGCCTCCGGGTGGGGGCACAGTGGATCGCCCCCCACCCACGGGAGATTAGGTCCCGAGGCGACGCGGGGATCCCGGGGCAGGGCACGGGGATGCCTTGCCCCACGAGGGATCTGAGGGGAAGCGATGTCCTGCCGTCTGTGCTTGCGGCGGGACGTCGAGAGCTCACAAGAGCCTGAGGAGAGAGGAGGGCCTCTTCGTCTGCGGCGGCGTGGTTCTGAGAACAGATCCCACAATGCCGCAGCAAGACGCGAGTTGGAGCACCCCGGGGATGTTTAGTGGGTATGCCCCCACTCTGGGGGAGAGTCCCACACACCCCCCTCGGCCATCCCCGTGGCCGACGGGATAGTCCATAAAGGATTTGACCCCGGGCGACCAAAAAAAAAAAAAAAAAAAAAAAAAAAAAAAAAAAGGTTAGGTTAGGTTAGGTTAGGTTAGGTTAGGTTAGGTTAGGTTAGGTTAGGTTAGGTTAGGTTAGGTTAGGTTAGGTTAGGTTAGGTTAGGTTAGGTTAGGTTAGGTTAGGTTAGGTTAGGTTAGGTTAGGTTAGGTTAGGTTAGGTTAGGTTAGGTTAGGTTAGGTTAGGTTAGGTTAGGTTAGGTTAGGTTAGGTTAGGTTAGGTTAGGTTAGGTTAGGTTAGGTTAGGTTTTTTTTTTTTTTTTTTTTTTTTTTTTTTTTTTTTTTTCTCTACATCTCACCTCTGCTATTCTGCAGAGCCTATTTTAAGCTAAAAAACTCTTTCATACCAGTTCTCGCATGTATTCTTCTCGCACTTTCATTCTGCATACTGGTTCTTTCTTTCATCCATCGTCTCTCTTACCTACGGGTGGGAGTCCCGGTCCCTAGTGTTTTCTAAACTATGTAACTTACTATTTTTAACTATTTTATACTATTTTAATTCCTTTGCCATTATTCTGCCATAATACCTATACTACTTGTGCCATTTTGTTTGACAATGGTCACTATTGCAGCAATTTGTGCCATTTTGTTTGACAATGGTCACTTTTATACAGTTTGGCAAAAGGGAAATAAATGTACTCGGGGTGAGGTTAGGTTAGGTTAGGTTAGGTTAGGTTAGGTTAGGTTAGGTTAGGTTAGGTTAGGTTAGGTTAGGTTAGGTTAGGTTAGGTTAGGTTAGGTTAGGTTAGGTTAGGTTAGGTTAGGTTAGGTTAGGTTAGGTTAGGTTAGGTTAGGTTAGGTTCCCCCCCGATTTGTGCTGCCACCTTGCCGTGGTGGGGGGGCTTGAGTGCCTCAAGGATCCGTCGGGGCCATACCAGCCAGGGTCACCCATGCCGGGCGGGCCCGCGGGGAGAGGTGAGACTAAGAGCAGCGCTACACTTTATAAAGTATATATTGTTTGTTTTCATTTGTTTTTGTTTATTTTGTTATATATATTCTGTCTTTTGGTTGTTTACTTTTGGTTTTCTTCTTGGTTTTGTTTTTGGTTTGTTTTAATTGTTCTTTTCTATCGTATTTACTTCTTTTCGCCTTCGTTTTTCACGACGTTTTGGTGGGTTAACAGTATGATGGAACACGCAAGCTCAAAATGTGGTCCCCGGGCAGGTCCCAGTTCGCCGGTTGCGGCTGGGGAATCCTGCACCCCTGCGCCTAACAGCGCGGGGGTCTGCCCTCCGTACTACGGGGTGGGCAAAAGCTGCGTCTCATCTGCTGCTTCGGCGGTGGATGCTGTGGAGAGAAGTAGGGCCAGCGTGCCGCAATCACAAGATGGAGTAGCCGGTACTGACGGCGGAGTAAAGGAGAAGGCGACAAGGGTGGCGAAAACATCTGCCCCCTTGCGTGACGGTAAGGGGCGTTTCAGTTCGTCCCGATCGTCCTCGCCATACCCGGCCTTGAGGCCGAGGGAGGAGACGGCGAAACAGCCGGTAGTTGTGCTGGAGGATTGCATGAGGCCAGTGTCACCGCGTTGTCTGAGCCGCATGAGGGATCTGGAGCGCGAGCTCGAAATGTCGGAGGAGGAGTTTGTCGACTCGGACGACTACATGTCCGGGTCGGAGATTGAAGGTGGTCCGCTGCGGAGGGCCGGCAGCAAGCGTCGTCTGGACGTCGACGACGACGCTGCTGTCGAGGCCGCAGAAAAGGTCGCCAGGATAGAGGTGGTCCCGAGGGAGGGGAGGGCCAAGAAGGCCACTGCGAGAAAAGAGGATGTTCCCGGGGGTGAGGACCAGCGCGAGCTGCGTATTGCGTCCCCCTCGGATGAGCCCTCGTATCGGTACGATCGCGACCCGGACGAGCTGGTGGGTCACGATCTCGACAGACGGATAAAGGAGGAGGTGTTCAACCTGCGGAAGGTCGCCACCACCTCTAAGAATTTGAAGGGAGGCTACGTCCGGATGCTGAAGGACGCGGCCACCTTTCTGGAGGGGGCAACGGACGTGCTTGCAAGACGGTCCGCCACTGAGGAGTCGGCCAGGCTGCGGTCCGAAAATCGGAAGCAGGCGAGGCAGATGGCCGACCTCCAAAGAGAGTATGGTGACGTCCGGAGGGAGCTCGGGGACGTCAAGAGTGAGTTGGAGAAGTTAAAGGAGCAGCTTAGGGAGAGATCCTCCAGCTCCTCCGGAGCGTCTACCCGGCCTCTAGTTCTGGAGGTGCCGGAGGTGCGCAGGGCAAGGACACCGTTGGAGCCTGCTGCTGAGGCCGCCCTCAAGGCCATCCGCCTCAGCAGCAAGTACGCCAATGAACACAACACGGCGGATGAGTTCCGAGACAAGATCGGGCTCCCTAGGGTGCCCCCGGAGCTCAAAGCCCTCATGTTCCCTCCTTTAGAGGGAGAGACGCAGCCGACCCCGGTGGTCCCGGCTAAGAGCACCGCCTCCGTGGAGGTGCAAACAGAGGGAGACGAGCCTCCTACCGCGAGGACGAAGAAGAGGGCCAAGCCGGTAAAACCGAAGACTGGTCCCGCCCCGGTCGCAACAACACCTGCGGCCCCGGCCCCGGCCCTCTCCAAATCCCAGCGGAGGAGGCAGAGAAAGAAGAGCCGCCTCGCGGCGAAGAGAGCGCCGGACGCAGAGAGCGCGGAGGTTGCCCCCGCCCCTGCCCCGGCCCCTGCCCGGGAGGCATGGAATGTGGTGGTCCGGAAAGGGGCCACCAAGAAGAAGGTGTCGCAGCCTCCTCAGGCACAACCCGTCAGCAGACAGCCACCGACACAGCGAAAGCCCACAGCCTCGCGGCTGCGGGCCCCACGCACATCGGCGGTTGTCCTCACTCTGCTGCCGGGCGCAGCCGGGGAGAACCTGCACTACGGGAAGGTCCTGAGTCAGACCAGGGCCAAAATCCCAATGGAGGAATTTGTGGCACTAAAGCCGAAGTTCCGTGAGGCCGCCACAGGGGCACTCGTCATAGAGGTGCCCGACGCGGAGAAGGCGGATGCCTTAGCCTCCAAATTTAGAGAGGAGTTCGGGTCGGAGGTCCTTCGGGTAGCGCGGCCGGTCAAATCGACCGAGCTGCGCCTCCACGGGTTGGACCCGTCAGTGATGGAGGAGGAAGTCGTGGCGGCCGTTGCAAGCACCGGCGCGTGTGATGCGGCGGCCGTCAAATGCGGCGCCATCAGGAGAGCGAGCCGGTCGGGCCTGGGCACTGTGTGGGTGCGCTGCCCGATTGCGGCCGCCAAAAAGATCGGCCGTGAACGCCTGATGATCGGCTGGTCGGCGGTAAGGGTGGAGGTCCTCCGACAGCGGCCCCGGATGTGTTTCCGGTGCCTTGAAACCGGACACTTAGGGGCCTGCTGCACGTCCGACAAGGACAGGAGGGACCTGTGCTATAGGTGCGGGGAAGGAGGGCACAAAGCCGCCGACTGCAGCGCGAAGGTGCGCTGCGCTGTCTGCGCGGACCAGGGTCGGGACGCTAACCACAGGTGTGGTCGCATTAGCTGTCTCGGCCCTAAGAGACGCAAGCCGCCCAATCAGGTGGCTGCGCGGGACCGGATGGACGTGTAGTCTGTCCGGCTCCCGAGAAGGGACCCGTTCTGCCCGGGTCTAGTTGGGGTTGATGCGCAATTGCGCACGTAGGGTCGCGGCCGATTCAAAGGCCAAACCAGGTGGTGGAGGCAGTGGAGATCTCTTGGGCCCACAGCTCCCCACTAGGAAGAGACGTTCGATGGGTTTTTAGTGGGTAGGCAGGGTGCACGAACATCAGTGCGCCCCGGAGTCCCACATATCCCGGTCGCCTTCCAGCTCAGACCGGGAACCCGTAAGTAGGGTTTTCCCATCGTAAAAAAAAAAAAAAAAAAAAAAAAAAAAGGTTAGGTTAGGTTAGGTTAGGTTAGGTTAGGTTAGGTTAGGTTAGGTTAGGTTAGGTTAGGTTAGGTTAGGTTAGGTTAGGTTAGGTTAGGTTAGGTTAGGTTAGGTTAGGTTAGGTTAGGTTAGGTTAGGTTAGGTTAGGTTAGGTTAGGTTAGGTTAGGTTAGGTTAGGTTAGGTTAGGTTAGGTTAGGTTAGGTTAGGTTAGGTTAGGTTAGGTTAGGTTAGGTTAGGTTAGGTTAGGTTAGGTTAGGTTAGGTTAGGTTAGGTTAGGTTAGGTTAGGTTAGGTTAGGTTAGGTTAGGTTAGGTTAGGTTAGGTTAGGTTAGGTTAGGTTAGGTTAGGTTAGGTTAGGTTAGGTTAGGTTAGGTTAGGTTAGGTTAGGTTAGGTTAGGTTAGGTTAGGTTAGGTTAGGTTAGGTTAGGTTAGGTTAGGTTAGGTTAGGTTAGGTTAGGTTAGGTTAGGTTAGGTTAGGTTAGGTTAGGTTAGGTTAGGTTAGGTTAGGTTAGGTTAGGTTAGGTTAGGTTAGGTTAGGTTAGGTTAGGTTAGGTTAGGTTAGGTTAGGTTTTTTTTTTTTTTTTTTTTTTTTTTTTTTCTTTTTTTTTTTTTTTTTTTTTTTTTTTTTTTTTTTTTTTTTTACATCTCACCTCTGCTATTCTGCAGAGCCTATTTTAAGCTAAAACTCTTTCATACCAGTTCTCGCTTGTATTCTTCTCGCACTTTCATTCTGCATACTGGTTCTTTCTTTCATCCATCATCTCTCTTACCTACGGGTGGGAGTCCCCGTCCCTAGTGTTTACTACGCTATTTAACTAACTATCAGACTATGTAACTAGCTATTCTAATCCTTTACCATTGTTCTGCCATAAATACCTATTCTACTGTGCCATTTTGTTTGACAATGGTCACTGTTGCTTCAAATTTGCGCCATTTTATTTGACAATGGTCACATTTATAGACTTTGGCAAAAGGGGAAAATAAATTTAGTCAGGGTGACTTTTCTTTTTGACTTAAACAACCTACATTATTGTATCTAACTTATTTCTTACTTATATTATGTTAACTAATATATTCTCACAATATACGGCTAACATAACGCGTACCAATGACCTGCTTTATATACCTATTTGTCGTTTTTGTCGTGTCATTTTTATAAGTCTTGTTAGAGTCAGTCCCATTTGTCCTGCCGTATTCCCTACCCGTTGTCGTTCTGTCATACTCTTCCATTAAGTATATTTGGACTACAGTCTTGTAATTGTCTTTTTTCTGTTTCAGGTAGTCTTCACGTCGAGTTTGGTCTTCGGGCATCGCTTCGAGCATCATCAGCTTCAAATTCCAGGTAAGTTTTTTAATAAATTGTATGAATTTGACATCAAATGCATTCCAATTCTTGTGATTACCAGTGCCTCTGACACTCGTGCATCCCATATAAGGCCTACTTTTAAGTTTGGAGTCTATGTCAAAGTCATTTAGTCTGAAGTCGTTTTGCAGTCCAAATATGTCCACAGTCTTGCCCTTAGCAATACGCAACAGACGATCTTGCTATAGTGTCCCATTTCTTGCGAATGGGGCACTCTGAGCTAAAAGCGTTGTGGTCAGTGTCTATTAAAGTCGCTTTCTTACAGTTAGTACAAGTCGGTTGTCCGCCAGAAACCCAGTCGGGGCAGTCTGTCCTAAGGTGAGGCCCGCCACAGTGGCTACACGCGTCCTGGGATTCGGTACAGTATTTCCTACCGTGTCCGAATCCCAGGCAGCGCGTACACTGCACGAGTGGGGATTGGTCCTCAACCCTCACCCGCTGCAGGTCCACATGGGCGTACCCCTTGGCTGTGAGCCTCTGCCAAATTAATGGAGAGGTGCTGAGCACGACGTGTCCGTTGAGCGGGTTTCTGGCTCTGCGTCTGTATTTCACCTCGAGTCGGTCATCCTCGGCGCTGATGCCGTCAAACACCTCCCTATTCTGGTTTCGGAGTGCTTTGTAGATGTCTGCATCGGTGTTTTTGAGCAGCACATCCCTCAAAACCAGAAGGGGATCTCGGTTTTTGACGGCCTCAACGCTGAGGTCAGTCGCTTTCTGTCGAAGTCTGTCTGTTGCGCGGTCTCGGTCTTCTGTCGTTTGGAACCCCATGATCACTTTCCTATTCTTCGCCTTTCGGACCCGTTCCACCTTTACCCACCCCTCCTTGGCGTCCACAGCCCTGCGCACCTTTTCGAGCACCTCATCAGAGGTCTCCATCTCGTCCCTCGAGGTCACCACGACCGAGTGCAGTGTATGACGCCTTTCGGGCGTTTTACTGCTGCATCCGGTCGCGGCCACCCGAGCGTACGAGGGAGCCTCGGATTCGGTGACGGTCTTGTGGTGGGTCGCGATCGCCACCTGGAGCTCCTCCAACTGCTTCTGGGTACTCCGGATCAGCTTTGAGTGCTCTTGTAGTTCTCGCACGGTTAGGTTAGGTTAGGTTAGGTTAGGTTAGGTTAGGTTAGGTTAGGTTAGGTTAGGTTAGGTTAGGTTAGGTTAGGTTAGGTTAGGTTAGGTTAGGTTAGGTTAGGTTAGGTTTTTTTTTTTTTTTTTTTTTTTTTTTTTTTTTTTTTTTTTTTTTTTTTTTTTTTTTTTTTCTACATCTGACCTCTGCTATTCTGCAGAGCCTATTTTAAGCTAAAAATCCTTTCATACCAGTTCTCGCTTGTATTCTTCTCGCACTTTCATTCTGCATACTGGTTCTTTCTTTCATCCATCGTCTCTCTTGCCTACGGGTGGGAGTCCCGGTCCCTAGTGATTACTATTTTAATTACATAGCTACCTATTTTAGTACTCTACTGCGTATTCTGCCATGTGTTCTATACTATTGTGCCATCTTGTTAGACAATGGTCACTTTTAGCAAATTTTGTGCCATTTTATTTGACAATGGTCACTATTCAAAACAATGTTCTCTTAAAGGGAAAATAATTTTAGTCGGGGTGGCTTTTCATTTTTACATAAAAACAACCGTAATTATATTTTCTTACTTATTTCTTACTTATATTATGTTAACAGATATATTCTTACAATATACGGCTAACATAATGCGTACCGATGACCTGCTTTAAATACCTATTCATCATTTTAATCGTGCCGTTTTTATATGTCTTGTTAAAGTCTTGTTTTGTCTTGTCATGGTCCCAACCCGTTGTCTCTCTGTCATACTCTTCCATTAAATATATTTGGACTACAGTCATGTAATTGTCTTTTTTCTGTTTCAGGTTGTCGTCGTTTCGTCGAGTCTGGTCTTCGGGCATCGCGTCGTGCATCCTCGGCTTCAGCAGCAAGGTAAGCTCTGTTACAAATTGTTTAGGTTTGCAATCAAACTTATTACAATTTTTTAGGTTTTCGCCTCCCTCTTCGATGCTCTTATGGCCCTTACCGAACTCATCTTTCCAATTAAAGTCCTTGTCATTGTCTAAGTCATTCAGTCTATAGTCGTTTTGCAGTCCAAATATGTCCACAGTCTTGCCCTTAGCAGTACGCAACAGATGATCTTGCTATGGTGTCCCATTTCTTGCGAATGGGACACTCAGAGCTAAAAGCGTTGTGTTCCGTGTCTGTCAAAGTCGCTTTCTTGCAGTTCACACAAGTCGGTTGTCCGCCAGAAACCCAGTCGGGGCAGTCAGTCCTTAAGTGGGGTCCGCCACAGTGGCTACACGCGTCCTGGGATTCGGTACAGTATTTCCTACCGTGGCCGAATCCCAGGCAGCGCGTACACTGCCCGAGTGGGGATTGGTCCTCAACCCTCACCCGCTGCAGGTCCACATGGGCGTACCCCTTGGCTGTGAGCCTCTGCCAAATGAATGGAGAGGTGCTGAGCACGACGTGTCCGTTTAGCGGGTTTCTGGCTCTGCGTCTGTACTTTACCTCGAGTCGGTCATCCTCAGCGCTGATGCCGTCAAACACCTCCCTATTCTGGTTTCGGAGTGCTTTGTAGATGTCTGCATCGGTGTTTTTGAGCAGCACATCCCTTAAAACCAGAAGGGGATCGCGGTTTTTAACGGCCTCGACGCTGAGGTCAGTCGCATTCTGTCGGAGTCGATCTGTTGCGCGGTCTCTGTCTTCCCTCGTCTTGAACCCCATGATGACTTTCCTGTTCTTCGCTTTTCGGACTCGTTCCACCTTCACCCACCCCTCCTTGGCGTCCACAGCCTTACGCACCTTGTCCAGTACCTCGTCAGAGGTCTCCAACTCGTCCGTCGAGGTCACTACGACCGAGTGCAGTGTGTGGCGTTTTTCAGGCGTCACACTGCTGCATCCGGCCGCGGCAACCCGAGCGTACGAGGGAGCCTCGGACTCGGTCACGGTCTTATGGTGGGTCGCAATAGCCACCTGGAGCTCCTCCAACTGCTTCTGGGTAGTCCGAATTAGCTTGGAGTGCTCCTGCAGTTCTCGTACGAAGCTGTTTTCGGCAAGGCGGGGTGGGGGCAGGATGGTCTGTCTTTCCTTAGTCGTGACGTCGATTGTCTCGTCCAAAAAGTCGGTCTGGGTCTCGATCGTCGTCGACTGTTTAGTCAGAGTCGAGGTCTGAGTCTCAGTCGAGCGAGTCATTGGTTTGGTCAATGTCATCGTCTGAGTCCCCGCAGTCATGGTCGCATACGTCGCAGTCTGAGTCCCAGTGATTTTGGAGGAGGGTTTTGTTTTTGTCGTAGTCGTAGTCGTTGTCGTCGACGTCTTATTTTTCGAGTCAGCTTCTGCCTCCCGCACCAGTTGACTCATTCTGGTCAGTGCCTTCTCGACCGCCTCCCTAATCTCAGTCTTGAGATTGCGCGAGTTTTTCATGTTCGCCCTCGCGCTCAGGAGGCACGCCGTGGCCTCTGCTGACCTACTAGTGTAGGTCTTGGAGGCCCCGGCGCCCTCCATGGATGGTCGTCGGGGGGCGGTCGGTCCGGCGAAAGTCAGTCGTAAGGTCGTGTCGCTCGGTCCAGCCGGCGGTGTCCTTTCAACTGGTGGGGCTGTCGTCCTATCAGTCGGAGTCGTGGCAGTCTGGCTCGTCTCCCACTGGTCAATGCTTCTACGCACGTTTGTCATGTCTTTGGTGGGAGAACGGCGCGTCATCGTCTTTTTCGCGGGGGTCCTGTATCCAAACATGTTGTCAGAGGTCTGTAGGATGTATCGTCAGTCGGTGGGTCGTAGCTTTGTATAAGTTGTATAAAGACCCAGTCGTCAAATTTTAAAAGTCGAAGGTGTAAATAAATAATTAAAGCAGGTCAAAGGACCGTACACAATTGTCAATAATTTGGCTCAATAAAGCCTAAAGTCTAATAAATACAATTGAAGATATTTAACTTAATTAATATGTCAAAAGTAGAACTTATCTACGGTCTTATAATCTATGGATAGCTAATAATCCAGATCCAGTCTGGTGTCAACGGGGCTTCCAGGTGCCACTGGCGTCTAAAGCGACAAAAATGTTATCGCGGAAATTTTCGTCGACTCTACGTAGAGCCGGTCTCTGCCTGTCAGCGGACAGGTCTCCCCGAGCCCTCTCAAACGAGCCCCGACTCGGGTACTCTACCACGAACCACTCCGGAGAAACCGGGTTTTGAAAATTCGACCAATCAACACAGTCGGTTGTCGGATTTTTTCAACCCGGGTCTTTCCGGGGTCGTTCGCGTCGGAGACACCGTTCCCGGGCGCGTCTGGATAGGCTCGACGAGGTCGGTCCCCTGATACGGTGTCTGGCAAGTTGTATGGCACCTGCAATCCCCTAAACAAAAAGTGGGGGAGTCAATTTCTCTTATACTATATAATACAAACAATTTTAAATAAATAATTTTTTCGTCGTCCCTATTTGGACGATGTCTTGGTTCTATACCCAAGCCACGCCTCTTTATTAGGCTCCGCCCCTTGAAAGATGGCTGCTATCTTAATGCCTTGGCTCCGCCCTATCCAAGATGGCTGCCACTAGTCCCTACTCCGAGGTACCGTCCCGCTTATCAAGCCCCGCCCCGCTACTCGTTCGGAGGCGGACCCGGTTACAGTTTCCTGTCCAAGCTCCGCCCACGAAAGAGAATGGCGCGCTACTCGTTAAGGGGACGACACTTAATTATAAAATATTAATTAAATATTATTATATATAGATACTAATAAAACAAGTTATATAATATAAATATATGGACAAAATATGAATAAATAACAATGTTAAAGTAAATCAAAGTAATATTAATAAGATAAATAAAATAATATTTATATTTTTGTTATTGCAATTTAAAAGGTACAGACTATATATATGTATATGTATAAACTATTTGAACGGGTTGGTTAATTAAGATATAAATGTATATAGATATAGAAAATGTATATATAATATTTAATTTTAATTTAAATTGTCTGTACTTTGCCAAAGAAACAACAATGACGAATAAGGTTATGTGGGTAATATTTGGGAGGTTTTATTATTATTATTATTATTATTAAAAATGTTTAGGTAATTTAAATTAAATTTAGAATATTAGTAGACTTTAAACTATAAATTTCATTAAGTCACAGTAAAAGATTTTTAACCTTCCCAAGTACGACCCTGTGTTTGTGGGCGGGTCCTGCTATGAGTAGGAGGAGCCTTGCAATTTGCTATCCGTTAAGGGATAGCTATTCACCATAAACTCTATTTATTCCGATATTATAATTTTAACTATTTTTAACAAAGAAAATTAAACTAAAAAGGAAAACAAATCAATTAACCTTAACAAATATGTGGAATTATAGAAAAATATAAAATAACAGTAAAAGACAAACAAAAAAAAAAAAAAAAAAAAAAAAAAAAAAAAAAAAAAAAAAAAAAAAAAAAAAAAAAAAAAAAAAATTTTTTTTTTTTTTTTTTTTTTTTTTTTTTTTTACAAAAGAATTAAAGAAATTTTTGGGTTAAATGACAATTTTTTTAGTTTCTAAGATATTTTATAAAAAAGGGGGGAAATGATTGGCAGGTTTGAGGATTTTTATATTAAATTAAATTTAGTTTAAACAGTTTTTAACAACAATTCCAAAAAAAGGGGGGGGGTGTTAATATCGGGGAGTCTAATTTACTAATTCTAGTTGTGTTTAACAATCTGTTTAATAAATTTGCAAGGTAAGTATAAACGAATTACTTAATCGATGTGTGGGGGGGGGGTCCAACTTGCTCTGCGCCAACGGTGGTCACGTTCAACTGAGAAGAGTGAAGAGGTTCACTCTTCTTAACTCAATCTCCAACTCTTCTAAATTTTTCCAAGTCCGGCCCTGTCCGGAGTGCGGCCCTGTTCAACCGGACGCTGGTTACGCCCAGTTACGCCCACTTTACGCCCACTTCGAAGCGAAGATTGTTCTCGAAGGTTCGAGAACGCTGACCTTCTATGCCCGTTTGCGGCTCACCCTGTGGTCCGATCTGGACGCTGCGCACGTCTACGGATGAGGGACGGCGCGGCGCGTCCAGTGGTGTTCCTCGCGTTGCTGTGGACCTCCGGGATTCTTGCTCAGCGGGCTGCGAAGTTTTGAACTGCAAAAGTGCTATTCCTGGTTCTTCCCGATTTCCTATGGGCACCAAATTCTCACAGGCTACGCGCGGTCACTAATTACGCTGGAAAATCACTTTGTACGGTCAGAAAATATTCGAAAATAATTTTAAATAATTTTTCAATGCGGAGCGAGCAAAAAGTCGACCGTCCCCAATGGTGGTTGGGGTTGAACTGGGTTAGGTTAGGTTAGGTTAGGTTAGGTTAGGTTGGGCGGGTGGAAGAGGAAGTCACAGAGGCTACTGGTAAGACCTGGTGACTTCGTCTTTCACCGTACTCCATTGTCTTTCCCGGCAATGTGAGGGGTGTTGGTCTTGGGTGGAGCACTACTGTTGCGTCGAAACCCAAGGCAAGTGTGGTTGTTATCCTGCTCGTGGTTGCCGCCTGCTTTTGGTCTGGCCCTTCTGGACAGACGTAGCCGAAACAGCCATGCGCCTTCCCGTATAATTCTCCCCCTCCTTCCTTTCCCTTTACCTTGTTTCCTGTCTTTCCCACCTCCTTCACAGCGTCGCGGCGGGTTGCGGCTCCGGGGACTCCTCTGTTTTCAGAGTTGCCTTGTGAGACGCAAACCGTTGCGGCGCACCATGGGGCACTCGGGTTGGCGCTCAATTCAGTTGGCCGCTAAACCGAGTCCCCACTCAATTTTATTTTAACTTAATTTTATCTAATCTAATTCTATTCTTCAGTTCTTTTCGGTGTTTATACTTGGCTTTGGTTTGTTTTGTTGGTTGTCGTTTGTTTGGTTTTCTGCTTACTGTTCTATCTTTTTGTTTCTTTTCGTTTTCATGTTTAGCTTCTGGGGTTGCGGCTCTCGGGTTCTTCCCGAGAGTCTGCGGGGGGGAAAGTGCTTAGGGCGAAGTTGTTGAGGAGGAATTTAACATGGAAGGTCGTTCGAAGAAAAATATTCCCCGGGCGGGTCCCAGTCAGCCGGTGGCGGCTGGGGAATCCCGCACCGCTCCTCCCTCACGGGGGGGCGGTCTGCCCCAAGTATACGGGGGGGGCAATTCGGGCGTTCCGTCCGTCGCTGCGACGGATGAGGTAGTTAGAGGTAGGAGACGGGGGGCGCGTAAGCGCAAGAAGGAGAGGGTACCTGAGGAGGATAGGGCTAGTAAGAGGGTCAACAGCCCGCTCCTCGTGGAAGATGAGAGAGAGGAAGAGGTGGACATGGGGACTGACGAAGAGGTACCCGAGTCAGACGATTCGGAGTACCAGGACCCACGTGATAGGGGCGATATTTATGCCAGGCGAGCGGAGGCAGGCAAGGCGTGCCGATCCCAAACCCCACTCACTAGTGAGTGGGAGGAGGAAGACCTGACAGATGGCCCGGAGGACGTCGTGGAGGCTGGAGTCGTAAAGGCCGGCTTCTATCACGAGTGCTCCCGCCATCTGTACAGGGTATACAGGAAGCGGCGTCAGAGGGCCGCGGATAATGACGAAGACGGGGAACCGGAGCCGGAGAACATCCGGGTCAAGACCATGGCCCGGGTGCTAAATTCGAAGGCGAAGGTCGTTGACATGGTCGCGAGAGTCGCGGCAAAAAGAGGAAAGTTGCCTCCAGGGGAGCCAAGCGCCCGAACATTGGGCGCAACCGTCCAGGACGACGTGGCCATACTCCTGGAGGTGACCAAATCCCACGGGCGACAAAAGGGAGTTTTCGCCAAGGCGATAGAGTTGGCGACCGCATCCCTCACGAGAGCGACGAATCAACTCGTAGAGAAGGCCTCCGATTACGAGAGCCTGCTGGAGCGAGTCGCAGACATGAGGGTCGAGATTGACCAGCTGCGGGAGGCAGTGGCTAAACAGTCTCGGCCCCCCCAGGTCTCGCAGACTCCTCAAGCGACGCAGACGGAAGCACTGGACGAAGCAAGGGATGCGGTTGGGGTCAGGGAGAGGACCGAGCCACCGCTGACCATAGGTATGATCGGCGCCATGATGGACGCTAAGATCGCGGGCATTGCGGACCGTCTGCTGCCGGAGAAGCGGCTCCGACCGCCTCTGGAGGCAGACAAGTCCGCCGCCCGCGACGTCCGCATGGCGTCGAAGATAATGGAGAGACGGAGTGAGGTCGAGGGGCCTCCCCAAAAGGGAAGGAGGAAGCCGAGGAGGAGGAGGGCCGCGGCCGTGCCACCGGTCGCGGAACCCACTGCGGGCCCCTCGCGTGTGACGCCCAATGTGGCTCCAGCGGGGGATCCCAGGAAGGTCTCATGGGCGACGGTGGCGGCCAGGAAGGCCACGCCCCGTAATAAGACTGACGTGCCGAGGAGCCGTCCCTCCCCCCCTTCGCCGGGAAAGGCGAGGAAGGGTCGAGGGGCGAAGTGCCGGCGGAGGAGGGCCCGGACGAAGACGGAGGCCGTAACCCTTACTTTACCGGAGGGGTCGCAGGCCACCTACGCTGAGGTGTTGGCCACCGCCAAGGGGGCGGTCAATCTGGAGGTATTGGGGATCGCCCCTGAGGAGATGCGACCCCGAAGGACGAGGATGGGGGGGATGCTCTACGAGCTGTCCGGCCCCGAATGCGGAGCGAAGGCGGACAGGCTCGCGGAGAGCCTTGGAGCATCCCTCGGTGCTCTGGGCGTCCGGGTCCTGCGCCCTATGCGATTCCGGGATATACAGATCCGGGATCTTGACGATGTGACAGAGGCCGCTGACGTGGCTAAGGCAGTCGCCACAGCCGGGGGGTGTGCGGCGGAGGCTGTCAGGGTTGGCAGTATCCGTCGTGCGCCCGGTTACCTGGGCGTGGCCAGTGTGCGCTGCCCGCTAGCCGCTGCGCAGCGGCTTCTGTCGACCGGCCGCCTAGTTGTGGGTTGGGCCAGGGCGAGGGTGGTGGCACTCGAGGCCAGAGCGGAATTCTGTTTCCGCTGCCTCGAGTGCGGCCACGTGGGTGTGTCGTGTCCTAATCAGGACAAAGGGCGAGGGGCTCGCTGCTACAAGTGCAGCGAGCCCGGACACACGGCACGGGAGTGCCAGGCGGAGAGACGACGCTGCCCGCTGTGTGCAGACATGGGTTTACCCCATGAGCACCGGCTGGGCAGCGGGTCGTGCGCCCAAAAGGGCGGCCGTGATAGGCCCCCTGGTCGGCGCGAGGTGGTCCGGGGCACTGTCAGCACGGCAGCGCCCATGGCGGTGGATGCGGGCCCGACTATCCGGGCCGCTCCCGCCGGGACATAGGCCGAGTCCGGCCGCAGATCCCGGGGCAGGGCACGGGGATGCCCTCGTCCCACATGGGATCTGTGGAGATACGACGTCCTGTGCGGGTGCTCACGACAGGACGTCGCTTGCTCGTTTAGCGAGCCTGAGGTGTGGAGGTGGGCCTCCTCGTCTGCGGCGGCGTGGTTCTGAGTACAGATCCCACAATGCCGCAACTAGGACGCGAGTAGGGAGCACCCCGGGGATGTTTTAGTGGGTAGGCCCCCACTCTGGGGGAGATTCCCACACACCCCCCTCGGCCATCCCCGTGGCCGACGGGATGTCCATAAAGGATTTTTACCCCGGGCCAAAAAAAAAAAAAAAAAAAAAAAAAAAAAAAAAAAAGGTTAGGTTAGGTTATGCCCTCGTCCCACATGGGATCTGTGGAGATACGACGTCCTGTGCGGGTGCTCACGACAGGACGTCGCTTGCTCGTTTAGCGAGCCTGAGGTGTGGAGGTGGGCCTCCTCGTCTGCGGCGGCGTGGTTCTGAGTACAGATCCCACAATGCCGCAACTAGGACGCGAGTAGGGAGCACCCCGGGGATGTTTTAGTGGGTAGGCCCCCACTCTGGGGGAGATTCCCACACACCCCCCTCGGCCATCCCCGTGGCCGACGGGATGTCCATAAAGGATTTTTACCCCGGGCGAACAAAAAAAAAAAAAAAAAAAAAAAAAAGGTTAGGTTAGGTTCCCCCTCGACTGTGCTGCCACCTTGCCGTGGTGAGGGGGCTTGAGTGCCTCAAGGATCCGTGGGGCCATACCGGCCAGGGCCTCCCATGCCGGGCGGGCCCACGGGGAGAGGTGAGACTAAGAGCGGCACCACTCTGTTGTAAAATATATATTGTTTTGTTTTGTTTCGTTTTGTTTCTGTTTTAATTTCGTATTTATTCTGTCATTTGGTTTTGTTTTGTTATTTTGTTGTCTTCTTCGTTTTGTTTTATGTTACATTGTTATAATCTATCCTTTCATATATATTCACATTTTCGCCTTCTCTTTCTTGACGTTTTGTGAGGAGAAAAAAACCAATTATGGATAGTCACACTTTGAAAACTAGTCCCCGGGCGGGTCCCAGCTCAGCTGGGGAATCCCGCACTGCCGCTCCTTCGGGGGAGGCAGTCTGCCCCTCGTACTACGGGGGGGGCACAAAATGTGATTTCCCTATGGGAAAGAAGGGAGTTGAAGTGGTTGGTGATAAGTCAGTTGCGAAGAAGAGAGTAAGCAAAGCTAGAGAAGATTGTTCCGAGATCAAGCCCCCTGTCCTGCAAACGGTAACGCAGTTTCCGAGGCAGGGTGGCAACGTTGTCGCGGGCAAGGCCAAAGAATTGGTAATCGTTATAAACAAAGAACGAACGAGCGGAATCGCTGGGAAAGCGAGTAATAAGAAAGCTACGAGGAGCAAACAAGTGGCACTCTCTGATGAGAGCGACGCCTCGGACGCCAGTATGGAAACGGTGACTTCCACATACTCCATGGCGTCCCAAGGCACCAAAAGACGCCGCGAAAGCGGCTCAGATAGCAGTGGGGACACCATTGTCGTTGACAGCGACATGAGGAGGGCGACCAAGGGCCCCTCATTCCCTGGGATTAGACGCGGTCGTGGAAGGCCTCCGACCACAGGCAAGTTCGTGGGCCTCCACAAGGCCAAAAAGAAAAAACGAGAAGAAGAGTGGAAGGCTCAGAAGCGGCAGGTCGAAAAAGATCTAATGACTGACACAAGCCGCTTCTGTAAGGACATGCTACGGAGCTCTGGCGCTCCCGCTGAGACTCCTGCACTCGCACATGACTTAGAGGACGAAGAAGCATCTGGTGACATCCTAACTGACCAGATTGCGAAGAGCGTAAAATATATTCGAGAGATGGTTGGCAAGTCCAAGAATATTAAAGGAGAGATTCAAGGGGGCATTAAAATTGCCACCCAGACAATTGCCAAGGCGGCCGCAACACTTGCGACCCGCAACATGTCAGAGGAGACACGGGCCCTGCAGGCGGTCAACGCTCGCCAGGCGAGCGAGATGGAGTCCATGAGAAGGGACATAGAGCAGCTACGCGCTGCTCTCAAGGAGGTACAAGCCTCGCCGCCTCCACCTCCTTCAAACCCAGCTGCCCAATCATTCGACCTACAGGCTTGGGAAAGGTCGATGATGATAAAAATGGGCACTCTGGTGGACGCAAGGATAGAGGGGAGACTCCTCCCAGAGCCGAACCTGCGTCCGCCACTCGCAGCAGACCGGCGAAAAGCAAAGGAGGTAACTGCGCAGATCTCCCCACCTGAGGCATCTGCCTCTGCGAGGACACCCGTGGCATCAACAAGCGCCGCCAAACCAGCGTCATACGCTCAGGCGGCAGCTGCCGCGACGAGTGAGAGAGCCGTCACGGCGCCCAAGCCCAAAAGACAACCCAGGGCGCCTGCCTCAAACACTGAAGCGGCTCCCCCAAGGGTTAATGAGGTGAATGTGGTCACAGTCTCGGCAACGGTTCAGCCCCAAGCCCCTGCGACCAATGGAAAGAAGAAGAGGAAAAAGCCCAAAAAGAAGAGCATGGCAGCGAGGCGTGTCCCGGACGCCGAACATGAAATCATGTCCTCTTCCCCTGCCAATGACTCGGAGGGCTGGACACGCGTAAGGTCCAAGAACGGTGCGAAGAGGGAACGCGCCCAAACAAGGGGTCGCTCACAACAAAGAGGCCGCGAGCCCCAGGGACGCAACAGGCCACAAAGGCCCGCAAAGCCCAGACCGCAAAAGCTCAGAGCTCCAAGAACGGATGCAGTTGTTCTGACTCTGCATCCGGAGGCTGCGGAAAGAGGGGCTACGTACGAAGCGGTATTAGCGGAGGCGAAAAAGCATATAAGTGTGAAGGAGCTGGGAATAGCAGACGTTCGCTTCCGCTATGCCGCCACTGGGGCACCAATTATGGTGTTCCCGGGCGCGGATAGCGCCCAGAAAGCAGACACTTTTGCTGATAAACTGAGAGGAGTGGTCGATCCCTCACTGGTGAAGGTCACAAGACCAGTGAGGACTGCGGAACTCAGGGTCTCGGAGTTAGAGGTCTCAGTCACGAGCGCGGAAGTGGCTGCTGCAATTGCCGAGGCTGGGGACTGCGACGTCTCCGCGGTCACCTGCGGGGTAATACGTCGGGACTACCCACGACGACCGGGAACTGCGTGGGTACGGTGCCCCGTAACCGCGGCCAAAAAGGTCATGCAGAACAAGAGGCTAATGATAGGGTGGTCCTCTGCACGACTCGAGGTTCTCCCTGAACGCCCCCTCCGGTGCTTTAAGTGCCTGGAGCGGGGTCACGCACGCATGTGTTGTCATGCAGAGATTGACCGCAGCGAAGAGTGCTACCGCTGCGGTCTGCCCGGGCACAAGGCCTACGCCTGCTTCGCCAAGCCGCACTGTACCATATGTGCGGCGGCGGGCAAGAAGGCGGACCACCTGCCAGGACGGTACACATGCGCCGTCCCTAAAAGGGCAAAAGGGAAAGAGCAGGCTCGCGCTGCGGCGCCGCAGCCTGCCATCGCCGGCCCCTCCGGTACAGGGGGCCAGGCCGAGGAGGAACCCATGCAGATCAAATAATGGGCCACAACCGGATCCTGCAATGTAATTTAAACCACTGTGCCAATGCGCAAAACCTGCTTATGCAGAGCTTGGCACAGATGGAGATACATCTGGCGGTGATTTCGGAGCCCTACAGGGTTCCTCTTCGGAATGACGGGTGGATAGTGGACCTGCGCGGCGATGTGGCGCTGCACAGTCGACTCTCGCTGGGGGCTCCCCCTCTACGGAACGTGACGCAGGGTCACGGTTGGATTGCTGCCGATGTTCGGGATGTCCTCGTCATCGGCAGCTACTTTTCTCCAAACCGACCTTTGGTTGAATTCGCCGAACATCTGCGAAAACTGGGGGCGTTTATTGCCAGAAGACAACCGCAACACGTCATAGTTGCGGGGGACCTCAACGCGAAGTCTGCCGCGTGGGGGTGCCCCGCAACGGACGCGCGAGGAGAGGATCTAGAGGATTGGCTCGCTTCAGTTGGGCTTGTGATCCTCAATCGTGGTTCTGCCCACACTTGCATACGGCGCGACGGGGGCTCCATAGTGGATGTAACCTTTGCCAGCCCCACGCTGGCAGACCGTGTTCTGAACTGGAGGGTTATGGAGGGCATTGAGACCCTATCGGACCACAGATACGTCCGATACGAGGTCGCCGCCTTCCTAACCCCCAGTGAGCTGCCAAGACCTGCTCCTGGGGACCCGCCGCGCTGGTCACAAAAGGGTCTAAGAGTGGACCGTCTTCGTGAGGCGGCCCTAGTGATCACATGGCCGACGGACGACTCACCTATCGTGAGCGCCGCAGCCGAGGCGGAGTGGCTCCAGAAGGCATTTCAACGCGTCTGTGATGCCGCAATGCCGAGGCTGCGGAATGGGAAACCACGACGCTGGGCGTATTGGTGGTGTGATGAGGTCGCCCAGCTCCGCCGCCAATGCGTCGCAGAGCGCAGGGCGTACTTGCGCCAACGACGCCGCTGGCGAAGAGATGAGGATGAGGAGACGCGTCTATACGCGGTATACAGAGAGACCGCACAAGCGCTCTCAGCAGCAATATCGCGCTCTAAAGCGAGAGCATTCGAAGAGTGGCTTGAGACGCTCAATCAAGATCCGTGGGGGCAGCCTTACAAGCAGGTCCGGCAAAAACTACGGCCGTGGACACTGCCGCTAACCACGACCCTGGAGTCCGAACAACTGGACTCCATAATTGCCGGCCTGTTTCCTCCAGCGGAGGAGAGGCACTATCCGTCTATGGCGGATCCCCCGGATAACTCGGAGACGACCGAAATCCCGGAAGTGACAGAGGAGGAAATCAGCCTTGCACTCCAGCGGACAAAGGAGAAGCGCAGGGCTCCAGGTCTGGACGGAGTGTCGGGACAGGTGCTGGTGGCCCTATACAACATCATGGGCTACCGCATAAAGGCGTTGTTGAACGCATGCCTCGCACAGGGACACTTCCCCTCTAATTGGAAGGTCGGGAAATTAGTCCTCTTGCTCAAGGAAGGCAAGCCGCCCGAGACTCCATCGGCCTACCGCCCAATTGTTCTGCTGGACGAGGTCGGTAAACTCTTTGAGAGGATCATAGCCAACCGACTCGTCCAGCACATGGAGACGATCGGGCCGAACCTGTGCGAGGCGCAATTCGGGTTCCGCCGAGCTCGGTCAACCATAGATGCTATCGGGAGAGTAAAGCACATGGCCGAGGAAGCTATCGCCCAGGGTGAAGTGATGTTGGCAGTGTCATTGGACATTGCCAACGCTTTCAACACACTCCCCTGGGCGGTCATACTGGAAGGACTTTGTTACCATGGGTTCCCAAAATATCTGAGGGAACTCATCGGTTCCTACCTGAGCGATAGGAGGATAAAATTCCCCACCCGGGACGGGTGGGTGACGAAAAACATAACGCGCGGTGTTCCACAGGGGTCGGTGTTGGGCCCACTCCTGTGGAACATCGGATTTGACTGGGCGTTAAGAGGGGAAATGCTGAGGGGGGTCGCTGTCACGTGTTACGCGGACGACACTCTCATTACGGCACGCGGCAGCGACTTCCCCGAAGCCAGAATAAAAGCCACCGCAGCCGTCGCACACATGGTGCACAGGATTGAAATGCTGGGGTTAACAGTGGCATTGGAGAAGACCGAGGCCCTGTGTTTTCACGGGCCACGTAGGAGGCCACCAGCCGACGCACACATAAGCGTGGGTGGGGTGAGAATTGACGTCGGGTCTGCGATGCAGTACCTCGGCGTCACGCTGGACTCTCGCCTCACCTTCACGGAGCACTTTACTCGGCTGGTGCCCAAACTCATGAGAGCAGCGGGAGCCCTTAGCACGTTGTTAAGAAATGAAGGCGGACCCAGCGACGCCTGTCGAAGGCTCTACGCAGGGGTGATACGCTCGATGGCATTATATGGGGCGCCCATCTGGGCGGACGCACTTTCCCCACAAAACAGAGCAATTCTCCGTCGCCCACAACGACTTATGGCGACGAGAATAATAAGGGGATATCGCACCATGTCCTTTGAGGCAGCGTGCGTCCTCGCCGGCACTCCGCCGTGGGAGCTTGAAGTCCGAGTCCTCACCGCCTTGTACATTCGCGTCACTGAGGCTCGGGCGATCGGCGAACCACCCATGGTGGACACAGTGCAAAGCTGGCGAGAAGAAGAGAGGAGCACGCTCCTCATAGATTGGATAGAGATCCTTCAAGAGCCGAGCGCAGGTCACAGGACGATTGAGGCTGTCCGACCTGTTTTAGAGCATTGGGTCACACGGCGGCACGGTACTCCCTCCTACCATACAACGCAGGTCCTCTCGGGGCATGGCTGCTTCGGGAGGTACCTGCATAGGGTGGCGGGGCGCGAGCCCCTTCCCGGATGCCACCACTGTGCCGCCGTGGAAGACACCGCCGACCACACGCTCAGCGAGTGCCCGGCATGGGACGACAACAGGGCAACTCTAGTTGCAGAGATCGGCAGAGACTTGTCGCTGCCAGCTGTGGTTGCGGCAATCACGAGAAGCAAGAGAGCGTGGGCAGCCCTCAACTCTTTCTGCGAAAGAGTAATGAAGGCGAAAGAAGACGCCGAAAGGTTGCGAGAAAGGGCACCAGACGCCCACCCGCTGCGCCGAGTCCGCGTTGGACGCAGACGACTGGCGCAGCAACGCAACCTACCGCCCTAACGGCGGCCTCCAGGCGGGGGCATAGGGAACACCCCCGCCCGTAGGAGATAACAGTTCCCGAGGCGAACGGTTTCCGTACCGAGGCTCTCCTGAGCTAATCACAGATGCGGCATGTCTCCGATACATGGCACGCATGAGACTGGGACAAGGGAAGGGACAACCTTGCCCCCGCAGACAAGTCTCCGAGAATGAATGAAAGTGCCACGCAGGCACTGAATAACCCCATCAAAGGGTAGAGCGAAGCTCCCCGCAAAAGCTGCTGCCAAAATGGAATGCACATAGTACCCGTACGGCAGCAAGCTAGAGACGAACATATCGTGGTAGGTTTTAGTGGGTACACCGGTCGCATCTTACCATCTCCTCGCGACCGGGACTCCCACATACCCCAGCCCCCTGTCCCTCGGGCTGGGGACCTATAAAAGGTTTCCCCCACGTTAAAAAAAAAAAAAAAAAAAAAAAAAAAAAAAAAAAAAAGGTTAGGTTAGGTTAGGTTAGGTTAGGTTAGGTTAGGTTAGGTTAGGTTAGGTTAGGTTAGGTTAGGTTAGGTTAGGTTAGGTTAGGTTCCCCCTCGACTGTGCTGCCACCTTGCCGTGGTGAGGGGGCTTGAGTGCCTCAAGGATCCGTGGGGCCATACCGGCCAGGGCCTCCCATGCCGGGCGGGCCCACGGGGAGAGGTGAGACTAAGAGCGGCACCATCTGTTATAAGTTATATATTGTTTTGCTTCTGTTTTATTTTCGCTTTGTTTTGTTTCAAGTCGTATATATTCTGTCTTTTGGTTTTATGTTGTTTTGTTTACTTCTTCGTTCTGTTTTGTTATCATTTACTATAATCTTTCCTATCGTAAATATTCTTTCACCTTATCTTTCAATGACGTTAGACGAGTAGGAAAAAACCATAATGGATAGTCGCACTTTGAAAAATAGTCCCCGGGCGGGTCCCAGCTCAGCTGGGGAATCCCGCACTGTCGACCCTTCGGGGGAGGCAGTCTGCCCCTCGTACTACGGGGGGGGCACAAAATGTGATTTCCTTAAGGGAACGAAGAAGGAGAAGAGTAATGTTACGGATGTGATTGATGCAATTAGCGCAACGATGGAGGTCTCAGTGAACAACCCCCCTGTCCAGCAAACGGTAACGCAGTTTCCGCGGCAGGGAGGGAGTGTAATCGCTGGAACAGCGAAAGAGCTAGTGATCGAAGTAGGAGCCAGTTCAACTGGCGAACTCAGGAAGAGCAAGGTGCCCGTCCGCCTCACGTTTGGTCGAGAGACCAAGACCAAGGCAGTCGCCACAAGATCTGGCGCCAATACGGGTCTGGCAAAAGAGCCGAAAGTCGCTTCACCGGCTAAAGAGGCAGTAGTCGTCCTCGAGGACATACTGATAGAGAGGAGAGGTTCCGTCGATTCAGTCACGGACCTCACACAGGACTTGGACAAGGACGATGACAACGTCTCCATCGCCAGCACCAGCACGGCAAATTCCAGGTCCCAGTCCAGAGAAGGGAAACGGAGAGGAGCCAGCAAACGAAGGCGTAAGAGCTCCTCAGAATCCGACGAGAGTGAGGAGGGGAAAACCCCCCGCTCGTCCCCACTATGCGTGAACTCGCAGCCGAAGCGTGGTCGAGGAAGACCTCCCACGACTGGCGAACACGTGGGGAAGGCAGCACGAATAGCGGCACAGAATGCCGCCGAGAAGGAAGCAATATGGCTTCAAGCCGAGAAGGAGCTCGCGGAGAGCACTGTGGCCCTTTGCCGCAACGTCACGCGTAGCCAAGGCCTGTCGGGTTCTGACCCCGACCTCAGGAAGGATGCCTCCTCCCCCTCCACAGTAAACCCCGTGGAGGAGATTAACACTTGCGTCGCCTATATACAAGAGGTCGGGCGCAAGTCTACAAATATCAAGGGAGAGCTACGAGGTGGTCTTAAAATGGCCACGAGGAAGATCTCAGAGTCCGTCGAGATGCTGGCGGAACGAACCTCGACGGATGAGACCAAACGCCTCGAGGAGGAGAACGCCCGCCACAAAGCGGAGAATGCCCGCTTACAGGCGGAAGTGTCCGAACTCCGCAAGGAGATAGGCAAGCTGAGAGAGCTATTGGAGCAACAGCTCTCCAAGGACAGAGACGAGGTGTTTTACCGGACTATGACGGAGAGGCTGGGGGTCATGGTAGACGCCAGAATTGAGTCCAGAATGCCGGCTCAGGCGCCTCAAGCGCCACTGCGCCCGCCTCTGGCCTCAGACAAAAGGCGGATGGAGGCCGCCCAGGGCTCAGTACCTGTTGCCGCCCCTCTGCCTCAACGAGAGAAGACCGCATCGCGACGCAAACCACCTGCGCCCATAGCTGAGCCGGCGCGCCCTGCCGCGCCCGCACGTTCTGTCGTGCCAGCGCGTTCTGTTGCGCCTGCGCGTTCCGCTGCGCCCTCACGTTCCGCCGCGCCTGCACGTTCTGCCGTGCCCGCGCGCCCCGCCGCGACTGCGCGCTCTGCCGCGCCTACGCGTCCCGTCGCGCCTAAGAGGTCTGCGCCAACGACCACGGCCGTTTCGTACGCGAAAGTTACAGCGACCGCGCTGCCAAATGCAAGGGCCCCAGCTAGGGTTGTCTCCAAAATCCCGACACCCAAGCCCGGCCCAAGCAAAGTGCCAATCCGCAGTGTGCCAAGCACGTCCAACAGTGCAACGGCTAACAGCGCGGTAACAGCACCTGAGGAGGAAATGGACGTCGCGGAACCCAACGAGGTTCCCCCACAAGCCCAGAAAATAATAGAGGAGGCACTCACTCCGGAAGCCGGCGACGCCGCTTCAGGCGAGCCAAGTCAGGGCGAAACAAACGCTCGTCCCTCCCGGTCCAAACGTCCTAGGCGGACCAAAAAGAACATGGCCGCCAGGCGGGTTGAAGATGCTGAGCGTGAAGACGTCTCAGCCATACCCGCCAACCACAACGACGGATGGACTCGAGTCGAATCCCGCAAGGCGCGGCGGAAAAAGTCACGGCAGAGGGACCGCGACAACGGACGACAGGCGCCCCCTTCAGCTAAACCGAAGGCTCGACGACTCAGGGAGCCGCGCACCGCGGCCATCACTTTAACCCTTCAGCCGGAGGCCATTGCGAAGGGGGTCGACCATGGGGCCTTGATCGAACAGGCCAAGAATAAGATTGACCTCGAGGCGCTGGGTATTGATGTGAGGTTTAAAAACTCAATCACTGGGGCCTGCATAATGCAGATATCCGGCGCCGAGGGTGCAGAGAAGGCCGATTTGCTGGCAGAGAAAATGAAGGAGGTCCTTGATCCAACCATGGTTCGGATTGCGAGGCCAACCAAAACCGCCGAGATCAGGGTGCTCAACCTCGACCAGTCGGTGAAGAAAGAGGAGGTCGCTGCCGCCATCGCTCGTTTCGGGGGATGCGAAGTCGCGGCGGTAACTTGCGGGGAGGTCCGGCGCATAGGAATGAGACTGGGCACGGTCTGGGCACGCTGCCCAATATCTGCGGCTAAGATACTGGTGTCGCAGAAGTCCGTCAGAGTTGGATGGTCGACGGCTCGGGTGGAGTTACTCCCCGAACGTCCAATGTGCTGCTTCCGTTGCCAGGAAAGTGGACACGCGCGCGCATGCTGCCACTCGACCGTCGACCGCAGTGACTTCTGTCACAGATGCGGTCAGCCGGGCCACAAGGCAACCGAATGTTCCGCCAAGCCTCACTGCGCTGTGTGTGAGGCGGCGGGACGGAAAGCGGACCACAGGTGCGGGCGAAAGACCTGCACCGTGCCCAAAAATAAGAAGACGCCGGCCCCTGCGAGTACGTCGCGGCCCGCCAGCTCCCAACCCCAAGGCGCAGGGGGTTCGGGCGAGACAGGACCAGCTCGTTGGGAACAGTAATGGACCACATCTTCCGCGTACTACAATCCAACACAAACCACTGCGCCCACGCCCAGGATCTCCTGTACCAAAGTGCGGCGCAGTGGGGCATACATCTGGCCATTATTGCGGAGCCATACCGGATCCCGGTGAGTGAGGAATGGGCTGCAAGCCTCGATAAGAAGGTTGCCCTGCTCTCTAGAGCAGCGACGGGCGCCCCGCCTCTTCGACAAGTACAAGGAGGCCGCGGCTGGGTGGCGGCTGATGTCAAGGGGGTCCTCGTCGTCGGCGGGTACTTCTCCCCGAACGGATCGCTCGCCGACTTCGAGGAATACCTAAGGGAAATAAGGGCTGTCATTGAGAGCAGAGGGACACGCCATGTCATGCTACTCGGGGACCTCAACGCCAAATCCACGGCGTGGGGATCCCCGAACAACAACGCGCGCGGCAGGGAACTGACAGAGTGGATAACAGTCGTCGGATTAGACGTACTTAACACAGGGACATCACACACCTGTGTGAGAAGGGACGGTGGGTCCATTGTCGACGTCGGCTTCGCGAGTTCTGACCTCGCCCGACGGATCCATAATTGGAGGGTGCTGGAGGGCGTAGAGACTCTCTCCGACCACCTTTACATACGGTTTGAAGTCACCGCCTTCCTGCGCCCGACATCGCTACGACCGCTACCGGGGGATCCTCCCCGGTGGGCACTCAAGAAGCTCGACGTCGACAAGCTGCACCTGGCAGCATTGGTTGAGTCCTGGAGTAGAAGAGGGACACGCTCCACCGATATAACCGACGAGACACAACACTTAAGCGACACGCTGACCCGCGTCTGCGATGCGGGGATGCCTCGACAACGCGGAATCAGCTGTCATCGTCGGGTGTATTGGTGGAGTGAAGAAATCGGCCAACTCAGGGCCGAAAGCGTTGCCAAAAGGCGGGCCTACCTGCGACAACGGCGCAAACGCCGCAGGGACGAGGAAGCAGAGGCCCGTCTATATGCCGTCTACAGGGCGAAGATAGACGAGCTGAATCAGGCAATAAGCAGGGCTAAAACGGCGTCGTATGAGGCGTTTATTGAGACCCTCAACGACGACCCTTGGGGACGCCCCTACAAAATGGTCCGCCAGAAGCTGCGGCCATGGGCCCCTCCTCTCACAAGGTCAATGGAGCCCGAGCAGGTGGATAGGGTAGTGGAGGCACTCTTCCCGCCGGCAGACGAAGCGCACACAACACCTATGTCGCCTAACAACGTCGCCGAAGAAGTGCCAAGCATCTCCGTCGAAGAGCTGGACCGTGCACTCGCTCGCACTAAGCCCAACAAGGCCCCTGGACTCGACGGGGTTCCCGGTCGAGTCCTAACAATCGCCATGAGGAGCCTGGGCGAGAGAACAAGAGGACTCATGGACGAGTGCCTCCGCCAAGGGGAATTCCCTGACCCTTGGAAGGCGGGCAAATTAGTCCTCATCAAAAAGGAGGGACGGCCGGTGGACTCGCCGTCGGCCTATCGGCCTATTGTGCTCTTGGACGAGATGGGCAAGCTCTTCGAGCGAGTCATAGCCACCCGTCTCGTCCAACATATGGAAGAAGTCGGCCCGGACCTGTCGGACCTACAATTCGGTTTTAGGCGCGCCCGTTCTACGGTTGGGGCAATAGAGAGGGTGAAAGTGATAGCGGAGGAGGCTGTAGCCCAGGGTGACGTGGTAATGGCGGTGTCCTTGGACATCGCTAACGCCTTCAATTCACTCCCCTGGGCGTGTATAGTAGACGCCCTCCGCTATCACAGATTCCCACAATATTTGGGTAGGATAGTCAGGGCATACCTGACCAATAGGAAAATACGCTTTCCAACGAGCGAAGGATGGGTAAGCAGGCCGGTAACGCGCGGTGTTCCACAGGGGTCGGTGTTGGGCCCACTCCTGTGGAACATCGGGTATGATTGGGTGCTTCGGTGTCAACTGCTGCGGGGGGTGGCACTCACGTGCTACGCCGACGACACGCTAGTCACCGCCCGCGGCTCAGACTACAGGGACGCCTCCATCCGAGCGACAGCCGGTGTCGCCCAAGTGGTCCATCGTATTCGGCGACTCGGCCTCAATGTTGCGTTGGAAAAGAGTGAGGCAATCTGCCTACACGGTCCAAGACGGAGACCTCCTGCAGGGGCTAGGATAATAGTCGGCGGGGTCGCGATTGACGTCGGGAAAGCTATGCGCTATCTCGGCGTCACGCTCGATCCGCGCCTCTCGTTTAACGAGCATTTTGAGAGGCTAGGGCCCAAGTTACTCCGGGCGGCGGGCGCACTTAGCAGCCTGCTGGGGAATGTCGGGGGTCCGAACCTGGCCTGCAGGAGGCTCTATGAGCTGGTTGTGCGATCCATGGCCCTCTACGGGGCGCCGATTTGGGTTGACGCCCTTAATAGTCATAATCGGGCTCTGCTTAGAGCCCCGCAGAGGGTCATGGCGATAAGGATGGCGAGGGGCTACCGCACCGTATCTTATGTGGCGGCCACTGCGCTCGCCGGTACTCCTCCTTGGGAGATGGAGGCCCGGGTCTTGGCGACGATCTACAACCGAGTTGCCGAGGCCCGGAGCAGGGGAGAGCCTCCCATGCTAGACACTGTACAGGAGTGGCGGGCGCAGGAGCGAAGCCTCATGATTGAGGAGTGGCGCGAGACGTTGCGGGAGCCCACGGCTGGCCTAAGAGTGGCGGAGGCTGTAGGGCCGGTATTGGAACAATGGATAGAGAGGAAACATGGCACTCTCTCGTACCACCTGACGCAGGTGCTCACCAACCACGGGTGTTTCGGTGAGTACCTGCACAACGTCACTGGTCGGGAACCAACGGGAGAGTGCCATCACTGTGCAAGCGCGTCCGACAACGCGCAACATACGTTGGCAGTCTGTCCTGCATGGCAGGACGATAGGGCGGTTCTGTCCGCGGAAGTTGGTAATGATCTGTCGCTCCCCACCCTGGTTAAGAAGATGGTGACGAGCGACAGATCGTGGAAGGCCGTGGCGAAATTCGCCAAGAAAGTGATGGTTGCCAAGGAGGAGGCGGAGCGCGAGCGCGAGCGCGCTGCTGATGCAGCCCCGCAGCGCAGAGCCCGCACAGGCCGGCGCCGACTGGCGCACGACCGCCGCCCACCCTAACTCGGGTCTCCGGGCGTGGGACTAGGGGAGGTCCCCCGCCCATCGGAGTAAGAGACCCCGAGAGGGAGGACGCCCTGCCGAGTGCTCCTGGCAGGACGTCCATAGAGCGGAATCAATCCGCTCACGAAGAAGAAACGCTCACTCGAGCATGAGAAGGTGGAGGAGAAACCTCCGGTCTGCAGCAGCAAGGATAGAAATCCTTCATGTACCCATGCTGCTGCTCACCAGGACACGAGAAGGAGCACCCCGGGGATGTTTAGTGGGTATGCCCCCCACTCTGGGGGGAGACTCCCACACTCCCCCGCCGGCCATCCCCAGGCTGCGGGGGGTCCATAAAGGATTTTACCCCGGGCACCAAAAAAAAAAAAAAAAAAAAAAAAAAAAAAAAAAAAAAAAAAAAAAAAAAAAAAAAAAAAAAAAAAAAAAAAAAAAAAAAAAAAAAAAAAAAAAAAAAAAAAAAAAAAAAAAAGGTTAGGTTAGGTTAGGTTAGGTTAGGTTAGGTTAGGTTAGGTTAGGTTAGGTTAGGTTAGGTTAGGTTAGGTTAGGTTAGGTTAGGTTAGGTTAGGTTAGGTTAGGTTAGGTTAGGTTAGGTTAGGTTAGGTTAGGTTAGGTTAGGTTAGGTTAGGTTAGGTTAGGTTAGGTTAGGTTAGGTTAGGTTAGGTTAGGTTAGGTTAGGTTAGGTTAGGTTAGGTTAGGTTAGGTTAGGTTAGGTTAGGTTAGGTTAGGTTAGGTTAGGTTAGGTTAGGTTAGGTTAGGTTAGGTTAGGTTAGGTTAGGTTAGGTTAGGTTAGGTTAGGTTAGGTTAGGTTAGGTTAGGTTAGGTTAGGTTAGGTTAGGTTAGGTTAGGTTAGGTTAGGTTAGGTTAGGTTAGGTTAGGTTAGGTTAGGTTAGGTTAGGTTAGGTTAGGTTAGGTTAGGTTAGGTTAGGTTAGGTTAGGTTAGGTTAGGTTAGGTTAGGTTAGGTTAGGTTAGGTTAGGTTAGGTTAGGTTAGGTTAGGTTAGGTTAGGTTAGGTTAGGTTAGGTTAGGTTAGGTTAGGTTAGGTTAGGTTAGGTTAGGTTAGGTTAGGTTAGGTTAGGTTAGGTTAGGTTAGGTTAGGTTAGGTTAGGTTAGGTTAGGTTAGGTTAGGTTAGGTTAGGTTAGGTTAGGTTAGGTTAGGTTAGGTTAGGTTAGGTTAGGTTAGGTTAGGTTAGGTTAGGTTAGGTTAGGTTAGGTTAGGTTAGGTTAGGTTAGGTTAGGTTAGGTTAGGTTAGGTTAGGTTAGGTTAGGTTAGGTTAGGTTAGGTTAGGTTAGGTTAGGTTAGGTTAGGTTAGGTTAGGTTAGGTTAGGTTAGGTTAGGTTAGGTTAGGTTAGGTTAGGTTAGGTTAGGTTAGGTTAGGTTAGGTTAGGTTAGGTTAGGTTAGGTTAGGTTAGGTTAGGTTAGGTTAGGTTAGGTTAGGTTAGGTTAGGTTAGGTTAGGTTAGGTTAGGTTAGGTTAGGTTAGGTTAGGTTAGGTTAGGTTAGGTTAGGTTAGGTTAGGTTAGGTTAGGTTAGGTTAGGTTAGGTTAGGTTAGGTTAGGTTAGGTTAGGTTAGGTTAGGTTAGGTTAGGTTAGGTTAGGTTAGGTTAGGTTAGGTTAGGTTAGGTTAGGTTAGGTTAGGTTAGGTTAGGTTAGGTTAGGTTAGGTTAGGTTAGGTTAGGTTAGGTTAGGTTAGGTTAGGTTAGGTTAGGTTAGGTTAGGTTAGGTTAGGTTAGGTTAGGTTAGGTTAGGTTAGGTTAGGTTAGGTTAGGTTAGGTTAGGTTAGGTTAGGTTAGGTTAGGTTAGGTTAGGTTAGGTTAGGTTAGGTTAGGTTAGGTTAGGTTAGGTTAGGTTAGGTTAGGTTAGGTTAGGTTAGGTTAGGTTAGGTTAGGTTAGGTTAGGTTAGGTTAGGTTTTTTTTTTTTTTTTTTTTTTTTTTTTTTTTTTTTTTTTTTTTTTTTTTTTTTTTTTTTTTTTTTTTTTTTTTTTTTTTTTTTTTTTTTTTTTTTTTTCTACATCCTACCTCCACTATGGTTGTGCGGAGACCTTAATTTGCTAAATCCTTTCATACCAGTTCTCGCTTTTATTCCTCTCGTACTTTCATGCTTCATACTTTATCTTTCTTTCATACATCTCATTCGTTCCGGTGGGGGTTACCCCATTCCCTATTATTATTCCTACGTTACTATTTGTACCTATTTATTATTCCTTTTAGTGCCATCTTGTTTGACAATGGTCACTTACTTTACAAAATTGTTTATATAATTTTTACCATTTTGTTTGACAATGGTAAATTCATATGCCAATTTGTTTTATTATTTTTACTGGCATTTTGTTCAAAAAGGAGGGGTAAATAATTTTGCGACGGGGAGTACTTTCTTTTGTTACCTATCTAAGCTTACCTATTACTATCTATTTCTTATTTACCGAATTTTTATTACTAATTATATGTATACATGCTTATCTATTTCTTACTGGCTATTACATTATTTATATATGTTGCATATTATATCTTAAAATATATTACCAACATATTAATACCAAAGGCTTGATTTATACACCTATTTAATGTCGATTTAACTGAGTCATGTATAAACGTCTTCTGGTCTTGTGTTGTCTTAGTTTTCCCTGATCTGTTATGCGTCGTGTCGTTTTCCCTTTCTTTCATCATTCTATCACTCTCTTTCATACTTTTTTGAGCCACGTCAAGTCTAATTATGTTTTCTCTTTTCAGGTTTGCAGTAGTCACGTCAGGAGTCTTCAGCAGTGAGGTAAGTGTGAAAATTTGTATGATATTTATATTATATGTTTCGAAAGTCATGGCCAAAATGGTTTCCAATTTAAAGTTTTTGAATTTAGAAAAGGTTTTAAAAGTAGCTGTAAAAAATTGGGAGGGTTTTATATATAAAACTTTCCAATTTTTGTCTATGTATTGTCTATTAATACATACTGTTAATTTTAGTTTTAGGGTCAAACATTTCATGCTGTTTTCATTTATACGTTCCGAGTCAGAGTCATAGTCAAGTTTGCCTAAATTAAAGTCGTTTTGTGGCCCAAAAATTTCCTCTAACACGCCCTTAGCAGTAAGCGACCGTTGAGCGGGCTATTATGTCCCACTTCTTCCTGATCGGGCATTCGGCACTGAAGGCATTGTGGTCGTGGTCTGTCAAAGTCGCTTTTTTGCAATTTATGCACGTCGCTAGTCCACCAGAAACCCACTCCGGACAGTCGACTCTCATGTGGGGTCCGCCGCAGTGGCTGCACGCGTCCTGGGCTTCGGTGCAGTATTTCCTGCCATGACCGAAGCCCAGGCAGCGCGTGCACTGCACGAGTGGGGATTGATCATCAACCCTCACCCGCTGCAGGTCCACATGGGCGTACCCTTTAGCCGTAAACCTCCGCCACACGAGTGGGGAGGTACTCACTACGACATGCCCGTTATGTGGGTTCCTGGCTCGTCTTCTATACTTTATTTCTAGTCGGTCTTCCTCCCCGCCGAGGCCGTGAAATACCTCCCGATTCTGATTCCTCAGGGCCTTTAGAATGTCCGCATCCGTATTCTTCAGCAGGACATCTCTGAGGATCAGCAACGGGTCTCGGTTCTTCACGGCCTCAACGTTGAGGTCAGTGCCTGGTTCCTTGAGTCGATCGGTCGCCTTGTCCCTATCGTCTGTCGTCGGGAACCCCATGATGATTTTGCGGTTCTTGGCCTTCCTAACTCGTTCGACCTTGATCCACCCCTCCTTGGCGTCCACAGCCTTGCGCACTCGGTCCAGCACCTCCTCCGCGGTCTCCGTCTCGTCCTTTGAGGTCACCACCACCGAGTGCAGTGTATTGCGCTTTTCTGGCACTCTACTGCTGCACTCGGTTGCGGCGACCCTGGCATAAGACGGAGCCTCGGATTCGGCAACGGTCTTTTGGTGGTTCTCGATGACCACTTTGAGCTCCTCCATCTGCCTCTGAGTGCTCTGAAGCAGCTTGGAGTGCTCTGCCAGTTGCGACGCAAAGCTATTTGTTCCCAAGAGGGGTGAACCCAGGTTAGTCAGTCTGTCCCTTAACTGAGTCGTTATCGTCTTGGTGGGTGTTCTGGTCTCCGTCCTGTCAGTTTGAGTTTCAGTCTCTGTAGTCTGTGTCTCTATCTCGTCTGTCTGAGTCTCTGTTGTCATAGTCGCAGATCTGGTCTTGGTCACCTTCGTTCCTGTCTTTAGGTCAGCCTCTGTCTCTCGCACCAGCTGACACAGTCGTTGTATCGCCTTTTCGACTGCCTCCTTAATCTCTGTCTTGAGATTTCGAGAATTTTTTAAATGCGCCCTCGCACTTAGCAGGCATCCCATGGCCTCCGCTGATCTACTAGAGTAGACTTTGGAGGCCTCTGCACTCTCCGTGGATGGTCGTCGGGAGGTCGTCGATTTGGCGAACGTCAGTTTCAGTTTTGTGTCGCTCGGGCCAGCCGGCGACGTCGTCTTTTCAACTGGTGGAGTATTTTCAGTCGGAGTCTTTGTAGTTTCCCACTTATCAATGCTTTTACGCACGTTGGTCTTGTCAGTTGTGGGAGATCTCTCCCCGCGCGCCTGAGTCTTCTTCATGGGGGTCCGTATTCCTAACATTGTGTAGGATGTAGTCGTCAATCTGTCAGTTGTAAATCCGTGAGGTTTGTAAAGAACCTTAGTCAAAGTCAAATATAAATAGGTGTATAAAACACACCGACAACACAGATAAAGAGTAAAAAATAAAATAAAATAAAAACAAAGTAACTTAGAGTATAAATTGGTTCAATAAAACCGTGTCTTACAATTTAATATAAATGTAGAGTCTGGCTCTAAGTCCTAATTTAATTCCAGATAATCTGGTGTCACAGGGGCTTCCAGGTGCCACTGGTGTCTAAAACGACAAAAATTAGCCGCGGTCAATTCGTCGACTCTACGGTAGAGTCGGTCTCTACCTATCAGCGGACAGGTCTCCCCGAGCCCCCTCAAACGAGCCCCGACTCGGGTACTCTACCACGAATCACCCCGGAGAAACCGGGTTTTGAAAATTCGACCAATCAACACAGTCGGTTGTCGGATTTTTTCAACCCGGGTCTTTCCGGGGTCGTTCGCGTCAGAGACACCGTTCCCGGGCGCGTCTGGATGGGCTCGACAAGGTCTGTTCCCTGACGTGGTATCTGGCAAAAGGGTATGGCACCTGCAATCCCCTAAGCAATAAGTGGGGGAGTCAATTATAGCGTATATTATACAAAACAAAAAATATCAAATTTTTTCAGCTCCTCTATTTGGATGATGTCTTAGTTAATCTAAGCCCCAAGCACCGCCTCTTAATAGGCTCCGCCCCTTCTAAGATGGCTGCCTCTCGTTTCGTTAAGCTCCGCCCCTATCCAAAATGGCGGCTACCTTAATTGATAGGCTCCGCCCTATTCACAATGGCTGCCACTATTACAAGATGGCGGCCGCTCGTCTCGACTGCAAGCCACGCCCCTCGCTCGTTGATTGGCCCGGCTACTATGTAGGCTCCGCCCACAAGAGAGAACGCGCGCTACCAGTTAAGGGGGTGTCGTTTATTACAGATAGTATTAATATTATTTATAAAGATAATAAGGTTTGTATATTTAAATGTTACTATTGGAAAATTTAAAAAGAAGGATAATACTATAATGTAATGTAATATTAATTAGCAGTAATATTAACTAATTGAAA